>JAZHRO010000077.1:11172500-12422500 GCA_037157565.1 Thalassia testudinum | reverse complement strand
ATGGGAGCCATACCCTATGAGTGTTGGGCTCGCATTGCAAAGCAAATACGCGACCATTGCTCTTCTTTATCCTCTCTGCTTCATCTGCACAATTTTTGCCAGCCCTCTTAGCTAGGTATTTCTAGAAAGCATCTCCAAAATGTCATGCATATGATGACCTTTTGGTTTGGACCAATTGCTTAGAAATCAAGGGAAAAGCATAAATTAAGAAGTGGAATTCACTTACGGGGAAGGTCAGGCTTTAAATCAGTGGTTAGCTGGATAGCCTCTAGATCACCTTCTTCATTTAAGGTTCCCAATATGGCTCTGGAGTCTCCAAGGTTAGCAATGATCAGATCCTTCCCCTGCAATGAACGCAAGCGCCAATATTACTTAAGAAGAACAATTATAGATCCAAAAAAAAGTGTCAGTTGTTGAAGGGAAAGTGGTACTTTAGATGTGCATCAATTTTTTTTAGTAAAGGTAACGAACAGGTATAAAGTGTTGTAAGATAATGCTTCTGCGCTTTGAAACTTTCAAAAAGAAATACACAAATTTATGATGAGAATGCTCATCCAAACTTGTAGTTACTCGTCTCTACATAAAGCCTAACTATGTTGAACTCGATTCCCTCTCAACTTATTGGTTTGAACTCAATGAATTGACCCAATTTAACCATGTAGAATTATTCTTAATTGTTGAAACGCATATCTTCCAAGCATCCAAGTGTGACTATTTTTTGGAGGTATATCATGAACAATCTCTTCTAAGAGCGATGTATATAACAATCTATGAGGAGGACATGTAGGGATAAACTCAGACCAGAAATTCTTAGAATATAGGAATTTAGATATTCCACAACGTATAGATCGCACATGAAATTTTAGATGGAAAAAAAAATTCAGGAGCTTCACTTTTTCTGAAAATATATTATGGGGTCATGACTAAGGCTTTTGAGATGCAAATACATGAGAAACTAGGACAAATTACTCACATGTAATCTGAGTATACATAAATACTTCGAGATCTCATGATATTAATTTCAAAGATTAACATAAAGAGAAATCTTCTGACAGTCTCAATATATAGATCCACACCCACCACAAAGTCTCATACCTGCCAGATGACGGTTACACCGGTGCTACCACTGCAATAGCAAAGGTCAAGGTGCTTGAGCTCCTTGTCCATGGCCTTGAACGCCCCCACACTCGCCTCCTTCCACTCGTCAAACATCTCCGGGGATGATCCGGCCGTCGAGCAGTAGCAATTGTCCTCGTCGTCCTCATCTTCGGAGCTCTCGTCGTCATCATACTTGCTTGCACCAGCATGATCTTGTAATATAAGGGACTTGTTCCTCTGGGAGAGTAGGAGGGAAGGGAGGTTGTCTCTCACTAGCTTGCTCACTATGTGCCCATTCCTCCCATGCCCGTCAAAAACACCACAGAAGACTCCATCCTCCGAAGCATATTCCTTTGGTATATCACAAGAGAAATGGAATGCGCTGATGACCTCATTTAAAAAAGAAATTAAAAAGGAAATGGAATGCGCTGATGACCTCATTTAAAAAAGAAATTAAAATCAAAATTCAGTTGAAAGTTAAATTTCACCGGCTAAAAATCAAATAGGCTGAAAATCAAAATACATAGATTAAAAATAATTTTTTATCAGTTGAAAATGAAATTTTACTTCTCAATCAGTATTAATTTAAAATAATTTTTCACCGATTGAAAATTAAAATATATTAATTAAAAATAAAAAAAATTATAAAAATTAATTTTTTATCTATAAAAAATAATTTCCCCCCGATAAAAAATAAAAACACATCACTTCCTCTGCGTGTTGCAAAAACATGTTACATCTTATATTTATTTACCTTTTGGCAATTAGATATCACAGCGATAAATATACGGTGGTCGACTCTCCATTGACTTTTGCTTGTCGTACTTCTTCCTTATACTCTTTAAATCAACTTAACATATAAGATTGGAACCCATTGAAATGGTTGTTCAAGGGAATCGAAGACACCAACAAGTTAAAAAAAAGTGACATGTGACCAGACATAGACATGGAAAGATGATGATCCATGCTGGAGGATCCGACTTTAGGTGAGCAGATGCTCCATCCTTTTCCTGATTTCGAGAAAAGGAAAAAAAAAAAAATGCTCCATCCCTTTCTAGAGAAAAGTCTCTGTAAGGGAAAAAAAAAGCTCCATCCCTTTCCTTCTTATCCTTGTAGAGAAAAGTCTCTGTAAATCGAATCAAATATCGCAAAAAAAAAAAAAATCTACAAACTATTCCCGTTTATGGAGAAGCAGCAAGAGTCCCCCTTTATCTGGGCTCGCGAGTCGCGACCGGCTACGGAAAAAATTACTCGGGCAAGTTTCACTCAAATAAAACTCAAGAATCACACAAATTATCTCTATAGATTATTTACCATTCTGCAATCCAAGATAGTGCCTGGCAAAATTAAGGGAAGAAGAAAAAAAAAAAAAAAAAAGACGTGATCGTGGGGTTGTGAAATATTCTGTGAATCTTGAGAGATAGATACCTGACACAGGATGGCAGAGTCTTGGTTTGGGCCTTTCCTTCCCTGCTTCGAGTAGAGGGAGGCGATGAACTTCCTTTCCCCATCTGGGGGAGGACGAAGCCCTTTAACTCTGGAACTTCCATTGCCATCTCCCCCCTCCAAATCTGAAGTGGACTGGCAGATACCCATCAAATTTCCTTCCTCTATGTTAGAGAGAGAGAGAGAGAGAGAGAGAGGGGTCACAGGAGAGGTTTTGATATTAGAGGGGGCCTCATTTACGGGAGAGGCTGTTATAGGTATTTGGGCAACCGAAGATGCAAGTGGGCATTTCGTGTGGTGGGTGGTGTGGGGGTGCGCCCAATGGAGTTTATTGCGTGTTGTTGTAGCTGTGGATAGACTAGCGGTGAGGGGTCCGATTGGCAAGAATGACCAGACGGAAAATTTCAGTGAACCAGAGTAGACGAGGTCAGTAATAGTTGAGAGTCACGTGATAGATAACGCGGCATCAAGCCATGGACGGTAGCAGATTCACACGAGAAGAATTGTTCAAGCAATAGCCACGAGATGTTACTCATTATAATAAAGCATTCAAAAAATAGTACCACATTTGAAAATTCTGGAAATTGAGTTAAGCGTTGAGAATTATGATTTTTTTTTAAAAATTTTATGACTCAAAATTTTATTTGAGTAAATGAGAGAAAATTGGTTATCTCTTGCTAATGTTTTGGGTACCGTAGAGATGGAAACTTGAACTTGAGTAGTTATTATCAAGTTTACGAGTTTTCATCGATCGTTCCTCGGTGGGTGAGGATTATGTTGGTCATTGTTATAAGTTTCTTTTTTAATGTTTTGAACTTACAATTTGTGAAACATTTCAAATGGAAATTATATTTTAATAAAGTTCATTGGATACTTTTGATTATCTTCTTCTACGATACTATTTGCTTATTTTATCTAAAAATTAAATATCATTTCAGCATACAAATAATATTTTTCTTTTAGGAAAAATATTTGTACACCTATAACATTTTTTCTGGGTCATTTCTTATGTTGTTGAAATTAAAGCATTTTACGTTTTTGTTTTTTTGAAAAAAAGTATCATCTAATTTAGCATTTGTTTGAGAGTCCATTATTAATATTTCCAAGTAAAAAAGTCTTCCTAGGATTATAAAGTGTTTCTTAAAATTATGCAATATTTTCTTGGTATAAATTAAATTCTTTCTATCATAATCTAAGAAATATATTTTTAATTGTAAATCTAAGTCACCCATCTCAACATGGAGTTGCCTTGGATCTTATAACCGTCCATGTAAGTGAACTTTTTCAAATTATGTTTTTAAACAATTCTACCAAAATCCTATCTCTAGGTGTGATTGGTGAGTTGAGTGAGTTTATATCAAGTTAAGTATTTAATCCATCAATTAATCTGATTTTCACTTGCATCAGGTTAAGTGAAACTTAATTTGGGATAAAGTTATTTTACCCTCTTTTTGGAATAACTTTAACCTGTCAAAATGTTCAAATAAATTAACTCACTTATTCCACCATTTATTCTACCTCTTTCCTTTACTTATTCATCAAACTTATTCCTCTTACTAAATGAGGCCTGGGCTTGTTTGATAAGAGGAATAAGCTAGCTAGTGAAATAAGTAGAGGAATATGAAAAGAGTGGTGGAATAAGTAGGTTTTGGTGTTTAGATGCTTAGCAGGTTAAAATTATTTCACAGAAAAGGTAAAATAATTTTATGTCGGGTTAAATCTACTTAACTCAGCGCAAGTGACAGATAAGTTAAGTGGCAAACAAACCTATATTAATCCATTAAAGATCAAAGTTTGTAGAATGCTAAGACCTGTGCCATTAAAGCCCTTTAAAACGTCTGCGACTTGGGTTAGACGTTTTGTCAAATATCTGGACACCTTCCCAGACGTCTGGAAATCAATTTTTGTGTGCGTACGTCCTCGAGTCTGCGCACGTGCCGTGCGTAGACTGTGTATAGCCGTCTTCTTCTCTCCCCTCTCACCGACAGAACCCTCCCCCGCGCCTACTTAAACCCTTCTCCTCTCCCTCATTCACCACCCCACTTCCATCCACCTTCTCCTTCCTCTAGCGAGAGCGAGAGCAAGAGTGGTGAGTGCAGCCGAGTGTAGCGGTGAAGAGGAGGAGCGGCGAGGGGGAAGAGAGGAGAGCGCGTGAGCTCGTCGAAGAAGCTCACAACCGGTCGAGCGTGCGCACGGTAGAGAGGAGTGCCGGGGAGGTTTCCCCGGACGCTATTGTAGCTAGAGCAGCGGATGAGCGAGTGCGGCGTAGCCTCGCGTAGCATGAAGAAGACGAAAGATCTACATCCAGACGACGTAGCCGACGTCTGGAAGAAGCTCCAGACGACTGAGAGGTACGTCCTGCGCCCTATGCCTCCCTTTGCGGATACGACCATGTAGGCCGTTCCGCCGAGGCTTTGATACGTGCCGTATTTAGGAGATTTACGTTGCGCGTGCAGGATTCGCTTTAGGAAGGCACGGGACACACCCTCCCATGCGGTTTAGACGTCTGGGCAAGGCACCAGATGGTGGGGAGCGTCTCCAGACGTCTGGAGAGGTGGTCAAACGTCTGGAACTAGGTCCAGACGGTTCAGAAAGATCCTTGGACGTCTGAGGAGCAGCGCAGGGTGAGGTATGACTCTAGACTTCTTTTAAGACGTCTAAAAGGTGCTTCAGACGTCTGATTTGAGTCAGGATTATCATTTTGACCTGTTTAGGATCCGTTTAAGGTCTCATTTCCGCAATTAAGATTTCGTTCTTCTTGGTATAAGTTCCTCTACTTGTTGGAATGCTTTTATCATGTTCTGAGTGGTTTCTTGTGGTTGATCCTCGTGTTAGGACCTCGTTCCATTGCGGATTTAGGGGTTGCGGAGGCACGTGGACCTGCCGATCAAGCCTCCATTACTCCTGGTTTTGCTGGTAGAGTGGCTTCCCCTAGATTAATTACAAACATGAATGCATATCTGGAATGAATGTTAGATCCTAGGGTATGGCATGAATCCTAGGATTAGAAACACTAGGTTGAATGTTAGATCCTAGGGTATGGCATGAATCCTAGGACTAGAAACACTAGGTTGAATGTTAGATCCTATGGTATGGCATGAATCCTAGGACTAGAAACACTGGAATAATTGTATTGAATGCATGAATTCCAGTCTTGACGATTAAATAAAATAATAACAATTGCCTGTAATTGGATAACAGCTGCCTGTGGAATGTAAAGTACTGTTGTTAGCAACTGTTGCATGTATGTTCTTGTTGTTGCCATTAAATACGAGCTGCCTGTATATGAAATGGAATTAGAAATAATGAAACCTAGTATGGTTTGGCCTGAGAAACATGAGCATGAACCCTACGGGGAATTAGGAGTAGAGCTCTTGGAAATAAATGGAATAGAACTGGAAATGTGAATGGGGAAGTGAGTTGGCCCTTGAGTACGGAGTACCAAGGAGAGCGACTGTCCCCCTGTTTAGTGCAGAGTGGAGCTACCCGCCCTAGGGTTGGGACCTGTGGTTAGGACTGGCCACTTTGTACCGACTGTTTGACCCTCGCGTACACAGTACCGGGGAGAGCTACCAGTGTAGGGAGAGAGCTAGCCACCCCACGGGGCCCGGGTTCAGCTAACCGTCCTACACCGACTTGTTAGGCCCACTGGGCAAACCAAGGTAGTCAGGCGAGGGTGCGCGGATTGTGGAGGAGCGAGACCCCTGTTTAGTTCTTAGGGGCTAGACCCTTGTTATTGAGTGGGCTATGCCCTATACTGGTTGCATGCTGTGCTTTGGGCACACCTGTTAACAGAAACGACTGACCGCGTGCCAGTGCGGAGTAGCTATCCATGCGTTTATCGTACGTGCCGTAGTCACCATTACGTCTGTTAGCGACCTTGGGGTGGTTGACTGAGTGTAGGACCACCACGGGAGACTCTTCCGACCAGGAGAGTAGCACGTGCTACTTTTACTCTTTGGAAAAGACTGCAATCAAGATTGTTCCCATGAGGAACATTTGAGATCAAGAAAGAGACCCGATAAATAAACTAAGTAATGAAAGAAAGAATAATCAAATAAATAAAGAAATAAATTAAAAACAACAGCTACCTATCCACCTTTACTATTTTTTTTGTTAGCCGGTTGCCACTCTACCCAGCGTTCGCTGATTTCGTGTACTCATAACCTCTTTCAGGTTCAGGTGTTGAGCAGCTAGAGCCTACGGTTGCAGAGGGTGCTGGGCCCAGTAGAGCCTAGTAGTTGTACCTTTGTTGTACCTGTTTCTTGTTGTAGTGAGTAACTTTGTTACACCTATGTACTCTTTTATTGTAAACTTTATATTCCTGTACATTTTTAAATTCTCTACTGTTGTGGTGGTGTGTACTGTAGTAGTTTACTTCTTTACTGCTATATTTTTGCTACTGTTAGTTGCTTGCATGGTGAATGTGGTTTATTTTTACTGCTTTTTGGTTACTTTCTCGTTGGATGACTGGGTCTTGGGATCAGTCGAGTCGGTCTGGTCTCGTGTCCTGTAGGGATTCGGGAACCGGGTCGTAATAAGATGGTATCAAAGCAAGGTCGGCCCGAGAAGTGAACCAACTAGCTGGAAATAACCAATTCACGTGCTTGTAACTAGAGTAACCACCACAATGTACCTTTTGACATCTGTTCTGAGGTTCTTTCGTTGAATGTCGGTTAGAATTGACGTCTTTTCTGTTTTGTGTTCACGTCTCCTTGCAGGAGATGCCTCGACGAGGGGGCAGCGAAGCGGGCCGCGGACGCGCCGAGGACGAGGTCGGAGGGGCGGGCGCGTTGAGCCCGACACCTCAGTGGACCAGCCACTACTTTCGGGCATTCAGGCCTTTGACCTTGCCCAGCTGATACGGGAAATCATACGAGAGGAGCTTCACCCGCCTCCATGAGCGCCTCTCCCTGGAGCTGCGGAGGGGGAGTCCTCTGTCGGACCGCGAGACGGATACAGCACTGGACGTGGGGGAGGGGGTGGCCCTCCACTGCCCCCACCTTCCTCCGACACTTCCGAGCACGAGCCCTCCTTACCTGGAGGCGTACCAGTTTCTCCACTTTAGCGCCATTACGAGCTTTTCGGACAGTTCTGGAAGTTGAAGCCCCCCTCCTTCAAGGGGGATGAGGACCCGACCGAGGTAGAGGACTGGCTCGAGCAGATCGAGAAGGTGTTTGACACCCTTCGCCCCCTGTGGAGTGCCGCGTGGCCTTTGCCATGTACCAGCTGGAGAGCGCAGCACACAGGTGGTGGAGTGTAGTCAGAGGTTAGGAGAGGGCCGAGCCGACTTGGGACCAGTTTGTCACCCTTTTCTGCGAGCAGCACTTCTCCCAGATGTGGCAGAACTAGAGGAGGCGGGAGTTCCACACTCTCCGCCAAGGGACGATGACCGTGAGCGCGTATCGCCCACGTTTTCTGGAGCTGCCTCGTCTCGCCGCGACAGCTGTGGCTACCGAGGAGGAGCGCCTTTGGAGGTTCACCGAGGGGCTCCGGCCTACTATTCGGGGGTATGTCAAACCCCTGAAGCTGCCTACGTTCTCGAGGGTGGTGGAGGCAGCCATGACATATGAGGAGACCAACCCGTCCGCACGTGACACTGACAGCAGGCAGAAGAGGCCCTACCAGCCAGACTTCTTACAAGGTCGACGAGAGAGAAGGCACGTGGCACCCACAGGAGAGCCGTCACGCTTTGCGGGGCCGTCAGTGGCCTTTGGAGGCCCCCGACAGGGGCCAGCTGCCAGCACCGGACCCCCGCTCAGTCGTCAGTAGGGACCCACTGAGGGTGGGAGTCGAGTTCCCCTTTGTTACCAGTGTGGCTATCCTGGCCACATCAGGAGGGACTGCCCATCTAGGGCTGGAGGTCAGCAGATGCTCCCCGCGTCGAGCACTGGAGGACGAGCAGGAGATCGCGGTTTCCAGGCGTGAGGGGGAGGACAGCAGTCGAGTGGAGGGAACCGGCCAGCGGCTACCCGTCCGACGCAGAGAGTGGCTGCTCGTCCGCACCTAGGGCTGAGGGGCGTATCAAAGCCCTGACACATAGAGACGCTAGAGCTTCAAGTTCAGTGGTGGCAGATATGGTTACAGTTTCCGGTAGAGTAGTTTACACGCTTTTTGATTCTGACGCCACGCACTCGTTTGTCGCTGCCAGTTTTGCTGTTAGTTTGGGGCAGGACTGTGTGTTGTTAGAGGATCCATTTGTGATCAGAGGCCCGGGTAGTCAGTTGTTTGTAGCTGAGGAGGTTTACACAGATTGTGAGGTCAGTGTTGGGGGACACAGCCTTCCTGTTGATCTTATTGTGATACAGATGGAGGACTTTAGCGTGATTCTGGGGATGGACTGGCAGTCCGCTTACCACGCCTTGGTGGACTGCTTTGAGAAGAAGATCGTCTTCTCCATACCGGAGTTGCCTTCTTTTGAGTTTCACGGGCAGCCAGTGGACGGAGGCTTCAGGTGCATTTCTGCACTTCGGGCAGCAAGACTTTTGGGCCAAGGGTGTGAGGGCTTCCTGGCTTGTGTAGTGGCGGAGTCCAGCCTGACGTGTTCCCAAATGAGTTACCAGGACTACCGCCCTAGCGTGAGATCGAGTTTGAGATCTCACTAGTACCGGGGACCAGCCCCATTTCTACAGTGCCTTACAGGATGGCACCACTTGAGTTGCGAGAGCTCAAGTCCCAATTGCAGGACCTTCTGGAGAAGGGCTTTGTGAGGCCCAGTGCGTCTCCGTGGGGAGCCCCGGTATTGTTTGTAAAGAAGAAGGATGATACCCTATGCCTTTGTGTGGACTACAAACAGCTGAATAGGGTTACCATCAAGAACTGATATCCGCTGCCGATGATTGACGACTTGTTTGACCAGTTGCGAGGTGCCGCTGTATTTTCCAAGATAGACTTGAGGTTTGGGTACCACCAGTTGAGGATCAAGGAGACAGATGTTTTCAAGACAGCTTTCCGAACCCTGTACGGATACTACGAGTTTTTGGTCATGCCGTTTGGGTTGACCAATGCCCCCACTGCCTTCATGGATTTGATGAACCGGGTGTTCAGACCCTATCTGGATCAGTTCGTGGTGGCATTTATTGATGATGTGCTCATCTACTCTCGAGATCAGGCACAGCACAGACAGCACTTGCAGATGGTTTTGGACACACTGAGACGACGTAGGCTATACGCCAAATACAGTAAGTGCGAGTTCTGGTTGAGGGAGGTGACCTTCTTGGGTCATGTGATCTCCGGGGATGGCTTGGCTGTGGACCCAGCCAAGGTTGAGGCAGTGCTCAGGTGGGAGAGACCGCATACAGTTACAGAGATCCGCAGTTTCTTGGGACTGGCAGGCTACTACATGCGGTTTACCAGGGGTTTCTCGCAGATTGCACGTCCTATGACATAGCTGACCCGGAAGGACGTGCCCTTTTCTTGGACAGATGCTTGTGAGGCGTGTTTTCAGGAGCTGAAGGAGAGGTTGACTTCGGCTCCCGTGCTCACCATCCCAGACAGTAGTGGCAGGTTCGTTGTGTACACGGACGCCTCCTTGCAGGGGTTAGGGGGTGTGCTCATGCCCAGGGATCATGTTGTCGCTTATGCTTCGCGGCAACTGAAGCCCCATGAGCACAGCTACCCTACCCACGACATGGAGCTAGCAGTTGTCGTCTTCGTGCTGAAGACTTGGAGGAACTATCTGTACGGTGAGACCTTTAAGAATGTTACAGATCATAAGAGCCTCAGATACTTATTTGATCAGAAGGAGCTCAACATAAGACAGAAACATTAGTTAGAGCTCCTGAAGGACTATGACTGCAGCATTTTCTACCATCTGGGGAAGGCCAACGTGGTGGCTGACGCCTTAAGTCGGAAGGTGCCTGCCCACTTGACTAGTTTATAGGCGTAGAGTTGGAAACTTATGGAGGAGATGGGCAGTTGGCGACCCCTAGAGTTACTAGGGCACTGTGGGGCGATGACTGTGACACGATAGACGAGGCCAGAGTTGATAGACCGCATCATCACAGGACAGATGGCTAACCCGTACTTACAGTCGTTGCGTGACAGAGAACTGTCGGGGGACCCTGGGGACTTCTCCTTTACAGACGAGGTGTTGCGCATGAGGGGACGTTTGCGCGTTCCCAGGGACGAGGAGCTGTTAAGAGAGCTCTTGATTGAGGCACATGGTTCCAGGTTCACCATACATCTCAGAAACACAAAGATGTATCATGATTTGAGACGTGACTTTTAGTGGAGGGAAATGAAGCGGGATGTAGGTGAATTCGTGCAGCAGTGTTTAGTGTGCCAGCAGGTGAAGGCCGAGCATCAGAGGCCTGCAGGGCCGTTGCAGCCACTTCTAGTGCCAGAGTGAAAGTGGGAGAGCATCACCATGGACTTGCTGGAGGGCCTGCCCGTTACCCAGCGAGGACACGATGCAGTCTGGGTGATCGTAGACTGATTGACGAAGACAACATGTTTCTTGCCGATCCGAGTTACTTTGGGACCAACACAGTTGGCAGAGAGGTATATCCGCGACGTGGTACATTTGCACGGAGTTCCGCGGGAGATTGTATCCGATCGGGATACCCGCTTTACGTCTCAGTTTTGGGCAGAGTTTCAGCAGGCCTTGGAGACACGGTTGAGGTTCAGTACAGCATACCACCCCCAGACGGACGGACAGTCAAAGAGCACTATACAGACACTTGAGGACCTTTTACGTGCTTGTGTACTGGACTAAAGGGGCTCTTGGGAGGAGCACTTGCCCCTGGCGGAGTTTGCATATAATAACAGCTATCACTCGAGCATCGACATGGTACCTTACGACGCTTTGTACGGATGGAGGTGTACTGCACCCTTGAGTTGGGTTGAGGTGGGGACCAAGTGGGAGGTTGGCCCCAGGCTGATCCGGCAGAGTCAGGAGGTGATCGAGAAGATTCACAGGCGACTCCGTACTGTCAGGAGCAGACAGAAGAGCTATACAGATCGGAAACACAAAGAGGTGCAGTTTGAGGTTGGGGATCACGTCTTCCTTCGCGTTTTGCTCTTGAAGGGCCTGCAGCGGTTTGGGGTGAGAGGAAAGCTCGCGCCGAGGTTTGTGGGACCCTTTGAGATCCTGGAGCAGGTTGGACCCATTGCTTACAGGCTTACCCTTCCTCCCCAGCTTTCTGTTGTGCACGACATGTTCCATGTGTCCAACCTCAAGAAGTACGTCGCCGATCCCAGTCACGTTCTGAGCCACGAGAGGTCAAGGTAGGTGACGACCTGACTTACCCCGAGCGGCCAGTGCAGATACTCGATAGAGCCGTCCGGAGTCTGAGACGGAAGCAGGTACCTCTGGTGAAAGTTTTGTGGAGGAGACAGCGGTACGAGGAGGCTAGCTGGGAGCTTGAGGCGGCAATGCGAGAGCGGTACCTGATGAGAACCTCGTTATAAACCCTAAACTAGCACCATCTAACCCAGATTTGCAAGAAAAAGCTCCTACATAACTACAGAAAGGCTTGACTCAGAGAGATTCTGAGTTTGTGAAGAAAATAAGAACTAAGGGGTAAAAATGCAATTTCCCCAACTCAATCTAAAAACAGGGTAACTCAGGATCCAAACTTAGTCAAACCAACCTAATAAGAATAAAAGTGGGATGAATTGATCCAATAAGGGCTACAGCAACTCCAAGGAATTAAATGACATCCTGTAACCCTAAGAACAAACCCACTTCAATTCACGAGGTTCGAGGCAAATAAAAAATCGAATAAACCCTCTAAAATTCCTAGAAAAATAATATCTAGGATTTAGAACCTTCAATTTTGCCTTAGGAACCCATTTTGACCTACATTGAGAACCAGGCCCAATTAATGACTTAATTTGGGTTTTTACATAAATTGACCAGTCAAACAAGGTATAATATAGAAATAAAATTCACCATTAGAATTCTTAGGTCATAGTTAGCCATGTATAAAAACTTGAGCCTAAGAAGAGACCTTCTTGATCAACTTTACATTTTGGTCCTCATCCATTACTTTTTGACCCTCAACTTTTGAAACCCTCGCATTTTGGCCCTAAGTCTTCTTCGTTCTTTGCATTTGGGTCCTCCCTGCAAAACCCTGAGCAGCGCCATGCTCCGGCGACTTTGCGCAGAGCATGGCGCCGCGCAGGGTGAGGGAGACCCTCTGCCAAGACAACCGAGGGTTCCCTGCGACGTCTGCTGTCACAGGGACACCTCCATGATCTCTGCGACTGCCCATACCTCCCGTGCGATCGCACGGAAGGTATGGGTCTCCATCTCCGGCATCCTCCGTCGAGGGAGGCACGTCGCCTCCCTCCGCCCTCCTCTCTGATCTCACCTCTATAAAAGCCGCCTCCGTCTGCTGCATTGGGGGTAGCTCGGTTCTGACGGAGAAACACCCCCTCCTTCCTCTCTTCCCACTCCGGCAGAAGCCCTCCAGCTCCGGCGGTTCTTCCTCCTCCTCCTCGTCGCTCTGCCGCACTACCAGCAGCAGAGCTGCCTTCGCCCGCTCTTCCCGCGTCGCGCCGTACCCAGCGCGCGCTCTCCCGCCCTCTCCTCACCGCCACCGCCTCGCTCTGGGCACCTTCTTCTCCGGCGACAGTCGAAACGACTGCCTTCCTGCTCCGTCCCCCTCTCGTCCCTTCAAGTAGGTACAGTTCTTTCCTTTCCTCCCCTCTTTCTTTTCCCTACTTCAATTTGCTCAACCACCCTTTGACCGTGCCTTATTGCCCTCACCTTCTCCATCTCCAGCCAACCTCCGACGACTCGTTCCCATCATTCCACCACCCCACACGACTCGCCGACCGACCCAAAACCTTCGCCTCATCATGCTGAGCCACTTCCGCCCCTTCATTCCCTGTCATTCGCCACCTGAAGACCCCCCGAACACACCCATTCCCCCAGCCACAGTCTGACCTAGGGCTGCCCCTGCACGCCGCCCCACGACCTGCCAGACCCCGCACCACCTTCACCGTGCCACGGCGAAGGTCCCCCGCTTGTCTGATTAGGCCGAAGGGCCGTATTGATGTGAACAGGTTACCCGCCCTCGCCGCCATTGCTGAGCAGGTGGAGCTTCTTCCGCCTGCAGCTGCAGCTTCGCTCTGCCCAGGCTTGACTCTCCAAGACGCGCACTTCGCTCCCACGCAGCTGCCCAGGCCTGCAGCTGGGGTGAAGGCTTCGCAGTAGCCGCGACTGCTTGCAGCTTTCTCAGCTGCAGGCGCCAAAGTAGGGTGGGACATTTAGTCCTACCTCGGTAGCTCTGAAGGCCGCGCACCCACATAAAGGCAAAAAGTACTATAGGCTTATTGCCTCAGCACACGGGGTGAGGTCCCTCTCACTCGCTTACCCGACCTCGTCTGCGACCACCCCCCTGCGGACCTGGCCCGACCCGTTTACCTGACCTGCACTCCTCGCCCACCACCGCATGCCGGTGGACCTGGACCCGGGCATGACCCGTACCCGAATACCCGGCAGCTCTGGGAGAGCTATCCTACGAGTGAATTCTGAGAGAGAGACGCGGGGGAGGGTAGAGTAGGTTTTTGCCCTGACCAAACTGTGAGTGTGCAGGCATAGAGGAAGAAGGAGAAGAGAAAGAAGGAAGGAGCAGCCAGAGTCGTGGCTGCTTGAAGCAAAGTAGAAGAAAGGCAAAGAAGAAGAAGAAGAAAGAAGGAAGGAGGATGCACTGTAGCAGAGGCTACTTAAGTCGTCTGATTGAAAAATCAGACGACGCCCTGAAGAAAAAGAAAGAAGAAGAACAGAAGGAAGAAGACAAAGAAGAGAGAAGCAGAACACGAGGAGAAAGAGAAGAAGAAGCTTGGAAGAAAAAGAAAGAAGAAATAAGAAGAAGGAAGATGACTGAAGAACCAAAGAGAAGAGAAGAAGACAAAGACAAGAGAAAGAAGAGAAGAAAAAGCCAACAAGACAAATCCCTCTCTCTCTCTCTCTTTCATTTTTGTAATAGAAACTTTGTACTTCTAGAATACAGTTTGCTCCCTGAGTTCGACCTCGGGAAAACTTTTATTTCCGAGTAACAAATTGTATTAAACTGGTAACCGCTCCTCTATACTATACTACGACGAAATATTAGAAATATTAGAACTATAGACGAGAGTAGCAGCCAGTTTTTGGCGCCGTTGTCGGGGAGTAACGGCTATTCTAGAAGTTATAAAAG
Source organism: Thalassia testudinum (assembly GCA_037157565.1). NCBI lineage: Eukaryota > Viridiplantae > Streptophyta > Magnoliopsida > Alismatales > Hydrocharitaceae > Thalassia > Thalassia testudinum. The sequence goes on along the minus strand of JAZHRO010000077.1, from coordinate 12,407,807 downwards.
TTCTATTCATAAGTTCCTAATAAACTCTCTCTTTGGTGCAGGTACAGGAAGAAAGAAAGACGCAGCCGCACCACAGCCACTCCAAGGATAGGTAACTTCCCGTTAAACCCTAAAATTGAAAGAGGAAAAAAAAAAACAAAGAAAAACTAGGAGTAACCTGTCTTTTCATACATAGTAATAGCTGCATGTTCTCAAACCATTATTCGTGCACACAATTTTAAAAGGTAATTAAGGGCTAACACATCCTTGCCTGAGCTCTAATTACCCAAACAAGGAATTAAATGGATCAAGTAGAGCCAACATAAGATCAAACATTAGGATTTCAGAGACACACCCCTTAATCAAGAATTGTGAAAATCCAAAAGAGGTGTGCCCAAGCCATTGATTGAAAATAATTAATAAGAAAAATCCTAAACAATTGGCTCTCTCTAAACACTTGAATCCTAAAAACAAGGCCTAAATTCTCAAGGGAACCACTGGGTGAAGTTGACCCCTAGGGTCAACCAACCTTCAAATTAGGCCACCTTGTTCACAAAAACACCTAAGAGTTCAAGTGCAACCTTAAGCACCTTGATCTTTAAATAAAGAAGGTAGACTTAAGAGGTCAAGATCCCCATTCTGGTCTACCTGGAACCGCAGTGACAAGAGAGGTCGGGTGGGGGAAACCCTGTAACCCGTGGGGACGCTTTATCGTGTAGGGGTCTTCACGGGACTCACCCTCTCTGGCTGCCCAGGTAATTCTCAAGTGGACGATCTTTCTGATCAAGGGATCCATCTGCCCCGCACCTCTATAGTCACCCAACACATTTTTGGGTGTCTTGATTGGGTCCAGCACCTTCTAAACTCTTCTACTCCAACAGTTCATGAACGATAGGAGATCCTTAAGACCACCCTTAAGATCTCCTTTAGGAATTCGCTCTCGTCAAGGCCAAGCCTCGACGCCCGTGTTTGAACAGCAACCCTACCCCATCATTCTCTCATCTGATTCTGAATCAAACTCTTCTGCTTCCCCCATCATGGCTCAGCCTATTGAGGAAGAAAGCAATCTGGAGCACCAGCTCCAGCAACTCAACGACCTCTTCCAAAACTTTGTGCACCCACTGCAGCGTCCTATGATGCGGGACCATTATAATCCTGCTGCGGTGACCATCGAGCCTCGAGTCAGAATCCCGACTGGAGGACCTGATTCCGAATTAAAGCCCAACATGATTCATGCTATACCTAAATTCTATGGGCTTAATTTCGAAGATCCCTTCTAACACATCAAGCAGCTAAAGCATCTGGCCCAAACTTTTGGGTCAGATCCGCAAAATCGGGATATTCTTCTCATGAAGATGTTCTCCTATTCCCTTATGGACAAGGCCTCTCATTGGTATCAAACTCAGACCCGGCCGATCAACACTTGGGAAGAACTTCAGTCTGAGTTTTTGAAAAAGTTCTTCCCCATTGGTCGGACCAACGCCTTGTGCCATCAGATTACGCACTTCACTCAATAAACAGGGGAACCTCTCCATGAGGCATGGGATCGTTTTCAGGATCTCATGAGAAAGTGCCCCCATCACGGAGTTCCTAAATGGGAACAGGTCCAATCTTTTTACCAGGGACTCCGTGAGGATATCCGTCTTTTCATTAATGCAACCTGCGGAGGAAATATCATGGGTCAGCATGAGGACACCGTGTGGGAGATTCTCGAAAACATGTGCGAGAACTCCATCAACAATGACTCCGTGGGATTATTCAACAGGACGAATACCCGCGCATTGACGAATCTTAGGGGAGCACATGAGACGCAGGGTCTGTCCGCATCAGTCGACCTGGAATTAATGGCCAGTCGATTGGACAAGGTCTTGATTATTGAAAAGAAGGTGGATGAGCTGACTCAGCACCTGCAGCGAGCCACCTCTGTGCATAACCTCTTTGCACAGCCTCCTTCCACAAGGGAAACTGTGCAAAACATTCTCCATCGATCCTCTCCTAGGATGGATCCATCATCCGAATCGTTGACCGAAGGTCCTTCCGATTCTTTCTACACCAGCCCGGGGAATACCATCCCCTCTTTCTCTGACTCTCTGGAGGTTCCTCAGACCTGTGAGGACCTCAACGTCATCTAGAACGATCCGTTCTCCTACACCTATAACCCTGGATGGCGAAACCATCCCAACTTTCAGTGGGCGGGAAATTCCTAAACCCAAAGACCACCCTTTCAACCCCGCCCACAACTCCCTCGTCCTTACCAGCCGCCTCAGCCTCGGCCCAACCCTACTTATCCATCATGGCCAAATCAAGATCAAATGTCCCTTATCCTTCAGACTCTGGCTGACATTCAAAGAACGAATGCGGCTATTCAAAAGAAACACAAGGATGAACTTACAGAGGTCCGAAACCAATTGGCCCAGTTGGCAAACTCTCGCCAGCCAGGCACTCTTCCTTCCCAACCTCTTCCTAATCCAAATAACGTGCCAACCTAGCGGTGCGTTATGAACCCAAACCCGGGCCATGCCCATATGATTTATCAGGCCCCTCTGTTCCTTCACTCGACGGGATAGAGGCCTCCACTTCTTTTGCAGGTTACCAGCAGCAACCTATCCTACCCAATCCCAACCAAAACCAGGCAGGACTTAATTCTGTAACAACCCGTAGTGGTAAGGAAACCCAATACCCACCTCATCCAAACCACTCCAAGCCTGGTAGTGATCCCAAGCCTAGGACAGTAATCCAGGACGTCCCTACCCCTATCCCAGATCCAAGTCCTGGACCTATCCAAGAAGAACCAAGCAAGATTCCGTTTCCCGAGGCTTTGACCAAGGGAAAGAAGACTACCAAGCCCGTGGCACCTGAGGAGGACCTGGTCAAACTCTTTGAGCAAGTCCACATAAACATCCCCTTGATGGATGCAATCCGCCACGTACCGGCTTACGCACAATTCTTAAAGAATGTGTGTACACCCCAGCGTAAGCCGCGAACCAAGAGTGGGAGTCCAATTGTTCTGTTAGAGCAAGCCAGCTCTGTAATCCTAAGTAGACTCCCACCCAAGGCAAAAGATCCTGGTACTCCCCTGATTTCCTGCAAGATAGGTGATACCCAATTTGATAGAGCTTTGCTAGACTTGGGTGCATCCATAAATCTGATACCCACATCCTTACTCGACCATCTTAAAGAATCTGAGCTAAAACTGACCGATGTGACATTACAATTAGCAGATCGATCTATAAAGTCACCAAAAGGGATTCTCGAGGATGTTATTGTAAGGATACGGGATTTCTACTTTCCTGTAGACTTCATAGTCTTAGACATGGACGTACCTGAAAACCCCAGGGATACACCAATCATTTTAGGGAGATCTTTCTTGGCTACTGCTCGAGCCAACATTAGCTGTGAGGAGGGCCAAATAGAGCTCAAATTTGGGGATCAAACCTTGAAAATTGATATATTTAAGGCCCAACAAGGAATTAATTGCGGTGTCATCGAACAAATTTGTGACATTAGGGCTTTGGTTGATGAAACACACTTCCAGAATGACCTGATTATACCTCATCAAGCACAGAAAGATCTTGACCCGCAAACAGAAGAGTCGAATCCAGATGTAAACAACCCAGTAACTCCTACCCTTGAACCTCACGTCTATACTGAACCACTCGCCGCTGCTGATAACCCTATCCTTGAGTTGAAGCCCCTTCCTGCTCACTTAAAATACATCTTTCTGGGTTCTAATCAGACTCTCCCTGTGATTATCAATTCCAACCTCAATCCCGAACAGGAATCCCGTCTGATTACTATCCTCCAGCAACATCGCAGAGCCATCGGGTGGACTCTCGATGATTTGACTGGAATAAGTCCCTCTTATTGTACTCATCATATCTATTCAGAAGAGGATGCACGACCTTCTCGTGAAATGCAGAGACATTTGAACCCTAATCTGCAGGAGGTTGTGAAGAAGGAGATCATCAAGTGGTTAGATGCCGGAATCATCTACCCGATCTCCGATAGTCGTTGGGTGAGCCCAATTCAGGTTGTGCCTAAGAAGGCAGGACTCACCACCATAACGACTGAGACCGGAGAAATCATTCCTACCCGATTAGCCAACGCGTGGAGAGTCTGTATAGATTACCGCAGACTCAATTCCTCCACGAAGAAGGATCATTTCCCACTACCTTTCATTGATCAAATTCTCGAGAAACTGGCGGGAAATAGGTTCTTCTGCTTTCTTGACGGGTACTCCGGTTACAACCAGGTGGCAATCCATCCTGAGGACCAAGAAAAGATCACGTTCACTTGCCCCTTCGGAACTTACGCTTTCCGAAGGATGCCCTTCGGTCTTTGCAATGCACCCGCTACCTTTTAGCGGTGCATGCCTGCCATATTCTCAGATATGGTAGGTGATTTTCTGGAAGTCTTCATGGATGACTTTTCAGTTTTTGGAAAATCATTTGACGATTTCCTCCAACACTTGGTCCAAATACTTAGGCGGTGCATCGAGGTGAATTTGGTTCTTTCCTGGGAAAAGAGCCATTTCATGGTGCCTGAGGGAATTGTCCTGGGACACTTAATTTCAGAAAAAGGCATCCAAGTGGATCGAGCTAAGGTTGATCTGATCTCTCGCCTTCCTATGCTTAGCTCGGTCAGGGACATCCATTCTTTTTTGGGGCACATCGGTTTTTACCGTCGTTTCATTCCAGATTTCTCGAAAATCGCACGCCCCTTGACTTCTCTTCTCTCTAAGGATGTACCCTTTGAAATCTCCAAGGAATGCACACTAGCCTTTGAAAACATGCGTGACCGAGTCACCTAGGCACCCATCCTACAATCCCCTGATTGGTCTCAACCCTTTGAGATCATGTGCGATGCATCTGATTTCGCTGTGGGAGCGATCCTGGGCCAGAAAGCTGACGGGAAACCCGTGGTCATCTACTATGCTAGCAAGACACTTGACGATGCTCAGCGTAACTATACAGTTACGGAGAAAGAGCTGCTAGCCGTAGTATTTGCCCTTGAAAAGTTCCGATCGTATCTTCTGGGTTCCCATGTCATCATTTACTTGGATCACACTGTTGTAAGGCATCTCCTTACCAAGAAGGACGCGAAGCCCCGACTAATTTGTTGGATCTTGCTGTTGCAAGAATTCGATCTTGAGATTCATGACAAGGCGGGAAGGCAGAATGTGGTAGCCGACCATCTACCCCGTCTTCCTTCTGAGATTATCAACCCTTTCGGACCCATCACAGAACATTTTCCTGATGAGCACCTGCTTACTGTCGGTACTAGACTTCCATGGTTTGCTGATATAGTAAACTACTTGGCATCTCATCAGACCCCGTCTGATTGGCCGAAGGCCAAGAAAGACAAGTTGCGTTCTGATGCCAAGTATTACATCTGGGAAGACCCGTACCTTTTCCGCATAGGTGCTGATCAAATCATTCGGAGATGGGTCCCGGAAGAGGAATTCAACAATATCCTCTCTTTCTGCCATGACTAGGCATGCGGTGGCCATTTCTCTGGGCGTAAAACCGCATCAAAAGTCCTCCAGTGTGATTTTTACTGGCCTACACTATTCAAAGACGCATACAGTCATTGTAAGGCATGCAGTCGTTGCTAGACTTTGGGCAACATGAGCCGTCGCGACATGATGCCTTTGCAGCCGATTCTCGTATGTGAAATCTTTGATGTTTGGGGATTGATTTTATGGGCCCCTTTCCTGTTTCGGAAGGTTTCGAATACATTGTGCTTGATGTGGACTACGTGTCCAAATGGATTGAAGCCATACCGACCCGAACCTGTGATCACAAAATCTTTCTCAAATTCATTCATCAAAACATTTTCTCAAGGTTCGGAATTCCTTGTGCTATAATCTCTGATGGAGGGACCCACTTTACAAACGCTCAGTTTAGGTCACTAATGACCAAATACGAGGTGTCTCATCGAATCTCTACTCCTTACCACCCCCAAAATAATGGTCTAGCTGAGCTGTCAAATCGGGAGATCAAGAAGATCCTGCAGGTCACTGTTCGGCCTGACAGGAAGGACTTGTCGTCCCGACTTCCGGAAGCATTGTGGGCCTATAGGACCGCCCACAAGACCTAATTATGCATGTCTCCCTTTAGACTGGTGTACGGAAAGGCGTGTTACCTTCCCGTAGAACTGGAACATAAAGCCTATTGGGCAGTACGGAACTGTAATCTAGATCTTTCGAAGGCTGGGACCCACAGAAAACTCCATATCAGCGAGATCGATGAATTATGCCTAGACGCCTATGAGAACTCGCGAATCTACAAGGAGCGGGTTAAAGCCTTCCATGACAAGCATATCTCGAGAAAGATCTTTCATCCTGGTCAAAAGGTCCTACTCTTTGATGCCCGACTCAAATTTTTCCTGGGAAAACTGCGATCCAAGTGGGTTAGATCATATCTAGTCCGACAGATTTTTGGTAATGGAGCTATCGAAATCAGTCCGCTCAGCCACGATTCCGAACCTTTCATCGTGAATGGTCAGAGACTCAAGCCGTTCATTGATGTGACTTCTACTGATCTGGCTGAATCATCACTTATCCTCCATTCCCCTTGAGCTCATTGCGCCCAGCCGATGGCGTAAAACTCAGCGCTTAACGGGAGGCAACCCGTCATTTTCTGAAAATCTAAAACCATTTTCACACTTTTGTGCACTTAAAGTTCACCTTTTTAGACAGCCGACTCCACCTCAGATGCTTGCATCTGGGATTAGAAATCGTCCGCAGAATTCATCTCGACCCATTCACTCATTAAAACATCTGTCTTAAGAAATGAACTAAGTAAATAAAAACCCCTAAGTCACAATGAGGACATTGCAAACCTTAGGCATGGGGGGGTATAAAAGTGCAAAACTTGCAAAAAAAAGGGGGGTTTTAAAACAAAAAATTCACATATGCCAAAAACACCATAAAAATTTAAAAGAATTTTTTTTTTCAAAAAAGAATAAGAGGAGAAAGGAAATTTTGTGGGAGAAGGGAAAAGAAACAAAATAAAAAGGAGCACAAAAAAAAATGAAAGAAAAGAGTGGTAGCCCTTAGTAAGAAACTAAGGAATTGACCTAAGTTCTAGACCTTATTCAAGAAAGGAAATGAAAGTGCATGGTGAGATTAGTAAGAACGCAGACTTTAGGCATTCTTGGATAGACTCTTAGTACCCATTAAGATCTAGACATTCCTCAAGAGGTTGAGGAAAATGAAAAGCTTAAGTATTATGTCCAAAGCTTAGGGAGTATTTGACCTCATTAACTAACTTATGGTTTATGGGACTCAGTAACCTAAGCACCCCAATCTCACACACAGCCTGGTTCAGTAAGCGTGAAAATCAAAATCACGCAGAAGCGTCACAAAATTCTGAAAAATACACCTAGAATAGGAGCGGACAATCAACAGAAGTTGATTTGGATGAGTTCCCAGCGCAGAGAGGAGGGGAAATCCCCTCGAAGATGCATAACAAAATATCATCTCCTTGGTGCTTGTCTCTTAGGATATTTACATATCCTACTGGGGGCATGTAAGTACTCTGCTGGTTCAGATTCCATGGATGGCATTATCACGAAGTGTCAATTGCCAGGGTCTGGATTCGGCCACGGAACACCATGGATGGGATTATCTCGAAATCTTAATAGCCAGGGTTCCGGGGGTTGCCATGGGCGGTGCTATCTCGAAGCATCGATTGCCAGGAACCTTTGAGGATTGATGATGGGAGCAAGGAATCTGATACAGACCGTGTTGAAAAGCCAATCCTAGGCTAGAAATGAAAGAATAAGAGAGAGAGAAACTCTCCAAACAGAAAAACTTTCTATCCCTCTCTCTTACAAAAACGCACTGCGAACTGAACTAGGGCTACAATCATTTCAAGTACGGGTGCTTTAACCACAAAGTCCAATAGACCTTAGGTTAGTTCTTGTGGGCCTTAAAAACCTTTGCCAAAGACTAAGGCTAAGGCTAGACAGATCTGGATCTTGGTTGGTACTAGAGTACCTTTTAAGCCTATGGTCAGCATTCTAACCTAATCTAAGTTCAAATGAAAAAGCACTTATCTGAAGTTGTTGAAAACATCATGGTCTAGACCAAAGGTTAAAACCTTAGGTTTTTGCTAAGGGACTAGCAAAAGCTAGGCATGGGGGTATGATGAGAACCTCGTCATAAACCCTAAACTAGCACCATCTAACCCAGATTTGCAAGAAAAAGCTCCTACATAACTATAGAAAGGCTTGACTCAGAGAGATTCTGAGTTTGTGAAGAAAATAAGAACTAAGGGGTAAAAATGCAATTTCACCAACTCTATCTAAAAATAGGGTAACTCAGGGTCCAAACTTAGGTCAAACTAACTTAATAAGAAGAAAAGTGGGATGAATTGATCCAATAAGGGCTACAGCAACTCCAAGGAATTAAATTACATCATGTAACCCTAAGAACAAATCCACTTAAATTCACGAGGTTGGAGGCAAATAAAAAATAGAATAAACCCTCTAAAATTTCTAGAAAAATAATATCTAAGGTTTAGAACCTTCAATTTGGCCTTAGGAACCCATTTTGACCTACATTGAGAACCAGGCCCAACTAATGACTTAATTTGGGTTTTTACGTAAATTGACCAGTCAAACAAGGTCTAATATAGAAATCAAATTCACCATTAGAATCCTTAGGTCATAGTTAGTCATGTATAAAAACTTGAGCCTAAGAAGAGACCTTCTTGACCAATTTTACATTTTGGTCCTCATCCATTACTTTTTGACCCTCAACTTTTGAAACCCTCGCATTTTGGCCCCTAAGTATTCTTCGTTCTTTGCATTTGGGTCCTCCCTGCAAAACCATGAGCAGCGCCATGCTCCGGCGACTTTGCGCGGAGCATGGCGCCGCGCAGGGTGAGGGAGACCCTCTACTAAGACAACCGGGGGTTCCCTACGACATCTACTGTCGCAGGGACACCTCCATGATCTCTGCGGCTGCCCATACCTCCCGTGCGATCGCACGGCAGGTATAGGTCTCCATCTCCAGCATCCTCCGTCGAGGGAGGCACGTCGCCTCCCTCCACCTTCCTCTCTGATCTCACCTCTATAAAACCCGCCTCTGTCTGCTGCATTGGGGGCAGCTCGGTTCTGACGGAGAAACACCCCCTCGTTCCTCTCTTCCCACTCCGGCAGAAGCCCTCCAGCTCCGGTGGTTCTTCCTCCTCCTCCCCGTCGCTCTGCCGCACTACCAGCAGCAGAGCTACCTTCGCCCGCTCTTCCTGCGTCGCGCCGTACCCAGCGCGCGCTCTCCTGCCCTCTCCTCGCCGCTGCCCCCTTGCTCTGGGCACCTTCTTCTCCGGCGACAGTCGAAACGACTGCCGCCCTACTCTGTCCCCCTCTCGTCCCTCCAAGTAGGTACAGTTCTTTCCTTTCCTCCCCTCTTTCTTTTCCCTACTTCAATTTGCTCAACCACCCTTCGACCGCGCCTTATCGCCCTCACCTTCTCCATCTTCGGCCAACCTCCGGCGACTCGCTCCCATCATTCCACCACCCCACACGACTCGCCGACCGACCCAAAACCTTCGCCTCATCACGCTGAGCCACTTCCGCTCCTTCATTCCTTGTCATTCGCCACCTGAAGACCCCCCGAACACACCCATTCCCCTAGCCACAGTCCGACCTAGGGCAGCACCTGCACGCCTCCCCACGACCTGCCAGACCCCGCATCACCTTCGCCGTGCCACGGCAAAGGTCCCCCGCTTGTCTGATTAGGCCGAAGGGCCGTATTGATGTGAACAGGTTACCTGCCCTCCGCCGCCATTGCTGAGCAGGTGGAGGTTCTTCCACCTGCAGCTGCAGCTTTGCTCTGCCCAGGCTTGACTCTCCAGGACGCGCACTTCGCTCCCACGTAGCTGCCCAGGCCTGCAGCTGGGGTGAAGTCTTCGCAGCAGCCGCGACTGCCTGCAGCTTTCTCAGCTGCAGGTGCCAAAGTGGGGTGGGACATTTAGTCCCACCTCGGTAGCTCTGAAGGCCGCGCACCCACATAAAGGCAAAAGGTGCTATAGGCATATCGCCTCAACACACGGGGTGAGGTCCCTCTCACCCGCTTACCCGGCCTCGTCCACGACCACCCCCCGGCAGACCTAGCACGACTCGTTTACCCAACCTGCACTCCTCGCCCTCCACCGCACGCCGGTGGGCCTGGACCCGGGCGTGACCCGTACCCGAATACCCGACAGCTCTGGGAGAGCTATCCTACGAGTGAATTCTGAGAGAGAGACGCAGGGGAGGGTAGAGTAGGTTTTTGCCCTGACCAAACTGTGAATGTGCAGACACAGAGGAAGAAGGAGAAGAGAAAGAAGGAAGGAGCAGCCAGAGCCGTGGCTGCTTGAAGCAAAGCAGAAGAAAGGCAAAGAAGAAGAAGAGGAAAGAAGGAAGGGGGACGCACTGTAGCAGAGGCTACTTAAGTCGTCTGATTGAAAAATCAGACGACGCCCTGAAGAAAAAGAAAGAAGAAGAACAGATGGAAGAAGACAAAGAAGAGAGAAGCAGAACACGAGGAGAAAGAGAAGAAGAAGCTTGGAAGAAAAAGAAAGAAGAAATAAGAAGAAGGAAGAAGACTGAAGAACCAAAGAGAAGAGAAGAAGACAAAGACAAGAGAAAGAAGAGAAGAAGAAAAAGCCAACAAGACAAATCCCTCTCTCTCTCTCTCTTTCATTTTTGTAATAGAAACTTTGTACTTCTAGAATACAGTTTGCTCCCTGAGTTCGACATCGGGAAAACTTTTATTTTCCGAGTAACAAATTGTATTAAACTGGTAACCGCTCCTCTATACTATACTACGACGAAATATTAGAAATATTAGAACTATAGATGAGAGTAGCAGCCAGTACCCGGAGCTCTTTGAAGGTACGTTTTTTCGGATTGGCTTTGGTCCTCTTTGAGTTTGTTATGCGTATGTTGTTCTTTTTCCGCACCTAGCTAGTGCAAGTTTCGAGGATGAAACTTCCTTTGAGTTTGTTATGTTGCTAAGACTCGTGCCATTAAAGCCCTTTAGGATGCCTGGGACTTGGGTCAGACGTCTTATCAGATGCCTGGACACCTTCCCAGACATCTAGAAATCAATTTTTGTGTGCGTACGTCCTCGAGTCTACGCGCGTGCCGCGCGCAAACTGTGCACAGCCGTCTTCTTCTCTCCCTTCTCACCGAAAGAACCCTCCCTCACGCCTACTTAAACCCTTCTCCTTTCCCTCGTTCACCACCCCACTTCCATCCACCTTCTCCTTCCTCCAGCGAGAGCGAGAGCGAGAGTAGCGAGTGCAGCCGAGTGTAGCGAGAAAGAGGAGGAGCGGCGAGGGGGAGGAGAGGAGAGCGCGCGAGCTCGCAAGAGAGCTCGTCGGCGAAGTTCATGGCCGGTCGGGCGTGCACACGGCGGAGAGGTGTGCCGGGGAGGTTTCCCCCGATGCTGCTGCATCTAGAGTAGTGGACGAGGGAGCGCGGTGCGGCTGCACGCGGCACAAAGAAGACGAAGGAGCTTCTGGGTCTGGGATTTTTTCCCAGAATCAGACGTCTGGATCTACATCCAGACGGCGTAGTCGACGTCTGGAAGAAGCTCCAGACGACTGAGAGATACGTCCTATGCCCTATGCCTCCCTTTACGGATATGACCATGCAGGCCATTCCGCCGAGGCTCTGATACGTGCCGTATTGAGGAGATTTACGTTGCGCGTGCAGGATTCACTTCGGGAAGGCGTGGGACACGCCCTCCCACGTGGTTCAGACGTCTGGGCAAGGCACCAGACGGTGGGGAGCGTTGATGAGAACCTCATCATGAACCCTAACTAGTACAATCTAATCCAAATATGTGTGAAAAAGCTCCTACAAAACCTAAAGAGAGGCTTAACTCAGAGAATTCTGAGTTAAAGAATAAAATAAATCATCAGGGGTAAAACTGTAATTTTACCAATGCAGTTTGCGAACAAGGTAATTAAGGGTCCAAACACAGGTCAAACAAGCTTAACAATGAGGGAAGTGGGATGATTTGATCTAAAAAGTGTTATAGCAACTTCTAGGAATTAAATGACATTCTATTACCCTAAAAACAAACCCACTTCAATTCACGAAGTTTGAGGTAGGATAAAAATCAAATAAGCCCTCTAAAAATCATATAAAAATATTTCCTAGGGTTTAGAACCTTCAATTTGGCCTTTGGAGCCTATTTTGACCTAAAATGAGAACCATGTCCAATTAATGACTTAATTTGGGTTTTACGTAAATTAGCCAGTCAAACATGGTCCAACCTAGAATTAAAATTCACCATTAAAATCCTTAGGTTCAAATTGGTCTGGTATAAAAACTTGAGCCTAAGAAAAGACCTCCTTGACCGACTTTACAATTTGGTCCTTTTTATTTACTTTTTGACCTTTATCTTTTGAAACCCTTACATTTAGGCCCCCAACTTCTCATCATTCTATGCAGAACGGTCCTCCATACCAGTTCTGCGCAGCGCCATGCCTCTGGCGACCTTACGCGGAGGATGGTGCCGCGCAGGGCAAGGCTGCTGTCCTCTAAAACAGAAGGGGGGTTCCCTGCGACGTCTTCTGTCGCAGGGACCCGCCCACGACCTCTGTCGTCAACCATGCCTTCTATGTGAATGCGCAGAAGGCATGGGTATCCCTTCCGACCATACTCCGGCGAGGCTAGCACGACGCGACCTCGTCCCTCTCTCCGCGTCAAGCCCTTTATAAGAAGTGGCAGACCTTACCAACTCCTTCAAGCTTTCTTTGATGGAGAAACACCTCCTCTTCATCCCTTCTCCCTTCGGTCAGAGAGCTCGTAGCTTCCGGTGATCTCCTCCTCCTCCTCATCGCTCTATTGCCCTACCTGCAGCAGGGTTTACTCTGCCTTGTCATCCGCGCTAGGCTGTACCCGCTGGCGCCCTCCGACTACTTCCTTGTCGCCGAAACCCTCCTCCAAGGCATCTCCGTCTCCAGCTCCAGCAGGCACGAGCCAGATGCTCCTCCCTCCCCCTTCAGGTAAATAGGTAAATAGTCTCTGCTCTCTCTCCCTTGTATTTTCCCTCTTCCAATTTGTCATTTCGACCACCCGACTGCCACTGTCCAGACCCATCTTCCCCATCTCCGATCACCCTCTCCGGCGAGTCCATCCCACGTCCACAGACCTCTTCACCCCTCGCTGACCAGCCCAGAAGCTCCCCCACACTCCACTCCACCGATCCCCCCTCTCCATTCACTGCCAAGCGCCGCCCAACCATGCCCCGACCAAACCCATCTTTCCGCCCACAGTCTGACCTAGGTCGACCTTTACACGCACTCCCGCGCCTCGCTGACCATCGCACAGGCTTCGCCACACTCTGGCGAAGCTTTCCACGTGTTCTGACTTGGCCGAGAGGCCGTCACTGTGATTTCAGGTTCGCACCCTCTCGCTGCCATTGTCGACTTGCTGCAGCAGCTCCACCTGCAGCTCCAGGTCTTCCCCAGCCCAGGCGCACGTTCCAGGTTGTGCAGGCAGTCTCCGCGAAGGCATCCAGGCTTGCGATTTGGTTCACAAGCGTCACAACTGCTTCAATTGGCCACGGACTCCTCGTCTGCGGGCACAAAATTGGGAGGTGGGACTTTAGTCCCACCTCGTAAGTGTGTGGCCGAGCGCCCACATTTAAATTTGAAAAGTGCATAGGGCTTACTGCCTTTGAACACAGGGGTCAGGTCCCTCTCACCCGCACGCAGCGTGCCTCGCGCTCGCTCGCCCACTCTCACGCCCCGCGGGTCTGGGCCGGATCCGACTACCCGAACCACGCACTCCTCGCCCACCACTGCACGTCGGTGGGCCTGGTCTCGGACGCGCTACCCGAACCCGAATACCCGGCTCTGGGAGAGCAGTCCTAAGAGAGATTCTGAGAAAGAGAGAGACGCGAGGAAGAGGTAGGGGTAGGTTTTGCTCTGACCTTTGTGTGAGTGTACAGGAAGAAAAGAAGAAGAAGAGGAAAAAGAGAAGCGGTCGAAGCCTTAGCCGCTCAGCAGAAGCTGAAGAAGAAGGGAGGAGAGAAACAGAAGAAGAAAAGAAGAAGCCACACTGAGCAGCTGAAGAAAGAAGGAAGGCACTGTAGCAAAACCACAGATAAGTCGTCTGAGGGAATCACCACAGCCGCAAGCAAAGAAGGAAGAAGAAGAAGAAAGAGGAAGAAAGGCCAGCGGCCAGAGCACAAAGAAGAAGAAAGAAGAAGGCATTAGCCTTTGTAGCCGCCAGAAAGGCTGGAAAGAAAAGAAGAAAAGGAGGGTCGGCCAGAGAAGAAAAGAAAGAGGAAAAGAAGAAAAGAGGAAGGAAAGTCAGCGGCCAAGAAGAAGGAAGAAAAGAAGAGGAAGATCACCATTGTCGCAAAGAAGAAAAAGAGAAAAGAGAAGGCAAGACTGAAGAAGAGCAAGGAAAGCAAAGAGAGGAAGAAAAGAAAGAAAAAGAAGAGAGAAGAAGAAGAAGCCAACAAAACTCTCTCTCTCTCTCTCTTATTTTTGTAACATAATTGAGAACTTATGCATACTTCTAGAAACATAGTTGCTTCCTGAGTTCGACCTCGGGAAAACCTTATTATTCTGAGTAAAAAAATATTGTAGTAATTTGGTAGCTGTTTTGTCACATACTATAACGAATGATTGTAAACTATAATAAACATAAAGACACAACAAGACAGAACACGCGAAACACAGCGTTACTAAGCGTCTCCAGACGTCCAGAGAGGTGGTTAGACGCCTGGAACTAGGTTCAGACGGTTTAGAAGGATCCATGGACGTCTGAGGAGCAGCGCAGAGTGAGGTATGACTATGGACTTCTTTTAAGACATCTGGAAGGTGTTCCAGACGTTTGATTTGAGTCAGGATTATCGTTTTTGACCCGTTTAGGGTCCGTTTGAGGTCCGATTTCCGCAATTAAGATTTCATTCTTCTTCGTATAATTTCCTCTACTTGTTGAAATGCTTTTGTCATGTTCTGAGTGGTTTCTTGTGGTTGATCCTTGTGTTAGGACCTCTTTCCGTTGAGGATTTGGAGGTTGCGGAGGCACGTGGACCTGCCAATCAAGCCCCGTTACTCCTGATTTTGCTGGTAGAGTGGCTTCCCCTAGATTAATTACAAACATGAATGCATATATGGAATGAATGTTAGATCCTAGGGTATGGCATGAATCTTAGGACTAGAAACACTAGGTTGAATGTTAGATCCTAGGGTATGGCATGAATCTTAGGACTAGAAACACTGAAATAATTGTATTGAATGCATGAATTGCAGTCTTGGATGATTAAATAAAATAATAGCAATTGCTTGTAATTGGATAACAACTGCCTGTGGAATGTAAAGTACTGTTGTTAGCAACTGTTGCATGTATGTTCTTGTTGTTGCCATTAAATACGAGCTGCCTGTATATGAAATGGAATTAGAAATGATGAAACCTAGTATGGCTTGGCCTGAGAAACATGAGCATAAACACTTTGGGGAATTAGGAGTAGAGCTCTTGGAAATAAATGGAATAGAACTGGAAATGTGAATGGGGAAGTGAGTTGGCCCTTGAGTACGGGTACCAAGGAAAGCGACTGTCCCCCTGTTTAGTGCAGAGCGGAGCTAGCTGTCCTAGGGTTGGGACGCGGGGCTAGGACTGGCCACTTTGTACCGACTCTTTGGCCCTTGCATACACAGTACCGGGGAGTGCTACTAGTGTAGGGAGAGAGCTAGCCACCCCACGAGGCCTGGGTTCAGCTAACCGTCCTACACCGACTTGTTAGGCCCACTGGGCAAACCATGGTAGTCAGGCGAGGGTGCGCGGACTGTGGAGAGGCGAGACCCATGTTTGGTTCTTAAGGGCTAGACCCCTGTTATTGAGAGGGCTATGCCCTATGCTGGTTCCGTGCTGTGCTTTGGGTGCACCCGTTAGCGGAAACGACTGACCGCATGCCAGTGCAGGGTAGCTACCCGTGCGTTTATCGTGCGTGCCGTAGTCACCATTACGTCTGTCAGTGACCTTGGGGTGGTTGACTGAGTGTAGGACCACCACTGGATACTCTCCCGGCCAGGAGAGCACCACGTACTACTTCTACTCTTTGGAAAAGACTATAATCAAGATCGTTCTCACGAAGAACATTCGAGATCAAGAAAGAGACCTGATAAATAAACCAAGTGATGAAAGAAAGAATAATCAGATAAATAAAGAAAGAAATGAAAAACAACAGCTACCTGTCCACCTTTATTATTATTTTTTGTTAGCCGGTTGCCACTCTACTCAGCGTTCGCTGATTTTGTGTACTTATAACCTTTTTCAGCTCCAGGTGTTGAGTAGCCAGAGCCTACGGCTGCAGAGGGTGCTGGGCCTAGTAGAGCCCAGTAGTTGTACCTGTTTGTTGTTGTAGTGAGTAACTTTGTTACACCTATGTACTCTTCTAATGTAAACTTTATATTCCTGTACCTTTTTAAATTCTCTACTTTTGTGGTGGTGTGCACTTTAGTAGTTTACTTATTTACTGCTGTACTTTTACTACTGTTAGTTACTTTGCATGGTGAATGTGGTTTATTTTTACTGCTTTTTGGTTACTTTCTCGTTGGACGACTGGGTTTTGGGATCAGTCGAGTCGGTCCAGTCTTGTGTCTTGTAGGAATTCGAAAATCGGGTCGTAATATAGACACACACCTACAAAAGTTAAATTCATACACATCTCCTCAACTGTTGACGTGGAGTTGGGGCACTATTGAAGATATGTCGAGGAGTGATAGGTTAAGCATAAAGCACCTTCTTTAAAAGGGGATGCTTTTGCACGATGTTTCGTTTAAGGAGGGGTGATGAGAGGTGGGAGGTCCACAAGGAGGAAGTTAGAGGCATAGTAGAGATAGATATTGGGATTTTGGAACTCAATTGCAAATCAAAGGAGAAAGGTGGAAAGATTATAAATAAGAATATCATGACATTTGTGACTAATGTTACTATAGCACTTCTGATCTTGTATATGAATTAGTATTGTGGTGTGAGTTTTGTAGTATTGATGTTATGGCATTTACTATGAAAATATACATGATTGAATATGAAAATGGTATATGTAAAGGTGCATGGGGTTTTCTTTTTTCTTTTTTTCATTTTCCATCGAGTACTCTTTCTAATTTTTATGACTTAAATGTTAAGGGATAAATCGTAGATATAGTATTAACGTCACTCTTCAAATCAATTCAAAAATTAAAATTGGAGGTGCCAAAAGGCTGGAAAGAGCTTCAGATGTTATTGACAAGTTGGGGTCCTTGGATGTGATGTTTATCGTTTTTTTTGACCAAAATCCGACTGTTATTATCCCATGAAAAATATATGTCGTTCGAAAAATGGCTTAAGCCCAGATTATACTTGAGATGCTAAGGTTCAATAACCTGATTCTTATAATTGAAGATTCAAAAGTTACTTCTCCAGTAAAGTTAATTAACGCTCTATTATGTGGTGAAATACTACAACTTGAAAGGCATCAATTCTAACAATACAATTACATACTTCAATAAAAACGTAAATACAAAAAACGTAAAGAAATGTGTGTAGGGAATCCAGGGATATGTTGTTCAACGTGTAGTTCCCCCATTGGCGTTCCTAGGTGTCCACCCAACATTAAAAGTTAATGAATGGGACGGTCATCAACGACAAAAGTTAATAATATATACGAGATGATCCCAATGTCAAAAGTTAAGCATCCATCGTTCACAAAAAAAAACTAATAATAATAATAATAATAATAATAATAATCATCATAGGTCTATCATCATTAAAAAAAAAATAATATTATTATTATATCACAAGTGAAAATATCAAAATATATTAGTTGAAAATTAAAATATATTACTTAAAAATTAAAATATATTGGTTAAAAATAATTTTTCATCGGTGGAAAATGATCATTAGCCTGGAAATTGATTTTTCATTGATGGAAGATCAAAATACATCGATTGAAAATCAAAATACACTGGTGTGTTTTAACCTTCACTCATAAGTGGGAAATCAAAATACAATGGTGGAAAATTAAAACATATTAGTATGTCATGCCTTTTCACTAGTGGAAAATGATTTTAGTTTTCACCTATAGGTGGAAAGTGATTTTTATTTTCACGTATGGATGGAAAGTGGTCTGAAAACCAAAATACATTAATTGAAACCGCTAGTTGGAAAAGCGGTATTTTTTTTTAAGTATGTGGATCTGCCTCATGTAGTGAGAGAGTGTGATTCTCTCACTGCACACGTTATAAAATGTGTTGCAACACATGTTTCTTAACTCGTGTTCTTGGTAAAACCTAAGAAGTAAAGAAACGTGTGTTGCAATACATTTTACAATGCATGTTTCTCATTCAACAAAACATACCAGTATATTTTGATTTTGTTGAAAATAAAAACATGCGTGCTGAAAATGAAAATATGCTGCTATATGGTAGCTTTGCATAAGTAGAAAAAGAATTTTCATTTAGAAAGTGAAAAATGATTCACCAATGGATTTTAGCTTTAGCATTTAAGATTTGGAGTTAATGTTTAGGATTTAGTATTTATGATTTAAAGTTTATGAAAATTGATTAAATTTTTGAAAAATAATTTTTCACCTATAAATTTAAAATTTAAGATTTAAAATTTAAAAAATATAAATCTTAAATATTAAATACTAAACTCAAATCTAAAGGTAAAAGATCAATTTTTATAAGTAAAGAATCACTTTATATATATAAGTAAGGAAGACCCACTTGAGGAACGCATGTTGCAGATCAGGTTGAAAATTATTTTTCCCCTGCTCATGCCCTTGATGACAAGCCACTAGGTCAACTTTACAACCAATCTGAAAAGCGAAAAAGGCAATAAGGCCACAAATGGTGGGAGCCACAATAAATTGGCGCTTTCTACAAGCGATTGGATGAGTTCTGCAATATCGAGCACCTTTTCCACGACATCCTTCCTTGGGTTACCTTTTTTGGGTAAATAAATAGTTTAATGCGTGATATAGAGAATTACCGCAAGTGGTGGACGACGGGAAAGCAAGAGGAGGCACAACTTTCACATTTATTTAAAAATTAATACATTATAATAATTTGTTTTCTTATGTTAATGCTGTTCAACATAGCCTTTTTCGACTTCATCTCCGTTGATCTAAATTGTACTTAGTAATAAAAAGAGAAAAAAATTTCACCCAAAAGAGAACCCGTCAGGGGTATGATAGAATATATCCCAATTCATTCGGTAGGGAATAAGAGGATTATCTGCAGTTAGGAAAATGAAGAAATCATAAAAGTCACAGATAAAAATTTCCCTCTACGAGAGAGTGGGGAACTAGTCATTCAGACAACCTAAAATAGTTTCACATAAAAATAGAAGAAAATGAGTAGTGAAATGTTAGATGGTTAAAAATTATTACTTAATAATTTAAATTTATGTATTTTAAATGATTATCAAAATCATTACAAATGACATTATAGTTATAAATTAGTCTTAAACATGCAAATAAAGTGATGTATAGGACTAAGTGGTACATCAACAAAGCTGTAAAAAGAGGTACCTTTAAAACATATGTGAACTATTTTTAGAATCCTATGTTACTTAATAATTGATTAATTGACATAATGGATCTTCTCAAATATGTCAAAATTTTAAATTAAGGAAAACACAACATCCTAAAGATAAATTTATATAAGAAACTTACTAAAATGGTAAGTGAGATATAAAAAATTAAAAATTATTACTTGACAACTAAATTTTAAGTATTTCATATAATTGTCTGGATCCATCGGATATAAGTTGTTGAAATTAATTTCTTTTAATTAGATTAAAATTTAAGTTTGAATCATTGCATCCAAGAGAGTGAGAGAGCACATTAGAGTCTGTATTCTATCATATTTTTGCTCCTCTCTCTCTCTCTCTATATATATATATATATATATAGGAACATTTTCATGCCTTTCTCTCTGTAACAGGGATCGGAGAAATATGTATTCGATTTTGGACCTATTTTATTGCGCATCTTACTTTATTTATTTATATGCAATATAATGAAATTCAAAGAGTACTTTAGATCGAAATTGAAACGTAGTTAACATGGCCACGCCTTTTCTAAAAAATAGAAGAGAGAGAGAGAGAGAGAGAGAGAGTAACATGCGCGAGACAGCCAAGCTGATGATGGAAATGAAAGCGTCTGGAGCATAAATAAATGGTTCGGCTTCCGGGGGTTTCGTGCACACGAAACAAGTAGCTCATTTTTTAAATATTTAATCAAAATGGGAAGAATAAGCATGTCCTTATTTTATTAGACCTAATTTACTCTGGAAGGTTAATCCGTAAAAAAAAGTTAACACTCCAATATTTGATTAGTTAATTTTTTATTTAATAATTTAAGTATGATTACTCGAATATAAATTTATCTAACAATAATTTTAATTGATGTTACCTAAATTTTTATTAAAACTATATATCACAAATGTCTAATGTTACTATCAATTATAAAAGTTAATATTATAATTTAATATTAATTTAAATAAATAGAAATTGATATTAATATTATTTTACAAGTAAATATAATTAAAAATTAACTTTAATTTTATATTTCTTATGTCGCTTTCCTAATCTCCAAATGTCATGTCAAATACTATATCTAATCTGCCATGCTACCGCCACACCTACTCTCGCACGGTAATTACTCCTTCCGTTGGTTGTCAGATGTAGTTTCCTTGCGATACATCTGCCGAGCAATGTTTTCATTTTTCTCTTTTGAGAGGTTAGCATGGAGATATTTTCTAGGAATTTGTTTGCCAAGATACATCGTAGTAGGATGCCTTTAAAAATTCTGGGTTAACGCGAGCACACTATTTTTAGGTTGAGGCGCAATCAGGGTAATTACTTATCCTCATTTCTCATTTTCGTCTTTTTTTTTATTTTTTTATTTTGTCTCTCATATACCATTTAATTGAGTTATATACCCTAATTATATAAATCACGTACAATCCTGCCTATGTAGGAATTAGTGCTCTCAATCTATCCATCTATGGAATTGGGATGTGAGTATGAAAAAATATATTATAATATATTTTTGTAACATATTTTTTCATTAAATTAAGTAAATTTTACCTAATTTTAAGTGATTCAATTGATATATTTTAATTATTTTTTTATCGATTACAAGAAATCCTTCATCTATATAAAGTAACTTTTTATCTTAAAATTTAGAGTTTAGAATTTAAGATTTAAAGTTTAGTTATTCGTTAAATTTAAAATTTTAAGGTGAAAAATTATTTTTCCAAGTAAAAAATCATCTTGCATAGGTAAAGAATTATTTTTCATAAACTTAAATCCTAAATTCTAAATCTAAACCTCGTAGGTAAAATTAATTTTCACTTTTTAAGAGGAAATCAATCGGTTGAAAATCTAGTTAAAAAGAAAAATCAATTGATTGAAAATTACGTACAGTTAAACGCAATAATTGAAACCTATTTTCCATCAATTTAAAAGTAAAAATAATCGATTGAAAATCAAGTAGACAAAAAATACATTGATTAGAAATAATTTTTAATCGATTGAAAATAAAAATATATCGATGTGTGGAAAATAATTTTTTAACTTAAAACATAATTTTTTATTTATAGAAAGTAATTTTATTTAAAAGATAATTTTTTATTAGTGTTCAGTAGGTTGAAAATTAAAATATATAGTTAAAAATTAAAATATATTGATATAATGAAAAATAAAATTTTAATTTTAAATGTGATCTTATAAAAAGTAATTTTATTTAAAAATAATTTTTTTATAAATAAAATAATAATTTTTACTGATAAAAAATTATAATATCGCTACGTTGCAGCGTATATTTTTGACATTGGAATTAGTGGGTAGTCTCTTCTGCAAGTGGCTTTAACTATAGGAAGGATTATTTTGACTATACAGATGGAATATTAATAGATCGTCGAATGCCTTGTGGGATGGCATGTTGCATTATTTAATTGGTATGCTGCATGCTTGTTGGAAGCCAAATAATTGCGAAAGGAAGGGATAATTACTTTAGACCGAAGGGTCTAACGTCCACTTGCGTCATCGGTATGACGCCAATTTTGCAAGATTATGTTCCTTAATTTGCCCTTGCTCCTTCTGTTTTAAGGCCTGGTTCGGAAAGGAAATAATCTATTGAAATAATAATTAATTTTATTTGGTGGAATAGTATTTTGATTTAGGTTAAGAGTATTTAATTTGAGATAAATTATTTAAAGTTGACGTAGGATAATTTATTTTTGTCGATTATTTATATATTTTTGTAGGTTATTTTAGAAAATTTTCAAATAATTATATAATAAGATATTAAGATAATTTTTATAATTTTCAAATAAAAATATAAGATAATCAATTTACAAAAAAAATTATCTTATAAAATTTATCCCTCAACCCAAATTAACTCTAAATATTTTTAAAAAAATAGGTTTGACTATAGGCACCTAACATGCTCCCCATTCAGTGTACCATGTGCATTCCCTGTAGCCAATGACTTATATGGTCACCGTGGAGAAGGGCATTCCGAATAACGTGGAATTATTGATAAATCGATGGAGAATTAAAGGCAAATAAATCCGTACGATTATTCGGAATTGAAAAGAGGGATTGGGAATTAAAAATAAAACTCACAAATTAAGGCTCATCGAGTAAAGGATATATAAGCTTCTTGGGTTGTCCAGCCCAAGTGGGCTATCCTCTCTATATACGATGGATCCTCCTGCAAGGGAAAAAGGAAAAAGGAATTTGTGGTTTTCGGTATTCTTCCCCTGAAACATTTTTCAAGTTCTAATATCACAAATATGGATTCTTCTACCATAATAACTATTACATTTAAGTTCTAACCCACCACTTATTTCACTAACACCACATGACTAAACACATTAACATCTGTCTTATATATCAACTTATACCAGATGTAATTTGTTATGTTACCAAATGCAGCCTAAAAAGATAATTACAAGGATCTAGTCTATAAATAAATTACGGTGATGGAAACGAAAAAGTAGCTTATGGGAGGTCGGGACCCCAATCTCGCGTAAGGTATGTAAACTGTAGGATTAACTTTTTTGTTTTCTATTTTTTTTTTTTTTTTAAGTTAAAGGTGAAATTCATTGCAACTTCATGAAAGTTCTGACCTTGATCATAACCCAACAGTTTCAGAGTCAACAACAAATTTAGCCAAAACATGTACAAGATTCACATCAGACCTATGAACCTTAATAACAAAAAGATCAGAACTTAGCAAGTCTTGACAACAAAAGATGACATACTTGTATCTCCAATGAGGTTGCGAGGAATTTAGCACTTGACTTACGGGACCAGCTACATCGCTGGCCATCAAGCCCATACGAACAGCCAAATTCAAGACGAGGAAGATATCTTGATAAATCGTCAGATAGGGATCAGAGGAAGGAATAATTTCAGCCTTAAATTGTAGGGTTAATTGAACGTGAATTATGATTGCATGACCTGTAAAAGGGATCATCTATTTGGGACATGATAAAAGTTAATACCGTAATCTGTTACAGAAAAGATGACACAAAAAATCGTGGCGAAGTTGTTTGTTTGTTTAGACAAAGGGCTGTCCGATTATTTTATAAAATTCCACGTTATATATTGGTAATTTAGTAGAAATGTTGGGGGCAGTGGCATACAGAGGGACAAGCCTATACATGTCAAAGACGTATATTTGCATAAGATAAATTAATTTTTAATCTGTACATTATTGTGGAGAATAAAAGTAAATTATTATAGGAGTATAAAAATCAATAATACGAAAGTCTAATATAATTTTTAATCGATACATCTTAATTTTAAATTAGTAAAAAATCAACACATCGTACCATATAAAATATATTACTTGATGTATCTTAATTTTTGACTGGGAAAAAAAGAAATATCGATGGAAAATCAAAACATATTACGCGTTGTAAAATATATTGTTCAGTGCATTTTAATTTCAAATTAGTATCTTAGATTATGTTTATATTATCTTATTTTATATATGTATTATTCATATTCTTATAGAAACATACTTAATATTGATCTCTAATGAAATAATACAAGATAAGGAGATTGATGACAAAGATGAAATTTAAAATAGACATATATGTTAAATAATATACAAAAAAATATAAAATTAAAAAAATGAGATAAAAAAAAAGAAACAACACATCAAGAGAGAGAAGGAGAGAGTGGAGAATGGACACTAAAAACTAACAAAAAGAAAAAAAAAGCTACACGCAACTACCATAGGTGTCTCACATCAGTTATATCGAATTATTCAAAATTAGTAGGAGCTAAAAAAATTACTTGCATCTCGTTATATTTAAGTGCAAGAGAAATGACGCTCCAAGATCATTTTTCAATTTATTTTTTCCCTTAAGAGCATAATGGCCAATTCGCTAATTAAGAGAGGAGACAATTAGATGAGCAGCCCAAGACAGAGCTAATTAAGGAAAGGGAGTACCATATTCTAGAGGGAAGATGTAGAAGACGTCAAGCAGACTACCAGCAAAGAAAACGAGGTTTAAATGCTCAATTATGTTCTTAAAACAAATATATGATGGGAATACCAAACCCACAAGCAAAGATACCCGTCGAAAAAACCGAAAAATATTTCCGAAGAATCCTTGGGAAAAATTACAGATCTGAACACGATTAGTTCTACACAGACACGCACACACACACACACAAAGCTTGAGAAAACCTCAGGTCCAGGCCTCCCTTGCATTACTTTGTTGATTGTAAGTAGGAATAGGGCCTCCTTGGGAGGTTATGTGAATCGTCTCAGAAACAAAATCTAAGTAAAATACTTTATCAACTCATACAATCATCGGACAAAAGAAAAGAAAATAAAATACCACCATTGGTTGCACATTAAAATATCATTGTTGATATGGTAAAAGAGCATTAGTAATATTTCTTTGAGGGATGCTTGAAAAATATGCACGAATTGGGCGGTGAATTAACTATGGTCAAAGCAATAGGAACACATTGAGAAAAATCTATGCTTTATAATCACCAATTTATATAGGTCCCAATACTCCATTAGTATTACTTAGTCTTGTTCATCGCTTTGCTAATTTAAATAAGCAGACCAACGTCAGAACCTCTCACTTCCCTTGGGATCTTACCGTTCCAAAGGCAAAATTTTCCGATGTAACATTCTTATTCGTAATCGTGGGATTATTTTTAGACGACTATGTGGTTTTTT
The DNA here is from genome assembly GCA_037157565.1 of Thalassia testudinum. NCBI lineage: Eukaryota > Viridiplantae > Streptophyta > Magnoliopsida > Alismatales > Hydrocharitaceae > Thalassia > Thalassia testudinum. The sequence continues at coordinate 12,382,603 of JAZHRO010000077.1, read as the reverse complement.
TTTTTTTTTAATAAATGGTAATGTATTAACTTGAAAAAATAACCAATCAGCTAAAATACAAAGAAATAAATCATAAACAGTTCATCTATCATAAGGTGGAAATAAGATAATTAGGAAAGAGCATCCAAACTATTTATGATGACTGAGACCAATGTGGTAGCCATTTTAGAGGTAGAGCCTTATCTCCTTGCATTTCTTTCTTGTGAGAGCTCCTAAATCATGACATTGGTGGCTAGTCATAAATCTGAACAATCCGAAGGTATAGGCAAGTGGATGGGATTGACTGAGTTTGAAGTAGTAAGCTCCCAGGAGGTTTGGACTTGCATCTAAACAAGGGAGGAAAAGGGCATGAGAAAAATAGATGTTCGTGAGATTCTTCGCTTGTGCCACAAAGATTGCATGTAGTGTCAGTGTGTAATCCCCAATGAACTAGTGTATTCAAGGTAAGTAGTTTACCCTTAGCAGCCAACCAAGAGCAACAACACACTTTGAGGGTGCCTTCTTATTCCAGATAGAAGTCCAGATCTCAAGAACGGTACCCTTGTTCCTGATAATGTCTTTAACCTTTCATGTTGCAAGGGAACCTAGGGAGAATCGGCCAATCCAATCCTTCCTCATTGTGGAAATGAGGTACAATAGTGTCCCATAGGGACAACAGGGGTTTCCACCATGTAGAGTCCAAAGGCGAGGGGCTGGTTAAGACCCAGCCCCCATACCTTTGGTGCATCCAAATGCACCAGATAGAATCTCTTGTTGTGACAAAGCAATGGGAAAGCTTGGTGAAAGTACATAATTGAAGTTCCTCTATGCTACAAAGATTTAGGCTCCCTTCCTCGAGAGGTTTACAAATATCTTCCCACGCAACTAGATGAGTTTTCTAGTCCTATATAAAATTTGTGATCCAGCTCTTGATTCTATCAAGGAAGGACTTTTTGCTGATAGTACAAAAAAGCCAAATCTAAGGAGGCCTTCAACCCCCCATTTAACCCATATCTTTCCCATTCTAGAAATTGTTTTCTTCCTCCACCCAGCAAGAAGTTTCCTTACTTTGTCTTCTAGAGCAGTAGAGGGATTGACATCCTTTCCAGTAACAAGGGGTATCAAAGTAGCGATAGGGAAATTTCCCTTCTAGCATGCCCAGAAGCAGACATATGCTCAATTTGTGTGTGTAGGATTTGGAGATGTACTCATGACTTTTTGCATTGTTAAGTTTAAGGCCTGACAGATAGGCAAGAGTGTCCATAGCATTTTTAATAGCTCAAGTAGATCGAGCATTGGCCTTGTAGCAAATATGAATATCATCAGCAAATAGAAGGTGAGATGGAAATTGGGTACCCTTGATATTGGAAGGGATGATTGTGCCTTCAGTGATCTGGTGCTGGAGAATGGTGGAGAGCAGGTTGATTGCCAAGATGAAGAGGAGAAGAGAAAGGGGGTCGCCTTGTCTCAACCCCCGCCCAGTGTTAAGAAAGCCTGCTGGATTTCCATTTACAAGAGGGGAGCAGGAAGGCACCGAAATACACATATGGATCTAATTGATCCAGGTGTCGCTAAAGTTCAAAAGTTGGAGTGTTCTAAAGATGAAATCTTGCCTGATAGCGTCAAAGGCTTAGAAAATATCTACTTTTACGCATATTCTGAAGGCTAGGCCCATAGTGTGGAAGCCCTTCATAAGCTCTTGGATAAGAAGTGAACAATCAGAGATATATCTACCCTTAATGAAAGCCCCTTTGATGGTCGATTATCAATTTAATTTATTTATTACTCGAAATTTGAAAACATTCCGAGGTCGAACTCAGGGAGCAAACTCGATTTTAGAAGTAGAAAAATCACAATTCACAATATTGTAATGTTTTACAAAAAATGTAGAGATTAAAAGTAGAATTTTTCTTCTCTTTTTTCTTCTTCTCTCCTTCTTTGCTTTCTCTCTTTTCTTTTCTCTGTCTTCAGACGTTTGATTCTAGGAATCAGACGCCTTAAGTGGCAACTGCTACAGTGCATGTCTTCTTCTTCTTCTTCTTCCTTTCTTCTCTTTGGCTACTGCTTCTTCTCCTCCTTGGCTTTTTCTTCTTCTCCTCTTTTCCTTTCTGCTTGGTCTTCCTCTTTGCGGCAGCTCCCTCCTTCTCTTTTCTTCTCTTCCTCTTTGACTTTACTTCTGCTCCTTGGCTTTGCTTCTTCCTTCTTCTTCTTTAGCTCCTGCTTTTGCCTTCTTCTTCTTCAGCTCCTGCTTTTGCCTTCTTCTTTTTCTTCCTTTCCTTTTGCATTGTGCTTCTTCCTCTACCTTCTTCTTCTTTAGTTCCTGCACCTTCCTTGGCGCTGCTAAGTGTTACGAACGCGGCTTCAAGACGTCTTTTAAGACGTCTAGGAGGTGGCCCAGACATCTGACCAGACATCTGGAACCCCTTCCAGACGTCTGGGATTCATTTTCTGCGGCACGCGCGATTTCGTCTGCGCGCCCGCAGACCTGCGACGCCTTTTTCCCCTCTCTCCTCTGCAGGCACAGCGCTGCCTTCTCTCTCTCTCTCTCACCGCGCGGCTTTAAAAGGGACCTCGCCCTCTCCCTCACTCTCATCTCCTCCGCTCCCTTCTTCTTCTTCTTCCAGCGAGTGCGAGCGCGAGTGAGCGGCGGCAGCGGCAGCCGCGGCGAGTTGAGGGAGGAGGTGTCGCGCGAGGGAGGAGACGCTCGGCTGTGAGGGCTCGAGCTTGCTGGGGCAGCTAGGGCCCGCCAGCGGGGAGCAGCGAGCGCGGAGTGACGTGGGAGGGCTGCTGCAGCTTGAGCAGCAGGCGGACGAGGCGTGGCGCAGCCTTGCGTCGCGGGCGGAGAGCGCGTCGAGCTCTGATTCTGGAAGTTTTTCCAGAATCAGACGTCTGGGCTTCCAACTAGACGACGGTGAAGACGTCTGGAGGACTGTCCAGACGTCTGGCAAGTAAGTTATTTTTCGTCCTTCGTCCTTTTCTGCGACCGTTGTACTGAGCACGAGGAGTGGGTACGTGCAGGGTCTGAGATTCGTATCCAACACGAATCAGACGTCTGGTCGCAGTGCCAGACGACCGGAAGGACTTCCAGACGTCCGGGGTGACCATCGGACGTCTGGGAACTAGGCCAGACACCCCCGCAGGCTTTTGGACGTCTGAGAGACTACGAAGAACAAAGGTATCCTCTGATCCACTTTTTTAGACGTCTGGAAGATGTTCCAGACGTCTGATTTTGGACTGTTTCGTCGTTTTTGACCCGTTTAGGGCCCGTTCGGAGTCTGTTTTCCGCGTTTCGAGTTGCGTTCTTTTCGGAATAAAATCCTCTACCCGTCTACAGTAATTATATACTATTCTGAAAAACTCCTTGTGTTTGATCCTTGTGATAGGATCCCGTTCCATTTCAATCTTGGGGATTGCGGAGGCGCGCGGGATTTCCGACCATGCCCCCAGTACTTCCGTTGTAGCTGGTAGAGTGGCTTTAAGAATTATTAACATAATTTGTTACAATTATGGAACAATTAATAGAACCTAGGGCATTGCATGAATCCTAGGAATGATAGATCCTAGGGTATTGCATGAATCCTAGGGTTGGAAAACTAGATTGAATGATAGATCCTAGGGAGCGGCATGAATCCTAGGACTGGAAAACTAGCGAAATGAATATACATATTGAAGTCTTGGAAAATGTGGAAAGGAAATAATAGCTGCCTGTAATTTGATTTAACAGCTGCCTGTTATGAATAAATGAACATGATTGAGAATATGGGTTGTATGAACGTGAAACTGGAAAGGTGAAACCTGAATGTGCTGAGTTAAAAGAGCTGGAACCCTACGGGGAATTAAGAGTATAACTCCTGGAAAGAGAATGAAATGGAATTGAAAAAGAAAGATGTGGAGGTGCGTTGTCTCTTGGGTACGTAGTGCCAGGGGAAGCACCTGTTACCTGCTTAGTGCTGAGCGGAGCCAGCCGTCCCAGGGACCCGGGGTTAGGTTTGGCCACTTTGTACCGACTTGTTGGCCCTCGTGTATACAGTACCGAGGAGAGCTACTAGTGTAGAGCGAGTACTAGCTACCCCACGGGCCCTGGGGTTCTGCTAGCTCACCTACACCGACTTGCTAGGCCCACTGGGGAAACCAGGGTAGTCAGGTGAGGGTGCGAGGACTGTGGAGGGGTTGGACCCCTGAGAGGGCTCTGCCCTATACTGGTTCCGTGCTGTGCGTTAGCTACCGTTTAGGGCCGTTTGGGCTCCGTTTTCCGCGATTCGAGTTGCGTTCGTTTCAGAATTTATTCCTCCACCCGCCTACAGTAGCTATACACTATTTTGAGACACTCCTTGTGTTGATCCTTGTGATAGGACCTCGTTCGGTTGCAGTCTTGAGAGTCGCGGAGGCGCGCGGGATTCCCGATCACGCCCCCATTACTCCCGTTGTACCTGGTAGAGTGGTTTTAAGTATTAATAAAATCTGTTAAAGTGTGGAACCATAACTAGAACCTAGGGCTTGCATGAATCCTAGGAATGAGAAATATATGGAATGATAGCTCCTAGGTGTTGCATGAATCCTAGGGCCGGAAAACTAGATTGTATGATAGATCCTAGGATATGGCATGAATCCTAGGATGGAAAAACTAGTGGAATGTATATTACTGCAGTCTTGGAAAAATGGAAAGGAATATATAAAGCTGCCTGTGAAATTAATTAACAGCTGCCTGTTATGAACAAAGAAACATGTTTGAGATCATGGAAATTGAGAACGTGAATCTGGAAAGTGAAACATATGATGTTCTCAAATAAAGAGCTGGAACCCTACGGGAAATTAGGAGTGGAACTCCTGGAAAGAAAAAGGAATGGAACTGAGATGTAGTTTGTACTGTCTCTTGGGTACGCAGTACCAAGGGAAGTACCTGTACCTGTTTTAGTGCAGAGTGGGGCCAGCCGCCCCAGGGACCCGGGGTTAGGCTTGGCCGCTCTGTACCGACTTGTTGGCCCTCGTGTACGTAGTACCGAGGAGAGCTAGTAGTGTTAGGAGAGTACTAGCTACCCCACGGGCCCCGGGGTTCTGCTAGCCTCCTTCACCGACTTGTTAGGCCCACTAGGGCAAACCAGGGTAGTCAGGCGAGGGTGCGCGGACTGTGGAGGGGCAAGGCCCCGGTTTGGTTACTGTGGAGGGGTTGGACCCCTGTTACTGAGAGGGCTCTGCCCTGGTTCCGTGCTGTGCTTTGGGCGCACCCGTTAACGGAAACGACTGACCGCGTGCCAGTGCGGGCTAGCTACCTGTGCGTTTATCGCGCGTGCCGTAGTCACCGTTACGTCTGTCAGTGACCTTGGGGTGGTTGACTGAGGGTAGGATCACCACGGGGGACTCTCCCGGCCAGGAGAGCACCACGTGCTACTTCTACTTTTGGAAAAGACTGCAATCAAGATCGTCCCACGAGGACATCCGAGATCAAGTAAAGGATCTGAGAAGTAAATGAAATAGTGAGAAAAATTGAAAGATGTAAATAAAGGAAGTAATAGAACATAACAGCTACTGTACACTCTACTGTTGCCTTTAGTTAGTTTGCCACTCTACTCAGCGTTTTGCTGACGTGTTACACTCGTTACCTTTTTCAGGACCAGGTGTTGAGCAGCCAGGGTCGGCGGCTGCAGAGGACGCTGGGCCGAGTAGGGTCCAGTAGAGTTACCCCAGCTTTGTACCCCTTTTTGTTTCTGTTCTAGTGAGTAGTTTCTGTTTCCGCTGTACCTTCTTTACCTGCAGTTTTTGTTATTTGATAAATGTTATTTTACTGTTGTGGTGGTGCCTACTGTAGTAGTTTCTTTCCTTACTGCTGTACTTTCTTACTGTTAGTTATATTCATGCTGAATGTGGTTTATTTTACTGTCTTTTGGTTACTTCCTCGTTGGACGACTGGGTCTTGGGATTAGTCGAGTCGGTCCGGCTCTCGTGTCTCGTAGGGACTCGGGAATCGGGTCGTTACAATTCCCACGAGGAACATTCGAGATCAAGTGAATGATCTGAGAAATATATAAATTGTGAAACAATAGAAAGACGTAAATAAGGGAAGAAAGAAAATAAAACAGCTACTGTACACTTTACTGCTTCTTTAGTTTTCGCTGCCACTCTACTCAGCGTTTCGCTGACATGTTACACTCGTTACTTTTCAGGACCAGGTGTTAAGCAGCCAGGGTCAGCGGCTGCAGGGGACGCTGGGCCGAGTAGGGTCCAGTAGAGTTACCACTGTTCTTTTGTGCCCTTTTTGTTCCACTGTAGAGAGTAATTTTTGTTACCCTGTACTTTTCTTTACTCGCAGTTCTTGTTATGTTATAAATGTTGTTCTACTGTTGTGGTGGTACATGCTGTAGTAGTTCTTTTTCTTACTGCTGTATTTTGTTACTGCTAGTTATATTTTGGTATAGCAACTCTCATCTATAGTTTTATTATTTCGTCGTAGTATCGCATAGAGAAGTGGTTACCAGTTTAATGCAATTTGTTACTTGAAAATAAAAGAGTTCCCGAGGTCGAACTCAGGGAGCAAGTTGTATTCTAGAAGTACAATGTTTCTATTACAAAAATAAGAGAGAGAGAGGGAGAAATAAATTTGAGTCTTGTGGCTTCTCTTCTCTCTCTTAGCTCATCTTCTTCTTTTCTCGGATCTTCTTCCTTGATCTTCTGCCTTCAGTTCCTCTTCTTCTGCTTCTTCTATTTCTTTTCTTCTTCAGAGCCTCTCGTCTTCTTCTCTTTATCTTCTCTTTTCTTTTCTTCTTTCAGCTCTGTCTTCCTTGCGCTTCTCTTTTCTTCCTCTGTAGAGCGTCGTCTGATTTTCCAATCAGACGACTTAAGTCGCCGCTGCTACAGTGCTGCTTGGTGCTCCTCCTTCTTCTTCCTTCAGTCTTTCTTCGTCGGCCTTCTTCTCTGCCTCGCTTTTCTTCAAGCAGCCACATCTCTGGCTGCTGCTTTCTTCTTTCTCTTCTCCTTCTTCCTCTACGGTCTGCCTTCTCTTCTTCTTCTTCCTCTGTGCCTGCACACTCACAGATTGGTCAGGGCAAAAACCTACTCTACCCTCCCTCGCGTCTCTCTCTCTCAGATTTCCCTCGTAGGATAGCTCTCCCAGAGCTGCCGGGTATTCGGGTACGGGTCACGCCCGGGTCCAGGCCCACCGGCGTGCGGTGGTGGGCGAGGAGTGCAGGTCGGGTAAACGGGTCGGGCCAGGTCCGCGGGGGGTGGTCGTGGACGAGGTCGAGTGAGCGGGTGAGAGGGACCTCACCCCGTGTGCTGAGGTGATAAGCCTATAGCACTTTTTACCTTTATATCGGTGCGCGGCTGCAGAATCTTTCGCGGTGGGACTAAATGTCCCACCCCAATTGGGTGCCTGTAGCTAAGAGAGCTGCAGGCAATTGCCGCTGTGCGCGAGGCTCTCGCCTTAGCTGCAGGCCTGGGCGAATGCGGGAAGGCGAAGTGCACAGCGTGGAGAGTCGAGGCTGGGCAGGGCGAGGCTGCAGCTGCAGGCAGAAGGAGCTCCCCCTGCTCAGCAATGGCGGCGGAGGGCAGGTGACCTGTTCACAGTAAAACGGCCTCTCGGCCTAATCAGACAAGCGGGGGACCTTTGCCGTGACATAGCGAAGGTGGTGCAGGGTCTGGCAGGTCGTGGGGCGGTGTCTGGCAGCGGCCCTAGGTCGGACTGCGACCAGAAAAGTGGGTTTGTTTGGGGGAGTGTTGTGGGGATGTGGAGTGGTAGTGGAGGGGCGGGGGGTGTCGGGTGAGGTGAGGCGGAGCTTTTTGGGTAGAGTGGTGGATTGACTGGGGCAACTCGCCGGAGAGTGGCCGAAGATGGAGAAGGTGTGGGCGGTCAGGTCGGTCGAGGGTTTAATCAAATGTAAAATAATGAGGAAAAGAAAGAGGGGGAAGTGGGGAGAAGTTCTGACCTAGTTGTAGAGTCGAAGGGGGCCGGAGTAGGGCGACAGTCGTATCGACTGTCGCCAGAGAAGAAGGTGCCCAGAGAGAGGGGGCGGTGGCGAGGAGAGAGCGGGAGAGCTCGCGCTAGGTACGGCGCGACGCGAGAAGAGTGGGCGAAGGCGGCTCTGTTGCTGGTACTGCGGCAGAACGATGAGGAGGAGGGAGAACCGCCGGAGCTGGAGGGCCTCTGCCGGAGTGGGAAGAGAGGAAAAGGGGGGAGTTTCTCCATCAAAACCCAGCTGCTGAGTTCGGTGGACGGGGGCGGCTTTTATAGAGGTGGAATCTGAGAGGAGGGCGGTTGGAGGCGACGTGCCTCCCTCGCCGGAGGATGGCCGGATTGCAACCCATACCTTCCGCGCGTTCGCACGGAAGGTGTGGGTGAAGGTAGAGATCGTGGAGGTATCCCTACGACAGTAGACGTCGCAGGGAACACCCCGTTGTCTTGGCAGGGGGTCGCCCTCACCCTACGCGGCGCCATGCCTCGCCGGAGCATGGCGCTGCTCAGGGTTTTGCAGGGAGGACCCAAATGCAAAAATGATGAAGACTTAGGGGCCAAAATGCGAGGGTTTCAAAAGTTGAGGGTCAAAAAGTAATGGATGAGGACCAAAATGAAAAGTCGGTCAAGAAGGTCTCTTCTTAGGCTCAAGTTTTTATGCATGAATAAATGGGGCATAAGGATTCTAATGGTGAATTTTATTTCTAGTTCAGACCTTGTTTGACCGACCAATTTACGTAAAAACCTAAATTAAGTCATTAATTGGGCATGGTTCACAATGTAGGTCCAAATGGGTTCCTAAGGCCAAATTGAAGGTTCTAAACCCTAGAGATTATTTTTCTATGAATTTTAGAGGGTTTAGTATATTTTTTCTTTGCCTCGAACCTCGTGAATTGAAGTGGGTTTGTTTTAGGGTTGTAGATTGTCATTTAATTCGTTGGAGTTGCTGTAGCCCTTATCAGATCAGATCATCCCACTTTCCTTCTTATTAGGTTAGTTTGACCTATGTTTGGACCCTGAGTTACCCTGTTTGCAGATTGTGCTGGTAAAATTGCATTTTTACCCCTTATGACTTGTTTTCTTCAAAAACTCAGAATTCTCTGAGTTAAGCCTTTCCTTGAGTTATGTAGGAGCTTTTATCCTCTGTATTAAGTCAAAATGAGGTAGTTATGGCTCATGATGAGGTTCTCATCATATTTCATGTTGAATGTGGTTTATTTTACTACTCTTTTGGTTACTTCCTCGTTGGACGACTAGGTCTTGGGATTAGTCGAGTTGGTCCAGTTCTTGTGTCTCGTAGGGACTCAGGAATCGAGTCGTTACAAGAGGATATCAGAGCAAGGTCGTCCCTAGAAGTGAATCAACTAACTGGAAAATAACCAATTCACATGTCTATAACTAGAGTAGCCACCACAACATATCTTTTGACATGAGCTCTTAGACGTTTCCATCAGGTATCGTTCCATATTGACGGGTTCCGTGTTGTTTCGCGTCTCCTTGCAGGAGATGCCTCGTCGCGGGACTGGTGAGGCAGGCTGCAGGCGCGGTCGAGGACGAGGTCGGTGAGGTGGGCGTGCCGTTGCCGACGCCTCAGTGGACCAGCCACTACTCCCGGGCGTCTAGGCCCAGGACCTCGCCCAGCTGATACGGGACATTGTGCGAGAGGAGCTCCACCCACCGCCCCGAGCGCCTCCCCCTGGGGCTGCGGAGGGGGAGTCCTCTGTGGGACCACCCGACGGACGCAGTGCTGGACACGGGGGAGGGGATGGGCCGCCGCCGCTTCCACCTTCCTCCGACACTTCTGTGCACGAGGCACCTTTGCCTGGAGGTGCACTAGCATCCCCACTGCAGCGCCACTCCGAGTTCTTCGGGCAGTTCCGGAAGCTGAAGCCCCCCTCCTTCAAGGGGGATGAGGACCCGACCGAGGCAGAGGACTGGCTTGAGCAGCTGGAGAAGATTTTCGACACCCTTCGCCCCCCGGTGGAGTGTCGCGTGGCCTTTGCCACGTACCAGCTGGAGAGTGCGGCACACAGGTGGTGGAGGGCGGTCCGGGGGCAGGAGAGGGACGAGCCGACCTGGGACCGGTTCGTCGCCCTCTTCTGCAAGTAGTACTTTCCCCAGACGTGGCAGGACCAGAGGAGGCGGGAGTTCCACACTCTCCGCTAAGGGACGATGACAGTGAGCGCGTATCGCACGCGTTTCCTGGAGCTGTCCCGCTTTGCAGCGACAGCGGTAGCTACTGAGGTGGAGCGCCTTTGGAGGTTCACCGAGGGGCTCCGGCCTGCGATTCGGGGGTATGTCAAACCCCTGAAGCTGCCTACGCTTTTGAGGGTGGTGGAGGCAGCCATGACTTACGAGGAGACCAACCCGTCCGCGCGAGATATTGACGGCGGGCTAAAGAAGCCCTTTCAGCCAGACTTTTCACAGGGCCGGTGAGAGAGGAGGCAAGTGGCGTTCGCAGGGGAGCCGTCACGTTTTGCAGGGCCATCCGTGGCCTTTGGAGGCCCTCGACAGAGGCCAGTCGCCAGCACCGGACCCCCGCCCAGTCGACAGCAGGGACCCACTGAGGGCGGGAGTTGGGTTCCCCTCTGTTACCAGTGTGGCCAGCCGGGCCACATCAGGAGGGACTGCCCGTCTAGGGCAGGAGGTCAGCAGATACTTCCCGCGCAGAGCACTGGAGGGCACGTAGGAGGCCGCGGTTCCCAGGCGCGAGGAGGAGGACAGCAGTCACGAGGAGGGTACCGGCCAGCACCTGCCTGTCCGAAGTAAAGTGTGGCTGCTTCGTCCGCACCTAGAGCTGAGGGTTATATCAACGCCCTAACACACAGGGATGCCAGAGCTTCGGGCTCGGTGGTGGCAGGTATGGTTTCAGTTTCTGGCAGACTCGTTTACGCACTCTTCGATTCCGACGCTACGCACTCGTTTGTCGCAGCCAGTTTCGTAGTTAGTTTGGGCCAGCACTATACGCTGTTAGAGAATCCGTTCGTAATCAGAGGTCCGAGTGGTCAGCTGTTTGTATCTGAGGAGGTGTACACGGATTGCGAGGTCAGCGTCCGGGGACATAGCCTGCCAGCTGACCTGATTATGATACAGATGGAGGACTTTGGCGTAATTCTGGGGATAGACTGGCTGTCCGCTTACCACACCTTGGTAGACTGTTTTGAGAGGAAGATTGTCTTCTCCATGTCGGAGTTGCCTTCTTTCGAGTTTCACGGACAGCCGGTGGACGGAGGCTTCAGGTGCATTTCGGCACTTCGAGCGGTGAGACTTTTGAGCCAGGGGTGTGAGGGCTTCCTAGTTTGTGTGGTGGCAGAGCCTAGCCCTGTGGCAGACTTCCAGAGCATCCCGGTGGTCAGAGAGTACCCTGACGTGTTTCCAGACGAGTTACCAAGACTACCGCCCGAGCGTGAGATCGAGTTTGAGATCTCACTAGTACCAGGGACTAGCCCCATCTCCACCGCGCCATACAGGATGGCACCGCTTGAGCTACGAGAGCTCAAGTCCCAGTTGCAGGACCTTTTGGAGAAGGGCTTCGTGAGGCCCAGTGCGTCTCCTTGGGGAGCCCCGGTACTGTTTGTGAAGAAGAAGGATGGTACCCTACGCCTTTGTGTGGACTACCGACAGCTGAATAAGGTCACCATCAAGAACAGATATCCGTTGTCGAGGATCGACGACTTGTTTGACCAGTTGCGGGGTGCCACGGTGTTCTCCAAGATCGGCTTGAGGTCTGGATACCACCAGTTGAGGATCAGGGAGACCGGCGTCTCCAAGACAGCTTTCCGCACTCGGTACGGACACTACGAGTTTTTGGTCATGCTTTGCCAGAGCATGGCGAAAATTGCCCGGGGATCAGCATGGCATGAAAATGCTTGTGCGTGTGTGCCTAGGGCACACTGTGTGCGTGCAGGTGGGTGTGTTCGAGGGAAGGAGACAGTGGGTGGCGCGGTGAGTGGAAGGGCGAAAGGTGATCAGTGGGCTATGGTGAAGCTTAGGAATCGGTCGGCGAGGGGTGGAACGGTCTGTGGAGGTGGAGCAACCTCGCCGGAGTTGGTGGTTAGAGGTGGAGATGGTGATGGTGGACTGTGGTGTCAAGGGGTCGAAAGAACAAATTGACAGAGGGGAAATGAAGAGGGGAGTAAGGGCAACTTATCTGGTAGGTTCGGAGAGAACGGGGAAGGCGGAGGGCGAGTGGCTGGTGCTTGTCGTCGCCGGAGATGAAGTCGCCAAGGGGAAGAAGGCAGCGATGAGGAAGGGGGTTGGAGGGCACCCACTGGTACGGCGCGACACGATGGAGGACGGTGGAGCTAGCTCTGCCACTTGTACTGTGGTAGAGTGACGAGAGAGGAGAGGAGTCGCCGGAAGCTTTGGGCAGTCGGCCGGAGTTGAGAGGAGATGAATTGGAGGGGGATCTCAGGACAAATAGATCTTGAAGGATATGGCGTGGTCTGTCGTTCCTTAAATAGGTAAAGGCCGGCCAGGAGGCACGCAAGTGTGGCTGGAAGGTCACGCCGGAGGTATGGCCGACTGGAGACCCATACCTCTCGCGTGTTCGCATGAGAGGTATGGCGGGTTTCAGGGCATGGGGAGCAGCATATGCAGTAAGGGGCTCCGAAGGGAGCTCCCCTTTCAAATATGGGGTCAGCTCCCCATGTAGATGAGGCACCATCCTCCACGCAAAGTCACCGGAGTTATGGCATTCGACTGCGGGTGACAGAGGGACTGAAGTGAAGAAAATGACGAGGAAGTTGAGGGGGTAAACACAAGGATTTCAAAAAGTTGAGGGTTAGAAAGTAATTTTGATAACCAATTTGCAAAGTGGGTCAAGACAACTTTTCCTTTGGTCCAAATTTTGGTATAAACCTAATTTGGACATAAGGAATCCAATGGTGAAGTTTTATTTTAGGTTTGACCACGTTTGATTGGATATTTTGCACAAAAACCCAAATTAGGTCAGAAATTGGGTATGGACTTTAATCTAGGTCAAAACCGGTTCCAAAGGCCAAATAGAAGGTTCTAAGCCCCAGAGGATATTTTTCCATGAATTTTAGAGGGTTTAGTTGATTTTTATCTTACCTGAAACCTTATGAATTAAAGTAAGTTTGTTTTAGGGTTACAGAATGTCATTTAATTCTTAGATTTTGTCATAACCCTTTTTCTGACCAAACCATTCCACTTTTTCTCTTATTAGGTTTACTTGACCTATGTATAGATCCTTAGAAATTCCGTTGATGCACTGCAATGGTAAAATTATAGTTTTACCCCTTGTGTCATATTCTATTCTCAGATTAACAATTTCCTAAATTAGGCCTTCTCTTAGGTTATGTAGGATATCTTGTTCACTTTATTAGGTTAAAATGTGCAATTTAGGGTTCATGATGAGGTTCTTATCATACCCCCATGCCTAGCTTTTGCTAGTCCCTTAGAAAAATTTTCAGGTTTTAACCTTTGTTCTAGACCATGAGTTCCTTTCACCAATTTTGATAAGTGCTTTTTCTTCTCTTTTTTCTTTGATTAGGTCAGAATACCAACAATGGGCCTAAAGGTACTCTAGTACCAACCAAGATCCAGACCTGTCTATCTTTAGCCTCAGCCCTTAGCAAAGATTTTTAAGGCCTGCAGGAACTACCCTAAGGTTTATTGGACTTCGTGGTTAAAGCACCCGTGCTTGAGACTTAATTTTAGCCTTGGTTCAGTTTGCAGTGCATTTTTGGAAGAGAGAGACAGAGGTTTTACTTGTTTGGAGAGTTTTCTCTCTCTTTTCTTTTTATTTCTAACTTCGGATTGGCTTCACAACACGATCTGTATCGGATTCCTTGTCCCCATCATCAATCCTCAAAGGTCTCTGGCATTTGATGTTTCGTGATAGCACCGCCCATGGTAACCCCTAGAACCCTGATTTTCGAGATAATCCCGCCCATGACGTTCCGTGGCCGAATTCAAACCCTGGCGATTGACATTTCGTGATAATGCCATCCATGGCATCTAAACTAGTAGAGTGCTTACATGCCCCCAGTAGGATATGTAAATATCCTAAGAGACAAGTTGTAACGACCCGATTCCCGAGTCCCTACGAGACACGAGAACCGGACCGACTCGACTAATCCCAAGACCCAGTCGTCCAACGAGGAAGTAACCAAAGACAATAAAATAAACCACATTCAGCATGAATATAACTAACAGTAAGAAAGTACAGCAGTAAGGAAAGAAACTACTACAGTAGGCACCACCACAACAGTAAAACAACATTTATCATATAACAAAAACTGCAGGTAAAGAAGGTACAGCGGAAACTGAAACTACTCACTAGAACAGAAACAAAAGGGGTACAAAGCTGGGGTAACTCTACTGGACCCTACTCGGCCCAGCGTCCTCTGCAGCCGCCGACCCTGGCTGCTCAACACCTGGTCCTGAAAAAGGTAACGAGTGTAACACGTCAGCAAAACGCTGAGTAGAGTGGCAAACTAACTAAAGGCAACAGTAGAGTGTACAGTAGCTGTTATGTTCTATTACTTCCTTTATTTACATCTTTCAATTTTTCTCACTATTTCATTTACTTCTCAGATCCTTTACTTGATCTCGGATGTCCTCGTGGGACGATCTTGATTGCAGTCTTTTCCAAAAGTAGAAGTAGCACGTGGTGCTCTCCTGGCCGGGAGAGTCCCCCGTGGTGATCCTACCCTCAGTCAACCACCCCAAGGTCACTGACAGACGTAACGGTGACTACGGCACGCGCGATAAACGCACAGGTAGCTAGCCCGTACTGGCACGCGGTCAGTCGTTTCCGTTAACGGGTGCGCCCAAAGCACAGCACGGAACCAGGGCAGAGCCCTCTCAGTAACAGGGGTCCAACCCCTCCACAGTAACCAAACCGGGGCCTTGCCCCTCCACAGTCCGCGCACCCTCGCCTGACTACCCTGGTTTGCCCTAGTGGGCCTAACAAGTCGGTGAAGGAGGCTAGCAGAACCCCGGGGCCCGTGGGGTAGCTAGTACTCTCCTAACACTACTAGCTCTCCTCGGTACTACGTACACGAGGGCCAACAAGTCGGTACAGAGCGGCCAAGCCTAACCCCGGGTCCCTGGGGCGGCTGGCCCCACTCTGCACTAAAACAGGTACAGGTACTTCCCTTGGTACTGCGTACCCAAGAGACAGTACAAACTACATCTCAGTTCCATTCCTTTTTCTTTCCAGGAGTTCCACTCCTAATTTCCCGTAGGGTTCCAGCTCTTTATTTCAGAACATCATATGTTTCACTTTCCAGATTCACGTTCTCAATTTCCATGATCTCAAACATGTTTCTTTGTTCATAACAGGCAGCTGTTAATTAATTTCACAGGCAGCTTTATATATTCCTTTCCATTTTTCCAAGACTGCAGTAATATACATTCCACTAGTTTTTCCATCCTAGGATTCATGCCATATCCTAGGATCTATCATACAATCTAGTTTTCCGGCCCTAGGATTCATGCAACACCTAGGAGCTATCATTCCATATATTTCTCATTCCTAGGATTCATGCAAGCCCTAGGTTCTAGTTATGGTTCCATACTTTAACAGATTTTATTAATACTTAAAACCACTTTACCAGGTACAACGGGAGTAATGGGGGCGTGATCGGGAATCCCGCGCGCCTCCGCGACTCTCAAGACTGCAACCGAACGAGGTCCTATCACAAGGATCAAACACAAGGAGTGTCTCAAAACAGTGTATAGCTACTGTAGGCGGGTAGAGGAATAAATTCTGAAACGAACGCAACTCGAATCGCGGAAAACGGAGCCCAAACGGGCCCTAAACGGGTCGAGAAAGACAATACTGTGCAAAATCAGACGTCTGGAACTCCTTCCAGACGTCTTAAACGGTGGATCAGAGAATTACCTGCTCAGCTTGGTTCCCCGGACGTCCAGAAGTCTGTGGGGACGTCTTTCCTAGATCAAAGACGTCCGATGGTCACTCCGGACGTCTGGAGGTCACTCCCGCCGTCTGGTACAACTTCCAGACGTCTGATTCGCAAAGGATGACGAATCAGAACACCTGCGCACAGCCAACCCCCCTCCCTCAGTACGGTCAGTCGACAAAAGAAGAAGAAAGCGGAAACTCACCTTTCAGATGTCTGTATGATCTCACAGACGTCGACCTTGCCGTCTGGATATCAATCCAGACGTCTGATTCTGGAAATTTCCAGAATCAGAACCTTGCTCGGCCTCCGCTCGCGACGCCGCCCGCGTCGCACCTCGCGCGTACGCTGCTCCGCCCGCAGCAGGTCCCTCTCCGCGACGCTCTGCGCCCCTTGCGCCCTCCGCCGGCCGGCCAAGCCGCTCCCGGCGAGCTCGCCCTCACGGCAGAGCCCCTCCCTCGCACGCTGCAGCTCCTCCGCGCCTACTGCGGCTGCCGCTGCCGCTGCGCCCTCGCGTCCGCTCGCTCTCGCGCACAGGCAGGAGAAGAAGGAGGAAGATGGTGGAGACGGGAGGGGAGGCGCGCCCCCCCTTTTAACGCCGCGCGGAGAGGAGAGAGAAGGCGGTCGCAGTCGCCTGCCGTCGCAGAGAAAGAGGCAGGATCGCAGGTCTGCGCGCACAGGCGCTCAGACGAATATCCCGTGCGAGCATAACTATTCGCCAGACGTCTGTAAACTATCCCGGACGTCTGGTCAGACGTCTGGATGTGATCCCAGACGTCTTTACAGACGTCTGGGCCACCTCCCAGACGTCTTAAAAGACGTCTGGGGCACGCGCTCGTTACACAAGTGTTGGTGCTAGAGCACCACGATCATTTGTTTTGATGATAACAAAACACGTGTTATTTAACATTTGCAATTTGAGTCCTATATTTCAGGTCAATTGCAAATGTGGACGTGTTTAGACGGAGTTCGAGCTCGCATCCAGGACGGATTGGAGGAGCTTGACGGAAAACAGAGGAGGTTCGCGTGGAGCGAAAGATTGAAGATGGAAGGAAATGAAGAATAGGATAGATTTCCTTCTTTTGTACTTGTTGTATTTTTCGTTTCTTTTGTTGCTCTTTATTTCCTTAGATATTTCATGTTAAAAAGCCTCAAAGAACCCTAACAGTAGTCCTAGGAACACCGGCACAACCCTAGGATACTTAGGTTTTCTGTAGAATACTTAGAAAACCAATATAGGGTTCAAACAGCACTTCCAGACGTCTAATTCCCAAATCAGACGTCTGATAAAGTATTTTAAGACGTCTGACTGTTGTTTCAGACGTCTGATAACTGTTAGGCTGGATATAGTTAGTTCTGTCTGATGAAATCAGACGTCCAGACCTTAGACCAGACATCTTAGGAGACGTCTGATGACTTTGCCAGACGTCCAATTAGTGGACCGTTGGCTGGCTTAGCATACACTCAGGAATATGACCGTTAGAGCCTTATCAGACTTCCTTAGGCTTTTCCAAACGTCTGATAAATGACCGTTTTGCCTCGGCTGACCCAAAATCTCTTCTCAGAGATTTTCTAGCCGTTGCAACATTTGGAAGTCAATTCCCACAGTAAAAGTAGGTTTCCAGACGTCCAGACTTAGTGCCAGACGTCCTATATGTCGTCTGATGGACTTGCACAAAAACCCTATTTAGAACTGATTCAAGTCAGGAGGAAACCCGCATAGAATCAGACGTCTGACCTTTAAATCAGACGTCTTAAAGTGGCCTTCCAGACGTCTGATTCCAGAGTTAGACGTCTGATTATCCTGTTAAGTGTAATCATTGTCCTGATTTCGGCCTGATTCTCTTGGGCTTTGTTCCCAACGGCTATAGAACCTTTTCTAAATCTTCCAAAGCCTTCCTAAGGCCTCTATAAATAGAGGGGAGCCTTTACACACCCATACACACTTAGAAACACTAAGATACACTAAGAGAAACACAAGACACACTTGGCTACACACTTTCACACTCTCTTGTGTCTTAGCTAGCTCTTGCTCTCCAAGCTCAAGCTCCATTCTCTAGAGAGCATCAAGCTTCGCGCACCCGCTCTCCCGCCGTTGTCTACGAGAGCAAAGTTGCGTCGTCGCGTGGATCACGCATCCGCGTCATCGTCGACGCACTCCTTGCAAAGGGGAGTTTCCTAATTCCTATAGAAGCTTAGGTTTATTACTTTGTTGGCTCTATAGGTTTGTTGTTTATTTTATCTTTGTTATTTGGTTGGGTATTCGCTTTGCGAATTCCCGTCTCCTTCGTGGGACAAAATCCTTCTCGTGGAGAGAAGGGGTTGAGGAACGCTACCCTCGTACTTGTAGCATGGTTGTACTGAGGTTGAATCACCCTCGTTTTAAAGTGATTCGGTTAGTGGATTTGATCAACTAGGTTGATCGGAAAATCCTAACTCGAGAGGGTTAGGTGGTGGTTTTCACCCGATTTGGGTTTCCACCTAAAATTACTTGTGTACTTGTGCGATTGATTTTTTTTATTGCTTTATATTTTATTTCCGCATTTATTACGTCACCCCTCCTAGTAGGGAAACTTTCAACAAGTACCGAGGAGACGATATGTTACGCATCTTCGAGGGGAATTTCTCATCTCTCTGCGTCGGGAACTCGTCTAAATCAACTTGTGTTAATTGGCCGCTCCTAATCTAGGTAACATTTTTAGAACATCAAAAACCCTTCTGCATGATTTTGATAGTTATGCTCACTGAATCATACTGTGTGTGAATTGGGGTGCTTAGGTTACCGAGCCTCGCAAATCGAAGGTCAGTTAACAAGGCCGAATACTTCCTAAGCTTTAGACCTACTACTCCAGCTTTGCATTTTCCTCATCCTCTTGAGGAATATCCAGATCTTAACGGGTACTAAGAGTTTAGCAAAAAATTCCTAAGGTTAGCATTCTTACTAATCTTTTTGTGTTTCTTTAGCACTTTCTTTACTTTTCTTTAATGTGGTCTAGAACTTTGATTAATTTCTTAATTTCTTACTAATGACTATCTCTTTCTTTTTCATTTTGTGCTCCTTTTTAGCATTTTGCTCTTTTTCTCCTCCTCCTTTTGTAAAGCCCACAAAAATTTCTTCCCTCCTCCCATTTTTTTTGTTCTTTTTCAATTTTTTTTTTAATTTTTTGGTGTTGTTTAAAAGAGATTTTTAATTTTTTAGTATTTTTGACATATGTGATTTTTTTGTTGAAACCTTTTTTTGTTATGAGTTTTCATTGCACTTTCATACCCCCTATGCCTAAGATTTGCAATGTCCTCATTGTGAATTAGGTGGGTTTTTATTCAGGTTGGTTCATTCATTAGGACAGGTGTTGGGTGAGTGGATGGGTCGAGGTGACTGTTGTGGACGATTTCTAATATCTGGTATGAGTACCTGAGGTGGAGTCGGCTGTCCTAAAGGATGAACCTAAAGTGCAAAGAAATGTTAGAAAAGGTTTTAGGTTTTCAAAAGAATGACGGGTTTCCTCCCGTTAAGCGCTGAGTTTTACGCCATCGGCTGGGTGCAATGAGCTCAGGGAGAATGGAGGATGAAGGATGACTCAGCCAAATCTGTATTGGTCATGTCGATGAACGGTTTGAGTCTCTGATCGTTTACGACAAAGGGTTCGGAATCATGGCTGAGTGGACTGATCTCGATGACTCCATTTCCAAAGATTTATCGGACTAGATATGGTTCGACTCACTTGGATCGTAGCTTGCTTGGGAATAGTTAGTCGGGCATCAAAGAGTAGGACCTTCTTACCAGGGTGAAAGATCTTTCTAGAAATGTGCTTGTCATGAAAGGCTTTAACCCGCTCTTTGTAGATTCATGAGTTTTCATACGCATCGAGGCGTAATTCATTAATCTCACTTATCTGAAGCTTTCTGTGGGTTCCAGCCTTAGAAAGATTTAGGTTGTAGTTCCGTACAACCCAATAGGCTTTATGCTCCAGTTCGACGGGGAGGTGACACGTCTTCCCGTACACCAGTCTGAAAGGAGACATGCCTAATTGGGTCTTGTGGGTGATCTTATAAGCCCACAAAGCTTCCAGAAGTCGGGATGACCAGTCATTCCTGTCAGGTTAAACAGTAACCTGAAGGATTTTCTTGATCTCCTGATTTGATAGCTCAGCTAGATCATTAGTCTGGGGGTGATAAGGAGTACAGATTCGGTATGACACCCCGTATTTGATCATCAATGACCTAAACTTAGCGTTAGTGAAATGGGTCCCTTTATCAGAAATGATTGCTTGTGGAATCCTGAACCGAGAGAAGATATTTTGGTGAATGAACTTGATAACGATCTTGTGATCACTGGTTCAGGTCGGAGTGTCTTTGATCTGTTTGGACACGTAGTCAACAGCGAGTAAAATGTATTCGAAGCCGTCTGAAATAGGGAAGGGGCTCATAAAATCAATACCCCAAATATAAAAAATCTTGCATACAAGAATCGGTTGTAAAGGCATCATGTCACGATTGCTCATGTTGCCCAATGTTTGGCAACGGTTGCATGCCTTACAGTGATTGTATGCGCCTTTGAAGACTGTGGGCCAGTAAAAGCCACACTGGAGGACTTTTGATGTGGTTTTGTGCCCAGAGAAATGGCCACCGCATGCCTGGTCATGGCAGAAAGAGATTATGTCATGAATCTCAACTTCCGGGACACATCGCCGGATAATTTGGTCAGCACCTATGCGGAATAAGTACGGGTCTTCCCAAATGTAATACTTGGCATCGGAGCGCAATTTGTCTTTCTTGGCCTTCGACCAATCAGACGGGATCTGATGTGATGCCAAATAGTTTACTGTATCAGCAAACCATGGAAGCCCTGTACCAATAGTCAAGAGGTGCTCATCAGGAAAATGCTCCGTGATGGGTCTGGAAGGGTTAATGGTCTCAGAAGGAAGACGAGACAAGTGGTCAGCTACCACGTTCTATCTTCCCGCTTTGTTGCGAATCTCGAGGTCAAATTCTTGCAACAGCAAGATCCATCGGATTAATCGAGGTTTCGCATCCTTCTTTGTAAGGAGATGCCTCACAGCAGTGTGATCTGTGTAAATAATAACATGGGAACCCAGGAGATAAGATATGAATTTTTCAAGAGCAAATACTACGGCTAGCAGCTCTTTCTCTGTAACCGTGTAGTTACGTTGAGCCTCGTCAAGTGTCTTGCTAGCGTAGTAGATGACCACGGGCTTCTCGTCAATCTTTTGCCCCAAAACCACTCCTACAGCGAAGTCAGATGCATCGCACATGATCTCAATGGGTTGAGACCAATCAAGGAACTGTAGGATCGGGGCTTGGGTAACTCGGTCATGAAGGATCTCGAAAGCTTAAGTGCATTTTTTGGAAATTTCAAAAGGTACATCCTTGGAGAAAAGAGTGGTCAGAGGGTGCGCGATTTTCGAGAAATCAGGGATAAATTGACGGTAAAAATCGATGTGCCCCAAAAAAGATCGGATGTTCCTAATCGAGCTAGGCATAGGAAGTTTGGAAATCAAGTTAACCTTGGCTTGATCCACTTGGATGCCCCTCTCAGAAATTAGATGTCCCAAGACGATCCCCTCATGCACCATGAAGTGGCTCTTTTCCCAGGAAAGAACCAAATACATCGCCTGAGTATTTGAACAAAATGCTGGAGGCAATCATCAAATGATGCCCCAAAAATTGAGAAGTCATCGATGAAGACTTCCAGATAATCACCTACCATATCAGAGAATATGGCAAGTATGCACTGCTGAAAAGTCACGGGTGCGTTGCAGCGACCGAAAGGCGTCCTTCAGAACGCGTACGTCCTGAAGGGGCAGGTGAATGTGGTCTTCTCTTGGTCTTCTGGATGAATCGCCACTTAGTTGTAACCGGAGTACCTGTCAAGAAAGCAGAAGAATCTATTTCCTGCTAGTTTTTCGAGGATCTAATCAATAAACGGTAGTGGGAAATGATCCTTCTTCGTGGAGGAATTGAGTCTTCGGTAATTAATACAGACTCTCCACGAGTTGGTTATACAGGTAGGTATGGCCTCTCCGGTTTCAGTCGTGATGGTGGTGAGCCCTGCCTTCTTAGGCACAACCTGGATTGGGCTCACCTAGCGATTGTCGGAGATTGGGTAGATGATCCTTGCATCTAACCACTTAATGATCTCCTTCTTCACGATCCCCTGCAGATTAGGGTTTATACGTCTCTACATCTCACGTGAAGGTCGTGTGCTATCTTCGGAATAGATGTGGTGTGTACAATAAGTGGGACTTATTCTAGTCAAATCATCGAGAATCCAACCAATGGCTCTACGATGTTGCTGGAGAACAGTGATCAGACGGGATTCCTGGTCAGGGGTGAGTATAGAGTTTATAATCACAGGAAGTGTCTGATTGGAACCTAAAAGGACATATTTCAAATGATCGGAAATGGGTTTGAGTTCCAAAATGGGATTATCAGCAGCAGTGGATGGTTTAGAGTGTGTGTGAAGAATAAGGGTAGGAGCTATGGGTTTGTCGAGATCAAGCTCAAACTCCTCTAATTGCGGGTTTTGCTCTTCTTGTGGTTGATTGGGGTTAATCAGGTTGTCCTCAAAATGCGGTTCATCAACCACGGTTCTGATATCACATATTTATTCTATCACACCGCAATTAATCCCTTGTTGGGCCTTAAAGGTATCAATCTTAAGGGTTTGGTTTCCAAATTTCAGCTCTATTTGGCTCTCCTCACGACTTATGTTGGCCCTAGCAGTGGCCATAAAAGGTCTCCCTAGTATAATTGGTGTATTCCTTAGATTTTCAGGTGCGTCCATGTCCAAAACTATAAAATCTACTGGGAAGTAGAAATCCTGCACCCTAACAATAACATCCTCGAGAACTCCCTTATGTGACTTAATGGATCGATCAGCTAGCTGCAATGTCACTTTAGTCAGTTTCAACTCGGATTCTTCAAGGTGGTTAAGTAGGGATGTGGGTATTAGGTTTATGGATGTACCTAGGTCAAACAATGCTCTATTAAATTGGGTTTCACCAATTTTACATGAGATCAAGGGAGTGCCTGGGTCTTTTGCCTTGGGTGGGAGCTTACTCAAAATTACAGAGCTGGCTTGCTTTGACAGTACGATCGGGCTCCCACTCTTGGTTCGCAGCTTACGCTGGGTTGTATATACATTTTTTAAGAATTGTGCATAAGCCGGTACGCGGCGGATTGCATCCATCAAGGGGATGTTTATTTGGACCTGCTCAAAGAGCTTGATCAGGTCCTTCTCAGGAGCCACGGTTTTGGTTGTCCTCTTTCCCTTGGTTAAGGCCTCGAGAAATGGAACCCTGGTTGGTTCCTCTAGAATAGGTCCAGGTTTTTGGTCTAGGACAGGGATAGGGACATCCTGGATAACTATCCTAGGGCTTGGGTTATTACCAGGCTTGGAGTGGTTTGGATAAGGTGGGTCTTGGGTTGCTTTACCACTACGAGTTGTTATAGAGTTTAATCCTGCCTGGTTTGGATTAGGGGTTGGTAAGATGGGTGGCTGTTGTTGATAATTCGCATAGGATGTTGAAGCTTCCATCCCGTCAAGTGATGGAACGAAAGGGGCTTGATAAATCAAGTGTGCTTGGCCTAGATTTGGGTTCATAACGTGCCTCTGGGTTGGCACGTTATTAGGGTTTGGCAGAGGTTGTGGAGGAAGAGTGCCCGGTTGGCGGGAATTCGCCATCTGGGCGAGTTGGTTGCGGACCTTTGTGATTTCGTCCTTGTGCTATTTTTGGATAGCCGCATTCGATCTCTAAATGTCAGCCAGTGTTTGGAGGATGAGGGACATTTGGTATTTGCTTGGCCCAGATTGATAAATGGGTTTGGGCGGAGGCTGAGGCGGCTGATAAGGATGAGGGGCTTGTCGACGGGATTGATAAGGTGGTCTTTGGGTCTGGGAATTTCCCGCCCATTAGAAATTGGGATGATTTTGCCATCCAGGGTTATAAGTGTTGGAAAATGGGTTGTTCTGGATGGCGTTGAGGTCCTCGCAGGTCTGAGGAGCCTCAGGAAAGTTGGAGTACAAGGGATCAGAGTTCCCCTGACAAGAATAGAAAGGATCGGAGGTCCCTTCAGTCCTGGAGTCAGATGGGGCTGGATACGAGTCCATCCCAGGAGAAGATCGGTGGAAGATGTTTTGCACAGTTTCCCTTGTGAGAGGTGGCTATGCGAAGGCGTTTTACGCAGAGGTGGCTCGCTACAAATGCTGGGTCAGCTCATCCACCTTCTTCTCAATGATAGAGATCTTGTCCAACCGACTGGCCATCAGTTCGAAGTCGACAGATGTGGACAGGCCCTACGTCTCATGTGCTCCCGTAAGATTCGTCGATGCGCGGGTATTAGTCCGATCGAATAAACCCATGGAGTCATTGTTGATGGAGTTCTCGCACATATTCTCGAGAATCTCCCACACGGTATCCTCATGTTGACCCATGATATTCCTTTTGCAAGTTGTATTGACGAATAATCTAATGTCCTCACGGAGTCCCTGGTAAGAAAGACTGAACTTATTCCCATTTAGGAACTTCGTGATGGGGGCACTTTCACATGAGATCCAGGAATCGATCCCATGCCTCATGAAGAGGTTCTCCCGTCTGCTGGGTGAAGTGAGTAATTTGATGGCGCAAGGCGTTTGTCCGACCAACGGGGAAGAACTTCTTCAAAAACTCAGATTGAAGTTCTTCCCAAGTGTTGATCGGACGGATCTGTGTTTGATACCAATGAGCAGTCTTGTCCATGAGGGAGAAAGAGAACATCTTCATGAGCAAGATATCCCAATTTTGCAGATCTGACCTGAAGGTTTGGGCCAGATGCTTGAGCTGTTTGATATGATGGATGGATCTTCAGAGTTAAGCCCATAGAATTTAGGTATGGCAAGAATCATATTGGGCTTCAATTCAGAATCAAGTCCTCCAGCTGGGATTCTGACTCGAGGCTTGATTGCCACCGCAGCAGTATTATAATGATCTCGCATCATGGGGCGCTGTGGTGGGTTCATGAAATTCTAAAAGAGGTCATTAAGACGTTGAAGCTGGTGCTTGAGATTATTTTCTTCTTTAACAGGCTGTGCCATGATGGAAGAAGGAGAACTGGGTTCAGAATCGGAAGAAAGGTCAATGTAGATGGGTTGTTGCACAAACAAGGGAGCCGAGGCTTAGCCTCGGGGAGAGTAGATTTCTGGAGGAAGTTTCAAGGACCTCCTACCAAACATGCACTGAAAGATTTGACGAGGTTAGAACGTGTTGGACCCAATCAAAACACCCAAAATATATTCGGTGACTATAGAGGTTTGGGGTGGATGATACCCCTTGATCAGAAGGTTGTCTACTTAAGAATTACCTAGGCAGCCAGAGAGGGTGAGTCCCACGAAGACCCCTACACGGTAGAGCGCCTCCACGGGTTACAGGGTTTCCCCCACCCGACCTCTCTTATCCCTAAGATTCCAGGTAGACTAGAATGGAGACCTTGACCTCTTAAGTCTGCCACTTTTAGTTTAGATCAAGGTGCTTTGGGTTCCACTTGAACTTTAAGCCTTTTGTGTGCAAAAGTGACCTAATTTAAAGGTTGGTTGACCCAAGGGATCAACTTCACCTCTTTGTTCCTGTAAGAGCTTCTTAGGTCCTTTCTTTTATTGTTCAAATAAATTAAGAACCTGATTGCTTAGGATTTTTCTTGAATAAGTCTTTTCAAACAATGGCTTAGGCACACCTCTTTTGAAATTTTTTAATTCTCTGCTTAGAAGAAGATGTGTCTCTAAAACCCTAGCTTGGAATCCTAGGTTGGCTCTAGTTGGTCCAATTAGTTGCCTAAAAAATGGGTAATTAGGGCTCAATCAAGAAAGTGTTAGTCCTAATTACCTTAAGTGGATATGTAGTTAAGATGTGTTGAAAGGAGAAATCAGGCAACTTTGTGAATTACTAAGTATGGAAGATAGGTAGCCCTAGATTGATTTTTTCTTTTGTTTCTTCCTCTTTAGAATGTGAGGGGCTTAAAAGAGAGAGTTGAAGGTTACCTGTCTCCTAGTGTGATTGTTGTGCGGTTGGTTGTCTTTTCTTGCCTTCCTTTCCTGCACAACAAAAGAGAGATTAAGTCAGTATAAAATCAAAAATTAAAATTTTGAAGCTTCTAAAATGTCCGTTGCTCGCCGGCAACGACGCCAAAAATTGATGGTCGATTATTAATTTAATTTATTTATTACTCGAAATTTGAAAACATTCCAAGGTCGAACTCATGGAGCAAACTCGATTTTAGAAGCAGAAAAGCCACAATTCATAATACTGTAATGTTTTACAAAAAATGTAGAGACTAAAAGTAGAATTTTTCTTCTCTCTTTTCTTCTTTTCTCTCCTTCTTCTTTGCTTTCTCTCTTTTCTTTTCTCTGTCTTCAGACGTTTGATTCTCGAAATCAGACGCCTTAAGTGGCAACTGCTACAGTGCAAGTCTTCTTCTATTTCTTCCTTTCTTCTCTTTGGCTGCTGTTGCTGTTGCTTCTCCTCCTCCTTGGCTTTTTCTTCTTCTCTTCTTTTCCTTTCTGCTTGGTCTTCCTCTTTGCGACAGCTCCCTCCTTCTCTTTTCTTCTCTTCCTCTTTGGCTTTACTTCTACTCCTTGGCTTTGCTTCTGCCTTCTTTTTCTTCAACTCCTGCTTTTGCCTTCTTCTTTTTCTTCCTTTCCTTGTGCACTGTGCTTCCTCCTCTGCGTTCTTCTTCTCTAGGTCATGCTCCTTCTTCCTTGGCGCGGCTAAGTCCTCAGCCTCTTCCTCTTCTGCAGTTGGCCCCTTCTTCTTCTGCTTCCTCTTCCTCCTTCTTCCCTGCACAGGTACACGGTTAAGCAAAACCTACCCTGATGAGAACCTCATCATGAACCCTAACTAGCACAAATTAATCTAAATAAGTGTGAAGAAGCTCCTACAAAACCTAAAGAGAGGCTTAACTTAGAGAATTCTGAGTTAAAGAATAAGACAAATCATAAGGGGTAAAACTATAATTTCACCAATGCAATGCGCAAACAGGGTAATTAAGGGTCTAAATGAAGGTCAAATGAGCTTAATAAGGAGGGAAGTGGGATGATCTGATCTGAAAAGGGTTATAGCAACTTCTATGAATTAAATGATATTTTGTAACCCTAAAACAAACCCACTTTAATTCATGAGGTTTGAGGCAGGATAAAAATCAACTAAACCCTCTAAAATTCGTGGAAAAATATTCCCTAGGGTTTAGAGCCTTCAATTTGGCCTTTGCAACTTATTTTGACCTAAAATGAGAACCATGCCCAATTTATGACCTAATTTGGGGTTTTGTGCAAATTGACCGGTCAAACATGGTCCAACCTAAAATAAAATTTCATCATTAAAATCCTTAGGTTCAAATTAGGCTAGTATAAAAGTTTGGACCTAAGAAAAAATCATCTTGATCGACTTTATAAATTGGTCCTCTTAATTTAGTTTTTGACCCTTATCTTTTGAAACCCTTACGTTTGGCCCCCTATCTTTCTCGTCGTTCTTTGCAGAATGGTCCCCCCTGCCATCTCTAAGCAGTGCCATACCTCCGGCGACCTTGCACTGAGGTTGGCGCCGCGTAGGGCAAGGCACCCGTCCTCAGGAACGAGCGGGGGGTTCCCTGCGTCATCCTCTGTCGTAGGGACCCTCCCCTGACCTCTGCAACTGGCCATGCCTCTCGTGCGAATGCACGACAGGCATGGATGTCCAATTCCAGCCATCTCCGGGGAGCACGGCACGTCGCTCCCTCGGTCCCCGCTCCTCACCAGTGCCTTTATAAGGAGCGGCAGGGTCTGCCGTCTCCTTCAAGCTACTTTTGGCAGAGAAAAACCCTCAATTTTGTCTCTTCCCTCTCCGGTCAGAGTGCCCTAGCTTCCGGCGATCCTTCCTCCTCCTCATCGCTCTGCTACCATACTTGTAGCAGAGCCTACTCTGCCCCGTCTTCCCACGCCAGGCCGCACCAGCTGGCATCCTCAGATCTCCTCCTCATTGCTGATAACCCCCTCCTGGGCACCTTCGTCCCCAGCTCCGGTAGGCATGAGCCGGATGCCTTCCTCTCCCTCTTCGTCGACTAAGTAGGTAGGAACCTCCCCCTTACCCTCCTCTCTCTTTTCCCTTATTCAATTAGCATTTCAGACCCCTCGACTGCCACTTCCACCCCCATCTGCTTCACCTTCGGCCGCCATCTTCGGTGAGGTCGCTCCACCTCCACAGGCCATTTCACCCCTCGTTGACAAGCCTAGAAGCACCCCCTCACTCCACTCAAGCGTTTCCCCCACTCCATTCACCGCTCTTCACCTCCCGACTACCTCCCCGAACACACCCACTTCTACACACACAGTCTGCCCTAGGCACACTGACATAGGCGCTCTTACGCCTCGCCGACCCTCGCACTGCCTTCGCCACACTCCGGCGAGGCTCCCTGCGTTGTCTGATGTGGCCGTGAGGCTGTCTTTGTGATTTCAGGTCTCCGCCTTCTCGCCGCCATTGACGAGCTGTTGAAGCTTTTTCGTAGGCAGCTCCAAGACTCCTCCATCCTAGGCATGAGCTCCAGGCAACGCGGGGTGCTTCCGTGAGTGCGCCCAGGTTCGCAATTGGGGTCGCGAGCCTTCGCTGCTGCCCCAATTGCCAGTGCCTTCTCACCTGCGGGCGTGCAGAGCAGAGGTGGGACTTTAGTCCCACCTCGTAAGTGTGTGGCCTCGTGCTCGCACTTAAATTGGAAAAGTGACATTAGCTATTCGTCTTCGATACACAGGGGTTAGGTCCCTCACCCCCGCACGCAGCGCGCCACACGCTCGCACCCGCCCTCGCCTGCGCTCACGCCCCGTGGGCCTGGGCCGAATCCGACTATCCGACCAAGCACTACTCGCCCACCACCGCACGCCGGTGGGCCTGGTCCCGGGTGCGCAACCCGAACCTGATTACCCGGCTCTGGGAGAGCTTTCCAAAGAGAGATTTAGAGAGAGAGAGATGCGGGGAAGGGGTAGGGGTAGGTTTTGCACTGATAGTTGTGTGTGCGCGCAGGGAAGAAGGAAAAAGAAGGAAGAAGCTGGAGAAGGAAGAAGAAGAGAGGAGGAGGAGCGGCTGAAGACTTAGCCGCACTGAGCAGCTGCTGAAGAAGAAGAAAGGAAAGTAACTGAAGGAGAAGAAAAGGAGCCGCACTGTAGCAAACGCACAGTTAAGCCATCTGAGCACAGAGTCAGACGTCGGAAGGTCAGCGGCCAGAGCAAAAAGAAGAAGACATGAGAGAAAGAAGGAAAGAAGAGGAGCGGCCAGAGCAGAAGAAAAAGAAGAAGAAAAGAAGGAAGAAGAAAGGAAGACTTAGCAGCTGAAGGAAATCAGAGAGAAGGCAGAAGACTCTGCAGCCACAAGGAAGAAGAGAAGAAAATTAGAGAGGAAGAAAGGAGAAAGAGAAAGGGTCACCACAACCGCAGCAAAGAAAAGAAGAGAGAAGAAGGCTGATTGAAGAAGAGAAGAATCGGCTGAAAGAGAAGAGGAAGAGAGAAGAAAAAGAAGCTAAAAAAAAACAGAGAACTTTTGCTCCCTCTCTCTCTCTTATTCTTTTTGTAACAGAATTGTGAACCTCTATGTTTCTAGAATTATAGTTGCTCCCTGAGTTTGACCTCGGGAAACTTGTCATTCCGAGTAATAAATTATATTAAACCGGTAACTGTTTTGTCATATACAACAACAACTATAATAACTATAAAGCCAGACAAACGTAGACGCACCAGTTTTTGGCACCATTGTCGGGGAGCAATGGCTATTCTAGAAGCCATTAATTCATGATTTTTAAGTTTCTATTGATCTCTTCTCTTTCGTTGTGCAGGCACAAGAAATCAAGAAGACAGCAAGCAGCCGCACAACAACCACACCTAGGACAGGTAATTTTTCTATCCTCTCATTTTAACCCCTAAATTCTAAAGAGGAAGAAAAAGAAAGAAAAAATAATTTAGGCATAACCTGTCTTCCATACTTAGTAAATCATCAAAGCTACCTATTTTCAATTTCAACACAGTATATCTGTACATCCATTAAGGGTATTTATGGCTAACACCTTCTTGCTTGAGCCCTAATTACCCAATCGAAAGGAAACTAACTGGACCAAGTAGAGCCAATATAAGATTCAAAATTAGGATTTTAGAGACACACTTTCTAAAGCAAGAATTGAGAATTTCCAAAGGAAGTGTGCCCAAGCCATTGTTTGAAAGCACCTATTTAGAGAAATCCTAAGAAATTTGGGTCTTAAAAATACTTGAACCCTAAAACAATAAAGACCTAATAAGCTCTCCAAAGAACTAGCAGGTGAAGTTGACCCCTTGGGTTAACCAACCTTGAACTTAGGTCACTCTTTGCACTTAAAAGGCTAAAGTTCAAGTGAAAACCTAAGCACCTTGATTCTAACTAAAAGTGGTAGACTTAAGAGGTCAAGGTCCCCATTTTGGTCTACCTAGAATCTCAGTGACAAGAGAGGTCGGGTGGGGGAAACCCTGTAAACCTAATTTGGACCTAAGGAATTCAATGGTGAGGTTTGATTTTAGGTTTGACCATGTTTGATTAGATATTTTGCATAAAAACCCAAATTAGGTCAAAAATTTGGTATGGACCTCAATTTAGGTCAAAACAGGTTCGAAAAGCTAAATTGAAAGTTCTAAACCTTATGGGATGTTTTTCCATGAATTTTAGAAGGTTTAGTTGATTTTTATCTTGCCTGGAACCTTATGAATTAAAGTGAATTTATTTTAGGGTTACAGAATGTTATTTAATTCATAGATTTTATCATAACTCTTTTCTTACCAAACCATCCCACTTTTTCTCTTATTAGGTTCACTTGACCTATGTCTAGACCTTTAGAAATCCCGTTGATGCACTGCAATGGTAAAATTACAGTTGACCCCTTGTGTCATGTTCTATTCTCAAATTAACAATTTCCTGAATTAAACCTTCCCTTAAGTTATGTAGGAACTTTTGTTAACTTTATTAGGTTAAAATGTGTTAGTTAGGGTTCATAATGAGATTCTCATCACCCTTGATTTGGTGTGACCAGCTTAGACATTAGTCAGCCCAATCTCCCTACTAGACTATGTGATTTTCAAGATAACATAACATATGGTATATATAAAGAGTATGTCTTGAGTTACATCGTAGATTAATTAAATTTGCATTTAAGTCATTTCAGAGAATAATTTCAACAGTTAGCAAATGCGTAAGGCACATGAAATAAGTATTTTGGATTATGAATGCAAAAATGGAATTTTTTTATATACAAGGTGTTTTAGAAAGTTTGACCTCAACCTTCGCAACAAAAAAAAAGCATGCCTTTTCTTTTATGATCAAAATCTTGGGAATCACTTATAGATGCACTCTAAAGTCATCACTCATTACAAAGATTATGTTGTTTAAACCAAGTCAGTGATCATATCTTCACTGGAAGAAAAGTGATCCGATAAATATCTTTTTCTTATGCGTGTGTAGGCAAACTGAATGCTATTAGCCAGTATGTAAATTGGAGGAGATTAAAGGAGACAGCATGTCCGAAGACTCCAAACCTCACAGTGGGTAGAGATGAGGGGCACCTGCCATCGGAAGTGGCCATGCACCTTTTTTTGTTTTTATTAACTGATCGGATGGAGAACATGCAAGTTTGAAAAAAGACGTCAGATATGATATAGATAAATTGGAATTCTTTTGAGAACGTCAACGCTAGATCCTCACTCTTTATCTGTTCCAAAATTCTTCTCCATCTTGGTATCGATCATTCAGAGAATGCCCATTATATCAAGATCCACGTTATGGCCATCTCATATGGCAAACTTACATGATTTAATAAAGCTCTTGAAATGCAAATCATAGGCCCCTAATAGAAAATTACCGCCCAATATTAAACTCTAACCATTTAACTTCTACATGACTAGAGAAGCAAAATGTTCACTCATGATCTTCGGTTCCTTCTCCATTCCACCCTTCTATTTAATTTATGAATTAGAGTAGAAAAGAAGTCATCATTTTTTAATTACAAAACCCTTGTCCTAATACCATCGATCTCCCCTTGTCTAGATCAAATCTCCAAAAATGTGTAAACAAAACATGTATGTACAAATGCACACATAAATACAAATGATATAATGTAAATATATAAACAAATTAATACACATACATCATCAGTTAAGCTTTTCATTCACAAAAAAAATATAGATTTAACTTTTTCTTTCCAAAAAGAAAGGGGAGGGGACAGAGGAGGAAGATAGGGGTGGGGGTTTGTGGCAGCATGATAGTCTATGATAGGGGTATGCGAAATGGGAGGAGGTAGTACTAGGTGGGGTTTTGGTGAGGATTAAAGGTTGTTGGTGGTGGTTGCAGGGGTGGAGGAGAAGGGACAACATAGGAGAAGAAGGGGTAGAAGGGGGCAAAGGAGAGGGTAGAGGAGAGGAAGGGTGGTGATGGTGGTGGGGGCTTCTATTGAGGAGGGAAGGGAGGGGCTATACCTATAAGTTGTGCTTGTGGTCTACGGGAAGGAGGTGGACAGGGAGGGGAGGGGTAGGATAGGGAGGAGGGCAAGGAGAAGAGGTATGTGGGAAGAGGGCAGAGGAGGGGAGGGTTGATGGACGATGGTGGAGGTGGTGGTTTATGGTGATGGAGGAGGAGGTATTGGTGGTGGTGGTGTCTGCGGTTAAGGTGTTGGAGGAGTGCTCTATGGGGAGGAAGGGGGAAGGTACGATGGTGGTGGTGGTGATCAGTGGTGGCGAAGGGCCGCAATGCGATTGGGGGTTGAGGAGGATGGAGTAATGAAGCAAAAGAAACAAAGGAAAGGAGGATGAGTTACTAGAGACAAGGGAAAAAAGATTCTCACATAAGTTTGATAAGCTTAACATGTTAAAATAACAGAGGTAATTTAAATGGGTCTAACACATAACCTATAATGACTTCTAATTAGGTAAAAACTCAACTACCAGGGTAGGGAGGTGGACCCTCCAAAGGATTCCTCACCTACTTAATTAATGAAAGCAAGAGATAAGAGGATAAGACCACTTGCATTCCCCTACTAGGCTTAATGTGATTGATCTACTAGAAGCCATAGGCTTGGATGGTTGATAAGCCTGGCACATGATCGAAAAATGTTGTCGGCATGTGGCATGCTCGGCTAGCTACTATACCTAGCTGAGCACATGGTTAATCAATTGAACAACGTTGGTTACACTAATTCAAGAGTTTTAATGAATATAGTCTATGTGTCATGTAACGATTAATGATCGATGATAAGGTTTCGACCCACAATGCTCATGATTTGAAAATTTTATGACTACGAGGTTTAGAACATTGAGTCCAATACTCATAAATAAGCTATGATCCTCATCACAAGAGATCATGTGCATTGGAAGAAAAAGAGAACTTATTTGTAATAAAATTATCATAGTGAAATTTCTTGAGAGTTAGTTTTAATTTGAACGATCCTGTGTCCTTGCTTGGAGTTTTAATTTGAATGATCCCGTGTCCTTGTTTTGAGCCCCACAAGTTCCAAAAAGGCATTGATCAGAAACCCTCCTCTTCTTCTTCTCCGAGATAGACAGATCATTAAGGTGATATTCGACGTCAACGCCATTTTTCCATCCTGATAGAACTAATGCCATAAGTTTATGTGCCATTCATATATATCCTATGAAGGTGGACCTTTCAACGGGTATGGTTCATACATATTACACCAATTCATGAGTTGATAAGTTTGGAGTTATGAGAGAGTAGGCAAATGCAAAGACATGGGAATGCTGGCTCTAGTCGACTCAAACATACCTGATACTTCGGACTCTTCTTTATTTCTTTTTATTTTTATTTTCTTTATTTCGTGGTATATTTTTTTGGAGTTCCTTCATTTTGGTGGGGTACTTTGTTTCCCCTTATTTGAGAGGCACCTAGGATCGTCTCTTCTTCTTTGCTCTATGCGGCCGTATCCTATTATATTATTTCCATTCCATCAATGAAGGTTCTAAGTTAAAAAGAAGACAGAATCAATAATGCATGATAAATGGAGAGATCTAAAATCCCAAAACTTTGATAACATTATTATTATTATTATTATTATTATTATTATTATTATTATTATTCCGAATAAGATAAAGCCCTGGTGCTTGTGTTTTCAAAGGGATTCTAACTATATAACATTAATATTGTTGCTCCGATGGTAACCGCTGCACTATACATGATACTCCCATCTGCTTCAAGGAAATTAACCTCCAGGAAGAACGAACACATTCGCTTCTATGTGGATCAGAATACAAAGCATGGCATGGCGTGACGGTGGATCCACCGGTGTTAACTGCTGGAGGGGCGATAGGCGACGAGTTTCTTCTGGAGCTTGTGGTGCATCTTGTCGAGAGCATTGGGTGCGCGCAAGGGGGAGAGGCTGCACCCTATGGCTTCAAGGTAGCACCCGCTGCGGCCATGAAAGCCCACCACGGTGACGCCATCCATCGGAAGGGAGAAGGGTACCCCCTCCTCCACGCCGTACGGCCCGAATTCTCGCTGGTTGCTCTTGAAGGAGAGCGAGCGGACCACCGTTGGCCCGCCCTCAACCGTGGGGGAGTGGTGGCCGCTCACGGCCGTCAAGAACTCCTCTGGGTAGTTTAGAGACACCTACATGCATGCATGCATGCTTACGTACGTACGTAAGTATAGGAACAATATTGTTAACGAGGAAATATTTAATAGTTTGGCATTCACATGCCTGCAGAGTGTATACTCTCAGGCAAAGGCCAGTGTATATGGTTGTCCCACTAACTTTTGAACTTTCTTAAGAATTGTACACCAACATTACTATTACCGTGAGGTTCCTATCGCTTGTCTCCTTAACTCAGATAGCCTATATTCTTGGCTCTGCATGTGTGAAAGGATAGATTAAGCAGCTATCTAGACTCCAATATTGAAGTCGGGACGACTCTTTCGAGGTCTCTCGAGGAACTCAATATTTCCATAGTCGTCTCTTCAACTTCGCCGTCTCTCATCCTAAATTCCTATCTTTGACTTTATTTATGGTTCTTTCACATTAAGTTCAACCATAGGGATGAAAGGAGCTCATTCAGAAAGATGCATATCAGAACTCACACACTCCCAGTTTGTGTATGTATCTGGTGAAGTTCAATTGCTCCTTGGGGTCTCACGAAGAAAAGCTCATTTTAATATATAGTCTACTTCCACAAATTCAATTGTAATTACGAATGAAATTAAAGGCCTAAGATACATATAAAAAATCACTCGTTTCCAACGTTTGTCGCATATATATGGCCTTTTGAGCATGCTTATTTTAGTGGTCATAACAAAAGTTGTTCAAAAGGACGTCCTACACACATCATGGAACATGATGTTTTTGATACACACCATTTGATTGGTTCTTATTCCATCCATGTTGTTGAATTTCGGAAATGCCTTCTCACATTAAATACCTCTCGTGGATGACATGAAATAGAGAAATGATTCATGTATAATAAAATAAAAAAACCCATCCAACGAATCACTCCCCCCTATCCAAAATAATATAAAGGATCATCACATAGAGAAATGGCACTGCATCAAATGCCTCGTAGAGCCTAAGGGTTAGTTTAATTTGGAGGTTAGAAAATTACTGTTAATAAATGTAAAAGTGATGTTAATTTCTGTGTAAGTGTACACAGTGATGTTAATACTAATTTCTATTTACTTAAACTCATGCTAAGTTGTGGAGTTAATCCTTGTGATATTTACTTGATTCTGATGTTATCAGATTTTAAAGAATGAAATTTGGGTGTGAGGAAATTACGAAGTTAACACTTGTATTGCTAACACTCTTTAGAATTGATGTTAGTAAAATAGGTGTTAACCTTTCAAAACAAGTGTTAAGATTGCTACTCTCTCTCTCTCTCAGAGGGGTCATTGCAACAAAAGTCCATTGTTGTGTGTGAATATTGTGGATGCATGCTACAGATATCTAAGTATTGGCACATAATTTGATACCTTAGGGTTAGTTTACTTGGTTTAACATCCATTTACATGATGTCTTAACCTGCATAATCTTAATAGCTGTTTTAGAGGGTTAACACTAATTTTGCTAATATCCGTTCCAAGGTGTAATGACTCAGGTGTAAATTCGAGTATAATTGAGGAAAACTATCCTTACAATTTGTTTGGTATGGATCTTATAAACCTAAACAATCATAAAAAATGCTTAAACATAAGTTATTAAGTAGTACTTCTTAATCCTCTTATATCCCATCACTCACCTTCATGAATTTACTATATGAAACTATTTTTGAAGATGTTACACAAAGAGTGTTACCAAAACAAGAGTTAACTTCATATATAAATCCTCACACCTAAACTTCTCTCTTCAGATATTGGTGTTAACACTAATTCAAGTAAACATCACAATAGTTAACGTCATAACTTAATATCAATTTAAGTAAATAGAAATTAACATTAATACCACTTTACATATAAATAAAAATAAGAGTTAACGTTAATTTCACATTTCCTAACACTAATTTTTTAACATTTCAAATAAACTAAACCTTAGAGTCCATTTAAGGATGCCTTCACCTATCTTGTCACAAAGAAAAAAGAGAGTATTACCTGTGCGGTGAGGTTACCACCACTGCCACCATGGCGGTCGGCTAAGACGGACTTGCCATGCTTATCATAGAGGAACCTAATGGAGTGGATACATTGACCATAGAGGAGGATGATATCCTTCACACCACCGTGGCTACCATCATCCCACTCCCTTCCACCAACCCCACCCCATGGTCCCACCTTCATTCCCACCTTGGCTGCCTTCATCTGAAAGCCCTTGTCCATCGTCATTGGCTCCTGCATGCAAAATTTACGCACGTTCACGATGAAATAGACTACGTTAGTGCAATAGCATTGTTTTCTCATCGTGTAGTGATTTAATAGACTACGAAAGGGTCGACACCAACAAAGTGGTTCATGTAAGTTATTGTTGTTTGTAATTTTGCATAATTTGGCGAAAATGGTAAACTAGTTTGAAAGAGTGATAAGTTGCTTTATTTTCTACAAAAGTACGAACGTAGAGTGGTTCATGTAAGTTATTGTTGTTTGTAATTTTGCATAATTTGGAGGAAACGGTAAACTACTTTGAAAGAGTGATAAGTTGCTTTATTTTCTACAGAAGTAAGAACGTAGAATATCCCTATTCCAGATTGGCCCGTGTTCGTTGTACCATTAGCTAATTAATTAATTAGTTGCATCACACTTTATGTATCCTAAGGTTCTATTGGTAAAGGAAATAAATTTATACAATAAATAGATAAATAGAAAAGAAATGTAATAAATAATAGAATAAAGTGACTTAATCAATTTAAATGCTTGGATAAGTTAAAGTTATTCAATAAAAATGACGGAATAATTATAACTTGAGTTAAATCTCATTTAATTTGATATAAATAAAAGTTGAATTAAGTGATATATTAAATATTTAATTCATTGTAAATCCATTTAATTCGGCAACTAAATACTACCCAGTTAACATAGTTAATTAAGAAGGAATTTGTTGATCACCATAAGGGTCATCTAACATTACGCTCTCTAATTCACATAATTTCAAATTAGTGACAATTATGTGCAGGCCTTCTATCTATTCTCTAATGCAGCTAATGGGTGTTGGATATTAATTTTCAAAAAAATCCGCTACACATAAGGGAATGTCTTTAATAGATTAATCAATAATCTTAAATATCACGAATCCTGTTGAAATCAATGATGGATTTCATACCATATCTAGTGCAGAGAGGGTGCCGATTCCTTCAAATCCAGTCAGTAAGATGGAAGGAAGATGGATGGGCCTTACGGGAAACTTGGTTCTTCAATTTATATGCGAAAGGGTAGGAGGACAAGAAGTGCTGGGAGG
Source organism: Thalassia testudinum (assembly GCA_037157565.1). Lineage (NCBI taxonomy): Eukaryota > Viridiplantae > Streptophyta > Magnoliopsida > Alismatales > Hydrocharitaceae > Thalassia > Thalassia testudinum. Next base: position 12,344,878 of record JAZHRO010000077.1, on the reverse strand, counting down.
GGAATCGGATGCCCACTCTCTAATCCGAAAAAAGTGAGAATGGGCTATTCCGATATTCCTCATGCAAAATATGCTAATTCTTAGGAAAGCATCAAGGCAGGATTAATACCTTTGTTTGAACTGAAGAAGTTCCCATCTAGCCTTTTTCACCTCCTGGTGTCTAAGATCCCTAGGTTTAGCATGCATACAACTTTGTGTGTCAACTTGATATGTTAGTGAATATTGCTGTAATAGAGATTAAAACTCGATCACCTTATGGAGCCAAGACTAACCAAGTTGACTCAACTTGATAAGGTTTCCAGGTTTATAAGGGCAGGTATGTGTACTTTCATCAATAGTAAGTTGTAGTATGGTGTTAAAATTCTTGTGTGCGGTAACTTGCATATGTAAATGTAAGTTACCCAAAAAACATAAGCAAAAAGTCATTCGATTATACGTGCTTCTGTTAACGTACAACATGTGCTATACATTTTTCTATAATAATCAATCTATAGCACAATTAGTAAGCTCTTGTACAAACTAACAGCTATACTTCAGTTCGATTTGTACTTCTCGTACGTTTTACAGTGGACACGTTAAAAAGTTGGAGGCCAACTAAGCCTGAGATATTGAATCAACCGTCACCCATAAACAACCCCGTCTGTTCTCTAGCAATTTATATAGATAACCTAGACTTTGACATTGGTTTCAATGTAGCCCTTGAATGCTTAGCTAGGGCACAATCAAATATGAGTTTTATGGATCCAATCGAGCAAGTTCCTTGGAGACTTTTTGACGAGGATTCCCCAATAGCAACCTCACGGAATTACAGCCTCAATGCTCGAGGGATGATCATGGATGACGTTGGAGTAGATCAGAACTTAGGACCGAGTCGAGAAAGAGGTCAAAAGTTCAGGGAATCCTTCTGCAAAGTATCAATAATAGCTCAGGAACCAGACAGATATGATGAGGAAAACGTCCACTCTCCCAAGCACCGACAAGGAAAGAAGGTAGAAAAGAGTACATTCCAATGGAAAGAACGAGCACCGAACACATTCGTAACGTAACAAGAACGTCGCTAGTGGCCTCAGCCCAGCTGTTCACCAAGTGACTCCACAGGTCCATAGTTTTCTATTTGTTTCTGGTGCCAACGAATCTGAACACTTCTTCACCTCGATGTCATACACCTTGAGGAGCACCAGATACCTGTTTAGGTGGTAGAGGAGAAGGAATGAATGGGCACCGCTAATTTAGGGTGCTTAGAGGAAGCCAACACTCCAAATAGCCATTGGAATGCGGCATATAACAATATTATCAAATCTATCTCGACCCCCCTTGCCGACCTTGGTAACCAGGGTAGCGTCGAGTACAGATAATTGTGGCCATCCTGTGTGAGCGGGGTCCTAAGTTGAGTTTCAGTTAGCAACAACATGAGGGATTCATTATGATGAAGTTGATGTAATGCAACCAACAAGACAAATGATAAACTTAGTTGGAGAGAACTACATAGGTGAGAAGATGTCAAACGAAATGCAAATGGAAATGATGAATATGATTCCCTGTGGGAGAGAGTATGCTCAAGTAAGCAGCATACGTATCATCTATTTCTTGTTCCAATTATGATAGGAAGCATCAGAAGAATGTAATCCTATCCGTGTAAAGGTAAAATGGATACGGATCTTATTTAGATTATAATGTCCATAGTCTGTAGACATTTGGTGATCAGATGTAACTAATTGATAGTAATACATAACAGCCAATAACTATCCTCAGATGCACCTAATTAGTGGCAATATACAGCAGAAATACTTTGATGCGTCAACATAGAATTACCAATATGAACCTCATGTGTAATGTGCCTATGTTTATGTGCTTGCGTGTAACATATGTAATTTAGTGAATCCAAGACTCAAATATCTTTTCTAAGCTATTATAAATGCTTATCTTATGCTATATAAAATTTATGAATTATTTTTCAAGGGTTGAATTACACTAGTACAAACTAACCATGTCTAGAAAATATCATTTAGAACAATTTTCCAAAGTTCCTAAGGTTCAATTCGCTCATTTGAGCCAAAATATTTTTTGCAAAACCATCTTTGAAATTTACAAAGCTTGTCATGCATTTATTTTAACAAATTATTTAACAAAATTATCACATATTTTGCAATTGTGTATTATAATTCTACAAACTTAGCACATCTACAAATCCTTAACAACGTTTTTAAATTTTTTTACAAAATAGCATTATTATTAGTTTTTTCATTAGGATGAGTGTCAAAAGTTTTACCGTTCTTGATAGATCCAACAAAAACCAAAAAAAAGGGGCCCTTTTCTCTCTCTATCTCAAAAGTAAAAAAGCGAATAAAATAACCGGTCCCTTTCATCTTGCAGCCACTGACGAACTCGTCCTTAGTGCCTCTGCCTCCGAACAATATCTTTTGCCACTTCAGTTATGATGAAAGGAGAAGGCACATTGGCCAGAGGAAATTAAAGAGATCGGAAAAAGCATATTGGTTAAATATATGCTACACAAAAGAATGCGCCGCTGCAAAATAGAACATGCCCAACATCTGATATGTGCCTAACATAGTATTTATGATGTCAATTTCTTCCAACAAATTTTTCCTTCCAGCACATTTCATACAAGAACATTGGGACGCCACCACAAATTTGAGGTTCGTATTGGAGCTGGCATAGTTTTAGTGCAAAATTAGAGTGAATTGGACATGGTTTGCAGCCAAAGCAAATTACCAATGAAATCACAGGCTTAAAGAATAGTCAATAACTAAACTTTCAATCATTAAAAAAGAAAAAATCAACCCATCACTCATTTGAAAATTAGAGTGAATCAATCAGTTTATAAAAAGTTTCTAGCTCTATTGAAGCCGAGTTGATCAAACCATGTATACAGTCCATTCACAAGGTTTCATTCTTTTTTCCGCTTAGGTGCAGACCTAATCCACCATATATTATGCAGTTTGTCACCCACATCTCTTTCTCCACCATTGTGCTACGCCCTTGGTAGCTAATAATTTATTTTTTTGAAAAGTGCCTAGTAATTTATGACCCAAAATTCCTTCTATGCAAACTCAATTCACCTTCAAATATTCTGTAAATCAAGAAGCTTTTCAAGCTTATACATGGAGAATGTTTCCTTGAAGGCGGTCCTGAAAATTCCCTGAGAATAAAAATGAATCAGCAGACCACCTAGTTGAGGCATGGCCCTGTCCGGATCAGGACTATTTTTTTCAAAAAACAAAAAAATCTCTTCTACCTGTCAGCTTGCAACACTTCAAAATTTGGCTTTGAACAGAATTAAATCATACATATGCTGTTGACTGTGGAGATCTCTGGTCTTTATTACTTTTTTGTTCTCATTGTTCATTTTCTTCTGGGGCATCTCTATTTCACCACCAGTAATACTCTATAGTCTATTCAATTAGGACAAAATAAAGATGAATGCCTGATTTCTCTTGACATGGTGATGGAGTGACAATCCTAGAATCAAGCCTGATACCAACCTAGTCCTTCCTCTTCTTTCTCCACCAGGCGAAAGGTCAGCAAGAAATGCAATGACTTTTCAACCTTAAACTATCATTAGCTGTTGCACTGGTTGCCATTATTGCTGACAACAGCATCGTCAGCACCTAGGTTGCTAGTAGCAGCACTGCCACATCTACTAAGAGACTGCACTTTTGCAAATAGCACTGTCGGGAGCATCCAACCCAGTTGTAGTGCCACCACGCCAGTCACTGCAGGTGCATGCAGATGTTGTTTATGGCCCAACCTTGCCTTATGTGCACATGGAGAGGGGGTGGGGAGATGTTGGTTGGGGGCTGCAACCCTCTTGATAGCCCCGCGTGCATATAGCAGCAGGAGGGGTTTGCTCAAGAGCTGCTGCAAGAGAATGGTTTGCTTCTGAGGCCCGTGCATGGATTCTAAAGCATCATCTAGGATTATTTTCCAACATCTACATCAATGCTTAGGTGCATCAATAGCAACTTTTCCTTGTTTCATGTTTAACCAAGCTCTGACCGATACTGAAAATGGCATCCTCCAACACCTCTGATATGACCATTTTATTGTAGATATTGGATCTACAAAATTGATTCAAGGGGTGTACAAGGGACCCTTTTTGGTATGATGATCACGCTAGATGATACCAATGTAGAGAGATATGCTACTTTTATATTATTTCTTTTAGTTTTTGTTATTTTTCCTTGTTTTTTCTGGATGTACATGTAATTGTTTCCCTAACCCCGTTTTCTATGTATACGAGCCCTAGGGTTTCTTTCGAGAATAAACAAGCTTTTCTCTTCTTCACATGATATCAAAGCAATGGTCCTAGGCTAGAGCTCTATACGTACTTAGCCTCTTCTTTCCTTTCTCTCCACCAAATAATTTATTAGGTTTCTTCTCCTTGCATTGGGATTCTAAACAACATCCAAAGAGAGATTGTTGTCCCAATCGACCAAGATAGGCCTTGTGCCCTAAGGGGCACTATTCATCGTTGAAGCAAAGGAAGAGGCACCATCACTAGCCACCTCCGCCTCTCCACCGACCGACCAGCAGGGCCATCGCTGGCCAACTGCAAACCGACTGCCACCGTACTGGTCACCGGAGACTGGCATCTAGCCATTCAGCAACCTCCTCAAGTCCTGCCTCTTCCTAGATCAACTTCCTCCGCCTAGTTGCGGCCGGTAGGGCCATCGTGGCAGTAATCTGATCTCTCCTTTGATCCTTGACCTGCCGAAGAGCCTCCTGGAATGTCATTGATGAGGGGCAAAGAGCGCCCTCGGATTCAAAACTCCGCAGGAAGCCCGAGAAAGGATCCGGCTACCCGGATCCTAAGTAATCAGGCGGATTCGATCTTACCCAACCCGCCTATGCTCAGGCGGATCCAAATCTGCCCACCTCTAGGTGGGTCCAAATAGATCCAACCCGCTTGGCCGAGGTCAGAAAGGTGGTGGAAAAAGTCCACGATGCCCACGTCGATGGTAACAATGGCGTTACCAGCGTCATTAATAGTATGACAACAGACGTGCCCTGACAATGGTCATACCCTGACAAAAGATCTTACGACAAGATCTCCTTCTGACGCTATAATTAGCAAAGAGAGACACTTGAGGCTCCTCTCCATGTGATCCAAGAGAAAGGAGAGATTGTATTACCACTGCTTATTAGTGCATATTCGGGAGCATTGCCCACTCCCTAGACGTACACCCCTCGTGGTGGAACTGGGTCATCAATCCTTTAGTCTTTCTGGTGATTTCTTGCTCAATATTCGTTGAATCGGACTATCCGATTACTTAGGAGGTCCGATCAGTCATGCTGGTCATGGAGTCTGACTTTGGTACATTCAAGCTCGCAGATCTTTTTGGTCTGATAGTTGATCTTGCCCTTTTTTTTTATGAATAATAGTGGTCTATCTTGATGATTGAAATGCCTTTTTAAGTTGTGGATCATGATTTGTTTTCCAATGACGAGCTTTTTGGGCTGTTGAGTGTCTTCTTTTATTGTTGATCTGCTTTGGTTTGGATGAGGAAGATGATGGCATTTAAGGTAGCTGATTTACCCACCGAGAGGGGTAGAAGTCATGAGCTCAAGAATCACACATCTGATCTGATTGGGAAGTTCAATGGGTTTACCCATGTGATACAATCATGGTTAAACCTTGCTGGTGTTGAGAGGCATGTAGGAACGAATATTTCCACTAGATTGGAGTCTAGTAAGAGGAGGCAGGGGTATTTCATTGTCCACACATGGACGTGGATGTGGTTGTGGGGCTAAAGATGCCCTAGGTCCCAATGCGTGGTGCATGGACATCCTTTGGCTGAGTATCAGGCCTTTGTTGTACTAGAGTTGGTGCATGAGACTGTTACCATTCTTTGGATCTACTATGATACGATAAGCCAGAAGCATAGGCAGTGTGGTGCATCCCAATTGGCATTGCATGCCAGTCTACAATCGAGGACACAGTTTTGCTAGTTGATTTAGGTGCATGTCGACATATTCATGGTGACACTAAATGATAGTGAAATTCGCAAGAGTGTGTCATTGTGTGTGAAATCCAATCGTTTATAAAAAATCGAAACTCTAACAAAGAAATAGGAATAGGTGAATCGTCCTCAGGAAAGCAAAATGGTCTAAATTACTAATTTTTAACCTAAATTATTTTTGAATTTTTTTTTTGAGATTTTCCTTTTTTCATTTTAGAATAAGGAATAGAAACTAATTCTAAATCTAGGGACTAATCCTAAACTAACACAAAAAGCGACATGTAGATTGAGAAACTAATATACAAACTAACCATGAACTCTGAAAATAGGACAAACTAAACAATAAACAAATGAAAAAGAAAGCAAATACTAAATAAACTTTAATTAAGCGGAATAATGTCAAGATTACAAAATGCAACTAGAGAGAGAGATGAGAGAGAGAAAAGAAGAGGGCAAAGTGATATCTCGATAAGGTGGTAGCGTCGAGAGAGCGGTGGTGGATGGCGGCTATGGTGGTGGAGATTCGTCGGAGAGACCCCATGCCCAAGAGAGAGGAAGAGGGAGAGTGAGAGAGGGGGGAAGGTGAATGAGAGGGTGAGTCAAGGGTCCAAGGGGTATTTATAGAGGGTAGAGACCTCCTTGAACCCTAAAAGGCACTCTCTAGTGTACAATTACCTACTTCGTATGAGCAAGCTCTTCTTGATCCAAAGTGATGACAAGCCATGGAAGATGAGATGTCTGCTCATATCTCTCACCATACCTAGTATCGTCAAGAATTCCCTTTGGGAGACACCGTGGTTGGCTGCAAGTGGGTCTTCACTGTTAAGTACAATCCAGATGGTACAGTTGCTAGATACAAGGCCCTCCTGATTGCTAGAGGCTTTACGCAGGCATATGAGGTTGACTTCTTTAATCCCTTCTCCCCAATGGCATGCCTACCAACTATCTAAATTCTTATCTCAGTTGCTGTTTAGCATGCCTGGCTACTCCATCATCAACTGGATGTCAAAAATGTCTTCTTGTATGGTGATCTACAGGAAGTGATCTATATGCAACAACTACTGTCTCAGGAGGGGTGTAAGGGCTCTTCTCACTCGTCACTCCAACAAATACATAAATGTAATAGGACATAAGGGGTCTACCTTACTGCCTACGTCAACATTAAAATATTGAAACAATGCAAAAATTGCACCTAAACTTACTGTTTCACTGAAATTTTTGACACACTATCGAAATTTAGAAAAATGTCAGCTGGTAGACATGCATTTCAATGCTACATATTTGTCGAAATGGCACCACATAAAAGAAAAGGCATTTTAACAGCATACCTCCAGAATTCCATAACCAATGATTGGTCTACACCATATTAGTGTGCTGGTATATGTTGGGACCAGATCTGTACACAAGCATGTGCATGGTGTAAAGCGTTAACAAGCACTGAGCAGCATGAAACTGCTACAAGCCACTAGCACCAATGGGCATGGACATTGCTGGTCCATCAAATCTCAGGTGTTAGGCTATGATGTTGTTTCCTTTCCTACACGGAATGAATTTTCCATGACAATTGGAGCAAAAAACAAGATGTTAGGTTGGGAAGTGAGGGAAGGAAGGAAGATATTATGCTCTTGTCTGGGACCATCACTCTAGTACCGTATGAAAAGAAATGTGCCGTACATTTTTCGTGAAACACTAACATTCTTTACATAGAGGATTGCAGTGGTGAAACTCAATGCACACCCTCAAAACTAAAAATACAAACAGACAAGAACAATAAAACACCACAAATCTGAAGAAAAGGTTTCTTTCCAAAATTACTTCTTTTATGAAATATTTATGCCTAACACAACCCTATCTGCAAGCATGAGTTCATCTGGAAATAAAGCATACCATGAACTCATGTTTTTCTTGGCTGATTCTTCACATGCTGCTTTGCCAAGAGTTCTGCCATGATGTATTTCTGCCCAAACAGATGAGAATTCTTTAGTAGCAGGTTTCTTGTTTGCGAGTCAACAATGTAACCATGACCAGCCATCCATTGCAATAATTGCAGGAGAAGATCCTTCTTTTCAGGTTTCACAATGTAGCGTGCTACAGCTAGATGAAATATCACCTGGAAGACCCATAAGATGAGATGGTTAATCTATATCATTGAGCAAATAGAAAGCAGAACTTATCCTGACCGCAGCAGACAACTCAATTACACACTGATAGCTTTCATGATGGGATCTCTACATGCCCTTGCAGACATGTGATATTACATGATTGCCACTGTAATTTCAATATTTATACAAGTGCCTTAATATAGTTGCCAACCTTTTATAGAAAAGTCCCGTAGATCAAGCTCCATTTGCCAAAACCATTATTTTTAACTGAAAAAATTAGAAACAAGGTCGTTTCACCCCATACAAGAGGATGGAAAAAGGAAAAAATCGAACACTAGAAACTGCCACCAGTTCACCATGGCCAAGTGTGGTCTACGTTTAATGCCACAATAACAGAAAGGTATACCTGACAATTGGAGTAAATTTGCAGCAGCATTTAAGTAAATAATGGAAATTCAGGGGCACTGTGTAATATTTGAGTTGTTGCAGGGCTTTCTATGTAAAAATCCCTGCCTTATTTAGTCACCAAGATTTTGGTATGTGGGAAGTTGTATAAAACAAAAGATAAAAGAACTCTGATAACCAAATGATGAGACAATGAAGAGAAGTCAAAGGTAGATGGACTAAATGGTGTAAAAACATTATATTTTTTCCTATCAAAGTAGTCAAAAGGACTGATTATAGTGCTAACAGTAAAGTGCAGTTGAAGTCCATTCAAGTAAATGCAAACTGAAATATTGCAGCCAAAAATTCCTTTCTTACTGAAATCATCTCAGCAGAAAAAGCAAACAAAATCATACAACTAATAACCCAAAAAATGAGAGAATTAAATACTTTTTTGACTCTAGTTAGGTTCCATACTCAGAGTAAGAAAGGAAAAGAAATACCGGCACATGGGGCAAAAAGAAAAACCAACAGGTTTAAGAAATCACAGCCATCCTTCGTGACAAAGGAAAAGCAGATAGGTATGGATGAAGATGGCAAGCCATTAGAGATGTAATGGAGAAGGGATGCTATGACAAATAAGAGCATGCCAGGAGAGAACTTACAATAAACAGGTAAAAAAGTTAACATGAGAAATGGTCAAGCAATGACAGAACCAACTTAAGACATATGGTCAATCAGATGGATCCCCAATGGCGGGATGAAAGAGGCTAGCAAGACGTATATAGGATGAAGGACACAAACAACTTTTAGGCAAGCAAGGTCTAGCCGCTAATTGACTGATTGGTATACAATTGATGTAGTGAGTGAGAGCCAGCAAAATGAGCCTTAGAGTTTTAGTTCCTAATATATTCACATGTAGACGAAAGGCCTCGAATCAGTTCATCATTACGTCCACATCCCTCATTATGAAGTGACAAATAAGTCCGGCAGTTAAGAGGACAACAAAATTACGGCAATAAATGAATAGCTCACCAAGTAAATTACCAATGTAATGGTTTTCTGTAGAACAGAGAATCAACATGGGAACTACAAATTTTAAGCAAGCATAAACCTCCATCAAACACAATTTGTTGATAAGGTCTACTTTTTATGATTGGAAATACAAACTGGAAGGCAGATTTTAGTTTCAGCAGGAATAATAAACTCCAGAAAGAAAGTTTGATTTATGTATGTAGTAATGCATCAAATTGTACCTGATCAATTTCACGATTCGCACGGTGAAATGCCTTCATGACGTCATTTATCATGTTTATGTTCCCTGACTTCATAAATGATATAGCAAACTTCTTCAAAGCAATGTCTGATATATGCTCTGTATTATCCTTTTATATTGGGTATTGTCAGCATCAGCATACTAAAAGATGAAAAAGAAGTTCCTCAAGTAAGACAATCACTGTTTTACCTTCATTACAACATAGGCATCCTTAAAAAGCCGTGCACCAACTAAGATATTCAATATTCTCTCATGAAGGGACTTGCACACAGTTCTTTTGCTGTATCTCAACATGTTATAGACAGCAAATGCTTCAGATGGGGCACCAGATTGAGCTAGCTGATCAATTAGAGAAGAACATACTTCCTGCAAATTAAGAAAAAAATATTAGATATATTTTACAATACAGCTCCAGTTTTTAGAGTATTTTTTTTGAAGGTCCAGTTTTCAGAGTATATTTCAGACAAAAACCTGGAAGTGAAAACTTCTGAGCTTATCTTCAAGGTACATGACATTAAGCATAAAGTTACCGATTCACTAACAATTTCTGGAACCAAGAAGTTTCAATGAGGTGAATTTAGACCTTAGAGAACAGTATTTGAGTACTAATATAAGAATTAGCACCTTGTCTAGATGATAGGTATCAAATTCATTACCTTGCTTATTTTGAAGCCCAGCTGTTATATTATTTATTCTTTTTCAGAGGAAGAGGATGACAACCCCAAAAGATACCTTCCAAAAGTCATCAATGCCAAAGTCACATTCACTCATGCAATAATACATCCCCTTAAAACAAGCCAGAAATTCAGTTATCTTAATAAAACAAAGGGGAAAAAATCAACTAAGCCCCACATTGTATAGCCCCTGAATCCACGTCCTGTCTGTCCTTTTAAACGGCAGAGTTTGCCTCCGATGGTTTTCTTAAATTAAAATACTCCCTCTCCAACAACTCCAAGGTAATAACCATTAAAAGTTGGCAAAAATATCACAAAATTTTCCCTTCCCCACAAATTCCCCCTCAACCTCTCACTCCCCTCGCCATTCCAGTTGAGTTGCAAAGAAAGATATACAACACCAAGTGTATATGAAATGAACTACAATGAGAATGGCTGAGGTAAATGATTGATGCATTGTTATTAATTTGATTTTATATGTATATATAATTGAAAATAAAGCAAGATAGTGGGCCCCCCCTTAGTGAAGCGAACAAGTGAAGGTACCTTCCCCAACCTTTAATGATTATTATTATGAAGTAACAGGAGAGAAGTGGGGATGGCTTGGTTTAAGATGGAAACATTGGGAAGCAAAATGATACCCTTTGTAAGAATGGGGTTAAATTTGTTTGGGGACTATAACATGCTGGGCTAGTTTACTTTTCCTCAAAAAGAAAACCAGCCCCATCAATAGATTACTGAGAAAAAGTCAGCATTACTTTCCCTTCTGGATGCTGATTTGTGAATTATCTCAAGTCCAATAATTTTTGTAATCATCATATCCATATTGTCTTCAAGATATGGGCAAAAGACCACAAAATCACCTTTACATCCCCATGAATCACAAATATAAGCATCCGAAGCACTCCCTGATTGCAGTACTCTTCATGAAACCATGTTTGGGACAAATGCCAATGGATCCCTTCCCATCTTCTATCATTTTCCTTGTTAAAGCAACTGAAAAAATCTTTGTGGATCCAGAGACAGCCTGGTGAACAGTAGAGTCAGAGCAAGAACCACCAATGTTTTCCTCTCCAAAGGTGCTGACTTAACCAAAAATGAAGTTTTACAAACATCCAAATTGTTGGAGAAAAATAAACTGTTGTTTCATTAAGGAAGTCCTAGCCCTCTTTATATAGAGAGGACCTAGGGATAATAGCAACAATACAAATCTTTACCAAAATAGGGAAAACTAAAAATAGAAAAGACAACCAATCCTAACAAATTTAATCACACACTATTTTGTTCTCTAACACTACCCAATAAGTTGGAGTGTACAATGCCCAACTTGTTACTGGAAACAAAAGTGTACTCTCTCCCAATGTAAACATTTGGAGGAGTAGGTTACAACCATAGTAGAAGTAGCAACTACAATAAATAGACAGCAGTAGGAAACAATCCCAAGCAGCATCAAGAAGTTGGCAAAGATGGGAGACTATCCCAAGCAGTGGCAGTAGTAGATGAGAGACAATAATATGGTTGTAGCAAAAGTAGCAGTAGTAACGGCTAGTAGAAGATTGTAGCAGAAGTAGCAATCATCAGCGATCAAGCTACCAACGGCATGCCATCAATAATAGAGGTTTTAGGGAAATGGTTGTATTCATAGGTGTGCCGTAAATAATGCCAATGATAACCTCAATATTTCACCCATAAATATTTTGTTTGTGCCTTTCTCCTATTGCTGCTACTCAAGGGTGCATTGGAGGAGGTTGATGACAACAAAAGGAGGTAACAGAGGGTCACGAGTGGTCAAATGACACCAGAGGAGGTAGAGATCGACGGTGTTGCACAATGAGTGGGTTGAACAAGGAGCGTAGATGGTGACCAGTATTGGTTTGTACACATTCAATGACTTATGTGATTCACAACAGTTATATTTTAACTTTCTGAATGTCTTGATTAGGTAATTTCCTAATATCATAAGTTTATTGATACTATTACTACCACCTACTTCAAATTTTAAGCTAGTAGAGACTACTTTATTTATGTATTGATTCAATACTTGTGTTTTTACATATATGTCCCTTCTGCATAATCTTGTAAGGTTTTAAGTTAATAATTTGTTATTTACTTTCAATTTTAATCATTTAAGTGAATTTGTCGACATGCATCAACAAGCCGACGATGTGCCCTCAATACGCATAATTTTCAGGTCAGCGATAGCATTGATAAACTGACATCAAAATGCAAGCATTTTCAAGACATACCCTTAGCGTGCCTCCAATACATGCACTTGAAAATTTATCGACATAGCATCAATACTAGTACTTAAAACCTTGGCAATACAGACAACAATAGTATGGTTGTAGTAGAAGTAGTAGACAGTAGTAGGTTATAGCAATAGTAGCAACGGTAGATGGGGAAAAGTTCCCAAGTGGCAATAGCTAATAGGCAGGTAGTCAGGAGTGGGAGACAAGGATCCTTAATTAGATCCCCCACCAATCATCACCATCTTCATGATGGGCAACAGTACGATCAAATGCTCAAATGCAATGATCCAATAATAGTATCAACCACAAGAGTCATGGCAACAATCATCGTAGGGGAGGGCTCGCTTCTCAGTAGAGTTCACAAGTGCGAGCTCTAATATCGATAGCAGTGCATGCATTATCGCATGCAAGGAGCAACTAATGTGTGCTGCAATGCACAGGCAGGCGTGCACTAGGTGTGTAGGAGTCATGCGCTAGGCATGCAAGGGTGCATGCAGTGGTGCACGATAGCGCGTAGGGGTGTAAACGGTGGCACACACACATGCAAAGGTATGCGCATGGTAGCATGCGCATGGAAGCAGAGTGTGTGTTGCATGCGCAATAGCGGCAGACAAGTGCGCAACGACACGTGGCAGGAGAGTAGCACAGCTTGCACACTATGCATGCAATAGGTAGAATACACACTTGTGAATGCAGTAGACCAAGGTAGTCCATGCATGTTGGTGCGCAATAGGAAAAGAGATGCCTCACGCATTGGTGCGTGCACGCACTATAGGAAGGGATGACACATGCGATATGGTGCGTGCGAGTAGGTTGCTACTCCCTTTCCACATGCACCTAAAGAGGTTGTGCATGTGTGGAGAGGGGCGGCGGCAGTGGTAGTGGGCCTCTCTCCCTCTCTTGGGGCCTACGGTTAGGGTTTCTTTTCCTAGGATGATCCATGCTCTGATACGATGTTAGAGAAAAATGAACTGCGTTGTTCCATTAAGCAAGCCCTAGCCTTCTTTAGATAGAGAGAGGAATTATGGATAATAGGAAACAAAAAAAATCTTTAACAAAGCAGGAAAAACTAAATATAGAAAAGACAACAAATCCTAACAAATTTAATCCTAATCTATTTTATTCTCTAATACAAATAAAAGCATGTTCTTCTGGCTATTCACTTGGGAGAAACTCTTAATCACTTCATATTCATTACTTTAAGTATTGTCCTTTCTGACACTTAAGGGCTTTTTTCGTTCAACCTTTCTGGGCCCAGGGCTTGAAGATTTGGCTTGTCCTTATCAAAGAATTGCTTTGAGATTTAGTGTTTAGAATAACTATATATCATGAGTTTGCATTTTTCAAACTCCCTATAGTTTTATGAACCAGGAACTGGCCTTTAGCTTCCTTGCTAACACATTAGAAGGAATTAAAAAAAGCTTGCAGATGCATTCCCTAATAAGTTCCAGAAGCAAGAATCTAAGAACATTTTCCATATCTAATGAGGCAAAATTTTAATGCTTCTCAGGAAATCTATCTTCATTCCCATGAACCTGTCTGAGGAGGAGATAAGCACTCGTCAGGCTACCCTGAGTTCTCCAAAGGGAAGCCTACCATTGGTCTATCTTGGCTTTGCCTGTGAAGGGGAAACAATCAACTTCTGGTGATTGGCTTCCTTTCGTGGAAAAGCTAGCAATGAGGTTCAGGTTGGAAGGGAAGAGTTCTGTCCAAGGGTGGTAGTCTGGTGCTCCTTACATTACTTTTGTCAGCCATTCCAGTATTCCACTTCTCCATGTTTAGGCCGACCAAGAAGATAATCAAGAAGATTGAAGCCATCAGACATAGATTCTTCTGGAAGGATCCAAATTATGAGGGCAGGTTTTTACATTTAGTCAGCTGGGACTGAGAGGATGTGTGCAAGCCAGTAAGACAAGCCAGTCTTGGAGCTTTGCGCTTATCTAATTTTGGGGACTCATTGCTTGCAAAGTGGTTGGTCAAGCTGTTTACAAATGAAGATCACCTGTGGCATAGGCTTATGGCTGATTCCTAAGGCTTCTTGCTAAACTAGTAGGAAACAAGGATGGTTCCGCAGGGTGCTTTCAGTTTCTGGCATGGACTGGTGGCGGTTATGACGCTTGTGGCAGAGTTCTTTGTGCCTAGGCTAGGTGAAGGATGTTTTAGTTTCAGGGAAGATGATTGGATGTGATTAAGCAGTCTTGCAGCGCCCCAGGCTGTAGGCACTAGCTGTAGATAAATTATTCCAGTAGCTCAAACGTAAGACAGCGAAATGACCAGGGGGTTGGGTCCTGGTTGCCGATTTTCGATGGTGCACTCTCTAATTCCAGGGTGACAGAATTACAGAAGATGCTGGCTCTTCTTAATACTTTCTTTCCTAAGAGAGGTAGACCTGACAAGCTAAGTTGGGTGCCTGGCAACTTCTCATCAAAAAAAGCCTACAGATGCCTTAGAGGTATAACAGACTCAGAAGATGTTTACCTGGGGATTGACTGTTCCCTCATTTGGAAAATGAAAATACTGCTGAAGATTAATATTTTCTAATGGCTTTTGTGGAGTAGACCGCCTATGAAAACCTTACTACAGAGATCGCTGCAGGAAAGTGATGCTTCTTGTTCTCTGTGGACAGAGATGAGGATGTGACACATCTTCTGTTGGGCTACAGCTTTGTTAAAGACCTGCTTAAGGCTTTGGTAGTCCCGAGCCCAAGGGGTGATGCCTTAGAAGATTTCTGGAGCTCTGTGCACAATGGGCAGATAGTGGATCCGAGTATGCGGATAAAGTTGGCAGCAGCTTTGCAGGCAGCTTGGCTTCAGAAGAATCGGTTGGTTTTTAGAGGTAATAGAGTGTGACTTGAAAATGGTGTAAGAGATGCTTTTTTTTTTTTTCTTTGGCCTTTGGTCCTATAATCTGCAAGTATCCCTAACTTCTTGGTGGTGGTAATGAAGCGGATGACTACTGACCTCTATTAGTCATCCTTTTCGAGGTCAATAGTCATCCTTTACTTCTTCAGAAAGGAAAGGCTTCTTAAGCCTAGTAGTACCATATCAAGGCACGAAAGCTCACCAGGAGGCCTTTACTGACACACAAAGGTGTAGTTGAAGAGCTTTTCTTCAACCCTATTAGGCAGATGTTTCTTCAATAAATTACAGACAATGCCTAGGGATAAGTCAACTACTCCTACTAACATTTCTTTTGATTCCACAATTAATAGTGTGAAGAATAAATGTGCCACATGGCAGCCTAGGAAGCACCCCTGGGGTGCCAACCCTAAGGGATTTTTTGGTGTGGCTTTTGGTCCAAGTTTGGTGTTATTTAATTTAGTATGTTTGGTTTTTAGAAAGAGGTTTTAGAGGATTTGTTCATTTCCAATTTTAGGAGATTTAATTTGATTGAGTTTGTTTTTTAGTTTAGAAGATATGCTCTCTCTATAAAAAGAGAGCCTTCTTGTAGTTGATTTCTTTGAGTTAATGCAATACTACTTCCAACAATATCAACTCCCTCTCTCTCCCTCTCTTCTTCACCTCCGACTGCTGCCATCTCTCTCTCCTCTCTGTCGCATGAATAGGGACAGCCAGCAGCACCTATCTACTGCATATTCTCCTCACGTGGAAGAGCCTCCATGCCTCCATATTGCGCAAATCTCCACAAATAGTATGAAAAATAGCATCTAGCTAGACCAACATAAGGCTTACCACTAAAGCGATTTTCGAATCACCTTTATAAAGAGCGGAGGCTGTCTCCTGAAATTCAAATGTTCTCAAGCATACATGAATCACCTAGGCCTCCTTGCGAATGTGAACAAATTGGGGAAAATGTAGGTTTTAGGGTTTCAAATATCGATGTCATATCAACAACTCAAAAAGGGAATATATCATCGATATATCACCAATATTCCGAAATTTCGTGGAAATGACTCAAAATAACTTAAAATGGTTCTAAGTGTTATAAATTTTACAAAATTATGATTTCAATTACTGCTCATGCATAAGAAATAACTACAAGATCAAAATCATAAATTTTGACTGGAACACTATAAATATGTAATAATTTGAGAAATTTATCCAAAAACCAAAATTTAAGCGGAAGATTAATTCACTATTTGATTAATAGAATAACCAGAGAACCTTAATCTACCAATAATTGGAGAAATCATATTAATAAAAATTCCAAATTAGCAACAAATATGGTTTTAAGATGAGATTCAAAACAACAAAATTATGACGAAACCGAAGATTATTTCGTCATTTGACTAGTGCAGTAGGTAGAGAACATTAATCTACCCAACAAATGAAGAGATCAAACTCAAAATGAACAATAACGCATGTTTAAGGTTGAGATTAAGGCTCAAAAAATTTAAAAAAAAAATCACAAAGAAGAGTTTATATGAAGATTAACAGTTTAAAAACTCAAATCACAATTTTTTTTTTAGAAGCAAAAGGATTATTACCAAAGTCAATAATCATCCAAATAATTTCATTAACATAAAAGGAACAAACTTAGAAATTTTGTGACAAAAAATTAGAAAGAGAATGTGCATCCCCAACAATATTTTTCACCAATATCCATTCCCCTCTAAACACCAAAGCATTACACTGCAACCGTATAGACCATAGAGCTGTGACAATATGAATTAAGCTGGTCATATTTGCATGCATCGTTCCTCTAAAAGAAATCTACATGCCCTTAAAGGATGAACAGTAGGCTCCACAGACTTGAAGCTCCCTCCAAACCTCTTTAGAGAATTGACAAGAGAAGAATAGATGCGACACATCTTCCTTGCCCTCGCAGCAAAGTGGACAAACCACATCATCATTTGACCACCTACTCCAAAATATCTTGATGACAATTTTCTCCCATCTCAACAACCAAAGGAAGATTTTTACCTTCAAGGGGATCCGCAACCTCCATAAAATGGCACAATCATTGATTATATCTAAAGGGGGGTCATTCTCAAAGGTTAGAAGTCTGAAAGCCTATCCCACAGAGAAGGTATCATCGCACCAAACAGATTTGTTCAAAAACATCAAATCAGGCCCTAACATCCTAAATACATTGCAGCATGGTTTGAAATTTAGCCAATATTGCTTCAAACGGTCCTAGCTGTAAGACAGGAGACCAAACATTCAAGGACTCGTCCCACACTTCACACACCTGGGCATCTTTATTACCAGCCAGCCCAAAAAGATGTGGAAACTGATCAGAAAGTTTCCCTATCCCCATCTAATCATCCTTTCACAACCTGAAAGAATCTCCCCTGCCTAATGCATTTAAAAAGAGGTTCAACTCAAAACCCAAATTGGCGCTAGACAACTCCAAAACATAGATGCTCTTCCAGAGCAGCCTCCTTCCAAACTTCACAAAAGTCATTTGAACCACTTAATCTTTCACACATGTTGTTCCCTTTGTTAATTAATCTCACCACCTATTTCATGAAAACAGCTTCATTAAAGTCTCTCAAGGGCTGAAGACCAAGAGCACCCCTCTTCTTTGCTCTGCAAGCATCTGCCCATGGAACCAATTGTAGAAATCTTCCCACATGATCTGGTCCTTTTCAAAAGAAATATTTCCATGCCAAATCCAATTTCACCATAACTCAAAATCACAAATTAAATGATTATTTTAATGAAAGATTTAAGTTGAAATAGGATATCTAAGCTTTTACTGCAACAAAAGAGGACAACGGGACCAAAGAACACCAACAATGCTAATGCAAAGGGCTAAATTTGAGAATGGTAACATTTTCATATAGATATTTCCATATTGGTGATATATCCATCGATATATGAAATATTTGTACTGCAACCTTATTAATATCAGAGATATCATCGACACTCCCAATATATCACTTATATATTAGCGATATCCTTGAATAATAATATTCTATGGATATCGATATGGGTCCTACTAGCAATGCATGACATATTGACAATATGCAAATGTTAGGACCAAAATGAGTTGATTATATTAGAGAGACCCCGGGCCTCTTTATATAGAGAGTTGCACCAAAGGGGAGATTACAAGTATACCCCTTCACCTTACAACGTAATGAAAGAAAAACCATTACATATAACTCAACACTCCCCCTAAAGCTAGAGCATAAGCATCAAACATGCTCAGTTTGGTACAAATATAATGTAATCTCTTCTTGGGAAGTACTTCAGTAAAAATACCTGCCAACTGGTCTTCAATGTTGATGTAAGGCGTATAAATCTTCTTGCCTAGGATGGCCTCTATGATGCAGTGACAGTTCACTTCAATATGCTTGCTCCTCTAATGAAAAATAGGATTATTTGCAATAAATGTGGCAGCTTTATTGTCACAGTGCATCGGAATAGAATCAAGTACCTTCACTCCAAAGTCTTCCAAAATGGAACGAACCCAGAGTAACTCACAGATAGTCTGAGACATGACCTTGTATTCTGATTTAGCACTGGATCTGGATATCATTGCCTGTTTCTTACTCCTCCAAGTCACCAGATTACCTCTAACAAATGTGTAGTACCTTGTAGTGGACTTCCTATCTTCAAGAGCACTTGCATAGTCTGCATCAAAATACCCACACATCTAAGTGCCCGTTGTCTTTGAAAAGAAGTCCTTTCCAAGGTGCACTTTTCAAGTACCTGAGAATCTAGCAAACATCATCCCAATGGATTTCCCATGGTGACTGCATGAACTGGCTTAATCTTCCAACTGCAAAAGCAATATCAGGGCGGGTAACAATCAAATACAGTAATTTACCAATCATTGCCCGATATCTAGTGACATCTTGCAGTAGTGGGCTGTCATCATCTGCAATAGGCAAGGACACGTCCATGGACACATATGCCGATTTGCACCTTAGCATACCCATGTCTCCCAGCATGTCAAGAACATACTTGCAATGGCAAAGCACAAGTCCTCTAATGTGTTGCACCTCAATACCAAGGAAGCAATTGATAGGGCCTAAATCCTCAGTAACAAACTGTAAATGTAGCATCTTCTTCGTTTCCTCTATGCTCTGCTTGTCACTGCCAGTCAAAAGTATATCATCCACATACACTACAAGTATGATGGAGCCTGTCTGTTTATATAATGTAAAGACAGAATGATTTGCCAACGACCTGGTGAAACCATAATCTTGGACCACCCTGCTGAATCTCTCAAACCAAGCTCTAGGACTATTTTAGTCCATCGATATCTTTATTCAATCTACACACCTTCTGACACTCCCCCTAAATAGGGAAGCCAGGTGGCTGCTTCATGTAAACTTCCTCCAAATCACCATATAGAAAAGCATTTTTGATATCCAGCTGATATATGATCCAATGTCTGTTGATAGCAAGAGATAGCAGTATCTAGACAGAGTTAATACGAGCAACCGTGGAGGTCTCAAAGTAGTCAATCCCGAACGTCTGAGTATATCCTTTGGCCACCAAGCGCGCTTTGTACCGATCCACAGTGCCATCAGGGTGACATTTGAGGGTGAACACCTATCTACACCCCACAACAGTAACTCTTGGGGATAGATCAACTAGGTCCCAAGTGCAATGGGACTGTAAAGTTGTCATCTCCTCCATTGCCAATGTCCAAGACAGATCTCGGAAGGCCTCATGATGATCTCGAAATACCTGCACGCTATCAATGGCCAGGGAAAACTGACGTCCAACTGTAGACAGGCTATCAAGAGATAAACTGAGACACACAAATGTAGCACAAGAACACGGAGCCTTCTTTTGTGCAATAGAAAGGTCCAGAGTAGTGTCCTCAATAGTTGACTGCGTAGAGACAGTAGACAGTGGTTCATCCATATGAGAAATATCCTAGGTCCTGCATTAGAAGTGTTTAGGGAAGGTATCTATATTAGGAATCTCAGGACGATACGAAAAAGGACTTGGATCAGGTTAAGTAGTCCTGGGTATAGGTGGCTCAGTGGGCGTAGCAAGGGGAACCTCATGTGATGGTTCAGTAGGTTCCTCCTTGTTTTTGTAATATGGTATCTCCTAAAAAAAAAGATATCAGCAGAGACAATTTTCGTAAAACAGGATCATAGCATCTGTACCCTTTCTGGGTCCTAAAATACCCAGAAACACACATTTCACAGACCGAGGAGAAATCTTATCCACTTTACATAAATGGACAAAACACACACAATCAAAGACGACAGGAGTAACAGAAAATATATCCTTGCCAGGAAACAACAAAGATTATGGAGTTTTACCCCTTAAGACAGAGGAGCAAACTTTGTTCACCAGATAAGTAGCAGTAAAAACAGCATCAGCCTAAAACTGCGAGGAAACATTGATGTGAAACATGATAAATCAGGCAACATCAAGTACCGAAGCTTACGTTCAGCAATCCCATTTTGTTAAGAGGTGAGAACGCAAGTAGTCTGGTGAACAATATCCAAGGATTTAAAGAGAGCATCAATCCTGGCATTCAAAATTTCCAATCCATTGTCACTCCGAATAATCTTAACAACGGTAAAAAACTAAGTCCTTATTTCCAAAATAAAATTTTTGATAATATCAAATACTTCGAATTTTTCCTTCATCACAAAAACCCAGGACATCCTGGTATGATCATCCACAAGAAAAAGAAAAAATCGGAATCCTCTGACACTCTTAACCCTACAAGAGCCCCAAACATTAGCATGCACGAGTGCAAAAACAGACTCAGCTCTTTTATTGTTAGGTGGAAAAGAAGACCAATGGTGTTTGTTCAACTGACAGGCTTCACACATCAAAATATCGGAAAAAAACTGCAGGAAACTAACGACGCAAAACATGTAAACTAGGATGATCAAGTCTCAAGTGTCACAGGAGAGCAGTAGTGGCACATACAATGTTAGTACTGCATGAAGGAGGGATATGTAGGTATTAGAGCCCGTTCTGCTCAAGTCCAATCTACCTCATCATTTGGAAGTCCTGCAAGATGAAATACTGGTCATGAAAAATATCCCAGCATCTCAAATCTCTGGTAATTTGACTAATAGACATCAAATTAAGTGCAAATCTAGAAGCATGTATGACGTTAGAAAGAGGCAAGATGCTAGAGATAAAGATATTTTCAAGTCCAGTAACAAGAGACAAACCCCTATCAATCACTTTTACCTGAAATGGTGTAACAAGGTCATGAAGAGATGAAAAAAGTGTACTATCACCAGTAATCTAGGAGGTGTCGGAATCTGGAAGCCAGACGGGAGCTTGGGATTTAACTGACATGGCAGAAGTACCTGTAGACCTCTGAACAGAGGTAAAAGTAGATCCTTGAGACGCTATGAATCGCTCGTAATCAACCCTGGACACAATGATATGGCCGTCATCCTCTTGCACCTGGGTAGGCTCTGCTACAGATACCTGATAGGCATGTGGATCCATACCCTGTGGGTAGCCATGCTTCACCTAGCATCAGTCCATGGTGTGTCCATTCCTGTGACAGTACTCATAGAAAAAGGAACTTCGACCATGACTACATCCACGTGCACCACAACCACGAGCTCTGCCACCTCTTCCCCCTGAGTTTCCTCGACCACAACCAATAACAGCCATGGCAAAGGTATCAATAGGCGGCACCGCATCTGAGGTGGCAAGCCTAGAGAGACGAGCATAGATCTACTCTGGTGTCGGGATCTCGTCCATCGTCATGAATTGATCTTTGACTACCTTGTACTTGGAACCAAGACCAGTCAAAAGTTGAATAGAGCGAATGGCTTCTCTCTGCTTGACTATAACAACGTCCGTAGAGATAGGTTGATACACATCTTGCTCATCCCATAGATTCCACAGTGTCATAATATTCAGACAAGGGCATAGTGCCTTTCTAAAGATTGCCAATATCCTTCACAACACTGTATAGTCTGGTAATGTTACTTCTATGAGAGTGTATCTCATGAAGTACTTCCCACATTCTCTTAGCCGAAGCATGAGCCATCACCTACTTGGCTATGGTCTAGGTGACGTTGTTGAGAAGGCAAGTAGCAACCCAGTCGTTGTCTACCTCCCAATTAGCAGACTTAACAGCAGAAACCGCATCAGTCAAGATATACTTCTTCCTGTGGGATTCGACAAACCGAGAGAAGGTGGACCAGAGCAAGAAGTTGAATCCATCCAACTTGATCGATGTCCCCTGCATGTGAGGGGGAGTGCTTGTGGTAGAGTTCTTCCCCATTAAGTCACTCATATTATCTTTTTAGTCTCCCATGATATGCGAAGTCGAGATCCACGAAGAATCACTGATTTAGCGTCTGAAAATCAAATCATGAAACCTGAGAAATCGGATTTCAGATCAACAAAGCCTTCTAATAGATTTGCACACGCTAGGGCATAGAAGAGGCCCTGGTGCTCTTCACGATGGCAGACCGCTTGGAGAGGCCTTGGTGGCGACACTGGGCTTGTCGAAGGGCCTGGGCAGCGACGCTGGAGAGCTAGGCCATCGGTGGCAGCTGCTCAGAGGTGCAACAGACCTTCGAAATGGCGCTGCTGCAGCCCTCGAGCTTGTTGCGACGACGCTGGAGAGCTAGGCCACTGGTGGCAGCCACTCAGAGGTGTAGCAAACCTCTGCGATGGTGTTGCAGAGCCTCGCGATGGTGATGCTGCAGCCCTTAAGCTTGCTATGGCAATGCTGCAATGCTTTGGAGGCCGACACGACCCTTGGCGGCGGTGCTGTAGACCCAAGTGCGGACTGCGGTGCTGTTACTAGTGGATGGGAGGCTGATGCGGCCTTGCTACAGTGGTCCTGTAGGCCTAGATGGCCGGCGGCACCACAGAGAGGAGATGGCCCAGGGTTTTTGATGGGAGGAAAGGGAGGCTAAGGTTTTGGTGGGATACCAGAGCCTCGATCTAGAACCGCTACTCTGATATGATGTTAGGACCAAAATGAGTTGATTCTATTAGAGAGACCTTGGGCCTCTTTATATAGAGAGAGGCACCAGAGGGGGGATTACAAGTATACCCCTTCACCTTACAACATAATGAAAGAAAAACCATTACACGTAACTCAACAGCCATAATATTTGATTCCTTGAATGCAGCGCATGAATTTTCAAAATGTGACATTTGAGGAAACAATCCATATAAGTTATCCAAGCTGGAGGCTTGATACCTAGAAATAAAAATCAAGCATTTGTGGCCAATTGACATACACATTAAACCCCTTGGTCTATGATAGTAGATCCCATGTACTTTTGGATCCATTTTATTATTTTTTTGAAGAATGAAGATGCTTGAGAGATATCTATTATATATCACCTACTTGTGCAAAAGATGATTGAGATGTAAATGAAGATACCGAGTCAATGGTGTGGTTATTATGTAAATTGCTCAGATTCATGATAAGAAAACAAAATGACATGAGAAAGATATTTTTAGAAATGGACACGAGAGAGGCATTTAAAATGATTGACAATCCAGAGAGATGGATATTATGTGAGATTGAGAAGTTGGAAAATGAGCGTTGAAAAAAATTGAAAACATTACCGGAAGGAAACCATCAAGAAAAGTATTACTTGTTCAGGGTTATGTACAAGACTGATTCAAGAAATCTCAGAAGTGCAGTTATAAACACGTGTGCCTAATTTCAAATTAAGTTGTTTTGAGTGGCTTGCCTTGGGTACACATTTGAATTTGAAACTCAATGAATCTCTTTATTTTCTTGAACCAGTGCCTTCAAGGCATATTGGACTAAAAGACATCATTCGAGCCTATGAAAAAGGTTATTGAATATCATGGTTCAATAGCTATGAATTGCCCTTATGCATGAATCTATTCCTAGAACCAGAAGTACTGTTGGAGCAGCTTATATTGTTGATTATCTAAGAACTTTTCTTGTATTTCTTAAATATAAAAAATTTTACCTCAGAAAAAATCAAACATTTTACATCATTTTATGATTGTCGAATCAACAAACCAAGTAGAAAATAGATTACACATATATGTTGTTCGGGTCAAGAGATATGCAAATATGTTGTTGAGAAACATTGTACCACATCTAACAATTTGAGTTTACATACATTAATGATCCAGCCTCTCCACTTAAGTTAATTGGGCTTGAATTGGATGTTCTCGCATGGTTTCAGAGCCATACCGCTCTAATGACCAAGTCAAGACTTTGTCATCAATCAATTTGTCCACGAGTAGGACTCTAAGAAGGGCACTTGTGAAAGCATTTGTAGGCCACATCTAAAAGTATGAAAATTAATGATTGGCACTTATTAGTGATTGAGCCACTCCACTTAATCTGATTGATTTTAAGTCAGATATTCCCACAAATGGGAAGCAAAGAATTGTAAGAATTCAAGTAAATGTTTCCGGGAATGATTATGTGCTCTGATAAAAAAAGCAACCTACTAAATATAAGTGAAGTAGGCTTAGTACCATACCTCATCAAGCTTGTGGCCTTTACCATGCATGTCTTCTATTGTTCGATATGCAAGATGATGCAATTTTTCTCTGCAGAAATATTTTGTAAGGATCTGAAATGTGTTCCAATCTGGTGTAACTGCTAATTCATCCATCTTTTTCAACAGTTTCATTACACTATCCATTTCCCTGCTGTTGCAATAAGCTCTAAGCAGTGTATTCAGCATTACTAAGTCATATTTTTTGTATTTTGATTCAAATTCTAGAGCTAGTTGTTTTGCTTCTTTGAATAAACGGCTTCGACAAAATGCAGATATCATGATGCTATAACAATATCCATCTGCAGAACAAAGGGAAAGAGTAAGAGCACACACCAAATTGGTACACAGGAACACATACCAGCTTTGGTGATAGAAGTGTCAGACTTGTACTCACATACCAGATTTTACATTTTTTGTCTTCATCTCATGGAAGACAGCATTAGCTTCATCAATCTGGCCAGCTTTTGCCAGGCCATCCATCAACAAACAGTATGGCATCTGCAATTTCATAGCATTTACTAACTTCCATATGTAATTTCAATTTCCATGGAAAAAGATACAGCACCACATGCCAATTTCAAGGAAAGGCAAGATAATGATCATCTAATTTCTTTTCGTAAATGTTGATTGAGATGAATGGAAGTCTACCATTTTAATCAGGAATATTTGATACACAAATAATTAATACCAAGTATTGCAACTGCTTTCATTTAAAACAGGGATTTTTTTGTTTTTAACTGTTCTTAGTGGAATCAGCATTAATAATTGGTATGCATTAGTTTTGAATCTAGGTTTTTTTTGGGCCCCTTATGAAAGAAGTTGCCTATCTACTATTTCCTGAAAATTTGGTAGAACAGTATGCTTGCATGTTTCCTTATAAAACACCTCTGTTCAATTTCTTGGTTTGTAATCATTTATAGGAAATGTGAATATGGATTGTAACCAGCAGTAAACATCATATAGGAATATGATCCTACTGGCACTTGCAGAATCATGCAATGTGACTCTACAAAGCATATGACAGGGACAGCCGAGAATATAAAACATCAAAAAGCACAAAAGGCCACCAACAAAGTTCATACTGAAGTAACGACAGGCAATTGAAAACCTAAACAAGACCCATCAAATTCATCCAACTATCCTGAAGCCACCCACAAAGCTGAGTTTGTTTTCCACTGGATAATACTGAACCAGTGTCACCCCCAAGTTGGCTTGCAGAGGTGCTCTGAAACTAGCCCAACCACAATAGTGATACTTTTGTCTGTCAGAACTTGCGGCTGCATTTTGTTATACAATACCTTCATTCAGGTAACCTGGAATGAGGGATAACTAGAAAAGGGCGTTCCATCCAATAATGGGAAAGTGGTGGATTAGATATGATAGGTAAGTAGATGTATCATTTTTGCTATTGGTCTTTCTTTTTTAATTCAGTGTAGAGTTCCCTGAACCATTCCACTATCTTGACCCACATATTCCACATATTCATCCCCTCGTTGTTGTTGCCACCAAAGGGTTGGTAGAGTGGTAAATCCTCCCGATTTGCACATAGGTGGGATGTCATGGTTTTAGTTTAACATGCTGTTAAGCAGAACCTTAGAGCCTCTAAGATGAACCCCTTGGAGGAACCTCTTGCCCCATGTCATATCTATTCCAACAATGCATATGAAGCAGGTGGAAGAAAAGGAAAGGTAAGGTAAAGGTGGATAAGCCTCCACAACTAATAACCAAATTCATCAGCTTAGTCTTGAAGATAATAAATCACAAGTGTATGGAAAAACATTATCATGTCAAATAGAAACGTATAAGGAATAAGGATCCTCTATCTCAAGCAAACCAACCGATTACTAAATAAGAATTGTAAATAAACAAAAAAATCAAATCAAATCAAAGTAAAACAGAAATCAATAAATTCTTAATTGGCTCGGCTTTGGATGCAAAAGAAATTATGTCAACACTGTTGTGGACAGTACTGTAATGCATTATATCCAGCATGCTTTAAGAGGCTTGACCCTATTGAGTTTGAAGTAAACCAAGGAACCTCCTCCTCTAGGCAATATGGGAAAGGAAAAACATCAGATGTGAGAGCCTTGGGCTATAAACTCTAGCATCACCATGACTCAAACCATGTTTTATGTCACGAATACACATAGATAAAGATGGGACCATGAGATGAAAGTATGCAAAACAAGGTACCTTCTCCGTATTACCCCTTTTCAACTGAGGATCAGCCATGTTGGATCACTTGCATTTTTTTATCTTTAACAATCCATTTCTGCTTATAGATAGCATGATTGCTATTGAAGAGAACATGAATTAAACTTGTATATCTCTTCGTGATTGCTATTGAAGAGACTATGAATTAAACTTGTGTCTCTCTTTTCTTCTTAGCAAGTGGAAATATAATAGAAAGTTGTTGAAAGATTTTTGGAGTTGAATCCCTTCTGGAATGGGAAGAGAGCGGGGTTTTCATTGGAATTCTGAAAGAGACAATGGCAAAGTAAAACATCTTATAAATTGGACGAAAAGAAAGCAAAGGCCACTATTCCCATATAAGCATAAAGGGAAGAAATAGGAGCATGCATCCCAAACCATGAAAATGAGGCTTTTGAAGAGCAATATAACCCTTCTACTGTTAGGACCATGAATCTCATAATTTCATTAGATAAGAATCAAGGTAAGGATACAGAAAGATCAACTAAGACTGTAGTCACTAGACCTACTTAAGCCAATGCCTGCTCCATTTCTAGACCTGACCTACCTAGGTACCTAGATGGTATCAGATTCGCAATAGTGTTCAGATTCATGTGCCCTCCAAAATTTTTTCCTTTATAGAGAAGCAAAATGCTAAGCCCGCTTTGAGCTTTTCAAACCGCAACCTTCCTCCAACTGGCAACTTTTCTACAGAAATGAATGGAAAACTCAATTCACATATACAAGGCAATAAAATGCAAGGCAAATCCTGCAATACAACCTCAGAATAATCCTCGCTTTATTTTTCATTGACTGATGTCCTCCCTCATGAAGATGTCCTTTGAAAGAACCTTTGTTCATTAAATGAGAGATCCATCCAGGTTTCCTTGTCAACATTTTCAATCATATGCTTCTGGTTATCAACCCAATGAACCAAGCAACTGATACTTCTGCTCTAGCCACATATCACTTATCCTTGTCAGCTGGTAATGAAGCAGCCAGCAAAAGTATGAACAGCAATCAAGAAATTCAAAGCTTTCACAATTGTGACATTGAACTTTGAGTTTGGAGGAGAGGTTGAACAAATTTTTTGAGGGGTTGAACAATTATCCTCACTAAACCATGAACTCAATTGTATAGACTCTGTTGGTGTCACTTTATTGGCAACTCCTTCCATAGTTTAGGTTTCAGGGTGATCACTTTTGAAATGTGACTTGAGTTGACAAGCAACCTTCATTGTTTGTAGACAAAACTCAATCTGTGTGCGACCAGCAAAAAACCAATATGTAAATGGAGACCATCTCAGCAAATTGCAAAAAGAACTTGCAGGTTCCATGTGACCTTGATTTTCGAGCCAAGCTAAAAAGCCAGGTCAGGGAGTCCAGTAAAATGCTACTTGACAGCATGTATACATGTTTGCAATAGGCAAGATTTGGTCATTGCACCTTTCATATCATCAAAAAGTAGCATTTACCAATCCTCATCAGCAAAAAACTACAACCTCAAGCTTGAATTTGGCAAAGAATAGGTTCACATTCCTTCATTAGGCATGCAACATAGTGAATTGTTCAATATGCAACCAAGTGAGTTGTTCAATATTCTGTTTCCATCCCACAAATACATGGTCATCATAACCCAGAAAGAAATTCAGTGATCATAAGGCGCCTCTTGTGTATTTCTGCTATCTTTTGAAAATTTTCCATTGTCTTTGAAGGTGAAAAAGTTTATCCGCATTGAATCGGCCAGGCCATGGTGGTCTGACCTAATCAAACTCAGCTCATCTTACATTGCCATTGTGCCAACAAAACCCAGGTCCCAAATCTGTAATATTGGTCATCAGGATGTTGTAACGTGCATCTGAATAGGGTTCCCATAAACCAAATTGTATTTTTCGTGCTTTCAAGAAGAAAAATTGTGTGTCTAGTCTCACACCATTAGCCAAGTCATTTACAAAGTTCTGTCCAATTTTATTTGTGGTAAAAACCATAGTTTCTCTAAAGAACTAGTACCATTACAAAATCAGCGTAACCGAAGACTTGAAAAAGGATAAAAAGGTATGTAAGTGCCATTCTGATATGGCATGAAATCCAAAAAAGCTTAATTGTTTAGCGAATGAAAAATGTTAAGTTAATCACATCAGAACAATTGCACAAATTTCAGTGGTTAGATTAAAGAATTTTTTTAAAAAATGACAACATTTTCAAAGAATTCTAACATATACCACTAAAATAAACATAACTATATGCTTGACTTTCTAATAAGCTGTCTATGGTCCAACACCTATCTAGGTTTTGGAAAGAACTAGGCATACTTCTAAATAACAATATGGCACATACTCAAAAAGTACTTGGTTGATGTTTGTTTTGAAGTACTTGGTTGATGTTTAGGTGCAACATAGAATCCATGCAGTCCAAAAAGTAGACATTGTTAAGTATTATTCGTCATGAAATACACCTTTGTATGTAAACTTCATAGCAAAAGTTTTCATAGACAATATCATCTAAAGAAATAGTTCATACATC
This sequence comes from Thalassia testudinum, assembly GCA_037157565.1. Lineage (NCBI taxonomy): Eukaryota > Viridiplantae > Streptophyta > Magnoliopsida > Alismatales > Hydrocharitaceae > Thalassia > Thalassia testudinum. Next base: position 12,315,124 of record JAZHRO010000077.1, on the reverse strand, counting down.
ATAAGAGCATTATGCAAATACAAACATGGCATATGCACATGGTACAAATGCAGAATTGCACATTTATAAATAACAAAAATATGATATGATAAGAAGGATAGATAACATAAGACAGAAAAACCATGACAGGAGCAAACCACCTAAGCATCAAGGATTCAGGCACCAACAAATATCCTACTTGGATTAAGCTGCCTAACTGACCCTAGTCCTGCGTAGGCATTTGCTTTTTCACAAAATGCAAGATGTCACTTAAGTGTTTGGCAGACACCTGACCAGCCCTTAATGCATTTTAAACCACTAACAGCTAACCCGAAGCCACTGTTTATTCTAGCATCCTTCAGTCTCAAAAGATTCTCATCATGAAACAATATCCCAAAAGCTTGTAGCTTCATCCTAAATTTCAGAGATCAATTTTCTTAACTTTTATGTTACGCTGCCACTTAATTAACCTTGGGCAAAAGCTTGTTCCCTGTGAAGAAAACTGTGAAATTTCATAGAGCAATGCACAATGTTTAGTTCATTTGCTGAAAAAATGACAAGATGTAAGTGTTTACCTCTTCTTTGGCATAGTCCAAGGCCTCCAACTCAGACAATAATTTTCGTGACTTCTCAAGAAGCCCTCCTCTAACATAAACCTTTAATAAAGTTGTCAATATTACCTGAAGAGTAGGCATGTCATATCACAACTCAGAAACTCCAAATCAAACTAATTAGAACAACTTTAGTTAAACATAAACACCAACAGTGCCAACATGCTAGAGAACCAACTACTTTAGCTCAATCAATTCAAAAAAGGATCTGTATAAGTCAGGAATTTACATGTAATGAGAGGTCAATAATCATCCAAGATTCCAAGCAATTTCATTAAAGTCAAATGATAAACTATATTAAAAGGTTCCACAAATTGCACCAACGTATACCTTTCTTTTGGGAAGTAACCAATGTGTACTATTGAAAATAACATTCTCTAACCAAATACAGTTCCTTTTAAATATGGTAGCATCTATTTGAAGCCATAAGTATGGTAGCATTTCTTTGAAGCCATAAATGTGGCAGCAAAGCTTATGATTCGATCCAGTGGTCATTTCTTTGGGCGTCCTTGGTGAAGAGGGGGTTCCAGCCAGTGTGGATCGAATGGATGAAGAGGTGCATCACTACGACGTCTTTCTCAGTTCTTATCAATGGAAACCCAGCTGGGGGTTGGATCCAACCTAGGAGGGGGGTGAGGCAAGGTTGTCCGCTAGCCCCAATGCTCTTTGTGATTGTTGTGGATGCTCTTGCTAGGGCGGCGAGGAGGTCTTGTGAAAGAAGATTGGTGAGTGGTTTCTCCCTGAGGGATGGGACAAGTATCCCTTTGCTCCAATATGCGGATGATACGATCTTCTTTATTGAAGGTGGAGAAACGGAGGCCAGAAGGTTAAGGTTCCTTGTTTTCTTACTGGGTGAGGCGTCCGGATTGCAGATTAACCTGGCTAAGTCGGATTTTGTCCCTTTCAACATGACTGAGGCAGAGGCAAGGGGATGTAGTTTGGGACAGAGCAGGGTAAGCTTCCGGTTAAGTATTTGGGCCTGCCGTTGTCAAATGGGAGGATTCTGGTGAGAGACTGGACCTCCCTGGTGGAGAGGTTGGTTGGGAGGCTGGAGGGGTGGGCGTCCAGGCTTCTGTCTAGAGGTGGGAGGTTGATCCTGCTCAAGGTGGTTCTGTCGGCGATGTCGTCATATTTCATTTCTGTACTGAAGATGCCTCGACAAGTGATTGCAAAGATTGAACGAACAATGAGGAGTTTCTTTTGGTCCAATCAGGGGACGAGTGGATAGGGTGCCAGGTTGGTCGCTTGGAAGGAGGTCTGCAGACTGCTGAGAGATGGGGGGCTCGGCGTGAGGGATTTGGAGAGATCTAATGACAGTATGTTGGTGAAGTGGGTGGGGTGCCTGTTGGAAGGAAAGGGGGATCTGCTGGGCAAGGTGTTTGAGACGGCATATGACTGTCCGATGTGTTGGGATCTACTGGTGTCTCCACCTAGGGATGCTTCTCACTTCCTGAAAGGCTTGTCGACAGTGGCTCCTAGGGTGAGGAACTGTTTCGTCCCTGTGTTGGGAACAGGGGGGATTTTCAGATTCTGGCAGGATGATTGGACATGTGATGGAGTGCTTTGCAGAAGATTTCAGAGACTGTTTGCCTTGTCTCAGAACAAGATGGCATCTATGGCTGAGGTATGGGATGATGGGTGGTGCCCGCGTTTCGTTGGCAGTCTGTCAGATGCGAGAACACATGATTTCCAGACCTTACTTGCTGAGTTGGAGGGACTGCGTCCGGCGACTGGTACAGACATGTTTGGTTGGGATGAAGGTGAGTTTTCAGTTGCAGCCACGTACAGGAGATTGTCCGCTGGTGATCCTGAGGTGGAGCTAGATCTGGTAAGGGACTGCAGACAGATTTGGAAAGCTACGTGTCCGCTGAAAGTCAAGATTTTTGCCTGGCTGCTTAGGAGAAGGCTGGTGACTAAGGTGTGGAGGGCAAGGTGGGCTCCTAGAGAGTGTAAGGTATGCTCTTTGTGTGGGGTGGTGAGGAGGACGTTGACCACCTTTTTTTCGATTGCCCTTTTGTGGTGCAAATTTGGGACAGGATGGGCGGGAGATGGTGGGAGTGTCGGCTGTTTGAGAAATTCTGGCATAGCTTCAGAAGTGGAGGTGGTGGTGGCGGACGGTTTGTTTTCCGTACGAAGAAGGAGATGGCCAGGTCGTTGGCGATCCTTTGGGGAATCTGGTTGGGCAGGAATGCGGTGGTCTTCTGGGGCTTGAGACCTTACGTGGAGAACTTTGTTGAGTCTATCAACTCTTTGTTTTCTCTTTGGGTTGAGTCGTTGTGAGTGGGGGGCCTTGGTGTCTGCCTGTTGTAATATTGTTTATTGTTGATTCTATTTTATAAGATTCTGGGTAGTCATCATTCTGGATAACTACCCTTTCCTTTTTCAAAAAATAAATGTGGCAGCATTCCTTTGAAACCATAAAGCCCACAATACTATCAAAAATCTCTCCTTCCATCCATCCATTCTAAAACATGCCCAAAAAGCACTACAAAATAATCGACTCCCTTGTCCAAACTCAATTAGCAAATGAGCAAGCAAGGAACAAGTGATCGATGTATTCAACTGCTCCCTGCACTAGGGGCACGTGATATCACAATCAAGAATTCAGCTGTTCCTAAGGACTGACCCTCTTTCTGCGCAAAAGCCAAGCAAACAATCTGTTTTCTAAAAGGTACTACCGTACTATTAGAGGCTTATTATGTTAATATATATTGGGTTTCTATCATTCCGTATTTTATATTCCTAATTTGATTTATTTCATTGTGTACTTATTCCTAGTAGGGGCTCCTCTTTTGTCTACAAATAGAGGAGGCAAAAAACATCCCCTCCAGTAACATGGTATCAGAACAATGAACCTAGGTCAATGGTCCAATATTCAAACAAATTTGTAGTTTTGTGAGGGTTTTCACAATTTTCAAATGCAAGAACTTACTTTGTAAAGCCTAGGAGAGCTTCTCTACCCTCCATTGAACTTTTACCAGTGGTCATCACCCCGAGTGAAGTGACCCTTTCACGCTTAGTCAACGATCGACCAACCTTCAATGACCTTCATAAATGTCACAAGGCCCTGAAGTGCCACCCAACACCACCACTAGGGTCTCTAAGGCCATCACCACCCTCTATCGATGAGCATGGCCTTAGACCGATACCAAACCCCTTGCTATGTTGTGCAATCCCTTGTCGTGGAAAGCAACCTCCGACTGCCTCTAGCAGCGAAGTTCTCACTACCTTAGCTAAACTGGTGGCTTCCTAGTGCCACTCGAGCCTCTAGGCAACTTCTAGGTTCTTGCCTCTCATGCCCTAAGAGATCTTTGCCACAACCCTACCCCTAAACAACCTCCCTACCATCACAAGGTGGCCCTTAATGCTATTATGTGCAACTAGGTGGTCTCTTAAAGATGTGTTATCCCTAGTTTCCCATTATGAATAATCATTGTGGTTTTCGTTCTCGTAGTGATTATCCTTTCTCATTTGGTGATACTATAATATCATGTATTCATGGTCAACTAGAAAAAAACTTATGAGTACATTCTTTCCAAAGATGAGCTTACTAAGAAGCCAAAGGACTAGGTGGCAGACAATGAGTAGGTGGTTAGTTGTATGCTAAATAACATGAAAATCTATTGCAAAGCATGTTGCACTCTATTCCTTGGCAAACAAAATGTGGGATGTGTTGCACAAGATTCACTCCCATAAAAGTAACATTTCCCATTTCTACAAAGTCATCAAGGATATGCATATGTTCCTAAAGAGATTTATGACTTTGGCAAAGTGCCATGGGCCCCTGAAGAACTTATGAGATGCATAGGACACCTTTCATCCTCTAACAGTAGATATGGTAATGGTGACAAAGCAAAGGGAAACCATTTGCTTAGTACAATTCCTTGCTTCCTTGGGTCCTAAGTATCCAACTTTGAAGGACCATCTAATGACATTGGATGAGATCCCTACTCCAACATAAATCTATGTTCGCTTATCTCAACTTGAAATATCCAATGCAACTTCTCAGTAAAACTCTTCTAGTATGGCTAAAATTGCTAGATGAGGTTGTGGAAGCTCCTTCCAAGGTTCGAAATGCCGATTTCAACGCCGTGTCGATAACATTTTAAGTGTGCATTTCGTGGGCATGCTGAGGGCATACTATGGAAATGCCCGTTTTTCGAGGGCACGAAGTGGAAATGCCGAGGTCATGCTAACAACATGACGACAAAAAATCACATAAATACTCAAAATGGTGTGTGTGTGCATGTACGTGCATGTCTGTGTCTATGTGTGTGTGTCACCCAGCCTCCCGCCCAGTCCCCCTTTTTCAAATTTCCCAGCTCACCTTCCCCCCATTGCAGCCCAGTTTTCCCGCACCTAACACACCCCCGGCATCAGGCGGCATGCTGACGATCCGCTGATATCCCTGCAAATTGATACCTTGCGCATGTCCACACGATTGATCCTCAAAAATAGCCATGCTGTCGGCATTTAAAACACCGGTTCCTTCAACAAGGAGAGAAGGTGCCTACGTCATAGTCCTAGACAAGGTCGTGGAAATCTTTTTGTGAATGTGAAAGCACGTAACGGAGCGAAGTTAATGTGGCGTGGAAGTTCCACATGTGGAACTCGAGAAGGAGAGAGAGTTCGACAATGAGAGAAAGATAGAGGAGAGTTGGAGGGAGTTGTTTATAGAGTGGAGAAAATACTATTGCAACTTAAAGAGAATAAGTGATTGTTGATCTCTATATAAAGAGATCTAATCCTATACCTAAAATAACTTTCAATCAAAACAAATCAAATCCTAAACAACCAATCAATCAACTAATCCTAAATTATCTCATTCCTAAATTGAACTCTTACTAATTAAAAGAAGTTGCCACATGTAACACAAAACTTGACATGCAAGCCACCAACCTAAATTCCTAAACAGGCAACACGGCCTACCACGTGGACTGTCCATGTGGCCACTGTACCACGTTGCAGCCCACATGGCATTATTCCTTCACACTCTCCCTCAAGTCGAGGTCGGGAGGTCGATGACTTGTTCTTCAACTTTGTAAGGCTAGATGCCCTACTATTCGTCTTCTACTTCAAGCTTGAACTTGGAATCTTTTGGAATCACGGCAAAGCTCTTAGCAACCTTTAAAGGTGTTGCTTGACGGTAGTCTTCTCTTCAAGGATCATAACGTAGATATTCTCTAGATCCACAGGTGTGAGAATAGCCTCATGTGGGGTGCTAGTAGCCCCACGTGTGGGTCTTCCATATTTGTCCCAACATTGGTCATGAACGTGATTGGTTCTTCCGTAATGTGGACATGGAGGAAAGACTCGGCCTGATTCACGACCTCGATCTCTTCTACGCCCAACTCCTGAGTCGATTGTAGTAAGGGCAAATTTATTGGATGATGCAGCCACCTAAACCTCTAGCCCACCCAACTTCTCGAGCCAACTGTATATTCGTCTCAAGATCCATCTTCCCATCAAGGGAGCGAATTTGATCTCATGCCATCTGGTATCAAGGATGCAATCCAAATAAGAACTCGGCCACTTGCCACCCAGAAAGTATCCCCACTTGTTGATCACAACAAACAACTTCATAAATCTTCAACTCTTTAAATAATGACTCCATCAATGTGTAATATTTTTCCAAGGGAAGATTCGCTTGACTAGCCATCCAAATGCACATGTATATGTTAGTAATGCATGCATTGCTAGACTTCTTGGAATATCTCTTTTCCGAGGAGTCCTACATCTCGAAGGCAGATTTCTTGCAAAGAAGATCTGACGCAATTGATGGATCGACCGAATTCATCAACCAATTCATCACATGATAGTTGCCTTTCTCCATCTTCTTCTTTGCAACATCTTTAGTCTCAGGCGCTTCAAGCAAAATAGGAAGCTTTTTTTGGCCTCCTACAAAAATCTTGAAGGCACGCGCCCAAAGAGTGTAGTTGGACACACCTTGTAGTTCGATGGTTGCCCTTGAATGACTACCTTTCCCTCTCCCGTAGAAGCTTGGGCTTCGACTTCGACCATCTTCTTCTACATGAAACAGGCTTCTCTCTACTTTTACGTCTCACGTAAGGCACAAGTTATGTGAGAGAGGTAACAACTAACGACGCTTTTCTTGACTTCTTGGGCCTTGTGTAAAGCACCAAAGTCTTCCAAGAAGTTCTAGCGCAAACTTCTTCTAAGATGAAGATGCCTCCAACGTGAGCTCTCCTTGCTATGCATGAAGGTAGTTCACACACACGAAAATCTTCTTGCACATGGACTTTTTCTCCCCCTTTCTTCCACGTGCATGACAGCTAGAGGCCCGAAGAGACCCGCTCTGATACTATGTGAGAGCGTACAACAGAGCGAGGTTGATGTGGCATGGAAGTTCCACGTGGAACTCAAGAAGAGGGAGAGAGAGTTCGGCGATGAGAGAGAGAAAGGGAGGAGTGTTGGAGGGAGGTGTTTATAATGTGAAGAAAATAATATTGCAACTAAAAGATAATAAGTGATTGTTGATCTTTAGTTCTATACCTAAACAACTCTCAATCAAAACAAATCAAATTCTAATCAACCTATCAATCAACTAATCCTAACTTATCTCATTCCTAAATTGGACTCTTACTAATCAAAACAAGTTGCCACATGTGGCACAAAACTTGGTATGCACGCCACCAACCTAAATTCCTAAACAGGCCACACAGTCTTGACACCCTGACCGACTGCCACGTGGACAGCTATACCACGTGGCATTATTCCTTCACAGGGAACACTATCCCAGGACAAAACACACAATTGAACATTGTTGGGTGAAGCATGGGTACCCTACAATTCTTAGCAGTCGAAGGTAAGTATGTCCTATCTAATGCCAAGGACTTGAAACGAACCCTCTCCATCAAAAATTACTATTTTAAAAGAAGAACGCGATAAACTCTACCTCCTCAAAGGAAAATGCTATTGATACATCTCACTCCACCAATGTCTTTATAATAAGCCATTATTTCTACTAGCTCAGGTGCCTCTGAATGAACTGTAAATTCGAGTGCTCCCTTCCATGTGACAATTAATGCCCTTCTATTTAAATCTCTCAATCACTTGCTAAAGTTCAAGTTGTCCGTGGCTTATTATCTATGGTGTTAGCTTGGGCACCGCACCTCTCATTAAGACCCTTTGTTATTAATGTCTTACATACACCAAAATTTTTCCCAAGCCTATTTTCTATTGCTAGATTACCAAAAACCTTAAACTATCAAGCAGTCTTTCATTAGTCCTTTTTTATCCTGCACAATCTCTAATAATATAACAAGTTAATGGAGGATTTAAGCAAGATTGCCTTTATTACCTTAGTCTTCCACCATACAACCTATGCACACCTTTGCATCAGTCAGTACCTTACTTATGAAATCGCACCTTCACTTGGATCACCCAAGTCTATCCATTTTCAATGTCAATTCCTAGAGTTATCATCTTCAAAATCATTAAAGTGTGAGGCTCATCAAAAGTCATTCTTTCACTCTAAGGAAGTCCAATCATTTCATGTTAGGCCATAAGGACCTATGGTGGCCATTTCAAATAAGGAGTATTGTGGATTCCTATTACTTTCTAGTCTTGGTATACTTAAGTGTCTTGAGTCTATATCATAACAAAAAAGTATGATGTCCTTGTACTTAAAAGAGTTTTTTCAAGGAAATAAAAACTTAATTTTTTTGCTTCTATTCACATTTTTTGTAATGACAATGGCCTTGAATTTATGAAGAAAAAGTTATCCTACTGCACCTCTTTAAGCAAACCCTCCTAACATTGAGCAATAGGTGCCTCCCTTTACACAGCCAAAGCACAAATCCTAAGCAGTGTTCTGAATGCCAAATGGTGTGCCCACAATGTGTCGACGAAATGGCCTTTTTGTGATGTGGGGCCATAAATACGCACATGTAATGTCAAAATGAAAAAGCTTAGTGATATTTTGCCTAATATCAATTATATGTCGACGATTTCAATGAAATGGGTGACATTTAGGTACAATTCTTAGACTATTTCCATATTTTAAAATTAACATAGCCAGCTCACAACCTATTTCTAACTGTTACTTTGTTGTGTGCTCCTCGAAGTGATAAGGACTCTTGCATATTTTTTGCTTTTTTTTCTGAGAAGGTAAACATGATGGGCATGGGATTCGATCCCATGACCTCTTGGATGCCAATAGGTAGCTCTACCACTGAGCCAACCCCTTAGTGACATCTCTTCTCCAATTTGTTAGATCTTTAAGGAAATTTAACTTCTCTAAAGTTAAATAATATTTATTTCTTATTCTTTAAGCTAGATTTAAACTACAATCTTTAGATTTATTAATCCTATCATGGGTAATAAGGATTACATTATGTAAATCCATGAGTTTATGATGATTAACTAGTTCTATAATTATTTAATATATATGCTTTATTGAGTTAGAGTGTTGGACCTTAGGATTCAATGCTTAAATATTTATTTGATAGGATTAATGTTTTAATGTACATCAAGTTTTCCTAATACAATTACATGAATTCAAAACGATTCTACTCATTTAGATAGGATTCCGAGATTTCCTCGACATGCCTCCAAAATGGGTATTCCCAATATAGTTAAAATGGTGTCGAAATAGATATTTAAAACCTTGATCCTAGGCATCAAGACTACCAAGGACTCAATCCTAATCCAGTCATCTTGCCAGCATCTAAAAACTATTCCCAAAGCTAGGAATAGAATCAAAGAAAAACAAGTGAAGAACTTAAACAATATTGTACAAAGACCTTTCCTAAAAGGTTCCCTTAACTTTGCTCTCTCCCAATATAACCTAAAATGAAAGTGGTTTTCCATTAGATGGATGTTCCCATAACTCCAAGCTCGAATTGGATTATATATCCAAAAGGGTCCACACTCCGGCATTCCTTTTTTTTTTTTAGAGGAAAAAGGATGGTCATCCAAAATAACATTAAAAAATTGGAACGGACTTACAGATTGTTCAACCACAACTCAGAGCAACGACATGCCTCCCTACAACATTCTCAACCCATGCTCTCTCCATCTTTTTTTTGAAAAAGGAAAGGGTAGTTATCCACAATGATAACTACCCAAACGCTCTCTCCATCTTAAAAATCGAATCATTCCATTGGAACCAAATAGGCCACAAAGTTGCAATATGTTGTTGGGAGGAGACAGTTTTCTTCAATGGATTCTCTTTTGCAATAGTAGATGTTGAATTGGTTGCTCAATGGGCGGACGCAACAATTACATGGACCCCTTCCTTTCGTTTGGTACCAGCACTTTCTTAGGCCAAGGAGGAATTCTTTCTCAAAAAAGGGTGCCTAAAGGTAGCTAGTTTGCTCACCTTCCTTGCAATAGTACAAGAGAAGCTCAGTGACTTTAAGCTCATCTTTATATCCATAGATTCCCAGTTCTTCATCTTTGATGAAAAAGAAATAATCTCTCCCTTCGTTGAGCCTTTCCAAACACTGGAACTTTTATCGGGTGGTTGTTGTCACAAAGGAAAAAAAATGATGTTACCAGTGACCACCATGCATTTAATACAACAAAAAGCATTTGAGAAATGTCATGGGATGACAAAAGAGGAGGCTTTCCTATGTTGTGCTGAAAAAAAGGTCCTAATGTAACTCTAGCAGCTGCACCTGGCACCCTGCAACAGTTCAACAACGCCTGACTCCACAAGTTTCCCCCATTCTCCAACAAATTTACCGTCAACTACAACAAAGGACCTCATTAAAATGCCAAATACAAAGAACACACTCAACCCACCCTAAGCCACAATCCTACACCCTATCCCAAGCTAGCAAACTATCAAACCAACCAGAGGAATATGCACCTTCCAAAAAAAATCCGTGGCTAATAGTTATAAAATATGAATAAGTGGAAATGGAAAAAATATCAAAGCATAAACAATAAGAACACTTTGGTTTACAGTGGAAACCTCACTCATAAAAAGCGGAGAGAAAACTGTGGGAGAAGACCTTGATGGAGCTGATATCTCTGTATTCTTCTCAAAGATAACTGAGAGTGATAAATGAGAGTGCAACAACTATTTATAGGTTCCGACATACCATACTTTTCTTCACTCCGTGTGGTACTCAACATATCACTACAATAGACCACATCTCTCAACAAGTATCAATCCATAACATTGGAATAGTACAAAGAATTAGCTTTCAAAGGACCAAACAACCACTGCCTTTGTATATATATATAAGATATATATTAGGATACAAATCTATCCTGTTTTAATTCAGCATGCAATTGTTTTGAGAAGTCTTGCAGTGAAGCCACTAAAATAGGACTGATAAAAGCCTAGCCTTGGTTAGCAACCATACGCAACCACATAATGGTCTGATAGTGACCAAGGGTGGAAAAATATGATGGGAAGTAGGCCTATAACTAAATATCCTATATCTGAATCTGAATCCAAATCCAAATCCAAATCCACTGAAGAGGATTTTCATCTGTTAGTAATGCCCCCCCTCAAAAATAAAAAAAAAAATCTCCTCTGCAATCTTCCCTCACAGCCCAACACTTGCTCATGCTCAGCCGGTCTACTATTTCTATATCATCATGTTAATTGCACATGCTAGCCTCTAGTTTCATCCTTGAAGTTTGTTTATCAATCATTACCTTAGAAGTTCTATGATCTTGAAGCATCTCAAGATTTCTTTTTTTGAGAGATAAAACGATGATTACCGGCACTCAACAACCATCCCGAGTATTATTTAATTAAAAAAGGAACAAACTTACACATTCTCCAACAACAACTCCAAGCGACTACACACCTCCCATACAGCATTTTCGGCCCACACTCTCTCCTTTCTAAAGATAGAACCATTATGTTGCAACCAAATTGACCGTAACACAGCCATCGCTTTCACCAACCTTGTTGTATCCACATGCACTAGTGTGCGGAAAGAGTCCCACCAAGCTAGAAAGGAGGATAGGTTGGCCAGTGGTATGTTAAATCTTGCCCATATCTCCCTGGAAAAGTCACACTAGAAGAATAGTTGCTCAAGATCTTCTGTTGCTGCCATACAGAAGATGCAATCTAAGTCATCATCAGTAGCCCACCTTGATCAAACAGCCTTCATCACCAACGTTTTCCTCCTTAACAACCATAAGAAAATTTTAACCGTTAGGGGAATAGGTAGCCTCCAAACCAAGGGACGGACTTCCGAGACCCAAGATGCCAGACCCATCTCTAGCATCAGTTTCTTATAAGCCTTTACCACTGAGAAAACACCCTCCTTCCACATGAAGCCATCAAGATGCTCTTCACCAACAAAGATTCCATTAAGTAGCTAAAGCAATTCCTGCAACTATTCCATGGACACATTAGAAAGACCAAGCTACAAGGCCAAGGACCAAGATCTGGAAGCACTATCCCAAATGTCCGAAACAGGCGCATCATTATTACGAAGCAGGCCAAACAAACGTAGGAATAAGGACTGAAAGCTGCCATCACCCATCCAATCATCCTTTCATAATCGAAACGAGCATCCTTCACCAAGCCTCAGTCCAAAGAAATTGGAAGAAATGTCACGTGCAATCAAAGGCTCCACAGATGCTCAGAAAGCTGACAATCAAGTTGGATGAGAACATTTAGAGGCTACCTCCACAGCGGGTCCATAAGAATCTCTCAACAACCTATCAAGAAGCTCATCTCCTACTAAGAATCTCGTCACCCACTTCATAAGAAGTGCAACATTGAACTCATCAAGTTGCCTTACGCCCAAGCCCTTCTTCCTTCGTCTACACACCTCCTTCCAAGAGACAACCTACAAAAAGCAACCTTAATGGTCAAGCCCCTTCCAAAAAAACCCTTTTTCGAGCCACTTCCAATTTTGCCAAGATCTTCTTTGGAGGTCTAAATTAGTAATGGTAAAAAACATTAATTGCAAACAACACCGCCTTAATCAAAACAAGCCTACCACCCCTAGATAAGAGTCTTCCACTCCAACAATTCAACCTTCTAGCTGATCTCTCCTCCATAGGCCTCCAATACAACATCACCAATAGCCTTCCCTTCAGTGGTAACCCACAATACGTAATTAGTAGCCTAACAATCGACGTGTTTAGGATGTCAGAAATGCTCTCCTCTACACCCTCTATCCCAATTAAAAGGAATGAAAGCTGACGTCCTCCTATTAACCAACAGTCCTAAGATATCTCCAAGCAACCTAACCAAATGCCCAACATACTCAGCCTAGCTAACACTAACACCTACTTGCATAAAGGACATTATATCATCAGCATATTACAACGAACATCCCTACCTAACACCCCTCTGCAGCTGCGTCCAAGATCCCAAAGACCTCACATTAATAAGCACCGATTCCTTTGAAAGTTCAAATTTTTTTATGGCTATTCAGGAGGGAGAAGTTGGTAACTAAAGTCTTCTATTCTAGATGGGCTAGTGAAAATGACCTGGATTGTGTTTTATGTAGGGTGACAGTTAAGGACCTCCACTACTTATTTTTCCAGTGTGACCTCTCCAAGGAGGTTAGGGATAATTGTGATGACAGGCGGATTGATTTCCCTTCTTTTGATTCTTGGCGGGGGTCTTTTCGATCCTTGGTGCATGTGGACACGATAGGTTGGGTAATGGCTATTACTATGGTAAATCTGCTTGTAGAGAAATGATTCCATTTTTTGAACGGGGAGGGCGTGGGTTGAGAATATTGTAAGGGAACCATCCTATCATTCTGAGATGTGGCTGAGCATTCTGTAAGATGTTGTCATGACACATCGGCTCATGAACCTAGCCCAACCCTCTAGAAAGCCACTTCTTCTAAGAATCTCCCACAAATAGGACCAAGAAATGGAGTCATACGCCTTTGAGAAGTTAACCTTCCACATAAAAGCAGGCAAATCAGACTGGTTCCAAGAAGCGACTATCTCTTTAGCCAGCACAAAAGAATCCATAATGGATCTACCTAATATAAAGGTGGATTGGAGCAGAGATATCAAAAGGGGCAACACTGACTGTAGGCGATTCACAAAAGTCTTGGCTACAATCAAATAAATCGCATTGGATAGTGTAATTAGGCGAAAGTCATCAACACAATCTGCTCCAGCCATCTTACGGAATAAGAAAAGTAAGAATCTATTCAATCTCTCAAAGCCACGATTCTCATGAAAAACTTCCCTTACCACTGCCAACACATCTTCCCCTAATACACCCCACAACTCCCTAAAGAACAAGACTAGCAACTCGTCCGGACCTGGCAAGCCTTCCGCCTTCAAACTTCGAACCACCTCCTCCCCAGAAACAAGTCTGAGCAAATCTGTCCTCACCACCTCATCCAACCTGCCCAACTCAGAAGAACCCAGTCTCTACCTTCCTATGGCTACCTCCTGGTAAAGGTATGAAAATGGTCGACGAAGGCTTTGCATATTTGTTGTCTTTGAGAGAAGTCACATCATCAATACGGATAGATGTGATCAGGTTCATCCTCCTTTTAACACTCGCTGATAAGTGAAAGAACTTCATGTTGGAGTCACCTTCCCAAATCCACAACTGCCTGGACTTTTATCTCTAGTCCATCTCTCTCTTACAATCCTCTTCCTTAATCTTGTTCTGAACCGCAATCCTCTCTCTCTTTCCTGCTGCATCAAGCTCACCCAACTCCTTGTCTAGCTCTGTTAATGCCTCATTTCTCATACTGCCCCGCCATCGCCTCACCTCCTTTCCAAACTCCATCAGTGCCTACCTAATCACCTTAATGCATTCAGCCATCGTGCAAACTACAAAGGTAGAACCGGGAACTCCCGACCACTTCTCAGCCACCAAGTCCTGAAACCCAGACTCCAAGAGCCAAGACTTTTGGAACTTAAAATAGGTCACAGAAAGAGCATCCTAACCACTATCCTACAACAGTGGGGTATGATTAGAAAAATGTCTCACCAAAGCAAAGACAAAAGAACCATGAAATGCCTCAGCTAGAGGAACAAGGCAATAAGAATCTATTGATGCGCAACATCTACCCATCCCATTTCTCCACATATATTGCATACCAAAGATTGGAAGATTCATTAATCCCAACTCCTCAACCACCTCCTGAAACTCCACATACGAAGGATCCAATCTCCCATCTAACCGATCCTCTACGGTTAACATAGCATTGAAGTCTCCTCCAACCAACCAAGATCCCCCATTAACTCTGGTCGTCGCTTGCCTCAACTCCTCCCATAAACAACCACGTATGGAAGTCCCATACGGTCCATAAACACAAAAAATAGCAAAGTTGATGTTGTCGATCCTACGAGAGAACATGAGAGCCCACCAATGAGTCTTCAAGCCTGAAAATATCCTAATTGCAAATAAGCCACTAACCCCCTGACCTCCCCGATGCATCGACTGCCAAGAAACCAGACAAAGATCCACTCCCAACACTATCTGTAATTGACCGATATGAACTATCAATGTGCGTCTCCTAAACCAATGCAATGTCCACCCTCCTTCGGCCAAGTACCTTCTCAAAATAGACCTACGCACCCTATCACGAAGACCTCTCACATTCCAGGAGAGGACCCTAACCATGACAAACCTTCTTATCCCTACAACCATGGCCACTAGAGATCTTCGAATTTAGAGCTTTGGCCACCCTGGACTCCACATCATCCTCACAACCCCTTCCATCAGACCTCTTGTCCTTCACAAACTTCCTTTTGTAGCAAGGTTGGTGCAAAAGGCCACTCTTAATACATAAGGACCTCCCAGCTCCCAAAGTCCTAGACTCAGAAATAGTGGTGCCACATCCCCTTTTGCTTGGAGCCATCTTTGACAAGGTCTGAATGTTAATTGGAACCACTGCAGCCACTAGAACATTCTCAACGTTGCTCCTTGGAACCACTTCTGTAGTCTCTAGAACAACGGCAGCAGGGTGGGCAGATGGCCCAGCATCACAAGCAGCACCACATGAAGGCTGGCCAGATCGCATGGAGGCTTCTTGGGGCTGCTCACAATCTGAATGTAACCCATCAGCAGCACTGCCAGCAGATCTACTTGCCACAGCGGCCTCAGCATGATGTCGATCCTCTCCACAGCCACCAGCAGCACTCCCAGAAGAAGTGTCCCCTCTCCTACATTCAGGATGAACGAAAACACAACCAGCAGGCATGGGATGGGAAAATAGACCCAAGTTATCAAGTCCAAAAAAAATCCAATCCGAAAAAGATCAGAAATGAAACTCACCAACTCTGGATCCTTTTTCAAATCCAGAGTCACCCTGTTTACTGCTAGACAGGGTGGGACCCAAAATATCATCACCTGCCACATCAGCATGATGCGCATTGAAGAATTGAGCGCAGCAGTATTCAGAGAAGCCATGTAAGCAAAACATGTTTTCACCATCGCAGGGGCATTGCACGATGAAAAATCCATTGCCTCAACATGCGAGGCTCCAGCCTGTGCATCCTTTAATTGCTACACAATGATAGGAATCATATTGGAACCTTTATTGACACCCAATTCAAAAATGGAATTGGTTGGATGACTCTCGTGTGGTGAGAAATCCAACGCATCAACGCACGAGATTCCAGCCTGTGCATCCTTTAATTGATCCATAATAATAGGAATCAAATTGGAAGCTTTATTGGCACCCAATTCAAAATTTGAATTGGTTGGATGACCTTTCACCTTCCAAGTCTGCTTCATCTTCCTTGTTGGAGCTCTGCCAATCACATCAGTCACCTCACTCCAATGATTGGTGAGTAGGACCTCACCAAAGGTCCTCTCATGTGACAACCATGACCTATGAAATCACAGCAACCATGAGCATCCTTGGAACCTCACAACAGCTTCACTTGGCAAAGATTTACCCTTTACAAGCTCTCCGTGAACAAAAATACGGGATAAATCTCCTTCGCAAATGTACAACCTCCAACACAAACTCACCACCATAAAACTGTAGCACAACCCTTCGACCACCTTCTAACACCACAATCACAAAGGGACACCGATCGTAGAGAATTCTATGACCGGCCACATCGGGGGACAAGTATCGATGGCACATTCATAAAAAAAAAGGTAACCTCCAATGGATTGTGCCATTCCCGACCACCATCTCCGTAAACTTTAGCCGCTCCAAATCATCCCCCTCCAGCCTAAAAAGAAGAAATCGACTTGGTGAGGAGGAAGGTAACCTCCAATCCGAACCCAGCCCACACCTTTGAAGATGCTCCTTGACAAGAAAAAGAGAAATAGAACCCCCAATCAAGGTGCCCACCAAAGAATTCTTCAAAACTTCTTCAACCGCACATTGAAAGGGCATTCCTCCAAGCGAAATCTTCATTATAGGCAGCATGGGAGGAGATGGAAGAGGTCGAGGAGAAGGTGAAAATACCTTCATCCTCAGACAATCCCACCTCCGGTAATCCACGCCCCTGCAAACGACACAACCAATGGGATCTTTGCACTCAGCCGCAAGATGTCCACACTCCCGGAATTGTAGCAAACCACATCCCGTTGCCACCAATCAACACCTCTCCCCTGTCGCACCCCTACCTTCGTTTTCCCTCTCCTTGATTGTGTCAACATGGGCAAGATATTTTAAGGTCCTGTTCAGAAGGCGGTTTTACATTACCATCTTAAGATTTTACAAGTTCATCATTCTTCATTCCCATCTCAAAAGTCAAATTCTTCTCGTTGATGGCTCCAGTTTTCTGAGAAAAGAAAATCATTACATTGCTCTTTTGAGATATCACTTTGTCCAGCAAGAAGGCAAGCAATCAAAGCAACAGCCTTCAGATGGCATCACCCCTCCCATAATCAGCGTTGCCGAGTTTCATTGAATATGATTTAGGGGTTTGCTGACCATCCTGATGTTCGATGAGATTTTTGGGGTCTTCCACGTAAATTTTAGTGTTCTTGGTGAATGAGATGCTGAGATTCTACATTTTATTATTATCAGCAGGAAAAATATTATAACTTCATTAAACTGCAATCATTTCTAGAAGCAACTTCAACATACCACATTGTGTTAGGTGTCTGCAATCATGTTTAGAAGCAATTTCAACATACAGCATTCTGTCAGCTTTCAGTTTGGCCCCCAGACTGCAAACTAGGCAATGGCATCCAAAACTATGCCAATTGCAAAATCACCCTTCACCGTCGGGAAATTCGGATAAGCTAATTGTGAAGTTTTTTGAAAGTTAAACTACTCGAATTGCCAAAGTGCCCCTGACCAAGCACTGATGACTCAAATCATCTGGAACAAATACTCATGGACCCAAAATAAAGAAGTGCCATGATGGTCCACTTTAAGGCTTTTTAGATTACTCCATCAAGAAGAAAGAGATGTGAACATATAATTCGAGTGCTTCACCTAGCTGATGACTATCAGAAATTCCAAAAAGATGCTAATTTTGGCACACAAAAATTATCCATTGAGTGTCATACCATACCCGGTGTAATATTTAGAGGTGAAGTAATTTTCTTATAAGTCTAAAGACTCAATTGAAGCCTAATAAATAGTTCAAGGTGAAGTTTCTATTGCCCTCCACTTCTAAGCAATAACTTATATCAGATAGATTAATTAAAATACTTTTTTTTGAGAGGAGGTTGACTAAAATACTGAAGTGATCAAATTCCATGTCAGTATGTTCTTATAAAGCATCCTAACCACAAAATATATGCAACTTGTAGAACAATTTTTTAAAAAAATACATCCACTTACCACCCTAACAACTTAAGAGTGATCAGCATTGCTACTTGAATTGTATAAAAATATAAAAACATAGAACAAATACTTCAGTTGAACTAAAAGAAAAAATGAACGGAAGAAACTGGATAACAGTGCCAGCTAGCAGCAGCAATGCATATACCAACAATTTGAAACCTGAAAACAACAGCAAGACAAAACAAAAATTACAGATAGGAGATGAACCTTATTTGGTACTAAACCTTCAAGTTTCATGCTTTCCACCAACTTCTCAGCCTTAAGATAATCCCCTTTAGTTGAATAGGCATTTAGAAGAGAGCTGTAATGGTATAAATTTGGGGAAAAACCTTCAGCTTTCATTTGTTGGAAAAACAACTCTGCTTCTTCACACAAATCATTGGAAGCACAAATAGACAAAAGTGTCCCATATATTACACTATCCATGTTAAGGCCATGGCTTTTAAGCTCTTGAACCAGTTGCATAGCAATAGAGTAGCCATTCTTTACTTTAGAGCAGCCTGCCAGAAGCTGATACAACAACATGGGGAATATATGAGCAAAGGAAGTCATCTAAATGCCATACGACCTTCCTTTTCAAACAAGGAAAAAACAATGCTACACAACCTTTAAAAAAAAGAACAAGAATAAGAATAAGTGCAAAAATATTTTTTTATAAAAAAAAAGTGCAAAAAACAATAAGGGGAGTTCCGCTGGCATACTGTACTGTAGGTGACAAGGTCAGGTCTAAGTCCATCTCTTTTCATCTGATCAAACAGCCTCATGCCACTCTCGAACTTTCCATTTCTCAAGAGACAACCAAGGACAGAATTGCAGATGGATACATTGTTTCTGAACATGGTATCACTGATGTTGTTATATATTAGGTGGCCTTTGGCAGGATTTTTGCTCTTACCCATATATTTGATAAAACTACTGTAAGATTCACCATTTACCAAGTCATGCTCCAGCATCCAATCAAAGACCTGTAAAAGCACAAATAAACTGTTGATATCGTTACCTAGAGACCAGCTTATAGTGAGCTGGCATATTATATACAATAAGGTGAGTTGTACAAAGAAAATGGAGAATCAGGACTTGCTGTCAGAAGCACAAATGCACAGTTACAAGAGACATTGCATCCAGAGACCAAGAAATCCAGTGAGACAAATTGGCAAAAAACAAGATTGATTTGATGAATATAAATCAAGAGCATTAAAGTACAAACTTCTTTATATTAGCCTTCATTTTGTCATGGCAATCATGTTAACCACATAAGTGGCATAGCAGCAATGTTTCCAATAGCACAACTAAATCAAGCTCTTTTACCCACCATCGGGTCAGCAACATGGACTTTTTGCCACCACTTGAGTTTTCTTGGATCATAAATGCACTTAACTCCAACTCAGAGGTCAAGCTCCTTCCAACACTTTTAACCATGTCTACTTTCCTTGCACATATCCCAACATCAGTATCTAGCTTCTCATGTGTTCTCACCAGACAATCATCTGACATAATCTTCAACGTCCAACCCTTTTTAGATTGACTCTCATTTTGTCTTCTACGGTATCTGCTGCTTGAGAAACATGGATAACCTACGTGAGTGGACACTATGGAGCCAAGCATTTGTTAAAAGCACTCAAAAAAGTCCATTGGCACTTGAACTCCATGATGATGTCTTGACAACTTCCATCAGGAGGAATTTGACATCTTATTCAGGTCTTCTCTGAGCTTACTCCTGGATCTGCTGCAACTCTCACCACTAGTTTGGTTACTCCAGCTGCATTTGTTTCTACCAAAGACTCATTGCCATCTTCATGGATTGCAGATTCAAGGTTTACTAAACAAAAGTTCTTTTTTTGTTTTGTTTTGAGTAGTACTAAACAAAATATTGGTATAAAATTGTATTAGATTAGATCAGAGTCTACTAGGAAATCATGGAATGCTCATTGATTGGCCATTACTTTACTTTCTATAACGTTCCTTTTATATTTGGTACAGTTTTAGGTACATTTTCCAAGATTTTCGCTCTTGAAAACACGAAGTTACCAAGATTCTTATTAATTGCTAAGCTCTCACCTTTTGACTGATTTCCAAAGACAGAAGATGAACAGGTCCCTGATTAGTTGCCTCTTGGTATTTAAGTCAAAGAATGCACCCTTTTTGAGAGAGAAAAAATGAAGATTACCAGAGGTCAGTAATCATCCAAAAATTGGTATAGAATGCACCCTTATTGTAAACAGTCGTTCTCAACATAGTGATATCATTTACCTTAAGAATGAGAAGTGGTTGAGAAGAGAGTAAGTCTTCTCTGTTCCAAGCACATTGTATGAATTTCCTCCAGCAAGCATCAATGCTGCTAGTGAAAGTATTGCTGGGGACATATTACAAATTCAAGCGGCAATAATTCTTTGTTTGGTAGGAATTGACGATTCAGAATTTCAGGAAAATATGAGGAAATTTCAGAATGTGATTCTCTCAAACAAAAATTCAAAATGTGATAACTCCCTCTAAGAAGTAATTTTGATTCAATATTTTGACCTCAGGAAACTTAATGTACAAACCCAAAGGTTGGTGCATCATATCAATGACTCTGTATAGGGTCTCCCAATTGAGTGGTCTAAGCTCTAGATTTGAGGCAACAAGGAAATTCACATAACACAAAGGTTAAGGACTGATGGCCATAGATCAATTGTGCACTTGGATCATGCTTCTCCTATTTCCCAAGTGTAAGACAACCCAAAGGATCATAGAAAATAAAAAAATTATTGCATTGTTAATTATTTACAGACTAAAATTTTAATTATTACATAAATGTCCTGAAAAAAAAATGGAAACAGGGAAGGGGGGGTTTAATGCAAATGAGTTGTGAGTACAATCGATTTCTATGGTTTATTAGATTTCCCAATGTCAGGAAGCAGTGGGGTTTGAAATAAAACAGTATAGCAATAGCGGTAGGTGTGAAATCGAAAAAAACTGGATCAAACTAAGTGGTTGAAACAAGCTCCTGACTTGTTCTGAGCAAACGAAATAGTAATATAATATGTCAAATGCATCAGCTTTCAGGATTGTGGCAATTTGAGGAATAATTGGAGCAAGTAAATCCTAATCCAATACAGCATACAATGTATTCTAAACACAAATGGCCAATCTGGTGGTTTCAATGAAATTTTGGCAACAAGCTATGCTCTCGCAGTTTATTTACCATAGCCGTAGTACCAGAAATTCCACAGGGAAGTCGAACACAACAACTTCCTGAGAAAGAACACACACCCAGCAGGTTACTTGGAACGAAGTTGTGCAATGAAGTCGGATCAGCAGGTCGCAGCAGGTGCGGGGTCGGGTGGTTGGTGTGGGCTGCTACAGGGATGGCAGATCACAGGAAGATGGCATGGAGAGGGTTCAGCAAGGCACAACAGTGGTCATCCTAACTGGAAGTGTAGTGGTTGTCGACCACGGGATGGAGAACCGAAGCAGCATAATATCACCCGGGCTGGCAGTGATGGGACTGCTACCATGTAGAGCCTGGCATGGAATTCAACGATGGAAATGGGTCGACTAGGGCCAGGTGGAGTAGATGGACGTGAGCAGAGGTGGCAGGCCATGACGGAACGAGCCAGTGACACCGTTGATGGAGAGAGGGTCGATGCAGCGATTGGCAAGAGGCGGGAGGTCAGATGGGAAGGTGGGGGTGAGGGTGGCAACGGTTCAGCGGTGGTGTTGATGGTGTTGATTTGTGGGGAGGAGAGGTGGTGCAAGAGGTGGGATGGTAGAACTATTGGAAGCGATGGGAGGGGGAATGAAGTGATGTGAGAGGGGAAAGGATAGGGTGAGAGAGAGTTTGGTGGTGAGAGCAAGGATACAAGTTTTAGTAAACCCAACCCAACCCAAAAAGAATGGGTAAAACCTGAGTGGATTCAAGTATGGGTTTTATCCAAAAAATCCAATCGGATTCAAGGATGGGTATATACCTGAGCACCTAACCTAATTACCCAAATAAAATCCCCATTTACTCGAGGTATATAAGTCCACCCTAAGTCCCCTCATTCCCCCAACCTCAAGAAACTCCCAACTCCTCCAGCTCCAGTCCTACCTTGCCGCAACCCCAAGGCCCCCCACACCAGCAATTCCAAACTTGACTCCGCTAGTCCTCCCCGTAGGCTATAGCATCATCAGCCATTGACCCGACCTCGCGAGCCACCTCCAAGTCTCCGACCTCCCTCCGTCCGGCCGCAACCCTAACTCCTCTAGTCCACACAATAGCGGTGGCAACGACGTAGCGCTCCCAAACTCCACAAGCCCTTGCTCAAGTCAACCATCATCACAAAGCCACCACCACTGGTCGACCTCTTGCTCCCCTCCAACCTCCTTTACTCCCCACAACCTTGCTCGTTGCTCCCCTCCAGCCTTGCTCGTTGCTCCCTACTGACCTTACTCATTGCTCCCGAGTCCCCACAGCAACTTCTGCCCTAAGTATGTGTAATGTTAATTTTACTTGCTACTTATCCTTTCTTTTAAGAGGATTATCTAAATATTTGACTTAATGTGTGGATTATTGTGTCCATTTTTTTTATGTTGCATATTGACATTGTTCTTGACTTGGAAGTTGGAATGTTGTATTTATTAAATTTATATACCTATGCCTCAGTATATACTTTGTAGAACCCTTTGAATCTATTCAACAAGGGACAAATTTATAATTTCTTACCTTGCTTTTTTTGAAAGAGAATTTATTACCTTATTGAGGTGATATTTCTCTAACATTTGTGCAATATAGGTCCAAAGAGCAACATAGGACTAGGAGAGCCAAGTTCTATTTTTTGTTCATTTTGACTATCTTGTCTTTTTGTATTTCTTTTTCATTAGGCTTTTATGGGGATCTTTTCTTTTTGTCCCCCTTAAAAAGAAGAAAAAAATAATGTGCCCTGAATATCCACATTTTGCCTAAGGTTGACTACCATTAGCTTTGTTCAAGTGTCAAATTTGTTTGTTCGTCCATAATGGATGATTAATTTGTGATTTTAATTGTAAAATCAATTTAGAAATGGGTATTCGATGGATAAATGGGTATGAGTATGGATTTAACCAAACCCAACTTGAACCCGACCCACTTGCATCCCTAAGTGAGAAAGGAAAATAGGGGTGAATGATGTGGGAAAATAGGGGTGAGTGAGAGGGGAAAAAGGTGAGGGGTGAGAGAGTGAGGTCACCGGTGAGGTAAAAGGGGTGAGAGGAGAGAGGGAGAACAAAGATGAAAGGGAGAGGAAATGATGGCAACTTCCAAAGAGAGAAAACCCAAATATTTGTACTTTTTCCCCAACGCCAAACAACCGTTTCCCTTTTTATAAGGGTTACAAACTAAATGAAAAAAAACAAAAGGTTAAGGCATCCCTTAGACCACATCGATGAACCAAGGCATCCCTTGGTTGAAAAGAAATAACAAATTATAATAATTAAAGAATTGAAAAAATTACAAATATGCATTGGATCTATTTATAGTTCCATATTAGACTGTGTCATGGGGCGGGGTACCAGAATCGCAAACAGATAATAGGCCTAACAGCGAAGAAAGAAATGCCATTTGAACATACAGGCCAAGATTGATCCCACTCCCCTACACTAGCCTAATTAATTGAAAAGCGGCATCTCAGTCATCAGAATCTGAACCTTGTGAAGCTGGTGAAATTGTAAAATCAATAGGAGAAGAAATGATTCTCTGAATACATGATCAGGTACCAATGCATCACAATAAATTCCTTTGTTAAAATACAAGCATGTCTAGAGTAGAGAAAATATCAAATCTCAATTTCCAGGCAAGAGAATAAATAAAACCACAAAATTACATCAAAAGATTATACTATCATCACTTGGCTAACCTGAGAGGTTTCAGACCACTTCCCAAGCTTCCCAAAATGATGTAAAATAAAGTTCAAATCTTTAATATGCAGTTCTTCTCCTGTTCTGAGGAAGTAAATAACTTTAGTCAGCTTCTCCCCAACATTAGAAAAAACTTGGTTTTAAAAGTGATAGTTAACTGATAAACAAGAAAGAGCCTGAAACAAAACTATGCAATGCAGCTGCAAGCAACAAAATGAAGCAAAAGTAAGAGTGGCTAAAACATATGCACATATCGACCTGTATGAAGGACAACAAATCATCATGGTCATACATGTGATGGTACTGATTGTAATTTTAGTAAGTAAAATCAGCTGCATAAATAACTACCTCAGCCAGCATCAACATGTTGCCGTGTCAGCTTTATGTTCCACACAACTTCAAGACATGCAACTTAGTTGTATGGTTGGCATTTTTATTATCACGGTTAAGTCAGTCGATTCATCGAACACATACATCAGACACTCTACCCCTATATAAGTCTCACCTCGCTTGCTTTCTTGTAGATGTGCTTGATGTTGTCCTTTTTGACAATCTCATTTTTGGCATAATTGCATCACTGGCTGATATCTTCCCAATTGCACAAATTTAGTACCATTAACACCGTCTCAAACCTAAAACTAGTTCCTCTATTTCAAGTATATTCCCATATCCTTGGAGTAGACCTGACCGATCCAGATTAGTATTACCATGGATAATTGGTGCCTGTGGGTAATCCTATTAGACAAATCACAAACAAACATCTTCAAACCTTTTAGTGTATGGAAATCCATGATAAGCATTCACAGATAAGGCATTAACTACTATTAAATAGGAATCGTGCAAATACTTGTACACTACTTGCGTATCCAAAAATAATACAAACACAGATACAGATATGGGTATGTGGATCAACGTTTCTGTATTCATATCGGAAATCCGTTCTTCAGGAATGCATAATTTCACAATCATAACCACTAAAATGCAGATGTAAACAAATACATTCATCAGCACCTCACCAATCATCATAATTAATCATCCCTAAGAAATCACCGCAATCGCATCATTTCAACACCTGCATTCGCTTACGTTCGCATCGAGTGGGGAGGGAATCCGACTAAATTACCGCAATCAAAACGGGGGAAGGAACTCCATGGAATCGGAATGTGCATTACGGCAATCCAGAGAGGGGGGCTTATGGAGAATAAGAATAAGTGAGAGGGTCAAAAGGGACCTCGAGAGAGCGGCGCGCAGGTCGGAGGAGCGCTTTATGTGGGCGATGGCTTCCTCCCCCGAGGCGGAGACACGGCGACGGGGACCGGCGGGTGAGGTGGGGATTGCTGAAGCGGTGGGGTTGGGACGCTGTCTGGCGCCGGAGGAGGTGGAGATTGGTGGGGATAGGGATGTGGCGGAGGTGGGGCGTGGGGTGTGGGCGACCACTCCCACGGGGAGGAAGAGCTGCTGCATGGTTGGGTGGTGAGTGGAGACGGAGGGAGTGAGAACCGAGAGAGAACGCCGCTGGGATTTTTATCTTCGAGGTTGGTTTTTTTTTTTTCTTTTCTTCTCTCCCTTGAGAAGGTAATTTTAGGAGAACCAAGATGATGGAAGGAGGCTGTTTAATAATACAGAAGGAAATTATGTATCCGTTAGATATTGAAAGAATAATTTTATTTTGAGAGGGAAAAAAAAAAGTGTTTTAAATATTGATTTTGATGTGGGAAAAAATTTATATTATATAGTGTCAGTGAATACGAAAAAATATCATCGATGTCGTTGACGAATTAAGCTAACAGGTAACGAATGATTAGAATGAAGCTAACCAAACATCCAGTCATGGTGAATCTAACTTCAACGTGACCCAAATCCTAAAAAATGACATCAATCAAGGTGAAGGCAGAGTAGAGATGAAAAATCGACATCTTGTGGAAGCCCTCCCTGCAAGTGAGTACAAGGGACAACGACACAAACACCTCCAGTACAGCTAGACAAAGTGACACCGCCACCAAACGTTGTCGCCATAGTTCCGAAAAGCACATCGTGGCCACCACTACAAGCGTTGGGTTGTCACTACCCTCACCATGCCAATGAAGACAAGTAGAAGCAGAGGATGTCGAGCTGCTAAAGAAGCCGTCATAGCGCGAGGAACCCACATCAGAGGGAGGGGAGGTGGGGTGGGGGGTGAAACGATTGGTGCGAGGGGGGAAAGCCCCAGCAAGCGGCTAAAGTTTCTAGGTTTTGAGAGGACGGAGAGGGTTTCGAGAGCGAAACGTATTTCTGAAGGTTTAGTTGCCTCTCTTAGAATGTGAAGGTTTTTATTGAATAGGATAAATCACAGGAGAAATGGTTGACACTTATCGAAGGTTCACAACTCATTTGACACAAATAAATCTCAAAAATGGGTGAGTGTTAGGAAAGGAGGAAGTGGCATTTCTCGATTTATGTGTTACTTGGGATAAAGGCGTAAGTGTGGGTAGTTTAATAAGTTTAGAAATTGATTTTCCCTTTTTAAATTATAAATTCTTTTTTTTTGTTTTCTTTACTTCAAAGGAGAGGTACATGTAAATGGTGAGGAAAGTTCCTAAATTTTCTTTCAAATTACATTTGGATGTTGGAATTAGAAGTACAGAATAAGTTAGATCAATTGTAGTAAATCTTGGATATGCTATGTTGTTATTTAGATAGCAGAATATATTTCATCATGAAATAAGATTGTCACATCAAGGAATGCATTTGAAAATATAACTTGTTTAACATAGTATAAGTAATTTTGATGTTGATAGAGATAATTTAAGTCATGTTAGAATCTTGATGTTACAGATGACATCACATAAAAGAGGAGTGAATGATTGAAATAATTTTAACCATACATTCTCCTAGAAGAACTTATCCTAGAATAAGAATCCATTAACTTGAGATTTCACATTTCAAGCTATATCCTATGACAAATGTAAGCTTTTTCTAGGTAACTTGACATCCAAATGAACTTATAACAAGTACTTAGGTTGGAAAATTGTACTAACAACATGTAATATGGAAATTATGAAGTAACCTAAAGATAGTCTTAACAAAGAATAATAATATATGTATTCTTTTATGCACCCTTACGCATACCCCATTATAGTACTTCCATGTGGTAGTTGATTGATAGCCATAAGTTATCCATCCTTCATACTTTATCCTAGTAACATAATCATTTCTGAAGGTATTACTAAAACTATCATGATAAATTGTTCACTATCTAAAGATGTATTTAACCATTACAACTCTCTTTAAACAACATTGAACAACAATTGTAACCTCATTTAAATGTTAAGGTGTTGTAATAAGGATATGCAAGACATGCATAAGGAGCACAAGAGAACAATTGTTTTTCCCATAATATTGCTATAACATAGTATTCAACCATGGGATTTCTTTGTCATCAAATCTAAAAATCCTACTACAATTTGCATAAAGAACCACAAACTTTGAATCAAATTTTAACATGATCTCTAAAGTTGGAAGGTAACCATTATGATTCGTAGACTTGGAGTCATATAAATGTGATCCCTAAACTTTTAGGCTTAGCTTGACTAGCATAAGCGTATTATTAGAAAATAGTTTTCTAATACAAGTAGCAATCTTCTAATTGGATGAGCTCCCCTCCCCCCTTCCTATTTAACATACTTGCGAATAAAAGATGAAATAACTCATTTCCATAAAAATGGATTCTTGATTTCATTTCCCCCAAGAACTAGAATTTTAGAGACATAATGTTTAATCAAAATTACAATTTTACAATTACTATACAACTAAATGAGGGCATTCTTCCAAAAATATAACTTAGGAACCAACCTACCTTGAATAGAAATATTAAGTTGGTTGATTGAGAGAAATATCAAGTTGGAAGGTCAAACTTTTATGATAGCTTACTCAACATCCCTCTTAAACAATTGCTCATGGATTAGCTAGGAACATCTTGACAATTAGCTTTTCATGGCAGTTGCTGATTCCATTTTTATTCCATCACATGCAAGGCTCATGGCTAGTTTAGGATCAAATACTATAATTCAATAATATAATGCTAATATGGACAAAATTCATATATAATTACTAGTATATAATATGTACTTCTTTCAAGATTTTTATTCATTTATATGATATTTTGTTTAGACATTGGCATTGTTGAGAAAATGTTGGTTTACTTGAAGATTTACTCATCGAATGACTAAATGATCGGAGGCTAGAAAAGTTTGAATAAATTGAGTTGCCTTATTGGTACGATTCCTTCCTATTTATACAATTTACATTCAACTTGTTATCTAGCATTTTCTATCTATCCCAAGCTTTCAGCACCTGTATTGTCCTTAATGGGAATGAAATCTGTTCCAAGCAGGAAAATGAGGAATCACCCTTGTGGCAAAAGGATTAATTCCATATATTCTACCACCCATGATGGATGAAGGACAAACTACAACTAATCTTTTGCTTGGAAGGTAACGACCACTTCGAACTAAGCCTACTTTAGTGGCCAAAAGAAATGACAAGTGGTAATCGACGAGTAAGTTTGAACTAAGTTCTAGACATCAACAACCGATTAAGAGCCACTTACTAAGTCCCTTGGTAAGCGTTGGGAAGGTAGAGTTGTATTATAATTTCAAGCAATGTTGAAGGATGTCGATCGATAAACTCTCCAATGTTAAGGAATGGCATTTTTTAATCTCACTCATCTTCTAAAAAAGAGAAGGCAAATTCCTAGGGACAACCGAAGAAATTTATTGAAAAGGAAAAGGAATGCTTTTGTTCTATCATGAAATATTTAACACTTTAGCATTCCATCAGCAATTCTGTGCCTGAAATGAGAGAAATGAAAGCAGGATCCATCTTGCCTCCTAACATTAAGGTGCATCCGTTCAAACAAATATTAACACTTTGGCACTCCATCAGCAATTCTGTGCTCGAAAAGCAAGAAATGAAGCAGAACTCAGGATCTCTCTTTTCCTCCCACAAGTTCAATTTTTTTTTTTTAACAATTTTCCCAAAGATCTCCCAGCAATACAGCCTCATTCAATTCATTCATAGAGTTGTATTTAGTACCTCCAAAAAAGGATAATTATCAGCTAATGTGTATGATTGACTTGGATTACCTAACGTTGGATGCCTGGGAGGGCCACACACTTTTGATTGCAAGAGCAAACCAACAGAAGCACACACTAAGGGTTAACTTATTTGAAAGATTAAAAAATTAATGCTAAAAAGGTATGAAACTAATGTTTAACTTATAATTATATTTATTTACAGAGTGATGTTAATATCAATTTATATTTACTTGAAATAATATTAAATTATAACATTTATGTTTTTGATATTTAATTGATAGTAATGTTAAGTATATAAAACCTAAAAGATACCAGATATATGAGTGATGTATAATTTTAACACAAATTTGACTAACACCAATTAAAACTAGTATTAGACAAATCCGTATTAAAGTTGGTAAACCTAAATTAGTAAATTAAAGGTTAAATAGTCAGATAAATGAAGGTTAACCTCCCTTTTGAGGGATTAACCCCTCAAGCAACCTAGGCCTAAATGAGATCGGTATTCCATCAAGCGATAAGTTGAGATTCGAACAGGTTAAGATGTTCATTTTGCAATGAACCAAACGAGGGATGATGCACAATCGTTATGGCTACGAAATAAAGAATAATGGGAATTATGAATGAGAGATAAAGATTGCAAAACATAAACGCCACTAGGAATTACAGGGGAATTCCCATACGATTACAACGTGTCATAATCTCAGATCACAGAGACATCCAACCGCGGGGCAGGGGAATGCACATCTCAAAACGATGTTTGGTGGTATGGAAAGGTACAAATAAGCCAAAGAAATGGAGGGCAACCAGGCTCGTCATTATTGTCGAAAGATAAGCATCCTCATCAGCAGAAATGCTCTTTACATCTTGCTCCAATCGTGGACGATGGTACGTAATCAAATTATGTCATGCTGGAGGCATTACTGAAGAGTTCGCAAAGACGCATATTTTATCAGCACTCACACAAACTCATGCTCATGTAATCATTTATTTATATAAGAAAAACTCTTATACGATTGGCCTCCAAAGGATTTAAGCTTTCCGTGTGGGTTACTGCCGCCATGGTTTTCTGGCAGACCATTCAAATTTCAGCAAAGGATTCGATCGTCTTGAAGCCATGGTTCTCTGGCAGTGGGGCATTCCCGGGTCGTAAAGAAATCACTGTGTCTAAACCTGGCAAGATACAACTCAAAAAATGAGAAGATTCCCACGCAATTCATCAAGATGAAATTTTAAGTTCTGCAGAAGCCGAAGAAAAGAGAAAGTGCCGATAGGATGAGAGATCCCCTGTGACATATCTGGAAATTCTTCCACTCACGAGAATATTTACACTACAAGCTGACAATTTCAACAGTGGGCTTGGCATGAATAATGTGTGTTTTAAAACAGAAATAGAGAATTGCAAAAGAAAGCATACATCGAAATATGCATTAAAGGCAATCGGATAAGGTAGGTACAGGTAGAAGAAATTTGATGAAGCACACAAATAACAACCTAAAGTAGTTTCAGCACGAAAGCAATCCAGGAATTCACCTCTCCTAAAGCAAGACTGACTTTTAGTTGAGAGAAAAGAGACACACCCTATGTCCCTATAAAAAGAGAAGCAGTTTAAGTCCCTATGACGAAATAAGTATCGAGTGATATGTTGTCCACCTAAAAGAGTGAATCCCACGTTCTACTTTGAGGGAACAATGACATAGCATTGGCTGCATTGCTTGGATCGTTTGGGGATAAAGGTCTCAAAATACCATGTGGAATAAGAATTTGAGATCAAATAATTTTTAGGAGGCGTTTTGCAGTGGGGTAATACTCAAGCTTTTCCTGCATTTGCAGGATATCCAGTATAGTATTTATAGGACACATGCGAGAGAAATTACCTTGTAGTTACAAAACACATCAAGTCAAAGAGGTTGCTCGTCCACCACTTACAAAAGCTCAATTAAACACAACCAACTTACAATGCAGATACTCATGTATATCCAACTCACCAAAGTGTTCAATTGAAAGAAGGTATTTGGTCCACAAGTAATGAGCTAGATGTGAAACATGGCTCAGATGGGATGGCAATTCAATTAGAAAAGAAGTTATATATTTTTTTATATGGATTTAATGCTGAGTTGATCTTTGTTGCAACACCAGCACCAAAAGTACATATCCCATGTCTAACTGCATCCCTAAGATTTAGGTGGAGTCAAAGGATTAATGTAGCTGACCCATATAAATAGTGGTTTAGTGTCAGTTCATTGTTTTCCTTGTCAGAATGAGGAACTCAATGAAACTATTGTCATGCAAAGATTAATACCATATATCACCAATCTAAGGAAAGAAAAATAATCTGAAGCACCTACCTGATTCTTTTGCAGCCACAGCCTCCTGGTAAACATCAGTGACGAATAAGATATCGGAAGGCTTATCAGACCCAATTGACTGTGTGATCTCTAAGTAGCTGTGAGCCTCTTTCTTGTTTCTGAAAAGGAAGCATATCAAACTAGCCATGATAAAAGAACAAGAGTACA
Organism: Thalassia testudinum; assembly: GCA_037157565.1. Taxonomy (NCBI): domain Eukaryota; kingdom Viridiplantae; phylum Streptophyta; class Magnoliopsida; order Alismatales; family Hydrocharitaceae; genus Thalassia; species Thalassia testudinum. The sequence goes on along the minus strand of JAZHRO010000077.1, from coordinate 12,283,397 downwards.
TAAATATAAAGCAAGGAAAATTACCCAGTCGTAGTGTCAAAGAATCCACACAAGAATTTTCTCAAGTCACCAAATGCCGTATTTGCAAAAAGAAGCCTTTGGGCTTCTCTACTGCCGCTAGAATATATATAAATCTGCAGAAAAAATATCAATAAAAAACAATCCCAGCATGTTTAACTTAATTTATAGGAAGTTTTGATGTACTTTTTTTTATGGACAAGAGAGCATTTTTTCTGGAAAGGCCAATGAGGGGAAATAACCCTCTCACCACACATCACTCCACTACTGGGACTTGAAGAAGGTAGAAACTCGCATCTTGGCCCTCTCCCTGTAATTACCTGTGAATAGGGATGAATTTCCCCCTAGATGAAATGCACAGCCCTCCCCCCCGCCCCCCCCCCCCCCCCCCCCCCAAAAAAAAACAAAAGAAAACGGCAAACATCTACATAAGAAAAGAGAGGTTCGTCTCTTCTTCTGTTTCTTAGTACCAAACTGGTGTCAACAGTAAATTTGGACAGGGAACAATTCTGCAATAGGGAAACCTCATTAAAATCTCATGTTCCAGTGGCCTATTGTCCGTGCTGAAATCTCACCTTTGATGTCTTAATTCCCATCAAACAAATCTAATCGAGGATATCATGGAGGATCACTGGCCACAAAAAAATTCAGACTTAAAAAGATAGCCAGTGAAAGCTCGTCTCCCTCTTGTTCCGTCAATAGATTCAGGATGGAATTAGTTAACTAGCTTCATAATTCCCAAGCATATTCTAGCAAAAATGATTGACAAGGATGGCTACCATGTATTTGCTTATGGTTCTCTTGGATGAATAATCAAAACAGCTTGAAGATTACATGTGCATTATACAGAAAAAGGAACCAATTGAGTGGAACTCCCTCTTTCACTAGAGACAACTTCTGGCTGGAAAAACCAGGTAATGTACCAGAACAGATAAAGTACCTGCCAAGTTGTAGATAAAACAACCAACTTCCTACTACTATACATCAGTCATCTGACATTAATCCAGGATGAAAAGCTTGATACAACAGACAGTAAATGAAATGCAGCAATAAGAGTTTTACCTTGATGCCATTTGCATGCCACTTGTTGAGAGCTTCAGGCACATCATCATAAACAAGACCCTGCAGTTCCTTGTTGGTAAACCCAGTTCTCCAAATGTGACCCTACATAGAAGGCAGCAATATAATAAGATTCGATGCTTGCTGTGTCATTGCAAGGAATGGAAAAATTACCTGTAACTGTTTGAGAGCAGTTATTTTTCTGTCAGCTTTTATCATACCCTGAACATTTGTAACTATCGCTGATATCACCTCTGACTTCCCTGCAGACTCAGATGGAACAGGCACAGCACCAACAATGCCTTGCTCCAAATCACTTTCAACCTGGAAAAAATCAAAAAATAATTAACTGAGAGAACGTTTTAGTTAAAAGAAAGAGATTGGTCTTGGCAAACAATCAGTTGGAATCAGTATCACTCCAAGCTACGAGCTTCTGGCAGAGAAAAAGAAAAAGGAAAAAAACCAGTGTTTAATCCAGCTAGGATAAAATAAAAAAAAAAACATAAAAGAAACACAACACAGATTCATGCACAAAGCTCTGTATGCCAGATTGCCAGCCTCCTTACCTGATGCCATTAAGGATATGCATCAGAATGTGGCAACCCTAGCTAACATTACATGATTTTTTTTTCCCACATATTGTGGTGCATACATCGATCATGGACAGGGAAGTGCCGTGTTCTAGTCACAATGGGTGATCACCAAACCATTACAATTCTTCCTAAAAAAATTAGATCCCTCAGCTATTTATTTATTTTTTTCTCTGTTGTAGGTGTTAACCTCTGGCTGTGATACCTTTCAAAGAGAAACAAATTAATGTCAATGGGGTCTACATAAACTGCAATCCTTGATCTACACTCAATTTCCAAACCCAGAAAAAAGAGAGACTTGGCTATAACTGAGGTGCCTTTTTCTTTAATGATTTTCACACATTTTTATTCATCTTTAGCTGTTATGCAGACAATAGATTTCTCACAAGAGAAATGAAATGGAAACTTAGATCCAAGCCTGATCTTTGGTAAACCGTGAAACCTAAACCAAAAATTTGGCAAACAATATATTTCCATCAATTTTTTTATGAACTTTTCCATTGTTCAAAGTTTAGATGGATATGAATATCAATTGTCAAATTACATGGATAAAAGCTTCAGAGAGGGGGAAAAATCTGTTTATCAGACAAAAAGTTCAACAATAGGAACTACCATATATAACTAAGATGGAATAGGAAAAGTAGAAGTTTCTGGACTTGTTTGATAAAACTCAAAGCCAAACAGAATATTTCTTACCTGAGCTCGCAGCAGCTGAACATCAGCTTGTGTTTCCTCACACTCGTACGTGGAAGTTAAATGCTTCATTATATTGTCACGTGCATAAGGGAAAAGAACATCGGCAACAAAGGATATTGGGGTAGTTGTTCCTTCAATGTCAAGAACAATATACTGCAGGAAGAATTAGTACCCAGGTGGAATTAGAGAACAAATGCTTGAACACACATAGACTGTGTTTGGATGGGCTTTAGTATGTATGTTAAAAGGGATTGGGCAGGCTAAGGTAAACGGTGGAGAGAAGATTGCAGGGCTCACAAGGAATGTCATCTGACAACACTACTTATAGCACACCAATTCATCTATCACATCCAATCACTACTTCATTTTCTAACAAAACAATCCAATATCAAATATAAAACAAATAAATTACAACCCTCTATCTACTTGAACTACATCAACTCAACTATCAAATCAAATCCATTACTTCTCTCACCACCGATCCCAATGCCTTCTACAACTAAACACTTCCTTAAACTTATCCAGTCATGAAATCTGACCCTATTCAAACACAGCCATTAGGTAGAGGGACAAGGTTTCTGCAAGCTCTGAAAGCCGGGACAGAACTTGAAACAAGAAAAGACTAAAGAAACAGCTTTGCAAACAAAGACGACGATTAAACAAGCAGAAAAAAGGAGCTTACCTTGTAGGGACTGACATGACAATTTCCATTGGGATAATCCATCTTTAGTTTTTTAGGTATATGAGGCTTCACGTCATTAATTCCTCTATCAACATGCACTGGCCCACGACTAGGACTGGACCAATCCAAACCCAACTGATAAAGCTTGATAGCAGCATCAAAAAGATAATGATAGCACTCAGCCTGCAAGGGCAGGTAATCAAATCAATGACTATAAAAGCAACATTATGCATGGGAACCAGTGGCAATGTGAAAATGTGAATTTTCTGATAACAAACATAGTCTCCAGTGTGCTGCAGTTAAACAGACGAGCTAAATCTATGTTCCATACCTTGCCCAGTATGCTACACAAAATAGAGAAGGCTTTTAAGGTCAATAACAGACAAATAGTGCATCAACTTGCCAGTTGCCACAAAACCCAAACAATGAAAGCCAGTGGCACATATTTTAATATAAACAAATGTTGGTTGTCCTGTAATTATTTAAGGTTGCTCAGGCAACAATTTAGAAATATCGGTATGCAACGGGTCTCATCCTAGAGGAATTTTAAGATATCTTTCTTGGCCTAACTGCCCATGTAGCTCATGAGAATTGTGGATGTCACTTTTCTGTTCACACTTGATATCAAGTACTGTTTTTTTTTAAGTAATATCAAATATTGTTAAAGAACTCCACATAGTTCATCTAACAAATCGTTAAGTTGTATGTGGGTAGATGGATTCTTGGAGTGAACCCATTTATGGCATGTGTCTATATATTTTATTCATCACTTACCTTTTGTTCCCAAGTGGAAGAAGTAAAACCCTAGCCGCAGGTAGTGGCTGGGGCTTTGGTTCCCATGATTTTTCCTCGTATTTGTGAAGGGTTTTCCACATAAATTGATCTCTCATGCATTTTTGTTCTTGTGTGATTGTTTCTACTTGGTATTAGAGTCACAGACCTGCTTCCTTTGGTTCCAGATGGAAGTAGAGCAGGTGACAAGTGGATTGCTCATGAGATCATTCATATCGATCGTGATCATGGTACTTGATCATGATGGCTGGTGACTAGCAAGATCTTGACTGTGATTGGTGGTGGTCATTGGAGAGCTGATGGTAGCTGTTATCTGTGAGATTGGTGGAAAAGTCTGGTGTAGGTTATCATCTGCAGCTTTAATTCTGCTGGTTGGTAAATAATTTATGCAGGTTTAAACACTTTGACTATTTGTGATCTTCTAGGATTTCTTTTTTTTTTTTTTTTTTTGAAGATCTTCTAGGAATTTTATGAGAGGTGCACTCATTCACATGATGCACAATCAACTAATCAATATGTTCCTCATGAATATATTGTATTGTCTAGTGAATTAACTAAAAAATTGTTACATTCTATGTTTTTTATTACTCCCCTTGATTTCCCCAAAATTCCTTGGTCTGCCCCCATCACATCCATTTTTCTTGCATCAAAGTTGACGTATTTTCCGCTACACCCAACTCCCAGGATCATAGGATGGTTCTCCACAACCTGATTAAGATCATATGGTTGCTTTTCAACCAATGAATGTTTTACACATTAAATGACCCAACATGCCTATCAATAGGCATTGGGGGATTCATAGTGAATCCCTAGTCACTAAGCAAAGATGTCCAAACCAAGTACTAGACGGTGAGCTTGTACGGTTACTAAGAGATTTCTTGGGTGCTGCCAGTAACTCAAATAAGGAGAGTCTTGCCTTTTCTGAAGGCATCTCTTTTCTATGGATAAGGATGCCTACTAGAGATCAATAGCCATCCATTTTCATTTGGGGAAAAGGAAGCTAGGATCCCCCCAAGTAGGATTCTGCATGCCTACGGTGTGCCCACAGCATGCCGGCAAAACAGCCTTTTTCCTATACTAGAGCTATTTCAGCACACATGTTGTTAACGATATTTTGCCAAGATTCAATAGTAAGTCAACAATCTCGGCAAGATAGGTGGGGTTAGGTACGACTTCTAGACTAAATTCATATTTTAAGTTCAGCATGGATGGCTCAGTAACTCATTTCTATCCATTAGTTGCATGTTTATTGGAGTGATAAAAGCTCTTACAAGGGTTTTCTCTCCCTTCTTGTTAGATCCTTTAGGTATTTTAGTTTCTCTAAAGTTACATAGTATTTATTAGTTATTCTCTTAGCTAGATTTAACTACAATATCTAGATTGATTGATCCTATTATAGGTTTTAAGGATTATAATTGTAGATCCATAAGTCCATGGTAGGTTAACTAGTTTCAGAATTGATTGATTTATGTATTTTATAAAGTTAGATTGTTAGATCATAAATATTTTTTTGATAGGATTAATGTTTAAATGTTTATCAAATTTTGGTAACACAATTATATGAATTCATTATAGGGATAATCATTCTGATAGAATCTGATATTTCCTTGTCATGCCTCCAACTTGCCCCAAAAAATCTATTTTTGGAGGTGTCTAAGTAATAGATTTCTTTTTTTCTTTTTTGAAAGGAAGAAGAGCCGTTATCCAGACAATAACCACCTAGGAACTAAGTCATCGAAATTCAATATTGAAATTATGGCATTTCCTCAGCATGCTTTCAGCATACCTATCCCCTAAATTGTCAAAAGTAGAGTGACATCAGCATTTAAAGCCTTGCCCCAACAAGACACGTGCACACAAGCAAAAATATTGAGCACTCGCAACAACAATCTCAACATAAGCCCAATTGCTCAAAATATAGTTGCATTCTTCTGTATCTAAAGGACTTATACTTGCCCTTTTCTTATTTTATTCACAGCATCAAAATTGCACTTGTCTTTATGTCAATTGCATACACGCACTAGGCATGTAGATAACATAAACTTCTAAGACCATGACAACCATTCTTGACAAATACGAGAAACATTTCCAACATGTTCGCTCGAGCACTCATCACAACAGATCCATATTCATCAACACATTTCTCATCTTTAGCCTAATGCCAAACCCTACAAACACTGGCCACAAAGGATCTAGCAAGGTTCAGGTGGGTATGATATATTTCTCCAACTGAGGTGATTTCCAAAGCTTGATCATCACAATGCATGCACCTTAAATCTATGTGGCAGGGTTCCCAAATAGGATACTCTCATAACTCATTCTTAGAAAATGACAAATTTGTATGAAGCTCACCAGATGTGTGTGTCGGGGTACAGATAAGAAGTATCAGGCTACCGCACTTGAACGCTACTCAAATAATGTTTTCTGAGAAGTATAACCAATAACAAGAAAGATTACAAATTTCTACATGCTATTGCACTCAATTACATCTTCCTGTACTCAGCATGTTTCGTCGCACTTACATAGAGGACAGACAATGTAACAACTCACGACTCATGCAAGTTCAATAAAATGAGTAAGCTGCCGGGGTTTTTCTTTGTAAAGGAGCCTACCCAGTATCTACACTCAAAAATCTCATGAAGTTGTGGAGTCTAGCTACTTAATTGGTTGTGGTATGTGGTGCATTGGTGCATTGTTATTTTTTGTTTTCTCCATGGGATTGTATATAATTTGCACCCACCTCTCTCTCTATATAAAGAGAGGTAGGAGAAATAAAATGATCTTGTCATTTTTCCTAGCATGGTATCAGAGTGGCAATCCTAGGTTGGCACTTTGGTACCCTACCAAACCCTATCCTCCAAACCCATCCACCGATAACCCCTCCTCCCTCCGTCGTCGCACAGCTGTCCACCACCGCCTGAGAGGTGTGCTGTCGGGGCCTCTCTCCCTCGCATGCACAGGCGGTGGAAAAGTGGCGACAGCGCCGTCGGCTACTGCATGGCCGATCACTGCTCACAGTGAGCGATGACGCCGCTGGCTGTGCGTGGCCGGCTGCTGCCAGCAGAAGGAGCGACGGCGGCAGGGGCCTCGATTCCTGCTGGGTGGCCTTCATGGGGATCTGAAAATCCCTGCGAAGCCCACATTTGATCCCAGCAGGGCTGAGTTTCTTCTCTCCAACACGAAATCTTCGGATCTTGTGTTGGGATCATCACATGTTCTTGTCTCGATGATCTGCAGAATCTGAAAAATCAGTTTCAGATTCGTTCTGATGGTTCTTTGCGACAAAGAGGGGGTAGTAGCCACTAGATGGCTATTCTAAGGTGTTTCCATGCATCCTAGATTAGTCTCTCCTGCTTCTAGGGGCTACTCCGAATTTCTTGGTTTGTTTTCCAAATCTGGTTTCCAGATCTAAGGTGTGTCAGGTGTTTTTACCTCCTCCAAGGGCACGATGACATTAGTTGGATCTCCAATGGTATCATCGGATACCGCTATAGAGGCGGGGAGTCATGAAAACCCCTTCTTTGAGTCTTCCCTTAGTGGTGTATCTACCACTCAGATGCTGGGAGGGGATACTGTGACTATTGCTCGAAGTGACTATGAAAGACTACTCTAGTGTCATAGGGATTATGATAGACTCAAGAGAGCACCCGAATTGAGTTCCATTGCACGTGGCAGGAGTTAGAGATGTTCTGAGTGGCTCGTTGATTCAGGAGCTTCACAGCACCTTAGTGGAGATTGGGATTACTTCATCCATCTCCAATCTCTTCCAGCAGGTAGGACAGTTCAAGTTGCAGATGGCAAACACTCCAAGGTAGAAGGTCAAGGGGAGGTACCGGTGACTTCTACTTTGAGATTACCTAATGTTTTATATGTTTCAGATTTTCCTATAAGTCTACTTTCAGTTAGTCAAATCACTAAGGCACTCAACTGTCATGCGATATTTGATGCTTGGGGATGCACCCTCTAAGACAAGTTGACAAGGAAGGTGATTGGTAGTGGACATGTAGAGCATAGGGTTTATCGACTGGCTTACACTCCACTTGCATCTGCATGTCAAGGCGAGGTATCTTCAACCCTTGGGAGTACTTTTCAGTGACATCTCCACCTTAGACATCTTCCTCTGGATAGCCTTCATCGTGCTATACCACATATATCTCCTACGACCTGGATCTGTTGTGATGCTTGTTAGATGGGCAAGCACCATCGTTCTTCCTATCCTATGAGTACTCATCTAACATCTGCAGCCTTATTTGAGTTACTACATATGGATGTATGGGGTCTAAGTAGGATACCAGACAAGCAGGGTCACCGTTACTACTTGGTTGTTGTGGATGATTTTTCTCGTTTGTCCTTGGTATTTTTGATGAAGAATAAAACAGATGTTGGATCTGTCATTTGTTTTTTTTGAAAAGGGAAAGAGTGGTTATCCTCAAGATACCACCCACGAAATGTATCAATTACTCATAAAAGGTACGTAGCTCAGATTACAAGTAAGAACACCCCAAGATGAAAAATAGAGCAGACACAACAATGTTTTCCACATGCAGGCACTGCCCCCTAAAGACAACATCATTCCTACCCAATCAAATGGCCCATACTACTGCCATCAGTCGGGCCCTCTCCCTCTTCGACCAAAAAACGTTGCACCCAATGTCAGCTCTGCCACATCTGAAAGAGCTCCAGAAACTGAGAAAAGAATCATGGGCCCACCACTGGTCCTCAAACTGATCCCAGACCTGTGTCACCACCGGACAAGCAAAGAACAAGTGGTCCATGTCCTCCTCTGCCTATCCACAGAGCGGACAAGACTTTTCTGCATCCTGGTCCCACCACGCCCTCCACATCCTAGTCATCAGCCGACCTCTCCTGAGAAGCCAAGCAAAAGTCTTCACCTTCATGGAGCAAGAAGCCTCCCATAGCTGCCTGTAATCTTTAATGAAATCAACGTCCCCCAGCGCACTTGAACCTCCAAGTCTTCTATACGCGTCTCACACCGAGAATTCTCCTTCCTCACATCTAAAAGAGTCCGCACGAACTTCTGGATGAAAACCTTCTAGATCCTACAACATCTCCTGCAACTCCCCCAACCTCTGGTCCGACAGACTACCTGAGAACATGGGACACCACACCCCATCCCAAAGCTTCGCCACTAACGCACCTCTGTCTGCTGCTAATGTCGCCAGCTTAGGGAAGCACCCCACCAAAGCCCCAAGCCCTGTCCAGTCATCCGTCTAGAATCTGAAAGTATCACCCGATCCCAACATAGGTGTAAACAACGATCGGATCTTCGTTTCCACCATAGATAAACCTCTAAGGAAGTGAGAGGCACCACAGGGGGGTGCCACCATGAGGCCCCATCCAGGCGATTCCCCCATAGTAGGACTGCAAGATCCTCCCCACCAAACCCTCCTCTCCCCCAAGTAGCCTTGTAATCCACCTCGCCAGAAGGCTATCATTCATCCTCCCCACCTCCTTGACTGCTTTCTATAGTTGGATCTATCATTGAGAGCTTCATGTTGAAGATTAAGGCTCAGTATTCAACTACTATTAAAGTAGTAAGATCTGATAATGCACTTGAGCTGTGTATAACCAGGTTGTCTACTTTCTATAGATCCCATGGGATAGTACACCAGACCACAGGTGCTCACACTTCTCAGCGGAATGGAGTGGCTGAGAGGAAACATAGATATCTTCTAGATGTGGCTTGTACCCTGTTGATCCACCACAGTGTACCACCATTATATTGGGGAGATGTTCTTTCAGCGTGCTATTTGATCAATCGAATGCCCAATTCAGTCTTACATGAGAAAATACGTTGGCATATACGGCATCCCGAGTAGGAGGTTTTTCATGTACCACCACGTGTGTTTGGATGTGCAACATTTGTTCATATTCTCTCTCCAGGGCGAGACAAGTTGGCACCGCGAGCAATCAAGTGTGTGTTATTGGGATATTTACGGACTTAGAAAGGATACAAATGCCTCGATCCTCTTACTAGTAGGCACTATGTCAGTGCTGATATTACCTTTCATGAGTCTATTCCATATTTTTCTACTGTTGCCAGAGGTTTATCTCCTGAGGTTACGGAGGCTCCAAGGCCTATACTTCCTGTTTCCTTAGAGACGATACCTATCTCTACCCCCTACTACTACAAAGGGTCCTATGAAGTTTTCTGAGCCTATTGTTACATAACAGTGACCTTACAGTACTTTTCAGATGGCACCTCCTACAGAAGCCACAGAAACTCCACCTTCTCCACCTCAGGAGATCACAGACAGCTTGCAGAGTGATGATACAGCACCCCCTGATTATAGATGTTCGGATGAGGATATTTCTGCTTCACAGCCAATATAGGAGGATCAGATAGTTAATCTTGACCTTCTTATTGTCATTAGGAGGGCACCCTGAACATGCGAGTCCAGATACCATGTTGCAGGTAGTCTAGCTATTGATGGCCTTGGGTCAGCTTTTGGGAGTTGTCATGCTCGTTCTGCCATATCTATCTCTGCCACCTACCAGCAGGCCATGTTTGATCGAAAGTGGCATCAGGCCATGGAGGATGAGATGGCTGCTCTTACTTCACATGGTACTTGGGAGCTTACACCTTTACCATAGAGTGCTACAGTAATTGGTTGCAGATGAGTGTTTACAGTCAAGTACAATCCAGATAGGTCAGTTGCACATTGCAAGGCCCGACTTGTTGCCAAAGGATTCACCCAGACATATGGAGTGGACTTCTTTAACACTTTCTCACCGGTGGCTCAACTATCTACAATGAGGATTTTGATTTCAGTGGTAGTTCAGTGAAATTGGCATCTTCACCAACTTGATGTGAGGAATGCCTCTCTCTGGAGATTTATAGGAGGACGTCTACATGCAGTAGCCCTCAGATTACGAGGTTTAAGGGGAGTGTGTATGCTAGTTGCAGAAGGCCATTTATGGCCTCAAGCAGAGCCCGAGAGCCTAGTTTTAGAAGCTCTCTCAGGTGGTGAAGTCTGTGGGGTTCATCAGATCGTCTGCAGATCATTCTTTGTTTGTCAGGAAGATCGAGAAAGGTATTATGGCTTTTTTGGTCTACGTCGATAAGTTGATTGTCACTAGTAATGATATAGCAAGTGTAGCTGAGATCAAACATACTTTTGTAGATCAGTTTGTGATAAAGGATTTAGGACCTTTGAAATATTTCCTTGGGATAGAAGTAACCGGTAGTAGGCGTGGTATTGTGCTATCTCAACGGAAATATGCCATAAATATTGTAAAGGAGACAAGTATGCTGAGAGTCAAGCCAGCAAATATTCACATGGACACTAAGGTATGACTGTATAACTGTGATGCACAGCCAGTGGATAGTAGACAGTATCACTAGCTGGTGGGGAAGCTACTTTACTTGACAATTACTATGCCAGATATTTCCTTTACAATAGGGAAGTTCAGCCAATTTTTGGAGACTAGACAACATTGGGATGCAGTCATAATGGTGCTCGGTACCTAAAGAGAGCACCAGGATAGGGCCTTCTCTTCCCTAGAGGGACATCTATAATGGTAGTTGGATACCCTAATGCAAATTATGTAGGCAACCATGATGATAGGAAGTCTACCACAGGATTTTGTACATATGTTGTAAAGAATCTGGTCACCTGGAAGAACAAGAAACAGACTGCGGTGTCTAGATCCAGTGCTGAGTCCGAGTATTGTGCTATGGCTCAAACCTCAATAGAATTGATGTGGGTGAGATTCTAGCTTAGTGATCTACATATACAGATTGATGGGATTATGGAGTTGTAGTGTGACAGCAGGACTGCTACTTATATTGCCAACAATCCCATATTTCATGAATGCACCAAACATGTGGAGGTAGATTGCCGTTACATCAGAGATTTGATTCAAAAGGAGTTTATCTTTACCTGCCAAGTTACTTCAGAGGCTCAGACTGCTAATATCTTTACCAAGCCACTAGCTAGATCTACACTTGATACATGTGTATCCAACCTAAGCATGATTGATATCTATGCTCCAGCTTGAGGGGGAGTGTTGTCAAGTCTAGTTAGTTTTTTGGCTGCGTGATATGTCGTGCATTGGTGCATTGTTATTTTTTGTTTTCTTCATGGGGTTGTATATAATTTACACCCACCTCTCTCTATATATAAAGAGAGGTAGGGCTAGAGAAATAAAGTGATCTTGTCATTTTTCTAACCAACTGAGCATGCTAATGCGCAATATTGTTTAATAGCCTGCAAAAGCATAGAGCTCTAATAAATAATGACATTTCTGACTGGCTTCATGAGCTTCTTCCTTTTGTGTGTGTGTGCATGTGTTTTTTTTTTGGGGGGGGGGGGGTGGGGGGGGTTGGGGTGTTGTTTGGAAGGAGTGGAAATTTTCTCTTTTCCCTTTTTGTCACAAGGATTATTTTTTTTTGAAAAAGAGAAGGGTGATTATCCGAAAAATAATCACCCACAATCATACGTTCCATCTAAAACAATTACATCATGAGTTACAAGATGGACCTCCAGGCCTCACTCTGGGAGAAAATAGCAGATACAAAGTTCTCCACATAAGGTCTCTCCCCCTAAATACCATCCCATTTCTCCCCAACCACACCCCCCACAAAAATAACCAGGATCTTGGCCCAATCATGCTTGGAGTGAAAGGTGAAAGCACTGCTCCCCACATTTCCCCTGCAAAAAGAAGACCAGAACAGTCTGCGTCCTGGTGGGAGATCCATCCTATCTCCATCTTTTGCCAAATCTGCTTCACAAACGGGCACTGAAGTAAAAGATGCTGCACATCCTCAACCGCCCCCCCGCACAAAGGGCATGCCAAGTCGCCAGTGCCAGCTCATCTCGCTCTCCACTGCTTTGTCATGATCCGTCCTCCTCACCAACCAGGCAAAAATCTTTACCTTCAGCGGGCACTTCACTACCCATATCAGTCTACAATCCCGCATGAGATCAACATCTACCTCTGCCCCTCCCATCCCAACCTGTGATAAACCTTCGCCACCAAGAAGTCACCTTCCTCCCAATGAAAACCATCAAAGCCATCACCCGACACCTAACCCACCAACTCCTGCAGCAGTCGTTGGAACTCATCACACCTCTGGTCGGAGAGACCCCCCCGGAAGACAGGACACCAGGATCCATCCCAGCACTCTCCGACCTTCGCCGAAGAATCCAATACACTGCTCACGAGGCGAGAACCTCTCCCCTAGAGTGGATCCAGCCCCCTGCTAGTCGTCCAGCCAAAGCGAAAGGGGTCTCCCACACCAAACACTGGGTCAAAAAAACTCCGCACCCTCCTAGCCACCATCGCGAGGCCCCTAAGGAAGGGAGACACCCCTGGGGGGGAGAGCACAGAGGTCCCCACGACAGGAAATCTCTGTAGCAACGCCGCATAACCTCTTCAAACAGCCCCTGTTCCTGCCCCACCAACCCCGCAATCCATTTATTTTGTAAGGAGGCTGATGTTCGTTCTGTCCACCTCCCTGACTCCAAGTCCACCCTCCTGTGCCGGCTGACACACCTCCTTCCACGCCACTAGCCTTGCCCCCTACCTGTGGCCCCTGTGGTGGATCAGAAGAAGTCTCTCATCAGTTCCGAAACCTTCTCAACCTAGCGCAGCAGATGGAAGACTGACAAAAAGTAAAACGGCATGGAAGCTAGCACTGCCTTCACCAAGGTCAACTGCCCACCTCTAGATAGGAGCCTGGAGGACCACCCAGCCACCTTCCTTCCATCCTCTCCAGCAACGGGAGCTAGTCCTACAGTCTCAACCGACGGTCCGACAAGGGAAGGCCCAGGTACACCAATGGCAACGAGCCCCTCTCTTATCTCCAAAGCAACCCCTACACTCTCCATGTCCGTAGCTGGTAGATTAACCAGAACAAACCTCAACTTCTGGTAGCTAATCCGCAACCCTGATGCCTCCCGAAAAAGCTCAAGCAAGATCCTCAGTCTTCTTGCCACCAGCCTCATTCCTTCTACAAGGAATAGCATATCATCAGCATACTGCAAGACCACCACCTCCCTTCCTCTACCAAGGTCAAAGCCTCTAAACAGCCCCTGCTGCAAGCCCTGTGTGCTGCCCGCGCCAGCACATCTGCTGCTAGAACAAAAAGCATGGGCGTAAGAGGGCATCCCTGCCTAGCCCCTCTTCTAGGCTGAACCCAACCTCCAACCGAGTTCCCGTTGATAATGATTGAAAAGGATGTTGTCGTCACACATCGCTTCATCTAATCAATCCAGATTGAGGGGAAACCCCTCCTCCGCAAGGACATCCACAAAAAGTCCCACTGAACCGAGTCGTACGCCTTGGAGAAGTCCACTTTCCATAAGAAAGCCTGCTTCTTCCCCCTTCACCATGCCGCCAACGCCTCCATTGCAATCACAAATCCATCCAGAATGCCCCTCCCTGGAACAAAGGCCGTCTGGACCGTTGAGACCAGATCCCCCAGGATGCCCCTCAGTTTGTTCGCCAAGACTTTGGCCACAATAAGGTAAATTGCGTTGGACAGGGCAATCAGCCTAAAGTCCTAGATGTCCTCCGCCCCCTCTTAGGCAGCAGAAACAAGTAGTATTTATTCAATCTATCAAAGCCTCTGTTGCCTGACGCAAACTCCTCCAACACTCGCATCACATCCGTGCCTGCTAAGGGCCAGAACTCTCTGAAAAAGAAGACATGGTTGCCACCCTCACCTCCTCCTCTGAGAAACCCGCAGTGAGACCCTCCGCCTGGGACTCCGAAATATGCTGCACATCCACCCCCCTCCACCTCCATCCTCCCCTTGCTCACTTCCTAATGAACTCTCTAAAGAACTTTGTCGTCGCCTGCCCCGCTTCCTCCCTACCGGAGAAAGAGTCCCCGTCTATCACCATCCTGTCTATCTAATTCTTCCGCCTCCTGGCCGAGGCCACTTGGTGGAAGAACTTGGTGTTGGAATCACCTTCTCTCAGCCATTTCTTTCTGGATTTCACCTTTCATTCTAGCTTTGTTCGTCTGTCCTCCTCCTGGATCACCTTCAACATCCTCGCCCTGAGCTCCCTATCCTCTGAGGATATAGGAGCCTGGTCCTCCTGCCTATCCACTCTGCTAATCTCTGCTAGTGCCGCCTCCTTCCTTCCCCTTTTTGATGCCCTAATCTCCTTAAAACTGACAAGCTTTAGGTAATTGCGCAACATGAAGAGTTTCTTTTCCAGACACATGGCCGTCGAGCCCTCCACCTCCATCTCCTTCTACCTCTCCTCCACTAAGGCCCTAAACCCCTCCTCTAGAAGCCACAACCTGTTGAACTTAAAGTATGTGCCGAAACGTACCCCCTCATTCGGTCGCCACATCAGGGGAGTGTGGTCCGAAAAAGTCTCTCCAACGCACAAACATCTGCCATCGGGAAAGCCTCGGCCACTTCCACATTGGAAAGAAACCTATCAATCCTAGACATCTAGCCATTGTTATTCCTCCAAGTGTAAGTGCAGGCCATGGGGGACCAATCCACAAGCCCATGAGGCTCAACGAAATTGACAAAAAGATCTGACCTGAAGTCCTGCCTCCCCCGTCCACCTGGCCTGTCCTCTACCTTCAATGTTACATTGAAGTCCCCCCCCCCAAGCAACCAAGGACTTCCATCGTAATCTGTCGTCGTCGCCGTAAGCTCCTCCCACATTACCCTCCTCGCCTGGGCGTCAGTGGGACCGTATACCCCAGTAACCCTCAGTCTGGTTCGTCCAATCCTCCTGACCAAGCATACCAAGATGATATGCTCTCCGCATCGAACGTCCTCAAGGGCGAAGACATCCTCTCTCCAACCAAGGATCAATCCTCCTGATCTACCATTCGCAACCAGGGCTCGAAACTCCTCCATCCAAGACCCTCCAATCTCTCTCCAAACCCCTTCTCCGCAGTCAGCCATCTTAATCTCCTGCAGTAGCACGACATCTACCCTCCACTGTCTAATGTATCTCCCCAGAGCCGCCCTCCTCGTGGGGTCGTTGAGGCCCAACACATTCCAGGTGATCACTCCATTCATCTAGCAAATGTACTCTCCTGTGTGGCCTGCCTGAAGCTACCAACTTCCATCGTCTTCCACACCTCTTCGTCATCACCGTTTAATGCCTCTTTTGTCTGTGGGTGCTGAGGATCTCATCCACATCCGTCCACCACCACCCTTGGTCTCTGCCTACCCTGAAACGACCACCTCCTTAGATAATGGAGGCTACCACCACGCCCCCTACTCACCAACCGAGGCGTCCACCTTGTCAAGGCAATCTCCACCTGGTTATCCCTCGGTTCCCATCCAGTTGCTACCTTGAGTACACCTCCGGGACCTCCGAGTTGCCTCCTCGATGCTGCCTCATCTTGCCCATCACAGGCCCATAGTCATCTTCCCCCAATACCACCAACGGTCGAGCTACCCCTGGCAGGGGCCATTCCTCATCACTCGCTCCTCGCATCGCCAAGGACCGATTCCTAGATACCATTTGTCCAGTGCCATCCACCTCTTGCGCCGATCCCAGGGGCCGCAGCGAGGAACCAGAGGGGCCTTCGCCCTAAAGTTGCTCGCGGATCGCTACTGCAGACTCGGGCTCGAGCGATGATCCACGAGCTACCCTCCCAGATCCGGGTTTAAAGGAGAGCTCTCGAACTGGAGTTTCGGATCCGGGCTCCTGCCGCTCTTCGGTCCGGGCTACCTCCTAGGGTCCGGATCCCTGCTATGTGGGTCGAAACACAGCTCCAGATCTTGGCGAAGGATCCGGATCGACTTCCTCTCCGCAGCTTCGCTCCCCAGCACGTGCTGCGCATGTGCTAGGATTTAAAAGTCCATCCCCTTCGCCTCCGGATCGACCCTCCCCATACGTAGCTACCGACCTTTCCTCTTCCGACGTGCCCCGAATCTCGCGGATCCCGGTCGTCCTTTGCGAGATCTCTGCGGATCTCTTGGGCGAAGAGACCTCATCTACGGCGCGACCCTCGGTCTTCCCTTGCGTAGACTACGCAAACCCTTCGGGGGCCACATCCACGCTGGCGACTCTTTGACTCTACTTCGCAGCTTCCGGCCGCCGCTGCCCCTTCCCCAAAGCTACCCTCGCAGCTACGGCTGTCGCGGCTACGCACCACCGTCCTTCTCGCTCCAAGCATTCCACCACCCAGGAGGATCCTCCCAGTCGCAGCAGGATCTTCCTCAGCAGCTTCGCCCCGACCTTCAGCTCAACCAACGCCGTCACTGGTCCCTTCGCCAGCCCGAGCACTCCACAACTCTTGACCCTCGCGAACAACGCTACGATCACCTCCACCACCTCGACGAGCACAGCCACCACGGAATCCCGACAATGGCAAGCTCCATCACTGGTCCCTCGGGTGGGCGCTCCAGCAGAGCCCCATCATGCGGCGACGAGCGCCTCCAGCGCCATCTCCCTCCCCCCGCAACGCACACAGTGAATAACAATTCCTCCCACTTCTACGCCGGGAGTGCACATGCCACGAAAAGCCCCTCCACCACCTACACCACCCTCGCCCATCCCCTTCTCACTGCTTCTCCTAACAAGCCCTCCACCGCCATTCTCGCAACCCTCCCGTCCACAACCTCCCTTACCAGACTTCCACCAAACTCCTCAAGGCCCTAACCCCCTCCGACCAAGGGGCCTCCACCTCCGTCTCCGGCAACACCTTTAGCGGGGGCGACGACAGCCCCCTCTTCCTCACACCCACAGCTCCCCCCTGGCACCGACAGCTCTGATGGCCCAGCCCTCTGCATCTCCAGCACCGCCACGGCTCTCGGCAGTCTCTGATCCAGTGATCGCCGCTGAGGCACTTGAAGTAGCGGCTCCATCTGGTCTCACCCACCCAGCTCCTTATAGACCTTCGACGATCCGTCGAGCCCTACTCCACCCGGCTTCGACTCACCACCTCTGACCAGCGTAGACCTCCGGCCACACCACCAACACCCTCCTCCCTCCGAAAGGTCTCCCCTCCACCCTCTGACATCCTCTTGCCCTTGCCTTTGCTCTCTCTACCCCTCACTCTCTCGCTCACTCTCTTGCTCACTCTCTCCATCCCTTTTTTTTGCCAAGACGACCGAAATCATCTCATATTCACAATGAGGTCATAAGGGAAAGGATTATCACATGAGGGTAATGGCCATCCACTTCATTGTAGACCAAAACGAGCAAGAACACAAGTAACTCTTACATGGAGGCCCACAACCCCTTGAGACACATTACATCCAGACAAGCATTCTCAAAGAAACCCCTTTCATCTTTAAAAATTAAACCATTTCAACCAAAGTGTCCAAAAAACAGCAAAGGGTTCTCCCCACACCCTTTTTTGTCCTACACCCCCCTTTCACATGTAAAACTCTTACTCCCTTGTTTCTAAAACTCAATGACTCACTTTCACATATAAACATCTAGCCTATTCCATATGGGCATTGTTCACTGTAGTTTGCACCCATTAAAATCCAAAATCACCACTTCTAGATCATAATGTTCTTTTCACGTGGCAATAATTTTGTTCCCATTTGTGACCATGCATTACCTTATACAATTGAACTGGTCAACTTTACACATGTAAGAAGCCTCAGAAGCCCCATCTACTTTGCGTGGCAGGCAACACAGAAATAACAAGAATATATTTGACTAGCAAATAACAAGAATATAAAGACATAATTGGCAAATATCTTCAGTTATGTTAAAAATTGAGCCAGAAGGTTATCAAAGCAAACTCAAGCAATGAACAAACAAACCTGGGTCTTCGCACTGATCCAGGAGTCTCCCCACACATATATCCCATGATTGCGTACAAGCACAGCTGTTGCTTTAGGATAAGCAGCAATCTAGGTGCATTTGAGTTGTTGATTAATTTGCATTTAGCTTTTTCCACAAGGCATCACAGAAAAAAAAAAACTCATTCTAACATTCACATAAAATTTACCCACAACCAACAAGTTCCGTTGCTGCACTAGAAAAAATCACAATCTTCTAACGATGTTCATAAATTACTTGAGCAGCAAGCATGAAATAAATCATTGAAAATGTAGGAAAGAAATTCAAAAAAAAGCATGCTTTTGCAGAAATATTACATTTTAAAAACATAAGTTTGAGCAAAAAAAAAAAAAAAAACCATATATGCGAAAGCATCTTCAAACCATCGAAATTAACTTCTCCAGAAATCCAAGTTCCCACAAAAGCCAACTGAGTAACATTTTTGAATTTGGGAACTCCCTATTTTTTTATTTATAGAGTCCCTTTTTAAAATAATTCATTTTCAGATTCTTCATTTTTTTTAAGAGAAATTTTCATTTGCCATCAACTTAAGAGGAAAAATCATTTAGCCCCTTAGCTATTAACCCAAAATCAATTACCCCATGTGGTTTCAATGCCCATTAAATCCATCCTCCAACCCCCTTACAGTTTACCAATTAAACTAAAACATCTCCTCACCTTAGTACCACTCATCATTCTGGCTTCCTCCCAAATAATACTCCCATGCTCCCCCTCTTCCAAACCTTCATGAAGGGCCACTTCAATGACCCACCAATGGGAAAAATGGACAATAACTTGCCAAGTACTGACAATCCCTGCATGAGCTTCTTCATCCACATCATCCCCAACATGCCACCCACAAGAACCATCTCAATCCTTATAGTATCGGCCTTTATGGGCCTTGTCACCTCCATCATAATACCATCTAACAGTGCCCCAATATCTAACCAGCTTCTAGGCAAGATCATACAAGGTAGCAACAAAACCAAGAGGCCATCACTGCACCATATGAGTGGTCAAGATCAGTGATCAAGCAACCCTCATACACAACTGGCTCTTGAAGAAGAGGTCCAACATGAACAATCCCCTATTTGTGCTGCATTCAGCAGCATTTGGATCATTGTCACTTCACCCATCACTGCATCCCCCAGAATCTTCTTTGGTCTCAAAAGACTCCGGCAAGTGGTCATCCTAAAGGGTTGGCAAGGACCAAAACAGGGGATGAGAAGAGGAGTCAAGAGATAGGAAAAGGGCATAAGGGAAGGTGGGGGCAAGAGGAAAAAATGGGAGGATGGGTACTTGTAGAAAGGAGGGGGGAGGAAGTGGAAGGGGTAGTGGTAGTGGTGGTAAAAGGGCCAGCATGACAAGGGCTCTGGCATGTGTAGAGGCTATGTAGGTTGTTGCGGGTATCTCACATATAGTTAGCTAGAACATTGACTAGCAAGTGAGGGGTCGACAAAAGCTTGGATTTGTCGGAGTTGGTGGTATGTAGTCAACTCATATTAATAAACAATGGTGCCCACATTTCATGCTTATGGAAGATAGATGGGAGACAATTCTTGAAGGTGGCATGTTAAGGAAAATCTAGAAAAAGTCCAGGGAATACAAGTACATAGAGTTCTTTGTTTCTAGTGGTAGGTAAAGAGGGCCTCATTGACAGTCAAGAAGAGGTAGAGCTCAGAAGCATTACTGAGAAGAGGTGGAAATGACAAATAGTGTCTAGTCAAATTACCAGATGGTAGTTTGCTTTTGGTGGTAAACCATACTGGGGATTTGATGTGTGTTAAAACTATAAGGCTAAATCAAATTCATATAACAAGGTCACAACAGAGTAATGATTTTCGCTCCCAACTCTCTCACATTCTATTTCCATTTAATGGATCACTCAATAGAGGAAAATTGAGGTTTGCAAAATAGCCTTTACATAGCAAAGAAAGGGACAAGGGACCAAATAAAACCAAAATCAATACCAAGCTTTTCTTGTATTTAGATGGAGACAGCTACATGGATTCTTCCCTTCTTTCAGATCTGTTCTGAGATATCAAAATTTTGAAACTAAAAAACAATAGGAAAAAGGACAAGGATCAGAATGGGCATGAGAAAACAGGGGAAAAAAGGAACCCACTCTTAAAAATAAGATTAAGAACATTAATAGGGAAAATAGGCTTAGAATAATAGCAATACATGACATTCCCAACCGTGTATGGATATTTACTTGGATATCCATAATCAAGTCCCTTTTTTGCTTGTAATTCTTTGTGTAATTCTTTTTCTTTCATCTCTTCAGGAGTACAGTCATCCAACTTGCTTGATTATTGTTGGTCCATGCAAGGAATAAATTGCAGTTACAATTGGAAAACCAAGCACTATTTTTGATATACCTATTTTTTCCTTAATTTTGTTTAAACAAAATCTATGCGCCTTAGAAATAAGTTTAATGTGAATAGATTTGTTCTTTCCTCTACAAGATTATGTATCAAAAATAACAGTATGAAATGGACAGTTCCGGTTTTCATCTTCTCACACAATAAACAATATACTTATAAATTTAAGGGAGTAGACGTATGCAGGAGACCAGAATTAAGGTGGAGAAAAAACTGGACATAAAACCAGTGGTTGTCTTATATGCCACCACACTACTCCTACGTTGATGGCTTGATCCCTATCGAATATCGGTACAAGTACAGTCACAAATTCAATAAGCAAATTATTTACTCAAAATACAAGTTCTAGAAAATCTGGCTATCCCGAGAATAAAGTGCATTTTTCCACTTATCTGTTGAATTCATTAAATCAGGCAACTCATTCTCGGGACTGTTTGTTTTGTAATACATGAAGTTTTCATTTTTTTTATCAATTTTTTCTCTGGTCGAAAACATCAAAATTTAGCATTTTATTACTGGAGGTTCACTAGTTTCAGGTAACCCTCCTTTTACATTTCAAAAAAAAAGGACAATTTTATACACCATAACTCCCCCCCCACCCCCACACGGCAAGTCCAGACAAAAATCTTTCATTTATGCACAAGACTGGATTTCTATCAGAGAATACAAGTGGGAAAAGAAGAATACCGCATCGCTAAGAGCTTCTGTGAGCTCACTCTCATGGGCACTGTTTTCTATTATGGGAACAATGAGCTCATCATAATAGCCATGTCCTTTAATTCCCTTGATCATCTCCATGTGAGTGATCTGCAACATTGTAAAGAGTTCGATAGTAACTTTAATGAAAGATCCATGGGGAAATGCAAAGACAACCAAAGAAAGCCCACACTTAGAAGCAAAAAAAACAAGATCCTCTGGAAGCATCACCATCAAACTTATAGAACATAGAATTCCACTAGTCCATTGCTGGCTTTCCAGGAGTACATTCAGATGCAAAGTGCCAGTTTTGCAGAGGTGACTGACCACTTGTAGGGAAGTAAGCCAAAAAGTCATTTATTAAACTTGAATGGAGAGCCAATTATTATCCTCCTACAATTGTGAAAATGGAGAGCCAATTATTATCCTCCTACAATTGTGAAAAGCTATCTAGTGCAAAGAACTCACTATAGAAAGAGAGAAACTTCAGAATCCACAAGAAGTGCATAACATAAAATGGTAAAATGCATGGCCAACCTATTTCTTACAAAAATCTTAAATGACACTGGACGTCAGAACCCTTGGGATTTCATTCATCATGTGAAACAGGGACCAAAACACAGGAATGTAACATTAAATACTCCTAAAGGTACACTAAAAAAATTACTCCTTGTCTTGCAAGAGTCCCCCTGGATGAGCATAAGGCCTTGACAAGCATGGGCATATCCTTTTTTTCACATTTTGCACAAGCTAGAGCTTTGGTTAGAATATATACAACTTGGAGAGAAATTTTGATATGGGGAGGAATAACTGGTTGAAATCCTTCTTTTTTCTCATATACTTTTTTTGAAAAGCAAAAGGCTGTTATCCGCAGGATAATCACCCAAATTCATTTTATTTTTGAAAAAGCGAAGGGTCATTATCCGAAAGATAATCACCCACAAACATACATTCCATCAAAAAACAATTACATCATGAGTTACAGGATGGACCTCTAGGCCTCACTCTGGGAAAAAATAGCAGATACAAAGTTTTCCACATAAATACCACCCCATTCCTCCCCGGTCACACCCCCCACAAAAGATCTTGGCCCGATCATGCTTGGAGCGAAAGGTGAAAGTACCGCTCCCCACATTTCCCCTGCGAAAGGAAGACCAGAAACTATCACGTCCTGGTGGGAGATCCATCCTATCTCCATCTTTTGCCAAATCTACTTCACAAACGGGCACTGGAGTAAAAAAATGATGTACATCCTCAACTGCACCCCCGCACAAAGGGCATGCCAAGTCGCCAGTGCTGGCTCATCTCTCTCTCCCCACTGCTTTGTCATGATCCATCCTCTTCTCACCAATCAAGCAAAAATCTTTACCTTCAACGGGCACTTCGCCACCCATATCAGTCTATAATCCCACATGAGATCAACATCTACCTCCGCCCCTCCCATCCCCAACCTACGATAAACCTTCACCACCGAGAAGTCACCTTCCGCTCAACGAAAACCGTCAAAGCCATCACCCGGCACCCAACCCACCAACTCCTGCAGCAGTCGCTAGAACTCATCACACCTCTGGTCGGAGAGACCCCCCCGGAAGACAGGACACCAAGATCCATCCCAGTACTCTCTGACTTTCGCCGAAGAATCCAACACACTGCTCACGAGGTGAGGAAACCTCTCCCCTAGAGTGGATCCAACCCCCTGCCAGTCGTCAAGCCAGAAGCGAAAGGAGTCCCCCGCACCAAGCACTGGGTCAAATAAACCCCGCACCCTCCTAGCCACCATCGCTAAGCCCCTGAGGAAGGGAGACGCCCCTGGGGGGGAGCACAGAGGTCCCCACGACAGGAAATCTCCATAGCAGCGCCGCATAACCGCTCCAAACAGCCCCTGTTCCTACCCCACCAGCCTTGCAATCCATTTTGTGAGGAGGTTGATGTTCGTTCTGTCCACCTCCCTAACTCCAAGTCCCCCCTCCTGTGCCAGCTGACACACCTCCTTCCACGCCACCAGCCTCACCCCCTACCCGTGGCCCCTGTGGTGGACCAGAAGAAGTCTCTCATCAGTCCCAAAACCTTCTTCTCAACCTGGCGCGGCAGACGGAAGACTGACAAAAAGTAAAACGGCATGGAAGCTAGCACCGCCTTCACCAAGGTCAATCGCCCACCTCTAGATAGGAGCCTGGAGGACCACCCAGCCAACATTCCTTCCATCCTCTTCAGCAACGGGAGCCAGTCCTGCAGTCTGAACCAACGGTCCGACGGGGGAAGGCCCAAGTACACCAATGGCAACGAGCCCCTCTCTATCTCTAAAGCAACCCCCACCCTCTCCATGTCCGTAGCTGGTAGATTAATCAGAACAAACCTCGACTTCTGGTAGCTAATCCGCAGCCCTGACGCCTCCCAAGAAGCTCAAGCAGGATCCTCAGTCTTCTTGCCACCAGCCTCATTCCTTCTACAAGGAATAGCGTATCATCAGCATACTGCAAGACCACCACCTCCCTTCCTCCGCCAAGGTCAAAGCCTCTAAACAGCCCCCTACTGCAAGCTCTATGTGCTGCCTGTGCCAGTGCATCTGCCGCAAGAACAAAAAGCATGGGCGCAAGAGGGCACCCTTGTCTGACCCCTCTTCTAGGCTGGGCCCAACCTCCTGCCGGGTTCCCGTTGATAATGATTGAAAAGGATGTTGTCGTCACACATCGCTTCATCCAATCAATCCAGATCGAGGGGAAACCCCTCCTCCGCAAGGACATCCACAAAAAGTCCCACTGAACCGAGTCATATGCCTTGGAGAAGTCCACTTTCCATAAGAAGGCCTGCTTCTTCTCCCTTCTCCATGCCGCCAACGCCTCCATTGCAATCACAAATCCATCCAGAATGCCCCTCCCTGGAACAAAGGCCATCTGGACCGATGAGACCAGACCCCCCAGGACTCCCCTTAGTCTGTTCGCCAAGACTTTGGCCACAATAAGGTAAACTGCATTGGACAAGGCAATCGGCCTAAAGTCCTAGATGTCCTCTGCCCCTTCCTTCTTAGGTAGCAGAAACAAGTAGTATTTATTTAATCTATCAAAGCCTCTGTTGCCCGACGCAGACTCCAACACCCGCATCACGTCCACGCCCACTAAGGGCCAGAACTCTCTGAAAAAGAAGACAGGGAAACCATCTGGGCCAGGACACCCTTCCGTATTGAGGCCCCACATCGCCACCTTCACCTCCTCCTCTGAGAAACCTGCCATGAGACCCTCCGCCTGGGACTCCGAAATATGATGCACATCCACCCCCCTCCACCTCCATCCTCCCCTTGCCCGCTTCCCAGTGAATTCTCTAAAGAACTTCACTGTCGCCTACCCCACCTCCTCCCTACTAGAGAAAGAGTCCCCATCTATCACCATCCGGTCTATCCAATTCTTCCGCCTCCTGGCCGAGGCCACTTGGTGGAAGAACTTGGTGTTGGAATCACCTTCTCTCAGCCACTTCTGTCTGGACTTCACCTTCCATTCCAGCTCCGTCCGTCAATCCTCCTCCTGGATCACCTTCAACATCCTCGCCCTGAGCTCCTTATCCTCTAAGGATATAGGAGCCTAGTCCTCCTGCTTGTCCACTCTGCTAATCTCTGCAGTGCCGCCTCCTTCCTTCCCCTCTTTGACGCCCTGATCTTCCTGACAAGCTTCAGGGAATCACGCAACATGGAGAGTTTCTTTGCTAGACACATGGCTGCCAAGGCCTCCACCTCCATCGCCTTCCACCTCTCCTCCACCAAGGCCTTGAACCCCTCCTCCAGAAGCCACGACCTATCGAGCTTAAAGTGTATGCTGAAACATACCCCCTCGTTCAGTCGCCACATAAGGGGAGTGTGGTCCGAAAAAGGTCTCTCCACCGCACAAACATCCGCCACCGGGAAAGCCTCAGCCAGTTCCACATTGGAAAGAAACCTATCAATCCTGGACACCTGGCCACTATTATTCCTCCAAGTGTAAGTGCAAGCCGTAGGGGACCAATCCACAAGCCCATGAGCCTCAATGAAATCGACAAAGAGATCTGACTCGGGGTCCTACCTCCCCCGTCCACCTGGCCCGTCCTCCACCTTCAACGTTACATTGAAGTCCCTCCCCTAGCAACCAAGGAATTCCAACGTAATTTGCCGCTGCTGCCGTAAGCTCCTCCCACATCACCCTCCTTGCTTGGGCGTCAGTGGGATCGTATACTCCAGTAACCCTCAATCTAGTTCCTCCAAACCTCCTGACCAAGCACACCAAGATGATATGCTCTCCGCATCAGACATCCTCGAGGGCAAAGACATCCTCTCTCCAACCAAGGATCTGTCCTCCTACTCTACCGCTCGCGGTCAGGGCTCGAAACCCCTCCATCCACAACCCTCCAATCTCTCTCCAAACCCCTGCTCCGCATTTTGCCATCTTAGTCTCCTACAGCAGCACGACATCCGCCCTCCACTGTCTAATGTATCTCCCTAGAGTCGTCCTCCTCGTGGGGTCGTTGAGGCCCTGCATGTTCCAGGTGATCACTCCGTTCATCTAGCAGATGTTGTACTCTCCTGTGTGGCCTGCCTGAAGCCACCAGTTTCCGCCGTCTTCCGCACCTCTTCGTCGTCACCGTTTAATGCCTCTTTCATCTGTGAGTGCTGAGGATCTCGTCCACGTCCATCCACTACCACCCTTGGTCTCTGCCTGCCCTAAAACGACCACCTCCTCAGATAACGGAGGCCACCACCGTGTCCCCTGCTCATCAACCGAGGCGTCCACCCTGTCAAGGCAATCTCCACATGGTTATCCCCCAGGTTCCCATCCAGTCGTTGTCTCGAGTACACCTCCATGACCTCCGAGTTGCCTCCTTGCTGCTGCCTCATCTTGCCCATCGCAGGCCCATAGCCATCTTCCCCCAATGCCACCAATGGTCGAGTTGCCCCAGGCAGGGGCCATTCCTCATCATCGGCTCCTCACATCGCCAAGGATCGATTCCCAGACGCCATCTGTCCAGCGCCATCCACCTCTTGCATCGATCCCAGGGGCAACGGCGAGGAACCAAAGGGGTCGTCGCCCTAAAGCTACTCGCGAGTCGCTGCTACAAACTCGGGCTCAAGCGAAGATCCGCGAGCTACCCTCCTAGATTCGGGTTCAAAGGAGAGCACTTGAACCAAAGCTTCGAATCCGTGCTCCTGCCGCTCTCCAGTCTGGGCCACCTCCCGAGGTCCAGATCCCTGCTGCGTGGGCCGAAACGCAGCTTCGGACCTTGGCGAAGGATCCAGATCCAAATCCGGAATGACCTCCTCTTCGCAGCTCCGCGCCCCAGACGCAGCTAGGTTTAAAAGTCCATCCCCCTCGCCTAATCGACCCTCCCCAAACGCAACTGCTGACTTTTCCTCTTCCGACGCGCCCCGAATCCCTCGGATCCCAGTCGTCCTCCGCGAGATCTCCGCGGATCTCTCGGGAGAAGAGACCTCGACTGCGGCGTGACCCTCGGGCTTCCCCAGTGCGGACTTCGCAAACCCCTCGGGAGCCGCGTCCACGTCAGCGACTCCTCGACTCCGCTTCGCAGCCTCTGGCTGTCGCTGCCCCTTCCCCACCGCCACCCTCACAGCTCTGGCAGTCGCGGCAGCGTGCCACCGTCCTCGCTCCAAGCATTCCACCACCCAGGAAGATCCTCCCAGTCGCAACAGGATCTTCCTCAGCGGTTTTGCCCCAGCCTTCAATTCAACCAGCGCTGTCACCAGTCCCTCCGCCAGTCCGAGCACTCCGCAGCTCCTGACCCTCGCGAACGGTGCCACGATCGCCTCCACCACCTCGACCGAGCGCAGCCACCACGGAATCCCAAGGATGGCAAGCTCCATCTTCGGTCGCTCGGGTGGGCGCTCCGGCAGAGCCCCATCATGCGACGATGGGCACCTCCAGCGCCACCTCCCTCCCCCCGCAACGCAGACAGTGAACAGCAACTCCCACTTCTCCGCCAGAAGCCCACACGCCACGAAAAGCCCCTCCGCCACCTGCACCACCCTTGCCCCTCCCCTTCTCGCTGCCTCTCCTAACGAGCCCTCCACTGCCACTCTCGCCACCCTCCCTTCCACAACCTCCCCTACCATACTCCCTTCCACCAAACTCCTCAAGGCCCTAACCCCATTCGACCAAGGGGCCTCCACCTCCGTCTCCGACAACACCCTTGGCGAAGGCGACGGCAGCCCCCTCTTCCTCACGCCCACAGCGCCCCCTGGCATCCACCGCTTCGATGGCCCAGCCCCTCGCAACTCCAGCATTGCCACGACTCTCGGCAGTCTCTGATCCAATGATCACCGCCGAAGCACTTGAAGCACCAGCCCCGTTCGATCGCACCCACCCAACTCCTCACAGACCTCCGGTGGTCCGACGAGCCTCGCTCCACCTGGCTGCAACCCACCACCTCCAACCAACGCCAACCTCCAGCCACACCACCAAACCGCCCTCCTTCCGAAAGGTCCCCCCTCCGCCCTCTGACACCCTCTTACCCCTGCCCTCGCTCCCTCTCCCCCTCTCTCTCTCACTCACTCTCGCTCGCTCTCTCCATCCAGGTCGCTCTCTCAATCTCTACACTTGAGCCTTGATCCAAATTCATTTTATTACACGGAAATCCAAAGTTACATCATAGATTATATAGCAAATTCCCAAAATACCACCTAGGAAGAAATGGAGGACACAAAATTATTTTTTCTCATATATTGCTTTTAATCTCAGCATGTCTAGTCTCATCGATTAGGCTCAGCCAAAACCATGCCCTAGAAGAGGAGCCTTGGCATGATGGTAAAGTTGTTACTATGACCTGGAGGCTGGAGATCATGGGAAATATAATGCCTCAAATTTGGGCTCCCAAACCATTTTGAAGTCGAGCAAATACTAGATTGGGTCAGTGTACCTAGTAAAATATGAAACCTCATGTTTTTGAACCTTGGTAAAATGCATCCAGGATAGCTCCTATATGGTACCTTCTATCCATTACGCCCCAAGTTTTCCAATAGATCTATTTCCATGAAATTCTAAGGTCCATACCTCAAGTTACGTGAGGAAACCTGATTTGAGTAGGTGAGATGTAAATAAAACAGGACTAGGATAGGCCAAACCTGAGCTTTTCTAACCTTGATCCAACTCTAGTATGTAAAAGAGGCATTTAAGCTTTAGAGCTGCCATTAGTGCCTGAAGACTAGATTTCTGAGTGAGGTGGAGGAAAAAAGAAGTACAAGAAAAGTGGAAGACGAGAAATAGGTTCCTCACAAAGGTGCCTACAATTTAGGGAGACCACATTTGCATGCCAGGCAAGGCACTATAGACATACGGTGGTAATGGGCAAGTGTGCATGACAAAGCATGGTGGCACTAACAGAGTTGGTACGTGAAGAGATCAGTGGCTGACAACAACAGGTGCAAGCGTGAGTCAACCAAGGAGAACGGGTTGAGCACATGTTTAATCAAGCATAAGGTAGAGATTGAAATGCACAGTGATCCATGTGATGTGCGAGTACCCAATCTAGCTAGGAGGTGGTGTGAGCATGAGTTAGACCAACCCAAGGCTACTTCAGATCAACCAAAGCCCTATCTGGCCTATTTTAGCTAACTCACAACCCAAATGGACTCCATTATTTGCAATCTATGCATCTATAGTCTCATTTTCGCACATACTATGCATTGGTGATCCCCAAATCATGTTTGAACCCTTGATTCGCATTGTTAGCAGTGACTACTACATTGCGTGCATACCTCAATTTTTGTCATTTTTTACCTAGATCTACATTCCTGAATCTTGTACAATATACACAAGGGCATGCAGACATTAGTGAAGATTCCCCAACTTATATTTCAATGTCATTGTGACAAGAGTAGTCCATCCTTTCTTTGTGATGACGATGATTGTTGATGTAATATCTTATCCTGATTTGTATGTACCTCAATCTGTGTGCATTTCCTTTCTCTTGCTCATTACTTTGGAGTCCTTGTTCACTTGCCATGTTTATTCTTTTTTTTTTTTTGAGAGGAAAAAGGATGATTACTAGAGATCAATAATCATCCACTTTATATCATCAATAATCATCCACTTTTTTTGGACATGGCTGGCTAGTGCAAAGTCTTTGCTTTTCTTTAGGCTATTTGGTTGCAGAGGAACGGTAAAGTTTTTAATAATGATAAATGTTGGGTGGAGAATGTTGTAAGGGAAGCTTCTTATTTTTCTTACTTTTGACTCCAAAACTTGTAAGTCCGTTCCTCTTTTAATTTAATATAGTTGCAGGATAATTACCATGCTCAAGTAATCTTCCTCTTTTCTCTAAAAAAAAAAATCATCAATTAAAAATTACAAATTATAAAACCAAAATTGAGACAAAAAAGTAACCTCCTTGATCACATTTTCCACCAAAGCACTTTCCCTATTGAAAAGCATAGAATTACACTGAAGCCAGTGGGACCAAAGAGCCGCACAGCCACAATCTAGTTGAGCGTATTTGACTGGATGCCACCTCAGAAAGAAGACCAAAAATCATCCATACTTGTGACATTTATCCCTTTGAAGCACAGATTCTCCCAAACTGACCAAGCAAAGCCATAGGACCAAAACAAATGAGGAACATCTTCATCATCCTCGTGGCACAAAGAACACATCGTATCAACATCCTCAGCCCACCTGCTTTTGCGGACCTTCGTAACCAAGCAACCCCTAATGGGAGTGCCCAGCACGAATCTTACTTGACTACAAACAAGAGATCAAGTGTGATATTGAGTATAATAAAAGAATATGGTACAATAAAATCAACCACACAAGATGCACAATAATTTATAGTAGAAAACCCTTCAAGTAAAAAATCACTACCTAAATCTCGCAGCTTAAGATTTTCCTGATCAGTCTACATCGATCAAATCCGCTATCCAAGACAATTAACAAGTTGTCTCAACCCTTAAAACCACTAAGGTGAAGTGCAGGTCACCTTAACCCAACTCAATACTAATACGATTAACAATTTGTCTCACCCAAAATACAAAAGAAGAAAACTATAAACTAGAAAGCACAAATGATATAATACAACTTAAGCCTATGGAACCTTAAGTGAATTAGCATGAAAATCAAACCGAAGTTTAGAAGCTTACTACGGAGGTTTAGCGCATTCGTGTGGGAAGATGAAGCGTGAAAGCATTGCAAGGCACATGAAAAAGTCTCTTGTTTCTCTAGAACTTGCATCTTTTTGAGTGCAAGAGAGAATGATTGTATTGTTTTTTTCTTCTTGTTGACTAAGTGGAGCCATGTTTATTTATAGAGAATCATCTAAAATAATTTTAGTATAGTTATTAATGATATCCAATGGTTAAAAGATGAAATTAGATTTAATTATTGATGAAAATTATTTTTAGTCAATCAAAGAAATGTTCATTGGTTGATCAAATAACGTAGAAATTTTTTAACAAAAATCATATGAATATACCGATCGACCATAAAATATTTTGGTCGATTAAACAATATCATTGGTCAATATTATGATTGATCCATCAATGTGCGTAAAGGTTGCAAATTTGCTTCATACACATATTGATTGATCAAATATATTTTTGATCGATCAATATTTATTTTGGTCGAACAAGTAAAGTGAAAATGAAATATAAGATTTTTTGTAAAGTGGTAGGTCAAAATACTTTTTGATTAATCAAAATGGATCACTTTTGGACTTTTAAAAAACATCACATTTTGGTCAATCAAAATACCATTTTGGCCGATCAATCAACATTTTGATTAATCAATCTATTATTTTAGTCAATCAATTCACACGAAAATGAAAGTTGCTTAAGTACATGCAAAGTGGTTGACCAAGGAAGTATTTGGTCGTTCATTAATTTACTCCTATGGCATCCAATTAGTTAAAACCGATCTTTCCAAACCGTATTAAAATCAATTTTAGTTTAAAGATGTTCCTTATACATTCAAACAAAAAAACTCACAAAATACATAAATCATCAAAGAACACTTTGGAAGTCTTCTTCAGATTTTCAAGTCTCTTTCTTGATTTTACCATTCCATTATTCTCACAATGTTTTATCCATGTCTTTCCATACACAGGCTTTCAATCTCTAAAACATTAGCTGAACAATTTGCATATATACATTGATTTTGTTATCATCAAAATCAAAAGTATCAACAGCCCCTCCTTATCAACCAAAGGAAAACCTTCACCTTTAAAGGTATTGTCATCTGCCAAAAAAATCTACAGTCACCAACAAGAATCTCATCTTCCAAAGGCAACCCTCTTAGGAGCTTGTATACCTTAGATACAGAGAAAGTGCCCTCATTCCACAACTGCCTATCAAGAACACCTAGAGGCAGACGATGATCCTGCAGTAAAGATAATAAAAATCACAACCCCTGTTTGCAAGCATTAGAAAGGCTCTCATCAAAAATAGGTGACCAAGAGAGGGAGGACTCATCCCAGAGCCACCTGAGACTTGGAAACCACCAAAGCGTATAGGTGAGGCATCATTTCAGCAAACATACCATACTCCAACCAATCATCCTCCCAGAATCTCAAAATCCTTCCATCACCAAGGACCAAGTGAACATACCTCAAGATCCGCTACAAAACTGGCAAAATAGACCTCCAAAAACCAGATGCACCTTGAGAAACCATCATCCTCTCAATAACCAACAAGGATCTGCCATATGAATCCTTCATGAGGTAATGCTAAAGAAAATCCTTATTCGCAAAAAGCTTCAATCCCCACTTCAGCAACAAAGCATCACAGAAATCTCCAAGGGCCCGAACACCCGACCCACCCTCCTTTTTTGGCCGACAAATCACATCCCAAGGAAACAATTACACTCAAGCCTTTCTAGAAGAAATGCTTCCTCGCAACCTCAAGGGTGGCAATTATCTTCTTGGCCTTGCCATGTTTATTCTCAATTGGATACTTGTGATGTCAATGCATGAAATTGGTTAAGCACGTTCAAGAATGCAATTTATTAATTATCAAGGCTCTATAACCTGAATTGATGATTGAAAATGGTGTTATTATAGGGAATAATTAAATGCATTCCAATCAGATAATGAAGGTTGATTATTAATTATTTTGCTGATAAATGACTTGCAATTGCTAAAGTTAATAACTAATGCTTAGGAATACATGGATAATCAAATATTACTTATTGTGATTAAAATGACGAGCTAAAGTGCAAATTATGATGACTATGGAATACATTGCAAATGGTTATGATGAGGCCAAAGTTTCTTGCATTGACCATGGATCCGGATAAGAAAAATCCGAGCTCAGATCCAGCATGGAACAGATCTCTCCCTGAACTCGGACCATGAACCTCCTGAGTTGTCAAGACAAGATAAAGGTGGCCAGCAAATTTTAACGTGGAACAAGGAGCCTAAGGATTCTAACATGCTTTTGTTCTCAAGTGAAAGTGATGGACTAAGTTGTAGTGCAAGTGCAGAATATTTTCCTAGCTTCGAGAGCAGTATGTATCCATCTTACTGCTCAGAATATCACAAAATACCTCCCATGCCTTCTAAGGAACCCATTGACACATTAAGGATAGTACAATAAAGAGGCGTGCATAATTGCTAAGTTAATTAATAACTAGATAATTGAAAAGGATAATACTTGGACAGTACCCATTTCTTGTTCTTTACTATTTTTTGTTCATCTCCCCATTTTACTAGGTTTTTTTTAATTTTTTCATTTGAATTCCATACTCAACATTTGGTCAGTAGTAGTAGAGGTTTGCTGCTCCATGAGGAAAGAATGATGCTGGTCCAAGTTTTACACCGCTAACTGGTCAGGAAAGATCTATTTTACTATTTTCAATAGTTTCCCTTTTCGTCTTAGCAGTGGTACTTTAATTTTTTTGGCACTTCTTACTTTATTATTTAGATACAGCTATGAACCGTTATTAATGGACTATTGATGTATAAAATATTTTATCGCAGCTCTTTTATTGTTATGAATTAGCATTCTCATTGTAAATGATGTGTGATGATGCTTGTTGTGGTTTTATATAGATCTCGAGTGAGTTATGGAGATCAATCTGAGATTCTGAATCTCCAAGTACAAATTGTGGAACTAGCCTCTTGTGGAAGACAGGATAAGGTTGCAAGAATAGACCCAAAGTGCTCCGACATTTACATGGACCATGCACATATCAGGAGCTTCATGCATTGGTCTACCTATTTTAACGGTCAATGATATGACTCTATATTTAGCTTCAACACCTGATATAGCATATACACTTTGCTACAGGCTTTTCCTTCCACCAAATTTACCCCAAAAAACACACAATATGGAGTAATAGATTCATATCCCTTTTAGATCTGTAGCCAAATAAATATAAGAGCAATCTTCAATAGTTAAACCTTTCCCTTTCAATAATTATCTTTCTTAAAATCAGGCCAAGAAGCATTAACTGGCTTGCACTACTCACAACACTAGCAATATCTTGAGAAGTTGAAGATATGAAGTTTACCAATGTAATATCCTTGATGGTGATTACAGCCTAAAGGCTCCATAAGTCAAACAAAAGCCATCATTCTGTCAAACGGAAACCCCTAGAGTTTGACCCCAATATGTCATCAAAGTGTCATATCAATTTTTTCCCCAAGAATATGCAGCATGCCAAAAATTTAAGGACTACCATGACTATCCTGCTAACCTGATAGCAGAGAGGTACAGTATATCATGAAAAATAGTTACGCAAGCATAATATGTAAGGGAATATTGTGAAACAAAAAGAGTAGAAAATAAAAAGCCACAAGAAGATTTCCAATGCATCATCTTGAAGATACTTATGTGCAGAAAACTTTGAGGTTAAAGTAGCAATCAAACACCAAGGCAAACAATTAATTTCTTAAACTAATTTTTTATAATCTTCTACATATGCCGGTAATGAAAGAGCCATTATGACTTTACAACCTTTTTTTCTTATGAAAAGTAAAGGGGTGACTGTTCAAAGATAACAGCCCACCATCATGTCTTTACAACTTCCAACCTTATAAAGATGCTAAATGAAAATTTTGAACATCGGAATAGATGTTTAGAGGTATACATCCACAATAAATATATGTGCATTTCATTGAGAAAGACATTTTGAAGAACAAAAAAAAGACCCTGAAACTTACTGCCTAAAAATAACATGAAACTTACATGAAATTCCTTACAGGAAGGGTTGATCATTGTCACGATGCAGGACTCCATTCCATGGCTATGAATTACTGCCCCAGCATCACGCATCTGATAAGCCTGAAAAGTAACCAGCATGGGGTTAGGTGAAGGTTACTATTGCACAAGGAACTAAACAAACAACCACCACCACCAAGCCTTTTCCCACTGCAAATGGGATTCGATTGGCTGCAGGTATGCTTTCTTCATTCTTCCCCTACCCTTTTTTTCAGGCTGAACAACACAAAGTACTGATTTAATGATAAAAATTTTGAAGGATCATTTATACCTAAAATAATATAAAATGCTCAAAGTTCATGTAAATAGCAGACTTCTTTAATTTTCTATATCATGTCTAAAATATTGGAATTTTAATGTATAGCTATTCAGTTCTAAAACTTGCTAATAAAAAAACCTTGCTAAGCCAAAGTTAGAAAATTCATTAGTTGTTTTTACAACAGAATTAGTAATAAGTTGTGCTCCAATAGATGAAAAAGCCTGTTCAAGTACAATACTAGATAATATATTGTAGTCAGTTAAGAAAAGGAGATTGTCAGAGAGATGAAGTAAAGGTCAGTAGTAATCTCAATTCAATCACAAAAAACTTCAGCAAATAGGGTACCGCTAGTCATACAAATATTGGGCACTCAAATGGTGATCTCCACATAAGATTGGTTGTTACTAAAAAAACAATCAATTAAACCAAAGGGAAAACTGATAGAACCCCTTTTGAGTTTACCTATTGAAAAGTGCTTTTGTATTGGAAACCCACTCCAAAAATCACTTAACCCTTGCTAACTACCCTTGTAGTATCTTTCTTGTCCCTCAATACATACCCACCCCCCCCCCCAGGCGGCCAAGTCTGCAGATTGCACCAAGGAAGACCTCCTCATATGCATCCACAATGCCAAGTACCCCAATGCTCCCACCTTCTTCATCTACACCCCATCACATAAGCAACAACATCTGCATTCTCCATCACCCACAGGTCTCCATCGGTTCACCTCACTTCCCCTTCACTGGAACCTTGAATATTATAATCCCAAGGATATCCTCCATGATATTCCCAAGCATCACATGTTTATGTGTGTTGACATCAGTCAACATACTCTACATATTTGACAAAACCAATAAGAGCTTGTGATAAAGATGACCAAAACTGTGATGCACATGAGGTACTCAATAGTCAATACGATGCCAAAAGAAATGTTTAGTAAGATCAACCAAAAGTGAACAAAGGAATACACAATAAATCTGTTACACAAGGCTTTTTCTGTTACAAGTTTTTTTGAAAAAATTTTTCCGTTACAAGTTCTCATAAGTATTTATGGTAAAACACACTTCTATGTGCATGAACCACCAATAAAATGTGGTTTACAGATGCTGCTTGTGAACACTTATATGCACGTGTGCATTTGCATATATATGATTTGTAAATACTTCGAATATGTTGATTATATGATGTGTGCATATCTATACGCATGTGTATGTCACTAACCACATCTACATGTCACTAAATAACCATAATAATATGTGAGAAATCATAACAAATGATGTGTGCACGATATTGCTTTGTTTGACTTTTGAATTTTTCTTTTTTCAAAAAAAAAGAATTTTGTTCTACTCCAACTGACCTTGAGGAAAGAAAAAAAGGGTGTTAACAGAAACAATCAACCTAATAAACTTGTGCACGAATTCCATCTCTTAATCAGCAAGTACAACAACATGTGGTGATTTCACAAATAATAATAACGTGCAATTCTTCCAACATTGACTTAGAGAAATGTAGGCATATAGTGTTCCCTGGGATTTTGAATTTTGTTGATGCTCCAAATGACTAGTAAATAAAGAAATGGCATGTAACAACATGGAAAATCATCCCAATAATATCACTTACATGTTACTGTAATGCCCTTAATAGAGTCCCAACATTGTAAAGACATGAAAGTCAGGTGTGGATTATATGGGTTCGGGATGCCTTTCAACTTGGTCATAAGCACTTTTTAGTTAATGATGTAGCACAACCAGGCCCAAGCCCAATAGGTGGTGAGGGTCATTTTTCTTCATTAAACTTTGGCTTGTACTTAAGTACCAACAAAAGCAAAATTTGAGGTGTAAACCAGCCAAAAATGTACAAACTAAGTGTTCAGTGTTGTAACAGTTACACCATAAAGTGATAGCAAGAACCACCCTTGGAGCATGTAGAAACCACCTCCCAAATTCCACATCACCTTTTTGTTTTGAAGGGGAAAATTCCAGATCTCTACTAATTGAACATACAAACCATGAAGAGGATGAGATTTCAAATAAATGTACACACAGCCAAAACAGTTATACATAGAAAATTTATGAAAGAAGGTGCGGACTATAGGAGTTGAAGAATAGTACCCTCTCAACTCGGGTCAACCATTTTGGATCATCATCTCAGGTTTATTAGTCCCAAACTCAATGACTTGTGAGGGTCATTTTTCTAATACCACTTGATGGAACAAGGAGAGGAGTTAAGGAGTTAAAGAGAACCACGGAAAAACATGCAACTAATTGCATGATAAGAATCTCTTCCAGAAAAAGAAAAAGGCATGATAAGAAAACAAAAACCAAGGTGAGAACGTGATGGAGATAATGAGGAACTAACAGAAGGTAAACTAATAGAATAACACCATTATTCCATTGACTGGTTGTCAATTGCAAACCATGGCCATCTGTAGACTCCAGAGCCCATTCTCCTATTCCATCAATGATTTTTAAATCAAAATCATGAAAAAAAAACAGAAAACAAAATGCCTAGTGCTAAGTCATCAGTATACTTGCATTACATCCAATACA
The DNA here is from genome assembly GCA_037157565.1 of Thalassia testudinum. Classification (NCBI taxonomy): domain Eukaryota; kingdom Viridiplantae; phylum Streptophyta; class Magnoliopsida; order Alismatales; family Hydrocharitaceae; genus Thalassia; species Thalassia testudinum. Next base: position 12,245,742 of record JAZHRO010000077.1, on the reverse strand, counting down.
ATAAATGAAATGCATAGAAAAGCCAAAATAAACTTCAAAGATCTAATATGATGATGATGATGATTCTAAACTAAGAAAATACTTATGATGCAAATGATATTTTTGACTCAACAATCCCAATTTGAATCTACAACACTCAAATGAATCCAATTCAGATTCAATATCATGCAAATGACACTCATCATAGAGATTAGATACTCGCCACATCAGATTGACAACACTTCACCAATATATATCTTACCATCCTTGTCAACTCCATTGCTCTTATATCAATCACTGTTAATCAACAATTATTCAAGATCAATTTGGAAATTTCATGCATGATGGATTCAAGTAATCAACTTCATGAAAAGACATATTGGGCCTAAACATGATGAACAAAGTAAATTGATCTACACCATCTTGACAAATTGTCTTTCTCATTTCTATCACCCTAAATTTCTATGCCCTACAGAAGTCTATTTTAAGAAATGCTATTATTCACCCAATAACAAGAAGAGAGACGGACTTTTCAACGAATAAGCTCCACTTCAATTTCTAAAAAATCTCTAACTGACAATTACCTTCATGAAGAGAGGTGCACAATCGCTGCACTTCCGGGGCTTATGTGGGTATGGCTTTGGAAGTGGAGCAGACAACACATCCCCGGCTCCTGACATCACGTACATGTCCTCCGGCATCATCCTCTCCTTTTGCACTCCTGCAAACAGCAAACAAGTGGTCACTTCAAAGATGAGAAAACAAAAGAACAGCACCTCATGCAGATGAAAAATCGAAGAATCAACTTAACAAGTCCTGCAAACACCCTACATTAACTTCCCATCGAATGGCCATAATCCAATCCAATAACAAAGTGCTTGACCATGAAATTGCGATACTAGTGTATGGTTGTACTCTACCTACATTTTTTGACCTTGTAATAATATTATAACTAAGATACATCGCAGATACAGAACCTGGACACAGGAAATGTTCCAAATAATTTATATACTTCTCGAAAATTATAACTATGATACTTGAAGACCACATCCCACTGCAGATAGATCGCACCGAGAATAATCCCATCATATCCAATTCCATTAACGTCAACTGATACAGAGGAGTGAGCATTTAGCAGTTACGAGAGCAGTAAAATTTCCAACAAAATACACAGGAAGCACGAAAATCCATCTAACTCCTTCCCTTTCCCAAGCTCTGCCAGCATGTTATTGAGCATAAGTTCAATTTCCTCCTATTCCATGGGCAGAATAAGAAGAATTATCCTCCCGTCCTCCTTCGCGAGACCCCGAAAACGTACGATTCCGATCGGGAACGACGTGAAACCATTTCCGGCATCGTTTCTCGATATCGCTTGACAGCATAAGCAAGTGTACAAACTAGAGCATCTTCTCATCGTAACAAGATCCCCCACTTTCGATCGCGATTCGCACTTAGTTGGACAAATATAGCAAAACGCTTGACGAGACGAGTTCCACGTGTCTTCCCTTCAGTGTACCCTTTGGAGTCCACGAGAATTGGCGAGAAGGCACGAGGAGAAGATTACCGGAGGGGGACATGACGATGAGCTGCTGTTGTCTCGGGAGGGCGTCGTCATGGACCTTGATGGTGATGCTGCCGCCGGTGCCAGAGACCCACCCGAGCGTGTAGAACTGCCGGCAGAGCTCCGCCAACAGAGACCGGGTCTGCTCCACCGCCTCGCCCTTGAGGTACTCCTCCGATGAAGGCGCCGCACTGGCGTTCCCCGCCTCCATGATCGCCAATGACGATGGACACTGAGGGAGTGGGGAAGAGACGGAGGCCATGTTGTGTTTTCCCCAAGTTTGGGGGGTGCGGGTGAGTGGGTTTGTACGGACAGCAGTAGAAAAATTAATAAATCGACTCTGGCAGATGCATCATTCCACTTTTGAAGTGTCCACTTTGTATAAATTAAGTTGATTTTTTAAAAGTTGATTTTCTAAAGTTTTCAATGCAGTTAATATTAGAAAAATTTTGTATAATTTTAGATAAATTACCTAATATTATATGTTCAGTTCAATGTAAATTTTGTTATCTTCTAGATATTTAAAATTCACTTTAAAGTTACTTCCTAATGTTAGATAGCTTGTACCTAACGTTAGATAGACTTTAAGAAATCCTCTAACTATCCAAATCAATTTTGTTGAACTTATGAAGTTCTAGGATGATCCACTAACACCTAAAGATATGTTTTATCATATTTTTGAATTAATTAGATAGAGTGTTGTGACTTTTAATAACTTATGCAATTTGATGTTAATGTAATTTGATACTTTGTGTGATTTATAACTTTTACAAGAATTACCACAAATCGTGCACATATCTGGGAAATACTGAGCATATACAAAAGTGAAAACACAAACCAATTTAACAACAATAATGACAAGTAGTAGCACAAACACACAACTAATAATTCAATATTAGGATAGAATCTACCAGATAGTAATCTCAACACCATAAGAGAGGTAATAACTTTGCAGAATATAAAATGTATATTATATGCATCAGAAGTGATAAATATGATACAATATGTAAGCACGGGATACATCAAAAGCTACTGTAATTATTTCTCTTCTTTCGACAATATGCCTTCAATAGAGGTAGGTCAACCTTAATCTGCATATGTACATCTATGTTGTCAATTTGCGAGCCTTCAAAACTCGCAAATAATGGAGGTCGAGTTAGTGCCTGCGTTAGAAGTGAGGAGGCTTGGGTAACCTCTCTAAAATCCCCACCTCACATCTTCTATGGTGCTGGCGGAGTACTTGGAGAAGGGTCAACTACCGATCCTTGTGGAGTAGCAAAGTCAATATCATCTTGCTACTCCACATCAGGATCTTGTAGGTTCTCTGCATCATGCTCAAACAAGTCCAAATGAAGATGTGATACATGCTCCTGCTCGGCATCAAGTGGCTGCAATTGCTCTGGATGGTCTAAATCCTGGTTTGGCTGGTATGGATCAAGCTGTGGCTTGCCTAAATCCTGCTCTAGCTGGTATGGATCATGATGTGGCTGGTCTGTGTCATGCTATGGCTGGCCGAGATCCTGCTATGGATGGTTTGGATTGCAGTGTTGCTGATCCGGATCATGCTCTGGATGGTCTGGATCCTGGTGTAGCTGGTATGGATCAAGTTGGTTTTCATGAAGATGCTGACCTCGAACTTCGCATCTACCAGCTCTATGCCTCCCATGGCCTCGACCTCGACCTCGACTTCATCCTCATCCTCGCTCTCGACCACGTCTATGTTCGAGGACCATGACAGGCACCTTGTCTAAAGCAACGTAGTCATCCTCCTTGTCCTCCTCATCTAAATGGTCGATTGATGCCAACTCGAGAAATTGTCCTGAGATCTCAAACGGTAAAATCTTCCTGGCCTATTGTGCTATAGATTTGATGGCGTTCAGATGACTATAACTTCATCCCATCTGTCAAGCTAGAAAAAAAATTGGTTAATTTTAGAATATTAAAGAACCACATGAGTAGAAATGAATAAAAGGTTTAGTAATTGGTAACCTCACTCCAAAATAGCTCCACATTATGTCCTATGCATCTCCATATTATCTTACAATACCACGCATTGTAGTCGTTTGTCACTATGGCTCCATCAGCATCTGGTGGAACAATCTGGCGAAGTCGATGTTTTCTCGCTATCGAACCACCAATATGAAGTGCATGCTCCGATCTCCGGTCAATGTCATTCTTTCCTCTAAGGACAATGGCATGCAGTGCCTTATTAGTGTCACAATCTGGTGGGAGACCTTGGTGACCACCAAACTAGCGCATAACTCAATCAAGAAACTGATGCTCTACCATATGGAAGTGCACCAATAGAACTCGAGCAACCCAAATCTCCCAGCCAGCTAAGAAATACTGAGGAAGCTGTGCTATAATCTCCTCAGTATAAGATCTCCAAATAACCTGAAATAATAAGAAGGTCACGCAATATCTTAATTTAAGAACTTTAAATTACGCGAATTGAAATTTCTTACCTGATCGAGAGCTTGTATGTCAAAAGCATCCTAATATGGGTGCACGACATGAGTCGAATGGTCTATAACCTCAAATAAAGCCCCTCAGTGACATGCGAGCGGCCTTCCATTCCATTATGGTCACTGATGAACCATAGGAGCGATATAGGGGAACCACTCCCACGCCCACACCTATAAAAAGGATCAGGCAACCACCGATTTGTCCGATGACATTGCGGGCGGCTCTACACAAATTCCTACATTGAAATGATATACAATAAGTCAATCTCAAGATGTAAATAGTGACTTTGAAAGGAAGAACATAAATTTACTTTACCTATATAAGAATGTTAAGCACATAGATCCCCAACTGGGCAGTCTAGAGACATCAAAATCTTGAAGCAGTGGCAAGTATGTAAGTGAAACCAATGTACCAGATTTCTTGGGGAAGAGGTTTCCTCCTAGCATCATCAAGATGTACACCCGTGAGTACTGCTGCACCGTCTCCTTGTTTGCGTCGTCTGGTAGATCTTCAAAATTTTATTGTAGCCAACATAACTTAATTCAAGATCTTTTCAGGTTTGGTGGCTGCCGTCCTAGCAATTGTTGGTACAAAAGGTGACCAATTTTGTCTCATAGAACTTGCATTCAGCAATTAGGGATTCTAAGCAAATATTCCTTACTGTAACACAATACTTATCTACAAGCATGTCAGTGACAACAGGTAAAAATTTCGTTCCCATCAAGAGTAGATAGTGTAAAGACCCGTCACACTTTTAGCTCTTTAAGACGTCTGGACCCTTTCCAGAACGTCTGAAAATAAAATTTTTGTACGCGCTCTACGCTCTGCGCGTGGGCGGCCGCAGAACGTTCTTCTCTCTCTCCCTTCATCCTTTCCCCAAACCCTAAAACCCCCACGTCACCTATTTAAACCCCTCCCCTCCTCTCCTCTCCACTCCACACATTACCACCTTCATCTTCAGAGATTGCGGGAGTGGCGAGAGGAGGTGAGCGAGGAGAGAGAGGGAGAAAGAGAGTGCGGGAGGAGGAGGCTAAGGTCAGAGAGCTTCGGTGGAAGCTCGGCGAAACTCGTACAGCCACCGCGGGCGCACGCGGGAGGAGGAGAGAGCTTGGGGAGACGACCTCTTGACCATCTGCAGTGGCTAGAGCTGTCGCGGCGCGAGGTGGAGCGCTGCGGAGAGCGCTGGGAAGAGGTTCTGGTGATAGAAATTTTCCAGTATCAGGCGTCTGGAGTAGAGTCCAGACGGATGGCGGAGCACCTGGACGTCTGGAGTTAAAGCCAGACATCTGAAAGCTCATTTACCGCGAAGGTACATTCTTTTTCGCGGTTACGGCCATGCAGGCCTCACTACAGATGAATGTTTGGTCTGATTTGGGGGCTACGGCTGTCGTACACAGGAGCAGCCTTGGGAAGGAGTACAGAACGCTTTCTCACACACTTTTGGACGTCTGATCAGATCACCAGACGTCAGGAGGTGCTTTCAGACGACCGAAGGCGTGGCCCGACGTCTGGAACTGCTTTCAGACGATCGCAGAGGAGTCCTGGACGTTCGAGGACACCGCAGAGACTTAAGGTAAGGTTCTGGTATCTTTTAAGACATCTGGACTTGTTCTCAAACATTTGATTTTGGACAATAAGCACGTTTTTGACCCGTTTGGGGTCTGATTGGGGTCTGTTTTACGCAAATGAAGTACATGTAGTTTCCTTGTGAGTTTCTCTATGTACTAGAGACCTTTGTACACTGTTCTGAACCCTCCTTTTATGATGTCTTCCCTGGTATAGGGTTTCAGCCTGCTGCATGTTTGGGGCTTGTAGAAATACCTAGGTCTGCGGTTCGAGCCCCCATTACTCCCAAATTGTCTGGTAGAGTGGTTAATTCTGTTAATGATATTTAAATAAGAATGTGCTTGTGGAAATAGCCAATGGAACCCTAGGATGTAGCATGAACCCTAGGATAGAGAAATGAATGAATCGTTTGTGCTGTATAATGTACTTGCATGCATGATTGAGCTAAACTGTTAGCAATTGCCTGTATTTTAATTATGAGCTACTTGTAAATTATGAACAATTACCTGTGAAATCATCAGTCGCATGTATTGACTTATGGAAACACGAGCTGCTTGTTTATGGACGAGAAATGAATTGTGAATGGTGAAATCTGAATCGGAATAGATGGGGTGAACATGAGCATGAACTCTACGGGGAATTAGGAGTAGAACTCCTGTGGTTAGATGGAAACCTGGAATGTAGACGGGAAGTGTGCTGGCCTTTGAGTACGTGGTACCAAGGAGAGCAACTGTCCCCTTTTCGTGTAGAGCGGAGCTAGCCGCCCTTGGGTTGAGACCCGAGGTTAGGATTGGCCACTCTACACTGACTCCTATTGGCCCTCGTGTACGTGGTACCGAGGCGAGCTACTAGTGTAGGGAGAGAGCTAGCCATTCCACAGGGCCCGGGGTTCAGCTAGCCACCCTACACCGAATTGTTAGGCCCTTTGGGCAAATCGGGGTAGTCAGACGAGGGTGCGCAGCCTGTGGAGGGGCGAGACCCCTGTTTGGTTCTGAGGGGTGAGACCCCTGTTTTGAGAGGGCTAGGCCTTATACTGTTCCGTGCTGTACTTTAGGCGTACCTGCTAGCAGAAACGACTGACCGCGTGTCAGTGCGAGGTAGCTACCCGTGCGCTTATCACGCGTGCTATAGTCACCGCTACGTTTTAACAGTGACCTCGGGATGGTTGACTGGGTGTAGGACTACCATGGGAGACTTTCTCGGTCAGAAGAGCACCACATGTACCTTCTACTCTTCGGAAAAGACTGCAATCAAGATCGTTCCCACGAGGACCATGCAAGATTAAGAATATCTGGATGTTTGAGAAAAATGGGTGGAAAGGAAATACACATAAAATAAATAAATAGAAAAGAGAATTAAACATGTTGCTTTTACTAGTTTAGATAGTATAGATACCACTCTACTCAGCGTTCGCTAACTCTGTCTTTTCATAATACTATTCAGGATCAAGAGTTGAGCAACCCGAGCTACCAGTTGCGGAGGGTGTTGGGCCCAGTTGAGCCCAGCCGTAGTTTTCAGCACTTCCTTTTTGTTCCTTACTGTTGTGGTAAGTACTGGACCTTTAGTTACTGTTTGTCTCTACTGTCTACTTCTGTTTCCGTTGTTTTTGTTATTGTTGTTGTGGCATCTAATGGAATAGCAGTTTTACTTTGTTTTACTACTTTGTACTTTTCTTCTGCTTAGTTATATTACATATGTGAATGTGGTTTACTTTCCTGCTTTTTGGTTATTTCTTGTTAGACGATTGGGTCTTGGGATTAGTCGATGCGAACCGATCTCGGGTCCTGTAGGGATCTGGGAATCGGGTCATAACAAATAGTCTACCTATGATGACCTCCCCATTAATAGGTGTTGTTGCAGGACTTACTACAACCCTCCTTGTGGGTTTATATGTTCAGGTGAGTATATCTAATTTGATTACGATTACTAAAAGAATTTCCACATCATGCTTCTGAGATTTACTTAAAACCATTCATATTTCTGTCTCGCTTATATCTGGGACATGGAAGAGATGGTTTGCTTCCACCAATGAAATATTTGATACCCTTCTTTGATCCATAATGATACTCCATTTTTGTAGTTATAAATTGACCATGGAAAGCTATAAATTTTCAGTTATTAATTGACTAAGGAGATTATGGAATTTTCATAGACATTATCCAAAATAAATTGAAATTAAGATCACTCAAAATCTTACATATCAGGTAAATTACGACAATGTCTCATATTGTAGCCAACCCCTCCACACACTCCACATTTATTCAGATTTTTGGGTGCCTTTGGATCTTTATGGCGTCATTTGCAAGGCAATCGTGAAGGACCGGGATTGTCACTAAGAATTGATGGTGCCTCGTTTTATGCATTTGTTGAACCAGTGCGAACTTTACTCTTGCATTTGCGTCTAGTGTGGCCAAGCCCACCATAGTTGCTACAATTATTTGGGCGTGATGTCTCCCTTAAGTCCATTTCATTGTGTATGCGAGTTGATTTTGGACAACCCTTTTTACGTTTCCTTTCTACATCAGGAATAACCTTTGAAGATTCTGAAGGCTACCATGTCCACAACTTCCTATCTAGCATAAGGTAGAAACCACCCCCCCCCCCCCCCCCCAGCAATAGAGTTGTTGCTCTCATGTATAGAAATGTGACATGTAATTATCGATGTTTAGACTTCTGTGGGCCATTACTGCGCATGCATGGGAGCATGGGATCCTTCATGTCTGCCACTTATTACATGAACAAGTTCTCGACTTCAGGTTCATTGTCAATGTCTTCCCACCCTTCATGCCGGGCACGATCGGTCGTTCACCTATCACAGCCTCAAATATCATCTCAGGCTGCCATTGAAAGACCTCAACCGGATGCCTCTGAGCAACTTCTTGCCACATCTCAAGTTTCTTCCTAGCCCATGTGGTGTGAATTTCCCCTCTATTCACCCTGGACTCAGCCTCAGCTAGTCGCTCTCTAAAGTACTTAACACAATTATAACGGTCTTCAATAATGCAGCAACAGGTAATGACCTTGCACCTTTCAAAACAGCATTATAACTTTCGCTCATGTTAGTCGTCATGTAGCCATACCTATATCCTCCACATAAGCTTGAGTCCATAGCTCAGGTGATAATGATTGCCTTTCAAACTAGCCAAGAGCAGTATCATCTAATTTGTGAAGTTTTTCCAAGAAATGCTAGCACTTAAGGCCATAGGTTTGTAGTGCAGCAGTTGACATAAGCTTCTTTAGGACATTCTTCTTGAACACAACACTGAGGTTGCTTGCCATGTGACACATACAATACTTATGGACGATTAAGGGAGGGAGCATTCCAACATCTGGATTTGTAATTGCAGCCTTGATCCCACCATGTTTGTCCGAAATAATGCACATAGGCCTGTCTCTACCACGAATGACTAGATCTCTGAGTCTTCTAAGAAATCAGGACCGAGTTGCTTTCCTTTCTTCATCGACCAATGCAAAGGCAAGAGGAACAATATGATTGTCCTCATCCATACTACATGCAACCAATAGCTTGTGCCTGTACTTCCCAAAAAGATGAGTACCATCAATACTAATTACAGGCCTACAGTAGGCAAAACCATCAATGCAAGGTCCAAATGCCCAAAATGCCTTACGTAGGATGACATGTCCATTTATTGATGGTCTCATTTCATACTCAAAATCAATCTCAATTCCAGTTGTCGTCTCCTTAATTACATGCAATATACGAATCATCTCATTATAAGACTCATCCCAATTATCGTGTACAATTGATCGGAACACCATCATGAGCCATAACTAACTCATTTTGACCAAATTAAGTCAGTAAATGATCCTATATAACCGCCAGAGTCACAAGTCATTGCATAATCATTCTGAAGGAAAAATAAGAAACTAGGGTTAAAATTGTAATTTTACTAGCTTATCATGAATGCAGTACAACCACGGGTTTCTCAGGGGTTGAATGAAGGTCAATTGGTCTTAAAAGGATAACAAGTGGGTTAGAACAATCAGAAAAGGGTTTGCACGTGTCTTGAGAATTAAATGACTTTTTGAAACCCTAAAAACATACTCTCTTAATTAACTGAGGTTATGATTAGGATAAAATTCACCGAAATGGTTCAATAGCGTTGCCATTGCCGTTCAATTCCTCGCCTCATGGCAACGCTATTGAACCTTTTAACTAGGGCTTTTAGCCCGTATTTCATGTTTCAGGTAGCAGGTCCTTCGACCGCCATTGACAAAGCTTCGACCGAAGCTTGAAGCTCTCATCAGGACTGCAGGTTCCAGGCGTCGACTCTAGTTTACGCGGAATCACTCTAAGAGTCTGAGTGGACCAGTAATTGAAGCCTTTGACTGTCATCTTGAGCGAATTGAACAAAGAAACATCTACAGCTGCACGCAGAAGAAAGGCGGTGGGATTAGTCCCACCTCGAAAGCTGAGGAGCGATTGCAGTCTAATAAGTTGAATTCTTGCCACGGGCTGTTTGCCTCAGACACAAGGGGTGAGGTTCCTCACACCCCTCACGTGCCTCGTCCGCGACCTCTCCTCCGCGGACCTGGTACACCCAACCCACCTGAAACCCACACCTCAGCTACCTCCCACGCCGGTAGCCTTGGTCCCAGGTACACTCTAGGTCCGAACCCGATTACCCGGTACTGTGGAAGGTTCTGGGAGAGTGTGACCCAGAGAGAGAAAGAGAGCTTGCGCAGGGGTAGGGGGGTTTGCTGCAAAGGAAATTGGCTGACACTTAGCCAATTCAAGAAGTTCCCCCCTCCCTGTGTGAAGAGGCTGAACAGAAGAAGGAGAGGACCCGCAATAGAAGAGGAAGAAAAGGAGAGAAGAGGAACCGCAGCAAAGAAGGAAGAGAAGAGAAGAAGAAGAGGCTGAGAAGAAAGAAAAGGCTATACACTGTAGCACGAGATGGTTAAGCCATCTGATTAAACACTCAACCGTCTGATACTTGATTGTTAGGCTTTATTTGATTAATACTGTTGAGAAATTTGATGTTATTGTGAGGGGTACTTGGTGATTCAAATCACCATTTAACCTCATTCTTTTTGCACTATTGACATTTGTTTTCATTTCTATATCATTATTGTTTGAAGTTCTATTATAAATTGCTTATGTTGTGCTTAAATTGCAATTCTTGAGATCTAAATTCCATATTTCTCACTGTGTTCGACCTCGGAACATTTTCGAGTAATAAAATTTATTTATTTAAGCGCTATTTTGGCTATACTATAACACGACAATCATAAACACTGATTTAGCGTGTAAAATAACAATCTCCACAGCTTTTTGTCTCACATCACATAGTTTTGTCTTGCTTATTTTACAATTCCGCTTCTTGTCCAAGACAACTTTCAAGTGGTTGACCATAAACTTCTTGGGATCATTTACATACTCAACCATGTGTTTCGCCATGAAATTGCAATCTAGCTGCAGGTGGTATAGGCCTTTTATAGCATCGCATGTATGCGGTCCCTTTATGATGCCCACTACAACTCATCATATTTTCTTAAATGTGCTTGGAGTCTCCATGTGCAACTTTTTGCTTTCTAACACATTCAATTGACCAACATTTCTTATTAGACTCACATACGAAGAAGTTGTAACGGTTCTCCACGTGATAAGTTTTCACCACAAAAATCAAATCTTCCTTGGTCTTGAATGTCTTCCCACAACAGAACACTCCTCTAATGTGCATATCATCGATACTATCTTCATATTTGATCAATCCGGAACCAATGGGAAGGTCACAAACAAGAGGTACTTCAACTTCATTCCTTCCAGGCCTAATAGTGGCATCACTGTCTGGCGAGACGTGCACTTCCTCGTCTTCAAATTTGTCATCTATCCCATCATTTGTTTCTTCAACAGAATCAAGCGTGAGATCTTTTTCTTCTCGCACGAACTCTAAGTCTTCCTCTTGCACGACATGAGAATGGAGCATCGTACTTGATGGTAGATGTGAGTCTCACCAGACTCCATGATCACCCTCCATCATTGAGGTATGTCCCACATCAGTGTTGAGTGTATGCTCCACCTCAGTAGTGGCTGCAGCCTTTGTGACAAGAATATAACTATGTTGCACATCAGTTTTCAAGAAGGGATTGAAGGTTGGATTAGGACCGTGACAACCATAGATATTAGCTACAGAGCCCACTACAGCCTCCACAGTGTGAGTAGAGGTTTTCGCCATGACATGCTTCTCAGGCCTTTCAATACGACTCACTTCAATATTCTTAATGTACAACTCTAGCATATAAGTTTGACACATGTTCTCGACGACACAAAAAATACCCTCAACATCACCATCATCACAAACAGGTGATAGGGTGTATGTCACCTTCACATTTGGATAGCAACCTATGACCATGGGAAATCGATGCTCTATCTCGATATCCTGAGTCAAAGGACAAAGATTTAGCCTTTTAATAATCTTCTCCTTAAACTTCTCAAATTCTAATTCATCACTTAAAATTTTCAGATTCTTTGTGAACTTCCTATCATATTCAACACCATTGCCGTCAATCACATTGCCATAGGCATATAATAAACATAACATACTCCTTCCCATACTACCTAACCTGTAACATGTAAAATCATACATCATGCTTAATACTCAATACCCAATACTTAATACAAGTAAAGAAAATCCTTTTCTTAATCATTTCTGTCAGGGAAAGATCCAGATCTATGCAAGAGATGATGAAGCACATGCATGGTGGTAATTAGAGAGATAGAAATGTTTGTAATAGGGTGAGCATGTTTTGTAACCTCCAACTTGTATTTTTTGCCCTTCATGCAATTTTCATAATCAAATTTTCGCTAGTGTACTCATTCAAGTAAAGATTAATCTTGTAGCCATTTGAAAATAACATCCAGTTCCTACCTATGCTATCAACATTCAGAACACATTCATGCCTTAAAATCAAATTTTTGTTGCAGAGACAATCAAGGGCCATAATCAATAAAATTTCCATGATATAAGTTATGATATTAATGGTAGATTAAGGTGCATGGATTGGCTTTCGATTCTTTAAGACAATCAAAAGTTTCTTGTGAGCAAAATATCTTCTTTGATGATCTACATTTTCTACATATCGGAAAATTAGGAGAAATCAACCATCCCTAATATATCTATTTCTTTGGAATGAGGATTTGAAACTGAATCTCTCCCGTCAAAATGAGAAGCCCTATTCATTTGACCATACCTTGGTGGTTATAAAGGGTCTCTTTAGAGGAGCAATAGCTTACAACAGCAGCAATGGTAGTGGTTGGCCGTCACGAGGACGACCACCGGCGACGTGGGGGGGTGCCGCTGAGCGATGAAGATGGAGGAGCAGCACTTTGCAGGAGGAGCAGTGAAGGGAGGAGACAAGGTTGTGCACGTAGGCGAGATGTTGAGGGAGGGCAGTAGGGTTAAGGAAGTCGACCAGAGTCAACTTTTGAGAAGTCGACTTTGGTTGAACAAAGTCGACTTTTCGAAAGTCGATCTCCATTTAAAGAGTCGACTTTTAAGAAGTTGACTTCATTTAAACAAAGTCGACTTCTCAAAAGTCAACTTATACTACCACTCCCACCCATTTTTATTTTTCCAAACCGTAATTAACTGTTTATTTTTTTAAACTACTGTTCATACAAATTTTTTTCGGAGGGGATGGGTTCAGATGATCCCTTGAAACTATCCCGCACGAGTTCACTGTAGCTTAATGCAAAAAGATGAAGTTGCCTGCGTCTTTAATGCCAATGCGAATGAATGGGCTGCGGTTGTTCTCATCTCTCACGATCGTCTTCGTTTTCCAAATCTTCTCCCCAACAGGAGCCCTAACCCTAGCGGTCGTTCATGTGGGGAGGCAATAAAGGTGGAGGCCCTACGATCGAAATGGACCTGCATCGAGTTGTCATCGATGTGTTTTCACCTTTTCGCCTTATCTATGCCATCGCACAGTTTAGCTATTTGCTATTTCATCGTTGCTTTGCTATCGCACTTTTTATCTGGGATCTATATGCTATTTGCTTGCTTGTGCTGAGATCCTTGCAAAGTGTCTCTTTTTTGTTCATTTCCATCATTCCCAATGGGTGGATGACCCCATTTTCTCTTGGACAAAGGATTGCTTCTTTCTATCGTCCTATGATGGGTAGCTCCAGCTGTTGTTCGCATACCTTAGCCATTACGCATGATGGTTGGAGAAGAATAATGGCAAGGCGATCACACGTTGGCTATAAAACCCATGGAGATCCATCCATGTGGCTCGCGTTTGCGTTTATCCTTGTGTGCTTGTTGCAGCAAGCCGACGACAAGGAAGAGGAAGGACCAGAGAGGAAGGGTACGCTGTCTGTGTTTGCAATCTACTACATTCATTTCTGAGTCAACTGAATGTTCATTACTTTGCAAACTAGGGAAACGTGAATCCTCTTTGGTTCAGAAGGGTGTTGCATGGAGTTTGCTGGAACTCTACTTACTGTTGCGTTGCTCACATATGGATTACAGGTATATTTCTTAAGGTAAAATGTTCATAAGTGGCAATAAAAGAAAAAATCTACAAAATGTTTAAGTAAAATTAGTATGAAGAGAGATCAAATTTGTGACATGTCCACTGGTTGCCTATATTTCTTTAGACTTAACTTCCTGTATGGGCAATCATGAATAGGTTTCCTACTATCATTGTATTGGTGAAATGTTGTTTACGCTTACTTTTGTTCGTTTTGTCTGGAGCGAAAATTTTTGTAGTGTTGTTTAGCATAAAATTTTGCATAAGTCTTCATAATGAAACATTATGTCTTTTCGGTGAATACCATATTTTAGTTGTTGAAGTTAGTAAAAGAGTTCTTTCGAAAAGGATTGCTTTCATCTTTTCTGACATCTGTGATCGTGTACTGGTTTAGAATGAATTGATAATGTATAGAGGATGAGCATTCCAATTCAATATTAGGAAACTTCATCAGGGCTCTATACTATAGTGTTTTTGAAATATGAAATTGGTTGCTTTGTCTTGCAATCTTCTTATGATCATTTGGTTGTCAATACATGCTAGTTGGACTCTTTCCAATTACAAAGATGGTAGGAATAATCTAATGTGTGTCCTTGAAATATAAATTTCAATGCTATATACTGGGCAACTTGTATGATGATGATGTAATTGTATCTTTATATGCTATCTTATCATATTTTAAATTAAACATGCCAGAAGAGTATCTTAATACGTAATTTTCGAACATCTTCAAATTTATGCATTTAGATTTGAGCATTTTATGATGTTCACTTGCCAATTATACTAACATTAGATGAGATATTAACAATTTGATTTTTATTTCTACAGTTAAGTGTGTCATTTGTCTACCTGGAAATGGTCTTGAAGAATTAAAATATGGGAACAGGCATAATACACAGCTCTGTTTGGTTAAAAAATACTCGTTTGCAATTTCGTTATTTGCTTGATGTCATTGTATAAATCAACCATTTGGCTTTTATGCACTTGTTTGTTGAGTTTGATTTATTTCTAGTTCTTGTTCCATTATTAAGTACTTCATTACTTGGTAAGTTTCTTAATTTATGGTGTATACTATTTGCATTTTGATCCTAAAAATAAATGATCGTTGATTACATATTTGTGATATTAAAGGCATGTTTATACGTTTATTTGTATGTAGGAGGGAAGTACATGTATGTAAGAGGTGTTGATAACTTTTCTATTTATCAAGCTCTGCTTAGAGAATCTTTGTTATCATGTACATACATTTAACGACATTTCCTTAAACTGTTTCACTATGTTTCATTTGGCTTGCTAGTACTATAGGATGAATTACTCTTTGTGAGTGCATGGTGCATAGTTTTCCTATTGACTTTGAATTCACAAGAACGAAGCTTCAGGCACTGACTTTCATATTATATGTAAATATGACATTATTGGATTAGTTCGTTGATTTTGGGTACCAATTGTAAATGACAAGGGAAGGATGTATGGTAGACGTTACCCATTGGAGTAGACATTCTTTCAAGAAGGAATTGGAATGTGATTCAATTTTATGTTGGAACATAAACCGCTTGTTAGTTTGAAATTTATTGGATTAATTATATTATTCAAGGTTAACATAATCCAAATAGAATTGTGGGCTCAATTGTACACTGCCAATATGATAAAGTACTAAATTAATGATATGAATCTGTGTTGAAAATAAATGATTGTTGTAAGAAGTGGACTTGTTCTTACATATATTACCATTGTGTAGTGATCATGATGGTAGTGCTTTATTGCTTACCTTAGGTTGATTAAATAAGTTATTTGCCCTTTGACCTTAAATGACCATATCATATGTAACGTCACCTTCACTTGACTATAGAATGTTGACCTTACAACCATTTTTGTCGTCCGCTTGGAAGAAGGCAAAGAAATGGAACTATCATACCACTTAAGAATTGCTCAAGATTTTGACAAAGCATCACAAGGATAATAAGTACAAGAATAGACCTTTTAAGAAGTATGTTTGAAATGACATCGATAGGAAGTTCATATCTGTAACCGATTTGCCTTACCGCCATTCCCAAATCTAAAACAGATGGAAGGAACTAAAGAGTGATATGTCTATATTTATTTACATAATTTATACCTAACTATTATTAGTTTAAGAGTAAATTAGTTCGCATTGTATTAGATTAGATTATATTAATTACATTATAGCATTTTATAAATATTATATTTTTAGGAATTTAGTTATAATTTTATTGCTACTTATATCTTTTATCTTGATGAGATTTGTTTATATCTGTACAGGTGCCGAGTCTAGATTTAAGCAGAACTCCACATTAACATTGAATCAACTTGAGTTCAAATTTTTTGATCGGATCTAACCCATTTCTTATACCAAAATCCAATTTAACATTTACTTTTAACCTATTTAAAAACTCATTTTTCCACCTAAACCAAAAAATCCTACGCAACATTCCTAATTTCCTTCCTAATCCTACCATCATTTGTGTCATTTTCCTATTCTACGACACACAGTCACGTAAACTTTTCCCCTCCAATCCCACGTACAACACCCACTGAAAAAAATTCCACAACACCTACGTACCCTTCTTGACCCATCCACCTCCACGTTAAAATCAAAACCCACCATGCACCTTTCTATTCCCCACAACATCCGATTTTTCCACCGCCGACCCCACCGAACCCATCTCCATCGACCGTACCTCACATTTCCGATTTTCCTCTCTCTGTCTATTCCTTTGTCCTCAATTCCCATCTTCCAACGAATATAAAAACCCACGCTGTCTTCTTTTCTCGTGGGGAACGGGGGGCGCTCCCTTCTCTCCATTATCTTTCCATCATACAACCCATCTCCTCCCTGTCAATTCACGTCCACCACATACGACCCTCTCCCCATGTTATTTTTCCATAATCATTCAGTCAGGTCCCTCGTCTCTTTACAACACACGGCTTCCACGATGTTACTCTCCACCTCAATCATGATCCTTCCATACTCTTCCTGAGTTTCTTTACGCTCTCTTCTCTTTCTTGTCATTTTTTATTTCCTTGCTTTACATATTATTGTAATTCTTTTAAGTAGTAATAAAAATTTCTGCTTTTATGTGCATTTGTTTCTATGTTTGTTTCATTTAACTATTTTTATTATAAAAAAAAAGTTGACTTTGTCAGGTTGAAAATCATACAGATATCCTTATCTTTCTGTGAGATGACCTATACTTCTGATATTATTCTCATATTTTTCGAAGACAGTTTTATAAAATTTAAAGCAATGTATTTTCACACATACGACGACAGATTTATCATTAACGTGATTTCACGGTCAAAAAGAAAGTACACTTTATATTCACAACTGTTGAACAAGAGCGGATGGGGAATTAACCTATTAGTGGTTGTTCGCTTCCACCAGATCCTTCCGTTTGAGATGAGGTATTAATGTGACATTCCTATGTAGTAATTCTATTTATACATTCCATTTCACACATATATACGTGAAAATTTCCCTCTTGTCTTCAAATGTAGCTTCCTCCTTAATTGGCCGAACTACGTGACAAGCCATTTGTCTCTGATGAGGACGTACAAAAGATTGTTGGTAATGAGACTGCTACGGGTGAGCATGCAATGTCCTCCACTCAACTGGAACATGCTCACTATCTTGTAGAAGACAACGTTCTTTAAGGAAGTCAGAGTGCGGCTAGTTATGTACCTAGTGGGCACCCCTAAAGGTTCTCTATGGGAGGGGGTGAGATTTGCGTGATAAAAGAAAAAATGCGGAAATACAAAACAATCTGACAAAAAGAACAATCACACAATGCACAAGTGATTTTTAGGTGGAAACCCAAATCGGGTGAAAACCACCACCTAACTCCCTTGAGTTAGGATTTCCTGATCAACAAAGTCGATTAAATCAATTAATGAACTACTTTAACGAGGGTAGTTCAACCTCTATTACAACCACGCTACAAGTACGAGGGTAGCATTTCTCAGACCCCTTCTCGTGAAGAGAAGGATTTTGTCTCCCAATGGAGATGGGAATTCGCAATACGAATACCCAACCAAATAACAAAGAAAGATTACAAAACAACCCTATAAAGCCACAAAGTATGAATCCTAAACTTGGCTACTATAGGTAAAGATTACTTCCCTTTGCTGGAAGCGCATCGGTTTGATGACGTGGGTGCGTGAATCACTCGGCGGCACTTCGTCGCTCTCGTAACTACAGAGGGAGAGCAGGTGCACAATAATGATGAAGCTCTCTTGAAGTGGAACAACGAATTGGACAGCAAAATCTTCTTCTAATGTGTTTTGGATACAAATAGATGTGGAAATGTGTTGCTTGGTGTGTGTTTGCAAGGCAACGGTACTACTCTAATTATAGAGGGCCTAAAAAGGCATTAGAAGGCCTTGGAAGGCTTTCATAGTCGTTGGAAATTATCCTAAGGCAGCATATGCCGAAATCAAAATCATTAATGATTCTGACAGGGTCATCAGACATTTGGGGAAAAGATCAGACGTTTGGAAGTAACTCTTAAGATGTATGGGAACTAAGTCAGACGTTGGATTCTAGACGAGTTCTCTTACTGAGTTGGTTCAGACCTAAACAGGGTTCTAGTGTAAAACCATCAGACGACATACATGACGTTTGGCATTAGGAAACCTAATTAAGTGCATGAATGGATTCCCAAGAACCTAAATGACTATAATCCTCAAGATAAGTGATTTCGACTCAGCCGAGGCTCAACGGTCACATATCAGATGTTTGGAGTCCTCTACAGATGTTTAATATAAGCCTACAGGTCATTTCCCTCAACGGTTACTTTGTAAGCCAATGTTCCATTAATTGAATGTCTGGCACAACCATCAAACGTCTTCTAAGATGTCTGGACTAAGGTCTAGACGTTTGATTTCAATAAACAAAACCTATTAAGTCCAGCCTAAGTTATTTGACGTCTGACTCAATAGTCAGACATCTTAAAAGTCAAGATTAGACGTCTGATTTCCAGATTTGACGTGTGATCAAGCTGTCTGACACCTATCTTGGTTTTCTAAGTTCTCTTAAGAAAACCTAAGTATCCTAAGGTCTGCAAGGTGTTCCTAGGACTACTTTGAGGGTACTTTGAGGCTCTTTAAAATGCTACTAAGCAAGAAAATAAAGAACCAATAACAAAGTAAATGAACAAGAAAGAAAATCTACCATATTCATCATCTCTTTCCTTCTTCAAGCTTTCGTTACTCGCGAAGCTCCTTCTCCTTCGTCAAGCTCCTCCAATCCACCATGGATGTGAGCTCGAACTCCGTTTCTACACTTGTCTCCATTTGCAATTTGACCAGAAAACTAGGACTCAAAAGCAAATGTCAAATAACAAGCGTTTTGTCATCATCAAAATAAACGATCGTAGTGCTCTAGCACCAACAATCTCCCCCATTTTGATGATGACAAAATTATAAATAATAATACATAAAATTCTCCCCCTTTTTGACATTGTCAAAAAGGTTTTTTAGCAATTTTAATTACCCTAAACTCCCCCTTAAAACATGCTCTTCTAATCTTTTCATAAAAACAAGATAGCTATATTATTACCTCCCCCTTTCTAAAGGCAATATAGCTATGTTATTTTTAAAACTCCCTCTTAAAGATGGACAATTAGTTTCATCAATTTTTTACTCCCCTTATCTAGATGCTATAAATTAAAAGATAGGGTAAAGAATTTACCACACCTACCATGGCCAATAGAATGGCCCAAATGGAGGTGGATGCCAAATCGGATGGGACTCCCATCCATAGCCTAGAGGTATGGGCATCGATGTCGATCTCCAATCTGGCGGTCGCCTCGCGATGGCTTGGTTAGTTGTTCGTCGTCTCGTCGGTCTTCCCGTCCTCCTCCTTGGTCTACTCTTTGGTCCTCCCAACTCGAGTTGACCGTTCTTCATCTTATAAGTTTAATCTTGGATGTTGAAATCTTTATAACCTACAAACAAGATTCTAGTTGTCTTTTCAGTATCCAAGTTAGCTTGGATCCAGATTTGTTAGTAGGTCTCCTTGACGGAGATCCTTTCTCAACCTTAGGGCTAGATAAATTTTCTACTTTATTGATCAAATTATTTAATTTCTCCCTAAGACATGCAAGTTCATCTTCAATAGCATGCATCTTGGTTTTTAAGCTAGAAATTTCAATTTTTAAACTTGTGTTTTCCTCGATCAATTTACTATTTTCATTGATTAAGTCTTTATTTTCTAATAACAAATTATTATCCTCAGAACTAGCTTCTAGATCTTTGGGTTTTATTTCTAATATTTCATTTTCATTTTTAAGAAAAGTAAGATTCGTTTTAATGTTTTTATTTTCTACCTTAAGTGATTTACTAATTGCAAACAACTCATCAAAGGAATCTTAGAGTTCGAAATTGACCTCATTGTCGGTGTTGTCGCTGTCGTTTTCTGCGATTGCCATGAAACCCATGCAAAGCGGTTTCATCCTTCTTTTTGGATTTTTCCTCTTCTTCCTCCGAGCTCGAGTCGTCCCAAGTTGCTTGGAACGTCTTCTTCTTGTGTTTCTTCTCCCTCTCATTCTCCTTCTCTTTCTTGAGAAGAGGGCACTCGAGTTGTAGATGCCCCTTTTCATTGCAGTGGTAGCAACGTCTCAAGCTACCTTGCTCCTTCTTCTCTTTCTTTTCTTTCTTTGATTGGCTATAAAACCTGGAAAACATTTGAAGTAAAAATTTAAAGTCTTCATTATCGGAACTTACCTCACTATCTGATGCGATTTTAAAGGCGAGGGTCTTCTTCGATTTCGGCTCCGGTGTATCCTTCCTCTTCTACTCTAGCTTTGTCTCGTAGGCCATCAAATTGCCTAGAAGATCCTCCATGTTGAGTTCCTCCACTTCGTTCGCCTCATCAATGGTGGCGACCTTCTGTTCCCACTCCGATCCAAGGGAACGAAGGGTTTCTCCCCCTTGATGAAGGTCTTTCCTAATGCCTTAAGACTGCTCACTATAAGAGTGAACCTAGTATACATCTCACTTAAATATTCATTAGATTTCATGGTAAAAAACTCAAATTCTTTAGATAAAATATTGATTTTAGAGATTCTTACCTTGGACGTACCTTCGTGTGCAACCTCTAAAGTGTGCCATACCTCATATGCAGTGACGCATTGCGATATCCGGTTGAACTCCAGGCTGAGCATGCAGTACAATGTGTTCATTGCTTTCGCGTTGAGGGAAAGCTCGCGGGTTTGCAGCTACGAGTAGCCTCTTTCTGGTCTCTTTGGGACTTCGTATGGGGTTTCGCAACATCCCCATAGAGTGAAGTCGGTGGCTTGAAGCCACATCTTCATCCGCAACATCCAGTATGCATAATTACTTCCCTCAAAGTAGGGCGGTCGGACTGTAGACTGCCCCTCTAATTGCCTTGTTGTGAAGATGCTTCCCTCCATGACTTCTTGATCTCTTGTTGGTGTGTAACACCGATCTGCAAGACCTACTCTGGTGTTACGAACGCGCGGCTTCAGACGTCTTTTAAGACGTCTGGGAGGTGGCCCAGACGTCGGACCAGACGTCTGGAACCCCTTCCAGACGTCTGGGATTCGGTTTCGGCGGCACGCGCGGCTGCGTCTGCGCACCTGCACGCGCAGACTTGCGGGTGCCTTTTCCCCTCTCTCCTGCGGCCGCAAGCTGCGCCCTCTGTTCCGCTCTCTCTCTCCTCCCCGCGCGGCTTTAAAACGCCACGCCCTCTCCCTCACTCTCATCACCTCCGCCCCCTTCCTCTTCTCCTTCCAGCCGGTGCGCGAGTGCTAGCGCGAGTGAGCGGCGGCAGCGACAGCCGCGGTGAGCGTGGGAGGAGGTGCTATGCGAGGGAGGAGGCGCTCGACCGTGAGGGCGAGCTCGCCGGGGCTGCTAGGGCTGGCCGGCGGGGGGAGTAGCAGACGCAGGGTGACGCGGGAGGCCTGCTGCAGCTCGAGCATCAGGAGGACGAGGCGCGGCGCGGCCGTGTGTCACGGGCGAAGGGTGAGTCGCGCTCTGATTCTGGAAGCTTTTCCAGAATCAGACGTCTGGGCTTCCAACCAGACGACTGGGAGGACGTCTGGAGGACTGTCCAGACGCCTAAAAGGTGAGTTATTTTCGTCCTTCTTCCTCTTCTTCGGCCGTCCGTATTGAGAGAGAGAAATGGGTACGCGCAGGTTCTGGATTCGCCATTCAACGCGAATCAGACGCCTGGCTGCAGTGCCAAATGACGGGAACGACTTCCAGACGTCCGGGGTGACCATCGGACGTTTGGGAACTAGGCCAGACGCCCCCGCAGGCTTCTGGACGTCTGAGAGACCACGCAGGATAAGGTACCATCTGATCCCCACTTTTAAGACGTCTGGAAGAAGTTCCAGACGTCTGATTTTGCACTGTTTCGTCGTTTTCGACCCGTTTAGGGCCCGTTTGGAGTCCGTTTTCCGCGTTTCGAGTTGTGTGCTTTTCGAAATTAAATCATCTACCTGTCTACAGTAGTTGTATACTGTTTTGAGAAACTCCTTGTGTTTGATCCTTGTGATAAGACCCCGTTCCGTTGCAGTTTCGGGGGTTGCGGAGGTACGCGGGATTCCCGACCACGCCCCCAGTACGCCTGTTGTAACCGGTAGAGTGGCTTTTAAGTTTATCAGTATAATCTATTAAATTATGGAACCATAAATAGAACCTAGGACATTGCATGAATCCTAGGAATGAGAAATAGATTGAATGATAGATCCTAGGTGTTGCATGAATCCTAGGGCTGGAAAACTAGATGATATGATAGATCTTAGGATATGGCATGAATCCTAGGACGGGGAAAACTAGTGGAATATATGAATACTGCAGTCTTGGAAAAATGGAAAGGAACAAATAGCTACCTGTAAATTGAATTAACAGCTGCCTGTTATGAATAAATAAACGTGACGGAGAACATGGATTGTAAGAACGTGAAACTGGAAAGTGAAACCTAGATGTTCTGAATTAAAAGAGCTGGAACCCTGCGGGGAATTAGGTGTTGAACTCCTGGAAAGAGAAAGGAATGGAACTGAGAAAGAAAGACGTGGTAGTGTGCTGTCTCTTGGGTACGTAGTACCAAGGGAAGTACCTGTACCTGTTTTGTGCAGAGCGGAGCCAGCCGCCCCAGGGACACGGGGTTAGGTCTGGCTGCTTTGTACCGACTTGCTGGCCCTCGTGTACGTAATACCGAGGAGAGCTACTAGTGTAGGGAGAGCACTAGCTACCCCACGGGTCCCGAGGTTCTGCTAGCTTCCTACACCGACTTGTTAGGCCCACTGGGCAAACTAGGGTAGTCAGGCGAGGGTGCACTGACGGTGGAGGGGCAAGGCCCTTGTTTGGTTACTGTGGAGGGGTTGGACCCCTGTTACTGAGAGGGCTCTGCCCTGTACTGGTTCCGTGCTGTGCTTGGGGCGCACCCGTTAACGGAAACGACTGACCGCGTGCTAGTGCGGGTTAGCTACCTGTGCATTTATCGCGCGCGCTGTAGTCACTATTACGTCTGTCCGTGACCTTGGGGTGGTTGACTGAGAGTAGGATCACCACGGGGGACTCTCCTGACCAGGAGAGCACCACGTGCTACTTCTACTGTTCGGAAAAGACTGCAATCAAGATCGTTCCCACGAGGAACATTCGAGATCAAGTGAAGGATCTGAGAAATAGATAAATTGTGAAACAATAGAAAGACGTAAATAAAGGAAGAAAGAAACTAAAACAGTTTTTGTACACTTTACTGCTTCTGTAGTTTAGCTGCCACTCTACTCAGCGTTTCGCTGACGTGTTACACTTGTTACTTTTCAGGACCAGGTGTTGAGCAGCCAGGGTCAGCGGCTGCAGAGTGTTGGTGCTAGAGCACCACGATCATTTGTTTTGATGATAACAAAACACGTGTTATTTAACATTTACAATTTGAGTCCTAGATTTCAGGTCAATTGCAAATGAAGACGTGTTTAGACGGAACTCGAGCTCGCATCCAGGACAGATTGGAGGAGCTTGACGGAAAACAGAGGAGGTTCACGTGGAGCGAAAGATTGAAGATGGAAGGAAATGAAGAATAGGATAGATTTCCTTCTTTTGTACTTGTTGTATTTTTTCGTTTCTTTTGTTGCTCTTTATTTTCCTTAGAAAATTATGTTAAAGAGCCTCAAAGAACCCTAACAGTAGTCCTAGGAACACCGGCACAACCGTAGGATACTTAGGTTTTCTGTAGAATACTTAGAAAACCAATATAGGATTCAAACAGCACTTCCAGACGTCTAATTCCCAAATCAGACGTCTGATAAAGTATTTTAAGACGTCTGACTGTTGTTTCAGACGTCTGATAACTGTTAGGCTGGACATAGTTAGTTCTGTCAGATGAAATCAGACGTCCAGACCATAGACCAGACGTCTTAGGAGACGTCTGATGACTTTGCCAGACGTCCAATTAGTGGACCGTTGGCTGGCTTAGAAAACACTCAAGATTATGACCGTTAGAGCCTTATCAGACGTCCATAGGACTTTCCAGACGTCTGATAAATGACCGTTTTGCCTCGGCTGACCCAAAATCTCTTCTCAGAGATTTTCTAGCCGTTGCAACGTTTGGAAATCAATTCCCACAGTAAAAGTAGGTTTCCAGACGTCCAGACATAGTACCAGACGTCCTGCATGTCGTCTGATGGACTTGCGCAAAAACCCTGTTTAGATCTGATTCAAGTCAGGGAGAAACCCGCATAGAATCAGACGTCTGACCTTGGAATCAAACGTCTTAAAGTGGCCTTCCAGACGTCTGATGCCAGAGTTAGACGTCTGATAACCCTGTCAAATGTAATCATTGTCCTGATTTCGGCCTGATTCTCTTGGGCTTTGCACCCAACGGCTATAGAACCTTTCTTAAGCCTTCCAAAGCCTTCCTAAGGCCTCTATAAATAGAGGGGAGCCTTTGCAACACAAAAGACACAAGATATACACTTAGAAACACAAAAGACACACTTAAGCAACATACTTCCACTCTCTTGTGTCCAAGAAGCTCTTGCTCTCTAAGCTCAAGTTCTACATCTTGAGAGCTAAATTCAGTTTGCGCACCCGCTCTCCCGCTGTTGTTCACGAGAGCGACGTAGCGCCATCGCATGGCACACGCACCGCGTCATCGTCGACGTACTCCTTGCAAAGGGGAGTTTCCTAAATCCTATAGAAGCGTAGGTTTATTACTTTGTTGGCTCTATAGGTTTGTTGTTTTATTTTATCTTTGTTATTTGGTTGGGTATTCGCTTTGCGAATTCCCGTCTCCTTCGTGGGACAAAATCCTTCTCGTGGAGAGAAGGGGTTGAGGAACGCTACCCTCGTACTTGTAGCGTGGTTGTATTGAGGTTAAATCGCCCTCGTTTTAAAGTGATTCGGTTAGTGGATTTGATCAACTAGGTTGATCGGAAAACCCTAACTCGAGAGGGTTAGGTGGTGGTTTTCACCCGGTTTGGGTTTCCACCTAAAAATTACTTGTGCACATTTTGTGATTGCTTATTTTCTGAGATTGCTTTATATATTTCAATTCCGCATTTTTTTGTCATGCTGATCTCACCCCTCCAAGTAGGGAACTTTCACAGAAGACGCTGGACCGAGTAGGGTCCAGTAGAGTTACCACTGCTCTTTTGTACCCCTTTTGTTCCGCTGTAGTGAGTAGTTTTTGTTACTCTCTGTACTTTTCTTTACTCGTAGTTCTTGTTATGTTAAATGTTCTTCTACTGTTGTGGTGGTACATGCTGTAGTATTTCTTTTTCTTACTGCTGTATTTTGTTACTGCTAGTTCTATTTCATGTTGAATGTGGTTTATTTTACTGCACTTTTGGTTACTTCCTCGTTGGACGACTAGGTCTTGGGATTAGTCGAGTTGGTCCGGTTCTCGTGTCTCGTAGGGACTCGGGAATCGGGTCGTTACAGGTACCAATTAAATGTTCCCTACGATAGGGGGTGAGATTTACGTGATAAAAGAAAAAGTGAGGAAATATAATTCTCAAGTGATTTCGACTCAGTTGAGGCTCAACGATCACATATTAGACGTCTGGGGTCCTCTACGGACGTCTGATATAAGCCTACAGGTCATTTCCCTCAACGATTACTTTGTAAGCCAATGTTCCACTAGTTGGATATCTGGCACAACCATCAGACGTCTTCTAAGGCATCTGGACTAAGGCCTGGACGTTTGATTTCAACAAACAGAACCTACTAAGTCCAACCTAAGTTATTGGACGTCTGAGTCAATAGCCAGACGTCTTCAAAGTCAAAATCAGACGTTTGATTTCCAGATTGGGCGTCTGATCAGACTGCTTGACACTTATCTTGGTTTTCTAAGTTCTCTTAGGAAAACCTAAGTATCCTGGGGTCTGGCAGGTGTTCCTAGGACTACTTTGAGGGTAGTTTGAGGCTCTTTAACATGCTACTAAGAAAGAGAATCAAGAACAAATAACAAAGTACAATGAACAAGAAAGGAAATCTATCATATTCTTCATCTCCTTCCTTCTTTAAGCTTTCGCCCCTCGCGAAGCTCCTTCTCCTCCATCAAGCTCCTCCAATCCACCATGGACGCGAGCTCGAACTCCATCTCTACACTTGTCTCCATTTACAATTTAACCTAAAAACTAGAACTCAAAAGCAAATGTTAAATAACAAGTGTTTTGTTATCATCAAAATAAACGATCGTGATGCTCTAGCACCAACAACCCCTTCACTATTGCAGGATCTGCTAGCATGGCAATGCCATTTGATACTATTTACTAGCTTCGAACGTTTTAAAAAAAAAACACACATCGTAGTGTAGTTGATTAAAGCAAGATTAACATTTACAATTTAAATAACTCAAAATAAAAGTATCTCGAGGTCATCTCTGGGAGCAAGTTGTAAAATCCTACAAGAGGAGGTGAGATATACGTGACGTAATATGAAATGAGGAATTATTTAAACAATCTCACAAAAAGCACAATCACACAATTACACAAGTATTTTTAGGTGGAAATCCAAACCGAGTGAAAACCACCACCTAACCCTCTCGAGTTAAGATTTCCTGATTGACCCAGTCTATCAAATCCACTAAACAAGTCACTTCAACGAGGGTGACTTAACCTCTTACAATCACACTACTTTGAACGAGGGTGGTGTACCTCAAAACCCCTTCTTTTCACAAGAAGGATTTTGCCTCGCGAAGGAGACGGGAATTCGCAACACGAATACCCAGCACAATTACAAAGAAAAATTACAACACAACCTATAGAGCCAACAAAGATTAACCTAGCTACTTTATGTAAAGAAACTTCCCTTTAATGAAGGGAGTACGTCGGCGAGACGACGCGGGTGCGTGAACCACCCGGGGGCACCTTGTCGCTCTCGTAATCGTGGAGGGAGAGCGGGTGCACAACTGGATTCAAGCTCTCTAGATGTGGAACAAAAGCTTGGAAAGTGTAACGACCCGGTTCCCGAGTCCCTACGAGACACGAGAACCGGACCGACTCGACTAATCCTAAGACCCAGTCGTCCAACGAGGAAGTAACCAAAAGACAGTAAAATAAACCACATTCAGCATGAATATAACTAACAGTAAGAAAGTACAGCAGTAAGGAAAGAAACTACTACAGTAGGCACCACCACAACAGTAAAACAACATTTATCATATAACAAAAACTGCAGGTAAAGAAGGTACAGCGGAAACAAAACTACTCACTAGAATAGAAACAAAAGAAGGTACAAAGCGGTGGCAACTCTACTGGACCCTACTCGGCCCAGCGTCCTCTGCAGCCGCCGACCCTGGCTGCTCAACACCTGGTCCGGAAAAAGGTAACGAGTGTAACACGTCAGCAAAACGCTGAGTAGAGTGGCAAACTAACTAAAGGCAACAGTAGAGTGTACAGTAGCTGTTATGTTCTATTACTTCCTTTATTTACATCTTTCAATTTTTCTCACTATTTCATTTACTTCTCAGATCCTTTACTTGATCTCGAATGTCCTCGTGGGACGATCTTGATTGCAGTCTTTTCCAACAGTAGAAGTAGCACGTGGTGCTCTCCTGGCCGGGAGAGTCCCCCGTGGTGATCCTACCCTCAGTCAACCACCCCAAGGTCACTGACAGACGTAACGGTGACTACGGCACGCGCGATAAACGCACAGGTAGCTAGCCCGTACTGGCACGCGGTCAGTCGTTTCCGTTAACGGGTGCGCCCAAAGCACAGCACGGAACCAGGGCAGAGCCCTCTCAGTAACAGGGGTCCAACCCCTCCACAGTAACCAAACCGGGGCCTTGCCCCTCCACAGTTCGCGCACCCTCGCCTGACTACCCTGGTTTGCCCTAGTGGGCCTAACAAGTCGGTGAAGGAGGCTAGCAGAACCACGGGGCCCGTGGGGTAGCTAGTACTCTCCTAACACTACTAGCTCTCCTCGGTACTACGTACACGAGGGCCAACAAGTCGGTACAGAGCGGCCAATCCTAACCCCGGGTCCCTGGGGCGGCTGGCCCCACTCTGCACTAAAACAGGTACAGGTACTTCCCTTGGTACTGCGTACCCAAGAGACAGTACAAACTACATCTCAGTTCCATTCCTTTTCTTTCCAGGAGTTCCACTCCTAATTCCCCGTAGGGTTCCAGCTCTTTATCTCAGAACATCATATGTTTCACTTTCCAGATTCTCGTTCTCACATTCCATGATCTCAACATGATTCTTTATGCATAACAGGCAGCTGTTAATTAAATTTACAGGCAGCTTTATATATTCCTTTCCATTTTTCCAAGACTGCAGTAATGTACATTCCACTAGTTTTTCCATCCTAGGATTCATGCCATATCCTAGGATCTATCATACAATCTAGTTTTCCGGCCCTAGGATTCATGCAACACCTAGGAGCTATCATTCCATATATTTCTCATTCCTAGGATTCATGCAATGCCCTAGGTTCTAGTTATGGTTCCATACTTTAACAGATTTTATTAACACTTAAAACCACTCTACCAGGTACAACGGAAGTAATGGGGGCGTGGTCGGGAATCCCGCGCGCCTCCGCGACTCTCAAGACTGCAACCGAACGAGGTCCTATCACAAGGATCAAACACAAGGAGAGTCTCAAAACAGTGTATGGCTACTGTAGGCGGGTAGAGGAATAAATTCTGAAACGAACGCAACTCGAATCGCGGAAAACGGAGCCCAAACGGGCCCTAAACGGGTCGAGAAAGACAATACTGTGCAAAATCAGACGTCTGGAACTCCTTCCAGACGTCTTAAATGGTGGATCAGAGAATTACCTGTTCGGCTTGGTTCCCCGGACGTCCAGAAGTCTGTGGGGACGTCTCTCCTAGATCCCAGACGTCCGATGGTCTCTCCGGACGTCTGGAGGTCACTCCCGCCGTCTGGTACAACTTCCAGACGTCTGATTCGCAAAGGATGACGAATCCGAACACCTGCGCACAGCCAACCCTCCTCCCTCAGTACGGTCAGTCGACAAAAGGAAGGAGAAAGCGGAACTCACCTTTCAGACGTCTGTATGATCTCACAGACGTCGACCTTGCCGTCTGGATATCAGTCCAGACGTCTGATTCTGGAGATTTTTCCAGAATCAGAACCTTGCTCGGCCTCCGCTCGCGACGCCGCCCGCGTCGCACCTCGCGCGTCCGCTGCTCCGCCCGCAGCAGGTCCCTCTCCGCGACGCTCTGCGCCCCCTGCGCCCTCCGCCGGCCGGCCAAGCCGCTCCCGGCGAGCTCGCCCTCACGGCAGAGCCCCGTCCTCGCACGCCGCAGCTCCTCCGCGCCTACTGCGGCCGCCGCTGCCGCTGCGCCCTCGCGTCCGCTCGCTCTCGCGCACAGGCAGGAGAGAAGGAGGAAGATGGTGGAGACGGGAGGGGAGGCGCGCCCCCTCCCCCTTTTAACGCCGCGCGGAGAGGAGGGAGAGACGGTCGCAGTCGCCTGCAGCCGCAGAGAAGATGCAGGATCGCAGGTCTGCGCGCACAGGCGCGCAGACAAATATCCCGTGCGAGCATAACTGTTCGCCAGACGTCTGTAAACTATCCCGGACGTCTGGTCAGACGTCTGGATGTTATCCCAGACGTCTTTACAGACGTCTGGGCCACCTCCCAGACGTCTTAAAAGACGTCTGGGGCACGCGCTCGTTACAGAAAGCTAGAACTTCTTCTAGATGATCTTCTACTTCTTTTTGACACAAGAGATGTGGAAATGGTATTCAAGGTGTGTCTTGGTGTCTTTTTGTATGGCAAGGGTCCTCCTCTATTTATAGAGGGCCTACGAAGGCTTTAGAAGCCTTTAGAAAGCTTCCATAGCCATTAGGGTTGAACCCAAGTCAAAACAAGCTGCAATCAGAATCAATCATGATTCTGACAGGGTCATCAGACGTGTGGTCCATGTTTCAGACATCTGGAAAACCTGTTTAAGATGTCTGGGAACTAAGTCAGACGTCTGATTTTAGGCTAGTTTCCTTCCTAACTTGGTTTAGACTTAAACATGGTTTTAGTGCATGGCCATCAGAGGACATACAGGACGTATGGCCCTTGGTCTGGACATCTGAAAATCTATTGTATTGCGAAAATGGATTCCCAAGATAGGTTAATGGCCAGGAAATCTGACAAAGGAGATTTTGGGTCAGCCGAGGCTAAACTATCGCATATCAGGCGTCTGGGGTCTTCTACGGACGTCTGATATAAGCTAACAGTCATATTCCTCAAAGTTTACTTAGGTAGCAAACATCCCGCTAATTGGATGTCTAGTACAAACATCAGACGTCTTCTAAGATGTCTGGACTAAGGTCTAGACATCTGATTTCATCAGACAAAAGCAGCAAAGTCCAACCTAAGTTATTGGACATCTGAGTCAACAATTAGACGTCTTAAAAGTCACTATCAGACGTCTGATTTCCAGATTAGACATCTGATTATGCTATCATAACCATATTTTGGTTTTCTAGGTTCTCTACATGAAACTTAAGTATCCTAGGGTTGTGCAGATGTTCCTAAGACTACTTTAAGGGTTCTTTGAGGCTCTTTAACATAAGATCTAAGAAAGAAATAAAGAAGAAAATAAAAAAATAAAATTACATAGAACAAAAAAAAAGAAAATCTATCATATTCTTGTCTTCACGCTTCTTCAGGCTATCGCTCCTCGCGAAGCTCCTCTGTTCTCCGTCAAGCTCCTTCAATCCGTCATGGATGCGAGCTCAAACTCCGTTTAAATACGTCTCCATTTGCAATTAACCTGAAATCTAAAAATTTAAGTGCAAATGTTAAATAACACGTGTTTTGTTATCATCAAAATAAACGATCGTGGTGCTCTAGCACCAACACAAGTAATGCGCAATTACCACTATTTAGATTTTAAGGCTCGGGAACTAGATACAATTAATTTGGTTTCCATGTATGCAGTCTAGTTCAGAAGGGTTAAGTTCATAATTCAATAATAGATTCGCTGAAACTGTATGTTAATTGGTGCATAATAATTGAGAAATAATGTAATCAGGCATTATACAAAGTTAACAATAATAGTCCAACGAATATACTAATTATCCAGAAATTCAAACAACTTCAATTTCTACACTTGGTTCTACGTATAATGATAGTAAATGCAACTCAAGTGTAGGAGATAAATAATTAACTTTTGCTCAATAAAATGGAGGAGTCAAGTCTTAACGAGATTAAGCAATAAATAATCATTAACAGAAATGTCCAAGCAAGTTGTAAGAATAAGAGTTTATTCAAAGTATAACTCAACCAATAACCTTGCAAATCTTTACGTGAATTGATGCAATCAGATCCCTGCAAGTTTGCAACTAAGTCCCTGCTTACTTTCTTTCTTTACGAGTAAGTCCCTGCAATTTTGTAATTAAGTCCCTAGTACCTTATGAGTAGGTCCCTGCACTTTGTGAATCTGCCCCTACCCTTCTTCTTCTGCTATGGATAGGTTCCTGGAAATTAAGGAGCATAGGCTCCTCTTCTTCGTCAATGGAAGCCGCAAGCTAGGGGTTCGGCGAGGTGGTTGTTGCTCCTCGGACCACGACAAGACCTGCTGGGGGTCGCAAGGGATCTCTCATGCTTTTGTGAAACTTCTTGCGAAGCTTAAAACTCGGAGGATGCCAGACGACCGTGGTTGGGAACGAGGAAGATGATGGCGATGGTGGAGGTCGTCCTTGGGTTGGAGAGGGGCTCAGATGCAACGAAGTGGTTGAGAAGCTTCGCCTTGCCTTGCTGAACATGATGGTGGTGGCTATTGGTTGTGGCGAGAGCAAAGGAGGTGTGGCGGACTCGAGGAAGACGGCGGCGACAAGGAGAGTCCGGTGGGCGATTGGAGGCGTCGAACCCCTCAATAAGTTGAGGGGTTTTGCTCATCGGAATGTGGTGATGCTTTGTGGGTGGTTGGCAAGGAGGGAGAGTGGCTAGACCAGTGTGGTGGAGAACGTCAGAGTTCGGTTGGACGCGTGGCCGGATATGAAGATGGCGCGGACGGAGGGCGTACGGTGGGTCATTCCTAGATCTAAATAGGCTACACTACTCTGGGAAGAGAGGGAAAGAGAAAGGGGTACTTAGGAGTGGGGGAAGATGTAAAGACCCGAGCATACTTTCCAAGGTCATTTTTTTTAAACTAAGCATGTCAAGACAAACCCATCAATGCTCTTCGGGCGTGAATCAATTGTGTGTAATTTGAAAATTGGAAAAAAAATTATATTTTTGATCAAAAAGGATCCTTCTCAAAAAAAATGTGTCTGAAATATATCAAAATTAGTATCATTAAATTTTTCTTATTATAAACTTTTCATCCATACCTATTTTGCAAAAATCTAAATTTTATGATAAAAATTATCAGAGAAATATAAATTTACGTAATGTAATTATTAAGCAAAATAATAAATAAATAATAATAATAATAATGATAACGTTCATAGTAATAATAATTATTATTATGAAACACAAAAATTAAAGGTTGGTATTTACTGTTAGGATTACGTAGATGATTTGTTTAGGAATGAATGTTGTTACATTCGTTATAAATAGGAGGCGAAGGTTGATGAAAAGAAGGGAGGAGAGGGAAGAGAAAGGATCGAGAGGGAGAAGAATCGAGAGAAGGGAGAGAGTTCGGAAGAGAGAGAAAAAGAATGATAATGGGGGAGAGAGAGAGAGAGAGAGGGATGTCTCGTTGAAAAGGGAAAGAGAGAGAGATAGAAACGGGGAAGGGGATTTGCTGACAGTACAAGGAAAAGAGAGAGGGGGAGAGAGATCGAACGAGGAACCGAGAGAGAGAGAGAAGAAATAACGTGAGAGAGAGAGAGAGAGAGAGAGAGAGAGAGGGAGAGAGAGGATCGAGAGCGGGAGGGAGTAATCTGCCGTGGACATGACACGTTTCTGGAGGACGTGGACATGCGTTGCACTCCGTTTCCTCTTGTTCTGATCATTTTGGGGTCAAACGACCTTCGTTTTGTGCATTTCAAAATTTGTTGGAATCGTCTCCCCACGGGTTATACAATGTCTTGAAATGTGTATAAAATATGTGTGTTCCTAAAATGGTGAAGGAAAAATAATGAATGCATATTACGGAGTGATCGTGACCTCTGGGTGATATGAGGTAGAATAGTTTTTCTCTTTTTCCGTACAGTTTATATATATGATTTACTTGATGTATTGCACTGTTTAGTGTGCGTTCTTACTTCTTGCTGAAAACGGATACGTTTGCGTATTTCTTGTTGCTCTGGATACTAGAATATTAAATATGGATGATGTGAATCAAGAATATGAATAATCAATTTGATATAAAAAATTGATGGGTTAAAAGAAGTTAACCAACAAATTATTAGACCATGGTTCATAAATTATGATATACTTAAAATATGAGATGTGATCTTATATCATATGTACAAAAAAAATTCTACTTTTAGAAAACTGGTATCCTCAGGATGGTCAGATAATAATTTGATTGAAACCACGATCAGAAATTGAAAATTTCCTGAAAACAGATAAATTTAAGGATAATGTGAATATCTATTAATTTTAGAATTAATAATGTGAAATTATTTAGGATGGTATGAATGAATGAAAATGAAAAGTGCAGTTATCTAGAAATGGTTACATAATCAGTCCGACGGATTTGTCGGGAATTAAAGAAATTAGATAACTAGTTTTCAGCCTCGCTACTTGCCGGGTTTTCGGCCGTAACTTTAGGTCTTTTCAGACTGGGTTTAGGGGCTGGTTTAGAGAGTTGCTAGCCTCCCTACGACTCTTTCATTAGGCTTCGCGGCCAACTGGGGTAGTGGACTGCATGGCTCGAGGTTTGGAGCAAATTTTTTCGGCCGATGGGTTGGTCATTTGTTGTTTGCAGTTCAGTGTACGTAGCGCTTGTACGTGTTCATGCTACACGACGTAGCCGCCACTCCTTCTCGCAATGACCCAAGGGTGATGGAGAACAGCGACTCAATGGGTATAAGCGATCTGCTTGGCCAGGAGGGTGGATTATACCGATCTTAATTTACAAGAAGTCACATGAAATCGTCTCGTATTCTCAAACGTTGATTGAAGATTGAGAACTATAATAAATTAGGCTTCCAAAATACGAAACGGAACCAGATAACGAGATGCTTAAAAAATGGATTAATTGAAACTATAGTACCCATTCTCACTTGTGTTTGGTTACTGTTGCTCTTTACTGTTGTTGTTTCTACTCTACTAAGTTTTTATCTACGTGTTTTTTAGTTCCGTACTTAGGTGTACTTGCAGCTTGCCAGGAGTTTTCCGTTGTACATCTCCTTAGACTTAAATACCACTGTAAACCCTTCTGTTAGCATTAAATTTGTGTTCCCTTAAATTTTGCAATATGAATTGTTTGTTAGCTATGTTTACATTTTATGATTATGTGTTGGGTGACTACGGTCTTGTGGGTGATTTGTGCTAGTGTTAGCACACAGCGACTCAGGTTTCGTCAGTTGGCAGGACTTGGGTCGTCACAAAAGATGCCAAAGCGTGAGGGAGGTCACCGGAGGGTGGTAATCGACGGTGGTTGGTGGGGAAGAAGATGATGGTGTTGAGGGAGGATGTGGAGTCGAAACCTAGATCTAAGGGGCCTATTCTAATCTAGAAGAAGAGGGGGAGAAGAGAGGTTACCTAGGATGAGGAAAAGAGGTCAGAAAGGTGGTCGTGCGTGGTGGTTGGCCATGAAGAAGGAGATGACGAGGATGATGTGGAGTGAAGAAGAGGTTGGAGAGCTGTATTCGTGGCAGGAAGGTCGGTGAAGAAGTGGCGAAGATAGCCGCAGCCTCAGTTGGCGGTGAGGTGCGACGACGAAGGAGGATGAAGAGCTCCATGGTTGGCGTTAATGGTGGCTTTCAAGGAAGGAGGAAGGGGTGTAGCGCACCAAAAACTTGACGAAAAGAAGTGGCCATTGGAATTAATACTTCCACTCACAATTGGTTTCCCACTTACTAGGAACAACTACAAGCCATGATAGCCTTGGAATACTTCAGCACTTCCTAGTCACTATAGGGTCCAGGAGTTACTGGAAGGTCACCCTAGTCAGTGCAAGGAAGAGTTAAGGGTGACAAAGGAGGCATTCATTGCAATTTCAGAATACTTGAAGGAGAACACTGCATTGTATGATTCCCAGAGTGTGACGGTACATAAGCAACTAGCCATTTTCCTACATGCCTTGGTGCATGCCTCATCAGATAGGCATCTCATTGACTGTTTGTGGAGTAGGGCCCTGTGGTACTTGCAGTAGGGCCCATGCTCAGCCATCTTCTTGAGAGGCTTTGACGGGGGTAGCAAATATTTATTTGTGGACCAAACCTCCGCCAACACGTTCACTTGGTTCACGACAAGTGGAGTGTATTCTTCAAAAAAACTCCCACCTATGCTGGCGGGGTCCATTGTTTCATCCCCTCGTAGGCTGGTCGCTTCTCTGATCTTGGAAGTTAGCCTTCTGCTTGTTGAAGCAACTGCCTTCACGGATGGATATAGGAGTCGGTTCTGCAGAGGTCCTCTTTTCTTCAACGGGACCAAGATCGTCTCCGTATGCTTCCACTAGCGAGCTACAAGAGTGGGAAGAGTCGTCCTGTTCCACGAACCTTGTAGCCCTATTCCACAACTCCGCCATTTCTTTAGGTGGGAAGTCATCGATGTTATACTGAAACCTCTAGGTTAGGAGACCTGACGTTAAGTATTGGATGGCTATGGCATCGTGAGGCCCCTTACACTTGAAGTACTGGGCCTTAAATCGATCTAGGTAAGACCGGAAAGATTCATTCCTTTGTTGTCAGATTTCTGGCAGCCTTTCTAGGTTGTCTCTAACCCTTTGCTTCACGTCATGCAAAGTACTGGCAGAACTTATCCGCCAATTCCTGAAAGCGGGTGATCTGTCTAGCCGGCAGCTCACTAAACCATTCATGGGCCACACCGGATAGATAATATGGGAATACCTGGCCTAGTAATCCATCTGGGAAGCTATGCACCAACATTATCTGGAGGTAGCTGATGAGTGGTCGATAACTAGGTTTTGTTATAGCAATAGCGTTGTAGTACTAGTTATTGTCATCATTACAGATATTTTTTACTCGGAAAATAAAAGAGTTCCCGAGGTCGAACTCAGGGAGCAAGTTGTATTCTAGAAGTACAGTATTTCTTATTACAAAAATAAAGAGAGAGAGAGATGAAAATTTGGCTTCTTCTTCTTCTCTTCTTTCTTCCTCTTTGTCTTCTCTTCTCTTTGGCTCTTGGTTTCTTCTTCTTTGTCTATCTCCTCGTGGTCTTCTCTTCTGCCTTCTGTTCTTCCTTGTTTCCTCTTCTTCTTCTTCTGTTCTTCAGATCTTCCTCTCGTGCTCTTCTTCTTCTTTTCTTTTGCTTTCAGGACGTCGTCTCTCCTTCTTTCTTCTTTTCTTCTTCTTCTTCAGTCCTTCTGTCCTTCTTCTTCTTTTGCCTTCAGGACGTCGTCTGATTTTCCAATCAGACGACTTAAACCGCTGCTGCTACAGTGTCTACCTCAGCTTTCTTCTTCTCCTTCTTCTTGTTCTTCTTCCGCAGTCCTTCTTCACCTGTGCCTGCACACTTCAAGGTTTACGTCAAAGGGCAAAACCTACTCTAACCCCCCCTCCCCCGCGTCTCTCTCTCTCTCTCAGAATTCGCTCTTAGGAAAGCTCTCCCAGAGCAACCGGGTAATCGGGTACGCGGGTCGCGCCCGGGTCCAGGCCCACTGGCGTGCGGTGGTGGGCGAGGAGTGCAGGTCGGACTTAGTCGGGTCGGGTCAGGTTCGCGGGGCGTGAGCGCGGACGAGGCCGGGTAATCGAGCGGGTGAAGGGGACCTCACCCCGTGATATGCGGCAAACAGCTTAAGGCACGTTTTGCCTTTAAGTCCCCGCGCGCCTCTGCGAATTTCCGAGGCGGGACTAAGTGTCCCACCCCAATTTGGGCGCCCGCGCGGAGGAAGCAGAGGGCAGTCGAGGCTTCACGCGAGGGCTTCGCCCCAACTGCAGCCTGGGACTTCTTTGCGGAGATGCCCCGCGCGCCTCTGCGAGTTTCCGAGGTGGGACTAAATGTCCCACCCCAATTTGGGCGCCCGCGCGGAGGAAGCAGAGGGCAGTCGAGGCTTCATGCGAGGGCTTCGCCCCAACTGCAGCCTGGGACTTCTTTGCGGAGATGCCCCGCGCAGCCTGGGAGTCTGACCTGGGCGTGGCCGCCTGGAGGAGCAGGTCGAAGAAGCTGCTTCACTCAGCAATGGCGGTGGCGAGCGAAGTACCTGCTCACAGAGAAACGGCCTCTCAGCCTAATCAGATACGCGGAGGACCTTCGCCGTAGCACGGCGAAGGTGGTCGGGGGCTCTGCAGGTGGCGGGGCGGAGCCTAAGGGACTGCCCGAGTTCGGACTGTGGTCGGGGGAATGGGTTTGTTCGGGGGAGTGTTGTGGAGGTGAGGAGTGGTAGTGGAGGGGCGGAAGTTGGTCGATGTGATGAGGCGGAGGTTTTGTGAGGGTCAGCGAGTCGTGTGGAGTGGCGGAATGATGGGAGCGACTAGCCGGAGGTTGGCCGGAGGCGTGGAAGATGACGGTGGTCGGGTCGGTCGAGGGTGTAATTGATTGTAAAATAGGGAGGAAAAGAAAGAGGGGATAGAGAAGGCTAATTCTAACCTAGCTAAAGTGACGAAGGGGACGAAGAGGCTGCCGGCTCGTACCTACTGGAGCCTGAGAAGAAATGCCTAGTGGGGGAGGACGGCGGCGACGACAGGGCTGAAGCAGCGCGCGCCGGTATTGCGCGACGCGGAGGAGAATAAGGAAGAAGTCTCTGCTGCTGGTATTGCGGCAGAGCGAAGAGGAGGAGGAGGAACCGCCGGAGCTGGAGGGCTTCTGCCGGAGTGGGAAGAGAGGAAAGTTGTGGGGGTTTTCTCCGTCAGGTCCAAGCTGGCAAGAACGGCGGAGCGACGGGGGTATTTATAGGGGCAGAACCAGAGAGGAGGGCGGAGGGAGACGACGTGTCTCCCTCGCCGGAGGACGTCAGAGGAAGGAGACCCATACCGTCCGTGCATTCGTATGGCCGGTATGGGTGGTTGCAGCACTCAGGGGGGTGCTCCTGCGACGGCTGACGACGCAGGGCATCCCCATTTGACTTGGCAGGCCCCCCCTTACCCTGTGCGGCGCCATGCTCCGCGCAAGGTCGCCGGAGCATGGTGCTGCTCAGGTTTTGCAGGGGGGACCTAAATGCAAAGAATGAAGGAGAGTTAGGGGCCAAAATGTGAGGGTTCAAAAGTTGAGGGCCAGAAAGTAAATATATGAGGACCAAAGTGTAAAGTTGGTCAAGAAGGTTTCTTCTTAGGCTCAAGTTTTTATACATAACTAATTAGGACCTAAGGATTCAGATGGTGAATTTTATTTCTAGATTAAACCTTGTTTGATCGGTCAAATTACGCAAAAACCCAAATTAAGTTGTTAATTGAGCATGGTTCTTAATGTAGGTCAAAATGGGTTTCTAAGGCTAAATTGAAGGTTCTAAACCCTAGAGATTATTTTTCTATGAATTTTAGAGGGTTTATTTGATTTTTTTCTCTGCCTCGAACCTCGTGTATTTAAGTGGGTTTATTTTTAGGGTTACAGGATGTCATTTAATTCTTCGGAGTTGCTGTAGCCCTTGTTGAGTCATTTCATCCCACTTTTCTTCTTATTAGGTTATTTTGACCTATGTTTGGACCCTGATTTACCCTGTTTTCAGATTGGATTGGTGAAATTGCATTTTTACCCCTCAATTTCTATTTTCTTTGCAAACTCAGAATCTCTCTGAGCCAAGCCTTTCTAAGGTTATTGAGTAGATTTTTCTTGCAAATCAGGGTTAAATGGTGCTAGTTTAGGGTTTGTGACGAGGTTCTCATCAGTAGCTTCCTACGAAACTGGGGCCTGCCATCCTATTTTATCAGGCTACGATGGACTACTTGAATTTCTCTAGCAAGGGAGCCGTGATGGGAACACCATCATAAGCCATAACTAACTCAACTTGGTCTAAAATGGTTGATAAATGCTCCTGCATATCCATCAGAAGGCCCTAAGGGCATATTATCCTGTTTTGAAAAGAAGAGAATAATATAAGGTTATTTCGGCAAAATTAACAGCATTCCACAAATACAGAATAACCACGAGGTATTTCAGAGCTTTATTAATGGTCATATGGTCATTAATTTCTAATAAGTGGCTCCATGCAAAACAAAATGGGTTTTCACGCTTTTTAAGAATTAATGGACATCTGAAACCTTAAAAACAGGCTCGCTTAATTAACTAAGGTTCAGGTCAGGATAAAATTTACCTAAATCTTTTAAAAATCATAGAAAAATATTCTCTAAGATTTGGTGCCTTTTATTTGACCATTGGAACCCATTTTGACCAAAAATAGTCTTAGAGACAGTTGCCATAATTTGGGTTTCTACGCAATTTACCCAGTCAAACTTGGTCAAAACCTAAATCCAACTATACGATCATATTCCTTGGGTCAAAATTAGGTTTTCATCAAAATTTGGACCAAATCTGAGATCATCTTGACCTAGTTTGCATTTTAATCCTGTTCTAACTCTTTTTCTTACAAAAAGCCCCTTAACTTTAAAAAATCCTTGCGATTGCCCCCCAATTTTGTCTTCTTCTTCGCAGACGGGTCTCTAACGCCATGGCAGGTGTGAACCCACACACCCGAGGTTTCAATCAAGGATTCCTCCTTGATTACTTGATCAATTCCTTTCAAAATTGAAAGGGATGATCCTGAGGAAATCCTTGATCATCTAAACCTACTTCTAGCTTCCAAATCCTCCCTTTTGGCTCATGCGAATCCTTGGACCTCAAGCTTTCTCCCCCTGAAAACCCGATCTTCTCAAGCTTGTTTCCAAGCTTGGAAGCTCGCTTAAAGGCCTATAAAGGACCTCCATGAACAACCATACCCCCTTAGCGAGAAATAGAGCCAAAAATCCCTCATCATCCTCCAACCTCCGGCTCACTCCACCTCGCTCCAGTGACTCTCCACCTCTGAATTATTCGTCGGCCGCCACGTACAATAGGCGGTCGATTCTTCTTCCTCTCGTCTTTCCGCACCTCGCAATACCGGCGAGGTGCTCTCTACCCGTTCGTCATCGTCATTATCCACCTCTAGAGCATTCTTCGTCTCCAGCGCCGGCCATACCAAACCTGGCTCCTCCTTCGTCCCCCTTCGGTAGCTACTTAGTCTCCTCGACTCCTCATCATCAGCTCCTCATCACCGTACTGCCAAACTCTAATTTCGACCGCTCACGTGCCCACTCTACCGTCGTCTTCCCCGTCTCCGGCATACCTCCGGTGACCACGCAACACCACCTCGCTACACCAAACCACCCCCACCTATCCCAAAAGCTCCACCGTATCCTAGCAACCAAAACCCCTCAAGAAATTGAGGGGATTGGCCGCCCCACTACTTCCCCGAACTCACCTCCTTTCAGACCACAATTTCAAGGTTGTACGACCTCCTCACTCACTCAAACTAGCCGCACGACCAAGATTGCACAGAAAGCTACTCTTATGGATATGTCATCTTATGTTATTTCCTAGCATTATCCATGCATTTTAGGAAGCCATACTTACATTTGTAAATATTCATTTGCATGCATTTTTAAAGAGGGGAAGATAGTGAGGGCAAATGACCATTCAATCAACTTCAATTTCATAACAATCCATCCCATCTCAAACACACTTAATAATTAACATCTTCATTATGTGCATGCATTTCAAATTCACGACCCTGATCATATTTCACTCTCCCACCTACCGGCTGCTTTTGTAGGGAGAGGCGCACGCTCCCTCGTACCATTTGCATGGGGAGGGGTGCACTCTCTCTCTATAAAAGAGCATGAACCCCTCCCATGCAGGGGAGTCGGCCACCACCTCCACATCCACCCAAAGACCCACCACAGCACAACACCCACTCTTCTCATTTTAGCCGGCCTCAGCTTTTCTCTCTCCTTCTCTCCTTCTCCATACACAGCTCTTCTCAACAATTGAGAAGAGGCACTCTGTGTACAGGAGAAGCTCCCCGTGGTCTCAAACACCACAGTGAGCACCATCACTAC
Organism: Thalassia testudinum; assembly: GCA_037157565.1. Taxonomy (NCBI): domain Eukaryota; kingdom Viridiplantae; phylum Streptophyta; class Magnoliopsida; order Alismatales; family Hydrocharitaceae; genus Thalassia; species Thalassia testudinum. The sequence goes on along the minus strand of JAZHRO010000077.1, from coordinate 12,204,114 downwards.
CCAACTCCTTCGCGAGCAGGTGGGCATGGTGGATTCTCATCTGGTGTTTTTCTTTATTTTGTTATTTTTCTTTTCTTTTTTTTTTTGTTTTCTACTGCTGTTCATCGCCATTAGAGCCACAGAGCTTCAAGCGCTAAAGCTCGCGCATCACTGCCACGTGCTCCAGCCATCGCCCCCGCGCGTCTCCGCACACCTCAGGCTCCCCTTCTGAATGCATGCGCGTGCTTTCCAGCTTCTCCGCACCCCCGCTGCTCTGAACCACCTCAACTGGTCACCAACATCCTACGCACACTGTTGCGCACTGTTCACACCAAGTCTGCTCGGCACTGTAGCCACCGGCAAGTTTCTCACTTATCCACTGGCATAATGCTCTCTCTCCTCCCACGCGACTGCCTCCAGCCGGTCACTCGCCCACGTCTCATCTCTCCAGCTCACGTCTCTGAACACCTCTATCCCCCAGCTCTTGTGCGCTGTGCATACACCTCCCCCGCGCGCCCACGCTTGGTGAGGCCCTCCCTCACGCACTCGATCACTGTACCACCTCACTCTTGCATCCACGCCTCACACACACTTTAACGCTCCAGACGATGCTTCCATGCCCCACACGACTTAAATGCTCACTCTCTCACACATAGTCAGACACACACACACACACTCTCCCTCTCACACACCCAAATAGACGCACACACCCTTTTCCCTCTCACGCAGACACACACTTACACATATATTTATATATTCACACTCCCCACCTACACACACACATACACAAATACATATATATAGTTTTATATACTTATATAGTTATATATACTTATATATACACATATATACACATATATATCCACATTCCCTCATATACACACTTACCCCACATTTACTACTCACAATACCACGCACCTACCCTTCATCGCGCATCGTATCGCGGGAATATTTGCACTAGTCGCGAATATTTCCCAATATTTACGCAAAGCAAGCCTTCCACCCCACACTCACACACATCCGCTCCACACTCTACGCAGCACTTTGTCTTGTTGGTTGTGCCTTGCTAAACGTTGACCAATTTGATATCGTGCTACATCCCATCCCCATTTCCATCTCCACCCCTATTTATATAGTATCTATATATTTATATCTATTCTATATCTACTTACATATCTACTATATATATAGATATATATATATACATATACTAAGCTAAGTATCCCTTTTCATTTCTTTTCTTGCATTTTATTTTGCTTTCATTTGTCTTTTATCCTTGCTATTAAAAAGACAAAAAAAAAGTATAAAAGAGAAAAGATAATTCTTATCTTGCAGGTACCCGATCTTGTGAGTGACAAGATCAATTTTGAACCTTAAATCAGCTTCAAGCCAAGGACATTTGGCTCAAGGTCAAGGACTTCATTTTAAAGGTGTGTCTTAAGGACAACATTATTACAAAAAATCTTAAAAGTAGAAAAAATAAAAAACATAATAAACACAAGAAGAGAAACGTTCTAGGAAAGGCGTAGAAACTTCTTAATCTCCTAATTCCCGCCTCCTTGAGATCGACCTTAGGCCTAAAAGTGACCAAGATAAAATCAAGTAGGCTAGGTTAAATTTTTTTGTGAAACTGGTGTAGACTCGATTTAGGTTAACTCACTATACTAATTTTGACAATAATATCACCATATTAAATAATCCTATTCGAGTTCGCATCACGTTTTTCTGGCGCCGTTGCCGGGGAGGCAATATTCAGAGTAAGTTTCTATCTTCTTCCTTTGATTTCTTCTTCTTCTCCCACCTTTCTCTTCACGGGTGTTTTGTTTGTTTTTACGTGTAGGTGTACCAGGTACAAGGAGGAGACACGAAGAGGAGGTCGGACACGTGGGCAAATTCGAGGTGGGTTTGCAAGAGCGTGAAGTTGCCGACGCCGCATAGGAGCTCCACCCACGTCACTGAGGGGGTAGGTGTCTTCCTCTTAGTAATTTAGGTCATCTGTCACATTGAAAAATATACAAAATTTTAAAAAAATCAAAAACCCTAAAAAAAAAATTCTCCTTGGGACTTCTTGGGTGAGTGGATTAAAAAATTCAATGTTTGATTCTTCTTGTCACCACCACCGCCCTTGATTTTCCACTTTTTCAAGCACGAAATCCAAGAATTTCGATTCTTGGTTATTTCGTGGCGCTAAGTTATCATTGAGGCAAATTAAATCAATTGTTTGTCACATCTTATTCACCTCATTATTTCACATTCAAGATCCAAACTTTAGTTGGAGAACCTTGGAGTTGATTTAACTCGAACCCCACCATGACCCTAAAATTGCCTTGTTTTGATCCCGAATATCAACCCCAACATATTCATTTTCATTTTTTTACATACTTTGGTGGTTGAGCCTTGTGTGGATTATCATCTTGGTGATTGGGAGCACTTGAATTGAAGTGTTTTGGCTCCCTCTCACATTGAGCTAAAATTGACTCATGCATCCACACCTAGAAATTTCCAATTAGGAGCCCATTTGCATTATAGCATGCATTAACTAAACCAAATTGAAGAAGGGTTGTTTGGGCGCAAAAAGAACTTGTATTTTCTGAAAACCCGGAGATTGGTTGAATTGGTAATTTCGTGAAATCATAAAATTCATACTACCTAAGAGTTGAATTCTAAAAGCCATTCACCATCTAAAACTTTAATTCGTGGAGATTTCCCTGTTGCATGCTTGCTTTACACACTCAAAGAATTGATGCACTTGGGCATTACCCGTATACAACGCCCTTCACATTCCAAAGCACTTGAACCCTAAGCCTCTTAATTAAAATTGGTAGTAACTTGACCCCCATTAAGGTTTGGAGGTCTAACTACCTACGTGTAGTGCTTACTTGCAGGTGCGAGTTCCCGCGTGCTATCAGGTGTCTCAGACTGGGGCAAACGACCTTTCAATCTGGCCCGGTGGTTCTGCGGTGCTCTCATTCAGTTCCGTAGGTTGTGATAGTAGCTAACTTAGATCTTTAGGTCTAGGGGCACCTTTTAGAGGTTAGGAAATTGATTGTTTTGATTTATCATCAAGTATATCCTTGCAGCGTTGTTTCTCTCATCCCCTTTCCCTTTTCATCTCCCCAATTCTTCTTACGGCAGTGCATCTTTGGGAGGAGGTCACAAAGCCCTAAATTGTTTGAATTGTCTGATAATTCTGGAAGGGAAGAAACTGGTGAATCGTCATCCTCCCCTACAAACATGGCTGCACACCCACCCCCAAAGCCCAGGGGAGGAAACCGCCCCCCTCCAAACCCACCAAGTGCTAGTGGAGCCATTGACCCCATAACTCGCCTCCAAGCCCAAATGGCACCATATAATGAACAAATTGAGGCCATGAGGAAAACATTGGAGGAAATGAATCACCCTCCCCCTGAAAGGGAGGAGGCCAAGTGATGAGAACCTCATTATGAGTCCTAATTAGCTTACATTGATCTAAGAAAGAGAACAAAAACTCCTACATAATTAAGAGAAAAGCCTAATTAAGGGGATTACTGATTTGAAAATAATAACTGAAGAATAGGGTAAAACTATAATTTTACCATTGTAGTGCATCAACGGGATTTCTCAGGGTCTGGACATAGGTCAATTGGGCTTAATAAGAGAAAAAGTGGGATGATTCAGTTAGAAGAGGGTTATTGAGAAATTTAAGAATTAATTGATATTCTGTAACCCTAAAACAAACACACTTTAATACACAAGTTTCCAAGCAGGATAAAAATCAACTAAACACTCTAAAATTCATGGAAAAATATCCCCTAGGACTTAGAACCTTCAATTTGGCCTTTCGAACCTGTTTTGACCTAGATTGGGGACCAAGCCCAATATTTAACCTAATTTAGGTTTTTGTGTAAAATGTCTTGTTAAACGAGGTCAAACCTAAAATCCAACTTCACCATTGGATTCCTTAGGTCCAAATTAGGTTTGTACCAAAATCAGGACCTAAGGGAAGGTCATCTTGACCTACTTTACAAATTGGTCCACCAAATTACATTCTGACCCTTAACTTTTGGAAACCCTTGCAAATACCCTTAACTTTTGCCATTGCAGTAGGGACCCATACCGCCGATGACTTTGCGAGCAGGTTTTCTCCTCGTTTCCATGGGGAGTTGCTCCCAGATTTGGAAAGGGAGCTCTCTACGAAGCCCCCTACCGCATGAGTAGCTCCCCATACCCTGAATCGCTCCATACCACTCGTGCAAATGCTCGAGAGGTATGGGTCTCAATCCGGCCATGCCTCTAGCGACAACTTTTGGCCGCCCCCTTTGCGAATAACCTCCTGTCCATGCCCATTTAAGGAAGCTGAGATCATTCCGCACCTCCCAAGCCTGTTTTGGCCAAAGATAACCCCCCAATTTCGTCTCCTCCTCCTCCGGCCATTTGCCCGCAGGCTCCGGCGACTCTCCCTCCCTCTTCTCATCGCTCTACCACCGTACCAGTGGCAGAGCCATCTCCGCCTCACTCCTCCACATCACGTCGTACCCACGTAAGGCTCCCTGACCTCCTCGTCGTTGCCGCCTCTCCATCTCAAGGTCTGCGTCTCCGGCGACGGCCAATACGCTCCACTCGCCCTCCGCCTCCCCCCTTCGCTCCATGTCCCTTAGTTAAGTTCCTTTCTCCCTACCTTCTATTTTCCCTCATTTTATTTCACAAACCACCCCCTCGACTGCCACTGTCCACCCTCATGTTCTCCACCTCCGACCAGACCACCGGCGAGGTATTTATCCTCCATTCTCCGTGAGCTTATTACGCCAAGCTGATGGCGTAAAACTCAGCGCTTAACGAGAGGTAGCCCATCATTCTTTTTGAAAAATCAAAACCTTTTTCTGACATTTCTTTACACTTTAGGTTCATTCCTTAGACAACCGACTTCACCTCAGATACTCGTACATGAGATTAGAAATCGTCCGCAACAGTCACCTCAACCCATCCACTCACATAATATCTGTCCTAATGCATGAACCAAGCCAAATAAAAACCCACCTAATGTGCAATGAGGACATTGCAAACCTTAGGCATGGGAGGGGTATGAAAAGTGCAATGAAATGACATAACAAGAAAAGGTTTCAACAAAAAAATCCGCATATACTAAAAAAAAAAAAAACACTTTGGAGGTGGGATGAAAGTGCTGTTAAACTTTACAGAAGGAGGAGAAAAAGAGCAGAATGCTAAAAAGGAGCACAAAATGAAAAAAAAAGGGGATAGTCATTAGTAAGAAATTAAGGAATTAACCAAAGTTCTAGACCACATTAAGGAAAAGTAAAGTAAAAGTGCACAACAAGATTAGTAAGAACGCAAACCTTGGGCATTCTTGGCTAGACTCTTAGTACCCGTTAAGATCTAGATATTCCTCAAGAGGTTAAGGAAAATGAAAATCTTAGGTATTCTGTCTAAGGTTTAGGGAGTATTCGGCCTCGCTAATTGACCTTCGATTTACGGGACTTAGTAACCTAAGCACCCAAATTTTCACACACAGCCTAGTTCAACGAGCATAAATATCAAAATCACGCAAAAGCGTTTCAAATATTCTGAAAATGTCACCTAGATTAGGAGCAGCCGATCAACACAAGTTGATTTGGACGAGTTCTTCGCGTAGAGAGGTGGGAAATTCCCCTCGAAGATGCGTAACAACATGTCATCTCCTCAGTGCTTGTCTCCTAGGATATTTACATATCCTACTAGGGGCATGTAAGCACTCTGTTGGTTTAGATTCCATGGATGGCTTATCACGAAGTGTCAATTGCAAGGGTCTGAATTCGGCCACGGAACACCATGGACAGGATTATCTCGAAATCTCGAAAGCCAGGGTTCTAGGGCTTACCATGGGTGGTGCTATCTCGAAGCATCAATTACCAGGGACCTTTGAGGATTGATGATGAGGACGAGGAATCCAATACAGACCGAGTTGTGAGGCCAATCCTAAGCTAGAATTAAAAAGAAAAAAAGAGAGAAAACTCTCCAAATAAATAAACCTTCTGTCTCTCTCTTACAAAACGCACTACAGACTAAACCAAGGCTAAAAATATCTCAAACACGGGTGCTTTAACCACGGAGTCCAATAAACTTTAGGATAGTTTCTGAGGGCCTTAAAAACCTATGCTAAAGTCTGAGGCTAAAGCTAGACAGATCTGGATCTTGGTTGGTACTAGAGTACTTTTTAGGCCCATGATTGGCATTCTGACCTAATCAAGGAGACAAGAGAAAAAACACTTATCAAATTTGATGAAAGGAATTCATGGTCTGGAATAGAGGTTAAAACCTTAAATTTTTGCTAAGGGACTAGCAAAAGCTATGCATGGGGGTATGATGAGAACCACATCATGAATCCTAACTTGCACATTTTGACATAACTAAGTGTACAAAAGCTCCTACAAAACCTAAGGGAAAGCCTAAATCAGGGAATTGCAAATCTGAATATAAAATAATTCACAATGGGAAAAACTGTAATTTTACCATTGTAGTACATAAACGGAATTTCTAAGGGCCAAGACACAGGTCAAATGGGCTTAATAAGAGAACAAGTGGGATGATTCGATCAGGAAAGGGTTATGACAAAATTCAGGAATTAAATGATATTCTGTAATCCTAAAACAAACCCGCTTTAATTCACGAAGTTTCAAGCAAGATAAAAATCAATTAAACCCTATAAAATTCATGAAAAAATATCCCCTAAGGTTTAGAACCTTCAATTTGCCCATTGGAACTTATCTTGACCGAAATTGAGAACCATACATAATTTGACCTAATTTACGTGGCTGCTGAGGAGGACCTGATCAAGCTCTTTAAGCAGGTCCAAATAAACATCCCCTTGATGGATACGATCCGCCATGTATCGGTTTATGCACGATTCTTGAACAAAGGTTAGATGGTCTTAAGAGTCTAATAGGTGGGTTAGAACAGACAGAAAAGGGTTTTCATGCATTATAGAAATTAATGGACATCTGAAATCCTAAAAATAAACCTGCTTAATTAACTGAGGTTATGGTCATAATAAAATTCACCTAAACCCTCTAAAGTTCATAGAAAAATATTCTCTAGGGTTTGGTATGTTTAATTTGACCATCAGAACCCATCTTGAAATAAAACAGAGCCACAGGCAGACTTTTGCCCAAATTTTGGTTTTTACATAAATTACCCAGTAAAACTAGTTCAAAACCATAATCCAACTTCACCAATGGATTCCTTAGGTCTAAATTATGTTTGTACCAAAATTTAGGCCGAATCTGAGATCATCTTAACCTAGTTTGCAATTTGATCTTGTCTGGTCATTTTATCTCACACATCTACCCGTAACTTTCGAATCTTTTGCATTTCAGTCCCTAACTTTCTCATCGTCTTCACATAAAGGTCCCTGCTGCCATGAAATCCTAATCCTACAAACTCCAATGACCATTAGATGGCAAGATCTTTGTGATTTCTTGACAAATCCCTCTCAAAATTGAAAGGGAAACTCGTCAAGCAATTACCTTCCAAATGAGCCCATCTAGGGATCCCAAATCCATCTGGAATCCTAATACAAACAGCTTGATTGATTAAGTATCCTACGCCGATGAGAAGCTCGGAGGTTCTAAGCTTGCTTCCCAAGCGTGGAACTTAGTCTAGAGCCCTATAAAAGGACATCTGTGACCTTGCACATTCCTTCAGCAACTTTTGGTGAGTCAACCACCTTAGATTCTTCTCCTCCGACCAACAAAACCCTTGCCTCGGTGACCCTCTACGATCCTCCTCCTCCGACTGTCCAATGACCAAATTGGTCGGCTCCCTCAACTCTCTTCGTCGTGACACCCCCAGCGAAAGGGAGGGCGTATCTCCGTCTGTGATGTGCATACATCTGATTAACCTGAAATTCCTATTAACGCATGTTCTTAGTGTCACATTAGCATCATACATTGTAAATAGTGCATAACATGCATAATCATGCATTCAGATCAAGTTGTATAAATTATCTAATAATTGTCTCCATTTTATGGTCAGGGACAGGGTGACTTTTTATCGGGACCTTGGATCAAAGATCCAACCGTACGGATCTGATCAGGGCGATGATTGGAGTATAACGACTCCAAGATCTCCCTAATCGGACATCCGTAGCACCAGATGGAGATTGAGGAACCCTAAAGAGAAAAGGCCAAGATGGTGTTAATCCATACCTTAGACGACAAATCCGATCACACTCATGGGTTCGGATCGACGATCGCAACCCAACGGCGTGAAAATCGATCCAATCCAACACCCGTGGCACCATCTACATCACTCAGAAGATGGATGGCCTAGATGGCGCCACGTGGTGCCATCATAGCCACCCAACACCGGCCGCAGCAATCCTTCTTCACCCGCTCGACAAATCTCACTCGTTGGATGCCCATCCAACGACCGACATCACGCCCAACCAATATGGAAGACCGCCGCGCCATCTCTCTCTCCTCACTCGCGCGATGGATCTAGACCGTTGGATGGTGCACGGGCGCTCGCACCTTAAAACATTTGCGCAACACAAATGCCCGCTCAGCACAGCGGTCGAGCGCGCGACGCACGTTCGAGGCCGCATTCGCTACGAGCGGGCGCGCGATCAGAGCCGTGCAATGAAGATCCAGTGGTGGGGAGAGAGCGATAGTGCCCACGTGCGATCAGACGCATGGTGCTTACTCGTGATCGCACGCGAGCGTGCGACACGAGTGTAGCGATCTTTAAGCCGTCTGATCTCTTAATCGGACGACTATGAGTGCGCAAACGTGCGTGTGCGTTGAAGGGTGGGGAGGCGAGGGGGTGCGCACGCAGCGCGCACGTCGACCACGTTTAGGCCTTTAGTGACGAATAAATCTGTCACTAAAGGTCCTGAATTAATTTTTTCAAGTTGTAATGTCCAAAATGCCCCAACTCCTTGCAAATATAAAAGGAGACCCCCTCCATACGGATTTCTCATCCCTTCCTTCTCTTCTCTCCCTCTCCAAAGCTCAAGAGAAGCTTGTCCCACACCCGAGTTGCTCCTCAAGAGCTAAAATCAAGTTTTCGCCCCCATTCCGGAAGTGGATCCGACGACGACGGTGACATGCTGCCTCATTCCCGTTCCTCCTGCTACGACCTCCTTCTTCCTGCTCCGTTCCTCATCTTCCAGGCGTTGTCTCGTCCGGCTCATCCTCCAAGCGATCGTTGAGGAGAATAACTTCTCTCTTCGATTCCTTTTTCCTGCTTTCTAGAGTAGAATTTTCCTGCTTTCTAGTTGTAATAATTTCTTGCTTTCTAGTGTAATCTTTTCTCACTTTCTTAGTTGTAAAAATATTTTGCAATGTCAAGTGAATGTCTTCCCTCTCTCTCTCTCATTGTTTATATTGATTCCATTTCGTTGTGATTACTCTGCCTTTTAAACAAAATCACAAATATATATATAACTGTGAATTTTGATCGACGTAGCCTCCCTGAGTTCGACCTGAGATTTTTTTTACAGATTTCCAGTATAAATTTTATTTGTTGAAGCCGAGTTCTTCACTACTTGAACTACAACGACAGGTTTTCAAAACCAACTCCGATAGCGTAGTCCTTCGACGTTCAACAGTCTACCTTGTCGTCGTCGCCTCACCGTTCCCTCCTTCTTTGGCATCGGTTGACCAAAATCGGCTGCCTCCGCCCCTCTCCCACCTATCTAAGTCCCGTTATTGCTCTCTCTCTTTCACTCTATTTCTTTCTCTCACACTTACGACACATGCACAACCACCAACCACTTCCCCCGCACTTCATCTTCTCCACCTTCAGCCACGTCTCCGGCGAAGCGTCTCCACCGCTCCACAACACCATCCGCTTCGCCAACCAATCCAAAACCTCCGCCACGACCCATCGTCCAAAAGCCCTAAAGAAATTTAGGGTTTAACACCCTCTACCTTCCCACCAAACACACCCACTGTCTGCCCTCATCCGCCTCACCGTCGGCCATCCACACATGCATACACACCAAACCATGGCCACCGTTACACTCGCTGTGGTCCGACAAACCTTGTAAGTATGCTAATTAGGGCATTTAGCCCGTGTTCTTAGTTTTAGGTTGCCGCCGGAGCTCCATCACCGCCGCCTCCTTCTCCGACGTCATTCAAGCTTTTGCAGCTGTGTTCTTTGCCAAATCCACGCCCAAGCGACGCGTAGTGTCTCCAGGATCTTTCCCAAGTTCTGGATTGAAGACCACAACCACTCCTTTGCTTTCAATTGGAGGCATTACTTCCTGCAGCTGCACGCGAAGAATAGGGGGACAACATAGTCCAACCTCATTTATTGACGGGTGCGCAAAGGCACATAAATTGAAAAAGTGCCACCGGCTTATCGCCTCAGCACGCACAGGGGGTGAGGTCCCCGCACGCACGCGCATACGCATGCCCTTGCCTGTGCTCACGCCTCGCGCGTCTGGGCTCGGTCCATTTACCCGGATACCCGGGTCTACCCTAGTTTGCTGGTTCTAAGAGAGGAAGAGAAAAAGAGAGGAGAGGGGGGGTTTTGCTCTGTCGCCCTCTTCTCAACACTTGTGAGACCTGAGCCCTGTGCTATGCCTTCTCAAAAGCTTAAGGAGGAAGAAGAAGAGAGAGAGAAGAAAGAAGGAGCTGAAGAGGAAGAAGAAGAGAAATACCTTGAGCAGGATAAGCCATCTGATTGGTTGAACAGACGTCTGAAGTGTACATTGCACTTATTCTACGTGGCATTTAATTGATTAGTACTGTTGAAATATTTGATATAATTTTGAGGGGTAATTGGTGATTCAAATCACCATTCTACCCCATTCTTTTTGCATTATTGACGTTAGATTTCATTTATATACCATTCTTGTTTGAAATTCTATTATACATTGCTTATATTGCATTTGTATTGCGATCTTGAGAATTATTTTGTCAATTGCTTCCTGTGTTCGACCTTGGACTTCATTTCTAATATTTTAGTAATAAATTTTATTTGTCTTTTACACTGATTCGATATATACTACAATGTGACAGTTTTTAAACCCGATTCAGAGTGAATAACAACAAGGACGCACACAGTTACGCTAAACGATGCACTAGGTGCCAGTCGCTAAGATCAATGTCACATCATGACATGATGTCCTTGCAGCCCATCCTAGCTGTTGAAATTTTTGATATTTGGGGAATTGATTTTATAGGTCCCTTTCCTCCTTCCAATGGCTTCGAGTACATCCTCGTTGCTGTTGACTATGTTTCAAAATGGATCGAGGCTATTCCTATGCACCATGCTGACCATGTCATATTTACTCGATTTGTCAAAGACCACATTTTTGTGCGCTTTGGGATCCCTCGAGCCATTATCTCTGATGGAGGAAGTCATTTTGCCCATGCATCTTTTCGAGCACTTCTGAGGAAATATGGAGTCCACCACCGTATCACATCTCCGTATCATCCTCAAACGAATGGCTAGGATGAGGTGTCGAACTGGCAAATCAAGCAAATTCTCCAGAAAACGGTTTGGCTTGATTGTAAGGATTGATCCGGCAAGCTAATTGACTCACTTTGGGCAAATCGAACCGCCTTCAAGGCTCCCCTTGGTATGCCTCCCTATAGAATTATTTACGGGAAGCCTTGTCATTTGCCCGGGGAGCTGGAGCACCACGCTTATTTGGTTGTTCGCCAATGTAACCTCGACCTAGACTTGTGTGATCGGGAAAAAAAACTCCAACTCCAAGAGCTGGAAGAGCTCCGTCGTGAGGCCCATGATTCTGCCTTAACTTTGAAACAGCACACTAAGGCCTTTCACGACAGCTGCATTCGTCGAAAGAAATTTGAGCCATCATAGCAAGTTTAGCTTTACAATGCCCGACTCAAATTCTTTCCAGGAAAACTAAAGTCCAAATGGACTGCTCCCTTCTTGGTCTTCAAATCATTTCCCAACGGGACCGTCGAAATTGAAGACCCCATATCTGGGAATAAATTTACGGTCAATGGGCAGCGGTTAAAACCTATCTTACTCATGAACCTGCCCTCGTTGGTGAAACCGTTGCCCTGCTGGAGGGTAACTGACTTCGTGCCTCACTCTAAGTCCAGTTGGGGACGTTAAATTCAGTACTTGTTGGGAGGCACCCCAGCAACACTCCTCTCACTTTCGCCTTCACATTCCATTTCCCTTCACTTCACTTCGTACTTCTTCATTTTTTCACCACCCACCATCCACCCGCCCTGCCACCCAGCTGTATACCTCGCACCTCAGCTCTTGTACCAAGACCCTTGGACCTTGCTTAACCTTGGATGCATATGAGGACATAGCATCATTTGGCATAGGGGGGTGGATAGGCATCCATAGGATCTGGGTATTATATAAGTATCATGCAGCTTCTGCATCCATTATACATATCCATCTATAAATATGTACATACCTAGTTGTTTCAAAAAAAAAAATTACAAAATCGAAAAATCCATAAAAAAAAAGATAAAGTGTTTAGCTATAATCTAAAAGCTGAAACAAAAATATAATAAGTGTTTATGGATATTCAACCTCTGCTTTGAAGACTTTGCGGACCACAGAAGCTTGATTCGCTCAGGCTTTGTCTTAATTCACTCGAGTATTGATAAGATAGATCAGAATCTTTCCTAACTTAGGACGTATTCTTGTACCTGAGTCACCAGTACAAGATTCATTGGTTTGCTTCTACTTAAGAGCCTAAGTAATCTTGGTTCACACTACACATATCGAGAAAGACCAGGTGAACGTAAGATCCAACCCTAGTGTACTTAAAAATTTGTGAAACCCTGGGCTTGAGCTTTAATGTTCATTTGGTCGGTCTTGAACCTTCACTATGCACAAACCATAATCTCTTAGTTCTCGAGTACGGCAAAACCCTTTGAGTCCTGGAAATCGTACTTAAGGTTTAAATATCAAGAGTCCAGGTTAGTCGAGAGATGGTCTATATCATGTAAGACTTGAGTACTAGTAGTCTTCTCTGCAATTGGTTCTCACAATATCCAACTGATAAACACATTACTGTTACTTCAAAAAAAAAAAATCTTCAGCTTAAAATCACTTCTAAACACAATACAAATGTTTTGCTAGGGACTAGCAAAAGATAGGCATGGGGGTATGATTGCACAGTAAGTTAAGCCAATAAATATGTCATCTTATGTTATTTCCTAGCATTACCCATGCATCTTATGTAGCCATACTTGCATTTGTAAATATACACTTGCATGCATTTATAAAGAGGGGAAGAGAGTGAGAATAAATGGCCATTCAATCCACTTCAATAATTAACATCTTCATTGTGTGCTGCATTGCAATTTTGCCATTCACTTTTTTTTTATTCCTCGGCTGCAGGGCATGGTGCTATACATGTCTCTTCACTTCTCCTCATGCCAGCAGTATAGGGAGCGACGTGCGCTCCTACAAAAGAGCATGCACCCTCCCCTGCTGCCAGAGCCGACCCCCACCCTCAGATACACCATCTCCACCCTCAGACAACACACACAACACCACACACACCCGCCGGCCACTCTCCTTCCCTCTCCCTCTCCATACACAACACCTCTTCTCACAAGTTGAGAAGAGGTACATTGTGTGTAGGAGAGAGTTCACAATGTTCTCAGACCCCCACTGTGAGCCCCACCACCGCTCAGCTCCTCCGTGAGTAGGTGGGCGTGGTGGATTTTTATCTAGTTTTCATTATTTACGCTCTCCTTCGTGAGCCATCATGCGCTCGTTGTGGACCTTCGTGCGCCTCCGCGTACCTCAGGGTCTCCCTTCCGCGTGCTCTGCACTCGTCCTTGCCCTTCTTCGCGCCCCCGCTGGTCGAAACCGCCTCAGCCGGTCACCCACACCGGTGCGCACTATTCACGCGCGGTCTGCGCGACACTGTAGCCACTGGAATGTTTCTCACTTATCCGGTGGCAAGTCGCTCTCTCTCCTCTCCGTGACCCGCTACTCCCGGTCACCGCTGCACTCGCCCATGCTCCCACTCTCAGCACTGTGAGCTTCACCTCCGCACGCGCGTTTCATCCCGTGCGCAGCCCTTGTGCGCTACGTGCTCCCTTGTGCCAGCATGCGCGTGCTCTTCAGAGACACCCACTCTCTCTCTCCAAACAACACTCCAACCCTCCAAATGCCTTAAACCGTTCACGCTCACTCACAGACACTCACACACTCACCCGCATACACACACACACATATAAATGTATATATTCACGCACTCTCACTCTCAAATATATATATATATATATAGACACACACACACACATACACACATATACACACATACATACATACATACACACACACACAGATATTTATATATCCACATATCCACATTCTCTCATACACATATTCACCTCACATCTACTACCCACATACCCGTGCACTCACCTCTTCACCGCACATCGTATCGGGGAAATATTCACACCAATTGCTAATATTTCCCAATACCCGCGCCAAGCAAGCGCTTCCACAAACCCTCACACACATCTGCTCGACACTCCACGTGGCACTTAGTCTTTTTGGTTACGTCTTGCTAGACATGAACCAACTTGACACCGTGCTACATTCCATCTCCATTTCCACCTCCACCCGTATCTATATAATATATAACTATATAACTATATATATATATATTAAGCTAAGTATTTCTTTTCATTTCTTTCCTTGCAATTTAGCCTTCTTTCATTTGTCTTTTATTTCTTGCTATTAAAAAAGAACAAAAAAAGTATAAAATAGAAAAGATAATTCTTATCTTGCAGGTACTTGATCTTGTGAGTAACAAGAATGATGAAAACCTCATCATGAACCCTAACTATCACAATTTAATCCAAATGAGTGTGAAAAAGCTCCTACAAAACCTAAAGAGAGGCTTAACTCAGAGAATTCTGAGTTAAAGAATAAGACAATCATAAGGGGTAAAACTGCAATTTCACCAATGCAGTGTGCAAACAGGGTAATTAAGGGTCCAAACACAGGTCAAACGAGCTTAATAAGGAGGAAAGTGGGATGATCTGATCTCAAAAGGGTTATAGCAACTTCTAGGAATTAAATGACATTCTGTAACCCTAAAACAAACCCACTTTAATTCACGAGGTTCGAGGAAGGATAAAAATCAACTAAACCCTCGAAAAATCATGGAAAAATACTCCCTAGGATTTAGAACCTTCAATTTGGCCTTTGTAACCTATTTTGACCTAAAATGAGAACCATACCCAATTAATGACTTAATTTAGGTTTTTATGCAAATTAACCAGTCAAACATGATCCAACTTAATATCAAAATTCACCATTAAAATCCTTAGGTTCAAATTAGTTTGGTTTAAAAATTTGGGCCTAAGAAAAGACCATCTTGACCGACTTTACAAATTGGTCCTCTTAATTTACCTTTTGACCCTTATCTTTTGAAACCCTTGCGATTTGCCCCCTATCTTTTCATCGTTCCTTGCAGAACGGTCTCCCCTGCCATTTCTGTGCAGCACCTTACCTCCGGCGACCTTGCGCGGAGGACGGTGCCGCGCAGGGCAGGGCGCCCGTCCTCAGGAACAAGCGGGGGGTTCCCTGCGTCGTCCTCTGTCGCAGGGACCCTCCTCTGACCTCTGCAACTGACCATGCCTCTCGTGTGAACGCACGATAGGCATGGGTGTCCATTTCAAGCCACTCTCCGGCGAGCGCGGCATGTCACCTCCTCGATCTCCTCTCCTCGCCAGTGCCTATTTAAGGAGCGGCAGGGTCTGCCGTCTCCTTCAAGCTACTTCTGGCGGAGAAAAACCCTAGTTTTCGTCCTTCCCCTCTCCGATCAGAACGCCCGAGCTTCCGGCGATCCTCCCTCCTCCTCCTCGTCGCTCTGCTGCCCTACCTGCAACAGAGTCCACTCTGCCCCGTCATCCTGCGCCAAGCCGCACCAGCTGACGCCCTCAGATCTCCTCCTCGTCATCGATAACCCCCTCCTAGGCATCTTCTTCCTCAGTTCCGGCAGGCACAAGCCAGACGCCTCCATGCCTCCTCTCTCTCCCTTATATTTTCCCCTTCCTGATTTACCATTTTACCCCACCGACCACCACTTCCACCCCCACCTGCTCCATCTCCGGTCGCCATCTCCAGTGAGGTCACTCCACCTCCACAGACCACCCACTCTTCGCCGACAAGCCCAGAAGCTCCCCCTCACTCCACTCAACCGCTTCCCCGACTCCATTCACCGCCATTCACTACCATACCACACCCTGAACAAACCCACTTCCGCATACATAGTCTGCCCTAGGTGCACCTCCACAGGCACATCCGCGCCACGCCGACCCTCACACTGCCTTCGCCACCCTCTGGTGAAGCTCCCTACGTTATCTGATGTGGCCGCGAGGCTGTCCTTGTGTTTTCAGGTCAACGCCTCCTCGCCGCCATTGAAGAGCTGCTGAAGCTCCTTCGCAAGCAGCTCCAGGATGTTTCCAGCCCAGGCGCACGCTCCAGGCAGCGTGGGTTGGTTCCGCGAGCACGCCCAGACTGGCGATTGGGGTTGCGAACGTTCGCTGCTGCCCCAATTGGCAGCTCCTTCTCACCTGTGGGCACGCAGATTGGAGGTGAGACTTTAGTCCCACCTCGTAAGTGTGTGGCCTCGCGCCCACACTTAAATTGATTTTGTGTATAGGGCTGCTTGCCTTCGATACATAGGGGTCAGGTCCCTCACCTGCACACAGCGCGCCACACGCTCACCCGCCCTCGCCCGCGCTAACGCCTCGCGGGTCTGGGCCGAATCCGACTACTCGACCAAGCACTCCTCACCAACCATCGCACGCCGGTGGGCCTGGTCCCGGGCGCGCAACCCGAACCCGATTACCCGTCTCTGGGAGAGCTTTCCTAAAGAGAGATTCAGAGAGAGAGACGCGGGGAAGGGGTAGGGGTAGGTTTTGCACTGATCGTTGTGTGCACGCGCAAGGAAGAAGGAAAAAGAAGAAGAAGCAGGCGAAGGAAGAAGAAGAGAAGGAGGAGCGGCCGAAGACTTAGCTGCACTGAGCAGCTGAAGAAGAAAGGAAGGAGAGGAGCTGAAGGAGAAGAAAAGGAGCCGCACTGTAGCAAATGCATAGTTAAGTCGTCTGAGCACCAGATCAGACGACGGAAGGTCAGCGGCCAGAGCAGAAAGAAGAAGAAAGAAAGAAGAAGCAAAGAAGAAGAAGAAGAAGAAGAAGACAGGAAGGAGAAAGAAAAGAAAGAAGAGGAATGGCCAGTGCAGAAAGAAGAAGAAAGAAAGAAGCAAAGAAGAAGAAGAAGAAGAAGAAGACAGGAAGGAGAAAGAAAAGAAAGAAGAGGAATGGCCAGTGCAGAAAGAAGAAGAAAGAAAGAAGCAAAGAAGAAGAAGAAGGCAGGAAGGAAGGAGAAAGAAAAGAAAGAAGAGGAACGGCCAGAGCAGAAGAAGAAGAAAAGAAGGAAGAAGGACTTAGCAGCTGAAAGAGAAAGAAGACAGAAGCTCTGCAGCCGCAAGGAAGAAAAGAAGAAAATCAGAGAGGAAGAAAGGGAAAAGAGAAAGGGTCACCACAGTTGCAAAGAAAGAAAGAAAAGAAGAGAGAAGAAGGCAGATTGAAGGAAGAGAAGAATCAGCTGCAAGAGAAGAAGAAAAGAGAAGAGGAAGAGAGAAGAAGAAGAAGCCAACAAAAAAGAGAACTTTTGCTCCCTCTCTCTCTCTATCTCTTAATTTTTGTAAAACCTTATATTGTGAATTTATGTTTCTAGAATTATAGTTGCTCCCTGAGTTCGACCTCGGGAAACTTATCATTCCGAGTAAAAAATTTTGTATTAAACTGATAATTGTTTTGTCATATACCACAACGACCAAAATAACAATAAAGATGAAACCTCGTCACCAAAGATCTATTTTGGAACCCTAATTTGGCTCAAGCCAAGGACCATTTGGCTCAAGGCCAAGGACTTCATTTTTGAGGATGTGCCTCAAGAACAACATTATCACAAAAAATCTTAAAAGTAGAAAAATCAAAAATATAATAAATGTAAGGAAGAGATACGTTTTAGAAAAGGCGTAGAAACTCTTTAATCCCCTAATCCCCGCCTCCCTGAGATCAACCCTGAGCCTAAAAGTGACCAAGATAAAGTCAAGTAGGCCAGGTTAAAAATTTTGTGAAACTGGTGTAGACTCGATTTAGGTTAACTCACTATACTAATTTCAACGATAATGTCACCATATTAATAAGACCTATTCGAGTTCGCATCAAAGGTCTCCTTTTGCTTGGAACCTAAAATTAAACTCTGATCATCGATGATTGTATCTCTCTAACTTTGCCGAAGTTGGAAAAGACAACAATCGATCAACATCCAGCCATCAAAACTCAGATCCAATGAGTAGATTTTAATCCAGCCATCAAAATAGAATCTCTCCACGACCCACCAACCTTCAAATTTGGAGAACTCCTTAATTTCTCAATCAAATGCTCTCAAATTTGGAAGTAATGATCCCCAGGAGATCCCCTACCGATTGAACCCTATTCCAGAGCCCAATCGTAAGCCAAAAGCTCTGGAGAACACTCAAAATTTAATAGGTTTTCCTCACGAATTTCACAAGGAATCCACTCTGAGTTTGGGCGAATCATACCCTGATCGACATCTATATAAACTCCTGAAGATCCCAGCGTCCTCCTTAGCGAGGTTTGAGGCCAGAAACCCTTCTCCTTCCCCGGCTTGCTCCGACCAAGCTCCGACGACCTCAGATTTCTCTTCGTCGCCCTCTACCACATACAATATTAGGCAGAGGGAACTTCCATCCCTACGTCTTCCACTCCTTGCCATACCAAGCAGGAGCCGTCTACCCCTTCGTCGTCGCCACTTCTCATCACCGGAGCCTTCGTCCCCTCCAGCGTCGGCCAATTAAAGCTGACGCGAATCTCCTTTCCCCGTCGTTTGTAACTAGCACAAACTCTCCCTCCCTCTCTCTCTACTATAGGTCTAGGTCTTTAGAACCACAATTCCGTCAATATCCAAGTTCTCCTCTTCTACCTTCTCTGCCTCCGGCGAAGTCGCTACGCTACCACAGACCACCATACGCCACGCTTCCACGTCCCTAAGCTCCACCTCGACTCCACCTACAAAAGTCCTCTCTTAATTTGGAGTTTCACACACTCCAATACTCCACCGAACAAACCCACTGTCCATCACCCTAACAGCCACCGTCCGGCCACCATAATCACCCACTCACCAAATCATGCCCACTACTACCTTCGCCACTCCATAGCAAAGATCTCTAGCTATTTAATTGGGCCGCAAGGCTATCTTTTTGTTTTAGGTACCTTCGCCGAAGCATCGCCATCACCGTCGTCTTCTCTGTCATTAACAACCACCATCCGACCATCTCCGGCTCTGCTTCGACCCCCATCAACTGCGAAATTCTCTGCTGAAGCCAACCAGATCCTCGATTGAGCAAAGCAACACCCACAGCAGCAGCGATTTCATTCTCAATCTTTAGTTGCAACTCGGGAAAGAAGCATGGGATTTAGTCCCACATCATCCACGACAAAAACTCTTCAAGGCATAAAACGAAATCATGTCTTTGCCTTGTCACCCATGACACGGGGGTCGGGTCCCCTTTCACCTTACGCACTCCTCACCCACTACACCTTGCCGACGGGTCTAGTCCCCTCTTCGCAACTCGATTACCCGAAGTAGATCTGATTAGGAGAGGAAAATCCAAAGGTAGGGGTAGGTTTTGCATTGGGATTTGTGCCATGTGCCTTGTGTGCAAACACTTAATCGTTTCGAGAGGCCTTGTGCCTGTTCTGTGGTTTGAATGGTTAAGTCATTTAGGGGTTATGCCTGACGTCTAACTTGGGTTTGATCTGAAATGCTATGGATATATGGGCTCTATGATGATGTGGATTAGTGGTTCAAGACCACTGTTGAGATATTGATTTGAACTACATTTAATGCTTTGATATATGCTTAACTTTAGGGATATCCTTGGTGATCTAAATCACAATTTTTATTATTGAATATCATTTTGAGTATATCTTATTCATTGAATATCTCTCGTGTTTAATTTATTGTGCTCATTATTACTAATTATGATCAGAATGTGAATTTCATATTTACTCCTTCCGAACGACCTCGAACTCAATTTCTATTTTCGAACATCCTACAAATTTAAATGTTGTAACATTTTTTTGATCGTACTACAACGTATATTTCCTAAAACTCAACGGAACTGTCGCAACATGGATTAACTTTCTCTAGTCAGATACACTACCACTTGAGTCTCTGATTAGTGCCAACAATACTAGAAAATTGCACTCTCCTGCGAGATAACACTTGTATTCCTCCATTTCAGTATGCTTGTAAACCGCATCGCAAGAAGCTGGGCATACGCAAACATAATCACGTTATCATGTTCGTAGTCCCTCCTTACCAAAACAACAGTCGTGTCAAGAGAAGATGCACCAGCGAACGCGATTCGTAACTTATCATCGCGGTGTTTCTATATGGCCAAACAGCTCAAAGGAGATCTCAAAGAAACAACGTGCTGAACCTCAGTCCCCTTCCATCCCTTGGAAGCGTAGGCGTCCACAAGGCTCTGCTCGTAATTCATCCTCCTCAGGTAGTAGGCAACCCGCAGCCTCATCCTCGCGAACTCGTCCTCCGCTCCCCTCTTTGCCCTCCTCATCGGCTTCTTCCCCCTCTGCCTCGCACCGCTCATCTCTGCGGCGGTAGCCAGCGGGGGGGGGCCTCCTTCTTCCTGTCGTCGGGACTCGGCCGCAGAACCCTAACGCCGCTGCACGACGATCTCAACGCATACTTTGCCACAGGCATATGCGCCTTCTTCCCCCTCTTGGTCGCCGCCTTCTTACCCAGTTTCTCCTTCGAGGTCGATTCTTCGAGGGCCAATGCGGAGCAAGACGGCTGCTCCGTCGGGTCCACATTCGCCGGGGCATCCCCGAGCTCTGGCGTCGTCCCCATGCGAGTGGCGAGGAGGATCGAGGGGGTTCTAGGATTTCCGGGGACGGACCGAATGCAGCGGCATTGGGGGAGGGGAGGGGGAGGGTTTTCGGAGCGGTGGTGGAGGTGTTTGGGGCGTTTGGAGGGGTGAGGTGTGGGATTGGGGACTTGGGAGAAGGTCGAGGGGGTGTGGGGTTTAATGCGGGGGAGTGCAATGGAGCTGCGGAGGAGATGGAGGAGGGAGGCGGGGGAGGGAAAGGGAAAAGGGAAGGTGGGAAAAGGGGGCGAGTGCCCTTGCGGAGGAGAGGGGAATCTTCCGGAGAGTAACATCGCGAGAAGTGTAGCGGGAGGGAAAGAAAATGGAGGTTAGAACGAAGGTTCCGCTAATCCTCGAACGACACGGATTTTCTTATCATGAGATAATCATCCAAAGAAGGGTTCGGGTAATTCCCACCGTAAATAAGAGATAACCTTTAAAAAGAGAGGTTACCCCCGACTGTAAATCATCCCTTAAGGAAGGTGTGGGGCAGACCACATTGTGGGATGTGCAAGAAAAGAGGATACGGAAGGTAATTTGATGGCCCAACTCTGACATTTTTTCACATCTTGTGATTTTAATTGATAAGACAATGCAGGATTAAGAAGGGGAAAGAAAAAGGAAAGGAAATATTTTTATAAAATTTTGCAAATGCGTGCACCGATTTAAATATCTGCCTGCGCTCCTCTGCAAGCAGCGCCACCCTCCTGGCTATCTTCACCTAACGGTTGAGCTTAAGCATGGAATAGAGGTTCTTGAGCGAGCACGGTGAAAAAGATACCTGGTCAGAGGACTCGTTGTGGGGGATGGCATAGGAATTGTGGATGTCGACAACGCCATCCGTAAAGATAGAGTGGAGAAAGGTCTCGATGACCCTCTTAGCCTAACAGCAGAAAAGAGATGAAATCGTTGCTCGTTGGCAAGCTGGGCGTGGAGGGCATAGCCAGGCGTGGAGGGTGTAGAGGTAGCAAAGTGTGAGGGTGGTGGCGTCGAGGCAGAGGGCGTTCCTGTTCGATCCTGGAGGTGGAGGGTTTAGTGTTTCCAATATGCATGCAATGTTGTGCTCCAATCAAGCATTACTCCTAGAGCTCGTCTCCGCCTGGGCCGTGGACCCTGTTTTCACTTGCTTAGTTATTAGTTTTGCACATCGCGTTAAAGGTCTTCACGTCGATTGCTTGAAACCAGTTACCATTCCTCTAATTGGCCATGGATTTCATCTCTCCCTACTTGATCTCTTTTTGCCTTTACAGAGCCAAGGAGGGTCCCTCTCGACCTAGCGATTGAAAAGAAATGAAATCGCTGCTTGTTGGTAAGCGAAGAGACAATTTTCGTTTTGAAAGAATTTTCACATATAAAATGACACATCAAAATAATAAGGAGTGGTGGAAAATCGGCTGTCAAAACGAATGAGATTAACCACTCAAAGGAGTGGATTGTGTCCACGGGGAGCCCTACACCTGTTAGAACTCACTCACATCGAAAACTTTATGTTCATAAAAATGCCAAAGAACCTGAGCCAAAATCACCTTTTAGATCAAGGAAACAAGAAGAGATAATGCTGAACTCTCATTTATATGAAAGAAGAGGGGTGATCATGAAATTTTGCCACATTAATGAAATAAAAAAATAAAACTTCACAATGGCATTCTTCGTAAAAACTAATTCACCCTTTTCATTGTTGAAACTTTCCCTTGGCCTTGTGTGAAGAGGAGGGGATGACCAGATGCATGAAGCTTGAGGAAGGTGCTCTAGAGAGAGGTAAACGCAATGGTGGTGACGATGTAGCCGACGGTGGTCGGAGCAGGGTGTGGCGAGCGGAGGGAGGTGGTGGGTGTGTGCTACTAGCAATAGCTACACATGCCCCTGTTTAGGTGCTGGGAGGGGGGGTGGCGTTGCTACAGCCGGGTGAGGGCGGCGGCGCGTAGGGGTCGCATGCAATAGAGAGGAGGTGCGGCAGCGATTGGGTGTGGGCAGGAGTGGCTCACACGTAGGGGGTGTGTGGGAGGTGCCCTGGTTGCGCAGGCTGGAGTCGATGCGAGAAGGAGAGGGGAGGTGGGTGGCGATGCGTGGTTCTATTGGCGTTGGAGGAGCGGGCAATCTGATGGCAAGGAGGAGGTGGGTGGTGGCCTGAGGTGATGGTGGTGGTTGGTTTGGGATTGTTCCCATGGAGAAGAATGCTCACAGTGAATTGGAGTTGCGGAGGGCTCACACACAGTATTGGCACGAGTTTGCCGGCTTGGCGCGACGAGCTGTCACTTTGTTAGCCCACGGTGTGGTGGAGCTCGATCATGGAGGCCCACAGTGGTGACGATGCACAATGGTGAACTAGAGAAGAACTTGAAGCTCTTCATAGTGGTAGATTCCAGGCAAAGTCTCCTCGATAATGGTTGTCGACGCTTCTTCTTAAACTACTGGGAAGGTGATGGATGGAATGGCGAAGGAGATGGAACGACGGTGGTGTGCGATCCGCTCCTTACGACCATCAATGGTGGTCTTCAATGGCAGTTCCTGCAAGAGAATAAATAAAAATGAAAAATAAATGATAATTTATTTATGTGTAAATCCTTAAATTCTATATTAAACTAAGACAATTCATGTAAGATATCTAATTCGTTAACTAATTAAATATATGCTTAATTTAATTTTAAATGTGTTTAAATATAAATGTAATGTATGAATTATTTAATTAAATCAAAAATATAAATTAATCTATTTACATCTAATATATATTAAATAAATATTAATGATAATTTAATATCTAAACATTTAAATATATAAATAATCCACAGATATAAGCTCCTGAGGAAGGTGTGGCGGACGTAGCCAAACATGGAGGACGTAGAGGTGGCGACGTTAGAAACAGAGGATGTTCCTATTCGGTGGGGGAAGAGGGGAGGCCCAAGGAAGAACAAACAAGTGAGAGGACAGAGGTCTCCGTTGAGTTACTGACTTTGCAAAGCAATAGACTCGAAATTTGCTATATTTAGATGTAGTGGCACTGTGAAATCCATCTGTAGTAGCATGAACGGTTACTCCCCAACTAAAAACTCCAAGGCGATTCATTTTATTTATAGAAGGGTGTGGAGAGAGGAGAGAGATGGAATTGGGATTTAAGAGGGACGGAATCGTGGAAAGTTTAAATGGAGAAAAGTTGGGCAGAGGAAGATTAGAGAGGGAAAAGGAGGACATACGAACGTATCAAGAAAGGGACATGCGTCAGAAAGGGTTGAATGGGCGCAGTGGTGTTAAATGTGTTGGATTTTATATGTTTTGAGTGAGCTTTCGAATAACGTAATATAATTATATTAACATCTGAATAAAATAATTAAATTATTTTTCAATATATAAATTAGGTTCCTTAGTTAAAATAAGGTAATATAATTAGTAAGTTCGAATAAATCTAATGTTTATAAATTTAGAGATTTAAACGATTTAAAGGATCCGTAACACATCATGAAACTATCTGATTCGATTAGTTATTTTCAATCTGAGTTAAAATAGCAACTTTCTCTAGACACCGTCACCAGATTGATGTTCCTAAATTGAGATTTAAAATTGTATTGCAGGTTGAGTTAAGGAATTAATCTAATAAAATAAGAGATAGTCAAAGTCTTTCATCAAAGTTATCATGGAGAAAACATATCTTTTAACCTGATATAGGTGTATGTCTCTGTTCATAAACTCAAGCATTTATTTGGTGGACTAATAGTAGACGTGCCCACTTTAGTTTTGATATTAGAGAGTCAGTGTATTCGGGAAGGAACATGAATTATACATGATCTCTTGAAGTGATCAAACAAATCTGTTCCATAAGTGTACGTGACAGATTAGAAGAATGAACTTACTTCGAGTATAGTGGAAAAGAGAATTCCACATGTGATCACAAAGTCCTGATTAGACTCAAGCAAAAAAGAGAATAAGACAATTCTTAAGGAAAAGAGCTAATTTTTGTTTTCATCCAAATGATACAAAAAGGTGTTAAAAATAAAATTGTTCAAAAAGAAATAACAGTTGTTTAATGAGATTAGATCTTAGGATAATATTATCTTACACATGTAAAGGATTTACGAGTATTTGGAAACCTAGAGAGATGTAGTGTTATAATTTCACGAATCCTAAATATTTTATTATTAGCTTAATGAAACCAATAATGATTTTAATGGGTTCCTACCTGTAGATTAAATAAAATGTTATTTAAGGTGTTAAATTACATTTAATTTGTTAATTAATTAGGCTTAATTTGATTATATTAGATCCAATGGATTTGGATTATAATTAATTAATGTTGGATACTAAATATTAACATCCCATAAGTTATTAAGGGCTTATCTTACAAATTTTAAGTAGGAATTGATCTCATCATCCCATCGATCCTATCATATTAGGATTAGTCTTGAAATCCCTATAAATATCTTCCAATGCAAACCCAAGGAGCGTAATTAATCTCATGTTCTTCCTTGCCATCAGAGAGAGAGAGAGAGAGAGAGAGAGAGAGAAGACAAGAGAATGTCGCCTACTCCCTCCCAATCTCTGGTGTTGGACTTCTAGGAACTCTTGATTGGCAGTCTGATTCACACATCAGACTTTTGATTTTAGAGTTTCTTCTCTATGGTCTCTTAATTGTCAAGAGACCATACTAAGGAAGGAGGAGGACGAGTGTCATCCTCATTTCTCGTAAAGAAGTTCGTGGGATTCATTGAGATTGATCTTCTTCAACACAAAGGGAAGATCCATCGATCAAGGAGGAGGGTTCTGTGGACCGTCGAGCTTTCTTGTAAGAGACTATCCATGTGGTGTTGCTTTACACCATTCACAAGGTATAATCCCTAACTCGTGAAATCCCCAAACAATTGGAAATTAGCTTCAATCGTGTGACCTGATTCATACTTTTGCAATGCCATCGTGCAATTCTATCACGCACTAATAGAACACATACCTCCACGTACCAAGTGAGGTTTGAGCGAGTCTAAAGTTTTACTATATATGTATCTAGATATGCCCCTGCACATATGCCATTAACCTTAGCCATGGAGACATTTGGCCAAAAGGGCCGACTCCTTATTTGGTAATAAGTGACGTTTGTGATGATGCCTAAATGTTATGCCTCATACTAGCGATGTCAACGGGTCGGATTTTATTATTACTAAATCTATCTCTATTTATAAATTCATTCGGCATATCCACCCCAAATACAATCAAGGAAAACCTATCTCATATTTGTTAAATTATCGAGTAGCCATTTAATTGAAGAGTACCCAAATTAACATATTGGTTTACATATTGCACTATCATTTGAAAATGCCGTGAGGAAAAAATGCATATTCCACTATTAAAATTTGTTAAAATAAACATCTTTCCGAGGATATGTAAAACAAAAAAAAAAACCATAAGGAAAAAAAGGAAAATACTAATATTCTAAATATATTTCATGATTTTTGAACAAAAAAAATAATCGCATGAGAGATGATGGGAGTCTTGTCCTAACATTGAGATGGAATTTTAAGTCGCATCGTAGTTTGGTGATGGTGGAGATAATCACATGAAAGAGGAGCGTGAGTCCTGACATTAAGACTTGAGATAGAATTTAGATGCTACAAAGGAGAGTGGAGAGAATATGAAATGTCACATTGCAACGTTGCTTGAAGTGGAATTTGGAAAATTGAAAGTACAAGAGACATGAGTTTGTGACTACTTTCAGGCCGCATGGTCATATGAGTAGCTCGCTGGGGGAAGTTGAGAGTTTTGGGATGTTTGAAATTTCTAGAGTAGAGTGTCTTAAAACGTTTAGAATTTTTAGAGTCTTGTATATATAATATATCTATATTAGCTAGGTAGACATGTTCAAGGGTACCTTGTTTTATACCTAAACCCAAATCCGACCAAAAACCTAGACCAACCCAAATATTAAATGGAGTAGGTTTTACCCATCTAAATTGGGTCGGGTGGGGTCAGTTTTCTGTTGGGGAGTACCAAATTGACATCCCTACCCCAAACGTCTAACATTAAGCCAATCATATAATGAGCAAGGGTTAGGAAGAGTGGTTCTAATACCACACCATGTGACATCTAATTTGGATGTTAATCGTTTGATGAGGCATGATCAGACGTCTAACTAGAAATACAAATATCTCATACTATAATATGTGGTGGATACTGACCTTGATCACAGATCCTGCCATGTGGAAATTGTGGTAGTGACCACTTGGGATTCAAGAGTGAGCACCCGGGAAGGTAGTCTAATGGGAATGCTTTATGATTAGAGCTGTCAGAAAATTTTCAGGTTTAATATTCGTTTAAGTTTGATTTGTCAAAAGTTTTGTTTAGATTCGACTCGTAAGATGTCTGACATTAAGGCAATCGTCTAATGAGTAAGGGTCGGGAAGGGTGGTTCTAGTACTACGACAGGAGACGTCTAATTTAGACGTCAGTCATCTATTGAGGCATGATCACATGTCTGACTAGAAGTACAAACATCTAATACTGTAATATGTGATGGATACTGATCCTAACCACGGATCCCACCATGCGGAAATTGTGGCAGTAACCACATTGGCGGTGAGGGTGAGCACCTAGGAAGGCAGTCTAACGGGAATGCTTGATAATTAGGGTTATTAAAAAAATTTTCAAGGTTAATATTCATTAAGATTAGATTCGTTAAAAGTTCGATTTAGATTTAGTTTGTAAATAAATGACTCTAATCTAAACTTAATTTTAGCTCGTTTAGATAAATGAATCAAATCTGAACAAGATAGGCTTGTTTATATATATATATAATTTGGACTCACACGGGCCACAACCAGTCACCACTACTTTCGCAATTATCGCATTCTCGCCTCTAAAGGAGAACCTCTTCATCTCCTAAAATTAGAATATGTAATGACAAGGCAACTCATGAGATGCCTACCCTCTACTATAGAGGTTTTTTTTTTCTTATTTATATTTTTTCTTATGAGAAAGATGCCTTGAAATATTTACGATATAATTTGTATATTTTTTATTTTTCATCCTTATGTTTTATTTCTTTTAATAATGATTTATCACATTTGTATTTATAACAAGGAATGTTTACATAAATATCACTAAAATTTTTGAAAATTACTTTATTGTTGTCTATTTCCTATTATTACTTTAAATGTCATTGGAAAAGTGATGTTATTTTTGTAATTGTTACTCCATTAGTTAGGACTGTTAACTTTAACGATGTTAAACCTAAAATTAACGAATTTTTTTCTATCATCAAAACTTTTTTTAAATTAAAGAGATTTTTACATAATGTCACTAAAATATTTGAAATTTACTTTCTTGTCATGTATTTTCTAATATTATTTTAAATGTAATTGAAAAAGCCACGTTATTTTTGTCTTTACCACTTCATCGGTTAACACCCTTAACTTTAATGGTATTAAAGGTAAAAGTAATGAAAATTTATCCTTCTACCTTCAAAACTTATTTTCTATCTCCTACATTCCATTCCTTCTTTCTCCGCATCACTCCACCTCCCTATCCTCCTCCTCACCTCCACCACTCACCACTAGCATGCTCCCCCTACTCCATTCTCCCCTTGCTACCCCTCCTTGCTATACACCACCGGTGCCCAGAACTCACCAATGTCACCCTCCCCCTCCTTCTTCCTTGTTGCACACCACCACCACCCTTCCCCTCCTTCCTCGCTTCTCACGACCACCACTACCCTCCTTCTCACTTGACATGATCACCACCCACCTCTATCAAAAAGCACAAAAAATATATAAACCAACAAAGAACATTTTAAATGACAACTTCATTTACTCAAGTCTTTGCATACGCAATCTTTTGAAATATTAATTAACTATTCAATTCACACACATACATATTAATTTTGGTTATCATCAAAAACCAAGGACGTCAACAATTGTGTCGTAACGATCAAACAGTGGCTTAGGGTGCGACTTCTGCCGATCCTTTTCACGGTTGAAGAGCTCGGAAATAACCTTTACCTAACTCCAATGAGATACCCTCACACTTATCTAACGCATCCAACATAGAGTCAACCTTGAATTAGTCCAAGAAAAAGATTGTGGGGACCTGTGGATAAATAAACAAAGAATTTTCATGATATAGAAGAATTAGAAGACGTCGAGAGCCAAGAAAAAAAGTAACAAACGGGGGCGAAACAATGCTGTTGTTCTCTGATATCCCGGAAATGCATGAGCTATGGGCAGAGCCAAAGCCTAAGCCAATAGTTTCCGAGTAAAGTACGGGGCTTCCCACCCAAGTGGCACCAACTTCGAATTCGGTAAAATATCCGATTTCACGTTATCAAAGTTATACTATTAAGAGGTAATACTATATACCTCTGACGGGGATAAAATGTTACGATTCGGTCCTGATTTCTTACGGAATTCAAGAATGATTTATCTCGATTGAATTCTAATATTCAGTAGTTAAATAAGAAATAATCAAATACATAAATTATTCTATAATCATATATGTTATGTAATTAAGCATAAATAAATAATATATAATCATGAAAAATAAAATAGAAAATTCCAAAAGTATTATATATCACAAACGAAAGAGTACTATTACACACATATCCATCACAACTAAAATCAAGAGAAATATAACAGAAATAAGTATTACATATTAAAGGTACTCACAATTAACAAAAACCTCTACAATGGAAAAAGAAAAAGTACTACAGCTGGGCTCGACTGACCCCAGCGCACTCTACAACCGGTGACACTGACTACTCAACTCCTTCACCTGAACATGTTTATATATATTTATGGTCAGTTAATGCTGAGTAGAGTGGTCTATATGTCATTTTTATGTAATTAAACATTAAGGAGTAAGTAGCTAACTAATCATACAATTTCAAGTTATGTATTAATATTTGTTTCCGTTTAAATCATCTATGTGTTTTTTATTCGATTTCTAATAAAGGTCCATAACATTTCTTAATCCACTTATTCCCCAAGGGAACGATCTTAATGCAGTTTTCCCGCGATGCAGGATGTACACGTGGCACTCTCCTGGTCGGGAGAGCTCCCCGTGGTAGTCCTACACTCGGTCTACCACCTCGGGGTCATGGCTGCGACCTAGCGGTGACTATGGCACGCACGATATGCACATGAGTAGCTATTCTACACTAGCACGCGGTTAGTCATTTCCACTAACGGGTACGTCCAAATGTACAACACAGAACCAAACAGAGGCCTCACCTCTCAACAGTCTGTATACCCTTGCCCGGCTATCATGGTTTGCCCAGTGGGCCTAACAAGAGTCGGTGTAGGGTGACCATTCCTAATCCCGGGTCTTAACCCAAGGAACAACTAGCTCCCCCCTAAACTAAAGTAACAGCAGCTCTCCTCTGTACCGCATACACGAAGGCCAACTCACTTTCCGTACCCAGATCCATTCAACCAATTAGCCTGTAGACAACATGTTCCATCATACATTTTGATATTCATTTTGGTATACTTGAATTCCTTTCATAGTTCCACGTAGGGTTCATGCATTGTACTTATCTCATTTCATATACGGCATATCTCACTATTCACATTCCAGCTCTTAATCGTGTAATAGGCAGCTCGTGATTTAATAAATTAAGCAATCAACACATCACTTAACTATTCAGTTGCTAATAGTAAAGATTTTAAAATATATTTCAGAGTATAACAGCGGGGTTCAGGTAATGTACATTCGTCCTTCTCAACCCTATGGTTCATTTCATATCCTAGGGTTTAATCAGATCATTCTAATATAGCATGCACTTTAATCATTTAAATCACAGTATTAAAGAGGCTAACTCTACCAAAGTATACAGGTGGAATGGGGGCTCGTACGGTAGATCTCAACATCTCCGCAGATCCTGTGTACACTACGGACTGGAGACCTATATTGTTGACAATATGTCAAATGAGCTCAAAATAGTATATGTATGATGCTAACACGTAGAAAATTCTGAAAGGAAACTAACGATACTTTATTTGCGTAAAATCGACCCTGTTTGGGCCTTGAACCGGCCCAAAACACGCATTCTGACCAAAATCAGACGTCTAGGATGAGTCCCAGACGTCTTAAATGAACGTAGTAGTTCACCTTACTTTCTTGCATCTTTTTCAAACATTTGAAACCCTTCACAGCTATCTGAGGGAGCTTCCAAACGTCTGGCACTTCTCCCAGTCCTCTAGGAGGGAGGTCAGACATCTACTGATGCCTCCGGACATCCTAAAGTGCCTCGGGTACCGCACAAGGGTACCTTCCCAAAGGTCCTATAGCTACGCAAACACATACAGTACGAAGCGACATTGCCAGGTTCGTACAAACGGCACAGGGTTTGGACAGAGGGCTACCTTAGTATTTTACGCGCTATCAGACGTCCGATGTCACCTCCGGACGTCCGGCGACTACTTCAGACATCTGGAGACTGTCGCAAACGTTTGATACTATGGAAAAAATAACTCGCAGGACCCTTTGCGAAGCTCCTCCTCACAAGCTCGAGCTGCTGCAACCGTGGCAATGTTGCCCTCCTCACGTAGCTCTTCCTCCTACTCGATCTCTCCTCCCTCTCAAGCTCCTCCAGTTGCCTGAGCCTACACCGACTCCTACAGCTCCCCCTCCTCTTGACACTTGCCCTCTCTCTCGAACTCACTCACCAAGCGGGCAGGGAGAACACGGAGAAGGAAGGAGGGGAGGTGGTGTCGGCTGCAAGGGTGGAGGAGGAAGGTGTCATGGGTTGAGGGGGAAAAGAATGGATGTGGTTTTATAGGGGAGGGCTTAGAGTTTTAAGATATGGGGGTGCACGTGGGTGGTGCAATGTCTCCTTTTTCTCCGTAGATCCTACAGCTAAAATTCAAAGAATTTGAAATTACAATAACATACTTACCATTCCAAAAAAATCTTGAATGATAAAAAAATCATTTCACAAAATAATATACCCCCTTTACCCCCATAGGGATGATTAAAACGGCAACATATTTTAGAGTTCAATCTCAAAGAAGATGACATCTACGCCGATTCTAGCCATTGGCATCTTATTTCCATCCCGCAGATATTTGTGACAAGAAATGTCTAGAGTGATGGCTACTTGCAAGTGGACGTTCGTCATACAAATTTGAAACGCTAATAAAGATTTTTAACGAAGGCTGTATTTCTACTTTTGCTAACTTGTCAAAATCAAGCCAATTTTCAAACTCGATAGCATCATGGAACTTAATTCCAGCAAAATCAGAAACCCAAAAAGTAGAGTCTATTTTTTTTTGCTGAAAAGGTATCATATAATATTTTCACGCTTATATTAATAAACTTTCAGATGGCTTGGAGAAGAGGGTGGTGCCACGAAGAAATAAGGGAATGGAGGGACGCTTTGAGGGGAAACCCGTCCCGTCCCACGATGACGGCTCTGTTATCTTGGGTAGCGTCGAAGTTTGCTTCTTCTTCGAAATGGTCAACATACCTTTTCTTTTTATAAGTGGAGAGAATCAATCTAATTCTATAAAATGCTGTTTGGTTGGAGAATTATCAACAGGGATAAAAAACAAATGTAAAAGAGCGGAAAGAATTACATATTTTTATTTTGTTTAATTATTTGATTTAGTTTATTGTTACGGTAAAAAAATTAGAAGTATTTATTCTATCTGCGATATTTAGTAAGAGAAATAAATAAATTTTATGTAGTGAAGTTGAGAGAGGAAGATGAGAAAGTTGAAATAAATCAATGGAATAAATGATTTCTACCTCTTTGGTGGAATTCATTTATTCCAACATCTACCTTTCAACTCCGAAATTCACTAACGTCGGAACAAATGATATCAAATACACCATTCATCCCTAATTTCTCCTTCATTCCGCAAACCAAACAGGCCTTGAATAAGAGGAATTTTGTGCTTCTATCAGATCCTCCGTACCTCTTGATTGAGCTTGTTTAAATCCCACATAGCTAATCTCCACTTTTAGATTCTCACCGCAGCAGATAAGTGGGATGGCTTGATTTCGACAATTAAATTGGTTGTTTATTATCATTTTTCTTCGGGATCGTTTATTTTGAGAGATTAATTTTGTAAGTGGTGGGATTGTAAAACAAATATGAGACCATAGAATTGTGTAATTGGAAAAAATATGGGTTAAATCATGGAATATTTGAGACGATAGATGTGAGTGTTCTTTCACACAATCCTATAATAGGTTCATCACACCCTCCCTTCTTAAATTGGACAATCCCAGGAGTGAGGGCTCTACCCCAAGATTGAAAGATTTAAACGTAACATAAACGACATAATCCTTGCAAACAAATAATGCCTTTAGGTATAGTCTGTTCCCAAAGACAAACCACAGACATAAAGCATCCGACTTTCGCTACTAGGGTTGTACACAGGTCGGGTTGGGTCGGGTTAAGACTTAACCCAAAGCTAACCCATAGTTTTCGGGTTTGGATTTTTTCAACCCAACCCAACCCGTTACACTACTGAATCTATCCCAACCCAACCCATAAAAATTAGGTCAAGTTGGGTCAAGTTGAGCGAGTTGTTGACTAATAAAATGACTCAAAACTTTTGTTTATCTCCTGCATATTTTATATGTCTTTCATACTTAATAACAAAATATTTTAAACTTATAAATAACTTATATCTTCTAAAAAAGATAATAAAATAGGTAAAAATAAAAAAAATCTTGATAGTTGTATAATAGTAATTGCCTCTTTCTTATAAAAAAATAAACATGCATTACAAGATGATTATCTTATCTATGTACTTTTTTTCATAGATGTAGTCATCTAAAATAAAGAATTAGACGGGAATCAAAATAATTTTTTACTAATAAAGGAAAAATTCATGATACATGTGTGGATGTTTTTTAATTCTATCTAAACAAGTAATTAGATGAGAATCTAAATAATAATATCTAATTTACGCATCAAAGTTTTAATACCTACGTCAAAATTTCTAATAATTTATGCTAAGTTAAGGAAAGGCAGAGAAGGAGGAGAATGGTTGAGAGAGGGGGTGGTAGCTATTGGCTATAGTGAAGGAGGATGGTCAGTGAGGGGGTGGTAGGTTGTATGGTGATGATGATGGTGGTGGTGGTAACGACTCTAGTGATAGGCTAGGTGGAGGGGAAGGTAAAAAGGATTGTGGATGGCTTGTGAGAGGTAGTGGGCAGTGTGGTGGTGGTGGTGGATCGGTGGTAGTGGGCTAGCGGCTCTGGTAGTAGGCCTAGGTTGGGTAGAAGGAAGGTAGTGATGACGATGAATGACCGATAAGGGGTTGGTGGGTTGGGTGGTGATGGTTGTGGTGGCTGTGGCAGTGGCTCTAATGAAAATAAAGGGTAGCTATCACTAATGTAGAGGAGAAAGAGAGGGGGAGAAAGATGCTAACATCGAATGGTAATGACAAGAACAATAACACCAACGAGAAAGGAGTTGTGAGAGAGGCTGGTGGCGATGACGAGAGAGGAAGCTCGATTTAGGGCTTGTGAGCAAGAGATAAGCTGAAAAGAAGTGCACGATGGAGAACACATAGGGAGAGGGAAAAGTGAAATTGAAGAAGCATTGCGCATTATTTTCGTGGATTTTTCTTGTCTCATTTCAAGTTTAAACAAGGTAATTTTTTTTTCTTTAAAATTTTAATGTATACTCTCATGTGTGTGTCGGATTGAATTAGGTTGCAGATTAGATTGGATTTATTAGACCTCAAACTCGATCCAATTCATTTTTTAACAGATTTAAAAAATCTCAATCTAATCCAACCCAATTAGCAAATTTGTTAGGCCTTTGGATTTCTAATGCCATCCGATTCCTGCAAGTTTTCCCGCTTCCTAACGACGTTTCTTGACTTCAATTAGTTTGGTGGTTTGCGCAGGATCTACTCCCAAGTTCCATGTTACTTTTATGTTTTATTGCATACTAGTTGTATACCCTCACTTTGTTATGGAAATTCTTAGCATTCATATATGTAATTATAATATATAATTTAGCTAAATAATAAAAAAATTTAATAAAATTTAGTTTATAATTTAACTTTTATTTATATTAAATTTGATAATTAATAATAATATAAATTATCACAGTAGTGTTAAAATTTTTAAAAAATATACATTAAGAGTCGCACATGATTTTTTCAATCGACAATCACATGATTGATTTCAGTATAAGAATATATAATAGTGGAGTCTTTTATGGGATTTACTTTTGAGGAAAATTAAAGATTTTTTAATAAAATTTATTTTGAGGGAATTACTTTTTTGTGGGATTATTTTTTTTATTTCATGTCTAAATTTTATAATTGTAAAAATGTTAAGAAGCGAAATTAATTAGGAAGACTAGGGGAGGAGAGAGATTTTTTTTATGACAGGATAACGTTACTCTGACGAGGAGAGGAGACGAGAGGTTTTTGATTTTTTTATAATGGAATGGGCAAATTGGGTAATTAATAATAATATAAATTATTTCAAGTAAAAATATATGGTTGTGGAGTGTTCCGTGGGACTTTTTTTTTTTTTTTTGTAGGAAAATGAATATTTATTTATAGAATTTGTTTTGGGGGAAAATGATTTTTTTGTGAGACTTTTTTTTGATTTTATAAATAAAATTTGTAATGGTAAAATAATTATACTTTTAAGAAATTAAATTAATTATTCGGATCGGAAGATAAGAGATTTTTCTGTATATAATGAAATGATAACGAGAGGAGAGATTTTTATTTTCTTTTTACAGTGACACTATGTTAATTTTAGGTTTTTTTTTTTTAATTTCTTCTTGGCACAGTACTGTCACGAATTTGTTGGCTTAGCGCGACGAGCTGTCACCTCGTTAGCCCACGGTGTGGTAGAATTCAACCGTGGAGGTCTGCAGTGGTGACGATACATGATGGTGAAGTGGAGATGAGTTTGAAGTTCTTTATAGTAGTGGAGTCGGGGCGGAGTCTCCCCGGCGGAGGTTGTCGAAGCTTCTTCTTAAATTGCTGGGACGGTGATGCATGGAATGGCGAAGGAGATGGAACGAGGGTGGTGTGCGATCCACTCCTTACAGCTATCAATGGTGGTCTTCAATGGCGGTTCCTGTAGCGATTAGGAAGAAGAGAATAAATAAAAATGAAAAAGAAATGTTGATTTATTTATGTATAAATACTTAAGTTCTATATTAAACTAAAATAATACATGTAATGTATCTAATTTGTTAACTAATAAATACATGTAATTCTAAGCTAATTTCAAATATATTTAAATATGAATACAATATATAAATTATGTAATTAATTCAAAAATATAAATTGATTTATTTATATCTTAATATATATTAAATAAATATTAATGATAATTTGATGTCTACACATTTAAATATATAAATAATACACAAATATGAACTCATCATTAAGTTGAGTGTGGAGGATGTAACCAAGCATGGAGAACGCAGAGGCAGCGATGTAGAGACAGGATGTTCCTATTCGGTGGGGAAGAGGAGAGGCCCAAGGAAGAACAAATAAGCGGGAGGACAGAGGTCTCCGTTGAGTTACGGACTTTGCAAAGCAATAGACTCGAAGTTTGCTATAATTGTATGCGGTGCCACTGTGAAATCCATCTATAGTAGCATGAACGGTTACTACCCCAACTGAAAACTCCAGGGCGATTCATTTTATCTATAGAAGGGTGTGGAGAGAGGAGAGAGATAGAATTGGGATTTAAGAGGGGCGGAATCGTGGAAAGTTTAAATGGAGAAAACTTGGGCTGAGAAAGACTAGAGAGGGAAAGGGAGGACATACGAACATATCAAGAATGGGGCATGCGTCGGAAAGGGTTGAATGGGCGCAGTGGTGTTAAATGTGTTGGATTTTATATGTTTTGAGTGAGCTTTCGAATATTGTAATACGGTTATAGTAGAGTCTGAATAAAATAATTAAATTATTTTTAATACATAAATTAGGTTCCTTAGTTAAAATAAGATAATATAATTAGTAAGGTTGAATAAATTTAATGTGGGTTAATTTAGAGATTTAAATTATTTAAAAGATCTGTAGCACATCGTGAAATTATGTAATTCGATTAGTTGTTTCCGGTTTAAGTTGAGGTGAAAATCTTCTCTAGAGATCGTCACCATATTGATGTTTCTAAATTGAGATTTAAAATTGTCTTGCACGTTGAGTTAAGGAGCTAAACTAAAGAAACAAGAGATAGTCAAAGTTTTTCCTCAAAATTATCATGGAGAAAATGCATCTTTTAACGTGATATAGGTGTATGTCTCTGTTCACAAATGCAAACACTTATTTGGTGCACTAATGGCAGACGTGCCCACTTTAGTTTTGATATTAGAGAGCCAGTGTATTCGGAAAGGAACATGAATTGTACATGCTCTCTTGAAGTGATCAAACAAATATGTCCCATAATTGTACGTGACGGATTAGAGGAATGAAATTACTCTGAGTATATTGGGAAAGAGAATTCCACATGTAATCGAAAAGTCCAGATTAGACTCAAGCAAAAAAGAGAATAAGATAATTCTTTAGGAAAAAAGCTAATCTTTGTCTTTATCCAAATGATACAAAGAGATGTTAGAAATAAAATTGTTCAAAAGAAATAATAATTGTTTAATGAGATTAGATATTAGGATAATATTATCTTACACATGTAAAGGATTTACGAGTATTTGGAAACCTATAGAGATATAGTGCTATAATTTCACGAGTCCTAAATATTTTATTATTGGCCAAATGAAATCAATAATGATTTTAATGGTTTCCTACTTGTAGATTAAAAAAAATGTTATTTAAAGTGTTAAATTACATTTAATTGGATAATTAATTAGGCTTAATTTGATTATATTAGATCCAATGGATTTGGATTATAATTAATTAATATTAGGATACTAAATCTTAACATCCCATAAATTGCTAAGGGCTTATCTTACAACTTTTAAGTAGGAATTGATCTCATCATCCCATCGATCCCATCACATTAGGATTAGTCTTGAACTCCTTATAAATATCTCCCAATGCAAATCCTAAGAGCCTAATTAATCTGAGGTTCTTCCTTGCCATCAAAGAAAGAGAGAGAGAAGAGAAAAGAATGTCGGCTACTCCCACCCAATCTCTCTGCATTGGACATCCAGATTTCCTATCGGAGGTCTGGAGTGCATTATGAAAGTTTAATAGTTGTGTTGGACTTCTAGGAACTCTTGATTGGAAGTCTGATTCACACATTAGACTTTTGATTTTAGAGTTTCTTCTCTATGGTCTCTTAATTGTCAAGAGACAATACTAAGGAAGGAGGAGGACGAGAGTCATCCTCGTTTCTTGTAAAGAAGTTCGTGGGATTCATCGAGATTAATCGTCTTCAACACAAAGGGAAGATCTACCCATCAAGGAGGAGGGTTCCATGGACCGTTGAGCTTCTTGTAAGAGACTGTCCATGTGGTGTTGCTTTACACCATTCACAAGGTATGATCCCTAACTCGTGAAATCCCCAAACAATTGGAAATTAGTTTCAATCATGTGACCTGATTCATACTTCTACGATGCCACCGCGCAATTCGATCACGCACTAATAGAACACATACCTCCACGTACCAAGTGAGGTTTGAGAGAGTTTAAAGTTTTACTACATATGTATCTATATATGCCCCTGCATGTACGCCATTAACCTTAGCCATGAAGACATTTGGCCAAAAAGGCAGACTCCTTATTTGGTAATAAGTGACATTTGTGATGATGTCTAGATGTTATGCCCCAGATGTCAACGGGTCAAGTTTTATTATTACCAAACCCATCTCTATTTACAAATTTATTCCGCATATCTGCTCCAAATACAAATGGGGAAAACCCGCCTCATATTTGTTAAATTATCGAGTAGCCATTTAATTGAAAAGTGCCCAAATTAACAAATTGGTTTATATATTGCACCATCCTTTGAAAATACCGTAAGGAAAAAATGCATATTCCACAGTCAAAATTTGTTAAAGTAACCATCTTTCCGAAGATATGTAAAACAAAAAAAAATCATAAGGAAAAAAAGGAAAATACTAATATTCTAAACATATTTGATGACTTTTTAACAAAAAAAATAATCACATAAGAGATGATAGGAGTCTTATCCTACCGTTGAGTTGGAATTCGAAGTTGCACCATAGTTTGGTGGTGGTGGAGATAATCACATGAGAGATGAGAGTCTTGACATTAAGACTTAGATAGAATTTAGATGCTACAAAGGAGAGAGGAGAGAATATGAAATGTCACATTGCAACGCTGCTTGAGATAAAATTTGGAAAATTGAAAGTCCGAGAGACATGAATTCGTGACTACTTTCAGGCGCCATGGTCACATGAGTAGCTTGTTGGGGGAAGTTGAGAGTTTTGGGATGTTTGAAATTTCTAGAGTTGAAAGTTTTAAAACGATTAGAATTTTTAAAGTCTTGTACATATAATATATCTACATTAGGTATACGTGTTCAAGGGTATCTTTTTTTATACCCGAACCCAAATTTAATCGAGTTTATATCCAAAAACCTAGACCCACCCAAATATTAAATGGAGTAGGTTTTACCCACATAACCGAGTAGGTTTTCTGCTGGAGAGTACCAAATTGACATCCCTACCCCAAACGTCTAACGTTAAGCCAATCGTTTAATGAGCAAGGGTGATTCTGCTACCACATCAGGTGACGTCTAATTTGGATGTCAATCATCTGATAAGGCATGATCAGACGTCTAACTAGATATACAAACATCTCATACTATGATATGTGGTGGATACTGATCATAACCACAGATCTTGCCGTGCGGAAATTGTGGTAGTGACCACTTGGGGTTCAAGAGTGAGCACCTAGGAAGGTAGTCTAATGGGGATGCTTTATGATTAGAGCTGTCAGAAAATTTTCAGGTTCAATATTCGTTTAAATTTGATTTGTCAAAAGTTTGGTTTAGATTCAACTCGTAAGATGTCTGACATTGAGGCAAATGTCTAATGAGCAAGGGTCAGGAAGGATGGTTCTGGTATTGCGACAGGTGACGTCTAATTTAGACGTTAGTCATCTGTAACGACCCGATTCCCGAATCCCTACGAGACACGAGAATCAGACCGACTCGACTAATCCCAAGACCCAGTCGTCCAACGAGAAAGTAACTAAAAGAGAAGTAAAATAAACCACATTTACCATGTATATAACTAACAGTAACAAAATATAACAGTAAAGGAAAGAAGCACTACAGTATGCACCATCACAACAGTAGAGAAATAAACATAAATATAAACATGAAGTTTACATTAAAGAGAATACAAGGAGTAACAGAAAACTACTCACTACAGCAGAAAGAAAGTATGGAAAGTACTACGGTAACCCTACTGGACCCTACTAGGCCCAGCACCCTCCGCAGCTGCTGACTCTGGCTGCTCAATACCTGGTCCTGAAAAGGTAACAAGAGTGACACGTCAACGAAATGCTGAGTAGAGTGGCAACTATAAGCTAGAAGAACAGTAGAGTGGACAGTAGTTGTTATATTTTTACTTTCTTCTTTTATGCTTTTCCATTCATTCACTATTGATTTACTTCTCAGATCTTTCTCTTGATCTTGAATGTTCCTCGTGGGAACGATCTTGATTGCAGTCTTTCCCGAAAAGTAGAAGTAACACGTGGTGCTCTCCTGGTCGGGAGAGTCCCCCATGGTGGTCCTACCCTCAGTCAACCACCCCAAGGTCGTTGTCAGACGCAACGGTGACTACGGCACGCGCGATAAGCGCGCGGGTAGCTACCCCGCACTGGCACGCAGTCAATCGTTTCCGTTAACGGGTGCGCCCAAAGCACAGCACGGAACCAGTATAGGGCAGGGCCCTCTCAGTAACAGGAGTCCAGCCCCTCCACAGTAACCAAACAGGGGTCTCGCCCCTCCACAGTCCGTGCACCCTCGCCTGACTACCCTGGTTTGCCCAGAGGGCTTAACAAGTCGGTGTAGGAGAGCTAGCAGAACCCCGAGGCCCGTGGGACAGCTAGTGCTCTCCCTACACTAGTAGCTCTCCTCGGTACTGTATACACGAGGGCCAAAAGTCGGTACAAAGTGGCCAGTCCTAACCCCGGGTCCCTGGGGAGGCTGACTTCGCTCTGCACTAAATAGGGGTACGGTCGCTCTACTTGGTACTCCGTACTCAAGGGCCAACTCACTTCCCCAATTCTATTCCATTCCCTTCCCAGGAGTTCTACTCCTAACTCCCCGTAGGGTTCAAGCTCTTTTAATCCAGCCACTTTAAGTTTCACTATTCCAGCTTTACGTTCATACAATCCATGTTTTCAATCATACTTATTCATTCATAACATGCAGCTGTTAACCAATTTACAGGCAGTTATCATTTCCTTTCTACTTTTCCAAGACTGCAATAGTTGTATATTCAACTAGTTTTCCAGCCCTAGGATTCATGCCGTACCCTAGGATCTATCATTCAATCTAGTTTTCCAATCCTAGGATTCATGCAATGCCCTAGGATCTATCATTCAATCAAATTTCTCGGTCCTAGGGTTCATGCAATGCCCTAGACTCTATTAATTGTTTCATAATTGTACAAATTTTGTTAAATAAATTAAAGGGTCACTCTACCAGCGAAACCGGGAGTACTGGGGGCGTGGTCGGTAATCCCGCGTGCCTCCAAAATTCCCAAGACGGCAACGGAACGGGGTCCTAACACAAGGAGTTTCTCAAAATAGTATACAATTACTGTAAACGGATAGAGGAATTTATTATGGAAAGAACGCAACTCGAAACGCGGAAAATGGACTCCGAACGGGCCCTAAACGGGTCAAAAACGACGAAACAGTCCAAAATTAGACGTCTGGAACCTCTTCCAGATGTTTTAAAAGGTGGGTCAGGTCGTACCTCAGTTATGCGCAGTCCTTCAGACGTCCAGAAGCCCACTGGAACGTCTGGCCTTGGTTTCCAGACGTCCGATGGTCACCTCGGACGTCTGGAGGTTTTCTCCGTCGTCTGGCACTGCGGCCAGACAACTGATTCTCGTGGGATGGCGAGCCCTCGCGCCGTCCCGAGCAGGACCTGCACACACATACACCGGCTTTCAGCACGACGAAACACAGAAAGAGTCGCGGCGGACGGCTGCATGGCCGTACACGCACAAAAAGGAGATAAGAAATATCTTACCTATCAGACGTCTGGACAGTCCTCCAGACGTCTTCACCGTCGTCTGGACGTAAGTCTAGACGTCTGATTCTGGAAAATTTTCTAGAACCAGGGCCCGATTCGCTCTCCGCCCACGACGCACGGCCGCGCCGCGCCCCGTCCCCCTGCTGCCCGAGCTGCAGCAGCCCCTCCTCGACACCCCACGCCCGTCGCTCCCCCGCCGGCCAACTCTAGCTGCCCCGGCAAGCCCGAACCCTCGCGGTCGAGCTTCTTCCTTCCGCTCGCAACTCTCCTCCCCGCACGCTCGCCACGGCCACTGCTGTCGCCGCCGCTCACTCGCTCGCTCACGCTCTCGCTGGCAGGGAGAAGGAGAAGAGAAAGGAGGAGGAGATGAGGGTGAGGGAGAGGGCGAGGGTTTATAAAGCAACGCAGGGAGAGAGAGAAGAGGGACGGCGTGTCTGCAGCAAGAGAGAGGAAAAAGAAGACGAAGGCGGCGGGCACAGACGCAACCCGGTACGCCGAAAAAACTTATTACCAGACGTCTGGAAAGGGTTTCAGACGTCTGGACAGACATTTGGGCCACTTCCCTAACGTCTTAAAAATCCGTCTGCTACCTACGTTCTTAACATCATCTAATGAGGTATGATCACATGTCTGACTAGAAATACAAACATCTAATATTGTAATATGTGATGGATATTGATCCCAACCGTGGATCCCACCGTGCGGAAATTGTGGTAGTGACCACATTAGTGGTGAGGGTGAGCACCTTGGAAGGCAGTCTAACGGGAACGCTTGATAATTAGAGTTGGTAAAAAAATTTTCAAGTTTAATATTCGTTTAGATTTGATTCGTTAAAAGTTCAATTTAGATTTAGCTTGGAAATAAATGAATCGAACCTAACTTAATTTTAGTTCGTTTAGATAAACGAGCCAAATCTAAACAAGGTAGACTTGTTTATATATATATAATCTAAACTCACAAAGGTCATAACCAGTCACCACTACTTCCACTGCTGTCGCATTTTCGCCTTTAAAGGAGAACCTCTTCATCTACTAAGGTTAGAATATGTGATGACAAGGCAACTGGTGGGATGCCCACCCTGTTTATTTTGTGAACCAGAGGTTTTTTTTTTCTTATTTACATTTTTTTTTATGAGAAAGCTGCCTTGAAATATTTACGATATAATTTGTATATTTTTTTAATTTTTTGTCCATATGTTGTTTTTGAGAAAGATTTTATGGCTTATGTTTCATTTCTTTTAATAATGATTTATCACATTTGTATTTATAACAAAGAATTTTTACATAAATATCACTAAAATTTTTGAAAATTACTTTATCATCATCTATTTCCTATTATTACTTTAAATGTCATTGGAAAAGTGATGTTATTTTTGTAATTATCACTCCATCAGTTAATACTGTTAACATTAATGGTATTTAACTTTAAAGTAATGAATTTTTTTGTATCCCCAAATCTTTTTTAAATTAAAGAGATTTTTACATAATACCACTAAAATATTTGAAATTTACTTTCTTATCATCTACTTTATGACATTATTTTAAATGTCATTGGAAAAGTCATATCATTTTTGTCTTTACCGCTTCATTAGTTAACACCGTTAACTTTAATGGTATTAGAGATATGAGTAATGAAAATTTATCTTTCTACCTTCAAAATTTATTTTATATCTCCTGCATTCCATTCATTCTTTCTTTGCCTCACTCCACCTTTCTCCTCCCCCCTCCACCTCCCTATCCTCCTCACCTCCACCACTCACCACTAGCATGCACCCCTTCCTCTCTCCTCCCTGGTGCACACCACCACCGCTACTCTCCCCTTGCTACCCCTCATCGCTATACATCACCACTGCCCACGACTTACCAATGTCACCCTCCCCCCTCCTTCCTCCTTGTTGCACACCACCACCACCCTTCCACTCCTTCCTCACTTCACACGACCACCGCTACCCTCCTCACTGGACATGATCATCACCCACCTCTAACAAGAAAAGTACAATAAATATATAAACCAATAAAGAACATTTTAAAGGACAACTTCATTTACTCAAGTCTTTC
The DNA here is from genome assembly GCA_037157565.1 of Thalassia testudinum. NCBI lineage: Eukaryota > Viridiplantae > Streptophyta > Magnoliopsida > Alismatales > Hydrocharitaceae > Thalassia > Thalassia testudinum. Next base: position 12,160,032 of record JAZHRO010000077.1, on the reverse strand, counting down.
TTTTTTGATTTTATCAATCCAATGTTTTATCTTTATCTTTGCATACGCAATCTTTTGAAATATTAATCAAATATTCAATTCACACACACACAAATTAATTTTGATTATCATCAAAAACCGAGGACATCAACAACTGCCGTAACGATCAAACAGTCGCTTAGAGTGCGGCTTCTGCCGATCCTTTTCACGGTTGCAGAGTTCGGAAATAACCTTTACCTAACTCCAATGAGATACCTACACACTTATCCAACGCATCCAACGTAGAGTCAACCTCGAATTAGTCCAAGAAAAAGATTGTGGGGACCTGTGGATAAATAAACAAGAATTTTCATGATGTAGAAGAATTAGAAGACGTCGAGAGCCAAGAAAAAAAGTGACCAAGGGAGTCGAAACAGTGCTGTTTTCTGATATCCCGGAAATGCAAGTGCTATGGGCGGAGCCGAAGCTTAAGCCAATAGTTTCCGAGTTAAGTACGGGGTATCCCACCCAATTGGCACCAACTCTGAATTCAGTAAAATATCCGATTTCACCTTATAAAAGTTATATGATTAAGAGGTAATACTTTATACATCTGCCGGGGATAAAATGTTACGATTCTATCTGACTCTTTATAGAATTCGATAATGATTCACTTTAATTGAATTTTAAGATTTAGTTGTTTAATGAGAAATAATTAAATATATAAATTATTTTATAATTACACATGAAATGTAATTAAATAAAAATAAATAATAGACAATCATGAAAAATAGAACAGAAAATCCTAAAAATATTACATACCATAAGCAGAAGAGTATTATTACAGACATAATCATCACAACTAGAACAGAGAGAAATATAACATAAACAAATATTACATGCTAATGGTACTCACTTGTAAGAAAAATCTCCACAATGGAAAGAGAGAAAGCATTACGGTTGAGCTCGATTAAGCCTAGCGTCCTCTACAACCGGTGACGCTGGCTGCTCAACTACTTGACCTGAACAAAGTTATATATATATATATATTTGTGGTCAGCAAACGCAGAGTAGAGTGGTGTATACGTCATTTTCATGCAATTAAACATTAAGGAGCAAGTAACTAACTGATCATACAATTTCCAGTTATATATTAATATATGTTTCCATTTAAATCATCTATGTGTTTCTAATTCGATTTCTACTAAGGGTTCACAACATTTTTTAATCCACTTATTCCCTGACGAAATGATCTTAATGCAGTTTTCTCACGATGCAGGATGTACACATGTCACTCTCCTAGCTGGGAGAGCTCTTTGTGGTAGTTCTACACCCGATCTACCACTCCAGGGTCATAGCCACAACGTAGCGGTGACTACGGCACACGCGATACGCACACAGGTAGCTACTCTGCACTGGCATGCGGTCAGTCGTTTCCGTTAACGGGTATGCTCAAACGTACAGGCCTACCCCTCAACAATCTACGTACCCTTGCTCGGCTATCCTGGTTTGCCTAGTGGGCCTAACAAGAGTCGGTGTATGGTGGTCATTCCTAACCCCTACGTCCCAACCCACGGGCCGACTAGCTCCCCCTACACTGAAGTGATAGTAGCTCTCTTGACGGGAATCAGTGTAGGGTGGCCATTCCTAACACTGGGTCCTAACCCAAGGGGCGGCTAGCTCCCCCTATACTAAAGTGATAGTACCTCTCCTCGGTACCGCGTACACGAGGGCCAGCTCACTTTCCATATCCAGGTTCATTCAACCAATCAGCCTATAGATAACATGTTCCATCATACATTCTGATATTCGTTTCAGTATGCTTGAGTTCCTTTCATAGTTCATCGTAGGGTTCATACATCGTACTCATCTCATTTCATATACGGCATATCTCACTATTCAAATTCCGGTTCTTAATCGTGTAACAGGCAACTCATGATTTAATAAATTAAGCAATCACCACATCACTTAACTATTCAGTTGCTAATAGCAAAGACTTTAACATACATTTCAGAGTATAACAGCGAGGTTCAGGTAATGTACATTCGTCCTTCTCAACCCTAGGGTTCATTTCATATACTAGGGTTCAATCAGATCATTCTAATATAGCATACACTTTAATCATTTAAATCACAGTATTAGAGAGAACCTATTAAGAACGAGGCATCAGACGGGCTTTTAAGACATCTGGGAAGTGTCCCAGACATCTGGAACCCTTTCCAGACGTCTAGTAATCAATTTTTGCGGCATACGGGGTTGCGTTTGCGCGCCTGCGCACGCAGACTGCACCCGCCACTCTCGCCCCTCTTTTTCTCTCTCTCCTCTTGCAGGCGCGCAGCACTTTTCTCTCTCTCCCCGCGCGGCCTTATAAGGACGCCCTCGCCCTCTCCCTCACCCTCATCTCCTCCGTCTTCCTCTTCTCTTCCTCCCTGCCAGTGCGAGACTGCGAGCGAGCGAGCGGCAGCAGCAGCGGCCGCGGCGAGTGTGCGAGAGGGGGTGTTACGAGAAGAAGAAGCCGCTCGACCATAAGGGCTCGAGCTTCCCGGGGCAACTAGTGCCGGCCGGCGGGGGAGCAGCAGGCGTAGAGTGTTGCGGAGGGCTGCTGTAGCTCGGGCAGCAGGCGGACGGGGCGCGGCGCGGCAGTGCATCGCGGGCGGAGAGCGAGTCGGGCCTTGATTCTGGAAAATTTTCCAGAATCAGACGTCTGGGCTTACGACCAGACGACGGTGAAGACGTCTGGAGGACTGTCCAGACGAATGGTAGGTAAGATATTTCTATCCTCTTCCTTTTTCGCGTGTACGGCCATGCAGCCGTTCACCGCGCCTTTGTCTGCGATCCGTCGTGCTGAGAGCAGGTGTGGGTGCGTGCAGGTTCTGCTCGGGAGGGCGCGAGGACTCGTCATCCCACGTGAATCAGACGTCTGGCCGCAGTGCCAGACGACGGAGAGGACTTCCAAACGTCCGGGGTGACCATCGGACGTCTGGGAACCGGGGTCAGACGTTCCAGCAGGCTTCTGGACGTCTGAAGGACTACACAAAGCGAAGGTACAATCTGACCCACCTTTTAAGACATTTGGAAGAAGTTCCAGACGTCTGATTTTGGACAGTTTTGTCGTTTTTGACCCGTTTAAGACCCGTTCGGAATCCGTTTTCCGCGTTTTGAGTTGCGTTCTTTCCAGAATAAAATCCTCTACCCGTTTACAGTAATTGTATACCATTCTGAGAGACTCCTTGTGTTATGACCCCGTACCATTACAGTCTTGGGGGTTGCGGAGGCGTGCAGGATTGCCGACCACGCCCCCAGTACTCCCGTTGTAGCTGGTAGAGTGGCTTTTACTTTATGTAGCATAATTTGTTACAATTGTAGAATAATTAATAGAGTCTAGGGTATTGCATAAACCCTAGGACTGAGAAACTAGATTGAATGATAGATCCTAGGGTATTGCATGAATCCTAAGACTAGAAAACTAGATTGAATGATAGATCCTAAGGTACGGCATGGATCCTAGGATAGGAAAACTTGTTGAATATATATATTGCAGTTTTGGAAAAGTGGAAAGGAAATAATAGCCGCCTGTAAATTAATAGCTGCCTGTTATGAATGAATAAATATGATTAAGAATATGGGTTGTATGAACGTAAGACTGGAACAGTGAAACCTACAATAGCCAAACAAAAAGAATACGAACCCTACGGGGAATTAGGAGTAGAACTCCTGGAAAGAGAATAGAATGGAACTGAGAAAGCGAAACGTGGAAGTGTGTTGTCTCTTGGGTATGTGGTACCAAAGAGAGCACACATTACCTCTTAGTGTAGAGGGGAGCTTGCCGCCCTCAGGTTGAGACCGGGGTGGGTTTGGTCACTGTACACCGACTTGCTGGCCCTCGCGTACGCAGTACCGAGGAGAGCTACTAGTGTAGGGAGAGCACTAGCTACCCCACGGGCCCCGGGGTTCTGCTAGCCTCCTACACCGACTTGTTAGGCCCACTGGGCAAACCAGGGTAGTCAGGCGAGGGTGCGCGGACTATGGAGGGGTTGGACCCCTGTTACTGAGAGGGCTCTGCCCTATACTGGTTCCGTGCTGTATTTTGAGCGCACCCGTTAACGGAAACGACTGACCGCGTGCCAGTGCGGGGTAGCTACCCGTGCGCTTATCGCGCGTGCCGTAGTCACCGTTACGTCTGTCAGCGACTTTGGGATGGTTGACTGGGGGTAGGAGCACCACGGGGGACTCTCCCGGCCAAGGGAGCACCACGTGTTACTTCTACTTTTCAGAAAAGACTGCAAACAAGATCGTTCCCACGAGGAACATTCGAGATCAGGTGAAGGATCTGAAAAATAAATAAATCGTGAAATAATAGAAAGACGTAAATAAAGAAGTAAAAATATAGCAGCTACTATACACTCTACTGTTTCTTTAGCTTTTAGCTGCCACTCTACTCAGCGTTTCGCTGACATGTTACACTCGTAACTTTTCAGGACCAGGTGTTGAGCAGTAAGGGTCAGCGGCTGCAGAGGACACTGGGCCTAATAGGGTCCAGTAGAGTTGCCGTAGTTCTTTTTGTACTTTTCTTCCACCGTAGTGAGTAGTTTCCTTGTTACTCCTTATACTTCTTTATTGTAAGCTTTATGTTATGTACATATTTGTTGTTCTACTATTGTAGTGGTGTATACTGTAGTAGTGCCTTTTCTTACTGCTGTATTTTGTTACTGCTAGTTATATTCATGCTGAATGTGGTTTATTTTACTGCTCTTTTGGTTACTCCCTCGTTGGACGACTAGGTCTTGGGATTAGTCGAGTCGGTTCGATTCTCGTGTCTCATAGGGACTCGGGAATCGGGTCGTTACAGAACCACTCTACTAGGGTATACGGGTGAAATGGGGGCTCGTATGGTAGATATCGACGTCTCCGTGGGTCCTATGTACACTACAGACAGGAGACCTATATTGTTAACAACATGTCAAATGAGCTCAAAATAGTATAGGTATGACGCTAACACGTAGAAAATTTCGAAAGGAAACTAACAATACTTTGTTTACATAAAATCGACCCCGTTTGAGCCCTGATCGGCCCAAAACACGCATTTTGACCAAAATCAGACGTCTGGGATAAGTCCCAGACGTTTTAAACGAATGCAGTAGCTCACCTTGCTTTCCTGCGTCTTTTTCACACGTCTGAAACCCTTCACAGCCATCTGAGGGAGCTTCCAGACGTCTAGCACTTCTCCCGGTTGTCTAGGAGGGAGGTCAGACGTCTGCTGATGCCTCCGGACGTCCTAAAGTGCCTTAGGTACCGCACCAGGGTACCTTTCCAAAGGTCCTACAGCTGTGCAGACGCGTACAGTACGAAAGCGACGTTGCCAGGTTCGTACAAACGACACAGGGTTTGGACAGAGGGCTACCTTAGCATTTTGCGTGCTTTCAGACGTTCGGTGTCACCTCCGAACATCCGGCGACTGCTTCAGACATCTAAACATTGTCGTAGACATTTGATACTGCAGAAAAAATGACTTGCAGGACCCTTTGCGAAGCTCCTCCTCGCGAGCTCGAGTTGCTGCAACCATGGCAATGTCGCCCCCCTCGCGCAGCTCTTCCTCCTGCTCGATCTCTCCTCCCTCACAAGCTCCTCCAGTTGCCTGAGCTCGCGCCGACTCCTCTTGCACCTCCCCCTCCTCTCTGCACTTGCCCTCTCTCTCGAGCTCACTCCCCAAGCAGGCAGGGAGAACATGAGGAAGGAAGGAGGGGAGGTGGTGTCGACTGCAAGGGTGGAGGAGGAAGGTGTTGTGGGTTGAGGGGGAAAAGAGTGGATGGGGTTTTATAGGGGAGAGCTTAGGGTTTTATGGTGGGGGGTGTGTGTGGGTGGTGTGGGGTGAGTTATGGAATGTGAGGGAAAAAATTACGAGATTAACCCTACAAGATCTCCTTTTTTTCCTGTAAATCCAACAACTAAAACTCAGAGAATTTAAAATTATTCTAATACTCTTATAATTTTGAAAAAATCCTAGACAACCTTTAGAAAGAATCATTTCACAAAATAATATTACCCCTTTACCCCCATAGGGATGATTAAAACGACGTCGTATTTTAGAGTTCAATCCCAAAGAAGATGACATCTATGCCGATTGTAGCCATTGGCTTCTGATTTCCATCCCGTACAAATTTATGACAAGAAATGTCTAGAGCGATAGTTACTTGCAAGTGGACATTCATCATACAAATTTGAAACGCTAATGAAGATTTTTTTGCAACGACTGTATTTCTACTTTTGTTAACTTGTCAAAATCAAGCCAATTTTCAAACTCGATAGCAACATGGAACTTAATTCCAGCAAAATCAGAAACCCAAATGGTAGGGTCTATTTTTTTTGTTGAAAAGGTAACATATAATATTTTCACACTTATATTAATAAACTTTCAGATGGCTTGGAGAAGAGGGTGGTGCCACGAAGAAACAAGGGAATGAAAGGACGCTTTGAGCGGAAACCCGTCCCGTCCCAAGATGACCGCTCTGTTATCTTGGGTAGCGTAAGTTTGCTTCTTCTTCAAAGTGGTCATCACGCCTTTTTTTTTTTTTTTTTAAGTAGAGAGAATCAATCTAATTATATAAAATGATCGGTTGGAGAATAATAAGAGGGATAAAAATATATATATAAAAGAGGAGAAGGAATCACATATTTTTATTTTGTTTAATTATTTGATTTAATTATTATTACGCTAAAGAGTTAGAAATATTTATTTTATCTACGATATTTAGTAGGAAGAATAAATAAATTTTATGTAATAAAATTTAGAGAGAAAAGATGAAAGAGGTGAAGTAAATCAGCATAGAATTTGTTTATTCTACCATTTATCCCTCAATTCTGGAATCTACTCATGCTGGAACAAATGATACCAAATACAGCATTCATCCCTAATTTCTCCTTCATTCTGACAACCAAACAGGCCTTGAATAAGAGGAATTTTGTGCTTCTGTCGGATCCTCAATATCTCTTGATTGAGCTTGTTTAAATACCACAGAGTTGATCTCTACTTTTCAATTCTCACAGCAGCAGATACGGGGGATGGCTTGATTTCGACAACTAAATTGGTTGTTTATTATCATTTTTCTTCGGGATCGTTTGTTTTGAGAGATTAATTTTGTAAGTTGTGGGATTATAGACCAAATATGAGACCGTAGAGTTATGTAATTGGGAAAAATATGGGTTAAATCATGGAATGTTTGAAAGGATAGATGTGAGTGTTCTTTCACACAATCCTATAATAAGTTCATCACACCCTCCCTTCTGAAATTAGACAATCCCAGGAGTGAGGGCTCTAACCCAAAACTACTGTAACCCAAGATTGAAAGATTTAAACGTAACATAAACGACGTAATCCTTGCAAACAAATAATACCTTTAGGTATAATCTGTTCCCAAAGACAAACCACAGACGTAAAGCATCCGACTTTCATCATTAAGGTTGTACACGAGTCGGATTGGGTTGGGTTAGGACTCAACCAAAACCCAACCCATAGCTTTCGGGTTGGGATTTTTTCAACCCAACCCAACCCGTTACACTACTTGTTACAATCCGATTCCCGAATCCCTACAGGACACGAAAATCGGACCTACTCGACTGATCCCAAGACCCAGTCATCCAACAAGAAAGTAACCAAAAAGAAGTAAAATAAATCACATTCACCATGCAAGCAACTAAAAGTAACAAAGTACAGCAGTAAATAAGGCAACTATTACAGTACATACCACCACAACAGTAGAGAATTTAAAAAGGTACAGGAATATAAAGTTTACAATAAAAGAGTACAGAAGTGTAACAAAACTACTCACTACAACGAAAACGGGGTACAAACAAAAGGTACTACTACTGGACTCTACTGGGCCCAACACCCTCTGCAGCCGTAGGCTCTGGCTGCTCAACACCTTGACCTGAAAAAGGTTATGAGTACAAAAACGTCAGCGAACGCTGAGTAGAGTGGCAACCAGCTAACTAAAAACAGTACAAGTGGACAGGTAGCTGTTGTTTTCAATTTCTTTCTTTATTTAACTAATTATTGTTAGTTCGACTACTCATTTATAATATTTTGATGATTTTACAAAATGAAGAAAATGAAATAAAAAAAATAAAGTATAGCATATTGTTTTTCTCTGTAATAACATATTTACAGGATTTCATAAAGTTTTTCAAGACAGGAGATTAAAAGCGTGAAGACAAGAAGCATAAGTATTAGGTCCTAGGCTTTTTCATGTAAACTTTCAAAGGTTGTAATTTTCATTTTATTTAAGTCTAGAAATGTTGTAAAGAGCCCCCAAACATAACCTATAAATAGCTAACTTAGGCTCTCTACACATATGATAAATTAGAAACAAAAATCCAACACTTATACTCTTACCAGACGTCTAGAACAATGGTCAGATGTCTAATTTTCCACTTTAAAACGTCTGACAATATTCCCAGACGTCTAATTTCCAATAGTTCTGCCTTAGTTATGTCTCCTCGTAAATATCATTCGAAGCACTTCTCTATCAGACGTCGATAACCATATACAGACGTATGATTCTCTACCCGGACGTCCCCAGACTAACCGTTAGACCAAGCACAGGGAAAAATGAATTTCCAGACGTCTGGACACACTTCCAAACATCTACCTTTGGACCGTTGCCCATGATTTTCTGTGCGTATCTCATTACGGCCATGAAATCTATTGTTAGAAGAAGTAGCGAAGTATTTTTTTGGTTTTCAGACGTCTGGTGATTTCCTCAGACGTCCATAACGACATCTGATCCTTTTAAATCTAGAACCCTGTTTGGATTTGATGAAAACAGGAACAAATCCACCCTTTATTAGACGTCCGATAACATAATCAAACGTCTTATGTGAAAATATCAGACGTCTTTCTTTTGATCCAATGGAGTCAGTTTAGGATGGCCTACAGTATTAGACGACTAGAAGTATAATCAGACATCCTATAAGACGTCTGATACAAAAATTAGACATCTGATATTGCTATTAGACTCATCATTACCCTGATTTGTGGTGGATTTCGTCCTAATCTCTTGGGATTTGTCTCCAACGGCTAGAAGAGCTCTCCCAAGTGTTCTTGAAGGTTCCAAACTTGCCTATAAATAGACTACAACTCCTCTTAGGCAAAACACACCTCTTGAGATACAATTCCATTAGAAAAATCACTTGCTCACTACTCTAAGCTCCATCTTGCCCTTGTGCTATGCCAACACTCTGATCAAAGGGCAAATCCATACTCTCGGCTCACTTCGTTCTGCAAAACCTCAGGGAGTTCATTTCATGCTTAGTAGACAAGAAAGTAATTAAAGTATTGGGGTGCTCTATAGGTATTGCTTCAATTCTTATTTTTGTACTTCAGGTATCCAGCTTGTAGGGTCCCCGTCTCTTCATTTTGAAGAGAGAAACCTCCGTTTAGGGATCGGAGGTGGGATTTGTAATTGAGGTACACTACCTTCGTTGAAGTAGTGTGGTTAGTGGATTGATCACCTTGTGATCGAAAATCCTAAGTCAAGAGATTGGCTTAAGTGGTGGTTTTCACCCATCCTGGATTTCCACCTAAAAATCTGGTGTCACCTTTTGTGATTGAATTTTTTTTATTACAATATTTTATAATTTCACTATTCACCCCCTTCTAGTGCAATTTCAATTATTCTTTCTTTCATCACTTAGTTTATTCATCAGGTCTTTTTCTTGATCTCGAGTGTTCCTCGTGGGAACGATCTTGATTGCAGTCTCTTCCGAAGAGTAGAAGTAGCACGTGGTGCTCTCCTGGCCGGGAGAGTCCCCCGTGGTGGTCCAACACTCAGTCAACTACCCCAAGGACGTTGACAGACGTAACGGTGACTACAGCACACGTGATAAACGCACGGGTAGCTACCCCACACTAGCACGCGGTCAGTCGTTTCCATTAACGGGTGCACCCAAAGCACAGCACGGAACCAATATAGGGCATAGCCCTCTCAGTAACAGGGGTCTAACCCCTCCAGAGTAACCAAACAGGGGTCTCGCCCCTCCACAGTGTAGTTTCGCCCTACCAGGAGGGATGACGTAATAATTGTGGAAATAAATAATAAACAATCTCACAAAATAACAATCGCACAAAAGGCACAAAGATTTTTAGGTGGAAACCCAAACGGTGGGAAAACCACCACCTAACCCTCTCGAGTTAGGATTTTCCGATCAACCAAGTTGATCAAATCCACTAAACCAAATCACTTTAAAATGAGGGTGATTCAACCTCAATTACAACCACGCTACTTAAACGAGGGTAGCGTACCTCAACCCCTTCTCTCCACGAGAAGGATTTTGTCCCACGAAGGAGACAGGAATTCACAAAGCGAATACCCAACCAAATAACAAAGATAAAACAAGTAATCCTATAGAGCCAACAAAGTAATATTTAACATAAGCTTCTATAGGAAATAGGATACTTCCCTTTGAAAAGAGTGCGTCGACGACGCGGATGCGTGTGCCACACGACGGCGCAACGTCGCTCTCGTGAACAACTGTGGGAGAGCGGGTGCGCAAAGCTTGATGCTCTCTAGAGAATGGAACTAGAGCTTGGAGAGTAAGGGCTTCTCTTGGACACAAAAATGTGAAACTAAGTTGCTTAGGTGTATCTTGTGTTTCTAGGTGTGTTTATCTTTCTTGGTGTTTATTTGTGTTGCAAAGGCTCCCCTCTATTTATAGAAGCCTTAGGAAGGCTTGGAAAAGCTTCCATAGTCGTTGGGTACAAAGCCCAAGTGAATCAACTCGAAATCAGGAACAATCATTGCACTGACAGGCTAATCAGACGTCTAATTATGGCATCAGACGTCTGGAAGTTCACTTTAAGACGTCTGATTTTGGGCGGGTCTCTTCCTGACTTGAATCAGATCTAAACAGGGATTTTGTGTAAGTCCATCAGACGACATACAGGACATATGGCACTATGTCTGGACGTCTGGAAACCTACTTTTTCTTGGGAATGGATTTCCAAACGTTGCAACGGCTAGAAAATCTCTGAGAAGAGATTTTGGGTCAGCCGAGGCAAAACGGTCAATTATCAGACGTCTGGAAAGTCCTATAGACGTCTGATAAGGCTCTAACGGTCACATTCTTGACTGTTCGCTAAGCCAGCCAACGATACACTAATTGGACGTCTGGCAAAGTCATCAGACGTCTCCTAAGACGTCTGGTCTAAGGTCTGGACGTCTGATTTCATCAGACAGAACTAATTATGTCCAGCCTAATAGTTATCAGACGTCTGAATCAACAGTCAGACGTCTTAAAACACTTTATCAGATGTCTGATTTGGGAATTAGACGTCTGGAAGCTCTGTTTGAACCCTATATTGGTTTTCTAAGTATTTTACAGAAAACCTAAGTATCATAGGGTTGTGCAGGTGTTCCTAGGACTACTGTTAGGGTACTTTGAGGCTCTTTAACATAATATTCTAAGGAAATAAAAAGAGCAAGTAAAATAAAAATAAAAGTACATGAAAGGATTAAACAAAATTATATCATATTCTTCTTGTTCTTCCATCTTCAATCTAGCGCTCCTCGCCAATCTCCTCTGTTCTCCATCAAGCTCCTCCAATCCGTCCTGGATGCGAGCTCGAAGTCCGTCTAAACACGTCTACATTTGCAATTGGCCTGAAATCTAAGACTCAAAGTGCAAATGTTAAATAACACGTGTTTTGTTATCATCAAAACAAATGATCGTAGTGCTCTAGTACCAACACACAGTTCGCACACCCTCGCCTGACTATCCTAGTTTGCCTAGTGGGCCTAACAAGTCGGTGTAAGACGGATAGCTGAACCCCAAGCCCCGTGGGGTGGCTAGCTCTCTCCCTACACAAGTAGCTCTCCCCGGTACTGTGTACGCGAGGGCCAAAAGTCGGTACAAAGTGGCCAGACCTAACCCCGTGTCTCAACCCTAGGGTGGCTAGCTCTGCTCTACACTAAGAGGTAACATGTGCTTCCCTTTGTACCACGTACCCAAGAGACAACACACTTTCCCATTCACTTTTCCAGTTTCGTTCTATTTATTTCCAGGAGCTCTACTGCTAATTCCCCGTAGGGCTCATGCTCATGTTTCTCAGGCCAAGCCATACTAAGTTTCATCATTTCAGGTTTATTCGCATATAGTACTTGTTTCCAACATTCAAACTTTCTTTTCTAATTTATATACATGCAGTTCGCATTTAATTTCAAACAACAGGAATTACATGTAGCAGTTACTAACAACAGTACTCTACATTTTACAACCAGCTGTTATCCAATTACAAGCAATTATTATTATTCTATCTACTCATCCAAGATTGCAATTCAAGCATTCAATACAATCATTCCAGTATTTCTAGTCCTAGGATTCATGTCATATCTTAGGATCTATCATTCAATCTAGTGTTTCTGGTCCTAGGATTCATGCCATACCCTAGGATCAATCATTTATTTTAGACATGCAGTTAAGCTCGAAATCTACTAAAGGAAGCCACTCTACCCGCAATATCGGGAGTAATAGGGGCGTGATCGGCAGGTCCACGTGCCTCTGCAACCCCCAAATTCGCAACAGAACGAGGTCCTAACACAAGGATCAACCACAAAAAATCACTCATAACATGATAGAAAGCATTCCAACAAGTAGAGGAACTTATACGAAGAAGAACGGAATCGTAAACGCGGAAATCGGACCTCGAACGGACCCTAAACAGATCAAAAATGACAACTCTGACTCAAATCAGACGTCTGAAACATCTTCCAAACGTCTTAAAAAGTGGTCCAGATCATACCTCACTCTATGCTGCTCCTCAGACGTCGAGAGATTCTGCTGAACCGTCTGGACCTAGTTCCAGACGTCCGATTATCCCTCCGGACGTCTGGAGACACTCTCCGTAGTCTGGTGCCTCCCCAGACGTCTGAACCGCGTGGGAGGGCGTGTCCCGGGCCTTCCCGAAACGAATCCCGCATGCGCACGCAAAATCTCTCAACACAGCATGCTACAGAGTTTCGGTGGAACGACCTACATGGCCGTATCCGCAAAAAAAAAGGTATAGGCACAGTACATACCTCTCAGTCGTATGGAGCTACTTCCATACGTCGTCTTTATGTAGGTCCAGACGTCTGATTCTAGGAAAAATTCCCATAATCAGAACCTCCTTCGTCTTCTTCCTGCTGCACGTGGCCGCACCGCGCTCATCCGCCTGCTGCTCATGCTGCAGCAACACCGGGGGAAATCTCCCCAGTACAACGCTCCTCCGCACGCACGCCAACCGACCTCGAACTGCTAGTGCGAGCTCTCTCTCTCACGGCTCGCGCGCTCTCTTCTCTTCCCTCTCGCTGCTCCTCTCCTCTCCGCCGCTGCACTCAGCTGCAGCTGCTGCTCTCTCTCACTCTTGCTCTCGCGCTGGAGGAAGGAGGAGACGGATGGGGTGGGGTGGCGTGAGGGAGAGGAGGGGAGTATTTGTAGGCGTGAGGGGGGAAAAGGTCCTGCAGTCGGTAAGGGGAGAGAAAGAGAAGGCCACTGGGGATCAGTCTACGCGCGACACATGCGTAGACTCGAGATCGTACGCACGCAAAAATTAATTTTCAGACGTCTTAAAGTGTTTTGATGTCACGGGTCTTAACACTACTGATGAGAACCTCATCATGAACCCTAAGAGGGGCTTAACTCAGAGAATTCTGAGTTAAAGGATAAAACAAATCATCAGGGGTAAAACTGTAATTTCACCAGTACAGTATGCAAACAGGGTAATTAAAGGTCCAAACATAGGTCAAACAAGCTTAATAAGAAGGGAAGTGGGATGATCTGATCTAAAAAGGGTTATAGCAACTTCTAGGAATTAAATGACATTCTGTAACCTTAAAACAAACCAACTTTAATTCACGAGGTTCGAGGAAGGATAAAAATAAAATAAACCCTCTAAAATTCATAGAAAAATATCCCCTAGGGTTTAGAACCTTCAATTTGACCTTTGAAACCTATTTTGACCTAAAATGAAAACCATGCCCAATTAATGACTTAATTTAGGTTTTTATGCAAATTTATCGGTCAAACATGGTCCAACCTAAAATCAAAATTCACCATTAAAATCCTTAGGTCCAAATTAGTATAGTATAAAAACTTGGGCCTAAGAAAAGACCATCTTGACTAACTTTACAAATTTTCCCTCTTAATTTACGTTTTGACCCTTATCTTTTGAAAATCTTACGTTTAGGCCCTCAACTTTTTGTCATTCTTTGCATAATGGTCCTCCCTGCCACTTCTGCACAGCGCCATGCCTCTGGCGACCTTGCGCGTAGGATGGGGCCGTGCAGGGCAGGGCGGCCGTCCTCTAGAACAGACGGGGGGTTCCCTACGACGTCCTCTGTCGCAGGGACCCTCCCCTGCCCTCTGCCATCAACCATAACTCTCGTACGAATGCACGAAAGGCATGGGTATCCTCTCCAGCCATTCTCCGGTGAGGCTGGCACGTCGCCACCTCGGTCCCCTCTCCGCACCAAGGCCTTTATAAAGAGCAGCAAGGTCTGCCGACTCCTCCAAGCTTCCTCCGGCGGAGAAATACATCGCACTTCATCTCTTCCTCCTCCGGTCAGAGCGCCCAAAGCTTCCGGGGATCTCCTCCTCCCCCTCCTCGTCGCTCTGCTGCCCTACCTGCAGCAGAGTTTACTCTGCCCTGTTGTCCACACCAAGCCGTACCAGCAGGTGCCCTCTGACCGCCTCCTCATCGCCAATACCCTCCTCTTGGGCATCTTCGTCCTCAGCTCCGGCAGGCACGAGCCGGGCGCTGCTCTCTCCCCCTTCGTTGAGTAAATAGGTACAAAGTTTTCTCTCTCTCTCTCCTTTGTATTTTCCCCCTTCTAATTTGCCATTTCAACCACCCGACCGCCATTGTCAAACTCCATCTTCCCCATCTCCGGTCGCCTTCTCCGGCGAGGCCATCCCACTTCCACAGACCTCCTCATCCCTCGCCGACCACCCCAGAGGCTCCCCCTTACTCCACTCGACCATTCCCCCCACTCCATACACCGCCACTCACCTCCTGACCACCCCCCGAACAAACCCATGTTCCCGCACACGTTCTGACCTAGGTCCACCGCCGCAGGCGTTCTCGCGCCTCGCCGACCCCCGCACTGGCTTCGCCACACTCCGACGAAGCTTTCCACTTTATCTGACTTGGCCGAGAGGCCGTCTCTATGTATTCAAGTCAGCAGCCCCTCGCCGCCATTGCTAAGCTGCTGCAGCTCCTTCGCTCGCAGCTCCAGGCTTTCGATTTGGGTCGCGAGCCTCGCGGCTGCCCCAATTGGCAGCAGCTTCCTCAGCCGCGGGCGCGAGATTTGGAGGTGGGATTTTAGTCCCACCTTGTAAGTGTGCGGCCACGCGCCCACACTTATATTGAAAAAGTGTATTAGGCTATTTGCCTTCGATACACAAGGGTCAGGTCCCTCTCACCTGCACGTTGTGCTCCACGCGCTCGCTCGCCCGCGCTCACGCCCTGCGGGTCTGGGCCGAATCCGACTACCCGACCAAGCACTCCCCGCCCACCACCGCACTCCGGTGGGCCTGGCCCCGGGCACGCAACCTAAACCCGATTACCCGGCTCTGGGAGAGCATTCCTAAGAGAGATTCTAAGAAAGAGAAAGACGCGAGGAAGGGGTAGGGGTAGGTTTTGCATTGACCACTGTGTGTGCACGCAGGAAAGAAAGAAAGAAAGAAGAAGAAGAAGCAAGCTAAGGAAGAGAGGAGGAGAGGCCAAAGCCTTAGTCGCACTGAGCAGTTGAAGAAGAAAGGAAGGAGAGGAGCTGAAGAAGAAGAGAAGAAGTCGCACTGTAGCAACCCACAGTTAAAATGTCAGAGCATCAAATCAGACGATGGAAGGTCAGCGGCCAGAGCAGAAAGAAGAGGAAAAGACAAGGAGCAGAAGTAGAGAAAAGAAAGAAAAAGAAAAAAAAAAGAAAGAGAAGACCAACACAGCCGCAAGCAAGGAAAGAAAGAAAAAGAAGAAAAGAAGAAGAAGATCACCATAGCCGCAGGCTGAAGAAGAAAGAAGAAGGCAGGAAGAAAAGAGAGAAAAAGAAGAGAGAAGAAAAAGAAGCCAACAAAACTCTCTCTCTCTCTTATTATTTTTGTAACAAAATTGTGAATATTTATGCTTCTAGAATTCTAGTTGCTCCCTGAGTTCAACCTCGAGAAAACTTAATATTCCGAGTAAAAAAATTTTCTATAGTAATCTGGTAGCTGTTTTGTCATATACTACAACGATTGAAAATCTAATAACCATAACGACGGAACAAAACACGCTCTCATCGGTTACTAACCACTGAACCCAACCCAACCCAACCCATAAAAGTTAGGTCACATTGGGTCAAGTTGAGCGAGTTGTTGACTAATAAAAGGACTCAAAACTTATTTTTATCTCCTGCATATTTTCTATGTCTTTCATACTTAATAATAAAATATTTTAAACTTATAAATAACTTGTATCTTCTAAAAAAAGAGAATAAAATAGGTAAAATTAAAAAAACCTTAATAGTTGTATAATATTAATTGCCTCTTTTTTGTAGAAAAATAAACATGTATTACAAGATGATTATCTTATCCATATAATTTTTTTCATAAATATAGACATTCAAAATAAAGAATTAAACAAGAATCAAAATAATTTTTTCTAGTAAAGGAAAAATTCAAGATGCACGTGAGGATGTTTTTTAATTTTGTCTAAACAAAGAATTAGATAAAAATTTAAATAATGATGTCTAATTTAAACATTAAAGTTTTAATGCGTACGTCAAAATTTCAAATAATTTAGGCTCAGTTAATAAAAGGCAGAAGAGGAGGAGAATGGTCGAGAGAGGGGGTGGTGACTATTGGCTATAATGAAGGAGAATGGCCGGTGAGGGGGTAGTAGGTTGTGTGGTGATGGTGATGGTGGTGGTGGTAGCGACTCTAGTGATAGGCTAGGTGAAGGGGAAGGTAAAAAGGATTGGTGGATGGTTTGTGAGAGGTAGTGGGCAGTGTGGTAGTGGTGGATCGGTTGTAGTGGGCCAACGGCTCTGATAGTAGGACTAGGCTAGGTAGAAGGAAGGTGTGATGATGATGGATGACCAATGAGGGGGTGGTGGGTTGTGTGGTGATGGTGGTGGTGGTAGTGGCTCTAGTGAAGGGTAGGGGTGGCTATCACTGATATAGAGGAGGAAGAGAGGGGGGAGGAAGATGCTAACCTTGAATGGTAATGATGAGAACAATAACACCAATGAGAAAGGAGCTGTGAGAGAGGTTGGCGGCAATGATGAGAGAGGAAGCTCGATTTAGGGCTTGTGAGCGAGAGGTAAGCTGAAAAGAAGTACATGATGGAGAGCACATAAGGAGAGGGAAAAGTGAAATTGAAGAAGTGTCGTGCGTTATTTGCATAGATTTTCTTGATTCCTTTCAAGTTTAGATAAGGTAACTTTTTTTTCTTTAAAATTTTAATGGATACTCTCGTGTGTATATTGGATTGAATGGGATTACGTGTTGCATTGGATTTAATGTACCTCAAATTCAACCCAATTTATTTTTTTAACCGATTGAAAAAATTTCAATCCAATCCAACCCAATTTAAATCACAACCCGACTACGTTAAATCTGAGTTGAATTCAAATTGAATCCAACCGATGTACACCCCAATTCACCACTGACCTCGCTGCTGGCCGTTGGATTTCTAATGCCATTTGATTTCCGCAAGTTATCCCGCTTCCTAACAACTTTTCTTGACTACAATTAGTTTGGTGGTTTGCGTAGGATCTACCCCCAAGTTCCATGTTACTTTTATGTTTTATTGTATACTGGTTGTATATCCTCACTTTGTTGTAGAAATTCTTAGAATTCATGTATCTAATTATAATATATAACTTAACTAAATAATAAAAATTTTGTTTTAATAAAATTTATTTTATAATTTAACTTTTATTTATATTAAATTTGATGATTAATAATAATATAAATTATCATTGTATTGTTAAAATTTTAACAAAAAATATATTAAGAGTTACCCATGATTTTCTTCGATCTACGATCATATGGTTGATTTTGGTGTAAAAATATATAACATTAGAGTCTTTTGTGGGATTTACTTTTGAAGAAAAGTAAATATTTTTTTGTGAAATTTATTTTGAGGAAATTGTATTTTTGTGAGATTTTTTTTTGATGTCATGGGTAAATTTTATAATTGTAAAAATATTATACTTTTAAGAAGTAAAATTAGTTACAAAGATTAGGGGAGGAGAGATTTTTTTTTTTTTTACGATAGTATAATGGTACTCTGACGAGGAGGAGATGAGAGGTTTTTGTTTTTTTTATAATAGGATGAGCAAATTTGATAATTAATAATAATATAAATTATTTAGAGTAAAACCATGTGGCTCTCGAGTATTCCGTGGGACCTATTTTTGGAGGAAAATGAATAATTTTTAATAGGATTTGTTTTGGATTAAAGAGATTTTTTTTGTGAGATTTTTTTTTTGATGTTATAGATAAAATTTGTAATGGTAAAAATATTTTACTTTTAAGAAATTAAATTAATTATTAAGATAGGAAGATAAGAGATTTTTTTTTTATAATGAAATGACAAGGAGAGGAGAGATTTTCATTTTCTTTTTACAGGGACACTACGTCAATCCGAACAGGCGACAGATGTTTTTAGTTTTTTTTTATTTTTTCCTTGGGATTGAACACGTGGTTGGTTAAATTGCCCGCACCTTCTGGTAATAGATATAATGGAAATAGCGCGGGCCAGCGGGAAGAGAAATGGAGAAGGATTGGGCACGTTGTGGGTTAAAGTTACCCGCACCACATCCTTTAGATTTGGTAAAAGATCGTGACGTCGAGATAATTCCAGGGACATGGAAAGCCTCCTTTACCAGATTTCCGCACGAGTCTCCGAAGCCGAGTTTGTTTCCTTTTTGTACTCAGGAGTTACCAACCGTTCAGCCACAACTTTGAAAGCGAGCTTGAGCCCAACAACCTCAAAGCCAGACACACTCTCGAACCCGACCGAGACTGAACTGGCATGGCTCTGTCCAGGCTTAACCCGAATCGGGCTGAAGTCAACTCCATGACAATCCTCATGGAAGGTGAGGGTCATCCTTTAAATGAGAGGGACGAATAATTTACCAACCTATATTCGTAGAAAAATCGAAACTCGAATTGTCCACGTCGAAAGTGATGCTGAGGGTACTCAGGCGCCGGAACGTTCCCCCCATCAAGATCATTTCGGAAACGCCGTCTGAGCTATTTCCTTGAGATTTCTCTGCAACGACGGACGTCATGCAACTTTAAAAGTTTAAACCCAAAGCTTTCCTCTCACTCAACCCCTCCGCTCTCCCTTTCCCTCCAACCCGTCCGTTAAAGGTCTTTCCCGCTCCACCGATGCAAGTCCTTCCCTCCCCTCTCCTCCTCCTCGTCTTCCTCCACCTCCTCCTCCTCCTACCCGCTCAACTCTCCGCCGCCGACGAGTTTCTCTTCAACGACTTCGCCCCCTCCAAGCTCCTCCTCTACGGCAACGCCTCGGTCCAACCCTCGGGGACGTCGCCCCCACGCAGGCACCTCTCCCTCACCACCCCCTCCAACTTCTCGGTCGGCCGCGCACTCTTCCACTCCAAGATCCGCCTGACCTCCTCCGCCGGCGACGCCGTCCTCCCCTTCTCCACCTCGTTCATCTTCTCCATCTCCAAGATCCCCTCCGTTAACTCCGGCCACGGCATCGCGCTCCTCTTCTCCCCTCTCCCGGGCCTCCGCGGCTCCACCGCCGCCCAGCACCTCGGCCTCTTCAACTTCTCCACTAATGCCGACCCCTCCAACGGCGTCCTCGCCGTCGAGTTCGACGTCTTCAGGAACGAGGAGTTCAACGACATCGACGCCAACCACGTCGGCATCGACGTCTTCTCGCTCGCCTCCAACGCCTCCCACACCGCCGGCTACTTCTCCTCCGCCTCCTCTTCCTCTTCCTTCGTCCCGCTAACCCTCAACTCCGGCCACAACTACCAGGCGTGGGTCGACTACTCCAACTCCACCCTCAACGTCACCCTCGCCCCCGCGAGCCTCCCCAAGCCCCCCCGCCCCCTCCTCTCCGCCGCCCTGGACCTCTCCACCTTCTTCCACTCGGAGATGTACGTCGGCTTCTGCGCCGCCACCGGGAGGCTCATCGAGAACCACCGCATCCTCGCGTGGAGCTTCAGCACCTCCAACCTCTCCCTTTCCGACGCCCTCGTCACCTCCGGCCTCCCCGACTTCGTCCCCTCCGACCCCCGCCGCGGCCTCAGCACCGGAGCCCTCGCCGCCGTCGTCTCCGCGTGGGGCCTCGCCGCCGCCGCCGCCGCCGCCGCCACGTTGTACCTCGCACGCAGGAGGAGGAGGGGGGCGGAGGAGGAGGAGGATGCGGAGGCGGCCCCGATGGAAGGATGGGAGTCGGAGTACTGGCCGCACCGCATTGGCTACGACGAGGTGGCGGCGGCGACGGCGGGGTTCGCGGAGGAGAACCTGATCGGGTCCGGCGGGAACGGGCGCGTGTACAGGGGCGTGCTGGCGGGGGAGGCGGTGGCGGTGAAGCGGTTCTATCGCGACGCGGTGGAGGGGGGCGCGAGGGAGTTCCTGGCCGAGGTGGCGAGCCTCGGGCGGTTGCAACACCGCAACCTGGTGGGGCTCAAGGGCTGGTCCAAGCGCCGAGGGGGGGACCTGGTCCTCGTGTACGAGTACATGGAGAACGGGAGCCTCGAGGGGACGCTGTTCCGGGGAGGGGGGCCGCTGCTGGATTGGCCGACGAGGGTGAGGGTCCTGAGAGACGTGGCGGAGGGCGTGCTGTACCTGCACGAGGGGTGGGAGAGGAGGGTGATCCACAGGGACATCAAGGCCAGCAACGTGATGTTGGACGCCGGGATGGCCGGCAGGCTGGGGGACTTCGGGCAGGCGCGGGTGGGCCCCGCGGGGGGCACGACGCGGGTGGTGGGGACGGCCGGGTACATGGCGCCGGAGGTGGTGCGGAGGGGGAAGGCGACCGCGGCGTCGGACGTGTACGCGTTCGGGGTGCTGGCGCTGGAGGTGGCGAGCGGGAGGCCGGCGGTTGAGGAGGGGGCCACGCCGCTGGTGGAGTGGGCGAGGGGGATGGTGGAGAACGGGGCGGAGGGGAAGGTGGTGGAAGGGAGGGTGAGGGAGGCGGAGGGGTACGAGGAGCGGGAAGGGAGGAGGGTGGTGAGGCTGGGGTTGTGGTGCACGTGCGAGGAGGAGGGAGGGAGGCCGGGGATGAGGGAGGTGGTGACGGCGCTGGAGGAGGGAATGGAGTGGGAGAGTCTGGAGCGCCGCTACCGCGACGCGCTGGGGGTGGATCCGGGCCACGGCCACCCGTCGTGGGAGCAGATGGGGATGTCGACCTCCGCGTCTTTTTCGGGGTCGGACTTGGTTGTAGGTCGGTAGTGGCGGCCCGCGGCGTGGTAGGGAAGGTGTAGCCCACGGATGCCCGTGGGTACGTGGGTCGGGGATGTGGAAAATGGTGTCGGTTTGTGGGTAGGGGGGGGCTTTTGTCATTTTGGTGGGATTTTGCTTGTCTATATTTTGCACGGGTTTGTATATTTATTTCCACGTGGATCGACTGGCGTGTGTGCCTACTTCGACAATAAATGTTTGGTGTGTCGTCGCAGATTGCGACGGATCTGCTTTCTTTTGCGTTCTGTCCGCTTACGTCCTTCCTTGATTTTCCTTCTCTTTCCTTCTTTCTTCCTTCCGTTCTTTCTTTTTCCTGGACATCATTTATTTAGTGGAATTGTAGGTCCAATCCCACGTCTGAGACTTTCTTAACCTGGGATTACAAGTGCAATTCCAACATCTCGTTGGTGCAACTTCTTCCACCACCTATGCTTATCAAACGCTAACCAAGTGAACTCATTTATTGGAGGTATGACTACAGCCTCGGCCACGGTACTTGACACAAGTCATGGTGTACATCTACTCAATCAAAACAAAGGATAAACTCGTAGGGTCCATTTGGAAGACCGTGCCGATAAATTAAAATAGAATAAGTGGAGTTTGATATTTATTTAAATGGTGAAATAAGGAAAGGATTAAATAAAAAATAAGAATGATGGATGTAATGATGTAATATTTATGGATATTTATTTAATAATATAAGTGGAGAGGTAAAATGTTGATATTTGTTAATATTAAAAGTAGATTAAAAAATATTCTGAATATATATTTAATATTAAAAGTGAAGAAAATGAGGTTACGAGGAAATAATTTTAAAACTCTTAACAAATATATGAGTTGAGAAAAAAAATATCCTTAACCCCAATCGCGCCCTGACTGTCACGGAAACCAAAGCACATTTTGGTAGCTTTGCGGTTGGCGGGTTTCATCACTTAGCCTGCATTTGAGGGGGTTTAACCCGGTACATGACTACAGTTGCTGTTCTCCCTCTTTTCATTAAAAAAATATTTGACCAACTGTTTGTCTTGGGTAATTCACAACTCCCTCCGTTCCCACACACCCTCGCACCCACCCCCTCCCTCCCTCACCAATGGCATTTCAAGGTATTGTGAAATATCATTTGTGATATTTAATGTCATGGGTAATATTTGAAATATTAGCAATAATTTTTTAATATCATCAATATAATATCATCACAATAACTTTTTCTCTCGTTAACTAAACATCCCAAACAAAATTACTAAACATCAAAATGTATTTATTCCAACGTTAGATTTCATTTCTTTTCTATTTTTTTACTTATTTCACAATCTTATTATCCTTACCAAATACCACCTTAATAAGCCTAAACCGCAGATAGTTAAAGACATCATTGATTTGCATGTTACGTATAAACTGATCCATCCCAGTTCCTATGCAACTAAAGTCCTTATTTCTTTTCTGTGACCAGCTTCGTCTAACTGGAATCCCCTGAATTCTGCCATAAGAATATAGCTCCATTCTCACAACGCAGTGATTCGTGATGGTTAAAAGAAAAGAAATGCTAAATTTGCATTTCTAAATCACTGTTCAAATGTGGAGACTCGAGGTTCTCGAAGCATGAAGCGGTGCCGATCGATCCCCACGAGTAGCTCCCAGGTAAGAACTAGAGAGAGAACGGCAACCCACATGAGATGAGACCCCTCATATTCACAACGGACCCTCCAGTCATATGTCCTGTATCGATAACAAAATCTACACTCTGATGAGGCAACAACCAAGTTCGTGTCTGGTTAAGACCCCTAAATTACAATGATATTTCAACACACTCCACATACTTTGAAACACATCAACATCATCCGTGAGCTTTTTAATTGTATTTATGTAATCCCTTGTCATTTACTAACATGTGAAGTTGACTTGAAAAGTATACCACATTTGAAGATGTTACCAACCCAAATTTGGAATAAGGTCAGCCAGTGATAACCATCTTAGATTTAGTAGTGAAATAAAGGACTACATTTATACAAATTGAAAAAATAGAGATGCCATTGATGTATTTCAAAATTTAGGTACCACATTGAAAGTTTGATATAACTTCAGAAACTGTTACGCAAATTACTCCAAAATTTACCCCCAGGATAAATGATGACAGATGTCTAGAGAAAGAGGTAACCATACAATGAGATAATATTTTTTACGTGAAAATCCATGGAAACATGTAATAATAATAGACTTGCGAAAAACGCAAATCCCATGGGATATTTCATGCACCATTGTTATCCATCCTACTGGAAGCACAAACAATTGCACATACATCTCAACAGAAGGGCCACGACTCGCCCAAAACTCCCGTTCCCTGCCCTTCAACCGTAACGACGATTGATGACAGCTAATAGATCCATACGACAGAAGTCAACACGATTTGGCTGCTGGTCAAGGGGTGGATGCACGAACACTGCACCATGACATTGGGGTAAGGAGACTTGAGCGGATTGGAGCAACGGGGACCTTGAATAATGGTAGATCTACATGCAGCCCGAACAGACCAGCAATCAAGAAGTACAGCAAATTGGCCCCTGGCTCCTAATCACATTCTATGAAAGCAAAGACTCTCTAGCCACAGGGCACCCAAATCTCTGCTTTAATCAACTGAATGCCAAGACCCATCAGGACACATGCTAAAGAAAGCAAGCCCTTCGAAATCAACCATCTCCACCACAACAACAGCAAGAAGCCTATTCACACATTAACCACGGTCGACCACAACAATTCCAAGCACGGATCAATCGGCAACATCAAAGGCTTACATCCATTGCATCTATTCAGATCTAACCAAGGCGAATAGCAAAGATTGCAACTGCAACGTAAACCTTTAAGAAAAATACATCCATCCATAGCATTCCACGTGAAGTAAACCAGCAAGGTAAGCATGCAAGCTCATAACAATTAAAGAGATCGCCTATCAAGCATTGGCCTCAAAGCTATCTATACCAAACAGCCTTTGTCAAAACCAATCAAAAAGCTTCTTCTTAGTCAGATTTTAGTGTCTTACTATGTGTAAAAAATCTAAGGAACAAAAAGGAAGCAGATAATAGATCCAAATCACACATAAGACACGTTATAGTGCAATTATAAAATAACTGACAAGCAATAATATGCAAATTCAGATGACACATGCTGTGCAGATAAACACCACTGACAGCTACACACTACACATGTTTGAAACGTACACAAGCTATCTGTACACATGGCATGATGCTTTGGCCCAACAAGCCAGCAAAGCACCATTTTTTCCTTGTGACAGAAACAGAGGATGATGCTGTGGAGTTTGTTACCTAAGAGCAACAGCTGCTTTTCTGTGCCACAGGCTGCCCCCTAATCTGCACGGAAGCTGGTCTGGTAGAGTTTGCTGTAGGCTGACTTGCCATCCTATACCAAAAATATACATAGAAGCTCAAACATAGCTTTTACAAATAGAACAAATTATATCAAGAGATTTTATCAAACAAATTCATTGAAAACTGTCAGACGAGATGTGTGAAATTGCCAAATTAGAGTATCCAACAAGAAGGAAGCACAGGGAGTGAATCACTGACCGGTTCTTTATCTCTGCTGCCATTGTCATGAATGCTTGCTCAACATTGGTAGCATCCTTCGCACTGGTTTCCAAGAATGGAATCCCAATCTCATCAGCAAAGGCCTAAAACGACAATTACATTTCAGATAGTGATGTTGCAGGATATAATTTACACACGTCCTGGAAAAGATGATACTTCACGTACAAGTCACCTTCCTCACTATTGAGCTATTATTGATGAACTTGAAAGGTCAGCTAAGCATGAATGAACAAGTAGAATAACAGTTTTTTACATGCAGCTCTAGACTAAAGGCACTACTACTAGCTAGCTCATGTATAATACATCCATAAACAAGTGAATCAGCGTGGCTATAAACGTGTAACACGCACAGCATACATGTGTACAAATGTATGCAGCACACACATACATGCACAGAGACATTCTGACTCGTTTTTCTCTAACCTATTTGCAACTTTTACAAGGAGAAATAAAAAGAACCCCTGGATGCCTTTGCAAAAATCAGACAGACTTGATCAGCTGAGCCAAAACCTTAAACAAGACCCAAGGCACCATCGTACATGGAATCCGAGCATTCATAACTCCAAATATTACTGCAACCATCACCTCAAAACACAGTTAAAAAAGAAAAGAAATCACACTAAACCAGATAGTTTATACAACTAGGAAAAAAGGGCTCCAATTACATCCTATATTATGGTGCCTTGCAATGGGGCTGCTTACCTTATTAATTTCAGGACAAAAATCCACATCAATCATTACAATTGTAGTTGATAGGAAGAAGTTCCCCCCCTATGCATGTTGCTCCTGTGACATGTACTTTCCACCCCACAAGCTCCTCCATTCATATCACTTTGTCTGCCTTTCTAATCTGTATCCCTATGGCAATACTGGAACAGAGGGAAGAGACTCTGCATCTACTACTGCTATGAAAAGAAAACCCAACTCTTGTTTGCAGTTATGCTCAGTCAGAGGATGTGAACTGTGCGAGTGAGCCGGAGTGCAGATTTAAAAATGGATGGAAAGGAAAATGCATCCTTATTCTGGGAATCTACCTTCTTGACTTGACTTTTCTAATGAAAAAATGCAAGGTGAAGCACTTGTTTTTGCAATCTAAGCACTTCAGATATGGACACGGGTGCACACTCATTAGAAAAACGTGACTTTTTCTACACAGAAGAATAAAAAATAATTCACTATATCAATATGCTACATTGCTCTTTACTTGATGATGAATTACCTAGCTTTTACCATTTCTTTTATTTTCTTCAGTCAGTCCTGGCCTCTTGCTCATCTAGACACTTTCCACAGTAATGAAGCAAGTTTCTCAACTTCTTGGTCAGTCCTGGCCTCAATCCCATCTACATACTGTCCACAGAAGTCCAGTAGGTTTTCAAATTCTCTAGAGCAACACTCTCAAGCTTCCCATGGGCCACAAAAGGAGCAGGATATCATGAAGGAAACTACACCAACCTAAATCAAGGAGCCAAGGCAGGATTGAAAACGACTGCCCCTACTTGGATTACAACTTTCACGAAGCAAATATTTTCCTTTATCCCTAGGTACCATGTACCCTACTGTGTCTATGATGCCTATTTAAAAGATTCTTCTTGATCATAAAATGTCCACGACGGAAAATCTATATGAATAAGAGCAGTAAGGTTGCTTTTCTCCACTTTCGCAAAATCAATGACCAAGTTCTCCACTTCCAGTTCTCCACTTCATTCATCTGTCTTACCATTCCACTAAGCATCTTTAACATCAGCTAGCGAAAAGACATCCATTCATTGTCTTCAAGCTCCATCACCTCTTTCAGACGTTTTTTTCTTTTCCTTTTTTTTTTTTTTCGAAGAGCAGCTCCTCTTTTAAATCTTGTATACATGCCCATGATTCCATGGATATGATTATCATTGCTTCAAAAAAAAAGTTGGATTGTCTGCTCATTGTTTCATATGCCAGATTTCCATTACAATAATTTTGGCTGCATCATAGCAAATTACATATACATAAACTTACTAAAGAATGATTCTCTAAAGAAACTATCAGTCAGCAGCTAAGATATTTAGTTCTAACTGTCCATACAATGACTAGACACAAAAAGAGAATAGTATAACTCATAATAAAATTTTGCTTATAAGATTTCTTTTTGGAAAGTAAAGGATCATCCCAATTAGTAGCAAATCAGTCAAGATTAATGATCACCCTAAATTTAGCTTGAAAGAATATGTTTCCTATCGTAATTTTCTCTTCAACCAAACTCATAACAAACAGCTGATGCTTTTGCCTCAACCAACATTTCAGATAACAATATTGGCGGCATCATATCGACAACCCAAAAGGGGGTTATAACAGTAGGGTTATATCGCTGATATATCATGAATATCCTAAAATTTAATGGAAATGGTTCAAAACATTTTTAAATAGCTCAAATTGTTACAAATTTTATGATATATTTTAATTACTACTACAAAAGAATAAATCTTAAGTCAAACAACACACAAATATGAAACAGTTGGATAAATCTACCTAAAGATCAAAATTCAAGCTACAAATTAATTCGTTATTTGACTATAAGAGGATAGGTAGAAAACCTTAATCTACCTAAAAATTGGAGAAATCTCATTAATAAAATTCAAAATGAATAGCGAATATGGTTTTGAGATGTGATTTAGAACCACAAAATTATGATAATACCGAAGATTATTTCGTTATTCGACTAATATGATAGGTAGAAAATGTTGATCTACGCAATATATGAAGAGATCAAACTCAAAATAAATTCCACAAAAGAAGAGTTTATATGAAGATTAACAACTTTAGAAACTTAAATCATAAATAAAATGATTGTTTCCATAGAAAAGTTGAGTTAAAAAAACGGATATCTGAGCTTCTGCTGTGAGCAAAAAGGGCAACGAGACCAAAGAGCACCAACAATTCAAATACAAAGGACTAGATTTGAGAATAGTGGCATTTCCATGTGATATATTCCTATATTGACGATATATCCACCGATATATAGAATATTTGTACTACAACCCTTGACGATAGTTGTATACCACCAATACATCATCAATATACCATTGATATACTGAAATAATGATATTCCATGAGTATTGATATGAGACCTATTGGTGATATGCAATATATTAGCTATATTTTTTTAAAAGGGAAAAAGGGTGGTGATCCTTTAGATCCCACCAAGATATTCATTAAAACAAAATGTTAGAATTTACATCAAAAGGCAGCACTCCAACTCAACACCAAAGATTTCGTAACCCCACAAAATTAACATAGGGGTGTTATCACCTAAACACCACTTCATTTCTCCCCAGCCAGGGCGCCCACAGAACCGCCAACAATTTGGCCCGTTCTTTTCTCGACTAGAACACCTGACTCTCTTTGTTGACCCCGCCACACCTGAACGATTGCCAGAAATCCGCCTGGGAGTCAATTGCCCACCATCGGTCACCCATTTGTTCCCAAGTCCGTTTCATCATCGGGCAGGCAAAGAAGAGATGGTCAGTATCCTCGTCTGCTTAGCCGCAGAGCGGGCAACCTGGCACCCAACGGGCTCTCCACGTCGTGGTCACCAGTCGTCCTCTCTTAAGGAGCCACATGAATATTCTGACCTTCAAAGGGCAGGAGGCCTCCCAGAGTTGCCTACAATCTCTGCCTAAGTCGATATTCCTCATCGTGGCCAGGCCACCAAGTCTCCTATATGCCTCCCGCACCGAGAAATCTCCCTCCTCCCACTCAAATCAATCCACACTATCTTCCGGCGGCCAACCCTAGAGATCCTACAATAGCACATGCATCTCTGCATACCACTGGTCTGACAAGTTGCCCACAAAAGATGGGCACCACACGTCGCTCCACACCTCCGCCACCGAGGCCCCTCTATCAGCCGCCAGTGCTGCAAGCCTAAGGAATCGCTCTGCCAGTAACCCATCACCCGTCCAGTCGTCTATCCAGAATCTAAACACTCTGCCCAAGCCAAGCACCAAGGTAAAAAAAGAGCGGACCTTCAGTGCCACCTGAGACAAACTCCTCAAAAAGTGTGACGCTCCTCTCGGAGGCAAAGTGAGGAGCTCCCAACTCATTGGTCTGCCATAGTAGGAGTGCAAGATCCTTCCTACCAAAGAGACCTCCCCCCGCAGTAGCTTGTCTATCCATTTCGTCAGAAGGCTATCATTCATCCTTCCTACTTAACTCCCAATCCTCCCTCCCTGAACGGCAGACAAACCTCGTTCCACGCCACTAATCTCGCCCCTTTCCCTTCCGCCCCATAGTTAGTCCAGAAGAAATCTCTCAGGCAGCTGGTGATTCTGTTCTCCATCTTCCGACGCATCTTGATCACAAAGGAAAAGTAAACCGATATTGCGAAAAGCACTGCCTTGAAAACGACCAGTCGCCCTCCTCTAGATAACATCTTGGACGCCCAACCCAAGAGTCGACCCTCAATCCTTTCCACCATCGGTGTCCAGTCCTGCGCTGAGATCCTCTTATTTGTCAGGGGCAACCCCAAATACTGAATTGGAAGAGTCCCCTCTCCTGTCCCCAGTGCCTCCAAGCACCTCCTAGCCTCCCCATCCTCCATGTTGAATTGAACGAAAGAGAACTTGGAGTAGTTTATCCGCATACCAGACGCTTCGCAGAACATCTCCAGAATGATACGGCACCTTCTCGCCTCTGCCACTCACCCCTCAACAAAGAAGAGAGTATCATCTGCGTATTGCATGACGAAGATACCATCCCCTCCTCCCAACGGGAAACCCTGCAACACTCCTTTCACACATGCTCTATTGGTCACCCTGGCCAATGCATCTGCCGCCAGCACAAAGAGCAACAGTGTTAGGGGACAACCCTGTCTCACGCCCCTCCTCCGCTGTATCCGACCTCCTGCCGGATTCCCGTTAATGAGAACTGAAAAGGATGCCGTGGTGACGCACTGTTTCATCCATCTAATTCATATTTGTGAAAAGCCCCTCTTAGCCGGAGCTACTCACAGGAAGGACCACTCCATCGAGTCATAGGCCTTTGCGAAATCCACCTTCCACAGAAAGGCCTCTCTTCCGCTCCTCCAGTATGCCAGGATATCTGTTGCCGCCACGTAGCGGTCCAGGATGTGTCTCCCTGGTATGAAGGTGG
Source organism: Thalassia testudinum (assembly GCA_037157565.1). Lineage (NCBI taxonomy): Eukaryota > Viridiplantae > Streptophyta > Magnoliopsida > Alismatales > Hydrocharitaceae > Thalassia > Thalassia testudinum. Next base: position 12,129,892 of record JAZHRO010000077.1, on the reverse strand, counting down.
TTTGTAACTCCGACACCACCTTGTCAATCACCCTTCTGAGCCTATTTGCCGGGATCTTCGCAATGATCAGATATGCTGCATTTGACAGTACTATCGGCCTGTAGTCCTCAACTATCTCCGCCCAATCTCTCTTTGGTAGGAGGAACATGTAAAACATGTTCAATCTGTTGAAGCCCCTATTCCCTTCTCTGAATTCTGCCAAGACTTGCAAGATTTCTTCTTTCAATAGTGACCATAATTCTTTGAAAAAGAGCACCGGGAGACTGTCCGATCCCGGACACCCCTCGGCATTCAACCCCCAGACCGCATCTCGGGCTTCCTCCTCTGTGAAAGGTACCGTTAACCGCTCCACTTCCTCAGCCCCTATGGTTGGAGCCCCCAACCCCCTCCGTCGCCATCTCCCTCCTCTCCTCCGCCTTGTAAACTCCCTAAAGTACCCTGCCACCGCCCTCCCCACAGACTCCCTGCCTGAGAACTTCGTCCCTTCCACCTGCAATTTCTCAATCCAATTTCTTCTACGCCTGTCCGAGGCCATCAAGTGAAAGAACCTATTGTTTGAGTCCCCCTCCTTGACCTACTTCTACTTGAACCTGGTTCTCCACTCCACTTCGGCTTTCCTGTCCTCCTCCTAGATGATTTTCATGCAGTATGCTCTGTCCTGCCTCTCCAAACCCGTTATCAGTACCAGATCCTCCACTACATCTAAACTCTGGATTTTCGAGAGCGCCTCGTCCCGCAATCTGGTCCGCTTCTCTTTCAGCCGTTTCATGTACTCCTTCAGGAATCGCTTCAATTCAAGGAGCTTTGCCTCCAACTTCACTGCCGCTGATCCGTCCAAATACATGTTCTTCCATTTGTTTTCCATCATGCTTCTGAATCCTTCTTCCAGTAGCCATGCCCTCTCAAACTTAAAGTATGTGCTGCATCGAATTCCCTCCCCAGACTCCCACATCTGCGGGGTGTGATCTGAGAAAGGTCTCTCGATACGCGGGCCCCGGCCATTGGAAACACCTCGATCAGCTCCACCGAGCAAAAAAAGCGATCCAACCTCGACATACAGCCCCCAGAATCTCACCACGTGAAGGCACAGGAGGTGGGGGGTACGTCTTGGCATCCATGCTCCGCCACAAGGCCAGCGAGTTCTTCTGAGCCCCGATCTCTACCTCCCTGGCCTCCCGGCCTATCTTCCACCAGTAGCGTGATGTTGCAGTCCCCACCAAGGAGCCACCGGCTTCCCTGAAACCTCCTCGCCGCCTGGCGAAGACCTTCCCACAAGGCACTCCTCCCTGCCTCATCCGAAGGCCCATACACCGAGGAGAATGTTAACACGAGTCCATCGCTCCTCAACTGCACCTTGACCAAACCCACCCCCACCTCCAAGCCCACTACCGAGAACAGGTCCTTCCAACCGATAATCACCCCACCAGATCTCCCTATTGCATCCAACGCCATAAAGCCCCGCATTGCATTTCCCCCAATCTCCCCCCATCTTTGGTCACACTCCTGTAGCTTCGTTTCCTGCAGAAACGCCACATCTGATTTCCATCTAGCAAGGTATGCCCTAAACGTCCCTCTGAGGATGGGGTTGCAAAACCCCCTCACGTTCCATGTGAGGACCTTCAACATGAGGTCACAATAGCACTACCTCCTTGTACCCGATCAAATCCAACCCCCTCCGCCACCTGCTCCAATTCCCCTTCTTCAAAGGCGTCAACCCACCCTCCCACCAAACCGCCAGTCTCCCCAGCCCCACTACCTGCCCCATCACATTCTCTCTTCCTCTCTACTTCGCTGCCTACATCGTCCCCCACCTTCTCCCCCATCACCGATGGACCCCTTCCCTCAGTCCCCACTAAACCCTCCCTGTCGTGCCCACCCCGACTCAGGGGGGACCTCCATCACCTCGGGAGTCTGCCATATATCGCCTGCACCAGGAGTAGCACTGGCTCCTTCGGGCCCGCACTTCGAGGTCTTCCACCCCCTGCCACTAGACAACGGGCCTTCTGTCTCAACGCTCTCCCCTTTCCGGCGAGGTTTCCCCGATCCCGAACCTCCTCTGTCGTCCGATGAAGGGTGCGCCTAAGCTGGACAGTCAAGACCCAACCTCCTGCCCTCGCCACTAGCCCTTGGCATGTCCTTCACCGACGTCGGTTCCCCCCTTGCCTTGGGGAGTCCCTAAGCCACCACACAGTCTCTCGAGCCTTCGGTGTAGAAGCCTGGTCGGGCCCCCGACTCCCTCCGAGGGTCAACCTCCGCCCCCGATCGCTCTCCAACTGCTCCCCCTGCTCTCCTGGGATCAAGATGCTGCGCCCAACTTTCCTTAGGACCCTCCGCAGGCCGCTTACAATCGAGTCGCGAACCGATATCGGGTCCGGGCGCAAATCCGGACCCGGGTCCGACTCTGTGCCTGCCTTAAAAATATCTCTACGCCGCCTCAAGCTCTCCCCTGCAAGCCACGGAGGTTTAAATGCCCCACTACCTCTCCTCACTCCTTCCCCCGGAGCCATCAATGCGGCACCTGCGACCGATGTGATCTCCCGCCGCGATCCCTCGAATTCTCCACCAACGTCTCGAGCGCCTTTGCCTGTTCCTCGAGACCCCGACTAGCCCACACCGCTGCAGACCTTGAGAGGTGAGCCTTGAGTGGTGCAGCTTGCAGAGCGATCGACTCGGCCCACGAGGAGACGCCTTTCCCATTGCCCCTTGGTCCCCCACCGGTCCCGCTTGCCGGAACCCTCCTCGCCGCATTGCCACCGATCGAGCCAGCCAACGCCTCCGCGTACGACTTCTGCCCATCCTCCGTCGGCTGGATGAGTATCACCCACGACGCACTTCCCAGTCGAAGTCTGAGCTCCTGCACCTCTTCGCCAGGCTGCATCTCCACCTCGACCCAAACCGCGCTAAGGTTCTTAGTGCCAAGGCCGAGGCCTCTACACCTCCGCAGTCGTGCGAACGGAGCGACGATTGCCTAGATCACCTGTCGAGTCCGAAGGAACAGCGGGATTCCTACCAAGCCCATTGCGATCTCAACCTTCGTGGCAGATGCTCCCTCCCCACGCCGTCTGATCGCATCGCCCATCGCCATCGGACCACACCTCCCGCACACCGAGTCTCGCTAAAGAGCAGCTTCTCCGTCACCTTCCCCGACACCCCCAACAGCAAGTATTTTCCTTCACCCACCACCTGCAGCCTCGCATGCTCGCCTCTGAGGATCTTAACAACCTCGACCTCCAGCTCCTGAAAGCCAACCCGAATGTCCGTCACCACTGCAATCAGGGCCGAAGCGAGAGCCCTCTCGAGTCTCCAAGAGTCCTCCAACCATGGGGCCTTGACTTCGACCATAGGTGCTCCCTCTGGCAGTGGTGGGAGTCTCACCTCCCCCACGCCCGCGACTGTGCTCCTCCTTCGCTCCTCCACGCAGTTCGCCTTTCGGTGACCTAGCTTCCCACATCGAAAGCACCACACGGGATCTCAACAATCCTGCGCCAAATGCCCCTGCCCCCTGCATTTGAAGCACACCACCTCAGCACCGCTCCCCTCCTCCTCGGCTGCCCTCCGACCAGCGTCCAACCCCGGTTCTCCGATCGCCCTCCCTCCCTCGCATCTCCCCCCAATCCCTCGCTCTCTGTCATTCTAACCTCTGGCAAACATGAATTCTCTCAAGTGAGGAGTTTTGGAGAACTTTCCGGCATGGGACACAGGCAGATCCAGACGTGCGACGTAGTGTGCCGACTACCTTGTGGTGCATTTAGACTCAGAGGATGTGCCTTTGTGAAAGAGGTTTTCAAAATCATATATTAGCTATATATTGATGATATGTCCTGATATCTGATTCCCTGGCCTCAATCTGACTCCATACTTGGATTACTACCTAACACCCATGACATTCGTCCTGAAGAGTCATGTTGCAGCACCAGAAAAACTGCACCTATTCAGAGAGAGGAGAAAGGTGGTGCAAAACCAGCTTTGGTTCTTTTATATGCAGTAATTGATATGTGCTCATTTCCTACAAATTCCCTCTAGTCTCTAGCCACATTTTACACACCTCAACATCCCTCATAAATGCTGATCAGAATCATGACCATGGAAATCATTGTTTTTTTAGAAGGAAAATCATTGTAAATATTTGCCTGATGCAAGAACTTTTTTGAGTCCAACTATCAAGAAAATGAAATGCTAGTGTCGATGTGTTATGTTTTATGAAAAGTCTCGATATCTAGTATCAGCAGTGGATAAACATAACAAAAAAATTTTATTGGTAAGGTAGACATAACATGGTTGATATGATGCTCTCGCAATTCGTGACTTGATATCATGCTCTTGCTAACAGTGACTTGCTATTGACTACTTCCAAATAATTGTTTACAGGAAGAATTTAAGAGCTTAAGAGAAATGAATAGCATAAGGAAAGCTATTTCAGGCTACCTTCCCAGTCTCATATGAGACTACCCTATTGGCAGCCAAATCACATTTGTTTCCCACCAGGAGCTTGTTAACGTTTTCACTTGCATAACGGTCAATCTCATTCAACCACTGTTTGACATTGTTAAAACTCTCTTGATCTGTAACGTCATAAACAACCTGCCAGATAGCTATGTCAATGCATGTCCCACCAAATATAGAAGCTAACAAAGCAATGGAAAAGAAACTCACAATTATTCCATGAGCACCACGGTAATAACTACTGGTAATTGTCCTGAACCGCTCTTGTCCAGCAGTATCCCACTGACAAATAGTAATGAAAACAAATTTTCAATATTTACAGGGCAGCTAGGGGAAGAGACAACCAGCATCAACAAGTGTACTTACTATTTGAAGTTTTATAGTCTTTCCATCCTGCTCTACAGTACGAATTTTCTAAAGGCAAGAAAGAAGATAGGTAATGGCACAATAGGTACTGACAAACTCAAAGAATTCCAGAAATCAAAGTCAGTGCCCTTACAAAGTCAACGCCAATGGTACTAATATAACTTTCCAGATATGAATCATCCTGCAAGAGAAAAGGAACTTAGTTCTATGATATGATTTTTCACAATAGCGAAAGTGAAATAAATAATTACATAATTATTGACCAAATCCACCAAGGTGTGATGTATTAAATGGTAAACAAAGAGACAAGGACCACATATAAATGTGGAATTCAGTATTCACAATAAAAGGTAAAATCATATCTTTTCTTTTTTTAAAACAAAAATTAAATTCCTTCCATAAAAATAAGAGGTAAAGTTCTAGCAAAATACATAAGCATCAATCTATCTAATGCTTTTAAAAGTAAAAGAACAAGAGGAAAATGTCGTTAATTAGCACCATGCAACCATGGAGAAGTCAAAATGAAAAATCCGGCATCATATTACTGAAGTCATACCGCAAATCTTAGAAGAAGGCACGATTTGCCAACACCTGAATCCCCTATAAGCAAAAGCTTGAAAAGATAATCACTGCAAGAGGCACATTAGGTCAGAAATTCGAGCAAAATCCTTCTCCACAAACTAAATTACCAAGAGAATGCATACACACTATCTAGTTTAAGATAGTAAGAAAAGCACTTGAATACAAGCAACAGGAAAAAAACAATCACCACCACACAAAACACGCATATAAAAGACAATAAAAAAACCTACCATTTTCAGACATGCATAAAAATGATGAGTAATGTGGGGCATTAAAATGATGATATGGGTAATCGTGGGGGCATTCCCCCACTCCTTTCATTCCCTCACTCGCACCTTACAGCCCCTTCCCATTTTCCACACCCAAGTACATCATTTGGGAATACATAACTTACCTACTTCATCACTTATCTGCTTGTATCATGTTGGTTCATTCTCGTGCTAGTAAAAGGGAAAGAAATAAAATATTCCAGTAATTCCTTAACAAACCAGGTAGTTACAAGAAAAGTTGTTTGAGGCATCTACAAAAGCAAATGCTTCAAATAAAAAGATGATTGAGATCGATCACTCGAAAGTCTGAAAGTGCAGTTTTCCATCCAAGGCATTAATTACAAGAATTACCTTAGCCTCCAGAAGAAGAAAACTATGAAAGCCATTCTATACTGATAGTAACATTCTCACAACTAGTAATGATGTGTTTAGCATATAAATCCACACTACATGGTAGCAAGGATTCATAATTTTTTGGTGTTGTGTCCAGCAACTATTTGTCATTCCAGGTTCTCACAGTGCATTGTTGGTTTGGTAACTTCATATCCGTTAAATCATAACCAATCCTAGGTTTCTACTTTCAGATCAAGCCACCCAGACCAAAGACAAGACTGCCATGATCAAGTAGGAGAGAAGCTTTCATTTTTCTTTGAATAGAAAGCAGACGTGTTCTTTTGAAGTCAGCCAGTCTAAACTACAAGCAGCTTATGTAGTGCAGTTTCCATCACGTACACAAGTTGGGAAGAATAGTGATTCCCTTAAGAGGGAGTTCTTCTGGAACTGTTTTGGAACTGTGGGAATGGGAACTACTATTGTGGTTTGAGACAAGGTTTACAGACTTCTAATCTAAAGGGACCATTGAAATTCTTTACTTACATGGTAAAACAAAAGAGTCCTGACAAAATGAAAAGACAATGTAAGAGCAAGAGGCGACCTTTTTGCAGAGTTTTTGCTTCACAATAAACTTAATTAGGAGTCAAAGAAGGTGGCTTTCAGTTAAGGGGAGCCTCTAGCTCCTGGGAGCCTCGCTATGCTCTTGCTGAAGGCTACATCTCTGCTTCATGCAGTATTGTGTTCTGACGAGAATAAAATTTTCTGGAATCTTAGGCGTGATTTCAATTACTTAAATTAAAGAATAGTAATGATACAAATAGATCTAAGTGAAGGAAAAAATCCATGGATCTGACCCAACTTGCAAAATCTTGGTTTAAACTTTAAAGTGCCCAAACAAGGTGGAATGGACAATCTTGTTTACTGTAAACAGAACCTCACCAAAAAATATTCATCTTGCGTGGATAGCTAAGTATCAATTTGAACTCGAAGTATTTTTTGTGGGGGTTTCAAAAAAGTCTTGCTGTAACCCAGTAATGAATCCATGGTTTCATCTGAAGAACAAAAATAATCTATGCCATCACCTACAACTTGCCAGGAAGCATTGGCTAGAGCACCAATTGATTCATTGGTTGGTAGATTTATTGAATTGTTCTAGGAAAGTAAGGTTACTGGTAAGATGTTGAGGTTCTGTGGATATGCAAGTACAATCACCAAGATTGATTTAAATTGATGTTAATGTCTACAGATATTCAGGTTTTCTCCACATCTCTGTTGTTTCCTACAATATCACATCCCATGCTTAAAAATCAATTCCATTTCCCAAAGCAACTTCAAGCCTCAAAGAAATGTCAAAGCAGCCAAAGAAGAATAGCCAAAGGATTTATTTCCATAAAACGAATGCCATTGACAAATGAAACAAGAAAATTACAGATGGATCTCGTTTTCAAGGATACCAAATGAAACAAGAAAATTACAGATGGATCTCGTTTTCAAGGATACCAAATGATCGAAGCTAGAGCCAAGAAACACGACGACCAACAGTTTCAATGCTAAATTTATTCAGCTTTTCTTTGAGGTGTGAATCATATAACCTCTCTGAATTCTCCTTGTCCGCATACTAGGTGAATCATGGAAGGGAAGAATTAAAAACCTCATAAAGTAGGACGTGAAAAGAAGATAAAGAATACACAACCACCATCCCCAAAAGGGGAAAAAAGAAAAAGTCAATATTATTCGTGTATTTGTATAGACCATCACCATAACGAGAAGTGTCCACACGTAGGGAAGAGATTAACACAACATCTTTCTTAACGTTATGTCCTGTCCCTCGATGTGTTTAGCTCCCACGTGTCCTCCATCTCCCATACCACTATTCTCAATGTCAGTTAAGTTTATCCCTTAAGACAGGATGGTTATCATGTCGATACTCAATTTCAAGCTCTGCTCACACCAAGATAGAGCATATAAAAGCAACCCAGAGTCATAAAAAGCAAAAGGAGAACTGTTAATGATCCATTAACAACTTCACTATCACTTGTATCAATTAGAATCTCCAGGGTTCAACAGGATCTATTTCCAAAGGTAATTTGAGATGGATGCATGCTGAAACAAAATTCCCTTTGTTCCCCTGCAAAACTAGACTATGATTACCTTGATCAAAGGTGAAAGCATGTTTCAGTTGCTTCACTTTCATCCCTTTTTTTCTCAGTCTCTAGAGCAAGATGACCATCTATGGCACTAATAATACATTCAGTTTTTGAGGCATAGCAGTTCAATGAATATCTATTGGTCTAGGATCCTTTCTCTCCCTTCAACTGGTCATCATGACAGCTGGGCTGATTGCAAACTAGTCAAGATTCACCCTAAGAGTCAGATCACTACACAGATCAGTTAGCATCCGAACAATCACTCCTCTGTTATTGTACAAATTGGCGAATCAAGTTTTCAATGAAACAAAAAAAAAAAAAAAGACTTGGATAGCCAACTTCTTTTTTGTCCTACCAGCAAGCCAATGAGCAGCCAGCAAACCTAGGGGTTGGCCAATTGCGAGCTCTAAGGGATGCAGAGCTTTTCTGCAAGCTACAGCCAAGGGCACATTCCCATTAAGTATTGACATTAGTGATGCATGGCACATATGCATATGGACACAGAAGTTTCAAAAACAACCAAGACATAAAATACCATGTTACTAACTTTGGAAGTACACATTTGGCACCCATCCATAGATAGAAAAGAATATACAGAATCAACAGCAAAAAGAGGCACACTCAGTTCCGAGCAGCAAAAGAATTAGTAATATCTTTCGGAAGCACTCCTAAATCCTGAAGCAATGCCCCGTTACTTATTCTAATGCCATCCCTTCACCACCCTACCTACTTTGATGGCTCCACAAACACGAATGACGCCTCAAATGAGTATGGCAAAGGTATCATAATTTGGGAAAATCACAACGACAGCCGCTGCTCAAACCTTCCAGGCCTCCCTCCCTGTGTTTTCTTCATATCTTCCCACAAGTCAGTCAGAGGCTATAGGGTTCAAATGTCCTTTTCTTTCCAGAAAGAGATTGGCAATTTACAGATAAGCTTCAGAATTATAACAGTTCTGCGATGTACTAACAACCGACCCTCATCACAATGCAAAGCACAAATCCCAAAATGATCAAACCAAAAGTCAACTTCCACAAACTGAAACAGCACAGAAGCATCTCAATTCCAATGACCCCATCGAGCACACCGACAACATTCATCACGTACACGCATGCCTAACCCAACACTTCACCCAAAAAGTTCCAACTTCCGGTGAATCAGAATTCACAGAAAACACCACCAAATCGGCCAACAAGTCTCAACAGATGCAGATTCACCGTAAATGGAACAGATCCCAACCCCGCCAAATCCAACAACGCATCTATCCGACAGAAACGTCCGAAGATTCATTCACCAATCCTAGCAGACCCCTCTCAACCCCCACAATCGCATAAACAAGCGAAACCCTAAGATCCATCGCACACCAAAACAGCCTGGTTAGATCCAGAATAGAAGGGATCGGTGAGAGCACTCACTATTCGGGGCCCATGGCGGGGGTAATCGATCGATCGCCGGCCTCGCCTCGATTGGGAGCGCGCGGAGACCTGAGCGCGAGGGAAAGGCGAGGCGAGGAGGGGAGGATGCAAATGGCCGAAAATAGGGGAGGGGTGGGGGTATTTATAAGGAGGTCGATCGGTGGAGGCGTTGGGGTTGGGGGATCTTTAATTTCGCCCTCCTCGGCTAAGGAGGGGACTGGTGTACCTGAAATGATGAAGTGTTGGCTTTGGGCTGCATGCGATCGGGCGCTTGCGGGGTCAAGCCGGGGGCGTAGCGCAGAGTGTATGGTGGAGAATTCGGCCCGGCCCAACTCGGCCCATAAAAGCCTAATAGGGCAATAAGTTTGGTGTATAGTTCAAGTACGGAGACCCATAAGCTTGGGACCATATCTAACAGAAAATTTGGAAAGACAAGGATGTATTCTAGTTTGGGTTGGGTTAACCAACTTTCAGAGGTCTCGTTTCGTAAGGAATATAAGTTTGTGAAATAAATGTAAAAATAAAAAAAGTTAAATAAATGAGTTAACCTGACATGTTAAAGTCATTCACAAAAATAGTAAAATCATTTTAATTCATATTAAATCTACTCAATTCGTCCTAAAATGTTAAAAATACTAAGAGATGGTTGCGATATTCTCGTGAAGATGGTACCTGCTCATTAACACGTGTTAACAGGTGAAGATGTTACATAATGGTGGAAGACGTACTGTTAACTAATGTGTGATCGGGCATTTTAGGCTGGTTGGTGGACTTTCCATCAAGAGCCTGTGACTGGACACATCCGGTAAGCAAGTACGCCGAGATGTGCTTAGAGTGGACATAGAGTGTTGTGATACTCGAACAAGTAGATAATCCGTTACATCGCCGAGAAAGAGAAGGCGTAATATATTACGTCACCGTGAAAAGAAGGCACGAGCAATGTCACGTACATGCATTTACAGAATCAACTATACCGTTGAGGTCACGTAAGATTTGAAATGTAATTTTGATATTATATCGATAAAATTTAAAATATATGTTTCATGAACAAGATGAAGGTATATCGTAGAAATGGTAATTTATTCGTAAGTATGGTGATGAGTATATTGAAAGTACACTGTAGGTATGTTGAGGGTATATTGAGGACATATTGTGGATATGTTGAGAATATGTCAATGCATACAGATAAAAATAATAGAAGTAGTCAAAAAAATCAACAGTAATATTAGCATGGGCACCTATTTTAATGGCATATCGATCATGTCAAAGGCATGCCGACGTCATGTCGACAATATCGACAGTATGTTGATAATATCCCTGTAAATTGACACTTTATCCGTGTCGGTACAATCCCTACTCTAAAATAACCTTACTGATGACATGTTGAGAGCATGTCGACAGCATTTAAAACGATGGTCACACCTATATCCACATCATAAGGCTATACTTGGTAGGGGATAGTGCTATATCATAATAGAATAAGAATTGAATAAGTATAGAATGTATTTAATTGGTGTGATTATAATAATTGGTACAATTGATAATAATTGACATGTTATTTTATGAAAGAAGTGAGAGAATTAGTGGATTTTGATGAGATAATTATTATTATTTTACTTAAAAACTTAAAAAAATTATTTCTCTCTCCCATCCCCACCCCCTCGATATTGCCCCCTTAACCACACCCCCCCTCCCCCCCCCCCCCCCCCCCCCCCCCCACCTTGGAACCCACAATCTCCCTCTCCAATCCTACCCTAATCCCATCCGTTCACCCTTGTCTCATCTACCATTCCGAAGCCAAACACAACATAAAAAGCCTATTGCACCTTTTGAGCGGTAAAAACATACGGCTATACCAATTTTAAATATATATGGAGAGGCTTTCTCATCATTATATATTCACATAATTGGAACCACTAGACTAACTCATTTTGGTTCTTTGATATACGAGTTCAAGTTAGTTTGGACTTTTAAGGATTGGCTTCGATTTGGCTTGAGTTGCCCCAACCGCATGTTCAACCCAAGCTGATCATGGTTGTTTAGCTTTGGAGGGAGGTACAGGTAGCAGGACGACACAAAAATATTTTTATTTTTCTTACGATGCGAACATCTATTGGTAAGGTGGATACCTTTAATCCCTTTCTTGGGAAATTATCTAAAGTATGGAGCTTATTTTAGAGAATTTGTTTTCAGATAAAAAAGGACACTTTAATTTATAAAAGGATACTACAAATAAAGGGAAGTAAGGAAATATCAAGCCACGGGGAGCAAGCATTTTGTAAAAGCTCTTTGTAGTATAATAGATGTTAGGATCCCAATGCAAGGAAAGTCAATCGCCTATCTTTGCCAACATTTTTATTCATACCAAATGATTTATTTTGTACTTTCCAGGATCTTTTGAGAACACAGTTATATTAAAGAGTTCTAGATTTAAGATGTATCAGCCTTATTTTTTGGGTGTACCGATTCATCACAATGTATCAAATAGAATTTGCGACTTACTTCAAATCCTTTTCAACGAAAATTCTTTTGAATCTAGTAAATGACGTTTTGAATATTTGCACGTAATTTCAAATTCGTTAAATTTCTTTAACCGTAAAGCTAAATTTAACTTTCAATTTCAAAATCTTACCATTTGAAACTTTACATTAACTAATAAAAATATATGTACAAAATCCTGTACCATTAAACAAGGAAAAAAAAAACGGTACAATCGAGAACCCATTCAAATTTAAAGATACTAGATCTTTAATTCAAATAAATTGGATTGCAAAATGTGGATTAATGATTTAATAAAATCTAATTTGTGTGCACCCATACAACTGATTGCATGGATTTAATATAATCCTCCATGCTAGGAAAAAGCTTCCAGAACCGAGCAACGAAATAGCTCAGTTCTAACATAGTAAATGTAGAGGCACTTGTTTGCATAATTTCAACCAAATTTTAGATAATCTACTCTCAGAATCCCCTCTAGCTGCAAATTGACTATTTAATCAAAAGCATTTAAGTAAATTTTACTTCATTGACTAATTTGAGTTTTCTCAAATGGCCGTCAAAATTGCAAGCTGACTTCGACGGTAGCTTTGCTTAACTAAAAAGAACATGTAAGAACCAATATGATGAGTCTAAGGGCGATGGTTTCTTCACTCCCCCCTCCTAACACAGGATTGGCATGCCCACAATGACTCCTGGCATGTTAGGCAAATCCCTCGATCCCCAACCCTTATCACTGTAGCCAATATGTTTCCTCCGATACTATTTGTTTGTAGGTATTGATTTTGAAGGATTGTAAATTATTTAAGTGGGATTGCAAGGTAATTTCAGAATTGTGATTATTTTATATTTGTTTACACTTTTAAGTCAAATCAAAAGATTTGAAGAATTAATTCTCAATTTGATTAATTAGAAAATTTGTTTGTGGAGAAAGCTCAATCCTGGAAAGGATGAAACCAAGAAATTACACAATCCCACTCCTTTCTCCCAGATTGGACAATCCTAGGTTAGTGGACTCAATCATAAAATGACCCACTTCCAAGATTATGAAAAACAAATGCAAGATAAGAAGTCAAATCCCGGGAAACAAACAAAACCTCATAAAATTTACTTCCAACTTTATCCCCCAGACAATGGCCTGTCTTGAAAACATCTACTCCACACCGAGCATGATAAATACACATATGTCTTTCCCATGAACAATGGTTAAGCCATGAATTTTTCCAAACTCTTTCACATCACTTTCTCACGTGCATTAGTTAAGTCAAGAACTTTTTCAAACCTTTAATCTTACCAGCGCGCTTTTTAAGACGTTTGCTCTCTTTTAGCAAGAGGACTTGTAAAGAGACTCGAACAAAGCCTCTCTTTTTTCCATCACTGGAAAGTATCAACTCTATTCAGCACGTCAATTGAAACGACCACTTGAAAGCGGAAAGACCTCCCGCAATTCCATATTTCTTTTTATTCTTGGTAGGTCTTCTTGATGAAACAAACAATTGGTTTTTTTTAACTCTCAGCGAGGGGCAGTAAGGTCATTTTTCATCCCTAATCCCTTTTTTAACCCCTCTTTCCAAAACATTCTTTGTAAAATCGCAAGATCTCTCTCACCTTAACCTCACATTATGTAGACACCATCAAGGGATAACACTAGTCTTCAGTTAAACCAACCCTCAACGTAATAAGAGGGGTGGAACGTCCGATCCACACCTCCCCCCCACCCGGTGCAGATCCCAACCTAGGAAGGGCTTTATTCACGGCTGGCCGTAAGATTACACGATCACACCTGTCTTTTTCCCTTTGCTAGATACTACTAGCCTACTTACTCGGGTTGCCTTTTGGACGACGATAGCAGGAACCGTAATTTGACGTTACTGACAACATATAACAATCTAGACGATCATAAAAGCACTGTCAAATCTCGTAATTGAAGAACAGACCACATAATTGCTATGATATTGGAGGAACCAACTCTACATCAAATAACACCAACTCATATCTAACTTTAATACGAAATTCAAGGTGAAAGCTTCTCATACAGATTCAAATTCAGGAAAACCTCAAACCAAAATATTGAGAAAAATGGCAATCAACGTCCAAGGAGAAATAGTAAATTGGCCACAGGGATAAGCCAAAAGCAAAATAGGATGGCATTCTACCACTAGCTAAAGTTCCTAGAAGACCGTTTCTGAGGATGAAATACCCACATGCGTCAAACATTCACTTCCTTGGAACTTTGATCTTGACAGATTGCCTGTTCTTCTTCTTTGGGCCAGATTTCTTAACCTGGAGGCTCCTGTAAACGGAGCTTAGCCGGGCAAGAGCTGCATCCTTCAGATCTGATCTGTAACGGTTGTCGGCAACCTGCATGCATAAATGTGAGAATCGAGTAAGCCATACTGAAAATGCAAGAACAAGGTAGTAACATGAAATCCCGGCCATCTCCGCAATGTATATCCAAGTAATTAACACGTACAGTCTACATATTGTACACCATTTATAATGAAATAAATCATATTGATAATCAGTTTCAATTCTGAATAAGAATTGAAGGAGAATAAACAATGCTAGCAACCAAACTCAGCATACAGTAGATTATAATAGGGGATCCATTAGGAAGATGAACATATTTCATTCGGTCACTGGACTTCGCATGAAATCTTTCCAAGATGGAATGACCAACAGAATCCAAGTCGATATAATCTCCATGCCATTGTGATCTCCAGTATCAGATAGCTCATTCATGAAATCTTCACCATGAATTGGACATTTAGCATCCTTCTGTATATCAAATAACTAATTTGTACAAAATAAAATCAACAGTAACCAAGTTGATAACAGTCAACTGGTTTCCTTCCATTATCGAAGGAATTGGAAATATATTTCATTCGGTCACTGGGCTTTGCATGAAATCATTCCAAGATGGAATGACCGACAGAATCCAAGTCGTTATAATCTCCATGCCATTGTGAGCTCCAATGTCAGATAGCTCAGCCATGAAACCTTCACCATGAATTGGACATTTAGCATCGGTCCGTATATCCAATAAATAAGGAGTGTATATATATATATATATATATATATATATATATATATATATATATATATATATATATATATATAAACTTTCGATAAGATATATATATCCCTATGTTCTTGATATTTATGTATATACCCCTATAAACTTACTTCATTAAAATCGTATGCCCCTGCTCCATTAAATCTAATCGAAAACATTAAAAAAAAATGAAAATTTATATTTTCATTCCTGCATATATCTCTCTCATATTTTTCCCCTTAAACCCTCACACCTCCTCCTCCTCCTCCAGCGCCTTCCTCATCCCCCTCTTCCAGCGCCTCCACCACCACCTCCCCCACTACAACTCCACGCAACCACCACGACCTCCACGTGCTCCTCTACAGGGACCCCAACCTCCTCATCCAACTCACCTCCCTCCGACGCCTCCACCGCCTTGAGACGATGTGGGATGACGACCCCCGCTTCTCCTCCGCCCCGCGCCACCGCTCCGCCGTCGTCCGTGCCCTCCTCGACGGCGGAGGTAAGCTCCACGCCGGCTACGGCAGGTAGCTACTCTACACACCACAACATCCACCAGCAACCTCCCCTTCGTGGAGGAGCTCCTCCAGAGGGACCCCCTGTTGGCGTTCAAGGAGGGGTAGTTCAAGGTGACAGACATGTTGTACGTGACAACAAGGAGCCTCGAGGTGTTCCAGATGGTGTACGAGATGACGGAGAGGAGCGGGGAGGGTTGGGGGCGAGTGAGGTGTTCTGGCGGGAGCTACAGAACCGTGCAAAGCATGCTGCGGCAAGAGGGGGTTGTTAGGAGGTGCTACAGGAGCTTCTCAAGTGCTGTGGCGACATCTTGCAGTAAGTAGGAGGAGGAGGAGGTGTGAAGGTTTAGGAGAAAAAATATAGGAAAAACCCCAATAAATAATTTGTACAAAATAAAATCATCATTTTCATTCTAGTGTGGAAGGGATTGAAAATATAGCCTTGTAAAGGAGGACTTACAAGGCTCCAGGTAGTTTTCTCTCTTGAAGAAATTGGTTAGATGAACATGCATAAATGCTCGAAGAAGTCCTCTAAGTAATGTGATTCCAAAAAGATTTTTTTAAAAAAGATGTTCATAGCCATCTCATCCAGAAAGATGGCATATATGAACCAGTGATTTAAATGCCGCCGGCAAGAGGGTTTTCCGGAGGAAGGCGGGCCGATACAGTTAAGGTATCGATTTGCAGGTGTACCGACGAAATACCAATAATTTCAACAGCATGCGACAATATCGCCGGCATGCCAACAAGTGCCATTAGAGGGAAGGTGGTCTGCGGGGAGGGAGTCCAAAAATTCAAAATTCAAACATTGAAGGGAAGCTGATCTGCCGGGAGTCTGAAATTTGAGATAAGTCAAGACACACATTGGAGGGAAGCAGTCTGCTCCACACACACACACACACACACTAGTCGTATGTGACCTTCAACATATTCTTAACATGTCACACACACGAGTTCAGGCTTTAATATGTCATTTTTTATCTAACATGACCTTCAACATGTTCTTAACATGTCAAGATTTGATTTTTTACAATTGATATCATTTTAATCACTTCTGTCATTTTTTGTCGGCATGCCCTCGACGTGCCTCTAAAATGACTTTTTTCAGGCCATCGAAATCTACCATAAAAAAACAGGCATTTCCACGACATACCTTCGACATGTCCACGAAATACACATTTACAATTTCATTGGTACGACGTCGAAATCCGCATTTCGAACCTTGATATTAACAAATCTAAAGTACAACATACTTAGTTGGATGGGGATCATATGATAAAGCAGAAAGTGCCCGAATTCAGGAAAAAAATAAAAAGACAACTTGAAGATACATTCCCAACCCACCAAATACATTATCTGTTGAATTAATGCAAGTCCAATTGTCCATAGGAAATTCAGTATAGACTTAAATATAGCCTGCTATAATGGATGCAGGGCCACACCATCAAGAGAAGTTATGTCAAACCCCATTTGTATCTTTTTAAACCAAATAGACGAAAGGGTGAGTGTATTTTCCTCGAGAAATAAAAATCAAATGTTCAAATTATTTAAAAAATCACAAATCTAAGGGAGTTGGTATATTCTAAGTAGACATAGGAAGAAGAATAACAATTCTACCGGAAATCAAAATTTTGATACTTTCAACAGTAATCTTTACATATTAAAAGTCCCACTACTCTAGTTTCTGGCAGAGCATCCTAGAAAAATAATCAATTATAAACATCCATCAACCTTTAAGAGACATGATCCAGTGAGCAATCCTTCCGCTAAAGATGCAATATGTGCTCAATGACCAGAGGGCAGATTCCAAGCACATGCATGTTTTCTAACACACACAGAAATTGCAACCAACACTAACGAAGCAACAAAGAGGAAGTTCAAAAAAAAAAAATCCAATTAAAAGTTCACTTCACCTGCAGTACTGAAATGGCTAGTGCAATACCATCTTAATTTGCATAAGCTGGCAAGTGAATGACCTATGCAAAAAACAAGTAGGTTTTACATATATCGGCCAATTCATATTATCTCTGGGTGCAAGATGTCTTTGAAAACAGCAATCTTCAAATGTTAATGAATTCGGGACATTCCTTCATTGAATGGGAAAATGTTAAAACACAAATTTCAAACAGAAAAGAAAACCATTGAAAACAAAGTCATTCTCTCTCTAGATTTAGATAACTATATATGCACAATCAACCCAACACTACCCATGCACTATTTACACATCATTATTCAAAAAACTTGAAGGGGAAAAATGGATTGCAAATGAGAGTCGCATCAGACAGAGAGGGGAAAAAACAAGCGACCACAGATATAACAGGTAGCACTCCCTTCTCTAATTTCAGTCGTCTTTACACTTCCAGTAAAATCTGTGAAGCAAATCCAATAAATACACATATGGGAACCCCATTCCCCATCCGTTTCCGAATAAAGTGTGTTTGCCCACTAGTGAAGAAAGATCATGTTAGGTCTATAGGTGGATATGGATCCGGACATAGCAAGAGGAAGCTTAAGGCCTAATTTACTTTGGGCGTTAACCCCTCGGAATGGGGGTTAACCCTCCATTTACTTCACTACTTAACCCGTCATGTGATAAGCCGGCTTTGTGTAACACCGGTTTCCATCGGTGTTAGCCGAACCGTGTTAAAGTCATACATCACTTGCACATATAACACTCCTCACATTTCATGTTCCTAGCACCACAACTTAACACTAATTCAAGTAACCACAATTTGATGTTAACACTACTCTGCAAGTAAACGTGATTGTGAGTTTAACACCAGTTTTACAATTTTTAACACTACTTTCCTAACCCTCCAAGTAAATTAACCCTAAATTATCCATGAGACAACAGTCCCTGGGTGCACTGGATGCCCATGAGACAGCATGGAAAACATTTGCATTGCCCAAACCATAACAACATGAAAATCACCCAATGCGCGTAGCATCCTAAAAACACAAGTTTTCGAAAAGCAGCTGAGAGTAGCACATGCTACCCACATCTGAAAGGCACGCAGCATCCTAAAACACAACTTTCGTTCGGAAAGGCAACACGCATTTTCCCGTTCAAACTTATAGCACGCAGCAAGCACCGGTTCCCCACCTGCCAGAAACCATCCTATAGCCTAACAGATGACATCTCTGACCAGATAGATAATAGTCATTTGAGATGAATGCAGAAAGGCCATTTGACCATTACCACCTCCTCCCCATCAAGCTCACCTGATTGACGACGGCCTTGGCCATCTTGTGGAACTCCTTCTTCATGACGGACCTGTGGACGAGGCCCGCCGGCTTGTTCTGCTTCTTCGTCTTCGTGGTCCCCAGCACCACCGACATATCCTTCCCCGCCGGCTGGATCGCCACCGTCTTCTTGTTCGCAAGCCCTGACACCACACCACGCCGTTTACTTAAATTAGTAATTAGTTCCCTTTAAAATAAACACTACTTGATATCCCATCGCGACAGCGAGATCGAAGAAGCGAGGTTTTTGACGAATTACCGGAGTACTTGAAGGAGTGGACGTTGAAGAGGTTGTTGGGCTCCCTGCTGAACTGCACCATGGCGGTGCTGTTGCCGAACCCCTTCGCGAGGAAGGAGTTGTGATGCTTCACGATCTCCCAGATCAGCGGTCCCGGGACGCTCGCCATCGCGTCTGTTGCTGCAGATGAGAGTAAGAAAGCAAAAGGGGGCAAAAAAAAGTGTGAAGATCGAAACTTTCTGCTAAGCGAGGGGAGGGGAGGAAGGGGAAGGGGCGGGGGTGGGCGAGTTGTTTGCGATGGAAGAGCGAAAGATCCCAATGCAGCTTTATGGTAATAAAGGGATCTGGATGAGAAGGAGGGCTTACCGATGGAGAAGGGGGGTTCGACGAGACGAGGAGGAGGTCGCGGCGGAGTGCTGGCGGGCGGAAACGAGGGCGTCGGGGCTTGTTGGGATGGCACTTTATAGAGGTGAGGGGTGGGGGGTGGGGTGGGTGTTTAGAAACCCTAACCATCAGAATTAACAGGAGGATAAAATCGTCCACTCCTGATTTTCCAACTAATTTTTTCCTCCTAATTTCACAAATTAATTCCCTTACCGCTCATCACAGGTAGAATTAACATTCCTAATTACTTATAAAGAAATTTAAAATAATTATATATTAAAATTTCTTAATTTTTTCATCTATTTCTAATTTTTATTTCTTCTAATAATTCTTCGAATCAAACATCACCCAAAAATGATAGGAGGTGCGATAAAAGTAGCCTCTCATGCACTATGCGAAATTACATCTTACCACTACTTTCATTTTTGAAATCCATTGTCATCAAAATTAATTAATCAATTTCAAGATAGAAAGCAAAATCTCTTGATATTGCCATAAGCACCTACAAGTGCCAATGGCTTTGGGTTGTTGGAAAAAAAATAATTTTTATTTTTTTATCACCATGTATGGCAGATAAGATAATAAGATTCATAAGTGAAAATTATGTGTGAAAATTCAATTAACCATGACATAATAAGTATTCAATGAAAACATGTAGATTATAATCATCATTTTTCTTCTAATGAAAATAAATAACTTGTGGATTATATCATGATTCTAAAATACGAATATATAAGAAGTGTATTTTAATCAATTTTCTATCCTTATTTAGATCTATTCTAATGATAATATGTCATTTTCTACTTTAGTTATTTTTCTTTTAGTCTTACGACATCTATTTTGTAGCTAAGAAGTTAAAGAGGCCTTGGTAGGGTTATCATTGTATAAAGTCTTTTATCAATGGACAATATGTAATGTTTTATATATATGAGTCTAGATTTAATTACATATAAAATAACCAATCAAGTTTATTATTAAATCCAATTGAAACACTTCTACATGATAGCCTTTGAGAAAGAGGAGAAAAATATTGAATATGGAGGTACCTAAACAAACTAACATTTAAATATGAAGACTCATAAATGAAAACTACCAAGCTAGAATATGATATGACAAAAGGGAATTTCTAGTTATGCACAATGCTTATTTATAATCAATTCATCTATCTCTTTCAAATAGATCTTATTTTCTTTCATTATAATAGAATTCTATTAGAGCAATACGCAATTGACCCTGTGACTAGAGCTACATAGATTTTGCTACTCTAGTATTTTAGATTATTCTCCTTAAATATATAAACTTGTAAAAAAAAGGTCAATCAAACGTCGAATAAAAGAGTTATTATCAAAATATTTGAAATTGTATCCTCTTGGTAAGCTAACCTGAATGGAAATCACTTAATTAATGGCTAACATCAGAATGTTGGATCATCTAAACACACTAACATGGTTATTTAGGTCCTTCAATATAAGTAAAAGAAAATATTACAGTTGAGTTGGATATTGTCAATGACGGTTATCGAAAATCTACATGATTAAAATAGAAGATTTCGATAAATCATTAAAACCACCATGATATCCAACTAATTTTCTCCAATTAAAAAAAAGATGACAATCTTCCTAAGAGATTGATGCATAAATGCCCTTAATGCATATCTTTTACATGAAAATATAAATTCAGGATTGTCACGTAGGAAAATTCAGAGAGTTGACTTGACAATACAGAAATGAGGGAATCTTTCTCTTATCACCACACAGAGAAAGTGTGTTCTTAGACCTAAGATAGATATGTCTCTGTGATTAAATATACACATTTGATGGATCAATAGTTGATGCACTCATTGCAATCTTATATTGAAAAGTTAGTGTGAGTGAGAGCACATGAGATATATGATATCTTGAAGTGATTACATAGATCTACTATAATACATAATGGATATGAAGATACGAGCTCACTTTGTATATGTTGGAAGTATGAAATCCCATGCATGATCATATATGAAAAAGAAGAAAACCCTTTTGAAAAGAAACTGATCTTCATTCTTGTCCTAATGATAAAAGAAGAATATCAACATTTCTAACCCTTGGTGAGGGGGATGGTAAATCGAGAATTCAACCTCAAGTTACGTATGAGGGATCCATAATATCGAAAATACCTAAGGGAAGAGTATAGGTAGATCTGGATTATTAAATGCTTCGCTATCAACGTGACGAAACCAATAAGTAATTTCGGTGGGATCTTAGTTGAAAGAATCAAATATTATTTAAAAAATTAGATGAAGTTTGATTTTACCATTTAATTAGGTCAAAAGTGTTCGATCTTGATCTAAAAAGATTTAGATGGAAATTAAATATAGTTTGGATATCAAAACTCAATTTGCTTATTAATTATTGTGGACCATGTGAAAATATCCATGTAGAATTTATTCCTAA
Organism: Thalassia testudinum; assembly: GCA_037157565.1. Classification (NCBI taxonomy): domain Eukaryota; kingdom Viridiplantae; phylum Streptophyta; class Magnoliopsida; order Alismatales; family Hydrocharitaceae; genus Thalassia; species Thalassia testudinum. Next base: position 12,107,974 of record JAZHRO010000077.1, on the reverse strand, counting down.
TTATTGGATTTAACCCAATGGTTCCCATTTTATTAGAAATTGCTAGTCTTCCGAATGCTTTGAGGAAAACCTTAGCCAATCATTTGTGAAACAAATTCCACCAAATTTCGTAGAGAGAGAAGAAAATAAGAGTTTCCATAGTTCTTGTTCTCCATCTTCCTTACTTGTTGGTCTTCTTCTCCATCGGGAAGAAGACCACTAAGATCGTTGGTCTTCCACCAAGTTGGGAAGTTTTCCAACAACTTAAGGAAAAATCTTCCAATGCCCTCATTAGTCTTCCACTAAAAGTTGGCAGACATGGATTGAAGGAAGATTCACTCTCTGTGGTTGTAAAGACCCGTTCTGTTCTGAGCCCTTTAAGACGTCTGACTGTCAGTCAAACGTTTGGACCCCTCCCCAGACATCTGGAAATTGAAAATTTGGTACGTAACTTCACGTTTGCGCGCGGGCTGCATGCAGACAGTACCGCTCATTTCTCTTTCCCTCTTCTCTCCACCAGAACCCTAGCACACCCTTATAAAACCCTCTCCTCCTTCCTCTCTTCCCCCACTTCACCACAGCCACCTTCCTTCCTCTCCACTGCAGCGAGAGGGGCAGGCGTGAGAGAGTGCAAGAGCGAGCGACGAGGAGGAGAGGCGACGTGAAGAGAGGAGGAAGAGCTTGTGCTCCCGAGCTCGTGGGAGCTCGCCGGAGGACTCACGGCCAGAGCGACGCGTGCGAGAGGAGCGTGTTGGGGGAGATGTCCCCGACACTTGCTACAGCTGGAGCTGCAGTCGAGGAGGAGAGGTCGCGGCCACGCGCGGCGAAAGGAGCAGGAGGTCGGTCTAGTTCTAGGTTTTTCCCAGAATCAGACATCCGGCGAGTCGTCTAGACGACGGGTTGGACGTCTGATGACGACACCGAATGTCTGAAAACAGAGCTTCGCGAAGCTACGACCCTCTTGTGGTTACGGCCATGCAGGCCGCACCGCCGCTACGATCTACGTAGCTAATTGTAGAAGATTTGGTCTGACGTGTGTAGGGATAGCTTTGGGAAGGCGCGTGGCATGTCCTCCTATGCATTTCGGACGTCTGGACAACTTACCAAACGACCGGAAGTACTTCCGGACGTTTAGAGGAGAGGTCGGACGTCTGGAGCTAGGTCCAGACGGTCAAGAAGAGGTTCTAGATGTTTGAGGTCGATACAGAACTTAAGGTGAGACTATAGTTACTTTTAAGACATCTAAACCTTATGCCAGACGTCTGATTTAGGTCTGCAGTCCTGTTTTTGACCCGTTTATGATCCGTTTGAGGTCTGTTTTTCGCAAACGAGATATCTGTGGATTCCTTGTTAGTTCCTCTACATGTTAGAAATCCTTTTATGTTGTTCTGAACTTTCTGTTGTGGTATGTCCCTTGGTATAGAACTTCGATCTGTTGCGTGTTCGGGGCCTGCAAAGGCACGTGAGCCTGCCGTTCGAGCCCCCAATACTCCCAGATTGTCTGGTAAAGTGGTTTCCCCTATTTTAATTATAAAACCTGAATGCATATGTGAAATGGGATAACTAGAAACCTAGGATGTGGCATGAATCCTAGGACGAGAAGTACTTGCACTGTTTATATGCGTGTTTGAAATTGCAGTCTTAAATGAATGAATAAAAATGTAAACAACTGCCTGTTAATAAACAAGTGCTGCATGTGAAATATGAAATGCCTGTGATAGTTAAATAGTTACTTGTGCCATTACTTGTCGTATACGTTAAATGATGGAAATATGAGCTGCATGTGTATAATATGAGAATGGAAATGTGAATGATGAAACCTGGTATGGAATGACATGGGGAATACGAGCATGAACCTACGGAGAATTAGGAGTAGAGCTCCTATAGATAAATTGAATGGATCTGAAAATGTGAGTGGAAAGTGTGCTGGCCCTTGAGTACGTGGTACCAGGGAGAGCGACTGTCCCCTGTTTAGTGTAGAGCGAAGCTAGCCGCCCTTGGGTTGGGACCCAGGGTTAGGATTGGCCACTCTACACTGACTTCTTTGGCCCTCGAGTACACTGTACCGGGGAGAGCTACTAGTGTAGGGAGAGAGCTAGCCACCCCACGGGGCTCGGGGTTCAGCTAGCCACCCTACACCAACTTGTTAGGCCCACTGGGCAAACCGGGGTAGTCAGACGAGGGTGTGCGGACTGTGGAGAGGTGAGACCCCTGTTTAGTTCTGAGGGGCTAGACCCCTGTTACTGAGAGGGCTAGGCCCTATACTATTCCATGCTGTACTTTGGGCGTACCCGCTAGCGGAAACGACTGACTGCGTATCAGTGCGAGGTAGTTACCCATGCGCTTATCGCGCGTGCTGTAGTCACCGCTACATCTGTCCGTGACTTCGGGGTGGTTGCCTGAGTGTAAGATCACCACGGGGGACTCTCTCGGCCATAAGAGCACCACGTGTGCCTTCTACTCTTCGGAAAAAACTATATAATCAAGATCGTTCCCACGAGGAACATACGAGATCAAGAAATATATCTGAAAAGTAAACAAATGGGTGAAAAGGAATAACTTGTAAAATAAAATAATTAGAAGAGATAAATTACCTGTTAGCTTTTACTCCTTTAGCTAGTTGGTTACCACTCTACTCAGTGTTCGCTAACTCCGTTTTACTCGTACCCCTTTACAGGTCCAGGAGTTGAGCAGCCAAAGTTGCCGGCTGCAGAGGGTGTTGGGCCCAGTCGAGCCCAGCCGTAGTTTCCTGTTGTTGTACTTCCTTTTGTTGTGAGTTCAGACTGTTGTTACCGTTTTTGTTTTTGTACTTTGTTTCCGCTTTACTGTTGTGGTGGTGATATGTACTGTTAACAGTTTTTACTTCCTTCACTGTTAGTTACTTAGCATAGTGAATGTGGTTTACTTTCCTGCTTTTTGGTTATTTCTTGTTGGATGACTGGGTCTTGGGATTAGTCGAGTCGAGTTGGTCTCGGGTCCTATAGGGATTCGGGAACCGGGTCGTAACAGTGGCCTTCTTTACGAGGTCGTATGCTGTGGAGGCAAGGGTCACTTTCAGGTATTGCAAAGGTTTCATTCTCCAGTAGGATTAGGTGTTCCGACACCAAGGGTTTCATTCGCCTGTTGAGAAAAAGGGAATTCCTCCAAGCCAGAACTTATTGTAGGAGCATAATACATAGGGCATTGTACTAAGCCATCCACAAGGTACAACTTTTATATTCGTGAAGATCATGGAAACAGGAAGAAACTAGGCTTTCTTGCATGGTTCCGGTTACGTTATTTATATTTCTATTCGTTTCAATCGTTCGAGCATCTAATTGGATTGATTGATATTTTAAATGATTGATTTATCACGCTACCAAGTTAAATCATTTGCCAACAAAAACAAGCTAGACTATAAATGAAAGGAAGTTCATTGTTAGGTATGGGTTAAGAGTACTACCTAACTACAAGCAAAGCAGTAGCTATGTTTTGACATGCCATCTTAATTATCAAAGACCAATTAAAGGGTAGACGGTTGTGACTGTTGGAGATCATGAAAACCAATAGTAAATCCTTTGGAATTTAGAGCCATTTATGCTATAATTCACATCATTTGCATCATAACTCATGAACCAATTGAAAACAAGGGAATCACGATTGGAACCCTCTTAAAAATAGCCCCTCAATTTCATTTTGACAAATTTTCCTTGCATGAATTGCATGGGGTTACATGGAAGCTAGTTGCTTGACAATATGATAGTCGGTTACTACTTATAGATCATACACATGTTGCTGCTGAACGCTTAAGCGAAGGATGCTTTGGGATGCAGAGAGCAATTACATTGAGAAACTTTGACTAATCATTTTTATTTTATACAACATGAATGCATAATGCTTCAACTTTTGATTCCAAGAAATTCGATCATTTTATAAAGAATGTTTGAGGTCCAACTGCAAGGAGTTGCATGAATAATTCTACAAACTTAAATTAGCCTTAAAATCACTCTTTTGCTAATGATCTTTCTTGTATTTAGCCCTATTTGGTACTTGGTACCCATTAACATGTGCAATCAACCACGTTGAGTATAATAATATGGGATGCGCATGGAACTCATGATCAGTGGTTAAAGTTAAAAATGGATAATGATGTAAACACATTTATTTAGGTTAAAATGTCTATTTATACATGTTCTTAAGCTTATAGATGCATTCCATATTATAAAAATTGCACAGCATGCATCATTCTGCATTTCGAATAATTTGTATAAATTATAGGTTAATTCGTGTCCTTTTGTGGCCAGGAGAAAATGAGATTTATTACGGAGCCTCAGATTGATGATCCAATCGTATAGATCTGATCAAGATGACGATTGAAGTCCAATGTCTCTGAAATTGCCTTGATCGAAGTCTCATAGTACCACATGCAGTCCGAGGAAGATCAGCGGCTAAGAGACAATGTGATGCAGTTTGGAGCTTTAAAAGACAAATCCAACCACACGGATGGATCCGGATAGACAATTGCAATCCAACAGTGTGAAAATCAACCGAATCCGACATCTGTGGTGCCACCTACAAAGCAAAGAAGATAGATGGTGTTACGACCCGCTTCCCGAATCCCTACAGGACACGAGATCGGACTGACTCGATTGATCTGAAGACTCAGTCCTCCAACGAGAAAGTAACCAAAAAGCAGGAAAGTAAACCACATTCACTATGCTGAGCAACTAACAGTAACAAAAGTACAGTAGTAAATAAGTAAACTACTACAATACACACCACCACAACAGTTGAAAAGTAAACAGGTACAAGAAAATAAAGTACAAAATGTAAGAGTACAGAGGTGTAAGAAACTAATCACTATAACAGAAAAGGAGTACAACAAGAAGCTACAACCACTGGGCTCTACTGGGCCCAACACCCTCTGTAGCCGTAGGCTCTGGCTGCTCAACACCTGGTCCTCAAAAGAGGTTATGAGTACAAAACGTCAGCGACCGCTGAGTAGAGTGGCAACCAACTAATTAAAGCAGTAAAGGTGGACATGTAGCTATTGTTTTTCAATTTCTTTCTTTCGTTAACTAATTATTCTTTCTTTCGCCACTTGGTTTATTTATCAGGTTTCTTTCTTTATCTCGAATGTTCCTCACGGGAACAATCTTGATTGCAGTATTTTCCGAAGAGTAGAAATCGCACGCGGTGCTCTCCTGGTCGGGAGAGTCTCCCGTGGTGGTCCTACACCCAGTCAACCACCCCAAGGTCACAGACAAACGTAACGGTGACTACGGCACGCGCGATAAGCGCACGGGTAGCTACCCCACACTGGCACGCGATCAGTCGTTTCCGTTAGCGGGTGCGCCCAAAGCACAGCACGGAACCAGTATAGGGCCTAGCCCTCTCAGTAACAAGGGTCTCGCCACTCCACAGTCCGTGCACCCTTGCTTGACTACCCTGGTTTGCCCAATGGGCCTAACAAATCGGTGTAGGGTGACTAGTTGAACCCCGGGTCACATGGGGTGGCTAGCTCTCTCTCTACACTAGTAGCTCTCTTCGGTACTATGTACGCGAGGGCCAAGAAGTCGGTACAGAGTGGCCAATCCAAGGGCGACTAGCTCCGCTCTGCACTAAATAGGGGGATAGTCGCTCTCCTTGGTTCTCCGTACTGAAGGGCCAGCTCACTTCCCCGCTCATATTTTCAGTCTCATTCCATTTATTTCCAAGAGCTCTATTCCTAATTCCTCGTAGGGTTCATGCTCATATTCGTCAGGCCATTCCATACCAGGTTTTATCATTTCTATTTCCATTCTCAGGTTATACACATGCAAATTGTAATTCTATCGTTCACATTTCCATATTTAGGTTATTCACAGGTAGCTCGTGTTTCCAACATTCACCTTTTCATTTCCAACTTATATACATGCAGCTCGTATTATGTCATTTCACATGTGCGACAGGAAAGTTACATTCAACAGCTAACTAGCACAAGTACTACATATTTCGCAGGCAACTGTTATTCATTTACAGGAAATTGTTATCATTCTATCTACTCATTCAAGACTGCAATCCATTCATTCAATATAGGCATTCCAGTATTTCTAGCCCTAGGATTCATGCCATACCCTAGGTTCTAATCATTCATTCCACACATGCATTTAGGTTTGTATTTAAATTAGGAGAAGCCACTCTACCAATAAACCCAGGAGTAGTGGGGGCTTGAACGGTAGGCTCACGTGCCTCAGCGAGCCTCGAACCCGCAACAGAATGAAGTCCTATCACAAGGATCAATTACAAGAGAACACCCAGAACAGTATAGAAAGTCTTCTAACAAGTAGAGGAATTCATACGGAAAACATCGGTATCTTATTTGCGGAAAACAGACCTCAAACGGACCCTAAACGGGTCAAAAACAGTATTTCTGACTCAAATCAGACGTCTGGAATACCTTCCAGATGTCTTAAAAGGGTTCAGTAACGTACCTAAGCCTCTACGCCAATCCTCAGACGTCCATGAACTCTTTTGGATCGTCTGGACCCAGCTCCAGACGTCCGACCACCTCTCCGGACGTCTAGAAGAGCTTCCCGTCGTCTGGTATGTCGCCCAGATGTCCGAAATGCGTGGGAGGGCGTGTCCCGCACCTTCTCGAAGCGAAACCTACATGAATCCACCAAATCTCCTCAAAAAGGCATGCAACAGTGCCTTGGCGGAGCAGCCTGCATGGTCGTATCCGCAAAGAAGACGTACCTTCGCGAAGTATACTCCTCAAACGTCTGGAACCTCCTCTAGAGGTCACTCCAGATGTATTATTCTGGGAAAAATCCAGAACCAAAACCTACTTCCGCCCTCTCGTGCTGCGTGTGGCCGCGCCGCGCCCTCTCGCTTTCGGCTGCAGCAGTGTCGGGGAAGACCTCCCCGACGCACCCTCCGTCTCGTACACGCGCCGCTCCGACTGTGCGCTCACCGGCGAGCTCCCACGCGAGGTCGCAAGCTCAACTCCTCTCCCTCTCACATTGCTCCTCCTCTCCTCCTCACGCCACTCCCACGCTCTTGCTCGCACCTACTGCTCTCGCTAAAGGGAAGAAGGAAGGTGGCTGGGAAGTGGGGGAAACGAAGGTGGAGGAGGGGTTTATAAGGGTGAGGGTTTAGGGTTTTTGCTGAGGGCGGAAAGAGAGAGGAGGAAAACAAGGGGGGTACTTGTTGGTGCTAGAGCATCACGATCATTTGTTTTGATGATAACAAAACACGCGTTATTTAACATTTGCAATTTGAGTCCTAGATTTCAGGTCAATTGCAAATGAGGACGTGTTTAGACAGAGTTCGAGCTCGCATCCAGGACGGATTGGAGGAGCTTGACGGAAAACAGAGGAGGTTCGCGTGGAGCGAAAGATTGAAGATGGAAGGAAATGAAGAATATGATAGATTTCCTTCTTTTGTACTTGTTGTATTTTTTGTTTCTTTTGTTGCTCTTTATTTCTTTAGATATTTCATGTTAAAGAGCCTCAAAGAACCCTAACAGTAGTCCTAGGAACACCAGCACAACCCTAGGATACTTAGGTTTTCTGTAGAATACTTAGAAAACCAATATAGGGTTCAAACAGACTTTCCAGACGTCTAATTCCCAAATCAGACGTCTGATAATGTATTTTAAGACGTCTGACTGTTGTTTCAGACGTCTGATAACTGTTAGGCTGGACATAGTTAGTTCTGTCCGATGAAATCAGACGTCCAGACCTTAGACCAGACGTCTTAGGAGACGTCTGATGACTTTGCCAGACGTCCAGTTAGTGGACCGTTGGCTAACTCAGCAGGCACTCAAGAATATGACCGTTGGAGCCTTATCAGACGTCCTTAGGCCTTTCCAGACGTCTGATAAATGACCGTTTTGCCTCGGCTGACCCAAAATCTCTTCTCAGAGATTTTCTAGCCGTTGCAACGTTTGGAAATCAATTCCCACAGTAAAAGTAGGTTTCCAGACGTCCATACATAGTGCCAGACATCCTGTATGTCGTCTGATGGACTTGCACAAAAATCCTGTTTAGATCTGATTCAAGTCAGGGAGAAACCCGCATAGAATCAGACGTCTGACCTTGAAATCAGACGTCTTAAAGTGGCCTTCCAGACGTCTGATGCCAGATTTAGACGTCTGATAACCCTGTCAAGTGTAATCATTGTCCTGATTTCGGCCTGATTCTCTTGGGCTTTGTTCCCAACGGCTATAGAACCTTTCTTAAGCCTTCCAAAGCCTTCCTAAGGCCTCTATAAATAGAGGGGAACCTTTGCAACACAAAATATATAACAAGAGACACTTAGAAAAACACTTAGCTACACATTTTCACACTCTTGTGTCCAAGAAGTTCTTGCTCTCCAAGCTCAAGTTCTACATCTTGAGAGCATCAAACAGTTTGCGCGCCCGCTCTCCCGCTGTTGATAACGAGAGCGACGTAGCGCCGTTGCGTGGCTCACGCACCCGCGTCAAAAAAAAAAAGGGGAGTTTCCTATTTCCTATAGAAGCTTAGGTTTATTACTTTGTTGGCTCTATAGGACTATTGTTTATTTTATCTTTGTCTTTTGGTTGGGTATTCGCTTTGCGAATTCCCGTCTCCTTCGTGGGACAAAATCCTTCTCGTGGAGAGAAGGGGTTGAGGAACGCTACACTCGTACTTGTAGCGTGGTTGTATTGAGGTTGAATCACCCTCGTTCAAAGTGATTCGGTTAGTGGATTTGATCAACTAGGTTGATCGGAAAATCCTAACTCGAGAGGGTTAGGTGGTGGTTTTCACCCGGTTTGGGTTTCCACCTAAAAATCTTTGTGTACATTGTGCGATTGCTTATTTTTGTGAGATTGCTTTATATTTTTATTTTCTAAAAGCAGGTTATTAGGACTAGAGCTACTTTCTGAAAACAAGGGGGGTACTGTCTACGCGCAGATGCGAGCTCGTACTCAAAATTTTGATTTCCAGACGTCTGGGAAGGTGTCCAGACGTCTGACCCACAGTCCAAATGTCTTAAAAGGCTCAAACAGCATGGGTTTTAACAGATGGCCACAATGGTGCCATGTGGCGCCATCCTAGCTGGCCAATGTTGCTGGCCTCTCCTCTTATCTCAAGCATCCTTTAATCCGAACCATTGGATCTTCATCCAGCGGTTGCAGACGCTCTCACCGTGTTTCAGAGTTCTCAACAATCCACTCCCGTGGCGCATTGGGTAGCGCCTCCACCCGCAACGCAAGGACCCGCGATAGAAGCCCCGCGCACAGATTAATCCATTGCAGAGCGCGCACAGGTGAAATTCACACATTGGATCTGATCGGACAACGTTGAAGCTCCCACGTGGTGCAACCCTATGCATTACATGAGCGTGGTGCGTGCACGCGCAATCTGACACAAGGTAAGCGCGCGATCTGGAGCGTTGGCTAGCACACGATCCTCAGCCATTTAAAAAAATGAGCATCGCATGAGGACCAACACTTCATATTGCGTGCTTACCTCCTGTCAAATTGCGCGTGGTCAAGCGCGCATGCGTGCCGCACTTATCCAACGCACAGGGTTGCGCCACGTGGGAGCTTCGATACCATCTGATCAGATCCAATGGGTGAATTTCACTCACATGCGCTCTACAACGGATTAATCCGCGTGCGGGGCTTCGATCGCGGGTCCTTGCGTTGTGGGCGGAGAAGCTACCTAATGCTCCACGATGTGGATTGTCGAGAACTCTTATCCATGGCCCGAGCGTCACAACCGTTGGATGAAGATCCATCGATTTGGATTAAAGGATGCTTGAGAGAAGAGGAGAGGCTGGTAGCGTTGGGTGGCTATGATAGTGCCACGTGGCGTCATCATGGCCATCGATCTTCTTTGCTTTGTAGGTGGTGCCACAGATGTCGAATTGAGTCGATTTTTGCATCGTTGGACTACGATCGTCGATTCAGCTCCATCCATGCAGTTGGATTTGTCTTTTGAAGCTCCGTATTGTGTCCCCTTGTCCCTTGGCCATTAATCTTCCTTAGACTGCATATGGTGCTACGGGACTCTGATCAAGGCAATTTCGGAGGCGTTGAACTTTGATCGTCGTCTTGATCAGATCCGTACGATTGGATCATCAATCCAAGGCTTCATAATTAATCTCCTCTCCTAGCCACGAAAGGATGCGAATTAACTTATAATTTATACAAACTATACTAAATGTAGAATAATGTATGTTATGCAATATTTGTAATATGGAATGTATATATAAGCTTAGGAACATGCATAAATAGGCATTTTAACCTAAATAGATGTGTTTACATCAAATAACACTAGGAACAACCATGAAATTAAATGGATAATTAGACTACCTTGTGCATCTTTGCTATAATCCACTAATTAAATGTCCTATTAAGCAACTTGGTCCACTCTATATTTTTACCTATCTTTAGTATAGAGTGCCAGGTGTACTAGTTTCCCACAGACTAAGGATCAAGGTATTGCAACAACATGCCCAATGTTTATAGGATAAGATGGAGGTAGAACGCATCCTCCTAATTCATAGGGAGTGGGACAGGAAGAGTTCTATAACCATGGTATGAAAGAAATCATGGGCAACCTTATAGAGGCACAAGAGTGGCATGGCCTATATAAGCCATAGAATATGGAGGTTTATAAATATATTGTTTTTTTTTTGTGAAGGTTTGTTATTTTGTTCCAATCATGATAAATGCCTTAATTTTGTATAGGTAAACTTTAGTGAGTACTTTAAACCTGTAGGTTCACATTTTGAACTATAAGTATGAACCCTATTCTCTTGAAAAGTTTATCTCTATTGGCCAAGTACATGCTATCTACAGTATGTATACGTCTTTCTATTTATATGTAATGAACTTTATTATGTGATATAGTTGTTAGATTATGGAGTGTACACGCTTGTCATATAGTCATAGGTTGAATGTATCATATATGTAGGATGTATATTATATGATATAGGTTGCACATATATATGTTCATCCAGACAGGTTTTGATAGATTATGTGCATTAGACTTAGACTAATATCTACTCGTTGATTGTACTCACTCTTCCACAATATGCTGGTGAGTATGATAGAAAGTCTCTCTCATTTTATTTGCCTTTTGTGTGTAATAATTCAATTACAATACAATGGAATGCAATAAAGACTTCTTAATAACTAAAACATTTTTTTCAGCACCTCTTTTGTTGTACTTTATACTAAGAATGGTGAATAGATGAGATGTTTTGTTTTCTAATTACATTTATCTGTGCTTGTGAATATGTGTGAATGAGAATGTTAATTAACAACAAGTTTTTCAAGTCTTCAACTTAACATAACTCAATATTTAAGACACTATAAACTGTAGGATCTATAAATAGATGACCACTATTCTATACGCACAAACACTCAAGCAAAGTATTAGTAATAAGAAGAAAGATTTGCACAAATCACAATCACAGAAATTGGCACAAGATGTATAGTGATTCTCCACTCACTTCGGTACTTCACTACCTAAGCCTCATAACTTAGGATTTTTAACCCGATTCCCTCAACCTTGAAAGAATCAATTTACTAAACGAGGTAATTAACGGGTTATCTGAACCCAAGTACAACAATGGATTTGTTACAACCTAACAAAAAACAAGCTCAAAATACAAATAAGAACTGGTGTAAGAAAGAGAACTCCTATAACAAGAATTCCTATGGCTCCCAACAAGTATATAAATTATATTATCGGTTTGAGAGTCTGTGATGGACGTGAAATGCCTTGAAACAATGAGTGAAGACAACACGTTGATGAGTTTGAGAATAGTAGACTACTTTTTCTCTTCAAAATATTGTGAAAATATGAAATGTAACTCTAGAAATTTTCTCTTCTATTTCATATGTGCAAATTAAAAGTCCTAAGGTCTTTTTATAGAGTTAGGACCTAGGTTATATGTCTACCAGACGTTAGGGTTTAAATCCCAACGTTCATATTGCCAAAATCAATTTTTTAGTCATTCAGATTTGAGCCAACAACTAACTGGTGACATACTGCTTTGTGTTTTAAATAAACTTGTTATAGACAGTACCTATTGGATACCAATACTAATCATGAATACCGGTACTCGTTGCTTCCAGATTTGAGTTTTAAACAGTTAACACAAATCTATAACTCACTTGTACCGGTACTGATCATGAGTACAGTACTCGCAAGGTACAGGTTTGTTTCTTTGAAAAAACCTAAACCTGTAACTCACATGTACTAGTACTAAACTTTAGTATCGGTACTTGTGCGTTAATAAGTATCTTTTTTAAGTAAATTAATCAATTACATTCTTTAAAAATGATCATAGTATAAATCCTTGTTTATCTCTAATTAATTTTACGATCTAAGTTGATTCTTTGTTAAGAGACATACATTATATAAAATAAAAAATTTAATCTAGAAAATCTAAAGGTTAAAAATGATCTTCTCTTCGACTTCTCCTTGTCATCTTGCCTCCTCCTTGTCATCATGCATGTTTGCCTTGATCTTCACCTAAATCTGAAGAGTATTCAATTGTAAGTATTAATCCATGATAATTTTATTAATATCAAAATAAAATGTGGAACAAGATTCAAACATAAACTACAGAAAACCTTTATTGTGGTAGTAGTAATAAAGATCTACATAAGAGATTACAAGTGATTATATTTTCCTTAAATAATAGGTGTATATTTTGAAGATGATTGCAATAGAGAATAATTTATTGATCCTTTAAGCATGAATTCATATTTTAAAAAATATTTCTTTTAGAATCTTATCTTTATTTATACAAACTTTACATGTCTTTTATAAATTATTCGTGACTTCTTAATAAACATTTAAAAAATGTTGGAAGTTTATACAAAGATAATTGTCTCTTTTAAGACATATGCACTTTTTTCATAAAATTAATTTACAAAGTTATTCGAAGAGCTTTATTGTACCTCTCCATAAGTTATGAGGGGCTTTAACGACCTCCCATAGTTAACACAATTTAATTAATTAGTTTTTGACAATGGCAAATTACATTTAATTTCATTTAAGGAGTAATGAGTTTTGCAAGGAAGATATAAAACAATATGAACAAATGATGAAGATATTTCATTCTTCCAAAAGAAATGTAAAAAAGATAGATGAAGAAGAAAGATCATTTTCTTTAGTTTTTTTAAATTATTTTTTAGAATATAAAAAGAGCTTTAGTTATCTCTTTAAAACCTACAAGACACATCTTAGAACTTACCTATTTTTTATATCATTTTAAATCTTTGAAAATTCAATCTATTAGATTTTTGATGCATCTAAAATTTCATCCTAGGCATCAACATTTTTTGAATTAATTTTACTAGCATCAAATTTAAACTTAACTCATCTCTCTCTCACTCAATTTAACATTCCTCTTCTAATATAAAAAATCTAAGATGTCTATCTTTGTATTTCAGACATCTTAGGGTCTTTCGATTACTCAACGCTTAAATATTTTAAACTCCAACATTCCACAAATCCTTAAATATCAATCATTATTAAGTTTAATTGTTTATATTTTCTTAGATGTAGGACATCTTATCTATTTTTCCGTGGGATCTCATTTGTTGAAAATAAGTAATTTTCTTAATTACTACATGGGACTCTTAGATGTCTAATTCTTTTAGTTAGGGCACCTGTATCATTTGATTAGACAATTCTAAAATGTTTTCAACTCAATCTCATTTCTAGAATCTCATCTTTGGTTCTAAGGTCCTGCCAGATGTCATTGTGTTTTATAAGACATCTATTTGGGTCATCATTTTTTTAACACCTCCTACATGTGTATTTGTGTTTCATAATATCTTAGGAGGCTCCTTTAGATGACATCGCCAAACTCTAATTTCTTCATGATGACGTAGCTTTCTTTGAAGAATGCCATCATTTAGATTCTTTCATGCATGGCCATGTGACCAGCGATGTCTAGATAATACTTCAGCAAGACTTGTATTTCCCTCTCCTGATAAATGGCTTTGTTTTATACATATTTAACCAAATGTAGTTTATTATTATTATTATTATTATTATTATGACGAGGATTGGTCTTTCAACGCACTTTCTTTGATCAATTCAATGGTCGACTTGAAATTATATTGGACCTTCTTAGACCATAGGAAGGGTTTAGACATCATTCTCACAGGAACACAGGATTCTGACCTCATCCCCTAGGAGCATTGATTTATACATTGCTGGGTTCGGAAACCGTTGGGTCTCGATGCCTTAAGGTTCTGACACTAAGAGGCTCAGTTTAGTGCTAGCTTAATAGAAGACGTAGAGGATGAGACATCATAGTCAAGAGTGCTCCTCACCTTCTGATGAGAAAATTATGCCTGCTAACACTTGACATGACATCACTGCAATGACACCCATTATACGCTGGTCTAATGAAGCTATCTTGAAAGACTAACCATCATTATAGCTTTGGGCCATTGCTTTGGTCGATCAAGCTCCCTAAAGGGGGGCATTCAATTATATTCCCTTAGCATTAATTCCTTGCATTCAATATGATCTTGGGTGTTAAATTCAATCTTTGGCATTCAAATTAGGAGAGCTTGATCAAGAGATCTTCGCTTATAATCTACCACCTAAAGATAGTAAATTGAGAGCCTATATCTTACCTAAGATGTAGCATTGTTCTTTTAAGACGTGAACTAACTAATCAATTTATGTTACTTTGTGTGTAATTGCTTGACTCCACTTCCAAATATTAGCCAACTTACCTTGTACTGGCCGCACTCAACTCTTGGTGGCAAGTAGTAAGCCAAACCGAGTAGATGGTTATCTTGTGAAGAATCGTCAATGGTGATCATAGTCTTTCTTTTCTTATTTTCTCTTTGTAGTTTATCTAGCCTTGCGTTGTTGCATCTCCCTGAATGGTATGCTCTTGGTAATCCTATCTTTACGAATGAATTTGAATAATATATTTTCAAGAGAAGGAAAAAAATATAAGTTTTGTACTTTAGATACTAATTTTTCTTCCAACAACTTAAAAGATGGCTATATGCCATTCATCTTATCATTTTATTTGCTAACAGATAAATTTAGGGATATTTGCATTCTGTGGTGCCTTATATTGAATGACTCGTGGTACCTAATAAACTTATAATTTACCTGTACCTGTAGTGTATCTATGCTTGTACATACACACAATCGCACGATACACTCACACAATACAAAAATATACAGAAAGTGAGATCGGAGAAAAGAAAACCAAAGTCACATAAAGCATTCACACTATTAAGACCCGAGGCACCAAGATCGCTTTAAGACGTATGAGAGTTGGCCCAGACGTCTGATCAGACGTTTGGACGCCTTCCCAGACGTCTTGAAATTAATTTTGCATGCGTACAGGAGCGAATCTGCGCGCAGGCGCGCGCAGACTGACTTCCCAGCCGCCCTCTTCTCTTTCTTTCTTCCCCTGCCGACTTGCAGAGCCCCCCTCGTGCCTACATATACCCCTCCTCTCCCTCACGCCACCCCACTCCCTTCCACCCATCTTCTCCTTCTCCCTACTAGCGAGAGCGCGAGCAAGAGAGAGCGGTAGAGCGGCTGCTGCGAGCTTGTGGGGAGAGAAGCTGTTGCGAGAGGAAGTAGAAGCTCGACAATGAAGGTGCGAGCTTGCCGGGGCTGCTAGAGCCGGCAGGCGGGAGGACGGCGAGCGTGGGGTAGCGTGGAGGAGCTGCTGCAGCTCGGGCAGCAGGCGGACAGGGCGCGGTGCGGCCGTGCGTCGCGGGCAGAGAGCGGATCGGGCTCTGGTTCTGGAAAATTTTCCAGAATCAGACGTCTGGGCTTACGTCCAGACGACGCCGAAGACGTCTGCAGGACGGTCCAGATGTTTGACAAGTAAGATATTTCTTGCCTTCTCTTTCTTTCGCGTGTACTGCCATGCAGCCATCCGCCGCGATTTCTTCTACATTTCGTCGTACTGAGAGCAGGAGTGTGTGCGCAGGTTCTGCTCAGGAGGGCGCGAGGGCTCGCCATCCCACGAGAATCAGACGTCTGGCCACAGTGCCAGACGACGGAGAGAACCTCCAGACATCCGGGGTGACAATCGGACGTCTGAAAACCAAGGCCAGACGTTCCAGCGGGCTTCTGGACGTCTGAAGGACTGCGCAGACTGAGGACCCCGTTCCGTTGCAGTCTTGGGAATTGCGGAGGCGTGCGGGATTAAAGACCACGCCCCCAGTACTCCCGGTTTCGTTGGTAGAGTTGCCCTTTAATTTATTTAACAAAATTTGTACAATTATGAAATAATTAATAGAGTCTAGGGCATCGCATGAACCCTAGGACTGAGAAATTAGATTGAATGATAGATCCTAGGGCATTGCATGAATTCTAGGACTGAAAAACTAGGTTGAATGATAGATCCTAGGGTACAGCATGAATCCTATGACTGGAAAACTAGTTGAATATATTACCATTGCAGTCTTGGAAAAGTAGAAAGAAAATGATAACTGCCTGTAAATTGATTAACAGCTGCCTGCTATGAATGAATAAGTATGACTGAGAACATGGATTGTATGAACGTAAAGCTGGAACGGTGAAACTTAAATTGGCTGAATTAAAAGAGCTTGAACCCTACGGGGAATTAGGAGTAGAACTCCTGGAAAGGGAATGGAATAAAATTGGGGAAGTGAGCTGGCCCTTGAGTACGGAGTACCAAGGAGAGCGACCGTCCCCCTGTTTAGTGCAGAGCGGAGCTAGCAGCCCAAGGGACTCGGGGTTAGGATTGACCATTTTGTATTGACTTTTAGCCCTCGTGTACACAGTACCGAGGAGAGCTACTAGTGTAGGGAGAGCACTAGCTGCCCCACGGGCCCCGGGGTTCTGCTAGCTCTCCTACACCGACTTGTTAGGCCCACTGGACAAACCAGGGTAGTCAGGCGAGGATGCGGGGACTGTGGAGGGGTGAGACCCCTGTTTGGTTACTGTGGAGGGGCTGGACCTCTGTTACTGAGAGGGCTCTGTCCTATACTGGTTCCGTGCTGTGCTTTGGACGCACCCGTTAACGGAAACGACTGACCGCGTGCCAGTGCGGGGTAGCTACCCGTGCGTTTATCGCTCGTGCCGTAGTCACCGTTACGTCTGACAGCGACCTTGGGGTGGTTGACTGAGGGTAGGACCACCACGGGGGACCCTCTCGGCCAGGAGAGCACCACATGTTACTTCTACTTTTCGGGAAAGACTGCAATCAAGATCGTTCCCACGAGGAACATTCAAGATCAAGAGAGGGATATGAGAAGTAAATCAATAGTGAATAAATGGAAAAGTATAAAAGAAGAAAGTAAAAATATAACAACTATTGTCTACTCTACTGCTTCTTCTAGCTTATAGTTGCCACTCTACTCAGCGTTTCGCTGACGTGTCACTTTTGTTACCTTTTTAGGACCAGGTGTTGGGCAGCCAGAGTCAGCGGCTGCACAGGGCGCTGAGCCTAGTAGGGTCCAGTAGGGTTACCGTAGTACTTTCCGCACTTTCTTTCTGCTGTAGTGAGTAGTTTTCTGTTACTCCTTGTATCCTCTTTAATGTAAACTTCATGTTTATATTTGTGTTTATTTCTCTACTGTTGTGGTGATGCATACTGTAGTGGTTCTTTCCTTTATTGCTATATTTTGTTACTGCTAGTTATATACATGGTGAATGTGATTTATTTTACTGCTCTTTTGGTTACTTTTTCGTTGGACGATTGGGTCTTGGGATTAGTCGAGTTGGTCCGATTTTCGTATCTCGTAGGGATTCGAGAATCGGGTCATTACACACACCCACCTTCAGATCATGTCATCGTAGATTGACACATTCACATTCACCTCATATATATATATCTTATAAGCATAGTGTTAAAAATAGACCAAAAAAGCATCAAATTTGCACCATCCAATGAAGATCAAATGTTCTATAAAGCAACCACCACAAATTACATGGTGATTTCACACTAGGTATAAACAACAAACTTTCTTTTTTTGTAATTGAAAATTTCTATTATTAATAATGCTTTCTAAATATACTAATCAATTAAAGATCTCCATTGGTAGAATATTCCAAATGTGGAGATAAAATATTAATTATTTTTTAAAAAAGAAATTACATGTGTAATTGTAACTACTCAGAAATGATTGTAATAGAAACTTGCATTACAAGTATTTTTTATAATAACAATTCTAAATTTATATTACAAATGACAACTATACGAGGAATTGTAATATAAGTAATAACTCAAAATTACTTTTAATACAAACTTGTATTACAAATATTCTTTGTAGTGAAAGTGCTAAATTTTTTATTACAAGTGAAATGAACTTATATTACAACTACACTTATAGTTGTAATATAAGTCACAATTTAGAATTACTTGTAATACAAACTTGTATTAGAAATATTCTTTATAATAGAAGCGCAAAAATTTGCATTACAAGTTAATACTGACTTGTTTACAACTACTAGTGTAGTTATAATACAAGCAATAACTTAGAGCTATTTATAATTTAATTATATTATAAAAATGATATATGAATAAATTTGTAATAAAACTCGTCATTTATGTGAAAAGATGCTTTCAAAAAATAATGTAATAATTGACTAAATATGTTCCAAATACGACGAGTAATTTTTTAAACCACTATTTATCTTATGTAGTGGTTTCCATCCGCCGTGAACACCATCAAATAGACAATTTGTAGCCTCTTTTTAGATCATTTGAGCATAATACTCAAAAGATATTATATATATATGTATGTATGTATGAGGCTTATCTAGAGAGAATTGTGTTCATAAAAGCAAATATGAGCACCAAATAAAAACATTGTGATTGTGATTTCACATCTGAGATGGAAACCAATAATTGAATGAAGAATGGTTTTGCGTGGAGTTAGAAGATAAGGAAATTACCAAATAAAGATAATTATGTTGTTAAAGGGATCAAACATTTTCCAAAGAAAGTAAAACAGAACAAATCTATTATTATATTTTATAATTATAATGTTGATTAAAGATAATGTATCGTACACAAAAATGAAAGAGCATTATAACAACTTAGAAGATAATTTGTAGCATGACGTGAAGTTAATTGTAATAAAAAAGCTATATTGTTGTTATGAAAATAGCATAAGTTATAACAAATATATAGGTGTGTTGTAATCCCTTATGATATTCATTAAATTGTAAACTGTCTATGACTTAAATGAATTTAGTTTACGAGTGCAATACAATCTATATTAAAAAAAATGGAACCAAGTCCAGTCTAATGATATATAATTTAATTATAATGTATTACGTCTAAAACACATACTTAATATATAAAAAATTTATAATAAAGTGTCGCAACTTTAGTGTGCTTTATTCGATAAAAATAAAGTAGCGTAAGCATAGAAAAAAGACAAAACATTGTAATGTATTGACGAATGCATTGTAATATAATGTGAAGTTGATTATAACAAAATGATTTTAGCAATGTAATAGAAATAATGTAAGTTGTAACAAATTTATATACGAGTTGTAAGCACGTGGTAACTAATTACATATTGTAATTAATGGTGTATCACGTTGAAAGGCTCATGAATGAAATATGAAAGTGTAATACAGATGAAATGCCGCACACATTTATAGTGATGTTTTACATATTGTAATTAATGGTATATTACATCGAAAATCTCATAAATAAAATATAAAAGTATAATTCAAATGAAACGCTACACACATTTATAGTTGATATTGTAATATAATATTTTTATATAATTATTTTTATGATAGAATGAAATTTAAAATATGTAACGTACTACTTTTTATCGTTGTAATTTATATATTAATGATATTCAATATATCAAGAAAAATGATGATGATGGTGGCAACGAATCAAATAAACTACGAGGATATTACGTAAAGTATTTAATATTCTCTGTTAAATTAATCTGATAAAAAAATTACCATAAAACTTATTTGTTACGGCTGACAATCGTCAAAATCGCTTAAACATTTGGAAGGTGAATTTAAGATTGGCGATGTTTAATCGGATGGCTGACGAGAGATACTTATTTTTACATTAACGAACGCAATTCTCTCTGGTTCCTATATATATATATATATATAAAGTTTTTTAAGGTACGACTGGATGCGACTATAAGAACATATTTGTATATACCCCATAAATCTATTTGATCTCACGAGCTGCTTTTAAGAAGGACATGGATGTATGAGAAGGAAAACACAAACCCTCCATCTCCCATCCATCAACATCGCCGCTCCGACACAATTGCCTCCGAGCTGAGGCGCTCTCTGCAATCCCTTCTACACTCCTAAATCAAACCCTTTCCTATCAATTCCATCCACTCCATTCTTCTCGACAGATTAGGCTTGGCCGCTTAGCCCCGCTGGATCCGTAGAGGGGAGGTAACGCGACCAACCATGACTGGTATCGTCTCTCTTCCAACTTGCTTTATCTCATCCTCGATCGTCACTGTGTTAAACACCTCCCCCCCCTCCGCCGAAGTCGATTGTTATCCATCTTGGGGGAGAAATCAACTCGAATTCCAGTTCAGACGAACCCGTCTTGTTTCACCTTCGACAAGGTGGAGTAACTTACCTCATGGCCGTTCTTGGATGGCCATCATACAAACTCGAAGAAACAGACCTTGATTTCCATAGCATACGACGTGGTCGGTGTAACTTGTTGGGTTGGATTGTGTAGTTAAGTCGCAGATTAGGACGAGGGATTGCTGTAATAATTAGCGATCTGCCAGGGGATTTGTTTAGTTGAATTGATTGGTGATTGGATGAATGCTGTTGGCATTGCCTTGGGTAAGAAAGGTCCAATTTCCAGCAGAGAGAATGTGAAGGATGACCACCTGGAGAGGGGGGGGGGGGGGGGGGAGGGTACTTGGAGTGTGGACCTTTACATTATGTGGCTATGGTTGGGATGGAATGAGATGGAATGCATGCAAGATGAAATTACACGATAGAATTAGTCTACCAGTATATAAGGGCCATAATTTAATTAGGGAATGGGTTCTGGATGGCATTGACTGGTGTCACAGGATCACTGTAGGCTGACTTTGCAATGAATTATAAAAATGGTTCTCGTAGTTGTCTGAGTGCTTTTTCTTGATTTAAAGCATATCAGGTTTTAGCTGAGTAATCGGTAGTTGTTGGAGAAAATTCACATTAGGAAGTGGGTAATATTATCCTATGTTTTCCTATCTTATGTCTTTTTATATTTTGTGTTTACTATTTTTAGTTTTTAATAAGTTGTTAGAGATGTGTTTAAGTTGATTAGAGATATGTTAGGATTTTAAGGGATTTGATTAGATTTAGAGAGATTGAGTTTTTGTCTTTCTTGTATTGGTATTATATTTATATAAAGAGATCAAACTACATGTTTTCTTCTAGAGATTCATAATAATAAAGTTCTAGTTTTAGTAATCTCCACATGATATTAGGGCATGTTTTTCTTGGGAAGACCACATTCTCCACAATACTCTGTGCTTTGGGGAGCATGATCAATCCCTTGGCTTGCGTTGGCAACACTGTGTCGTGAGTAGTCATCGAAGAAGGCCAAGGCGTGTACCTTGGCCCTATCCCTCTCAATCATTGGTCCAAGAAGGCTTTGCTAGCTTTCTTTTTCATTGCATGGGGCCTCTCCAACAAGTAACATCTTCATTGCGTGGATTAGTGATTCCACGTGAGGCCTCTAAACTAGATTGTAGACTGGCTTTCTCGGTTTGGTCCAACCTATTGTGCTTCATGTGTGTGAATTGAAGTACATATGTGGACAACACCATTGTTGAAGGGGAGTTGACTATGGTGACTTCTGAGACCAAGATTTCGACCTTCGTACTAGTTCAAGGGACCACAGAGTCCCCATGTTGTTGCTGACTCAGGAGCGAGGCCTCATCTACTATTGCTTGGGAATGTTTTCCATACGTGGCCACTACTTCTGCTACGGTCTTCATCTTCTACTGTTGTTGTTGCAACTACTGCAAAAGTTACCAAAGTCATGTTTGCGCAACTTGTGCTTGGCCTGAAAGAAAGCTCTGAAGCTTCAGATTGCGTCATCGACGTAGAAGCTGATGAGTGGTGGGGAAACTGAGCCATAGGCTTAGCCCCATTTATAAGTGCCTAGACCCACTTCTTATCTTCTCTTAGCATGAAGAGATTTTTTGCTAGATATGGGCAACCTCTAGTGCTTAGGAATGTGCCCTAGTTGAATTATTTAGTTCAGTTCAAGTTAAAGTTTTTTATGTTCAAGTTCAAGTTGAAGTATTTTCATGTTCAAGTTCTAGTTCAAGTTTGTGCTTGGAATTGACTCCCGTTGAAGGCAAAGTATGTGCATGAAGAAGTCTACACACTTGCTTTAGCCTTGACTAGATCAGAAGGGGGGAGCGCCTGCCAAAGTATTTCTCCAAGTTGGAGTGTTCATGTCCAACTTGGGGGAGAGTGTTGGAGAAAATCCATGTTAGGAAGTGGATAATCCTATTTTATGTTTTCCTATTATATGATTTTCCTAGGTTGTGTTTTCTATTTTTAGTTTTTAGTAAGTTATTAGAGATATAATAGGATTTAAGGGATTTGATTAGCTTTGGAGAGATTAATTTTGTTTCCTTTCTTGTATTGGTATCCTCTCTATATAAAGGGATCGAACTACATGTTTTCTTCTAGAGGTTCATCATAATAAAGTTTTAGTGCTAGTAATCTCCGCAGTAGTGAACCCCCTCCTCAATTTGTACAGGCAATTTGGATTGGAAACACTCTACATTGGCTTGACTTCTTTGATTATGTTTGGGCTTGGTCCTTCTTCTAGAATAGATGTAGGGTCATGGGCCTTTCTAGCATAGGTCTAGGCTGGAAACCTGTGAAGGTTTTGACCCTTGTTTGGGCCATTTGGCTGGAGAGAAATGCGACTTCTCTTCAAAGGGACGAGGCTGTATGTTGCGAATATTGTCCTTTGTGCCTTTTACTCGATGTTGGCTTGTTTTAATTGATTCCACTAGTCACCCTTACCCTTTCAAAAAAAAAACAAGAAGCTTTTATTAATGTAATGAAGATGCATGGTGGCGGTGCACATGGAACCTCTTGGGTTTGGCTTGTGAAGTAGGCAAGAGGGAGGAAGATGAGTCCTAACTTAGACTTCCTTACTGTAATGCTTTCTATCGTCATTGAAGCAAGGCTAATAGGAGATAAAATAGTATAGTGTTAAAGGCTAAAAGTTGATTTCTTCCCTTGGCTACCCCATCCAATGGTTGTTGGATCATATTTAAGTTCTTTTCCACGTCTTAAGTATGGCCTTTTGTTTCAGACTACATTCAGGAGCAGGAGATGGAAATCGAAGCACTACAGGCCATTCTGATGGATGACTTCAAAGGTTTATTCTCAATGGTCATAATGGCTTTATGGTTTGTTATATTTTATTTTCATTATTGTTAATGTCTAAAGACATGCTGTGTTACCAGAAATTCATCCTGGCGAGAGTGGGCTTAGTACATCCAATCGATGTTTTCAAATTTTGCTGTCGCCTCAGGTTCATAATATGCACCTTATATCTGCCAAAATTTCATACTAGTTCTCCTCTCTAGATGCTTTATATTTAGTATTGTGAGCAGGAGGATGAGATGGATGAAGTAAATACCATACCAGGTTTATTGTATGAAAAAACCCTTGTATATCCTTCCTTTTATTTTATAAAACTACCTTGATTACTTGCACTTGCTTCTCTCTTGTGCAGTTAAGCTGGCACTTGTTTTCTCACATACGGAAAAATATCCCGATGAGGCCCCCCTTTTAAATGTAAAAAGGTTATTCATTCTTTCATTTACCATAAAAAGATTCTTCCTCCTGCTTATCCTCCTCTCTTTTACTTCTGTACTTGCTATTATAACTTTGGTAGATGAACTATGGAACTTTTCTTGATTTGTGAAAGAGTTTATCCTTAGGAAAAAATCCATAATGAGCCGTTGATCTCTGGTCACCACTACAGCAAATAACTGGTCAATCCTTCTAACAAAGAAAATATCCAATAGCTACAACAGACTATTAGGCAATAAACATTACTAACTTTGATTATCACTTCGATCACAAACTATTTTAAATGAATGCTTTTTATGCAGTTTACAAGGAGTGAAGTCTGAAGATCTCTCCTTATTAAGAAAGAAACTACAAGAAGAGGTGAATGCCCAAGAGGGTTGTAATTGAGGTCCTTTTACTTGATTCTCTCTATGTATGTTTACCGTGGTAATTAATATATATTCTATATAAGTAACTACCTGTTCTTTACCCTTTCCCCCCGTCTGTACATATACACTCTCCATTGTACTTATATATTTGAAAATTTTAAGTATTATTTTTTTGAAAGGGAAAAATCTTAAGTACTATAAATTTCTTTGTTATTGTAATCTCCTTTTTTCTCTAGCTTTTGTGAACTATGTTTTTCCAAAAAGAAAAAGCTAAACAACTTTGCACATCGTGAGGGGTGTATGTTGGCTTTGTAATAGAACAATGCACTTCATGGCACCAGAAGGGAACCATCTTAGGCTGTGTTTTATTGTATGTTAACTTTCAAACCACTTAAATTTCAGGAAGAGTTCCATTCCAAAAAAAGGAAGGATTAAGTGGACAAAATTTGTTTGTTATGGTGCCTCTGGAATCTTTTGCAATAACACATGTATGCTTGGCTTCTTCTATTTTTATAGGAACCCCTACAAAACTTGTCTCGTTTGCACTTATATTCCTCTATTGTTGGTGTTGATGTAATTGGACCCAAACGTAGGAGATTTTTTGCATTAAATGTTTTGTGAATTTTATTTTCTCCTTTCTTCATCCTCTTAATTTCCATCTAGCTCACCCTCTGTTGCTGCAATAACATGCTTGACTGAGTTTGATACCTTGGCTTCAAACAATGCCATTTAGGGGTTCTTGTCATATGAAAGTTGGAGGCAAAAGAGCTTGATCGAAAAATATCCCTTATTTTGAGTGTTAGATTTTGACAATGCAAGGACATATGCATAAATATGGAAAGTTTGCTAAGGGTATCTGTGTGAAAAGTAAGCAGTTAGAGGTATTTGTGTTATTGCAAAAGATTTCGAGGCCACCCTTTTCAAAATCCCTATTATTTTTTGGTTTATGTTGGGATAAATAGTGAGTCTGACCGGGTGATGGAAATGGTTATTGTCAAGATTTGACAAAATCGTGGAGCGTGGAAACTCCTTGTACATGGGAAAATAATCCACGCGGGGGACTATCCATCGTGGGCTTGGAGGCGTGGAGGAGCACCACTAGCAGGCTTGGTGGCCGACAGTGGCCAAGGTGGTCAACGTTGGAGAGAGAGAATAGAGAGAGGAGAGGAGCCTTTGATTTGTGTTAGAAATATTATTATTGCTCAAAATAGAAAACAAAGACTCTTTTTTTATAGAGAGAGCATATCCGTACAATTGGAAACAAAAGATTCTATCCCTAATAAGAAAAGATCTTATCTCATTAGGAAATATCTTATCTCAAATCAAAACAAATCCTAACATATTTTCCTAAAAATAACCTTACTAAAAATAGCAAACTAAACAAGGCACCAAAATTGGTCCCTTTGGACCATGTACTGTTGGCCCTTGTGGGCCTTGAGATACTGCCACGTGGCCTGCTGGTTGTCACATGGCAGTGCCACGTGGCTGGCTTTATTGCCAACAATTATGATATACACTTGGGTGCAGATGTTTTAGCTATGTGGAAGATGATAGTCCTTTTGAAAATCAAGATCTTTGCATGGCTCTTAAGGAGGGGAAAGTTGCCAAGTTGATGAGTGATTGGGCTTAGGAGGTCATTGGTTTCTTGGTCCTTTTATGGACTCCATGATTCTAGTTGGAGCATTTATTCCTTGGTTGTGATTTCATAAAAGAAGTGTGGGCTCATGATGCGAAGGAAGGAAGAATGGGGGTTGGAAAAGTATGGAAGGCAAGAAGAAGGACAACATGCTAAGCCACGTGGGATTTTGGAAGGAAAGGCATGGAGATGTGCTTAAAAATAAGAAGGGAAATGAGGAGGATAACACCACAAGGATTTCAAATTTTATTACATTTTACTCTCTCCTACATCACATGTCTATCCCATTTATAAAGGGTTTTAACAACCTAAAAGATAAAGAGCACACAACTTATTCCAAACAAAGGGATAATTTACTATAACAACCTAAAGAAAAGATAAGAAACTTGACTCATCCTAAAATAAAGGGATAATCTGCAAATAAATAAAAAAAGAAAGGAAATCCTAAACAAAGTGAAAACTAAAGACTTAAGAAATTGAACTTATCCTAAAAGAACTTTCTCAAAAAATAAAAACTTATCCTAAATGGAAAATAATAAAAAAAATAAAATTGGTTGTTTGCATCCATGCCCTTAAAAAAATATCATGTTGCGTGGTTCTCCTGTTGAAAAGCTCATCTTTTGACGAGTTGATTAGTATGATATGTTCAGAAATTTGAATTTTAAGTGGTTTTTATTCAATGGTATGTCATGACATGGTAGTGGTGATTTTTCTAGAGGCTTTGATGGAGATGCAATGGTTGCAGCGGCTTTGCTAGTTGATAGTTGAGATAGTCAGAATTAGTGTGAATGCGACAAGCTAATGATGCAATGGTAGTGGCACAAGTGTTGCTTTTGGTGCATGGGGCAAAGGTGAAGTTTGGTGCCAACATGTTGGTGGTGAGATGATGATGTGACAGGGAGAAGTCCAGGGTAGAGAAGGCTTGTTGTAAGTGGGGTGGGCAAGGAAGAGGTAGTGTTGGTGGTGAAGCAAAGGTGGGTGACGATGAAGTCTTGGTGGAGAAGGAATATTTAGCGGTGGAGATGGGCAACATACACGATGTGGGAGGGAGTGTGTAGTGGTGATAGAAGATGGAGGAGGGAGCATTGTGGCAAGAGACGGGAGTTTGGATTGGTTCAACATGTTCTTGTAACAGAGAACCAACTTGAAAACTCATCTTCATTCGTGCCGACGTGTATCTTTTGGCTTTGATACTAATTGATGTAGACTAAGGAAGAATGGGGTGTTGGGAAAGTGATGGCAGGTGAGAAGGGAAACACGCCAAGCAATATGGGATTTCAGAAAGGAAGGTGCGGGAAATGTGCTTAGAAATAAGAAGAGAAATTAGGAGGATAACACCACAAGGGTTTTAAATTTTATTTTACTTCACACTCTCCTACATCACATGTCTGTACCTTTTATAAAAGGACTTTAATAACCTAAAAATAGAGTACTCAACTTATCCTAAAAAAAGGGATAATTTCCTATAACAACCTAGATAAAAAAAGAAGAAACTCAACTCATCCTAAAACAAAGTGATAATCTGCAACAACAACAACCAAGCTTTTTTCCACACTAAGTAGAGTCAGCTATATAGATTCTTTGCTTCCACTTAGATTTATTTTGTGTTATTTCTGGACTTAAATTGAAGTAATTGATTTCATATTTAATAGTTTCCTTTCAACACATCTTTGGTCTTCCCCACTGCCTCTCAGCGAGTTCAACCTCTAACTCCTCGCATCTCCTGATTAGGGCATTTAGTGGCCTTCTTTGCAAATGTCCAAACCACCGTAGACATGTCTCTCTTATTTTATCCTCTATTGATGCTACCCTAACATTTTCTTGAATAATCTCATTTGAAATACGGTGTTTGTATGACCATATATCCATCTTAACATCTTCATTTCTGCGAATAAATAAAAAAAGAAAGAAAAACCTAAATAAGGTGATAACTAAGGACTTAACAAATTGGACTTATCCTAAAAGAAAAATAATAAAAAAATAAAATTAGCTATTTGCATCCATTCCGTTAAAAAAGTATCGTATTTCTTGGATTAGTTCAACTTCTTTCATTGGCTTTGGAGCATGACATTCTATAGGCTATTTGGGAGAACTTTAGAAGAGGTATTGATTGGTTGCACTTTGTGGATGAAGGGCTTTTGCTGGTTTCTAGTCCCATTGCTTGGACTGCAATAGGGTTGTCTTTCCAGGCTCGTGTTGTATGTGGATAATGTTGCAAGTGAGAATAGGAAAGTGCTAGAGTATTACGGAAGAATCCTAGTTTACTTTAGTCTATTTTGTTAAGTTTGAAAGTCTTGAGTCTTGTTATAGTATTCCTGTTTCTATTTCCTATTCTTGTTAGCATTACTATATATTTTGCTAACCCAGCTCTCTATATAAAGGGGGTTAGGGTTCTCTTTTTCAATAATAAGATGCATTATTCTACTTTTTAATTAAGTGTCAAAGCAGGAATCAGTCTAGGGTTTTCTGAGTCCCTACTATTGGCCCTGCCTCTCTTTTTGTGCGCCCCACCACCACCATTGCGCTCTCTCTGACCGCAGTGTACATATGTGCAGGTTTCGTGCTTTGCATAAGGTATCTTCTTTCCTACTGTGCACACGCGTGGGCTCCTTGTTGCGTTGTTCACCTTCGCGCGGAGTGCTTTGTGTGTGCTTCTACATGTGCGAGTGCCTCCTGCCTATCCGCTACGCATTGTGCATAGGTTCATTGCCCACCACGCACCAACGAGTGTGGGTTGCTGTTGCTGCATCATGTGCTACGCGTGCCTTGCCCCTTCGCATGTCATATGCACATCGTATTGCACCCCACACACACTTTACCGTATGCACAACTTGCATGTAGCCTTTGCCTTGCATGCACACAATCGCGCGTGCCCTATCGTGGTTCTGTGCACAACCTTTTGTCTCTCGCACACACGACTAATGTGCATCCCTGCCTATCCCTGTGCGCATGGTCTGGTCTTGCCTCAACACTTGTGCGTGATTCTCTCTGTTGATCGAGATGTCGACATCAGGATTGACCTCCGCTCTTGCTAACGTCAAGGCTTTGACATCTACTATGGTGGTTGTAGTTCAAGGCACCTCCATCAAATTTAATAGTGCCTAGAACTACATCCTTTGGTCTAGGGCCTTTGAGATCTTTATTAGAGGCCAGAAGAAGCTCTATATCTTAACCAAAGAGGAATTTCATGCCAAGGACAAAGATCACGACAGGTTGGAGTAGGATAACTATATGGTGATGAACTGACTTATGAACAACATAGAGCCGAGTATTGCAGCTAATATGGTGTACAAGAAAAACTTGAAGGACATCTTGGATAATATGGCCAAGAATACTCCTAGAAGTTAATGAATCCAGGCTTGAAGACATCTATTGCAGGATATGGTCCACTAATCAGGGGGATCTATCTTTGGTTGATTATTATACCCCATGGAGTCTTTTACAAGGTGCGTGCGATCTTACAACCCTCATACTATGATGCCTAGACTACATAGAGGGCAAAGTGGCAGACTTGTAAGTTCCTTGACTGACTGACCCCTTAATACCAGTCAGCCAGGGACCAACTTCTCTCCTTTGATGCTATTCTGGATTCGGAGATGGTCTACAATTGTCTTAAAAAACTTGATGCCGATGTCCCTCTTGCTGTTGCCCCTACTACTCTTTTTGACACCTTTGCCCTATTTGGCTTTGGAGGGTAAGGTGGTCACTTTGGCAATCACGACAAATGTAGTGGTCGTGGCTGTATCTACTCTCCCAACATCCACTGTAAGATAATGAATCATCCACCTGAGTCATGCTGGGACAAGTATGGCTGGCCCAATTGGGCAAATTAAGTGACCACAGAGGCTTCGACTCTTGAGACTGGGTCTGACCAACCTCTTGTCTAGTTTACCCCTACGGAATTGGAGCATCTACGATCTCTACTGAGGAGTGAAACCTCCTTTACTGTTGCCATGGCTGCAGCCTCTACCCCTGCTGCTTCTCAAGACCATGGTGCTGGGCCTTTCGATCCAGTATGTGGATTGATGGCTGGTGGGGACTTTGAACAAGGCTCTCCCACCTCTACTACTGCTTGCTTGGGAACATTTCCTTGTCTTTGGCTGCTACTACTATTGCCCTACTATTATTGTCTGACTGCTACTTCTACTATAGCTCTACTACAGTCGTCTATGGTTGCTACTACCACTACAGCCTTCTACCGTCTGTTGCGGCCGTTGCTTTTGCTACAGTCGCCACCTACTCCTCCGGTTTGCTGCCTGCTCCTTTGATGTCTACATTTGGTGGGAGTCCAAAATTTGTCTACCACAATAAGTTGGGCATTGCATGCTTCACCTTGGGGGAAGTTAGAGAACTAGGAAAGTGTTAAGAGTATTATGGAGTCCTAGTTAAGGTAGTCTATTTTGTTAAGTTTGGAAGTTGAGTCCTATTTTAGTATTCCTATTTCTATTTCCTATTTTTGTTAGGATTTGTTAGCCTAACTCTTTATTTAAGGGGGGTTAAGGTTCTCTTTTTCAATAACAAGAGGCATTATCCTATTCTCCAACAATAAGAAAAGGCTCCTCTTTTAGCTTGTGGATGATCTCTTGACAATTTTTGTGCATCTTTCTTTTGGTGGGATTAATGAAGTAGAAGGCTACTAACCTCAATTAGCCATCCTTTACCCTTTCCAAAAAAATATATGGTAGCATTATTGAGAAACTTTTTTATTTGATGGAGTAAATCGCATATTTGTTATGTTAACTATGCGACCACTAGCATGACATTTGCCTTGTTCTCAAGTATCTGAAGGGATCTCTTGGGAGAGGACTCTTCTTTTTAGAAAAATGGGATCACATGATTTTGAATTTAGCAATACTCGCATTGAAGATGAGATTTCGCGAATCATAAGGGCAATAAGTTACGGAAGTCTATAAGAGTGACCTCCCCTCCCTAACAAAAAAAAATGTAATAAAGAAAGCAAGAGAAAGGAGAACCACAAAAGCCATAGATCTAAAATGATAAATGATCTTCATAAAGGTATAACATTGATGAGAACCATGAGAACAAAATGAGAGCGAGTGAGATAGCAAGCGAGAACGGGGAATGGGAAAGGAGAGAAGGGGAGTGTTTGGGGAGGGGGGGGGTGAGGGAGAAGATGGAGGTCAGACCTTGGTGGAGGGGTTGTGTCAAAGATGTACAATGAGAGTGCCACTGTGGACGAGGGGTAAAGGGGACTGTTGCTTAAAGTGCCTTGGCAAAGGTTACTGGGTGGTGTAGGGAGCTTGCGCGGTGTTGGAGATGCGGTTGCTTTGGTTATTGGTCGTAGTGCTGCATGAAGTTGTGGTGGGAGTGGTGCGTTGGGTGCAACATCCATTGTTGCTGCCACTGCCACCGCCAACTGTGCTGTTTGTGGAGGTTAAAGCGCCGTGGATCGAATCTTTGCCCACGTTGGAGGTGTCCTTGGATCTCGCCCTAAGTGGGGAGGTGCTCTCTGGAGCTGTGTTGCTGAGGCTAGTGGAGAGGTCATTGGAGGGGCAAACTTTTGGTGGCCGGCCCATGGTTGTGGAGATTGAGGCAAAGAAGCTCCTCCTCAACGTCTTGCTCCTCGGGGATAGGGAGGATCTATGTTTTTTGGAGGTGGAGGTTGGAGAGGCTCGGTTGTGGTAGAGGAGGCCATGCACCCACAACGGGGTGACAAGTGAGCAGCCCTCACGGAGGGAATTCCTCTTAAGTTGTAGACGATGGAGGTTGCGAAGGCGGTGGTCTCGCCTTTCGCAACATTGAGGCCTTGCGTACAATCGGTTTTGGAAGGGTGGTGGCGACAGTGGACTTGAGGATGGGGATTGCCCTCCTTGTGAAGATGATCCTCTACCATGGGACTACCCTCCTTTCATGGAATGTTAGGGGCTTAAATGACCCTACTAGGAGGGCGGTGTTGGGAGGGGGTATGTTAGACAATGGAGAGTGGATGTGGTTCTTTTGCAAGAGACGAAGTTGACGACATGTAACAAAGCCGTTTGGAGAGAGATGGGTGGCTCGTACATGGAGGGGTTCATGGCTCTAGACATGATTGGTTGTGTGGGTGGATAGCTGGTAGGCTGGTGGGAGGATGTTTTTAAGATGATTGACTCGTTCATGGGGGTGCACGTGATCTTGGTTACACTCAAGAGGGGAGATGAGGTGAAGTGGTGGTCTCAAGTGTCTATGGCTTGATGGACACACCGGCAAGAGCAGCATTGTGAAAAGAGTTCTCTATGGTGGCGGAGAGCTTATAGGGGGCACCTTGGCTGGTTGGTGGGGATTTCAACATTACGCTACGAGTAGATGATAGACCTGGTGGGAGAAGGTGATAAGATTCTGTGTTGGATCAAATTGCTAAGTTTGTGGCGGTACATGAATTGTTTGACTTGCTGCCTGAGGCTTTGTGCACGTACATGTGGAGGAACTCAAATGGGCAGAAATCTAGGGTTGATCACTTCCTTTCTAGTGTGGATCTAGCGGAGGCTTTCCCTTTGGCCTTTGTCACACCAATGGATAGGCCATTATGGAATCATACACTGTTGTTGTGGAGGTCCAATGAAGGGTCATCTTTTGGCATGTACTTTAAGTTTGATAGATCCTGGTTGTTGAAGGTCGGCTTCAGGGAGATGGTTAAGAAGTGGTAGTCCTTGCAGGTGGAGGGGATGGTGACAGCTCGATTAGCAACCAAGTTGATGGCCTTGAGAGGGCACTTGAAGGTGTATAGGAAGGAGGTGAGAGAGGCGAGGGGAAGAAGGAAGATCGAGGCTTCGGTAGAGATCGGTAAGTTGGACATGTGGGAAGATGTTGGGACTCTGTCTTCAGAGGAGAGGGCATGCAGAGCAAGGTAGCTACACGTAGTACTGGAGGAGGACATGAAAGTGGAGGTTGAACGGAGAACAAAGTCTAGGCAGAAATGGCTATAGGATGGGGACTCCAACATCAATTTTTTCAACTAGATGACGTTGGCTAGGAGGAATTGAATTGATAGGTTACTGGTCGGTGGGGTGTGCTATTCGGGTAGCGGGGAGGCGGGAAGAGCAGCAACTGAGTATGTAGAGTGTTCACAGTTCACTAGGAGGTGTGGGCGAGGGAGGTGGAGATGGACATGGGAAAACGTGCAAGGAATATCTAGTGGCCAGGTGACAGTCCTCACTGCTGATTTCTCGGAAGATGAGGTTAGGGCACCGGTGTGGGGGCTTAATATTGACGGGTGCTCAGGTCCAGATGGCTTTCCTGTACTCTTTTATAGAGAGTTCTAGTCGCTTGTCAAGGAGGAGGTGATGTAGGTGATTACAGAGTTCGCAAATGGAAACAAGGGTTTTGTCACGCCCCAAAACTCATGCCCCTAAACGAGGGTCGAAGTTCCGAGGAATGTCAACAAAAGAGGTGCTAGTTTATTTAAGTCGAGTTGTACCTAACTAAATCGAGCAATAAAAAAAGTTCCATTTATTATATAAAATGAAAGAAAGCATGGAAAGGATGGCACAAATTGATGCAGAAAAGCAGTAACAAAACATAAATTTTGGCATAAACCAAAGTAAAAATATTTTACTTGTCAATAGAGCATGCAAAAACCTGCGCAACCACAATTTTTGTACGTCGACGACTCACGACTGCAACAACCTGAAAGTGAGTCACAAAGCAGGAATGAGCCAATTGACTCAATAGGGAACAAACATCTACCATATCTCAACCAAATAGGATAGTATACAATTTCATTACTGGCTAGTTCTTAGCCTAATCCAACACTTTAGGTTATAATTCCCGAACCCTATCTAGCATGACCAATCATCATGGTTCTACAACCCATTAAACAAGTTGCCTAAGTTCTTCCCATGATTGGGCATTATTTATTCTCTCATTCGCCTCAATGATCAGATTCTGGGAATCATTCCTTTCCATCAGAGGAGATTGAGACACATCATTTCTTTTGAATTCCAACCTGATAGTCTCGCCTTGGCCAGGGTAGAGGCTAGCAAGTTTGTTGATCCTCCAGAAAGGCGTGCCCGTTCTTGACGTATTGAGTACGTTGCTGACATCGGTCAGAAGAGTCTGACCTCTTGGGAACTACCCAAGCCTATGGCTTGCGATCATGAAGCACAAGCTTAATTTGTGTCCAACAAGGACCAATTACAGATAAAACCAAATTGTTATCACAGGATTGGCTCGAATTGTCGAGCCACATCAATACTCCCGATAGGAGCAGCTCCTCGTAGGAGCATAGTCTGTGGGTGTTCTCTCTCAATCTGCCGTCGGACAAGGTCACAACCAATCCCTTACGGTACCCAGGCGAATTCTGTACGTATGGTCGCCAAGTGAGCCTCTAGCAAAGTACTAAGTACCCTCTGCGTCCCTCATTACGCACATAGGCAGATACAGAATCTAGAGTCATGAGTACCTTCGCATCGAGTCGGATTCGGGTACATGCAAGTACCAAACACCAATGACATCCCAAGGCCTGCCACCGGACTAAGAACCTTTCCTATTCCGAGGCAGATCTCCTTGGTAGCCTCTTGCTACCGCAATAGCTTGGGTTCTCTACCCAAGCAGTGAACCCATGGTTCACTAAGTCTAAGGGTGCAGCCTTACGAGCTTATCTAGTTGACTTACCATCATTTGATTCCATTGGGTTCTGTGTCCGGAACGAAGTCCTAGGACCTAGTGGGTCACTTGGGGTCTTACCCAAGGCCTTAAGATCCAAGCATTTTTTCTTATTAGACTCGGGTCGAATCATAGAAGTTATCTTGTGAGATTTAAGCCATTACTTAGCTGATTCAGATTTGCTTTCGGTGTGTTTAGGGAGCTTCACGCTCAAATTATAGGTGCACGCACACACCCACACACACACACACCCACACGCACACACACACATTTACCCATCTAGGGTCTAATTGAAATTTTCCCCCATTCATCCCTGCCCATTGGGGTACTCGTTGGACCCTCGATTTGGTTCTAACATTACATTGGATTTTTAGTATCAGAATCACACCATCTCAGACAAATTAACAAGTTCAACAAGCTAACGTTAGGGACCTGTTACTTATCATTAGTAAACTCAAACAGCATACACCTGTTATGAGGTAATCCTGACCTATTGCTAGGTCAAGATGCCTATCCAATTCAGGACTACAAAACCCGCCTTTTGTGCCCGAGACATGGGTTTTGCACCTCCAAGCCCTCTGTAATCTTGACCACCAATACACACCCACATCTGTACTTTGAACCCAAGAGATCCTTAATCTCAGTATTTTGATTTCAACCCTTAACCTAATTTATTCAATTTATCTCTTCTTAGTGTTCAAACGAGTACACAAGGACCGGTCCTAGTCTTAGGTATTGGTGTTGGGCACCCCCTGCCATGGCTACTGAACTTACTCAGTATCGTATGAGCCACCAGTACCGCTACATGGTTCTTCATTACTAGAATTAAGTCCCCTTTTCACTTGTTCCGATCCAACAAGTATTGATATCTGCCACTGTTACCAGTACTGGGTGTCTGTAGCACCCGGTCCTCAGCTTAAGCCCTCCGTCTGATTACCCATTTTTACCCCTTAACACCACCCATTTAGGATACCATTTTCAGCATTTACCAGCATGAAAGAACCCAAGGAAATAGAGGAATCAAAGGAAAATCCCTCCTATTTACCTGCACTTTTCACCAAGTTACATAATTAGAACACCGATCCCAATGTTCACAACCATGAACAGGTCATAAACAACCAGAGGGAAACAAAGGGAAACACTCCATTTGTTTACCTAAATTATATGATTAACAGAGAGGTAGGTACATCCCACGACTTTTCAAGATGGTTGTACCCGTACAAGGTTAATGATCCATATAAAACCCGCATTAGCAGCCCATTGCTAAAACCAATCCTCTCCTTACCCAGGACTTACACTGGGTGCGTAAGTGCCTCCTACGACATACGGTTAGGTCCCCATATCTTTATCATTACTAAAGTTCTTGCTAGAACTTCCATCCTACCATTTTAGAATTGTGCTTACTTAGCTAGTTAGGATTTCTATACCCTTACCAAGACTCATAGGCTTTGTTTACACGACGCATTTGGCCGTGCGGGTATCCCTGTGACTTGGCCTCATGCATTCACTTTAAAATCTCTCCTTTTTGTTTTTCCCAATTAAGATTTGTGCTTCTATACCC
This sequence comes from Thalassia testudinum, assembly GCA_037157565.1. Lineage (NCBI taxonomy): Eukaryota > Viridiplantae > Streptophyta > Magnoliopsida > Alismatales > Hydrocharitaceae > Thalassia > Thalassia testudinum. Next base: position 12,072,052 of record JAZHRO010000077.1, on the reverse strand, counting down.
TTGCGGAGAGATTCCCTCGCCTTGTTGGGGGTGTTGTGGATTCGTCAGCTACAGTGGAAAGTTGTTGGGATGAGACGTGGTGTCCAACTTTTCGAGGAGGGCTTTCTGACCAAAGGTGTGAGGAGTTCCAACGTCTGCTGCAGGAGCTGGAGGGTTGGGCACCAGAGGAGGGCGATGATGGTTTTCATTGGGAAGGAGACTTCTCTGTGGCAAAAGTTTTCCGTAGGTTGGGGAGTGGCACGACCAACCCTGACACCGATTTTTTGAGAAACTGCAGTCTGATGTGGAAGGCAGAATGTCCTTTGGAGGTGAAGATTTTTGCTTGGCTGGTGAGGAGGGGAAGAATTATAATGAAGCAATGGAGAGCTAGATGAGCCCATTCGGATGATCTTGCATGTCCCCTTTATGATGGAGCGGAGGAAGATATTCAGTACATTTTCTTTCAGTGCCCTTTTGTGGTGCAGGTTTGGCAGCAGATGGGAATCGACTGGATCGCCCATCAGGATACAGGTAGCTTCTGTGAATCTTTCCGCAGGGGTAACGCCTACGGCAGAGATTTTGCCTTTAGATCCATAAAAGATAGGGCAAAGGTCTTGGCGGTCCTGTGGGGCGTGTGGCTAGGGAGGAATGGGGTGATTTTTAGGGGGGAGAGGCCTTATGTTGAGAATTTTGTTTCGGCTATTTCTTCCCAGGTGGTGTTTTGGGGATCTATCTTGTAATTTTGATGTAACTTGTTTTGTTGGAATGAAATGATTTTGGGTGGTTATCACTCGGATAACCGCCCTTTCGCTTTTCAAAAAAAAAAAAAGGGTTTGTGCTTTTAAAGGGCCTATTCTATTTCAAATTAGGACCAACCACCACAGGTCCTAATTATGCCCAAAATCCGAGTTCCATTAGATGCTAACAAGGATTTTAGCTTCCATTCATGGTTACTAATTAGATTAAGTTCCTGATCCTCGTGGGAAAATTCAGTGCGAAATGGGACTACATGTCTCAAATTGGACGTCCAACATCAAGTGTTAAACATCTGAAAATGCAGTTTAAGACGTCTGACACAAACCCCAAACATCCAGAGTCAACCACCAGGGAGGTCCATTCCATGCCAACAGTATTGGACGTCTAGGCTATTCCCCTTGATGTCCAGAAACCAGTCTAGACGTCTAACCATAAGATCAGACATCCAAAAATGGCATCCCACTACAAGCAGCTACAGGCAACTGACTGATTCCTTGGCTAGACATCCGAATATAGCATATTGGATGTCTGATGCAATATTGGACGTCCAATCGCTAGGGGCTTAGTCCTTGGAATGACAATCAAGTTGCAGGGACGTCTAACCAAGGGATTAGATGCTATGATTAAGGATATTAGATGTCTGATAACCCCTAGTACCAACTCCCAAGTTCCAACCAGTACCGGTATTAGGCACCATCAGTCGTTTATCAATTAGCCCAGTCAGTATCGGTACTGAACACCAGTACCGGTATTAGGCACCAGCAGCCATGTATCAAGTAACCTAGCCTGTACCGGTATTGAACATCAGTACCGATACCGGCCAGCCCCAGCCTTGCCGACTGAATTCTTCCAATACTGGTACTGATCACTTGTACCGGTATTTTAGCACCCATTGTATGCCTATCACAAGGCGATACTAGGTCAACTAGTATCAGTACTGGTCACTAATACCGGTACTAGGTGCTTCCAGCTCCCAGCTCACAATGGCAAACACTCATCGAGTTATCTATAAGCCTACCCGACTATCTTGATCAAAACCCTCCATTTTATCACCCATAAACATAGGGAACAAAAGATGGAACAAAAGGGGAAAACTCCCGACCATTTTCACATGCAACATGGAATTGGAACAAAAACATCCTTTTTGGCTATTTCTAGTCATAGGAACAAGAGAATGGATCAAGAGAAGAAACCCTACCTCGAAGATGGAGCTCGTTCTCCTCCTTGCCTCGCTCACAGCAGCAGCAACAACGGCGACGACAATAGCTACAGTAGCAGCTACTCCTCTCCTACTTTCTCATAAGCAATAGCAACAATCGCAGCAATAGCATCAGCAATAGCTATGGTAGCAGCTAGTCGATGGAGGTAGCTGGAGAGGAGAGGGGAGGGTGCACCATGGGAGAGGGGAATTGGCTTGGGGAGAATGAAATGAGGTATTTCTTTTTATTTTTAATTCCTTCTCTCTTTTATATAAAGGGTAGGATAATTTCACCAAGGCCCCTCCACTTCTTACTTGGGCTCCAAGTAAGACCTCCAAACATTATTTCCTTCCCAATAACCCCTCAACTTTTATTTCTTTACCTTTTGTTAACAATTAAAAGGTTATACATTTAGTGATGCCTCTTAATCTATTATTAGGCCACCAATTAGGGTTTTAATTAGCCCATTAAGAATATTACAAATTTAGGCCCTTACATGTTTTGACAAGCTTAACCAGTTCTATCTGTTCTTGTTGTCGAAAAAGGAGGGAGTAGAGGTGATGGAAGATTTTAGGCCAATCGCCCTGTTCAATACGGTCTACTTGATTGTTGCGAAGGTTTTGGCAAATAGATTGTGTGGGGTGCTGCAAGATGTGATCTCTGAGGTGCAGATAGCTTTTGTACTGGGGAGAGGCATCTTGGATGATTTCGTGGTGGTTTCGGAGGCCCTGGCAACATGTAAAAGGAGGATGAAAGCCTTTCTCTGGAAGATGGATTTTAACAAGGCCTATGATTCGCTGCAGTGGCCTTTCCTTTGGGCTAGCTTGGCCAGGAGGTGCTTCTCGCAAATGTGGATTGATTGGGTGAAGAGGTGTGTCACGATGACATCGTTCTTGATCCTGCTCAATGGAAATCCCATCGGGGGTTGGTTAGGAGAGGAGTTCGGCAGGGGTGTTCGCTTACCCTTATGTTGTTTGTCTTGGCGGCTGATGCCCTGGCACGGGCCGTAGGTAGGGTGTGTTCGAGAAACCTCTTCAAAGGTTTTATGGTAGGTGGAGATCTTTAGGTTCTAACACTCCAGTATGTGGATGATACTCTTTTTGGAGGAAGGTTCCTCCATGAAGGCATCGTGGTTACATGCTTTACTTGTGTTTGGTGAGGTGTCTGGCTTGCAGATTAATTACGAAAAATCTAGCTTTTTACTGTTTCATTTGTCGGAGTCGGAAGTGAGTAGGTGCAGTGGGTCACTTTGAATGACGGTTGGAGCACTGCCATGACCCTACATTGGCTTGCCCTTCGCAGTTGGGTGTCCTAGGGTGCAGGATTGGCTTCCGTTGTTGGAGAGGATGGAGAAGAGGTTAGCAAGGCGTGCATCTAAGTTGTTATCCAGAGGTGACAGGTTGACATTGGTCAAAGTCATGCTTTCTTCCATGCTAAGTTACTTCCTTTCTGTTTTTAGAATGTTGAAGCAGATAGAAAAGAGGATTGTAGGTTTGATGTGGGACTTCTTTTGAACAAAACTATGGGGCAGCGGGCAAAGGTGCCAAGTTGGTGAGTTGTGTCGGCCAGTGCAGGAGGGTGGTCTTAGGGTCCGTGATGTGGGGTGTATGAACATGAATCTGTTGCCAAACTGGATTGCCAGGTTGCTGAGGAGGGATCACAACCTTTTTGGTGATGTTATGCAGAAGTGTTATGGATCCTTTTTGTCCTGGCCAACTCTGGAGTCGCTTGAATCTGTTGACAAAGTGGATTGCCAGGATGCTGAGGAGGGATCACAACCTTTTTGATGATGTCATGCAGAAGTGATATGGATCCTTTCTGTCCTGGCCGACTTTGGAGTCGCTTGCGGCTGGGGATTTCCACTTAAAGGGTTGGCCTCGGTGCCCTCGAAGGTGCTTGGTTTCTTCTCTAAGCTTCCAGGGATGGGTGATGCGTTCGGGTTCTGGATGGATGACTAGATGAGTGATGGCCTTCTATGTGACATATTTCTTGGTCTTTTCTCTAGCGCTACCCATAGAGAGGTGACAATGAGGAGCTGTTGGTCCAATGCTTGGTGCTCTAGTTTTCGGGGGGTGTTCTTCGATCAGAGGATGGAAGTGTTACAGGAGCTCCTATAATGCTTTCAAGGACGGGAGTCAGAAGATGGGGTGGATGGTTTCCCTTGGGGAGAGGGAGAATTCTCGGTAAGGAAGGCCTACGTTAGATTGCGGGGTCCATGTAGGTGGTTCATGCTGATCTCAGATTGATATACTTGACGGATTGCTTGCTTAAGGTGAGGATTTTTGCATGGCTGTTGAGGAGAGGAATCATCATTACGAAGGCTTGGAGGGCAAGATGGGCATCGGTGGATGACATGACCTATTCTCTCTGTGTTGGGGAGGTGGAGGATGTTGAACACTTGTTTTTCAAGTGTGCTTTCATCAAATAGGTTTGGAGAAGAATGGTGATAGACTAGATCAACCATGGCGACATAGATTGTTTCTAGGCCTTGTTCAGAAGGGGTGAGTGGTAGGGGAGGCATAACGTTTTCACATCGAAGAAGGAAAAAGCAAAGGTGTTAGCGATTCTTTGGGGTATCTCATTGGGGAGAAATGGGATGGTTTTTAGGGGACAAAACCCTATGTTGCGAACTTTGTTTCTTCCATTTCTTCTTAGGTGGTGTTTTGGGAGTCCTTGTAATTAGCTTGTTTTGTAACTGTTTCTTTTGGTGATGAATGAATTTGGCTGGTTATCATGTGAATATCCACCCTTTCTCTATTTTTTTTTTTTAAAATGCTAGTTCAGTTGAGAATAGACCATCTATCACTAATTATGCCACCTTTTTTGGTGAAAATCTTGTCACTTGGTGAAGCAAGAAACATCAATTATGGTCTCGTCTAGTGAAGTTGAGTATAAGGCTATGGGTGCCCGCAGCTTACCGGGTAATGTAGATAGTATCATTTTTGGTTGATTTTGGAGTAGGTGTGGAATTTCCTATTCTAATGTTTTGTGATAAGTGATCTGGTAGTTGTATTGCCACCAATCTAAGCTTTAGATTGCAGACATCTTCACGAACACATTAACATGCAAGCACGTCATTCTCTGTGACAAGCTAGATATAAGGGCCACCTATGCTCCAACTTCAGGAGAATGCTAGTTTATATTATTTATTTTGTGTCTACATGTTTCCTTACTTTTATTACAGTTTGAGTGCCCTTATGTAATTTTTCCTTCTAGCCTCTCTATATGAGGCCAGGATTTTATAATTACTATTCCACTCTCTTCTATGGCATCTGTACATTTGGCTTTGTTCGTAAATAAGCTTTGTTAGTATTGAGTTGTATGTAAGTAATCGACGGGTATGAATTTGTTTACCTTGTGTGTCTTTATATATTTATACTTACATCCATCTCATTTCCTTTACTTAATGTAGAAAACCCCAGGCACCTAGGGTTGTATGCTCCCATGTTTTTTCCCTCTCGCTGTGGAGGATTTCCCATGTAATCATTTGATGTAATTGGCTTCTGGTGTTTGATGGGTTTTGATGGCTTATATTTTCTAATGCTTTTTAGAGGTTGATTCTTTCTCCCATCATTTTTTGTGCTTAAATTCGTAATAACTTATTACCTGCTTGTATTCTCTCAGTTTAATAGTGCTGATGTTGCTCTTGCCTGCAGGCAGCTGAAAATCTAGGTATGGCAATGATCTACACACTTGTTACATCTTCGAAAGAGTGGTTGATTGAAAAATTCAGTCAGAATGGCAGTCTGGATGATGTTGATAATGATGACACCAAAGATGATGTAAGGGTGGCCTTACCTTTAACTTTTTTTGCTACATTCTACATGCGTTTCATAACATGCAATAACCAAATTCTTTGATTCTGTCTCTCTCATGGAAGCTGCACCATGGTGACCCTTGCCACATGAAACTTCTAATCAATGAGAAAACCCTGGTAGATGACTTTTTTTGCAAATATATAAATCTCCTGTCTGTCTCCTCGGAGGCTCGGACATGCTACTGGGAATGAAAAGTGAAACACACAGATGATAATTCCATTGAAAAAAAGCTCCACTGGGACTCCATAAGAATAGGGAATCATAATCAATGGAGAGGAAGAAGAAAAGGAAAGGTGAAGGAATTACAGGGACAATTTTTCGATCAGGATATGGGGAAAGTGCTTGCCTTATTTGGAGGGCCGGACATTAAGAATTACTTGTAAACCCTGCCCCCACTCCTGGCACCGACCTCCAAGTCATCCTCCCGGATTCCTCCTTGTTGTCATTGGCACCTTTTGGGTGTTTGGATGTGTGTGTGTGGGGTGGGGGTGGTTCGTTACTTCTACACCAAAGGAGTAATAAAAATTATGACAGAAGTAAACATGCTCATAACATCCTTTACGACATTTTTGAACCTAGACCATTCCCCTCTAAAGGCTACCCTATTCCTTTGTAGCCACACTGACCAAAATGAGCCAAGTCTTCTTCCCATTTCTAAAGGCAGTCTAGATGTCATCCAGAGGGAGAGCCTGTGTTCAACGTCAGTGCATAAATCTGGGACCACAATCCTTAGGAAATTTGCACTTTAAAGGTGTATAATATCCATATCACCAATGATCATGAAACATGATTTCTCAACCTTTGTAGCCCATCGTCTCTGTATAACCTTTTTTTACTAATCTCTCCCTCCTGGGTAGCCGCCCAAAAATTTTAATCTTTAACAAAAGCTACATATTCCACAAGGCCATGCAATCCTTCCATTGTGTGTATCACAAAGTCCCGCTTCACTTCTGAAGATATGATAAGCTTTTTTAGCGGGGATTTTTTTCCTAAATAGATAATAAAAACACATTACATGTTTTGTGTGTGCCGTTTTTGAGTGTCACATCATTGTGAAGATTAAGAACTAGGCATGCAAGTTTGGGATTGTCATAGCTATGTACTTCAATTCAAGAATGAGTTTTCTTTATGGTCACCAAATCCTATTTCATTAAAAAAGGGATTTTTATATAACTTTCCTTGTGAATATTCTATATTACGTGTATGCCCTTATTTATATGAACACCATTTACATATCCTACCATCCAACTTAGTATATTAGGGGTTTGGGCAATTGTGAAGGCCAAATTGATCATCCTTTTTACTTTCAAAAAAAAAAAATGCAAAGGCCAAATCTCAATGATGTGTTTCTATTTTTATCATTTTTAACATGATTGAGAAAGGAAAATGAAATGTTATAATATGAAATAAATCCTAGCCTCTTTTATATAGAGATGTGGGACAGAAAAATTGTAAGTCCACTATGGATATAAAAAATAGCAAAAGATGGAGAAATATATAACTCCTCAAGTTAGAGCGTAGATATTCATTAAGCTCAACTTATTGCATAGAAACATGTCTCTTCTTTGGCAATGCCTTTACGAGGATGTTAGCAAGTTGAAGCTCATAGGAGACCTGAGTGGTAATCTTCCCTTCTATTTCTGATTTCCTTATGAAGTGACAATCTAGCTTAACATGTTTCGTCCTCTATGAAAGACAGGATTTGAGGAAATATAAATAGCAGACTTATTGTCACAAAACAGAAGATTTGGAGTATGTACTTGGATCCTAAGATCTGCTAGAAATGAGGTCATCCGCATCACCTTAAAGGCAGTGTGAGCCATTACTCTGTACTTGACTTCAGCACCGGAGCAGGCAACAATAGTCTATTTCTTGCTACACCAAGACACAAGATTGCCTCCCAAGAGTATAACATATCCTAAAGTAGACTTCCCGTCTTCAACTGACCCAACATAGTCAGCATCAAAGTAGGAAGATATGCCAAGATGTCCATTGTCTCTATAGTAGAGTCCTTTGCCAGGGGTCCCCTTCAAGTACTCCAGGATGAGGCATACACCATGCTAATGACTGTAGTGTGGTTTGTCCATGAATTGGTTGACTCTACTAATTGCCAAACTAATATCTGGCCTTGTAATAGTGAGATATGGTAGCTTGCCAATTGTGCTCCTACATTTATGAACATCCTCAAAGAGGGGATTGTCGATCTCTCCATGTCTCCTCCACTCAATAGGTATAGCAGATGGCTTGGTGCCTAGGAGTCCTGAATCCTCGAGAATTTCTAGTATGTACTTCCTTTGAGAAAGTGCCAGGCCATTTTCTTGTCGAACTACCTCTATCCCTAAGAAGTATCTCAACTTTTCTAGATATTTGGTGACAAAGACCTTTTGCAAGAAGGCCTTTGCCTCCTAAATACCAGCTTTGTCGTCTCTTGTCAGGATCATATCATCAACGTACATAGGTAAGATGACAACCCTAGTAATGGCTTGCCTGATGAAAATGGAATGGTTGGATGTAGATCCCCTAAAATCAATCTTCATGACCTTTGTACTCTGCCTATCAGATTAGGTTCGAGGGCTCTATTTGAGCCCATATATAGCCTTCGTCAGCTTGCATGCAAGCTCCCCCTCAACCTTATAACCAGGAGGCTACTACAGATACACCTCCTCAGTCAGATTCCATACAGGAAAGCATTCTTGATGTCTAGTTGGAATAAAGGCTAGTTCCTGTTGACCGCAACAGATAGGATAATATGTATAAATGAGGCTTGTGCTATAGGATAGAATGTCTCAAAATAATCAATGCCATACGTTTGAGTGAATCCTTTTGCCATCAGTTTGGCCTTGAACTTGTCAATAGTGCCATCTGCAAGATACTTGACGGTGTACACCCACTTGCAATCAATGAGCTTAGCTCCAGGGTGACATGGAAAAAGCTCTCATGTGTCGTGAGTAGTTAGTGCCTCCATTTCTGCATCCATGGCAGCCTTCCACTAGATCCTGAGATGCTTGCGGGTAGTCACGGGGTATCATAGTATTGAGCAAGACTTGGCAGAACTATTGTAAAGGAAGGTCCAGATGTGTAGTGGATGTATAGTAAGAAATATGATGTAGCATGCAAGATTGGATAGATTTCTGCAGAGTAATCGGTTTATCATCAGTATCATCGTGACTTGGTGCCTGTGGTGTCCTTATGAAACTATCTTCTAGTGTAGGAATCGACTTAGTAGGTAATGCCGTAATGGAAGGAGGGAGGGCTCTTGATCTCGTTTGCGGTATATTTGCTGTTGACAAGGTGCTAGCTTGATACTGGTTCATTATTCAGAGAATAACGAAACATCCTCAAAGAAGGTAGCATTTGCTGTAATGATGTATTGATGGCTATTCGGATCATAGCACCTATACCCCTTTCGATTATGTGAATAACCAAGAAAAAATGCATTTAACGACACATGGAGAGAACTTATCCTGCTGGCCAAAGGCATGTACAAACAATTACAACCAATTACCCTGAGTGGCAGGGCAAACGAATGATCAGAGTCATGAAGTAGTAGTTGAAGGGGGATCTCCCTATGTAGAGCTAAGGGACCCCGTTGATCAAATAAGGGTAGTAGTGATTATCGCATCGTCCCAGAACTGCTTTGGCACCTTCATAAAGACTAGAAGTATCCTTGTAATACACACTTTGCCTTAGTTTCTGTTGAACGATTTACGAAGCTACGCCAACGTGTTCGGTTTTGGAAAACCTGTCGTTGTAGTTCGAAAGCGAAGGATTCGTGTTCAACAAATAAAATTTATACCGAAATTAAAATTCCGGGTTGAACACAGGGAGGCGAACGTTTGATTTAAAAACTTCGCGTTTCTTTTTTATTTTGTCACGAAGAAATTCAATTTAAACTATCTAAGTATCTACAACAAATAAAAGAGAGAGAGGGAGTAAGAGAGAGAGAAAGAATACTACACATGGAAATCAAAATGAGATGTAGAATAGACAAGGAATTTATCATAAAAGAGTTCGTTCGTTATAACTAGAAAACATAAAACAATTACTCTAGAAAGCATTAAAAGAATGGAGGGAGAAATGTCCTCCTCGACGATCGCTCGGAGGATGAATAGACTACTCTAGAAAGCAGTAAATCTATACTAGAAAGCAGTAAAAAGAATAGGGAGAGAGAATCCTCCTCGACGGTCGCTTGGAGGACGAGCCGGACGGGACGACGCCTGGACGAAGGAGAACGAAGCGGGACGAAGAAGGACGAAGCAGAAGAACGGGAACGAAGCAGCACGCCGTCGTCGTCGCGGGATCCACTTCCGAAGGGGGATGAAAATTTGGACTTTATCTCGTGAGAAGCATCCCGGGTGTGGGACAAGCTTCTCTTGAGCTTTGGAGAGGTAGAGAGGAGAAGGAAGGGATGAAAATTTCGTATGGAGGGGGTCTCCTTTTATAGTTGCAAGGAGTGGGGGCAAAATGGACATTACATCTTCAAAATAATAAATAAGGGGTCTTTAGTGACGGATAAAACCGTCGCTAAAGCCCTCAACGTGGGCGTAGCCGCTGCGCCCACGCGCGCCCGCACGGCTGCCCGCGCGTAACGCCTACGCACGTCGCTTGATTTTCAGCCGTCCGATCGCGAGATCGGACGGCTTAGATCGCGTCTGCGCCCGCTGCGTAGCGCGCCCGCCCGCGTGCGATCGCGCGTTACGCCCGGCGTGCAATCGCGCGTCGTCCTGATTGAGCGCGCGCAGCCGTTGGATCTTCATCTGACGCTCGTGCGCGCCCGCTCGCCTGCGCCTTTCACCCCCTCATCGCGGCTCGAACTCGCGACCTCCGCTTCGCCCGCAGCTGCGTCGCCGCTGCGCTACGCGGGCGAAATGGTCGCGCGGACGCTTTTAAGCGCGAGCGACCGCAGCCGTTGGATCGAGATCCAACGGCGGAGAGGAGACGGTGCGCGGTCTTCACAAGACGCATGCGGCCGATTGGGCGGCTGAGATGGCGCCATCTTGGCCGTCCATCTTCTGGAAGTTGTAGATGGTGCCACGGATGTCGGATTGACTCGATTTTTGTGTCGTTGGGCTGCGATCGTCGATCCGAATTCATCCGTGTGGTCGGATTTGCCATCTGAAGTGCGGATTTACACCATCCTGGCCCTTGATCTTCTAGGGTTCCCCGGTCTCTATCTGATGCTACGGATGCCTGATTAGGGCGATCTTGGAGTCGTTGAACTGCAATCGTCGCCCTGATCACATCCATACGGTTGGATCTTTGATCCGAGGCCCCGATAAAATATTTGCCCTGTCCAAGCACATAAAAGGAGACAATTAACCTCCATTTTATTCAAACTACTCTAAATGCAAGATGATGCATGTAATGCAATATTTATATCATGAAATGCAATCCTATGCTTAAGAACATGCATAAATAGACATTTTAAGTAGTGTAAATGTGTTTACATCAGTTTCCTCTCAAATACGTTCTATTGAGAGGTATATGCACACAGTGTCGGATGTAACTTGCCATTAGTGATGAAGAAAGACTGTAGCTCTTTTTGTATATAAACTCTAGAGCATTGTCATTGTGCAAGTCCGAATGGAAGAGTAGTAGGCATTTTGCACCTCTGCAAAGAATCGTTTCACCATATGAAGGATCTTTGAATGATCCTTCATAAGGAAGACCCAAGTAGATTGATTGTAATCATTCACAAAGACAACGAAACATCTGTGACCTCTTGTACCGCTAACACGGAAGGGACCCTAGACATCACAATGAATTATATGAAATAGAGATGTGCGCCATGCTTTAGCCCGTCAAGAGAAGGTAGAGCAATGGTATTTGCTCAGTTGACAAGTTTTACAGTCAAATCTGACAGAGGTAGGTAGCTTTGGGAACAACTGATGCATCTTCCTAAAGGAAGGGTGATTGAGATGACGATGCCAAAGCAAGGTTTTACAGTCAAATCTAGTAGAGGTAGGTAGCTTTGGGAACAATTGACGCATCTTCCTAAAGGAAGGGTGACTGAGACAACGATGCCAGAGCAAAGGGCCAATTGAAATAGAGGTAGCTCCAACAAAGTGGGATGGTATGTCAAGATAATAAAAACTGTTCTTCTTGTATCCACCACCAATAACCTAATTGGTTTTCTTATCCTAAATATAGCGGCGATGCTTATCAAATACAACATGGCACCTCAGGTCTTTGCATAATCTGCTAACTGACAGGAGACACATGGGGAACTTTAGTGCATAGTAGACCTTCGAGAGCGACAATTGCGATGAGAACTGGATCTTACCAACTGTGGTCATCGAAGAACTAGTACCCTTGGCCACTCTCATCGAAAGTGACTTGTGTAGTAGGTCTAGTTTGACTCAGGGAATTAACCTCTCAAGTGAGATGGGTAGAATTATCTGAGTCTATCACCTCTGGGAACAAAAGATGTCAAATGTGCATGTACATTAGGACGATCAACAATGTGGGTAGTGGTAAGCATATCCTCAGCAGATTGAAGAGAAGGGATCCATCAAAGACAATAGTAGGCAGAGAAGATCATTGTGACAAGCATGAGAAGGCAGATAGGCTGGCAGGGGGAAGTGACCCAAGCAGTAACAACAATACAGGAGACAATAATCAAGATACTGAGATCAGTGCATGGGAGGGGTAATCATAATCGATAGAAATCTCACGTGCATGGAAGCAACGTGCACGTGCAACAACCCACGCGTTAGGGCATGTTACATAACACCAAGACACGTGCTAGGGTCCGAGTGCATGCAACAATCAAGCACGTGCTACGACACAAGACCACAGTGGAGTTGAAACGATAGGTAGATTGGTTGGACCAGTCGAGTGGTGCTTGATCGGTTGGTGTAGTTGTCGACTGGCAACACTACTGGTGGTTGGTGGTGTGTTGGTGCCATTGTTGGTTGGTGGTGGTGTCGATGGAGGTTGACACATGTCGAGATCTCTAGTGTGAGATCTGATGCACGAACAACGATAGATCCTTTGGATCATGGTTCAAAAAAAAGAGAAAAATATTTGGTGGGATATTGAAATGTCAATCTAGGACCATCGCTTTGATAGCATGAGAAAGGAAAATGAAATGTCATAATATGAAAAAAAACCCCTAGCCTCTCTTCTATGAAGAGGTGGGATGGAAATATTACAAGTAAGTTTACTAAGGATATAAAAAAAAGCAAAAGACAGAGAAATATATAACCCTAACAATTATGATTGGATCTTGCTGATAAGATGGACTCTAAGGATCTTAGTTTACCCTAACCTTGGTCTAAATTAGCTCCCATGTGGTTAATTTGTGACCTTCATGCTTAGTGAGGGGCATGAGTGTAACTTTGAGTAACACTACGAGGACATCTATGTTAATATGGAAATATAGAGGCGCTAATGTAATATTTAATGTTTGTAGGGCTTATTTGAAAATCATAAAAAAGGATACCACTTAAAATAAAAAACTCGACAACTCTTTTAGTTATTTGAATGTTAATTTTACATGGATCCAAGTTTCATAACTTTGTTATAAATAGTGTCAAAAGAAAATTTCTGGGAGCCGTCTAAATTTTTAGAAATCAGTTTTTGCATTTGTAAGTTTAACATCAAAACTAAGTCTATTCTTGGGGACTAACTGACCTGGTATCCTGAGAGAAGTACATTCAATTGGGGAAAGATCTTACAGAAATTGTTATAGCTGTTAACAAAGCTAAACGTGAAAAAAGTAGATAATACTTTGTATTTGTCCACTTTTTGGTTGCAACACCTGTATGTATTTTTGTTTTCCGTTGAAGTTTTAATGAAGCAGATGGTTGCCACCTCGAGGTAATCATCCTTCCTCCTTCAAAAAAAAAACTACACAAAACATTATGAGGAAACAATTTGGTACTTTTGCTGTCAAGAAACTACTTCATGAGTCCATCCATGGGTGAAAGAGAACGTGTAAGGATCATTCGGCAAAGATATAGGCCTTCCAAGGACCGTGTGTGGTATTATCATCACATACTAAATGTTCCTTTTGAGCCTGAGTAGTAGGAGAAGACTGAACAAGTGTTGAAAAGAAGCTAGCATGATCTTAGATTTTGGATTTAAGACTTGGAATGACAATAGATTTGAACAGAGGCAACAAAGTCATGTCCCTGATCTTAATGCAGGAGGATCGGTTTATTGTTTGTATTGTTGTTCATGTTCTTGCAAATTGCATATTTCCTCTCTTTTTTCATTAACATGCAAATACTTACCTGAAATGAATTGCAGAGTAAGTGATTGTTAGTTCTTCAAGGCCTATAACCTATAACTATTGGATTAGGTTTAGACTGCTCCTGCATGATTGGCAAGGTGGCTTGGGAGAAATGCCACTATCTTTGGGCATGTCAGAGTTTATGCTGAGAATTTTTTTGCGGAGTGACCGACAAATTTCTGAAGTTGGGTGAATGGGCATTTATTCTCATCCCTAATAATTTTTGCTTACTACTAGACCCGAGTAGTCATACTTCTCTCTCTCAAGAAAAAGAAAGAAAAAACTTCAGGGAAGAAGAGGACAATCTATTTAGTACTTTGAGGAAAGAAGAATAATGTGTCTTATCCCCAAAAGCATATATTCGTTTGGTCATCGTGTATCCACTTTCCCCCTTGTAGACCTGTTAATTTCTTTATTATGTCTGCATAGTGTTGATTGATGGATTAAGGTTGCAATTAAATTTAAATGCTTTCAGGTTATCATTCCCCATGGAGAACCAGTTACCATAGAAACATTCATTGCATGGAGAGAGAGATTTGAAGCTGAGCTAGCATTGGAGAGAGCCATGTAATATTCCTTCCTGTAGTTCATGAACAAATTGTACATTTCATTTTTATTTTTGTTGTTCTAAGTTTGCTACAAGGGCCACCATTTGCTAGTTGTCCTCTTTCCATTTAGAATCTGATACCTGTTTCATATTTTAAGTCATCCAAAACAATCTCAAACAAGAGATCCTATGGAATTTCTCTTTCCGTTTGATCTCTATCCCGAGGATATCTAGTTTTTTTTTTTCAGAGAAATTTTCTGACCTCTCTGTAAGGAATTTTTTTACAAGCTTTCCGAAAACTATTTCATGGTAGACAATTGTGACGTAGACTGACAAGTAGTACCTTTTTGATGGAGATGAACGTTTCCTCTGCCACTAAATTAACCTTATCATCAAACTTCAAGACCTTACATCATACTTGGCAGAAAGTCATATTCTACTAGATTTAATACCTGGTTTGGTGCATGCAATGCCTCGAAACTGGTCCTATTCTCAATATTTATATTTATGGCTGCAGGTTGATGCCTGAGTCTGCCCTGATAGCAACCAAAGAGAGGAAACTTACTGGAAGACAGTGGTTTGAAAGTGGAAGAGCTTCTTCGGTAACTTTTTTCAAATTAAATGGCTTTATTCTTACTCTTGCTATATATCTACCATTTTGCTTATTTTTCAAATGGTTGTGGTATAGTTGGCTTATTAAGTTTAAGTAGACCTTGTACAAATGCTTATCTAGGTGGAGCAGACTACCTAGTCCTGGGTAGATCTGAAGACCTCTGTATATAGTGATTCATCTTGACAGGACAATTTTATTTTCGGAGGTTCATTATCATATGCTCCTAAAACTCCCACAGTTTCTACTGTCTCCAAAAAAGAAAAAATTTCCATGGTTGCATCTATTTACTATAAAATCTGTGCTTGTGTCCTTAGGAATGTTGACTGGTTACATATGCATCCTTCCATAAAAAATTATGCACCCATATTGAATATGGAGTGTACATTCCTTTTAAAAATGCACACGTGCATGTTAAATATATGCACACTCAATATTTGATGATTGAATCAACGATAACTTTGGATCTTGTCTTCTTTAATACAATCAAGCCCCAAGTGGTAATTGATACCTGTTCCATATGTACTATTAGCTTTGATGTAAAAAATGATCTACTCGGCCAAGTAATCCTAGTCGCGCCCCCCTCCAATTGAATAAGTTATATACGGTACTATAGTCGGCAACATCGACTACTTATCCGAGTAGTTGGTGTAGTCGGCCGAGTAATAGGTTGCTTTTTGCATGGAGGTTAATATAAATAGATACATTTAGGTATTATTTTTCTAGGTAAAGTAAACCCTCACTTGCCCTAACACCCTTTGTGCCTCCAACCCCTTTCGTTCGAAACCTACACGTGACCTAATAGGTGACACCCTCCTCCAAACGATTAAAGCTTCTCCCTATACGTAACGCCACGACAACCCCTTACTCCAACCTGACAGAGCATCGCCCCGCCCTCCATGATTCCACACGATCGCCCCTTCCTCTCCCTCTTCGATCATCGCCTTGCCCTTCAGCCCTTTCACCTTCATTGATGCTACTGTTGTTGCTGCTTCAAGCAGCACGCCATTGTTGATGCCTTGCCACTTTGGCCTACTATTGCTGCTCCCTTCTCTCCTTAGTCCTTGCCTTGGTTGTATGTGTGTGTATTTATTTATTTAAAAAATGCCCGATCGAGTACTCCTCGACTACTCCCCCGCATACCGTATACTCTTTAGTTAGTAGCCTGGCTGATTGAATATCAACTATTGACTTTTACAACATTGACTACTATGAATGGACTGGTTACATATATATTAAGGAGATGTGAGATATTAGATGGAATAAAATGTGGAAGAAATTTTTGTTTGAAGTGCATGTCTTCAACCTCCGTCAAGTAGTCAAAGTTTGATAATTGTATCAAAGATGAAGGGTGGAACTTGTCTCTGCTAAGACATCATGCCCTAAATGGTTATTAATTTCTCTTCTGTGGACTTCTACCACCTACCTGGAAGTCCTTGTCACTCTTGAATGCTCTCCTAAGACATGTCCTAAATGATTTTTTATTAATTTCCCTTACAAGGACTCCTACCACCAACCTAGAAGATTAGAAGTCCTTGTCACTCCTGAATACTAATGGCTTCACCTTTTTTTTTACCCATTGTTACATCCTTTTTACCCTTTTTACCTTGATAATCGTCATCGAAGTGTCACAAAGAATGCTGAGATTTGGTAGTTGGAATATTGGTACCTTGATCAACAAGCTCATGGAGATTGTGGATACAATGGTAAGGAGAAGGATTCAAATTCTTTACCTTCAAGAGACTAAGTGGGTTGGTGAAAAAGCAAAGGAAATCGAGAGAACATGTTTCAAACTTTGGTATTCAGGAAGGGACAAAGGTAGAAACGGCGTGGGTATTATAATTCATAAGGATTTGAAGGAGAGCGTGGTTGAGGTTAAGAGATTGGGTGATCGAATTATTTTGATAAAATTAATCTTAGAAGAAGAGATCTTGAATATCATTTCAGTTTATGCACCTCAAGTTGGTCTAGAGGAAAGAATAAAGAATAAATTTTGGGGAGAGCTTGATATGATAGTTCAAGGAATCCCACAGACAGAAATGATTTGCTTGGGTGGAGATTTAAATGGGCATGTGGGAAAAGATGCTTTAGAGTATGCAGGAGTGCATGGAAATCATGGTTTTGGTGTTAGGAATGAAGAAGGGAAGACGTTCCTTGATTTTGCTATGGCTTATGATCTTTTCATAGCAAATACTTTCTTCAAAAAATGGGAAGAGCTTTTGATTACCTTTAAAAGTAGCTTAACAAGAACGCAGATCGATTACTTTGCTTTGAGAAGAAGGGATCGTTTATCTTGTAAAGATTGCAAGATTGTTCCAGGGGAGAGTTTAACTGCTCAACATCGTCTTTTGGTGTTGGATGTTCATTTGAAGAAGGCAAAGAAGAGAAAATTAGTGTCTAAGAATTTGAGAATTAAATGGTGGAATCTTAAGAAAGAGCAAGTAAGATTTAAAGAGAAGATGATGCAACAAAAGGCTTGGGATCTTGATGGTAGTGCTGATGAAATGTGGTTAAATATGGCACACTGTATTAGGAAGATGACAAAGGAAGTGTTAGGCGTGTCTAAAGGAGGTGTTCCAGGACAAAAGGAGGCTTGGTGGTGGAGTGAGGAAGTGCAGGAGAAGCTTAAAATTAAAAGAGCTTGTTTTAAAGCCTTATATCGAGATAAGACTGATGAAAATATGGAAAACTACAAAAGAGCAAAGAAAGAAGCAAAGAAAATAGTTAGTGAAGCAAAAACAAAAGCTTGGGAGCATTTTTATAAGAAACTTGATTCTAAAGAAGGTGAAAAAGATATTTTCAAGTTAGCTAAAGCAACAGAGTGGAAAGTAAAGGACCTTATGCATGTAAGATGCATCAAGGATGAAGAAGGAAGGGTGCTTATAGCTAGTGAGGATATAAAGACAAGATGGAAAAGATATTTTCATAAGCTATTTAATGAAAAACAAAAGAATGATATCTTAGGGGAGTTAGTTAACTTAGAAGAGTATGTGAATCGATCATGTAATCGAAGGATACAAAAAAAAGTAGAGGAGGCTCTGAAGATGATAAAAAGTAGGAGGGTTGTTGGGCCTGATGATATTCCTATAGACGTCTAGAAAATGACGGGAGAACGGGGTATAACTTGGCTCACAAATTTATTTAATACTGTGTGGAGAGACAAGAAGATGCCAGAGGAATGGAGGAAAGTTTTGTGGTACCTTTATACAAGAACAAGGGTGATATACAAGATTGTTCCAACTATAGAGGTATTAAGTTGATGAGTCATACGATGAAACTTTGGGAAAGAATAATTGAAAGAAGGGTGAGGCAAGTCTCTATGGTAACTGAAAATCAATTTGGCTTTATGCCAGGCAGGTCTACTATTGAGGCAATACATCTCTTGAGACGTATGATGGAGACATACAAAGTGAAAAAAAATGATTTACATATGGTTTTTATTGATTTGGAGAAGGCCTATGATTCTGTCCCAAGAGATATCTTGTGGAGAATTTTGGAGATGAGACAAGTGCCAATCATATATATCAACCTCATAAAGGATATGTATTATGGAGCTGCAGCTTGTGTAAAGACTAAGGATGATTTGACAGACTACTTTAATATCACCATTGGTCTGCATCAAGGTTCGACTTTAAGCCCTTGTCTTTTTGCCTTGGTTATGGATGAGTTGACGAAGCATATCCAAGTTGAGGTGCCTTGGTGTATGCTTTTTGCTGATGACATTGTGTTGGTTGATGAGACAAGAGATGGAGTGAACAGAAAACTTGAGCTTTGGAGAGAAGCCCTGGAAAATAAAGGATTACGCATAAGTAGGACGAAGACTGAGTATATGGAATGTAAGTTTAGTAGTAGAGGGAACAACGAAGGGATTGATGTAAAAATTAGAGAAGAGTGCATTCCAATGAAAGATATTTTTAAGTACTTGGGATCCATTTTCCAACATGATGGTGGAATTGATGGAGATATTACACATAGAATTAATGCAGGGTGGTTGAAATGGAGGGGTGTTTTTGGTGTTCTCTGTGATAAGAGGGTTCCTTTAAAAGTCAAAGGAAAATACAATCGAGCTGTGGTAAGATCAGCCATGTTGTACGGTTCTGAATGCTGGGCTATAAACTATAGGCATGTACAGAAGATGTCTGTGGCAGAAATGAAGATGTTAAGATGGATGTGTGGTCATAAAAGAAATGACCGTATTTCAAATGAATTTATTAGAAACAGGGTTAGGGTGGCACCGATAGAGGATAAAATGAGAGAGGCCCGTCTAAGATGGTTTGGACATTTACAAAGAAGGCCACTAGATGCTCCAGTTAGGAGATGCGAGAAGTTGGAGGCTGAACCCGCTAAGAGGGGGTGAGGAAGACCAAACAAGTGTTGGAAGGAAACTATTAAGTATGACCTCAATTACTTTAATTTAAGTCCTAAAATGAATGAAAATCGATCTGTGTGGAGGCAAAGAATCCATATAGTCGACCCCACTTAGTGTGAAAAAAGACTTGGTTGTTGTTATTGTTACATCCTCCATCCAAAATGATCTCACAACGTCTTTGATTCTATTTAGAACTCTACTGCCTTGATGGTCAAAACTTATCATCAATCTTCAGCAGTAGAGCATGTCAATACATTGAAAACTTGCCATTTCATCTGTTTCTTCCACTGCATGTTGGGAATTGAATTCTAGGCACCTAAAACCTCTCCATCCTCTAGCTTTAGATGGTTGAGGCTACTGCCGTATGGATCTAAAACTTGACTACTTCTATTTTACTAGATAATTTTTGCTTAGCATATTAAAGATGTGGATATGCTTTCAACACAAATCTCCTAAAGTGATTGTTGATTAAGATGTTGGAAGAAGTTGAGAAATTTTATTTCCTTTTGGTCTCTTTTGTCATTTTCTTTATGTTTGAGGGTCCTTTTGTACTTTTCCCATTAATCCTCTCTATGGGAGTTTTCTAGAACACGGAGAACTTTTATTATTGGAAAACTCAAAGAAAAATAAGGAGAGATCAATTCTACTTTAAATCCTAATTCAATCTTTTTAATAAAGAAAAACATATCTTAAACCAAATCATATTAAATCCTAAACAAATTTCCTAAAGGGATAATGTCAAAATAGAAAACATAAAGTTAGGAAAGGGATAAGTTGGCAAGTGGATACCTCCTCTACTTGATGTGCACTCCCCCCTAAGTTGGATGTGCACGATCTAGCTTTAGGAAGCAAGCACTCACACTTGCACGTGCATAGGCCTTGCTTGCATGAATGGGGTACGAACTTTGAACTTGGTCACAACTTAGATCACATACTTGAAGACTTAAATTGAACTTCAATTGGGACATGTTCCTAAGCACTAAGTGGCCACCCATCTCAAAAAAAAAAATCTTCATGCTGAGAGAAGAATGAAAATTGGATTCGAGCTTCCATAGATAAGGTAGGAAAATACTTGTGGTTGCTTGGTCTCACACAGACTTTAGCATGTAGACGAACTTATTCTTCAGGCATGTAGACAAACTTATTCTTCAGGCATGTAGACGAAGGTCTCTTCATCAGTGGACATCTAAAACCCGTAGAGTTGGAGCAAAAAATTGACTTAAAGACTTTAGTTGGAAGACAATTCCAAGCACTATAAGGGAGACGATCCCAAGCATTGATATGAAGTGCGGAATACATTCCTAAGCATAGATAGCCCTTCACTAGAAAAAAATCTTCACCCTAGGAAAAGAAGAAAAATTGGCTTCAGGCACTTACAGGTGGGGCTGAGCTTGTAGCTCAATTTTCCCATCACTCATCATCATTTGTGATGACATGACATGAGGCTTTAGGAATTTCCTTCGGGCCAGGGATAGGTTGGGCAAATAGTATGATAGCCACAACAAAACTTGTCTCCATCTTGCATGAAGCGCTAGCGACTGCCATGATTACTTAAGAAGCACCAACAACAAGAATTGTAGCAACAACAACGACATTAACAACCACAACAATAGCAAGAACAACAGTAGCAATAACACCATTGGTAGCAACAATGGTTGTCGTGGTAACAATACCCACAATAGCAGCAAACAACAACAGTGGCACCAACAAAGGGGGCAGAACTGGCACCCCAAGGAAGAGTGGGCACCACCCACTTGGATTAGGAGATCAGTTTTGGTCTTCATGCAGAGAAGAGGCTCTCATGGCCTCTTAGGCATGATAGAGGAAGCGTGGTTCTTTAGATCGAACTTGCTTTGATACTATTTGGGACTTTTCTATAACATGAACTTTTATTATTGAAAAACTCAAAGAGAAACAAGGGGAGTTGGTCTTCTTATCTAAAGAGACCAATCCTACTTTAAATCCTAATACAATCTTCTAAATAAAGAAAAATGTATCTCAAACCAAATCACATCAAATCCTAAACAAATTTTCTAAGACTTTGTTTGGATGTTGGATAAGAGTCATGATTAGGTGACGTGGCGGGGTTAGCATGAACAGTATCATGAACAATGCTAAAATGTCATCTCAAATATTCATACACAACATATTAAGTCACTCCACTTTCCAGCAAAAAAAAAAAAAACCTAATATCAAATATAAAACAAAGAAAGTACAATTCTCTCCTCTTTATTTATGCCACATCAACTTATAATTTATAATACATCCACTTACCTATTACATCTATTCCTACTCTCCCACCACTTAACCAACACCACTAAAATTTATCCCACCTTAAATTCTATCCAAGGGTAAACTTTACCCAACATCTAAATGCAGCCTAAAGGGATAATGCCAAAATAGAAAACATAGAAAGGATTAGGGTTTTGCAATAAGGGAGAGTTGGCATTTCTTCTTAGTATTTTAGTGATGGTCCTAGGCTAGTGCTCGTATCTGCCTTGCTTCTCCCCTCTTGTTTGTTTCCATAAAAATAAGGAAAACTTTAGTTTTTCCTCTTCAACCAAGAGAAAAAGCCTTTACACTCCCTTGACCTTTGTGTCCTTCCACTTCAACTAGTTGCTGCCCCCTGGCCACTAGGTTGCGGAAACTAGCAAGCCACTAACGGTTGTTGTCGACTAGGAATTGGCCCTTAGAGGCTGCTATAGGCCTTGTCTACTCTATACATTCCTTTACTAATGATCATTATGCATCATTGGCCCCCACAAGTCCTTGCTAGAGATGTTGGTGACTAACTGGGGCACCACTAGATCATTGGACAACCCTTAATTCAGCTGTCTTGACATTTTTGTGTTGTGAACTTGATCTTCACTTTACTTTCATAAACTGTATTTTGTAGTGTTGATTTTGGATTTCTAGGGTCTTCAATTTGCATGAGATGGCATCTTTAGATTCTTTAAAGGGTATGTTAGAGACGATAGACATGAACGTCTATAAGAACTCATTTTTTTTTGTCCTTGATGCTAACACCATCATTCACCATAATTAGCTTGAATTAGTTGGAATCAAGAGACAAATGCTCCTAAATGATCGCCTGAGGACCATAATTCCACTCTGGTCCATTTTGAGAAGAAAACAATAAATAGGGTTAATTCTGTAGTTTTAACATCACTAGTGCAGAGTAACTACGGGATTTGTCAGGGGTTAATTAGAAGCCAATTGAGCATTGAAGACCAAGAAGTGGGTCTACACTGACGGAAATAGGGTTTCATGCATTTCGAGAACAAAAAACATTACACAAAATCCTAATTATCAGCCTCGCTTAAATCGAAGAGGTTCTGGTCAAGATAAAAATATCTAAATCTCTTAAAATTCATAGAAAAATATTCTAAGAGGTTTGGTACCCTTTAGTTTGATCATCTGAACCCATTTTGACCTAGAACAGAGTTTCAGACAGGATTTTACCCTGATTTGGGCTTCTGTGCAAATTACCTAGTCAAACATGGTTAAAACTCAAATCCAAGTTCACAATTAGATTTCTTGAGTTCAAATTAGGTTAGGGTCAAAATTTGGGTCCAATTAGAGTCCATCTTAACCTAGTTTGCAATTTAGTTCCTAAGATCTCTATTTCTCACAATCAACCCCTTAACATTTGAGTTTTTTGCAATCAGGTCCCTAACT
Organism: Thalassia testudinum; assembly: GCA_037157565.1. Classification (NCBI taxonomy): domain Eukaryota; kingdom Viridiplantae; phylum Streptophyta; class Magnoliopsida; order Alismatales; family Hydrocharitaceae; genus Thalassia; species Thalassia testudinum. The sequence goes on along the minus strand of JAZHRO010000077.1, from coordinate 12,048,860 downwards.
TTTGTCATCTCTTTCACAAATCAGTCCCTACCGCCATTGATGAGTCAAATCCTACATTGCCACCTTTGACCGACCTAAAGCCCCAGCAAATGAACACCAAATCCCACCAAATTTAGTGGGATTGGTGTTCAGATGGTGAAGAACAACTCAATCAAGATCTGGGACCTTGATTTGAAGCAGCAAGACCATGCAAGCTCGAGATTTCAAGGGATCTTTTTCCCCTGAAACCATAAACAAATCACGCGTCTTCCTCGATTTAGATCTCACATTTGAGCTCTATAAAACCTACCCTAAGTCCTTGCATTCAAATTAGCCCGGTTCAGGCCAAAAAGCACTCTTCCCCTCTTCCTCCGGTCGTCTCCAACTGCAGCTCCGACGACCTCCACGCTCAGCCTCTTCCAACCTCTCAACAGCCAAATTGAGTCTCCTTCCTCACCTTCCTCCGCTCCTTGCCAACCACAGCAAGAGTCCCCAGACCCTCTTCCTTCTCGCCGTCCACATCACCGGAGAAGTTCACCTTGCCCGTGTCCGGCAAGCCATGCCGTCACTGTTCCTAGCTCCTTCGACCACATAGTTAGGTCCTATCTCTTCCTCTTACTTCCTAAGCTTGGAATTAGGTCTTTAGAATGTAGGTTTGACCACTATATCTCCCTCTCCTACTCTATCTTCCCCACGTCTGGTGAGAGCTTCGGTGAGCTCGTGCCAATGCTCCACACAACCAACCAACTTACCATGACCACCCACACCTTCATCTCACCTCCATGAATACAAGCCCCAACAAAATTGGGTACTTTGACCGCTGCACAACCTTGCCGGACGGCCCATCGCTCTGCCGTCTTCTCCGACGTCATCCGGCCACATCCAATCGACGTTCACCAAATTAACCTCATCATCGCACTCCTCATCTCATGACGATGCCTATGAACTATTTTATTTGGGCCTAAGGCCTGTGCTAATGTTTTCATGTCGTCGTCGTGGTCGATTCATTGCCATGCTCTGTTGCCATCTGACCGCCAACTGCCACTCCACCACTTCAAGCAAGCATGGACTTAGCTGGAGAAGCTTCCCAGGTCTCCAATTGAACTTCACCAAACTGCAACAAGCTTGAATTGAAGGGAGCTTCAGAGCTGCCAACGCACGGAGTGGGAGACAGTCCCACATCGTGGGTTTCCCAACCAAATGCAACACATAAAAGGAAATTCTCACCAGGCCTTATTGCCTCAAACACGGGGGTGAGGTTCCCTCGCCTACTCGCTCTCCCACGTGCTCTCTCACACCTCACCTGCCTCACACGTCGGCAGGTCTTCCCTATACTCGATTACCCGACTACCCTATGCTGGGTCTGGATTGAGAATGAAGAGGAAACTTTGAGGAGGGGGGGAGGAGGTTTTGCCTCGAGGTACGTGCACATGTGCCTCGACATTCATGCATCTACGCTCTATACTTAGTTGTTTCAAGAGTTGTGCTTGTGCCTTGTGTTGCTTGGCTTGCCCTTGGCTCTTGGTACTGTTGACATATTTGATACTTGCGCTAACGTGGATATTTTGATGCTTATCTAACGTAGCAAGTGGTTGAGAAACACTGTTGCAATATTGATTTGATTTGAATGCTTTGATATATGTGCTTAAATGAAGGATATAATTGGTGATTCAAATCATTATTTTTAGGATTTCTTAATCTTCTTTTATCCCATTATTCACTGAGATACAATTTGATCTCTATTATTGAATATATTTTGATTATTGATTCTCATTGCTTATCTGTGTTATTGTGCTCATTATTTATAATTGTGATTAGTGATTGATTTGCTATATTTGCTCTCTGCGAATGACCTCGGACTCATTTCTTGTTTTCGAGCACTTATAAATTTTAAATGTTGTGATTTCGTCATTGTACTATGACGCGATCATTTCCTAAAATGACAATTTTTGCTCATCAATAGTCCTTGGTCAAGTTAAACAAGACTAATTATGCTTTATGGTCATAGGCCTTGATGAAAATGGAGGATCATGATAAGTAACACATCCTCATGAAATCAAAGCCCATGATTGGATGATGAATTGTGTGGTTCTTTGGATTAATCATGAAATCATGTATTATAACGCAATAAAAGAGACATGGGATAGCTTGAGGGAGACATACTCTTATGGGGAGAATTCTAGGTGAGCATTTCTGATCAATAATGAGATGACTCGTCTCAACAATTTGTTTTTTAACATTAGGGAGGTGCAAACCTAGGACCTTTAATTCCCAGGCGCAATGCTTCACCATTGTTCTATGCACCTTCGGGCAAATCATTGTCTCAACTTCCTTTCTTGAGGCTTTCCGTAAGAAGTAGAATGCTTGCGGCCCTGCATGTACATGTGAGAATCAGAAGGCATATCACAAGGAGGTGGTCGTCTTGTAGTTCCTTGCAGGCGTAGAGCTTGAGTGTTCATTTGCAAATTCCTAGATGCTAACCATGATGGAGATTCCCAACTTGAGGAGGTCTACAACAAGATTGTTCACTTAGTTGTTCCTTTTACCATTAATGTACTTGGGTCACACAAATCATTCCTTGAAGCTACTTGTGGTTGAGAACATGGAGGCTCAATCACTTGAGGACTTGGCCATGGCTACCAAGGTAAGGACTGTCCTTATGTGCCACTGGTCGAGTTACTGGGTAATTGAATTGCCAGGATGTTATTGAACTTGTCTTTTGTACATTTCAGGCTATCCTTATGGGAAAGATGATTAGTGGAAGCCATAAAGTGGAGTATTGCTTGCAGTCTCCGTATGCTGCAAGTGTCACAATTCCGTCACCACGTCTGGTCTTCATTGGCATTTGTAGTTGGGTTATTTTTGTCAGCAAAGCTCCATTATGTCATTCCTTAGTTTTCTCATAAAACCAAGATCGAGTGCATGTTAAATCAGTTAGGGAAACATCACTGGAGCTCCTACCTACCAGGTCAAAGTCGAAGGTCCAATCCCTATTTAAGTTGGTCCATATGGATGTTTGTGGTCCCATTCATGCTCTTAAGAGTGTAGTACACCTTTATTATTCAATTTTGTTTGATTTTTCTTGTCTTTTATGGGTTTTTCTTCTTAATTAGAAGTTTTATCTGGTTTTCTCATAAAAAATTCTATTTTTGAAATAAAAAGGCATTTTGGTATTGTGATTAGAGTTGTTTGTTTAAATAATTCTTTGCAATTTTACACTTACTGTTTGTGTGATCTTTGAGTCTCATGGCATTATACATCAAACCACTTGCCCTCTAGTTTACAATAGAGTGGAATGCTGAGCATAGACTTTGTTATACACTGGACATTACCAGAACATTCACAATAGTGTACCTTTTGAATTGGGGTGATGCCTTCTTGATTGCTTCCTATCTTATTAATTGCATGTTTTTCATTGCAATTGATGAACGAATTCTTGTAGAACTCTTGTGGCCAAATGGAGAGTCCCTCCCTGTTCAACTTTATGCTATTGAATGTGTTGCCTTTATCCATCTCTTAGGCTCTAGTAGGTTAAGCCAGCTCCCACAATGGTGAAGTGTGCTCGGGGTAATTAAGGGCTTAAAATGCTCTTAAAAAAAAAAAAATTTAGGGCTCAAGACGGGCATTGGTGATCCTCTTTATATGTTAGTATTAGTGTGACATTCTTTGTATCACTCTTTTATTTCTCCATTATAGGGTTACAGGTGAGTTTGGTTTTTGATGTTGCTTCTATGCATGTTCCTCTTATGTCCTTAGAGGTAGATAATTCTAGGTATCATGACCTTGTTGTTGATAAGCTCCATGCTCCCCCTTCAGAGCCTACATGTCCTCAGATGATCCCTAGGGTTTTGGATATTGATGGTGTGATGGATAATGATGCCTTAGGTCCTTGCTAGGATACTGCCATGGAAGATGAGCGATTGGATGACCTGGACATGCTGGTTTCCTTAAGGGAGGCTTCCTATAAGTGCATCATGTGTCCCATTGCCACGAATGTTTGTACTTAGATCCTTCCTAAGGTAATTTTCTTTGGTGCTACCTGTAATGTCAATTCCTATTGTTAGAGTGTGTTTAGGGGTGTTTTTATTATTTGTTTTTTTCACGATGGTGTTCCCTGTACTTCTTTTCCCATAGCTTCTCTCTATATAAAGAGGGCTAGAGTTTCTTTTGAGAATTAAGTCATTTTCATTCTCATTCAACATGGTATTAGAGTGGGGTGAGTCCTACGTGCTTCGTGCTTGGCACCTTTTCACCAAATAAACCTTAGAAGAAAGAGATCTCTGAGTGCTTTTGGTTCCACTTGCCACAACAGCCATTGGCGTCGTTATAGTAGCACCAAAAGTGTCGGCATAGTAGCACCAAAGTGTTGCCAGCAGCCATAACATCATTGTAGCAACGTAAGGGGTGTCCCTAGGCCCACATAGGGATGAGCATTAGGCCGGGGTAGCCCGACCCAGCTTGAGGCTCAGCCCAATTGGGTTGACCCAAGCCCAAGTCCAAAATTAACTTGGGTTGGGCGTGAGTTGTAAATATGATCCATTTATTAAATAAGTCGGGCCTTGTGCCAAGGTGGCCTAAACCCAGCTCGGTACATGTGACCCATTTATAGGCTGGCCTAAGGCCTAACCTATTGGTGCAATTATATCAATATATATCATATATGTATATATATTCATATTGTCTATCAAAATATATATCATATATGCATCATATATTGAACATTAAATAAACATGTCTTACTGGTGTTATTTTTTAACTAACAAAACCTTAAACTCCATTCTCCTTGCAATGCAATCCTACAATCCCATTTGAACTAGATACAAATCATTGACTTTTTGCCATAAAAAAAGTGTGGACAAATTCGAACTAGATATGAACACATAAGATGAGTACTTTTAACTTTTTAATTGTAATTTTCCCCTACTTGATTACATTCGGCTGGCTTGTCATATAATATGTATGTTGAATATTCAACCCAAATATTTACAATGCAAATAGCTGAATCATTTTGATTAGATGTGTACCTACGAGAACTTAGAGATCTTTTAATATACACAAAAGGAAAATATAATAACCTCATCATTTACCTAACTGAGAATGGTAATTATCCTTAATTTACAAGTCATTTTTTCTTACATATACAAAATCATATTGCTATCTATACTTTTAAAATAATTATTGATGCGAAACTCCCACTTACATATTGTTTTGCAGGCGTAAGTGAAATAAACAATGAGACCATGAATAAATAGGCCAGCCCAACTTGACCCGAGCCCATTTTTTTGGGTCGAGTCGAGCTTGGGTTAAGAACATTTATTTTGGGCTGGGCCTTCGGTCACCTTTTCAGCCCATTTATTAAATGGGCTTAGGTCGGGTCGAGCTCAGGCCATAAGGGTCTAGCCTAATGCTCAACCCTTGGCCTACAGCAGTGTCTCCAAGGCCTGGTGCAGGGCCCAGCAACATCTTCGGGGCTTTAGTCTCACTGCTACTACCCTCGATGATAGCCTAAGGGAGCTTCTTGTGCTCCCTTCGGCACCTCAGGTTGCAGTAGATGCTACGGTGATTCGAGATGTCCCTATTTTTACCTTGATTCTAATTTGTGATGTTTTTTCATCCGTTCGTGAGGATTTGAGCCACGATTAATCCCTCATATTTTCTCTGTAGCTTCTAACTCCACATGGCAACATCAAGACCATCTAGCACTCTTGAAGTCAAGCCTATGACTTCCTTTGCCTTTGTTGTGATACAAGGCACCTCTATGAAGTTTAATGGTGTCCATAATTACCTACTTTGGTCCCAAACGTTCAAGATATTTGTTGGACAAAAGAAGCTATACATGCTTATCTAGATCCCTCTTGGTTCCCAATTTGCATATTGAAGAGATGGGAATAGGATATTTACTTAGTTATGAATTGGATGATGAATAGTATTGAGTTGTAGATTATTGCTAATCTGGTGTATAAGAAGGCTGCCAAGGAGATATGGGACAACTTGGCGAAGAAATTCTCTTAGAAGTTCAATCATGCTCATCTAGTCGATATATATCGTCGGAGTTGGCCTACTTGGGGGTAGTGCTCTCCAGTTGACTGCTATACTCAAATGGAGTCACTTTTTGTGTAGTTGAATGTGTTTTAGCTATCGTGCTACGACATGTAGACGGCAATGATAGACATGACAGGTCTTATTGATTACTTAATGGTTTGAGCTTTAGATACTAGCTTGCTTGTGATTAGATACTAGTGATGGATGATATCCCTGATCTGGGGATGATGTATGGGAGGCTCCGGAAGATCTCTCTTGATGCAAGCATCTTGACACTAGTTGTGGGTCCCTCTGTTGCACCTCCCATAGAAACCACTACCTTTGCGGTTTGTGGTGGGCATGGTGGTTTTGGAGCTGATTGTGGTTGTACTTATGAGCCATGCATCCATTATCAGTAGACATCATCCTTTTGAGAGATGCTGGGCTAAGTTTGAAAGGGCTGGTCGAGTCATCTTTGCTGTGATTCAAGGAAAGTTTGTCCCTCTTGGACCATCTTCCTTGCCTACAAATGATTATGCATGCCTCATCCAGCTTCTTTGGCAAGCCGTGTCTCTACTACACCTCAAGATACTACCACTTCTTTTGCTGCTACAACTGGTACTTTGGTTAGTTTAGCCACTACGTCATCCACCTCTTCTTGGGTGGTAGATTTAGGTGTATCTAATCGTCTTATTGGTAAGAAGGATGTGCTTCTCTATGATTGTCACCTGCCATTACTTCTGTTCTTCTGGCAAACGACTCACATTGTCCTTGTACTGCTATTAAAGATGACTATTTTACTGACTCTTTATAGCTATCTGATGTAAATTGTGCCCCTAAATTCTCACTTGGCCTCATGTTTGCCCATAGACTATGCAAAATATTTATCCTACAAGGTGATATTTGACGAGCACTTTATTTTCTTTTAGGACATCCAGGTGGGGAAGATGATTCATTGGGGCATTAAGAGAGATGGCCTTTACTACATCGATGTCCCTTTGGTCCTTGCTGATGCTGTCTGTTTTTGCCGATCATGAGCTTTGGCATGGTTGTCTAGGTCACCCATTTACATTTTGGCTTTGACAAATATTTTCGGATTCCACTATACCAACCTCTCTTGATTGTGAAGCTTGTCATCTTGGGAAGCACCATTGTATCTCTTTTTCTCCTAGAGAAAATAAAAGGAGTTAGTGTTTGCTTGAGTTAATTCATTGTGATATTTAGGGTTCATGTCAAAAAAATCATTGGTCCGTTTTCTGGTATTTTGTCATTTTTGTAGATAATCATAGTCGTTTGTCTTGTGCATTTTTGTTAAAGGATTGGTCAAAGATTACTACTGGACTTCCAAAGTTTTTTAATGAAGTTCAAAATTTCTCTACTACTTTGATTAATATTTTTTGCTGTGATACTGTCACTTGAGTTTATGCAAAGGGATATTCAGGAGTTTTTGATTAAAAATGACACCCTTCATCAAACTTCTCGTGTCGGCACTTCCTAACTAAATGGTATGGCTAAATGTAAGCCTTAACATGTTCTTGATGTGGCCTGTACTTTTCGCTATGAGCGTTCTTAAACATTTTTGAGGGGATGCAACACTTACTGCCACTTATCGAAAGGGTTTTGTCCTTTGTTCTTAATGGAGATACACCTTTCACTATTCTTTAGCCCAATGATGAACTTTTCATTTTACCACTGTGGATTTTTAGATGCAATTGTTTTGTTCATTTGTTTGGGATGCTTGACGAGCTTTCCCAAGGTTAGTTATGTGTGTTCTAAGATATGCTTGATCTCAGAAGGGCTATCGTTGTTTTGATCCTATGGTGAGGTTGTTGATGTCTCCTTTTTTGAGAAGGTGCCCTTTTATTCTGTTGAAGGCTCCTCTCTTGGTTGGATCACCTACACCTATGAGCATTGTCTTAAGGACCCCTTGTCTGTTCCCTTACCATCCATGCAGGTTAAAGTCCCTAGGAGAGACCATATGATCTATCTTCCCCATCAAAATTTGATCTGGATGCTCCTTCTCTTCAATAGACAAAGGATTTGCCCATTGCTTTAAGGAAGGCAATAAGGAGGTGTACTTTATATCATGTCCCATTATACTGTTGTTGATCATCTTAGTCCTACTTTACAGAAGTTCTTTACAACTTTATCTGCCATGGTAGTTCCTAGGAATTATCATGAGGTTGCATAGGACCCAGGTTGGAGACAAGCCATGGATAAGGAGATGACGACTCTTACTACATGAGGAACCTGGGAATTGACCACTCTACTAGATGAGGCTACTGTGGTTGATTGTAGATGGGTTTATACCGTCAAGTATAAACCTGATGAGACGATTGAGAGGTTGAAGGCCAGATTAGTGGCTAAGGGTTATACTCAGACATATGAAGTAGACTACGTTGATCATTCTCTCCAGTAGCTCAACTTAACGCTGTTTGTGTCATTCTTTTTGTGGCTGTTAACAAGCAATGTCCCTTATATCATCAGTTTGATATGAAGAATGCCTTATATACAGTGACTTGTAGGAGGAAGTCTACATGAACTAACCACTAAGCTATGCAATTAGGGGGGAAAGGTTTATCGCCTAAGAAAGGCTATATATGACTTGAAATAAAGTTTAAGAGCATGGTTCCTGGGTGGTTATTTATAAGATAATCACCCTTTCCCTTTTCAGAAAAAAAAAGAGCATGGTTTTAGAGGCTTAGTGTGAAAATTCAAAAGATTGATTTTTTTTTTAGATCCACCTTTGATCATTCTATTTTTATGAGGCGTAGTAAGTCAGGTGTTGTGATTTTGGCAGTATATGTTGTTGACATGATTCATACTGGTGATGATGTCATAGGGATTTAGGAAACTAAAGATTTCTTGCAGACTACCTTTATTACAAAGGATTTAGGCACTCTGAGGTATTTTCGAAGTTGCCAGAAACTCTTATTACATTATTCTTTCATAGAGGAAATATGTTATGGAACTCCTCAAAGAGACTGGCTAGCTTGGGGCCAAGCCATCTTTTCTTCCTGTTGAATCCTAGGGGCATCTAGAGGAGGACAATCCACTCTTTTTTTGAAAGAAAGGATGATCCGTTATTTGAAGACAAGAATAGGTACAGAAGCATGCTTGGCAAACTATTTGCCTTATCCCTATGGCTAGGCCAGACATCAGCTTTGTAGTTGGTTGCCGCTCGTCTCTTGTTCTAATATTTCGTCGTAGTACAGTATAGAGAAACGGTTACCAGTTTAATACAATTTGTTACTTGGAAATAAAAGTTTTTCCGAGGTCGAACTCAAGGAGCAAACTATATTCTAGAAGTACAATGTTTCTATTATAAAAATGAGAGAGAGAGAGATTTGTCTTGTTGGCTTTTTCTTCTCTTCTTTCTCTCGTCTTTGTCCTCTTCTTTTTCTTCTCTTTAGTTCCTCAGTCTTCTTTCTTCTTCTTCTTTCTCTTCTGTTCTTTTGTTCTTCTTTTCTTTCTTTTGCTTCCAAGCTTTTCTTCTTTCTCTTCGTGTTCTGCTTCTCTCTTCTTTCTCCTTCAGCTCTTTGTCTCCTTCCTTCTATTCTTTTTCTTTCTTTCTTCTTTGCGGTGCCTGCTCTTCTTTCCTTCTTTTCTTTTTCTTCAGAGCGTCGTCTGATTTTTCAATCAGACGACTTAAGTAGCCTCTGCTACAGTGCGTCCTCCTTTCTTCTTTCTTCTGTGTCTTTCTTCTTCTTCTTCTCGCAGTCCTTCTGCTTTGCTTCAACCAGCCACGGCTTTGGCTGCTTCTTCCTTCTTTCTCTTCTTCTCTGCCTGCACACTCACACAGCTTGGTCAGGGCAAAACCTAATCCTACCCTCCCCCGCATCTCTCTCTCTCAGATTTCGCTCGTAGGATAGCTCTCCCAGAGTCGCTGGGTATTCGGGTTCGGGTCGTGCCCGGGTCCAGGCCCACCGGCGTGTGGTGGTGGGCGAGGAGTGCAGGTCGGGTATACGGGTCGGGCCAGGTCCGCGCGGGGGGGGGGGGGGGGGGGGGGGGGGGGGGGTGGTCGCGGACGAGGCCGGGTGAAGCGGGTGAGAGGGACCTCACCCCGTGTAATTGAGGCGATAAGCCTACAACACTTTTCCAATTTATGCGGGTGCGCGGCTTTCAGAACTACCGAGGTGGGACTAAATGTCCCACCCCAAATTGGCGCCTGCAGCTGAGAGAGCTGCAGGCAATTACGGCCGTGTGCAAGGCTTTCACCCCAGCTGCAGGCCTGGGAAGCTGCGCGGGGGCGAGCCGCGCGTCCTGGAGTGCAAGCCTGGGCGAGGGCGAACCTGCAGCTGCAGGTGAAAGAAGCTCCACCTGCTCAGCAATGGCGGCGGAGGACGGGTGGCCTGATCACAGAAATACGGCCTCTCGGCCTAGTCAGAAGGTGCAGGGAGCTTCGCCGGAGTGCGGCGAAGCTCGTGTAGGTGGTGGCGAGGCGTGGGGCGGAGTACAGGGGCAGCCCTAGGTCGGACTGTGGCCGCGAGAATGGGTTTGTTCGGGGGGTCTTTAGGTAGCGTATAGCAGGGAATGAAGGGGGCGAAGCTGTGGAGTGGAGTGGGGAAGCTTCTGAGGTGATCGGCGAGGAGTAAGGGGGTCTGTGGCAGTGGAATGGGCTCACCGGAGGGGGTGGTCGGAGACGGAGCAGGTGGAGGTGGAGGTTGCGTGTGGGGGTGCGAAAATGCAAATTGACAGGGGAAAGTTGAGAGGAGAAGGGGAAGCGTTTACCTAAGCTCTGGACGAAGGGGGAAGGGCGGAAGCAAGCGGCAATCGTATCGACTGTCACCGGAGAAGAAGATGCCCAGAGAGAGGGGGCGGCGGTGAGGAGAGAGCGGGAGGGCGCGCGCTGGGTGCGGCGCGACGCGGGAAGAGCGGGCGAAGGCGGCTCTCCTGCTGGTATTGCGGCAGAGCGACGAGGAGGAACCACCGGAGCTAGAGGGCTTCTGCCGGAGTGGGAAGAGAGGAAAGATGGGGGTGTTTCTTCGTCAGGACCGAGCTGGTGAGTTCGGCAGACGGAGGCGGCTTTTATAGAGGTGAAAGCAGAGAGGAGGGCGGAGGGAGGCGACGTGCCTCCCTCGCCGGAGGACGGCCGGAGTAGGGACCCATACCTTCCGCGCGTTTGCACGGAAGATATGGGCTGCCGCAGAGACCATGGAGGTGTCCCTGCGACAGCAGACGTCGCAGGGAACCCCCGGTTGTATTGGCAGAGGGTCTCCCTCACCCTGCGCGGCGCCATGCGGGTTTTGCAGGGAGGACCCAAATGCAAAGAACGAAGAAGACTTAGGGGCCAATGCGAGGGTTTCAAAAGTTTAGGGTCAAAAAGTAATAGATGAGGATCAAAATGTAAAGTCGGTCAAGAAGGTTTCTTCTTAGGCTCAAGTTTTTATACATGACTAACTAGGACTTAAGGATTCTAATGGTGAATTTTATTTCTAGATCAGACCTTGTTTGACCGGTCAATTTACGTAAAAACCTAAATTAAGTCATTAATTGGTCATGGTTCCCAATGTAGGTCAAAATGGGTTCCTAAGGCCAAATTGAAGGTTCTAAACCCTAGAGATTATTTTTCTATGAATTTTAGAGGGTTTAGTCGATTTTTTTCTTTGCCTCGAACCTCGTGAATTGAAGTGGGTTTGTTTTAAGGTTACATGATGTCATTTAATTCCTTGGAGTTGCTGTAACCATTATTGGATCAAATCATCCCACTTTCCTTTTTATTAGGTTAGTTTGACCTATGTTTGGATCCTGAGTCACCCTGTTTACTGATTGCGTTGGTGAAATTACATTTTTACCCCTTTGTTTCTGTTTTCTTCACAAACTCAGAATTTCCTTGAGTCAAGCCTTTCTATAAGTTATGTAGGAGCTTTTTCTTGCAAATCTGGGTTAGATGGTGCTAGTTTAGGGTTTATGACGAGGTTCTCATCAGTAGTCAATAAAGCATGTCAGTTCATGAAGAACCCTCATTATAGTCATTAGCATGTTATTTGCCTTATCCTTAGGTACCTTAAAGGGAATTCTGGAAAGGGCCTCTCTATGTAGAATAATGGACATGTGGACTTGTACTTGTATTCCGATGCAGACTATGCAATATCTGTGGAGGATAGGAGATCCACTACTAGATATGCCACCTTCCTTGGCGGCAATCTTGTTACTTGAAGGAGCAAGAAGCAAATTGTTGTTGCTCGATTTAGTGTAGAGGTTGAATATTGGGCCATGGTTCATACAGGGGATCCATGTTTCTCTTCCTGTGTCTTATGTTTTGTGACAATTGCTCAACTACTTTCATACCCTCCAATCCTGTCTTCCATGAGTGTACCAAGTATATTGAAGTTGACTGCCACTTTGTCAAAGATATGGTTATTATAGGGTAGTGCTGTCAAGGCGCTCGCCTGAGGCGAGGCGAGGCCATAGCACCTTGGCCGAACTCAGGTGAGGCGATTTGCTTTGGGTGACGCCTGGGCGAGCATCTAAGGTGTAGGCGTGAGGCGCTGCGGCGAGCGCCTGACCTACGTATGCAGTAAAAATCCGATTCCAACCCAAATAAAAGAAAAACTTTAAAACCCAAAACCCACCCTATGTATGTAGTAAAACCTACCCATCCCTTCGTTTGCAGCCACTCGAAGCTCGCTGTCATCGCCATCGCTCAGAGCAACTCGAACCTCGTCGCCATCGCCGTTGCTCGACGCTGCTTTGTAAGATCTCTCCTTCTCATTGCCCCTATAGCTCATCGCCCCCATCGCCAGGGTAGCTCATCGTTGCTGCGATGCCTTGCAGCTCATCGCGATCCGCGATTCGCAAGGGCCACGGGGTACATGGACTGTGCACTTGGGCGGGTATTGTGCATTTAGGGCTTTGATTTTTTTTTTATTTACTGTTTATTAGTTTATTCATTGTGCATATATTTTTTTAACTGATCATTAGTTTTAGGTTAATGTATATATATTTTTTAGTTATTTTTTTTATTGATAGGTCATTATTTGTGATGATCTAACTATTAAATCATGATTTAGATATTTCTGAATGGCTGCTGTAAGTGGGGATGATGCATATTCTGCAATGAGTGGAAAGAGATCCTGTTTGGAAGTATAACTTTTTAAAGAATGAAAATGACAAGAATGCAGTTACTTGTTCCTTTTGTGGGATGACTGCAAAAGGTGGAATATATCGAGCCAAACAACATCAAGTTGGATCATACAAAAATGCATTAGCTTGTCGGAAATGTCCTCCAGAGGTGAAGGAGGAATTAAAAAATTACATGAGTGAGAGAGATACAGAAAGAGGCCTTTTGTGGTGGTATGCCTGACTTTGATGATTGGGAGAATCCGATTGATGTTGAAGATTGTGAAGAAGAAATGGACGTAACTGCTCCAACTAAGAGAGTGGTGACTGGTGAAGTAACACAATTTCCATCCCTAACAAAAAATAAAAGGGAAAAGGACCCATGGACATGTTTATGAAAAGTAAAGGAAAGACTCCATTGAGGCAAGGTAACCTCAAAGAAGCATTTTCTAAGGAGATGCGACCTAGAGCAATTCAAAGATTGCTCGTTTTTTCTATCAAACCAACATTTCATTCAATTCTGCTAAATTGGAAAGTTTTAAAGAAATGATTCAAGCCATAAGAGAGTATGGGTCAAACTTAAAACCCCCTTCTTACCATGAGCTTAGAGTTCCTTTATTGAAGAGACAGGTGGAGTACACACAAGAATTGATGGTAGATCATAAGGAAGCGTAGGCTAAATATGGATGCTCTATTATGTCAGACTGTTGGACTGATAGAAAGCAAAGGAATATCATCAATTTAATGGTGAATTGTGCTAAGGGACAATGTATGTTGATTACATTGATGCATCATTTATCATCAAAACGGGAGAAAAGATATACGAGTTGCTTGACAACTTTGTGGAAAGAATTAAAGAATCTAATGTAGTTCAAGTCATTACTGACAACGGAAGCAACTACATATTGGTAGGTATATTTTAGCTAGATATATTTTAATTAAAGTATTATTTACTGTGTTTTAAATTACTAACGTATTTCATTTCTTTTCTAGGCAAGTTTTTGCAAGAAAAGAGACCACACTTGTATTGGACACCTTGCGCCGCTCATTGTATTGATTTGATGTTGGAAGATATTGGAAAAATCCCAACAATCAAGAAAAATATCCCAAGGGCCATCTTTGTTGTGGGGTTCATTTACAACCACATTGGAGTCTTAAATATGATGAGAGGCTTCACCAACAATAGGGAGTTGGTGCGACATGGAATTACTCGGTTTGCTACAACATTCATTTCCTTGCAATCTATTTACAAACAAAAATATAGTCTAAGGACTATGTTTACATCTGAGAAGTGGGCAAAATGCAAGTGGTCTAAGGAGATGAAGGCAAAAAAGCTAGGGACATTATTTTAATGCCTTCATTTTGGAATTATGTGCTTGAAACTCTCAAGTACATGGGACCTTTGGCGAAAGTTCTTCGGCTTGTTGATGGTAAGAAGAAGCCACCCATGGGATACATTTATGAGGCGATGGATCGGGCTAAAAAGGCCATTAAAAAAAGTTTCAAAGGGAATGAGGATAAATATAGGGAGGTGTTTGAAATCATTAATTGAAGGTGGGCATGTCAAATGATGCACCCATTACATGCAACTGGTCATTTTCTTAATCCAGAGTACTTCTATGACAAACCCTCTATGGAATTCAATGAGGAAATCATTGATGGGTTGTACAAGTGCATACAAAGATTGACACCTGATACACATGTACAAGACAAGATAGCAAATGAATTATCTTTGTATAAACATGTGGAAGGGATTTTTGGAAATCCAATGGCAATTAGATAAAGAACAATCAGATCACCAAGTATCAATTTGTGTAATGATTTAAATTTTGATGTAACATAATTTATCTGTAAGTAAAGACTAATAAAGCATCACTTTGCAGTGGAGTGGTGGAGCTTATTTGGAAGTTCAGCTCCAAATTTGTAGAGGTTAGCCATAAAGGTCTTGAGCTTGACATGCGGTGCCTCTGGATGTGAACGTAATTGGAGTGTATTTGAGCATGTGAGTATGCTTTCTCAAATATATGACAATGGTATGATCATTAAGTTTGTTTGATAATATGATTTATATCTTAAGCACTTCTTTAATAACTACAGATTCATTCAAAGAAAAGAAATGCTCTTCATGTTGTTAAATTGCAAGATTTGGTGTACATCAAGTACAATCAGGCCTTGAAGAGTCGTTACGACCTACGAGACACCATCGACCCCATTGCATTCAACTCCATTGATTATTCAAATGAATGGTTGATTGGAGAGATGGAAAATGATGATCTAGAAAATTATCTAGTTTTTTGTGACGATACTTCGACTTGGGGTCAAGTTGCAAGGGCATCTGGAGTTACAGAGATGAGAACCTACACAAGAAATCGAGAAAGACTCCATCATGCTACATGACCATCAAGTTCAAGACCAATGATTGCAATTCCAGAAGATGAAGATGTAGAGGAGTATGTATTAGATGCAGGAGAAGAAGAGCAAGACTTAAACTTTGAGGGAGATGAGAAAGACGAATTTACTACGGACTTGTAGAGCTAGTTGTTTTAGTTTGTGGCATTGGATTATCCAAAACTTTTGGTCATGCTTAAGTTTATATTTTTTTGCATGTGAACCTGGTAATATGGTGGTTGGCGATACTAGGATTTGTTTAAAGTCTTAGTTATGTACTTTCTATAATCTTTGGTATGACTTTTGTTTGGACATGTACTTTTTATTCATGAATTTCATTGTTGGATTTGTGTTTTTGCTTATATAAAATACTTTTTATTTGGCAATTTTAACTTTTATTTCACATTTTTGCTTATGAAATTTGTTGATGGATCCATGCATGAGATTATAAGATCATATAATTTATTGATAATATATATATATATATATATATCAAATAAATAAATAAATAAATTAACGCCTCATTTGTCTTGGGCGAGCGCTTAGGCTAGCGCCTAGCACCTCGGGCGTTTCGGACCCCCCTCACCTTTGACAGCGTTGTTATAGGGAAGATTAATATCCAGTGACACCTCTGAGCAGCAAATTGATAGCTTCACAAAGGCATTTCTGCGGAAACGGCATTACTTTTTATGTAACAAGTTAGGCATGCTTGATATATATGCTCCAATTTAAGGGACAGTGTAGAGCATGTTTAGGGATGTTTTTGTTATTTTCCTTTTTCATGAGGGTGTTTGATGTACTTTACCCATATCCCCTCTCTATATAAAGAGGATTAGGGTTTCTTTTGAGAATTAAGTCATTTTCATTCTCTTCCGAACACTTATGTCCTATTGTTAGACGTTACTTGACCTTTGATGGTGACATGTTATAAAAATGTCTATCTTGTCTCTCGTGGTACATGGAAACTTATTGATCCACCACCTAATGCTATGTTGCTAGGGTCTAAGTAGGTATTCTTTGTGAAGCACAATCTAGATGGGTAAATTGCTTGATACATGGCCATACTAGTTGTGAACGGGTTCATCCGTACATATGGGGTTGACTTCTTTGACATTCTCTCACTTTTGTAATGACTTTCTTTGATTAGGATCTTGTTATCATTGGTGGTTCATTGTGATTGGTGTTTTCACTAGCTAGACATAAAGAATGCCTTTCTCTATATAAACTTACTAGAGGTGGTTTACATGTAGCAACCATTAGGGTTTTATCTCAAGGAAAATGTTAGAAGGTTTATTGCTATCACAAGGCAATCTATGACTTGAAGTAGTCACATAGCATGGTTTCAAAAGTTATCTAAGGTAGTAGACACTCTTGATTTTGTTGATTATCCTTAGATCATTCTTTTGTATAGAGCATAATGTGAGAAATAGTAGTGATGCTGGTATATGTCGATGATATCATTCTGGCTAGTGATGATGCTTTGGGCATGTGCGATTTGGAAAAATGCTAAACAAATAAGTTTATCATCAAAGATCTTGATCCCCTTCCATATTTTCTAGAGATGCTACTTGTCCATGGCAAGTGGGGTGTAATTTTGTCCTAGAGGAAGTACGATATTGATTTACTTTAGGAGACTGGGAGTCTAAAAGCTAGTGCAATCCATATTCTTATGGATCCAAAGATCCACCTTTGTGATGGTACTTTGGAGTCAATAGATGCTCCTCAGTACCGATTCCTAATTAGGAAGCTACTCTATTTGACTATTACATGATATCTCTTTTTCTGCTGGTAGGTTGGGTCAGTTTATGAACATAAACCTACCAAATTCATTGATGATGGTGATGCGACATTTGAAGTGTTCTCCAAGAAAAGAATTACTAATTATGAAGGGCACTTGATATTGTAGCATATGCAAATTTAGATTATGTAGGATGTTCTGTGGATAGAAGGCCCACAACTATTTTTTATATTAATGTGGTTGGTAACTTGGTGATTTGGAGGAGTAAGAAGTAAGTTGTTATATCCTTATCAAGTGTACAGTCCAAGTATCATACTTAGACAATACTAGAGTTGAATTCCTATCTTATCAGACTTGCATGTATCAGTGGAGTCCACTATGTTTGGTATGTCATGTGGGATATGATAGCCTCTTTCTTTGGCATGATCTTAACATGCTCCCTGCCTAGCAAACTAGACCTTTTTCTCAGTCCCCTACTGCTTTCAACTTTTGTTGGTTCAGATGACTATATATCCGATGCCTTAGCAGATAATATATTTCTTTCCAATTCTCTTCTGTGAAGACACCTGGTGCTGTACTTAGAAGAATGGTAGCCATCTAGAAGAAGGTCCCTTGATGTTTCATCTACAAGCTTAATATCAACTTCAATGTTCCCCTAGGTCACACATAGACTCAGTGCCTGAGCCTTGCCTCTCCTTAGGTGTACACCGGTGAGGGTACAGGCTATGGCAATGAAGGGAGCCTTTCCTACGACTATAGGTGAGCACTAGGGGAGTTGCTCTTTCGAGGAGCTAGGCATGTGATTTGGTAGTTTTGGCTCGACCTTCTAGAGAGATATGATTGTGGGATACGGGGCTTAGGTGCAAATATGCATAACCATGTATGGTAAGTTGTTTTGTTTTCCTAAGAACGAAACTCAGATTAGTTTCTAATCAACCATCTCAGCAGGGGACTCACAGTGTTGAATGCTGGTAGCTTACATATGCCAAGGGCTTAAGGCTAATTCTCTCTGTGACCTCTAATCACCGAACTTGCTCTCAACTTCCAGGGAGCAAAGGAGTAAGGGAAAGTAAGGATCGTTTCCTTGGTTGTTCTGTTTGCCAAGTGAAATTGTCTTGTAAATGGAGTAGGGGTTTTTGGATTCCTCTGTCCTAGTTCGACTCCTCATCTCTCTTCCATCCCAATGAGTGTTTGAACTAATCCAAGTTGCCTTTGAGGTTGGCTAGGGGGATCTGACATTCCAATAAACATGTGTGCGCCAGGGTTCAGATGAAGCCAATACCTACCAGCAAAATCTCCCAACTACATTGGAAAATATTTTTTTAATCCATAATATAAAGAAAGCATTGATCTTCTTCTACTCCTTTCTCTCAAAATGAATAAATCTTTTTTTTTTCTAGAAGGAATTGTAATGTTTTTCTATGGGATTGCAGGTCTATTTATGAGCTCCTATTTGTGGTGCACAATTTTGTGGAATATAGATAGTGGTCATGATTGATTCGATAGCAAAGAAGGAATAATATGTGTTTTTCTTTGGGGATTCCCTGAAAAGATTGATGCCACGTGGAGGTAGAAGGCCTTGAGGTTACAAACTTCTTTTCTAAGGGAAGAAGCAGGGTGATGAGGAAGCAATGAGGTATCTGCTTCGAACAAGCAATCAAAAAAGAGAGGGTGATGAGGAAGCAATGAGGTATCTGCTTCGAACAAGCAATCAAAAAAGAGGTGCACAATCCTTTGGAGAAACAATACAGAAACTACACCAAACATCTGGTCTTGGTGCAATCTTTTGCCGAAAAACTTTTGACATAGTCTGTCTCCTCCTTGTCAGCCACACAAACACCTTTACCTTGAGAGCTACCTTTGCCTTCCAAATCATATGATAATCATATGCCTTCTCTAATGTGAAGATCCTTTTGCAGAATTTTTGGTTTAGTTCTCCACCCAAATGGCTCCCATCTCTCCTACCAGGCATCGGTTTAAAAGGGGCCATATCATCAAGCATCATAATAAACCCTGCCAATCATTTTTCCGGTAAATTGCCAAGCAAGGTAGGTGTTTAATTGCCATTACTACTATCTGCCCCGCTGTAAGTCTGCCACTGCAAACAATATAGGGAATTTTTCTACCAGAACTCCTAATGTTCTCCAATCATAACTACTGAATTTTGAAGTCCACCACATCTTCAAGTTAGGAATAAAAAAATCCCTCAGAATAGGCATAACCTGAACAACGATCTTCCAGAAAGATGACCTCCCTTGATCAGGTCAGCCTCAAATACATCTCCCAGTTCAAAATCCTCCTGTAGCAAGCTTCTAACACATCAGTCACAAGGTCTTTATCTTCATCCCATGCTCTTGGCAATCCACTTTGATGAAGTCGAAATTTCTTTTGTCTCCTTTATCACATATTGTTACTTGGAAGTGGGAGTTTGTTGCGCAAGAAACATGGATGCGCTTGCCCTAGCTATGGTCTTCTTTGCTCATTATTTTGCAAGTGATAGTTGACCACATGCAGTGCTATAATAAGGGTAGTCATTTGTTTTAGATTTTTCACACCTCACAATTGTGGTGATTATTTAATCCACCGAATGTGCTTTTCCTCATTGATCGTTTATGCTGTGGATTGGCTGTTAATGCAGTGCCTTGGGCTGTGTTGTATTGTTTTCTTATCATGCCCAGATTGCCTTGAGACTTTATTCATCTTTACCTCATGTTCCTTTAAATTATTTTCCAGCAGTAATAGACATGTGCCGTTGCTTTATTATCTCATGCTTGTATATAAGACATGTCTAAACTCTACACTTTCTTGTACACGCTTTTTTTCCCCTTCTACCATGTAGAAAGGTGCAATTGCTGTTGCGGAGGGGTCGGAGGCAGAAGAGGAGGAAGAAATTGAGTTTGATGATGACTTTGAAGGTGATTTATCTCTTCGTTGTTTGGCAATGCCCCAACTTGTTTGTTATTTCTTTCAGTTATCTTCCTTCTTGAGAAGCTAATTAAACTGTATGTGGTTTTGCATTTCACAGATGATGAAGATGACATGCTCGAACATTATCTTGCAGAGAAATCGGATGAGGGAGCAAAAGTAGTATAAAATTTCTGTACTTAATATGTGGTCTCTTCCTGAATTCTCTCAATTGTATTTTATAACAATCTCCTTAGGTTTTGTTACAGTTAGTGGTGTAATATGACCAACTACCTTTATTTTTTTTAAGAGGATGATCAACAACCTTCGGACATGGTAGAAATGTTTCTGGTCACTTTGTGTTGTTTTCCCTTTTTTTTTTCTTTCTTTGTATTTTTTTGGAAACAAAGTTCTTTGGAGGATAAGTGTTTCAGCTCCACATTCCTCGTTTGGTACCATTTGGTAAGTGAAATCATGGGATTTCTCTACCCTGCAATAAATCTCCTTTGGGATAAGAGGACTTGCGGAACTGCCAAACGCCATTACCTTCCTGTCAAATTCCCTACTTCCAATGAGTTTGATACCTGTCTGTTTCTGCTATTCTCCATAGAAAGTGTCACGGATATTAATGTTTGTATTTTACATGAAAATAATTGCTACAAGTTAGAATTCGTAGTAGTTCACCTTGTTTTAATACGCTGTATAAGTTGGTAATATATATAAGAAGAGACTATCTCTTCCATGGTTGTAAGACCGAAATATTAGTATCATGTAACAAAAAAAATGGTGAGTGTCCAAACCTACGGGTCAAAATAAGTATCAACTGTCTCTTACTTAATCCTTAACAGGCAAAGATGCACAACCAATCAAGAACAGGTATTGATCCTTGAGTCAAAAGGACAATATGGATGCTGGAACACACGAAGATGTGTCGTTTCACCTTGTATCGCAAACACACATCTACGACATGTAGCTTCCATCAACCTTTCAAGGTTTAATTAGCTAGCTATTCAGATCCATCAACCTTTCAAGATCGAACTCGTGCATTTCCCCTGTTGTAAATGATGATCACAGTCCTTTCAATCTGTGGTGTTTGAAGAGGTTATTTAACCTCCCCCTACCCACGAATACATATCCCACTTCTCACCCGCTGCACGTGGACTGCATTTGTACGTCATTCTGCAGCATGGAGTTGCTGACCGGATGGAGTGGTTCAGCCAATTCTTTATTTCTAGTTTTCTTCTTGCTTTTTGTTATGATTTTGTTCTCTTAATTACACGGGGAAGTTTCTTGGTGGAAGAGAGGCCGACGGGGGAATTTTGTGCATTATGATTTCGGTTGAATTGTTCTTGCTGTATTTCTTTTCTTCATCTTGAGGTACCAATGCTATTTGTTAATCCAGGTTTTTTTAGTTGGTTACAACGGTGTTTCTGATGATGTGGTTTCGGTAGATCAGCATGTGAAGTGCTTCAAGGTGTTAATGTTGGTGATGGTTTTGATAATGTGGAGGATGTGGGTTTATCATGTGAAGGGGTTAACATTATTGTTGTTGGGTTTTTTTTTTTTTTAACGTCCGAAGAGTTCTGACTTGTATAATGTTAAAGTTTTGTAGTAGTAAAAGTCAAGCTCCCCGGTTATTATGTTTTTGGTTGCGTGAGAATCTTATGTCAAGTTGGGAGCAACTTAGGTTGATCTGCAACTAGCCACATGGATTTTAGGTATGAATTAAATGTGTAAAATGCTTAAATTCTACTTTCCAATTGTTAGGCATATGCCAGGTGTATGCTAAGTATGCTAAAGTATTTGGATTTCCTATGGATTATAGGTAGGAATGCATACAGATCTAATTTTAATAAATACATAATCTAATCCACTCTTTTTGTGTTAGGGTTCTTGCAATTTAATTCGATCCATTTCAAGATCCAATTCAACCCATAAAGTTTTCAGATTGGATTGGATTGGGATGAGTTATTATTTTATTTTTTTAGTTATACATAATTTTGTTTTAGACGTGATTTCCTATTAGCTAATATCAAGTTTCAAATGTGAAGTTTATTTTTTTCCTATTAGACTATTAACACAATAACATTAACATCTAAAAAGTTGAAAAAATTTATAGTAAAGATGTACAAAATTATTTACTTCATTTATTGTATAATAAAATAAATTAATTAATGTCAAAGATAACAAAAAGAAAAAGTAATAAACATACTTTTATATTACATATCCTTTATTATTAAGGATTTATTTCTTTTTATTATATGTAATATATGCATATATGTATATGTATATAAATGCTATTAATTTACAAATTATGGATTAGATTGATTCAGACGGCATATATTATAATTTATGGATTTCAATTTGGATGGTATTGGTAAAGGTTTTAATTCAAATTCAATCCAATTTAGTCCAATAGAAATGAAATAGATTAGAATCCTCGTGCACCCCTAATTATAGGCATACATTGTGTAACACAAGAAAAAAAACTAAATGGGATAAATGAATAGTTGAATGTTTATATCTTTGTGAGATGGAGTTTATAATGGAAACAATATCAAAAAGACAAATATACCATTTAAGGAAGCGATCCTTGTATGCTTATTTCGTTGTAGGTATCGTATATAAATTAGGCACATTACACCAAACTGCAGAAGAACACTTAAATAAACGTCACCTAATTCGAACCTAAACGTTACATGCCTGTGCTACTAAACTATATTCTACACAATCTTTTTGTTACAGAACGTACTACGTACGACTCAGTGGACACGTTAAACACAATTTGAAGTGCTAAAAGCTTGTAGTACGTAAGATTAATATGTAGACATTATTTTCCTTACAAAGTGCTTCACTTGCATAATATTAAAGCTTTATACAAGTGACGATAAACTTACCGGTAATCATGTTTTTAGTTGTGGGAGAAACTTACGATGAGCTGTATGTAATTTAGGTTGGTTTGCAAGTCATTATATGGATGTTAGGTGCAAATTAGGTGTGTAAAATACTCAAATACTAATATCTACGGAGTATTAGGTCTGTTTTTAAAGTTAAGCGTTAACATAAAATGTTCAACAAATGACCTATTAGACGTTTCAATGCCCTGATAACATGCTTTCCAACCCTTCATACATACATATGCACATCTACGTATATATATAGGTAGTACTAAAATATATGTATTTTTTACTATATTATGCATGATGTAATATAATGTTTATTTTTGTGTAGATAACTTAAGATTTATTCTATTTACACAACCTATATTCGCATATACTACATACAAGACCAGCTTGCATATCGTAATAAGAAAGTCAAGATGACTTTGTGATTTGATGAAAAAGTGAATAGGACTACAATTGCAGCTTGCATCCCATTAGTCCTCACATTATCAGATGACGCAATTTATCCAGAAGCTCCCACACCAACCTTCAATCCTACTGGACTCGACCTATTGTGGAACTTGGCTAAATTCCAGGTGCCGGATCTAATCCTCCATCCTATCGCCCTGACATTCTTATCAGACCAGTTAACTCATTTCTTTCAAACCCAACAAATTTCTAACTTTCAAACAAATGAGTTAACAAAATTTAATCTGATTGATTTACCAAAAAACATAAATTTAGATGCCAGCAGGATCTTCCACAGATAATAAAAGCTATAATCCAGCTACCCAAAAGGTAATTTGCATCGAAGGACCAAGGACAATTTCATCTTCCAACAAATGAACAGTTACGGGTTACATGAATGTCGCGATCCACAGCACATATGGATGGGAACTGGGAAGACCCAAGATTCAACTCATCAATAACTATAACTTGGCACAAGGGCAGAACGCAGAGGTCACCTCCAGATCACTATACACTAAATCTACTCCCCTTCAAAAGCCAATGCAGGCTCCTGAACAATGGAATTGTGACGTAAAGGAGGCATGACAAAGTCTGGAACCTAAACTGAGTGCCACATTGGAGTACAAACGATATTCTTAATGATGGAAACTCAAACAAGACGAGCCTTGTACATGAGAATGTATGCCATATGCCAATCGCCTGCAGCAAAAGACAAGAGTTCGGTGATATAGGATCAACAAATTTTACTTGGAAAACCAGAATATTAATTTGAAGCACTGAAGCTGACTTGAGAAGACAAATGACCCATTTGAAGATGGCGTGCACGAGCATGCCCTACTAGAGTGGAGGAAAACCATGGCACATTCACGAAATGTATTAATGATCCCTTCACTTCTAGCAGCTTTTCAACTACTCAACTTATTTGTTCTTAAGGATCAAGTAGAGCAAGATTTTAAACATTTTATCAATGAAATACTAAAATAACAATGCCAGAGAATTTATCTGATGTTAATAATTCCTCATTCAGGGTGGAAACTTAATGCAGCTGAAGAACCCAAACTAAAAGTGATGCGTGTATCTTGGAGCAAAAGTAGCCTTACCACCACCAGAAAGCCTTGTAATGTCTTCCTCCTTTTTTACGTTGGCATGGTGATCATCATACTCAATCCATTTCCCTGGTTAGCAAAAATAGTTTGTTACACTTCAGAAAGTAACACAAGATGGCCTGCTAGTCAATGCCAGCTGCCTTGCAACCAGAACTTGCATAGAATCAGTGACTACATGGCTCTCCTGAAGAGTTTGTTTTCAAGAGGATGTTTTATTTTTCAAATCTGTAGACAGTTTCCATCCAAGAAAACAGTCATACTACAACATTGCTTAACTCATATTAGATATTAAGAAAAATAACAATCATTCCTCACCTTCCCCATTTTAAAAATTTTGTCCACATTTCCAGTTTGCTCATGACGAGGAAACCTCTTCTGTTATAAGAACCAACACTCAAACACCAGAGACACAATAAACTTACCACTTTCTTGCTTTATCCAGGCAACATAATGTCCAGAGTCAGTGGACCTTCCTTTATGAGTTAGGACAGCAATCAAGTCATAAATTCCAGCCAAACGTGTTCTCTTGTCTGAGAAAGCAAACATTTTCAAAGGAAAAAAAGTGAAAATTTCGGCTGATAAATCCAGCTTCGGATAAAAATACTCCAAATATTTGAATATCTAGGTTCAGATAAAAAAATACTTTGAACTCAGTTTGAAGAGGTTAAAAAGTAATCAAACTGCAACAATTGCTTGCCAAATATATTAATGTACCAGAAGCAATCAGTTATGGCAGCAAAAACGATGATTTACCTTGTTGAGCACTAGCACCTGAGGACTCCCCGCTGCTACTGGGTGCTTCCTGAGAGAATTAAAAGTAAAATTTGTTCTAATAGTATATATAATGAAAGCACCAGAACATCTTCCCATTCATTGCCTTGTAATAGCAGCTAAAAATATTTTAGTAATACCTCTCTGTGATGCACATCTGTATCTATTTCCATTGGATTCTCATTCTTATTCGTTTTTAGCCCAAACTTGGTATTCTCCTCATCTCTTAGAATCTGTTTGCAGCAGAGGAGACAAGTTGAAGGAACAAAGCAACCATGCAACAACCTAATGCCGTGGCTCACATAAACAAAAACTGAGATTAGATACCTGGCGAGGTTCTTGCAACTTCTGACGTAATTCCTCAGAGCAAAAATCGTAGACATCCAATTCTAGTGGGTACTCAACTTTCTAAAAAAACCAAAGGTTTATAACCATTTAACAATTCCTTTGTCATCAGAGCATTCATGCTAAAAGCACCAAATTCCAAACTCAACACTCAAAAAATTGCAATTACCCGCAAAATCTTTGCCTTCTGGTTTGATTCCCTCTTCCAATAAAAACGAACAAACTGCACAGTGAGATACCTGAAAAGTCCCCACAATGAGTGTAAACAACTTATGAAAATCCTAGCTCCAAGGGAGAAAAATTATTTACCTGGGAAGGCCACTTATGCAGGACTCCTTCAAGTAAAGAGCACTGCGTCCCAATGAGGGAGAAGCCTTCTCCAGTTCTGATTTTAGGCCCTGCAGAGGTTCAATTAGTAAACATTACCACCTATGACATCAATGCAGAAAATAGTTCCTAGATTAAGTAATGTACACAAACTAGGTGACATGAATCAAACAAATCAAACAAAAACTAATCAATTACTAAGTAGCACATGTATTCCCAAGTGTCATGTATTCCCCAGTCTTATCCAGTAAAATTACCTTAATAGCAGAAGAAAAATAACAAGCTTCTCTGGTTTACTCTATCAGGAACTAATGGAAGTACATAATGCTTAGATCTTGAATATCTACATGTCACTATAAAGACACGTGATTTCAACTGTCAAGCGCCCAAAGTTATTAGATAGCCAATACCACTTCAATTTTTTTTCCCATGAGCAATTTAAACTTATTAGCACTACAAAAATTTCCCACAAATGGGGGTTCAAGTTCAGTTGGGTTCCTCACTTTTCAAATGTCAAACCCTTGTGCCACATGCTTTCCATCAGTGATGTTTAAACAGTGTCAATCAATTTGAGCATTAAAGACCCAATGACCAAAAACTCAAAAAAAAAAGCCCTACTTGTTTTCCTATTCGTTATCAGTTAGTTTGACTGCCTTCTGCAATTACTGCTATCACTGTTTACTCAGATCATCATCAAATAAAGATCCACCACCTTCTGCAATCAGCATGGCCAGAATTGCTCACCATCAGCTGGTGTACATATTTTTATCCCTGAAATGATGTAAATATTATTGTTGGACCCTCTAATGCAGCATCTCTTCCTATTCCTCTTAAAACTGGTCCTTTTATCACATATAACTTGATTGTTCAACTTGAATACTGATTCAGCACATTCAGGTTGTTGGTATTTTTGGTGTTAATTGAGGTGAAGATGCAAGCTTTAAAAGGAAGTTTCCTGTATGATTTTTTGTATAATATGAGTCTCATTGACATGTGTGTTTTGTTCTATTAAATTGCAATTTTAGTTTGAAATTTTATATTTTCTGCAATCCTTACAAGTTAGACAGGTTTGTGAAGTTTCTGGATAGTCATTCAGTGGCCCCTAGGAATTTTTTTTGGAGGGGACATCACATATAGAACAAGGGAACAAAGTTACAGAGTTTTATATACATAACATTTTGTTTAGAACATTTATCACTATTAGGGCAGTACTATGTGGTTAGAAATATTGTGGTTAAGTGGTTAAAAACATTATCCGAGTACGGTGTTGGAAACACCATATGGTTTCTACCTATTAGGTATCATGTAAATGTTGTGTAGGTTGAATGCTTGCCATGTTGATCATGTGATTGTAGCAATTTGCTTAATATTTACATGTGTGGGGGTCTGATTGGATATTTATGATGTGTTAGGTAATTCAGAGCAACACCAGGTATCCAATTCTTATATGTAGATGGAATACAACTTTAGTTTATTAACTAATGGTTACTTATGCACCCCATTTTTCAATGGCAAGAAAACGATACAAAAACAGGGGAATGGATAAGAGCAAGACAACTGGAGGCACTTAGTATTCCACTAGGTAGAAGCCATTACATGGAATTTGAAAACATAGGTCTCATCACATAGCATTCCATTACATCAAGTCTTATAGATATATTTACTACCAAACCCATAATCACCACCTTAACATATAAAACCAGTTCTTTAACATCTGTCTTAATATCAACATGCAAAGTTCAGCCACCTTTGTCTTAATATCAATCACTAGGTCTTTTACAAATTCTATGTCCTTGGTCAACCCACTAACATCTATCTCTTTTCCTTCTACACTTTCATTGCAAGCATGGTCATCAACCCACTTGAAGAATTTACACTTAGCCTGACAAGTGTAAAATTTCTTGTTGTTACTCCAAGGCCTGATGGAGTTCCTCACAACCATGGGTAGATAAACAAGCCACGCAAACAAGTCACAAAAGAATCACAAGGTCAGCACCAGCCACTAGAGCCTTGAAATAGCAAATCAACGGAGCCTCAAGTAAGATGAAGACCAACAAACTAGTCTAGGTGCCTCATACAAAAAATATGCAAAGATGAAGTTTGATGGGAGTATATATTCAAATGCCCATGTAAACCATGTGTAAAACCATTGTTCTAAATTTCTAATGCTCATTGAAGTCAAAAATAACATCTCGTCTTTTGAATGTATCAACAGTTTTACCTAAAATCTAGCAAAGGCTTGGTTTTTCCCAAAATTTCCTTCTCATTTACATGTCTGGAACAGGTTTTTTAGCCAGGAGGAATCCCCAACGGCACCAACAAACCACCAACAGCTAGTTGGGAGCAATTTGGACATTTCACACCATTTTGAACTATTAGGGGTATGGATGTAATTTTATAACTTTGCGCCATTTTGCATCGTTAACATTAACGATGTTAGAGCAATATTCCAAGAATATTTCCTCTAAACTAACAAAGA
Organism: Thalassia testudinum; assembly: GCA_037157565.1. Lineage (NCBI taxonomy): Eukaryota > Viridiplantae > Streptophyta > Magnoliopsida > Alismatales > Hydrocharitaceae > Thalassia > Thalassia testudinum. The sequence continues at coordinate 12,020,390 of JAZHRO010000077.1, read as the reverse complement.
TTTAACCTAGGGATATGAGCATGTCTGGGTTGCAAGTTTATAAGAGTATAGATGTAATAATGAAGTATCAAGGGGTATAGATGTAATTAGAAAAGCTTCAAGGGGCATGATGTAAAAAACCCGTCAAAAAAAGAAAATGCTATAAGTAAGTCTTTGAAAAGGACAAGATTTGAAGAGCTCTCTTGGATGGTAGGTTAATTACCCAGAGAACAGTGTTCAGGAAGTTAGCCGCCTAGGTCGAGTAGGCGCTCGCATAGGCGTCAACGGACTCCTTCCCAAATCAAGTAATGCCATGTTGTCCTATAGTCGGGTCTGGTCGAGTAGGCATTTACTCGACCACATATTCACTCGTTTTTGAGATAGAGCCACTAGTGGGCTCTTCTTAAAAAAATCCCACGTGAACAACACACCACCCCTAATACCCCCTACTTGTTAGCACATTAACCCCCCACCCCAGACACCCCCTACTTGTTAACACATTATTGCATCCCATCAGGAAGCCCCAGAACCCCCAAAACTAAAACTCTCATCAATCGTCAGGGTTCAGGAAACCATTGCACCCCCATCCATTGCCCACCAGAACTCATTGTGCGAGGCTGGGTGTAGCGATAAGGGCCTTTATTCGGTCCGCAACAAAGGTCTTCACGTTATAGTGATGACAAGTAGAAAGCAACATTGGCTTCTTCGATTGGCAACGGCATCGAGCTTCTTCGACTAGAGGCAACCTCAACAAGGATTCTTTTGGTTGACAATGGTAGCAAGACAAGCACTTAAGGTAGATGTTAGATGATTATGATTGAAGTATTTGAGTTATTTCTTCTTTTTAGCATTTTAGGTATTGTTTGACATGATGTTATTGGGTTTGATTTCTTCTTTTGATGTGTTTGAGAGATTTCCTCTTTTGACATTTGATTTTATTTAGATTATTGGGTCCGACTTTTGATCAAGATTTTATTTTAGGTTTTTAATCTCTACATTTTCTTTTTCAAGAGATCTAATCTTTTATATTCTATGTTATATAGTAATTAAAGAGTAGAAGTATTAACTGTGTTTTTTATTATACTACTTGAGATAGTTGTCTAGTTATAGCATTGCATGTAACACAAAATTTAATAAATTAACTAATTATTTTAAAAAAATAAAAATTCAAAACTACTTGCTCATCTGGATACTCGTCTGAATACCACTTAATCTCTATGTGGTGGCCCAACAGACTGCATACTGACTTCTTGAACCTTACCAAAGAATATGACAATTTGTCTCAAAGAGATCAACAAAATAACCCAAAAGCCTTGATCCCAAGTGTTCAAAAATAAATAGCTTAGGATTAAATTTGTTAGAATTGGTTATCTTTTCTATTTTTAGTTTTTCCTATTTCAGTAAAGAGTTTTATTGTTTCTTATTATCCCTACGTCATCTCTCTATATAAAGAGAGCTAAGGCTTGCTTAACGAAACAATACAGTTCATTTTTCTGCAACATAGTATCAGAGTGAGTTCCCTGCCCATCATCACACGCTAACACGTGAATTGCTGCTGCATCACAGAGCGATTGTGTGCATGGTGCCTTGGTCTATCGTATGCACAAGCACATGATGTTCTGCCTACTGCATGCATAGCATGCAGCACTGCACTACTCTCCTGCTGCGCACCATGGTGCGCATGTCTGCCCCTACCACACACACAACACATACAGGTTCTGCTTCCACACGTGCACCACCAAGCGTGTACCTCTACCCATGCATGCATGTCCTGTGTGCCATTGAATGTCTAGTGTGTGATTCCTACACAGCTTGCGCACACTTGCCAGTACGCCGCAGCACACACTACTTTCTCGCACATGACAATGCACACAGGACACAGCACTACCCCTACACGCATAACATCTTGCTGCATTGTCATTGCAAATGCTAGTAGTACTATCTATATTAGTGCCCCAGTTGCTGCCGATCTGTACCACGAGGCGGTGAAGCCATCCTGTACCCCTATTGAAAAGTGGAAAATTTTTTTCAATGGGAACTAGAGTGTTTGCAGTCTCTTCTAAGGCCACCTCTCCCACTGTTACAACTTACTACTATCTACTATTGCTACTACCTCTACTACAACTATGCTCTTGTCTACTGTTGTTAGCTCTGCTGCAGCCATAATACAATTGTCTACGACTGCTACCTTTGCTATAGCCATACTATAGTCGTCTATTGCTGTTGCTACTACTACAGCCATACCACAGTTGTCTACTACTGCTACTACTTAGGATCATCTCTCGTCTCTGCCTACTTCTTGATGCTGCTTGGAACTGTCTCCTACTGCCTACCTGTTACTGTTGTTTGTCTACTGCAGTTGCAACTTCTACTACGACTGCAACCTGCTCCTCTAATTTGCTGCTTAATTATGTTGGGTGTTGCGTGTTCCAACTTGGGAGGAAGTGTTAGAGAATAAAATAGATTATGATTAAATTTGTTGGATTGGTTGTCATTCCTATGTTCAGTTTTTCCTCTTTCAGTAAAGAGTTTTATTGTTACCTATTATCCCCAAGTCCTCTCTCTATATAAAGAAGACTAGGACTTGCTTAATCAACAGCACAGTTCATTTTTCTGCAACACCAATCATAACCTTTAGACGCCAATGGGGGCCTTACCACTAAGCCAATTAACTATAATAGGCAATAAACTATTTTGTTTTTTTAAGCACAATTAACTATTTTATGCTTACACTTTACCTTCTACATTTACAAGAGGTTACAAGGAGAAAATACGATCGAGGAAAAAAATTCTATAATTATATATAAGTACCTCTATTAGTGACATGACTATCAGCAACAAGATGACACTTTCTCTCTTAGCACACCGCTAGCCTGCTTGCCAGTAGTGTACTTGGGGCCTCCTTTGAAGGGGAAGCAATTAGTGGTTGTAGATTGGAACCTTGTGGTGGAAAGATGAACAAAAGGTTAAGTGGTTGGAGTGGTAGACTTTTATCCAGGGAAGGAAGGCTTGTTCTGGTGAAGGTGATGCTTTTGGCTATCCCGACTTTCTATTTGTCCTTGTTTAGACCACCAAAGAATGTCCTATCAAAGTTGGATGTGGCACGAAAAAGGTTTTTTGGAAAGGCTTGAATCACAAAGGCAGATTCCTACAATTGGTACCGTGGAAGGAAATATGTAAGCCAAAAAAGATGGGTAGGTTGGGCGTTCATTCAATGGATGAGACAAGTATTGCCTTGCTACTAAAGTATGCAGTGAGGTTCCTCTCTAATAGGGATGGCCATGTGGAGTTGCTACGTGACTCGTATGGTTCTGTTGTTGATGTGGCGTTGGGGAGTTTGGGTTTGTGAGGGTCATATGCTTTTTGGCATTCTCTTGCTCTAATCATTCAACAAGCTCTCCACTCTTCTTTTATCTGTCCAGAGATGGGAGGTCCTTCATGTTATGGATGGATGATTGGCCAAGGGACAACATTTTCACTGAGTTTCCATGGTTATTTGATTTGGCAAATAATAAAGATGCTCTGATCTCGAATGTTTGGGATAGCACATCCAGGTCATGGTCTCCTCTCTTGCAGGCAAAGTTCTTTGAGGCATCTTTTCTTGAGTTACAAAGCATGGTGGGGCTGCTAAAGGACTTCCGATTGTTTCCTGATCTACGAAACAAATTCATTTGGATGTAAGGCCCATAAACAGCTAATCACCTTAGAGGGTGAGCCTTTTCCTTAGTTTTCTACTGATCGCGTCGCTATTTGGAGGCTTCTCGTGCCTTTGCAAATAAAATCTAGTCATGGCTTTTCAGAAGGGAAATGCTGGAAACCAAGGTCGTCAGAGCGAGATGGTCTTAGGATCAAGACAAGCTTTGTGTTTCGTGGGGGAGTGGATGAGGAGTTGCACCATTTATTCTCCACATGTCGACTTTCTAACGCTGTGGAGGGAAGTGCAGGTTCATGGTACTGATTGTTCTACTTTTGGGAGCCTATGGGACACTTTTAGGCAGACTGACCATGCCAACACCGCTAGCTAGGTGAAGGTTTTTGCAACCTTGTGCTGTTTGTGGTTGTAGAGAAATGTTGTAATTTTTAAAACGGAGCGTGCATAGGTTGATGATATTGTGAAGGAGGTTGCTTTTATTTCAGATGTATGGCTCTGTAATCTGTAACTTCATTCTTTTTGTTAATACAATACTTTGGATGATTACCAACCTTAAATAATCTTCATTTCTTTTCTTCAAAAAAAAAAAAAACGACATGATGACACTAAAACAACGAATGCTAGCAAAAGTGAATAAGAAAATCATTTTCCTCGTAGCTCTTACAGTTCTAAGGCCTTCATGCAAATGATTGACATCCTTGGAAATGTGGCATTTGAGAGAGTAGGTTGATTCTGATTCTGAGCTTTCTTCACCACTTTCAGCGCAGAAGACCCTAAGGAAAAGGACCTTGTAAAGAAAAGTTATCTGGAAATGAAACAATTCCAAACAAATAATAGACAAGAAAAATAACTTCCCTGGCTAAAATTCTTCTCCAACTTTATTGAAAGTGCTACAGTATATATCACAGGATGTAAAATTTCATATCTGCAATTAGGATTAACTTTTTTGATGAAAAAACACAAGATTCAGATGGGATAGGAGTCAGAGACATATAGTTGGCCTTTACAGAAGGGTGGCACCTTGCTTGCCTCCAATTCTTGGGTCAAGATAAAATTTCCACTTCTGGAAAGACAATTGGATGGGATTGTTCATTTAGATGAGCTCTTTCCATATCTGTATCCTCTAGCAGCAAACAAAGAAGCGTTGGTTAAAGATTATTTGTCAGGAAATGCATGGAGTCCCTTCAGCTCTTTCTGAAGTCAGGCTTGGAGAGGTTATTAATCTGATGAATGTGTTGACTAATTTTCAACCAATTGACAGCAGTATTGGAAGATGGAAATTCTCAGTCAAGAAAGCACATATGAAGTTAAGAAGCAGCCGGCCAATGGAAGATGTTTCCCTTGTGCAGGATCACAGACTAACTTAGCATACATTGACACTGCTGAAAATCAAGATTCTTGCTTGGCTCCTTTGGCGAAAAAGGCTCTTAACCAAGAATAATGATAATAGCCTTGGGTGATCCTCATCTTATCTTTCAGAAGAAGAGGTGGAGGACGAGGACGAGAAGGGAGAGATAAGACAAGTCACATTTTGTGCCCATTATTTGTTCACATTTTAGGGCCTTTTGTCAAAATATTATTAACTTGTAACCTCTTTTTATAATGAAGATGGATGGCTATTGACCTCATGTATATGCATCCCTTCTACTTTCAAAAAGTTGTAGGAAAATAAAAGAAAATGTGTTTGTGGTGGTGATGTCTGTGCATTAAGGGAGTCAGGTGGGTGGACCCAGAGTGGTGCACTGCCCCCAAAAAAGAAACATAACTCACATATCATCTTCAACATTTAAATAAAAATTAAAGCGACAGATCATACAGTGTCCTTCCTAGCCAAGGTTACAGATTGCGAGTTCTCAAGGCCCAATGATGGGTGAGATGGAACCATGGACTCATCTTTCATAGACAGAGCATTGGACAGTCAAGGAATAATGGTCAATTGCTATAGTGATCGTCATTGAAGGTGGATTGGCCTGGACAGGGTTGTAAGGAGGGATGGTGGTGTAGATGTAGAGGTGAATCAGGGCTCTGCCAAACTAGGCATTAAGATTCTAGACAAGTGGAAGTACACAAAAAAAAAACATTAGGAGTAGGGCAAACCAGTTTGATTCATTTACTCAGACTTCTTTTGAGAGAGAGGAATTCGCACTCAAATACAAAAAAAAAAATGTTTTACCATACATAATAGATAACAAATCAAGCTTTGGGATGTTGTTATTGTTGTTCTTCTTCCTTTTCTGCCCTTTGGGGGGATTTGTTTAACCAAGAGTGGTGCATTGCCCTAAGAAGAAGCATAACGCACATCTTATTCTTCAACATTGAAATGAAAATCGACAACATGAATCATACCATGACTGTTCTAATTAGTCAAGAATCAAGATCACAGATTGCAAGTTCTTGAGGCCAAAAGGTGGATGCAAAAAGGAACCATAGGAGTACAGACAGAGCACTGGTTGGTCGAGGAATGGAGGTAGATTGATGTATTGGCAGACTGAAGGTGGACTGCCTAGGACAGGGTTGGCAAGGACTTGGTGGTTGATGTGTGGGGTTGAAGCTGTTCTCTTGGCCCTTATAAGCAACTAGGAGGAGAGGTTTGGAGTTACACAAAAGTAGAGAGGACTCTAGGCAAGTGGAAGCATCTAATGATATGAATATGACAAATCAATTTCATTCAATTGATCCAATTAATTTTTTTTTAATCCAACTTTTAAAAAAATTGAATGGGTACACGACCACAAAATAGGTTTTAGCACATGAAAGAAGTAACCCAACAGGAATTTGGTAATACTTCCAAGTGCTGGGCTTTAATTGTATGTAGGCACATGCATGAACACCTGGATATGTTGTCATATGAAAGCAGGTCCAATCTTTACTAACATTATCCAAAAAAGAAACACAAAGAATGGTATTGTGCAGATGGAGGGGAAAAATGAGAGAGATACATTTAAGATAGCTCAAGAATTTATAGAAAAGGCTAATAGATGCCCCAGTTAATGGTGTGACAGGTGGGGTGTTGACTTTTATAGAGGGGTTAAAGGGGACCAAAAGTGTTAGAAGCAAATCATTAAGAACTTACTATGAAATGACTCAGTAGGCAAAGAATCTATGTAGATAGTAAGGCTTAAGATGGGAGAGGGCTTGTTTTGGCATTGATCATGGATGTAAATCATTTATTTAAATATTTAAATAGTAAAAAAAACTTGTCTGATAGATACCCAACTAAAAATCTTGGTTCATTGAACCCCATTAACCATTTACTTTTTATTCATTGTTGGAACCATGTTCAGGAACTAATATATTCCCTGAAAACATATTTGTCCCTGATTACTCCCCATATACTTACTTTTTACTTCTTAGCAAGTAACCTCTCTGATTGAATATCAATGACTGATTGTTGCAACTATGTCTGGAAACTACCATATTCTCCAAGAGCTTAAAAAATAGCACTTTACTATGTCTTCAAAGGCACTCTAAATAGCAAATAGAAATCCCATGTGCTTGTCACAAGATGCATTCATATTCTGTACAGCACTTATAGCCAATCTCTAAGAAGCGTGTACTGTATACCTGCTCACCAAGTCAATGCCAAAAAGTTCCTTGACTGTTGCAGAAGTTTCACTGCCAAAACATAAACAGGACGGTTGTTTACTTGTCCTGAAAAGAATCTTTTAAAAAGTAACTTCAAAGGAAAAGCACCAAAAATGCTAGAACAATGTTAATATTGAATTCAAAGCTTCATGATTTTTTGCAACTTGACAAGGCATAGAAGACTTAGAGAAGGTCAGAATAGCTAAGTGGTCATTCTTATCATGAGTTCAAAATTTTTGTAAACAGACCATAAATATACCCTTGAAAGCTTCATCATAATAATTTTTTGCCCAAAGATATAAGCTTATTGAAATGATTCAGACTTCGTTCTGGATTATCACACTTCAAGATAATTCCAAGGTTGTAGAGTACAAAGGAATTTTAACAGAGTCTTGTTTTCACCATGCAACCCCCTGGAGTGCTATTGTTGGGACATAAATTGGTATCTTACATAGCACAGAAATCACAAAATTAAGAATGCATAGAATAACCAACTGATATGTTTGATTGACAATTGCCTTTCAAAACAGAGTTTTATAGGTTGCTAATATACTATCTTCATTCAAAAACTCAGAACCAAAGAAGATAAATAATATTAAGGTGGTTTGGACATTTGCATAGAATGCCAGTTCATGCCCCAGTCAAGAGAGGTGCAAGGAGCAGGCAATTAAGGCCAAAGAAATGTTCGTAGGAAACTATTAAATATGACCTCAATTACTTTACTTTTATCCTAAAAATGACTCAAAATATATCCAAATGGAAGCAAAGAATTAATATAGCCAACCCCTCTTAGTGTGGGAAAAGGCTTTGTACTTGTTGTAGAAAATTAATGTAACTAGACCAACAAAACATAGAAAACTGCATTATCCACTACCCCATCTAAAAAGCATTTTTTCCTGTCATTCTCCTAAATATCAAACAGACAATGCAAGTTAATATCCTGATTCAGCCATAATCATCATGCTATCAGACCTGCTTCAGCCAAAAGCATCTTGCTAATCTCTTAGGTTTTCTGTATTCTAATTTTGCAAAAGTGTCATCTTGATCAATAATCTAAATACAAGAATGCCTTCTATGTGCGAAATATTAGCAAATACAGATATGTAGAGATTTCCTTCCAGTGTTGGCAAAATCAGCTGCATGACCAACTAACTGATATTGCAGGGGTGGGCTTCCATCCCATGCCAAGCTTTGATACAAGTAATTACCATATTAGCCAACCTAGTAACTTGGATGCACAGATGACAGGGAAATGGATGGACATGAAGAGGATGTTCCTCTTTATGAACAACATGATGATGAGTAAATGAGTTACTTGTGTTGCAGACCTTGGCCATTTCCAGTTTCTGTATGATAGCTTTTAAATCTTGCTATTCAGATACTACGAGAAATTATTATGTTCTCTAACTCATTTTGGCATCTCTTCAAGTACAAAAGTGAGGGCTAAGAAAAACCATAATTTTTTTTATGGACCTGTCTCTTAGTTAATTTGCTTGCATTGCCTTAATTTAACTTGACAATGTGTTTTCTTAGCTTACCTTGCATGTGGACACATGCACAAACAAGTGCACATATCTATGCATGCGCATGCACACACATTTTTGTACAGCTTATTGAGTAAAGTTGTTTTTTCACTTACCATCCACATCTTTTGTATAGCTTATTTACAAGAGTGAGTACTAAGTCCCAAATAGATTCCTTGTAATTTATATTCATGTTTACAAGGATGTCCACCAAGTCTCATAAAGATTCCTTATACTCATTTATATTTATGAATATATATACCTAATCTATTTCAAAATTTCAAACGTACAGAAATCACAACACCAAGTAAATCTCAGCGACTAAGCATTAGGTTTCAAACATTACTCCTATACCTACAAATAAAAGCATTATAACATAAATTACCTAGGACACTTAAAATAGGCCCTTCATCTTAATGGATAACAATGTCAAAGCAAGAAAAGAAAATCTTTGGAGTTGTAACCATTAGATAATAGCTCATTCTGTTGGCAAACCCAATTTCTTACACAATAAAAAATTTGACTTCTCTTATTCATATAGGATAGATCTTCGATGTTGGAAGAAAAAACTGCAAAATGGGGGCAGCCACAGTTCCAAATTGCTTTGCCAATGGGGTGGGGCACATCCCCTGCCTTAGTCCTTATCGGATGCTAGGGTGGATGAGTTTTCTTGTTGCAAACACTCCATGACATTAGGCCTAGACAAGGCAGACAACTGGGTACAAAGGGATGGATGCTTCTCCATCTAGAAAGGCTTACCTCAAGTATATGGCGAAGTTCAAGATCAAGGTTTGGCGAAAAAATTCAGAAGAGCAAAGTGCCCTTGAAAGTGAAATTCTTCTTCTAGTTCTTAAGAGGACAAAGGTTGCTAACCCATGATTTCAGAAGACATTGTGTTTGAGTTGTATGGGATCTTTTTAGTTTTATTTTATATTGAATTGGTGTGTCTGTAATTTCTACCTGATGTCTCTCTATATAAAGGTATCAGGGTCTCTCTAAAATAAACTATTGTATTTCAACATTTTCATAATATCAGAGAAACGATCCTAGATTAGGGTTCTGATATCCCACCAAACCCTAGCCTCCCAACCCTCTACCACAACCCGTCCTCTCTCTCTCTCTCTCTCAGTCAACCCAACACCGACGACCACCACAGGGCCAATAGCGTCGATCACCGCCGGCAGGGGCCTCACCCTCTCTTCAACATCGTCGCTGGGAGTTGTAGAAGGGCTGTAAACCTCTCTCAACGTTGTCGATCTTCAAGGAGGCGCTCCGATCACCTCCTCCTGTGCCACTGTGCAGCACCGCCGATGGTGTAGGGGGGTCTTCTCCTACGTCACTCTTGTTGGCCCAACCCAGTCTCTAGATCCCCTTCTAGAGGTTGTGTTGGTCTAGATCAAGGTTTTTTGGATTTACCAAGCCCCTGATCTACTCCTTGGAGCAGTGATGATCTACTACAACTACTAGAACCGCGGGGTACCAGTTCTCATTCTCTTCTCCAGTCCTCTCTAGAAGAGTTCGAGACTTTGGAAGGCACCACTAGGGCCTCATCTATGCCCTAGCGAGTGCCAAAGTATTTTGTATTGGTGCCCAAAGCCTATATGATCTAAAATCAGCATCTTTGATGTTCTGTATGTGTGTTTTGGAGCTTGTTTGGATCTGAAAATTGCAATTTCAGACCTTATGATCTGATTTTTCTAACATTAAGCTATTAATTTTTATGGAACTTGACTCTGACCATTATAAGAGATCAAAAGGATTCTGTGAGCAACTTAGTGGGGATGACATCTACCACAAGCGCTCCCCCTCACATGCAAGGGACTTCCATCAAGTTGGATGGATCCAATTTCCTACTTTGGTCTCTCTCTCTCTATTTGTAGGATCATATTGGAAGAAATATATTTTGACAGATGATGTGCCTACTGTGAAGTCAGCAGATTGGGAGGCTAACGATGATTTGGTTACAACATGCCTCCTGAATAGCATGACTCAGACTATTGCCAAGAAGGTCATGGCGTATGCCTCAACAAATAAAATGTGGGAAACATTACATGAGAGTCATTCCCATAGGAGCAATATTACCAGGTTGTATTGAGTGATAGAAGATATCCAGACTCTTCGAAAAGACACTATGGCCTTATCCGAATAGTATGACACCATGAAAAATCTGTAAGACAACCAGGATATCTACCAGCCTATTTCTACAAATGCAGTTGTCCTAGCTAAGCAGAGAAAGTCTATTCGTTCTATTCAACTTCTATCAGGACTTGGCTCTGAGTACAAGGAGGTGAAGGATCATTTCATGGCCATGGATGAGATTTCTACATCGACACAAATTTATGCTCGTCTCTCAAGATTGGACACCTCTATTCCCACGCCTACTTCTGATGCCTCTGCTATAGTTGTTGTTGGTCGTGGCAGGGTAAATTCAAGGGGCAAAGGTGGTCAGTCTCATGGTGGTGCACGTGGACGAGGTCAAGGTCGGAGCTCCTTCTTCTGTGAGTATTGTCACAAGTGTCTGCTGAGAATACCTCTCATGTGTAGGAGGATGATGGCCAGATTACAATTTCTAGAGCAGATTATGAGCACTTTATGGTTTCTCAGGCATCTATTCTGCCTCAGTTTAGATGTCTGTAGGTACTTCAGCGATATCAGTAAGATCCCAAGCCCCTGCTTGGCTTGCAGATTCATGTGCCTCCTTTCACATAACTGGTGGTACCACCATCTTTTCTTCTCTACGAGATCTTGGTACTCCTTTCCAGGTTAAGGTAGCAAATGAGGGTTTATCACCGGTTACTGAACTTGAAAATATCTCTATCTCTACTACTTTAACTCTCTCAAATGTTATGCATGCTCCTAAGTTTGCTTTCAATTTGATGTCTATTAGCTATATTACAAAAAATTTGAGGTGCAGGATAGTATTTCATGACCAATATTTCTTTTTGCAGGACCTTCAGATAATGAGGCGGATTAGTGGACTTGAGTAGAATGGTCTCTACTATCTTCATGTCCCACCTTCCTCCGATGTTGATGCTGTTTGTGCCACTTCTGCTCTCCAGTGACATCTTCATCTTGGTTATCCTAGTTTGCATGTTCTGCGCCGCCAGTTTTGAGAGTTGTCTATTCTTGAACTTTTTATATGTGAAGCATATCAGTTAGGCAAGCACCATAGGTCATCTTTTCCACCTCAGAATAAAAGAACTGAATCTATTTTTGCTTTAGTTCATGTTGATATTTCAGGCCCTTGTAGGGTCAAGAATGTTAAAGGCTTTCGATATTTTCTTGTTCTCATGGATGATTATACCAGGATGTCTTGGGTGTTTATAATGAAAGAAAAGTCCAAAGTTTTGATCTTGTGAAAAATTTTATTCTAGAAATAAAAACTCTACTTTCTACCGTTATAAAAATTATCCGAAATGATAATGGTTTAGAATTTGTAAGTACCAGGACTACTGCTTTTTTCAAGTCGTTGGATAATGTTCACAGTTCACCAGACTACTTGAGTTCATGCTTCCCAATAAAATGGGGTAGCTGAACGTAAGCTTCGACATTTTCTTGATGGGACTCGTTCTATCATATTTCATATAAATGTTCTTTCATCTTTTTGGGCTGATGCTGTACTTACCGCCACATATCTGGTGAATCGTGCCTCTTCATCTGTTTTAGGGGATAAAACTCCACACTCTGTTGTTTCCTAATAAGAACATGTTTTTTATTACTCCAGTTGTCTTTGATTGTGTGTGTTTTGTCCATCTACACCATGTAGATAAGATTTTTCCTCGTTCCGTGAAGTGCATCTTTCCGGGTTATCCTAGAACTCAGAAAGGATATCGTTGTTATGATATTATTTCACGGAAGTTGTCTCTGTTGATTTTACTTTCTTTGAGGAGATTCCCTATTACCAGAAACAAAGGGAGCAGTCCATTACTCAATTTAGTGATGTTCCTCTTCTTGTCATGTTTGAGCCACTACGGCCCAATGAGCCACCTACATCAAGGGCTAGTCACCCTTATCCTGGTCCTTTCCTGTATCATTCTGAGGTTCATGTTATAGATACCTTTCCTTAGCATTTTCAGCACAAGACTCAGGATGTTCCTCAAGTGGAGCCATTGTCTATTTCTGCTCAGTTTCCACCAACTGCTAATGATTCGCCTGAGGACCAAGTACCTACTACTACTGAGGATAATACTCTGGACCTTCCCATTGCACAAATGAAGGCTCCACGATCTTGTGCCAAATATTCTGTATCTCAGTTTATGTCACTTGACAATTTGCCTGCAATTGGACGCCAAGTTTCTCTAGCTATTGACAGTTTACAGGTACCACAGGACAATCATGAGGCATTCCAAGATCCATCTTGGACATTGACTATAAGAGAAGAGATGGCAACTTTGTAGTCTCGTGGCACATGGGCTTTTGTTGATCTAGCCCCAGATACTACTGTTGTGGGGTGTAGATGGATTTTTACCCAAAAATGTTGTCCAGATGGCACAGTGGAAAGATACAAGACACACTTAGTTGCTAAAGGCTACACTCAGACCTTTGGAGTTAACTATTTTGAGACATTCTCCCCTATGGCTCATCTCTCTTACAATCAACAGGAGTTAGATAGTTCATCAGTTAGACATAAAAAATATGTTTCTTTTATGGAAACTTGAAGGAGGAAGTATACATGGAGCAGCTACCAGATTTTACTATTCAAGGGGAGTGTCATAAGATGTGTAAGTTGAAAAAGGCTATTTATGGACCGAAACAAAGTTCTAGAAGCCTGGTTTGAGAATTCAGCAAGGTTATTCAGAACTATAGTTTTACCTGATCGTCTGCTGATCACTCTGTGTTTACACTGCATAGGAAAACATGGTTTGTTATGCTCATTATTTATGTTGATATATTGCTAATTGGCAGTGACAGGTAAGGCATAGAAGAAACAAAAAAGCTGATACATTCACAGTTTGTTACCAAGGATCTAGGCTCTATCAGCTATTTTCTTGGTATTGAGGTACAGCATACTGGAGGACTTGTGCTATCTCAGCGCATGTGATTGACATGTTGAGAAACATGGGTACACTGGGCTGCAAACTAGCAAATGTGCCTATGGATATGTCCTTGCCTCTTACAGATGATGAGAACTCCTTACTACAGGACATGACTAGATACCATGCAATTATTGGTAAGCTATTGTATCTGATAGTTGCTTGACCTGACATTGCTTTTGTTATTGGTAGATTAAGTTAGTTCATGCAGTCATCAAGGCAAGTCCATTAGGATGGAGTTTACCAGATTCTTAGGCACTTGAATAATGCACCTAGGAAAGGATTTTGTTTTAGAAAAAATGGATATTTAGATGTCTGTGGCTATTCAAATGCAGATTATGTTGGAGCACATGAGGACAAGAGGTTTACTACAGGATACTGAACATTTGTTAAGGGTAATCTAGTTACATAGAGAAGCAAGAAGTAGGCGATTGTTTCTAGATCAAGTGCTGAGTTAGAATACAAGGTCATGTCTCAAACCACTTGTGAGCTACTCTAGGTCCGATCTATCCTAATGGATTTTGGAGCACATGTTCCTGGACCTATTCCTATGCATTGTGATAACAAAGTTGCCACTTTCATTGTAGGCAATTATATCTTCTATGAGAGAACTAAACATATTGAGGTGTATTGTCACTTCATCAGAGAAGCAATTGCAGCAAAGAAGATTTCCACACCCTACATATATACTGAAAATCAATTAGCAGACATTTTCACCAAAGCACTTCCCAAAAAATGGTTGCACTATATTTATTCCAAGTTAAGCATGTTCAATACTTATGCTTCAGCTTGAGAGGGAGTGTTGAGTTGTATAGGATCTTTTCTACTTTATTTTATATTTAAGGGATGTATCTATAATTTCTATCTGGTGCCTCTCTATATAAAGGCACCAGGATCTCTCTAGAATAAATTATTGAATCTCAACATCTTCACATTGTGTGCCTGAGGTGGATAGCACTTGTATCTTGTGGTGTGATGGAGTAGAAGGCTCCAACCACTTACTTTTTACTTGCCTTTTTGCAAAGTGCTGCTAGAATTCTTTGTCAACAGAGAAACAAATAGGAAGATTTTATCTAGATCCAATGCATTTGGCTAGAGTGTAACAGTGCTATATTTAGGTGAGAAAGAACCGCAATGAAGGATACCTTGTATCACTGTAGCATGCTTTGTAATTATCGATATCATCAGCTCTCCTTTTAATGAAAGTCGGAAGATAACAACCCATATTAACAACACCCCCCCGCCCCCCCGGCACAACACACACACACACATCACCATTGTTCCTTCCAAAAAGAAACCTATAAAATATGCATTTTTTTGGGGTAAAAAAAATAGAGGTAAAAAAAATAGAGGGTAAAAATATGCATCTACATCAATAATGTTGAAATCTCAGCCCTGCTAATCATATAAATTAATGTTGGCAAATATCAACCCCAATAACCTATGTAACAAGGTCCAAGGATACAAAATAAGGGCTTTCATAGCAATGTCCAGACACTTGGTTGCTTCAGTAGATACCAATCAAAAACATGTACTAGACAGTATAGTAGCGATAAAGAGCAATAAAGTAGCAGTGATATAACCTATTTTCCCAAAGTGTTGCAATCCTCCTAGGAGTCAACTTCCTGTTCACTCTTGGGCAGCTATCAACCAGATAACCACCTCTTTTTTTTCAAAAAAAAAACTTCCTGTTCACATCATCATTATGGATATTGCACACAATAGTGTTTCTTTTTTCTTTTTTTTTTTGTAAAGCCAATAGTGTTTCTTTTTTTATGATGGTAGTTTTAGTTTTTGCATCAGCTTTGTGGAAACTCTATGATTTCATAGTCACTTCTTTAAGTTTGTTGTGCACCACTACCATGTATAACTAAACCAGACTGTTCCAAAAAAATTAAAGTACAACTAAACCAGATCTTCATAAACACAGGCCATCCTCAACTGCAAGGTACGAAAGGTTTGATTAAACAAGGCAGACAAAGTATAGGAAAACGAAGAAAAGTTAGGGAAGGATGGGTATTAGCCATATAATACACAAGTTTCGGTAAAACAAGGTAATGTAAAAGATATTGAATCAAATGCCATTACTTCAAAGTCAAAAGTAGATTGTGTTTTCCAACCATATATATATAATGTAGTTACTCCCAAGGGAGAGCCAATTAGCTACCCTCAACATTTTAACATTCATCTATGGATGAGATTTTGCTCCAAAACTTTGGGGATCTCAGTATCCTAATGTAACAAAAAATCATATAAAATTTGAATTCAATTGGACAATTCTATCCCCTCCATCAATGATGCTAAATTTTCAATGGTCAAAATAATGCAAAAAATCAACCTGCTTGATGAAGGGTTTAAGGGTCTCCAATTCAAATGAAATTTAACACATATATAATCCCCAAAGTTTCACAACAACAATGTAATTCATAGATAAAGGTAAAAGTATTGGGGGTAGCTAATTGACTCCCTCTTGGGGGTAGCTACATTTTACCATTTATATAAGGGATAGAAGCGTACAGGTGACCTCTACATAAATTAGGTACAAGTGTGGCAATTTCTTCCACCACGAGTAATGCTTTGAAATGAAAATTGAGGGATTGAGATCACTCAATGTGAACATGTTATGTATTAAATTTGAAGCCAATCTGACACTCCTAACACCTACATCTACAGGTGACATGCACGTCAGTTAGGAACAAATGCACTAATTTCTTCCACTATTAGTAATGTTTTGGATATATATATATATATATATCAGAAGGCCAAGAGATGAAACAAGACCATCCATAAGTTACCTTGTATCTCTTGGCTTAAGAGACTGAGAAAGAGTATACAGAAGCTGTGTCCAACATTCTTCCGCATCCTGTTGATAACAAACTTTTAGTCCACGGTAATATGCATCAATACAATTTATATTATGAAAAATCGCAGAACCTGTTGCATGAAAATGCCATTGTGTTGTTGAGCAAATTGTGGGTACTTTTTACGTAAAACCTGCCCGAAAAAAAAAGCACAGGTTTACAGTGAAACATAAAATACAACCAACTTACAGGCAAATATCAGTAAGTGGAACTTAAAATGCTAACCGCCCAAAACTGGGATGGATAGATAGGATTGGCACTTTGATCCAGATCAGCAAACAACTTTTTGGTGGCAACAGTCAAATCATGTGAGGCCTGATCTAAATCATTTCTTTTTTCAGAGTACCTGCATGAACAGGTCACATTCTCACATCACGTAAACAAGATAGCACCCTAAACATCAATATATCGCAGATTCTCCTTTCAGAGAAAATAAAACGTATTTGAGACTCACTTCACTAATGACGAATTTAACTCAGGAACTGAATGCAGGCATTGCATAGTTGAATTCATGTAACATGTATTGCCCAGATTGTAAAGACCAGATGTGTAGCCCTGAAAAAGAAGAAAAGTAACCTCTATGCTATAAAGTGCAAGACAATTTTGCTTGCATACTCATATGCACACTCAACGGGTGTTTCCAATTTGCAACATACCATTTCTGGAAGTTAGAAGTTGGGGCATATTTCACTTTATAGAGATTGAACCCCCTTCACCTTAGGAACATTACTAGATATTCCCTTTGGCATTTAGATTGACCAACTTCTACATGTTTCCACATTACTCGAGTGCATGAATTATGATAAAATATTCAATAGAGTCAAGAAATTCTTAAGATGTGTGCATACCAATTTCAGTAACCATCTGCAAAAGTTATACACGGAAATTTCCTTTTCATCTATGTGCAAAAGGATATAAATCAACATGACTCAGTATTTAATGCCAATTAGAATCCATCTTCCTTCTATGATTGAATATGACAAAGCAACACATAGCAACTTAAATAGCAAAAAAAAATTAACACAGCTGCCAGCAAAATATGATATAACTTGCTAGGTAACAAGAAGAAAATGCCCAGAAAGACAGATTCAATATCAAGTTCACTTTCATTGGAAAAACACTCATCAATTAAAAAAATTGTTACTTTTGAGGTTAATAACTAATTAGAATGCAGATAACTAGAAAACAATTGAAAGTTATTACTTGGAAGGACATTAGTATAAGGAGTATGTGAATTTCTGATAGGGGTAAGAAGATCCAAATTATACTTGAATATTGGGAAAAATTACCTCTGGACAGTAACTGGTGTGTGAAGAAATTTCAGCAGGTTTTTTTTAAAAAGAAATTTCTGCAGGTTTTTATTACTTGCGCATCATCATTTGTTACGCACTGTCAAAAATCACTTTGAATTAAGTGTGAGTGATAAATAATGTTTCTTATAGACATGCTTATCATGGAGATTGAAATTCTTGTCTTGGTTCTTTTAGTGGGAGTTATGTTCTCTAGCTCCCAAGGTTTTTTAACGTATATGTTTTGTCAATGTTCTTTGAGCAGATAAGTTGTCTCCTCAGTCAGTCAACTTTTCTCTTTACAATATGTCCATAACCAAAACAGACCTCGATTTTATGGACCTATTTCCAAGTAACCATATGTTACTGCTGATGTGACAATTTTTACAAATATTCCCATTTTAAAGCGGGTCTTCATCTAAAACCAAATGTCATAAAACATACACCACTATCTGCACTTGCCTATCCAAAACCCATAATTCATCATATGTTTCCACTCGTTCTACAACTTTAAAGACAAGGATTGTCAAGTTCTACAAACACATCCAAGAGACCCACTAAAAAAAATGCCTGCCCAAAAGCCTCTATCAGATCAATTTACTAGTTCAACTCCATCTGATTGCGATCAACTTCAAGTTGCAAGACAGATCACGCCTTGATTTAGAAAATTTGGGAGCAACTCAAGGTTTGTTTCTTCATTTGGCTCCTGAGATCAAGAACCATCACAAGGTTTTTAAGCATCAATGGGCACCCAATGCAACCGATGATTGCATTCCTTTGCTAATGAAAGTTTAAACCAGTCTTCTTGCAAGGCATTTTGGGAAAGCATCTGTCACCATGCAGGCTCACCCGATGGCAACAAGATTTGGAGAGCTTTTATTCTGATTTAGCTATTTGCTTGGAACAAAATGAGGTGATAAATTAGAAGAGAGACATCATGTTAGATGGTGAAATTGATCACTTTGGCTCACTTTGTAGCGCTTTAGCTCTCCTTTTTTAATAATTTTTTTGGGGGTTAACATCCCTTGTTAACCTCCCTTTTCCTTTCACAAAAATATAAAACATGACTCCTCTGATTGCTCTCAACATAGGTACTAGGTCTTATCCTTAGCATCCATTTAGATGTCTCTTGCCAATCTTGATGTGTAATATAAACTGACAGGTCTTTTCATTTGACAGCATCTTTGTTCATAAGCATTAAAAAAAAAAAAAAAATCATCCTTCTTGGATGGATGCTATGCAAGAAAAACTGCTTGCCTCAAATCCAAAGGAGAACACAACAACACTCAGCAATGCACAATAAGTTGTTGCGATTGTTAGATGCCAACAATCTTCATTCTGAAGTATCTGCCACAGGTTCTGTTCAGCACCAGTAGAAATTATTCTTGTTGTATATCTCACCATTGCTTCATGATGAGAAGAGTGAATTCCTACAACATCCGATTTGGTTGCTACTTGCCTTTGAATTAGATCATACTACATTTGTACTTCTAATTTTACTCCTCTTAACCTTTCTCATTCCTCCCATCTCTATAAGGGCCAAGGACGAAAGGAAATTTCACTTCCATCCCATCTCTTTGTCACCACCTTATGCACATCCTCAACTCATCTCTTGCTGGGATGAAGGTATCCTTTCACTTTGGATTTGAGTTACGTTATCTCGTAGCAAATTGCAAAAGTTCATGATGAAGAATAAAATCAAAGAAATGAAGAAAAAGCTCCACAGTGAGATTTATGCCAAAGAGAGATCAGAAACAAATTTGAGACATTACTGTAGAAGAAAAAGCATATAACAACTTATGACACCCAAGGAAGACAACTTTACCAGTGTAACAACTTGTGCTTCTTCAGGCAAGTCTTCCATAAACACAGGACCCTTTTCAGGAGCTTTTACAATTTCATCAGCCGTCCCCATCATCATGAGCTTCTGCCCCTGCTTGAAAGATAAATGATGTCTTAGATATTGCAGTGTTCACAGGAAGAGGGGGGGAAGCCTCATTGAAAGAGAACAATTTACATCTTTCACCCCAATGGTTGACCAATCTGCATCATCCTGAATACAGCTAAATAATCAGATAACTGTTGAACAAACAAATAATGTCTCAGTCATCACCAGAAATAGCTTTAGCTTTACCTTCAGTAAGCCACCTTTAACCATAATCTTTTGCCTTTCAGGTGGTACCCCAGTGAGATCATATAATTGACACTTGAAAACAAAAGGTGGTTGGCTAGTGTCTATCTCCACTGCTGGAAATACCTCCTTCTGCCATTTGACAATCACTGAAAGGAAATGATGAAACAAAATCAGGAGATCAGGAGAGAGGGAGAGAGAGAGAGAGATATTCCAAGGAAGCAAAAATATAGTTTTTTTTAATGTATAAGAATTATAATAGTTAGGACAGACATGTTCAATTGTTTTTGGGAGT
Organism: Thalassia testudinum; assembly: GCA_037157565.1. NCBI lineage: Eukaryota > Viridiplantae > Streptophyta > Magnoliopsida > Alismatales > Hydrocharitaceae > Thalassia > Thalassia testudinum. The sequence goes on along the minus strand of JAZHRO010000077.1, from coordinate 12,000,042 downwards.
TTTAACACAAATTAAAACAGAGAGATTTCAAAGGAAGTAAAAATATACATACAGTTTTCTTGAAATATATGGGAATTACAATAATTAGAAGAAACATGTTCAATTCTTTTTAGGAATTTTTACACAAATGTCCTTAAAAACTTTTGCTTTACACAAATGCCACCATATGTCCTTTTTCCTTTTCCTTTTTTTTTTTTTTTTTTGAAAGAGCAAAGGATGACTAGTGACTAGTAGAGGTCAGTAGTCATCCAGTCTATTAACCTCCAAAATACTCAAATTAAGTTTCATCAAGATGATTCACTATTTTCGACTAAAAAATGTTAGTGAATGGCTATTTTTTCCTCTATGTTGTATCATAAACTAGAAAAAACATGCAATTATGATGGCATTTTCATAAAACATAATCAATTTTATGGTATAAATCTAAAAATTATGTAATATCAATTTTTTATGCCATTTAAGTAAAAACCTCTCTTGTATAGTTGATATTAGTTTTTTCTTGTTTTGAAAAGAAAGAAAGGGATTTAAAGATGTTTTTTTTTTTAAAAAAAAAGAGAGATTTAAAGATGTTGTTAACCCCTGATTGCATTAATAAAAACGAAGAACTAACAAATCATAAGTTACAAAGGTAGTTGTGGTGGTGCAAAACCCCATCAACAGACATCCGCTCCCTTCTAAATATCCTCTCATCGCATTCAAGCTAAATGCACCATAGCAGAATGAAAGATACTTTAACTTGGTGATTTCTTCGTGGGGGAAGGGGTGGGCGGTGGGGTGTTGGAATTCTGGACGTTTAATGCAACAATTGGTTGGTTTGAAGTTTTAAGGTATATTGAAGATGTAGATCAGTCATGAAAAAAGATGACTATAATTCAGAAGGAACAAATCCATTCTTTTTTCCCTTGAGAGAAGAACAATAACAACAAGAAAGCCTTGTTGCCTGACTCTAGGTGGGGTCAACTATGGATACTTTGTGAGGGAAGAAATATGAATAAAATTGTATCCTCTATTTGAAAGAAGGAAAAACAAACGTTCCTACATAGGCAAGACCAAGTTTCCAGATGAAAGAAGGAAAACTGACCACCATTTCGCATGGCAAAAGGTGTTCTTGGACTTAAAGCACATGCGGCCCTGTCCAACTCTCCCTGATGCCAAATATCTCCAAAAGGCCAAAAATGATGAGTAGTCCACCCATTTTAAGTTCATCTTCTCCCAAACCTCTACAACAAAAGTGACACATTAAAAAAAAAGATCCTTACAATCTTCATTAGCATCCCCACAAAGAGCACATGTGGCATCATCCATTTGAAAAATTCGTCATCTACAACGTTTAGTCATCAACATTCCCCTTTTTAGCAGCCATGCAAACAACTTGGCCTTGAGTAGCATTTTTGCTTTCCAGAACAATCTGACATCCCATGCACCACCATTACCTTTAGGATTTAGATCCCAACAGTAAGCAACCATAGCATCAAAGTTAAATGAAAGGGAAAATAGCCTTGCATAAATAGTATGAAGAGCACCCCAACCTAACCAATTGTCAAACCAAAAACTAAAATCAGCTCCATACCCAGCCTCATCTCAAATAAATGCATAATTGAAGACATCAAGTGCATCAATCCTCTCCAAAAAGAAGATGCCCCCAGAGTGATTTGGTTCTTTTTTCCTAACTCACTGTCCTGCAATAACATGCCAATATGTTGCCCATCCACGTTTGCAACCCATTTGGAGAGAGAATCATCATTCATTCCCTTAAATCAAGCACACTAAACCCCTTCAAACATAGGAGCACACACCTCCTTCCAACTAACCAGGTGCATTCTCTTTGCATTTTCGCCCTCCCCCTTCCAGAAAAAATCCTCAACTTAACAAGATTGTCTTCCACTTTCCATGGCATCTTAAATACCACAAAAGTGCTTTCTTTGCTATTGTTAGAAAGATAAATATCACCCTCTACCTAAAGCAATTCAAGGAGAAGAAAAACTTGGACTCAATTCAAGGTAGGGACATCCCACTTTGGTAAATCTTTTTTGCCCTTTGTTATCTATTGCTAGAGACACGGAGTTGGGGCCCTCCATCAAAAAACTATCTACTAGAAGAAAAGAGCCAAATCCCCTCGTGTCATTCGCATCATGTAGGTTCAGAATTGAGCATACAACCACTACTACCTACTATTAGATGGCAGATCAAGATTTGTCTTAAGAACACAAAGTGTGGGAGGATGGCAACTGCTTTACAATTAAGCGACAGGTTCCAATTATGGACAAGTGGGCTCTAACCATGTGATTATCATGCAGCTGATCTCTACATGTTTGAGTGAGATTTTGTTAAGTTTGGAAGCATGATGAAGGAGGTGCCTAAAAATCATGAATTCCTCGTATTTACAAAGGGTAGAGAAGCCAGTTTGGGAATGGATCTTTTTCTTTCTTTGAAAGGTATTGGATCTCTTCTTTTTCTTTTGGTTTAGAAATTAAACTTCATGACATTCATATGGCTGCCACAATAGACTCTTGAAACGAAGGTATTATACACAAAATTCAGATGCCAGATCAAGCTTCTGTGGGTGTTTTTTTTTTCTGAGGGGACTTTTTAAGTGTAAAAGTATGGGTCTCTAAAAACTGTTGAATACATTTCAGTTAAACACTGATGTCCCCAACCATTTCTTTCAAGTAAATGGACAGACATCTGCATTCACCTTCTATCCCTACCTGTATGACATGCAACATTGAGCATGGAAAAAAAACAGAAAGAAATGTTAATGGATGAGCCAAATATGGGGGTTTCTCATCCTCAAAGGTCAAATTCTTAATTCGCTCGTCTGCATAGAAAGCACTGCGAGCAAAGGACGAAGGTCCATCCAACAATGTGGGCTTAAGGTAATGTGTTGAAATGTGCATCCTGCAAAATTGCAGACGAGAATTACACTATTTTTTTTAGTCGCATCTTCCATAGAAAGGAAGAAGGGGAGTCTTGGCACAATGGTAAAGTTGCTGCCATGTGGCCTAGAGATCACATGTTCAAGTTGTGGAAACAACCTCTTGTGAAAAAAGCAAGGTAAGGCTGTGTACATCGTTTTAAAAATTGTGCCTCAAGGTGCTAGAGGCGTACACCTCGAGACGAGGCACCAAGAAAAGGCCTCGAGGCACTAGCCTCAATCTGGAGCAGTGAGGTGTGTGCCTCAGCTAAGCAAGGCATCGGTGAGGCGGTGAGACGCTGAGGCGTTGCTGAGGTGCCACCTCAATGTATGGGGCTTTAGAAGTAGTCATGTGACAAGCACATGACACACATTCATGATTTAGAAACAAAAAATGACAGGAAAAAAAAAACCATATTCTCATTTCTAACTCCCGACTACTCTTGACTTCTGTTGTCACAACGTTTGAGCTGCTTGTTGTGGCGTTGTCGGAGTTGGTGCAGCGTCACCTTAGCGTTACCGAAGGTCGAACAGCACTGCCGAAGGTCACTGAAGGTCGAGCAACACTGCCCTAGCATCACCCTAGCCCTTCCTTTGCTTTGAACTTCGGTTTGAACTTTGAAACTCTAAGTTTGATTTCCTATTTCACTGATTGAAGTCATTTAGATTCCTTCATTTCACTGATTTAGGTCATTTAGATAGTTTTTGTTGGTGTTTTATTTTGCAAAAGGATTTTGTTATTGGTACAATGATTTATCTAGAATTTTATTATTTAGGTCATTTAATTTTGTTGGTGTTATTTATTACTTAGATTTAGGCCATTTAGGTTATTTATTTGATTACTAATATCTTGTAGATTACGTTACATTACATGTTTATAGTTATGTTTAAGTTAGGTCTTTTAGGTTCATTTCTTTGTAGGTTGCCAACTTACCATATCTGCAAGTTACATTACATCATACACGCTTATGATGTTAAGAAAACAAATGTTGCAATTTTTTATTAAATTTTGTGGTCCAATTGTCATGATTTTAGACATGGCACCAAGGGCAAAACGAGGAGGAAAAGAAGGGTCCATTGGCAGGTCTGATCCTGGATGGAAGTACTGCATGGAAATTGACCTTAGGGAGCTCAAAAGGAAAAATGATATAAGTATGTGAAATGCAACTTTTGTGGGAAGAATATCACTGGTGGCATTGCAAGATTGAAGGAGCACTTAACGAAGACACAAAAATGTGGGACCATATGCCAAGGTACCACCCAAAGTTGAGGCTAAAATTAAGGCATTCTTAGCAAAAAAGGATGTTGGTAGAAGAAGAGCACTTAAAGAAACGGAAGAAATTTGTCGCATAGATGCATATTCTACTCTATCTGGCCATGATGAAAATGCACCTACAAGATCAAGTGGTACACATGTGGTAAGAGGTCATATGGATTTATTTGTTGCAGTTGGATGGAAAGCCGAGCCTAGAAGTAATGGACCTAATAATTTTATATTTTGTTGAACTCTAAATTTATAAATTAAGCCAATAATTTTATATTTTGTTGAATTATAAATTTATAAACTAAGGTTCTAAGAAATATTGTTTAAAATTATTTATCTTTTAAGAAAAACTGTTATTGATGTTGATAAGGAAGAGTTTCAAGGGAGTGATGGAAATACCAAAGAAGATGTAGAGGATGAGATTAGGATAAAGTACATGGATGACTCTTGGGATGATGCGACCAGCCCTAGCGTCAACAACATTGATGAGCTCGACTTTGATGGTGTTCAAGGAGAAGGAGACTAGAGTCTAGAAAGTGCTTTAGTTCTTTTGAATTTTTAATGTAGATGTCTCATGTACCTTCATTTTAATGTATATTTTAACTTTTAAGTCTCTCAATGGTTTGGGAAGTTTGTTTAGTTGCATTTTAGTTGCGGTATCTAATCTTCTATATTATATGAATGTTTTATCTTTTTGTTTTAAATGTCACCTCTCGTTTAATTTCGCCATTTCACTGTTGTAATAGAGAAAAAATGGTCTAAAAGTGTGTTCTTTACATTATTATTTCCTTATTAGCACCTAACAAGTATATATCATATTATTTGTCCATATTTTCTATACAAAACTTGAAGCTTGCGCCCGATGAAGGTAAATCGCATCAGTACCACCTCGCATTTTTTAAAGCTTTAGTTATGTACAATAGACCCAAAGTAGTCTAACCCTCCCCAAACCCCCACATAGCAAGAGCTTTGTGCACCAAGTTGCCCTTTATCTTCAATAGAAAGGAAGGGAAGGTACGTTCTTTTTTGAGAGGAGGAAGGTATGTTCTACTCTAACAAACAACCTCTCATAGGTATTGCTCGACGGCTCTTGAACCAAACTTGACATGCTTCTAAGATTCTGTAGGCAAGGTTCGAAGTGTCGATAAATTTCCAAGTATGCATATTGTGGCCATGCCGAGGGCATGCCATGAAAACGGTCGTATATCGATGTCGGGTTATCGATGACCCAAAATTATTCATATCATTATTTTCCACATTGGAGATCTAATCCACTAAGCTGATTGGTAGCAGCAGTAGCAATAGTAACAACAGTAGAAGTGTGCGCTAGCAGCAACACAACAGATCTTACCGGCGACATGTCGACGGTTTCGCCAACATGCCGGCGAAACACTTGCATATCGATAACTTTTCCGTGTCGATATGCTTATTGCCCAAAAATAACCATATCGCCGGTATGCCGGCGGCATGCCATCGACATCCAAAACACTGTCTATAGGTGTAGAAGACAACACTGCACATTATGTAGATAAAAATAAATTCAGTACTAATTGGGACTTGGGAGAAATATCATACAAATAATCTTATCGGAGCTGAATAAAGCTCACTTCTACAACAAAGCACGTTACATAGAAAGTTGCTTGATAGTGTGAGATCGGGAAATTTAGTTGCATTTTAGCAATACCAAGATCTAGAAAGATATTTCCCATGATTGTTACGACAAGCAACAATCCGCACCCCCCACCCAACCCCTCCAACACCAAAAAAGAAAAGGCCACGATAACTGCATAAAAAGGCAATTATACACAGCATTTGAGCCCTTTAATAAAGGGCTTCTTCGAGATTTAGCCCATCTCATAGCCCATCACATCCATCGTGGAAATCGAAAAATAAAGCCAGCGCTATGCTTGGCCATGCCCTACACACCCACTGCTCCTCATATGACAACTTCACCAGAGAAAAATGCGCATCCATCCATCCATCAAACCCTAATCACATAAAGCACATAGAGCTCGCAAAACAGAAACTTGCTTCGGTAAAAATTTCGACAAGCGCACAGATGCAGACAACACCATAGAATTGATCAAATCGAGTTGAACTCTACGGAAATCCTTCAAAATCCACAACTTCTCATCGCTGCAGATTGGCGCAAGGGAGCCGCCAATCAAACTTTGCGGCAAGGGGCGGAAATCTGAGAGTGGGAAGATCGCGATTCGATACCTGTAGGCATATCTGCGGGCGCTGAGGGTTCGCTTGGGTTTTGACGAAAGGATTTGGAGAGCAACAGAGACAGAGTGCGACGCGTCGAAGAAAGCGCGAGAGAGAGAGAGAGAGAGAGAGAGAGAGAATGGGCGCGTGCGGAAATGTGGAGAGAGGTCGTATATGTTTTTACATTGTTGTCAACGTAAATATTTGAAATTAATTAAATGTCATCATAGTTTAAATATTACTTTTAATATCATAGTAAAAGCTAACGAAAATAAATTAAAAAGAAAAAAATTTATTATTTTATAAAATTTCCTAATGGAAGGAGTGAGATATACGTAAGATATAATATGTGGAATTAAAATAAATAACAATCTCACAAAATTAATCATACAAAGGTACAAGTAATTTTTAGGTGAAAATCCAGACCAGATGTGAAATAACCCTTCCTAAGGGTCGGTAGGCTTTTCCAAAAACTATGAGGGGTTTCCTACAAATTTTAACCCCCTAAGTTTTTGGTAGAAGGACTTATGTGAGTTTGGGAATGTTGTGGGGCATTCTGTGCATTTTCCCGGGCCCCACACCTACACCCCACGCCCACCACTCCCTCCCCCTAACCCTAATCCACACCTATACAACTACCCCTTTTCTCGGTTCCCGTGCCTTACACTAACACCCTCCCTCTCCCTGTGGCAACATCTCAAACCCCCTCTTCCTCCCCTTTTCTTCCCGTGTCTCCTCTATTGTGCAAGGAGCTGAGCTGCTGGAGCTCAAGCTCATGTGGAGGAAGAGCTGCTGAAGCTTGGCCATGAGGAGGAGTTCGTGAGGAGCAGGGAGCGTGTTGGGAGCTAGCTGCTACTGAAGCTCCTACACGAGGTGGGAGAAGAGACCAACCCTACGCGAGGTGGTCATGACCTACGAAGAGACTAACCTGACCGTGCGAGACACTGATGGAGGAGGACGAAAGAGGCCCTACCAACCTGAGCACTCTCAGGGCCGCCAGGAGAGGAGGCACGTGATGCCTGCAGGGGAGTCGACCTGCTCTGTGAGGCCACCAGTGGCCTTTGGGGGCCTCAAGCAGGGGTTAGCTGCCAGCACCAGACCCCCACCCAGTTACCAGCAAGGGTAGACCGAGGAAGGAGGTCGTGCCCCTCTTTGCTACCAGTGTGGCAAGTCGGGCCACATGAGGAGGGATTGCTCGTCTAGGGCTGGAACACACCAGATGCTCCCCGCTCCGAGCAATGGAGGCCAATTCGGCGACTGTGGGTACCAGGCTCGTGGGGGAGGACAGCAGCCACGGGGAGGATATCGGCCAGTTGCTACTCATCCGGTCCCGAGCATGGCGGCGTCTTCCACACCCAAAGCTAAGGGGCGTGTCAACGCCCTGACTCACAAAGACACTAGAGCTTCAGGCTCTGTGGTGGCAGGTGCTGGTCGCTTTGTTGCCAACTAGTATGTATATTTTATTACTCAAAAAATAGAAAATTTCGAAGGTCGAACTCAGGAAGCAACACTTGATTTTAGAAGCGTACAAAATCACAATTTACAATATAAATATATACTGTTTTACAAAAAATACTAAAAGAAAGGAAAACTTGTTCTTCTTTTCTTCTCTCTTTCTCCTTCCTCTATCTTTCTCTCTCCAGACATCTGACTCCAATGTCAGATGACTTAAACTACCACTTGCTACAGTGCTTCTGCTGGTTCTTCTTCCTCTTGGCTTCTTCTTCTCTTCTTCTCTGCGGCTTCTCTTTCTTCAGCTTTTGCTCTTATCTTCTTCTTTGCCTTGCATCTACAGCTTCTTCCTTGGTCTCTCTGCTCGGCCTTCTGGGCTTCGTCTTCTTTCTTTTTCTTCAGCCGCATCTCTTCTTCTCGGCTGCACTCCCTCCTCCTTCTCTTCTGCAGCTTCAGCTCCTGTCTCTTCCTTTCCTTCTTCCTCAGCTCCTGCTCTTTGATGCGGCTAAGTGTCCTTCGTCGCTTCTTCTTCTTTCCTTCTCTTCTTCTCTGCTGTTGCACTATCTCCTCCTTTTGCTCCTCTGTGCGGCTAAGTGTTCAGCCGCTCCTTCTCTTTTCTTCTTCTCCTGCTTCCCTGCACAGTGTAAGGTTAGGCAAAACCTAACCCCTACCCTCCCCGCGTCTCTTTCTCTCTTATATTCACTCCAGGGTCCGCTCTCCCAGAGCCTTAATCGGGTAAGTGGGTTGGGTGACGTGTCAGGGACTAAGCGCACCGGCGTGGGTGGTGCGCGAGGTGTGCACAAGCAAGAAGTAATCGGATCCGAGTGCCAAGTCCGCGGGGAACATGTCGTGGACGAGGCATGGCGAGGGTGCGAGGTACCTCACCCCAGTGTGTTTCGAGGCAAATAGACTGAAACACAAAATCAATTTATGTGCGGGCGCTCGCCCGCACACTTCCGAGGTGGGACTAAAAGTCCCACCCGCTTCCGCGCCTTCTCCTGCAGCCGAAGTCCTCGCAATCGCAGCGATACGCGAGGCTCGCATCTTCAATTGGAGACCTGGGGTTGTGCGTGAGTCTCTTCCATGCGGTCTAGGACTCCAACTTGGGACACGGATGCTTGGAGCAAGCCTGTGAGCAAGCTCGAAGCTTGCTTGTTAATGGCGATGAGGGCACAGAACTTGAAAGCAAGAATATTGCCTCGCAGCTCTGTCAGACCATTAGAAAACCTTTGCCGTATCACGGCAAAGGTGAGGCGGAGATTTACTGGCCGCGGGGCAGCCTAGGCATGCGTGCCTAGGTCGCTCTGTGGTCGTGAGGATGGGTTAGGTCGGGGTAAGGCAACAGGGGTTGGCGCGGTCAGTGGAGGGCCGTAGGGTGATCAATAGGTGGTGGTGATGCTCAGGTGTTACGACCCGGTTCCCGAATCCCTACGAGATAAGAGAATCGGACCGACTTGACTGATCCCAAGACCCAGTTGTCCAACGAGAAAGTAACCAAAAGAGCAGTAAAATAAACCACATTCACCATGTATATAACTAGCAGTAATAAAATACAGCAGTAAAGAAATGAAATACTACAGTATACACCACCACAACAGTAAAGAAATAAACATGTACATAAACATGGAGCTTACAATGAAAAGAGTACAGAGGTAACAGAAACTACTCACTACAACAGGAAGAAAAGTACAGTGGGCACTACACAGTAACACTACTGGGCTCTACTAGGCCCGGCGCCCTCTGCAGCCGCCGACTCTGGCTGCTCAACACCTGGTCCTGAAAAGGTAACAAATGTGACATGTCAGCGAAACGCTGAGTAGAGTGACAACTAAAAGCTATGAAACAGTAAGGTGGACAGTAGCTTTTATATTTTTAATTTCTTTCTTTATATTTTCCGTTTACTTGTTATCAAATTATCCCTCAGATTCTTTTTTTGATCTTGAATGTTCCTCGTGGGAATGATCTTGATTGCAATCTTTTCCAAAAAATAGAAGTAGCACGTGGTGCTCTCCTGGCCGGGAGAGTCCCCCGTGGTGGTCCTAACCTCAGTCAACCACCCCAAGGACGCTGACAAACGTAATGGTGACTACGGCACGCGCGATAAACGCACAGGTAGCTACCCTGCACTGGCACGCGGTCAGTCGTTTCCGTTAATGGGTGCACCCAAATCATAGCACGGAACCGGTATAAGGAAAATCCCTCTCAGTAACAGGGGTCTAGCCCCTCCACAGTAACCAAACAGGGGTCTTGCCCCTCCACAGTCCGCACACCCTCGCCTGACTACCTTGGTTTGCCTAGTGAGCCGAACAAGTCGGTGTAGGAGGGTTAGCAGAACCCCGGGGCCCAGGGGGTAGCTAGTGCTCTCCCTACACTAGTAGCTCTCCTCGGTATTGTGTACACGAGGGCCAAAAGTCGGTACAAAGTGGCCAGACCAAACCCCGAGTCCCTGGTACTAGTGAGATCTTAAACTCGATCTCACGCTTGGGCGGTAGTCCTGGCAACTCGTCTGGGAACACGTCGGGATACTCTTTGACCACCGGGATACTCTCTGGCAACTCGTTTGGACCCTTAATTACCCTGTTTGCATACTGCATTGGTGAAATTGCAGTTTTACCCCTTATGATTTGTTTTATTCTTTAACTCAGAATTCTCTGAGTTAAGCCTCTCTTTGGGTTTTGTAGGAGCTTTTTTCACACATATTTGGATTAGATTGTGCTAGTTAGGGTTCATGATGAGGTTCTCATCACCTATTACGCCCTAGTGGACTGCTTTGGGAGGAAGATTTTGTTCTCCATACCTAAGCTGCCTCCCTTCAAGTTCCATGATCAGCCAGTGGACGGAGGGTTCAAGTGTATCTCCACTCTTCGGGTAGCGAAGCTACTAAGTCAAGGGTGCAAAGGCTTCTTAGCTTGTATTGTAGCAGAGCCCAGCCTAGTGACTGATTTGCAGAGTGTTCCAGTGGTCTACAAGTACCCCGATGTCTTCCCAGAGGAGTTACCAGGACTACCACCAGAGCATGAGATCGAGTTTGAGATCTCACTGGTATCGGGGACCAGCCCCATCTCTACGGCATCGTACCGGATGGCCCTGCTTGAGCTGCAAGAGCTCAAGTCCCAGTTGCAAGACCTGTTGGAGAAGGGCTTTGTGAGGCCCAGTTCATCCTCGTGGGGAGCCCTTGTTCTTTTTATGAAGGACGGTATCCTTTGGCTTTGTGTTGACTACAGACAGCTGAACCGGGTCACCGACAAGAACAAGTACTCGCTACCCTGTATTAACGACCTCTTTGACCAGCTGAGAGGCGCCACGGTGTTCTCCAAGATAGACTTGAGGTCGGGTTACCATCAGCTGAGGGTCAGGGAGACGGACGTCTCCAAGACAGCTTTCCGTATGCGGTATGGTCACTACGAGTTCCTGGTTATGCCGTTTGGGCTGACCAACGCCCCCGCTGCTTTCATGGACCTAATTAACCGCGTCTTCAGACCGTACCTGGATTAGTTTGTGGTGGTATTCATTAACGATGTACTCGTTTACTCTCAGGATCAAGCGCAGCATGAGTAGCATTTACATATGGTTCTAGATACCCTAAGACGGCGTAGGCTATACGCTAAGTACAACATACAGGTCACTTCCTTAGGTCATGTGATCTCAGGAGACGGGTTGGCTGTAGATCCAACCAAGGTTGAGGCGATACTCAGGTGGGAGAGGCCACGTATCGTGACAGAGATATACAGCTTTTTGGGACTGGCAGGCTACTACCGGCGATTCATTAGGGGATTCTCTTAGATCATGCGTCCTATAACCTAGTTGACCCGGAAGGATGTGCGTTTCACCTGGATGGACGAGTGTGAGTCGTGCTTTCAAGAGTTGAAGGAGAGGTTGACTTCAGCTCTCGTACTCACCATCCCAAACAACAGTGGCGAATTTGTGGTTTACATCGACGCCTCGTTGTAGGGGTTGGGTGGTGTGCTCATGCAGTAGGGCCACGTTGTCGCTTATGCTTCGCGACAGCTAAAGCCCCATGATCATAGCTACCCCACTCATGACATTGAGCTGGCAACAGTTGTCTTCGTGCTGAAGACATAGAGGCACTACCTGTATGGTGAGACTTTTGAGATCTTCACAGACCATAAGAGCCTCAAGTACCTGTTTGATCAGAAGGAGCTCAACATGAGATAGAGACGTTGGTTAGAGTTCCTAAAGGACTACAACTGCAGCATCTCCTACCACCCAAGGAAGTCCAATGTGGTGGATGACGCCTGGAACGGGAAGGCGCCTGCCCACTTAGCTTGTTTACAGGCACAGAGTTGGAGACTCATGGAAGGGTTGGGTAGTTGGAGACCCCTGGAGTCGCGAGGATACTACGGGGCTGTGACAGTATCGAGGTAAACACGACTAGAGCTTTTGGACCGTATCATTGAGGGACAGATGGCCAACCCGTATCTACAGGAACTATGGGACAGAGAGTTGACAGGGGACTCAGGAGACTTTACTTTCATTGACGGAGTCCTTTGTATGAGGGGACGTTTGTGCGTTCCTAGAGACGAGGAGATGTTGAGAGAGCTCTTGACCGAGGCACACGGGTCCAGATTCACCATACATCTCAGGAACACAAAGATGTACCACGACCTGCGACGCGACTTCTAGTGGGGGGGGATGAAGCGGGATGTGAGTAGTTTTGTGCAACAGTGCTTTGTATGCCAGCAGGTGAAGGTTGAGCACCAGAGGCCTGCAAGACCGCTACAGCAGCTTCCCGTGTCAGAGTGGAAGTGGGAGAGTGTCACTATGGATCTGGTAGTGGGGTTGCCTGTTGAACAGCGAGGACACGATGTAGTCTGGGTGATAGTCGACAGATTGATAAAGATGGCACGGTTTCTGCCGATCTGAGTCACTTTTGGACCAGCACAGTTGGTCAAGCAATACATTAGAGACATAGTTCGCCTTCACGAAGTCCCTCGTGAGATCATTGCAGACAGAGACACTCGATTCACTTCCCATTTCTAGGCAGAGTTTCAGCAGGCTTTGGGGACTCGTTTGAGATTTAATACTGCCTACCACCCCCAGATCGACGGACAGTCGGAGCGCACCATCCAGACACTGGAGGATCTTCTACGCGCTTGCATGTTGGACTAGAGAGGCTCCTAGAAGGAGCATTTACCTCTTGTAGAGTTTGCGTACAACAACAGCTACCACTCAAGCATTGGCATGGCATCGTATGAGGCCCTGTACGGGAGGAGGTGTACGGCACCCTTGAGTTGGGTTGAGGTGGGGACCAAATGAGAGGTTGGTCCTAGGCTGATCCGCCAGAGTTAGGAGGTGATAGAGTAGATCCACATACGACTTTGCATGGTCAAGAGTAGACAGAAGAGCTACGCTGACCTAAAGCGTAGAGAGGTACAGTTCGAGGTTGGGGATCACGTCTTTCTTCATGTTTCGCACATGAAGGGCCTACAGTGATTCGGGGTGAAAGGGAAGCTTGCGTTGAGATTTATGGGACCTTTTGAGGTCTTGGAGCGGGTTGGACCCATTGCTTACCGATTTTCCCTTCCTCCCCAGCTTTTTGGAGTACACAACGTGTTCCATGTGTCCAACTTTAGGAAGTACGTCGCCGATCCCAGCCATGTCTTGAGCCATGAGAGCATCGAGGTGGGTGACGACTTGACCTATCCTGAGAGACCTGTACAGATACTAGACAGAGCCGTCCGGAGTCTGAGACGGAAGGAGGTGCCACTGGTGAAGGTCCTGTGGAGAAACCAGCGGCACAATGGGGTGACTTGGGAGCCTGAGGCGGCTATACGAGAATGGTACTCGGAGCTTTTTGAGGGTACGTTATTTCTGACCTAGTTTGATCCTCTTTAAGTTTGTTATGCGCACTTTATCTATCTTTGCATCCTGTTTTAGCCTAAGTTTCGAGGGTGAAACTTCCTTTAAGTTTGTTATGTTGAAATGACCCTTCCCAAGGGTTGGTAGGCTTTTCCAGAAACTATGAGGGGTTTCGTACAAATTTTAACCCCCTAAGTTTTTGGTGGAAGGACTTGTGTGAGTTTGGGAATGTTGTGGGCCATTCTGTGTAATTTCCCGGACCCCACACCCACACCCCTCGCACACCACTCCCTCCCCCTAACCCTAACCCTAATCCATACCTATAAAACTACCCCTTTTCTCGATTCCCGTGCCCTACACTAATATCCTCCCTCTCCCTGCGACATCATCTCAAACCCCCTTCCTCCCCTTTTCTTACCGTGTCTCCTCCGCCATGCAAGGAGCTGAGCTGCTGGAGCTCGAGCTCACATGGAGGAAGAGCTTCTGAAGCTTGGTTGCAAGGAGGAGTTCGTGAGGTGCAGGGAGCGTGTTGGGAGCTAGCTGCTGCTGAAGCTCCTACGCGAGGTGGGAGCAGGTAGGCACAAAGGGAGACTGCTGCGAGGGGGAAAACCTTGCAGACAGTACTGCGGAATCATTTTTCCGCAGAATCGGACATCTGAGAGGAACCTCAGACGTCCGGAGCTACATCCAGATGTCTGATCCTACACACAAATCAAATGTAACACCTTACTCGAGGTCTGTACCTTTAGTACCATCTCCCCTTACCCCGCTGTAGACCTGAGTGCATTGAGGGTTGTGCATGTGCGACGTAGGGCAAGGGGAAGAGCCCCCACGAGGGGAGGAGGGTTCGCGAAGGGCTCTGGGAGGAGTTCTCTCCGCATATCAGACGTCTGTATCTCTCAACAGACGTCTGACCGGACGTCCGGAGGTAGCACCAGACATCCGAGAAAGCAGATTCAAACGGTAAGGTCTTATCCACCTGTTTTCTTTTTGTACGAGTTGTCTGCGAGTACCGTTGGGAAGGTGCGCAGGTGAGACGTCCCAGACACTTTAGGACGTCTGGATATCTCTCCAAACGACTGACACCCGTCCCAGACGTCCGAGTACACTTCCGGACATCTGGAAAGACCCAGGACGACTGTGAGGGGGTTCCAGACGTTCGGCCTTCAGCACAGAAAGCAAGGTGAGCTTCTTGTTGCCGTTTAAGATGTCTGGGACTGATTGCGCAGCAATCATAGGTCTTAATTGGCCTAGATTAAGCTAGGACTTAGCATAAGTTAGGGTTATTCATGCATGCTGCATTATCTGCATCTTTACCGCTTTCCTTTAGCTATGCATGAAATAATGTTATAATGTGCTGATTAAGTGCATTATGTCAATTGCAGGCAATAAGCTGATCATGAGCTGGATCTGAAGCTGGATCAGGAATAACGGGAGTTGTAGCAGATTGGAGCAGAAGGCCTAGTTTAGATGTAGGAATAATAATGTAAGGAGGTTAAAGGTTTTCTATTCTATTAAGTAGAAATAAAGCAGTAAAATGTGAAGAGCTTAGGTCCATCCTAGCCCTAGGATAGCCTAGAGACTTCCCCAAGCCTTAGCCACCCTTAGATTAGGTCACAACACCCTAGGAAGCCTTAAAACCCTAGTTCCAACCCGTCTCTGGACGTCCAGATAAGTTTTAAGACGTCCATAACCCTTAGTCAACTCCCGCACACTTCAAACCCACTTCTGCAGTGTTATTGGACGTCCAGACACTTTGTCAGACGTCTAATTTCTGCAGAATACCCAAAACAGAACCCGAAATCCTTCCTGACTCGGATTGGACGTCCAGACAACAAGTCTGGAATTCGGATTTTTGAGTATAAGACGTCTGATTCTATTATTAGACGTCTGATACTGCTCTCCAATTTATGTTTTGAGATTTAAGCCTCGATCTTGGATCTCTAGGTCCCTAAACCCAATTCCAACCCCATAGGAACCTAAATTAAGGTGCCCTAACCCTAGTACATCACCTCTATGAAGGTTCTACCCTTGTACTAGGAGGGGTGAGATCAGCGTGACAAAAAAATGCGGAATTGAAAATATATATAAAGCAATCTCACAAAAATAAGCAATTACAAAATGTACACAAAGATTTTTAGGTGGAAACCCAAACCGGGTAAAAACCACCACCTAACCCTCTCGAGTTAGGATTTTCCGATCAACCTAGTTGATCAAATCCACTAACCGAATCACTTTGAACGAGGGTGATTCAACCTCAATACAACCACGCTACAAGTACGAGGGTAGCGTTCCTCAACCCCTTCTCTCCACGAGAAGGATTTTGTCCCACGAAGGAGACGGGAATTCGCAAAGCGAATACCCAACCAAAATACAAAGATAAAATAAAACAACAGTCCTATAGAGCCAACAAAATTAAACCTAGCTTCTATAGGAAATAGGAAACTCCCCTTTGCAAGGAGTGCGTCGACGATGACGCGGTGCGTGTGCCACGCGACGGCGCTACGTCGCTCTCGTTATCAACAGCGGGAGAGCGGGCGCGCGAAGGCTTGATGCTCTCAAGAGAATGAAACTAGAGCTTGGAGAGCAAGGGCCTCAATTGGACACAAAAGAGTGGAACTAAGTTGCTTAGGTGTGTCTCTTGTTTCTCTTAGTGTGTATGTGTTACAAAGGTTCCCCTCTATTTATAGAGGCCTTAGGAAGGCTTTGGATGGCTTGGAAAAGCTTACATAGTCGTTGGGTGCAAAGCCCAAGAGAATCAGGCCGAAATCAGGACAATGATTGCATTTGACAGGGTTATCAGACGTCTAATTCTGGCATCAGACGTCTGGAAGGCCACTTTAAGACGTCTGATTTCAAGGTCAGACGTCTGATTCTATGCGGGTTTCTCCCTGACTTGAATCAGATCTAAACAGGGTTTTTGTGCAAGTCCATCAGACGACATACAGGACGTCTGGCACTAAGTCTGGACGTCTGGAAACCTACTTTTACTGTGGGAATTGATTTCCAAACGTTGCAACGGCTAGAAAATCTCTGAGAAGAGATTTTGGGTCAGCCGAGGCAAAACGGTCATTTATCAGACGTCTGGTAAGTCCTATGGACGTCTGATAAGGCTCTAACGGTCATAATCTTGAGTGTTTTCTAAGCCAGCCAACGGTCCACTAACTGGACGTCTGCAAAGTCATCAGACGTCTCCTAAGACGTCTGGTCTAAGGTCTGGACGTCTGATTTCATCAGACAGAACTAACTATGTCCAGCCTAACAGTTATCAGACGTCTGAAACAACAGTCAGACGTCTTAAAATACTTTATCAGACGTTTGATTTTGGGATTAGACGTCTGTAAGTGCTGTTTGAACCCTATATTGGTTTTCTAAGTATTCTACAGAAAATCTAAGTATCCTAGGGTTGTGCAGGTGTTCCTAGGACTACTTTTAGGGTACTTAGAGGCTCTTTAACATAATGTTCTAAGGAATCAAAAAGAGCAAGAAAATAAATACAAGAGATACATGAAAGGATAAAAAAGAATCTATCCTATTCTTCTTCTCTTCCATCTCCAATCTTTCGCTCCACGCGATCCTCCTGTGTTTTCCGTCAAGCTCCTCCAATCCGTCCTGGATGCGAGCTTGAACTCCGTCTAAACACGTCCTCATTTGCAATTGACCTGAAATCTAGGACTCAAATTGCAAATGTTAAATAACACGTGTTTTGTTATCATCAAAACAAATGATCGTGGTGCTCTAGCACCAACACTCTAGACCTCCCTAAGGACCTAATTAGGTCCTCACTAAACCTAATTGACTTGGATCTTAGTCAATTCCATCAGCTTATTCAATTGGACTCATTGAGTCCAATTGAGCCCTGATCTCAGCACACACTGTCCAATTGGACTCAGTGAGAGTCCAATTGACCTAGACCTGACTTAATTGAGTTGTTTTACTCTCAATTAAGTTTCCACACACCCAATTAAACTTGTATTAAGTTTAATTACACTTTACCTTAGTGAATTAGGGTTTATAACCCTAATTTGAGACCTACCTTGACCTAAACCCACTAGAACCCAACCTCATCAACCTAGCCACCTAAGTTTCAACCCACACACACCCACACACACCCACACACACCATCCATACGAAAATATCTAGCCTAGAGTTCTCTAGAACTCTCTACTATGTGTGGTTGCCTTGGTTGCCAAAAATAGCAACCAAGAGCCATTCAATTTTTAGATCCACATTTGGTGGATCTAAAAACCACCATCCACCCTCTCTCTCTCACTCTCCCACGAGCTCCCACCATAGGCCACTCTAGAGAATTCCATAATTCTCTAGAGAGCTTCCCTTAGGCCTATAAAAAGACCCCTTGGGTGGCTATTTACAACCATTCACTTCTTTGGCAATTGCACTCCATTGGTGCCATTCACGCCACCTCCATAGTCACTCCACCTCCACGAGCTCACTACCACCACCATGGAGGACACCATGCCAGGATGCTGGATCAACCCTACCTCTCTCCAAGGGCCGGCCTAAGTTCCATTGGCCGCCCCTCCTCTCGACCACTCCAAGGCCATCGGGGACCACCCCTGAATGCCCTCTATTCTTCTAGCTTTAAATCATGCTCTTCATAATCTTTATTGCTTTCATTTACTGCTTAGTAGTGTAGTCTTACTTCTCCCTCAATGATGCATGCGAAATCCCCCCGTTGATTCTTGTATGCATTCGTTTTCTGGTAGTTAGGTTTAATTTTTAAGCATTCATGTATAAGCTTTCCTCTAGATTTCCTTGTGCAACAACTCTCCAATGATGAATGAAATTTCACTTTATATATATATATATCTCTTATGTGTTTGAAATCACCACGAGCTGAATGATTATCATATTTGCGTGATTTAAGTGCATGTTCTTTAATTGCCTATATATTACACACCAGCATGTCGTTTAAATAAAGTACAGTAGCTTTAAGATCGATTTCAAAAGCAAAAACAACGCCTCCCAGAGACGAACGACCGGGACTCAAAGTCTCGTTATTTTTACAAAATAATATCTTTGTTGGATCGTATTTCGCAACTATACTACGACGCTTTTATCAAAAATGCGATCTACGACCCTTTAACAAATGGCGTCGTTGCTCGGGAGGCAACGTCATTTTCTTTGATTTCGATTTTGGAACTATCACTAATGAATTGGCCTTTACTTTGTTCTTGATGTGCAGGACAACACGGAAGAAAAATGGGATCTGCGCACACAACGAGCGCGGAAAAGAAATCAGGTGCACATCACATTCTCTTAGATTAGGTTTATTTTCTGAACCCTAGGACTAGATCTACTTTCTGCAATTTCTTTTGAAAAAAAAGGGAGATTTTTCTCATTTTCGTAAAAAATATATATATATATATAAAGAGGAGAAAAATTTTGGAAAAAATCTGCAGTAGGTTCCCTTTTAAATCTAGGTTAAAAAAGAAAAAGAAAAAAAGAGATATTTTCGTTGAATCTTTTGAAAAAAATCTTTTTGAAAAAAAAAAAGAGTGCAAAAGATTAAAAAAAAAGCATTTTTGGTGGAAGGCTTGAATTTCAAGTTCAAACCTCTTTAAAAGCTTTTCCACCACCTTCTGATTTTCTGCCAGATTTCAAATCTCACTTAAAAATTCGATTGCCGAGAAATTCGACATTGAAAAATTCTATAATTCGGGCTGAACCTTCATTTTCAAACCATATTTCAAATGCCACTGTTACTTTGAAATAAATCCAAGTATAAAATTTTTAAAAATTTGTAATGTGCACGGGGGTCAGATTGACCCAGATTCAAAAATTTTCAAATTTCCAAAAGCGATTTCGAGCAATCTGAGAATCTTTTTTGACTAAAAATGATAGGATTTGAAAGCTTATCTAATTGGCTTTATTTTCCATATTTTTCCTGAATTTTTGAAGATCATTTGATACTGTTTCAAAGCAAAAACCATCCTGGGGTCAAAGTTCCAAATCTGACCCCCTGATATTTAAAATTCTCTAAAAATTCGGTTGAAATAGTAAAAATTCTAAAAAAATATTCTCTGAAAAACTAATTGAGAAAGGGATCTACTCGCAAAATTTCAAATTAATTGGATTCCAATTATTATTAGAGAATCAACATTATTTCTGTGGTCTGTTGAAATAGAGAAAAACCCTCGAAGTGCATGCAACTTAGGTTGAACCTTTAGGGTCACAAATAGAGACCACACTTTTGGCTAGCCTAGACTTAATCAAGTCTAGTTAGCCGGTGAGCTTGGTCACCTTGTGGGCCACTCACCACAAACCCCACTGAAGAAAACATGTTAAAAATCAATTTTAAAACACGAAATCAACCCGAGTTCGTTGTCGTACTACTGGATGAGTTTAATCTCTCTTGCCAAACCTGGTGACTAAGTTTGCGGGGTAGTGTCAAATGACCGCGGCTCGGGGGTCAACGGAACCGGAGGCGTAAGCCAAAGGAAGAACCTTCCCCTTAGTCCCCTCGTAACCAGACTGGCTGGGTTAGCTTGAGTGACGGAATTCACTTTTAGTCGGTTGTACGATGAACTAATCTTCAGGAATTCAAAGCCCTAACGAAAAATCTGGTCACCTGATATATAAGGACCACATGATTGACAGGGCCTTAGCCTTGTCCTGCGTGGCTACACCAACCCAAGGGTTGGGCGGTGTATGCATGGAAGGAGGTCACTTCGACCTCACTTGGTTGGACCTTGGGAGCCACTCCCAAGGAGGCGAGTCACCTCACTCGGACCATATTCTCCCCACATTTCTTCTACTCCAAGAGCCACCATGGCAAATCCTGGACCTGGACCTAGACCGGGTCAGGACATTGAGAATATGGACCCGATGGCTCGTCTGGAAGCCCGGGTTGCTAAATCTGAGGAACGACATCAACAGAGCATGGATCGTATTCTGACGGCACTTAACAGGATGCAGCACTCGCCACGAGGAGAACAATTGCGGGATTTTTACGACCCAGCTGCACCTATCGTCGCACCGCTAGTCAAAATTACCGCAGGCGGAGACGCGTTTGAGCTCAAGCCCAATGTAATTGGGTTGATCAGCACTCATTTCTACGGGAACTCAAGCGAAGATCCGTTCCAGCACCTTGAGGACCTGAGTCGACTCGCTGAAACGATCCGACCCAGGAATATTGATCTCGGGATCGTTCTGATGAAGCTCTTCCCGTTCTCTCTAAGGGCAAAACTTCATACTGATTCAAGACTATTGGGAAGCCAATTGGAACCTGGCCGGAATTACAACGTGAATTCCTGCAAAAGTTCTTCCCAATCGGTCAAACAAATGCAATGCGACGCGCAATCACGACTTTCTCCCAGGGAGCTGGGGAGAAATTACATGAGGCATGGGATAGATTTCATGACCTTCTCCGAAAATGGCCGCATCATGGTATACCCAGATGGCACTTAGCTCAGATTTTTTACATGGGCTAGATGACACACATCGGTATCTGGCCGATGCATCTAGCGGCGGGAATTTTCTCGCAAAAGACGAGAACAGCGCATTTGAGCTGTTCGAATCATTAGCGGAGAACTCAATGAATGCCGCATCTATGAACCAGTTCCAGCGGCCTAGTCAGCAGCGGGTTGGTGTCCACGAGGCTCACACCAATTCTATTCGAGCCGACATGGATATCATCGTCAAGCAGCTGGATAGAATGAACATGATTGAGAAGAAGATTGACCAGATCAGTCAAGGTCAATTCAACTTGAGCTCTGTCGCCGCAAGATCCTCTTATGCCCCCCGAGCTCCACCTGCTCGAGTTAATCTACTCACTCGGGATGCACCTTCTCCATATTTACGAGATCCCGCATATCAGGATCCCGTGAATAATCCAGATCTGGCACCCTACGACCAGGGTCACGTACCACCCACAGATTATAATGCGTATCCCTTTGACGGATATACGTCTCAGACATCTTCGGCCTACGATGACGTCAGCGCTATCCAAGGATACGGGTGTAATAACCCGTATTCAGAGACATATAACCCTGGTTGGCGCCAGCATCCGAACTTCTCCTGGTCTGGTAATTCACAGAGACCACATCAAGATCCACACCACCAGACCAGGCAATACGGGAATGCGCAAAACACGTATCCTAGGCAGCAGCCATTCCCGCCTCAGCAGCAGCAACTCCGCTCGTTATACCAGCCGCTGCACCAAGCTGCCAACCACCCTCCAAAGCGGGCTGACCCTTTGGAGGCGCTGAAAGAGGAGCTGCAAGAATCGATGAGGAAGTCTACACAAGATAGCTTGCAGATAATGAAGGCTATGGCTGATCAGATTTAGACCATACAAAATACGCAGAACCAGCTGTTGCAGGAGCATAGGACTCAGGGAGCCCTGCCCTCCCAACCCGTCCCGAATCCTTGATATGTGCAGAACCAGGGCGCCCTGCCTAGGTTTCAGGCACCGCAGGGACAGGCACACGCCATACTACAGGCGCCTCCTACACCACCCAGTTACGCGCAAGGCCAGCCGCCTTTGCAGAATCCCAAGTATTCTGCCCCATCGCTCCCCCACCACCTCATGGACAGCAAGCCGATGCACACGCTGTCTCATTGCGGAGCGGAAGGAAGACATTCGACCCACCACCTAGGCAGGCGAGTTCTGATTTTTCCCACCCTTCGCCGCAGGCAGATTCGACTTTTTCAGCATCTCAGGAGCCACCTGTGGTAGATAAGGGTAAGAGGCCACTTAACCCTTATATTCCCATCCCTTTTCTTGAGGCTCTGACACGAAATATAGTACGGAAAAAGGACACGCGGAATTTCGAGGACCTGAAATCGATGTTTAAAGAAGTACATATTCAGGTCCCCTCCTCGAGGCTATCGATCACATTCCCACTGTCGCTAGGTTCTTCAAGGACTACTGTACCCCGAAGCGACATCCGAGAATTGGACGACAGGCGGTACTGTCGAAAGAAGCTAGCGCCGTGATTCTAGCTGACTTACCGCCGAAGAAGAAAGACCCTGGCACCCCACTCATATCTTGCTTTTTGTAGGATTCTCCATTTGATCGGGCCCTTCTAGACTTGGGTTCGTCCATCAACCTAACTCCCACCGCTGTATTTGATCAATTTCGATTTGGGGAGTTGAAACCCACCTCGATTACGATTCAGCTGGTTGACAGATCAGTCAAAACATCGAGGGGGGTGGTTGAGAATGTGATCGTAAAAGTCCGTGGGTTCTGCTTTCCCGCAGATTTTTTCGTTCTCGATATGGAAGTTCCTCCTAATCTTCGAGATGCACCAATTATTTTGGGTCTCCCATTTCTGGCGACAGCTCGAGCAAACATCGATTGTGCATCCGGGTGTATGGAGATTGCCCTGGGCAATGAGCGACTTCGACTAGACATATTTAGGGCAGCAAAGAACTTCGATTGTGATCGAATAGAGGAGGATGGTGAAGATGAAGATTCGGCTTACTGTGGTAACATTGGGCTCCTTTGTGACGACCCAATGTCTCATTCGTCTACACTATCAGGGTTCTCGGACCTCGATCGACACGGGATTGAAACCACTGCATTACACATATCTCCTCGAGGATCTGACTGTTTGGGGTGTGCTTCTGACCACAGCACCCCTGAATCCAGCTATCTTGATCCATATATTACTGAATCACCCCTGTTATTACAGGAAGATGTGACTACAGCTAATGGGTTTCCCGTTAATGCGGTCACAACAGATTTCACAGGGAGTGACTCAGCGGGAATTCACGTGTACATGGATCAACAGATTCCCACCCTCGATTCTACTCCTCCCACTCTCAGTTCTGATTCTTACCCACCCGTAATTGAATTGAAGCCCTTTCCTGACTCACTCAAGTACGTGTTCTTGGGCGAAAGTGAGACATATTCAGTCATTATCAATGCCCACTTAACCCAAGAACAGGAGCATTAATTAATTTCTACACTTCAAGACCATAGGGCTGCTTTCGGGTGGAGTGTTGCTAATCTCCGCGGTATTCTCCCCTCGTATTGCACTCATCACATTTACACGGATGAGGGGGTGAAGCCTTCGAGACAACCTCAAAGACGGCTAAACCCGAATATGCTAGAGGTTGTTAAGAAGGAGATCATCAAATGGCTGGATGCAGGCATTGTATATCCAATCTCAGACAGCCAGTGGGTGAGTCCGGTTCAGATAGTGCCCAAGAAAGCAGGACTCACCGTTATAAAAAATGATAAGGGCGAATCCATCCCAACCCGCACTGCGACATCTTGGCGGGTCTGCATTGACTACAGGAAACTGAACACGGCTACCCAGAAGGATCACTTTCCTTTGCCATTCATTGATCAGATCTTGGAACGGTTAGCCGGACGTAGTTTCTTCTGCTTTCTGGATGGATACTCCAGGTATAATCAGGTAGCAATTAGCTCGGAAGATCAGGACAAGACCACATTCACATCCCCTTTGGAACATTCGCCTTTAGGCGGATGCCCTTTGGCCTCTGCAACGCACCAGCGACATTTCAGCGTTGTATGATGGCTATCTTCTCTGACATGATTAGGGATTATGTGGAGGTATTCATGGATGATTTCTCTGTTTTCGGAGATGATTTCGCGTCTTGTCTTGATAACCTCACAAAGATTCTGAAACGATGTATTGAGGTAAACCTAGTACTATCCTGGGAGAAAAGCCATTTCATGGTGAGGGATGGTATAGTACTAGGGCACAGGATCTCCAAAAATGGACTCAAGGTTGACCGGGCTAAATCAGAGATCATCTCCCACTTACCGCCACCTAGCTCGGTCAAGCAGATTAGATCATTCTTAGGCCATGTCGGCTTCTATCGGAGATTTATACGTGATTTTTCAAAAATTGCGCGGCCTTTGACAAATCTCCTGGTTACCGATATCCCATTTGAATTTAATACCTCGTGTCTCAGCACCTTCGAGACTTTACGAAGCGCTGTTTCCAACTCCCCGATTCTCCAACCACCCGACTGGTCACTTGATTTTGAAATGATGTGTGACGCTTCTGATTTTGCCGTTGGTGCTGTTTTAGGCCAACGTCGGGAGAAACAACCTTTTGTCATATACTATGCTAGCAAGATGCTGAATGAGGCTTAGCGCAATTATACTGTCACAGAGAAAGAACTGCTAGCAGTAGTATTCGGGTTGGAGAAATTCAGATCATATTTATTAGGGTCCAAGGTCATCATCTTCACTGACCACTCCACCCTCCGGCACTTGTTGGCAAAGAAGGATGCCAAACCACGACTCATTAGATGGATCCTTCTATTACAGGAATTTGATATCGAGATCCGTGACAAAGCCGAGAAACAAAATGTTGTGGCCAATCACCTATCCAGATTGGACCCAGACCACATTCCTTATTCCCTGCCTATCCATGAACAATTCCCGGATGAATCACTTTTGGCAATTCATTCTGTTGAGTTCCCCTGGTATGCGGATTTCGCGAACTACCTTGTTGCAGGCAAAGTTCCCGCGAACCTATCCAAAGACCAGAAACTCAAATTCATTGCAGAGGCCAGATACTATCTCTGGGATGACCCACTGCTCTTCCGCATTGGAGAGGACCAGATTATCCGCAGATGCATCCCAGACTCTGAGATCCCCAGTGTGTTATCTTTCTACCACAATGATGCGTGTGGTGGCCATTTCTCAGGACGGAAAACCGCTGCAAAAATTTTGCAGTCGGGATTTTTATGGCCAACCATCTTCAGAGATACACATGATTACGCCCAACGCTGCAAACGATGTCAATCGATCGGTTCTATGACCAGGAGAGACATGATGCCACTCCAATCCATCATGGTCGTAGAAGTGTTCGACGTCTGGGGCATAGATTTTATGGGCCCTTTTCCGAACTCTCATGGCTTCGAGTACATATTGCTAGCCGTTGATTATGTCTCGAAGTGGGTCGAGGCCATCCTGGCAAGACAGGCTGACCACAAGACCGTCATTTCTTTCGTACGGCAAAATATTTTCGCGAGATTCGGAATACCCTGTGCTTTGATTAGTGACGAGGGAATCCACTTCATCCACGCCCATTTCAGGTCGTTATTAAGGAAATACGGGGTACATCACCGCATAGCCACCCCGTATCACCCGCAGACCAATGGGCAGGCTGAAGTGTCTAACTGTCAAATCAAGCTGATTCTCCAGAAGACGGTTAGACCAAACAGGAAGGACTGGTCCGACAAATTAATCGATGCACTCTAGGCATATCGGACTGCATACAAGGCCCCACTGGGAATGTCACTGTAACGACCCGATTCCTGAGTCCCTACGAGACACGAGAACCGGACCGACTCGACTAATACCCAAGACCTGGTCGTCCAACGAGGAAGTAACCAAAAGAGCGGTAAAATAAACCACATTCAACATGAATATAACTAACAGTAAGAAAATACAGCAGTAAGGAAAGAAGCCACTATAGTATGTACCACCACAACAGTAGAACAACATTCATAACATAATATGAACTGCAGGTAAAGAAAAGTACAGCGTGAACAAGAACTACTCACTACAGTGGAACCAAAAAGAGGTACAAGAGAACAGTGGTAACTCTACTGGACCCTACTCGGCCCAGCGTCCTCTGCAGCCGCTGACCCTGGCTGCTCAACACTTGGTCCAGAAAAGTAACAAGTGTAACACGTCAGCAAAATGCTGAGTAGAGTGGCAGCTAAACTAAAGAAACAGTAAAGTGTACAGTAGTTGTTTTAATTTTCTTTCTTCCTTTAATTTACGTCTTTCTATTGTTACAAAATTTATCTAATTCTCAGATCCTTCACTTGATCTCGAATGTTCCTCGTGGGAACGATCTTGATTGCAGTCTTTTCCGAACAGTAGAAGTAGCACGTGGTGCTCTCCTGGCTGGGAGAGTCCCTCGTGGTGATCCTACTCTCAGTCAACAATCCCAAGGTCACGGACAGGCGTAACGGTGACTACGGCACGCGCGATAAAAGCACAGGTAGCTAACCCGCACTGGCACGCGGTCAGTCGTTTCCATTAACGGGTGCGCTCAAAGCACAGCACGAAACCAGTACAGGGCAGAGCCCTCTTAGTAACAGGGGTCCAACCCCTCCACAGTAACCAAACAGGGGCCTTGCCCCTCCACAGTCCGCGCACCCTCGCATGACTACCCTGGTTTGCCCAGTGGGCCTAACAAGTCGGTGTAGGAGGCTAGCAGAACCCCGGGGCCCTTGGGGTAGCTAGTACCTCTCTACACTAGTAGCTCTCCTCGGTACTACATACACGAGGGCCAGCAAGTCAGTACAAAGTGGCCAGTCGTAACCCCGAGTCCTTGGGGCGGCTAGCTCCGCTCTGCACTAAACAGGGGGACAGTCGCTCTCCTTGGTACTCCGTACTCAAGGGCCAGCTCACTTCCCCAATTCTATTCCATTCACCTTCCAGGAGTTCTACTCCTAATTCCTCGTACGGTTCCAGCTCTTTTAACTTAACACAATCAGGTTTCACCTTTCCAGTTTCACGTTCATACAATCCATGTTCTCAATCACGTTTATTTATTCATAGCAGGCAGCTGTTAATTCAATTCACAGGCAGCTATTAATCCCTTTCCATATTTTCCAAGACTGCAGTATTCATACATTCCACTAGTTTTCTCGTCCTAGGATTCATGCCATATCCTAGGATCTATCAAACAATCTAGTTTTCCAACCCTAGGATTCATGCAACACCCTAGGATCTACCATTCAATCTATTTCTCATTCCTAGGATTCATGCAATGTCCTATGTTCTATTTATGGTTTCATAATTTAACAGATTATACTTAAAGCCACTCTACCGGTTACAATAGGCGAACTGGGGGCGTGGTCGGGAATCCCGCGTGCCTCCGCAACCCCCGAGACTGCAACGGAACAGGGTCCTATCACAAGTATCAAACACAAGGAATTTCTCAAAATAGTATACAGCTACTGTAGACGGGTAGAGGATGAAATTCCGAAAATCACGCAACTCGAAACGCGGAAAACGGACCCCGAACGGGCCCTAAATGGGTCGAAAACGACGAAACAGTGCAAAATCAGACGTCTGGAACCTCTTCCAGACGTCTTAAAAAGTGGATCAGAGGTTACCTTTGCTCTGCGTGGTCTCTCAGATGTCCAGAAGCCTGCGGGGGCGTCTGGCCTAGTTCCCAGACGTCCGATGGTCACCCCAGACTCTGGAAGTCATTCCCATTGTCTGGCACTGCAGCCAGACGTCTGATTCGCGTTGGATGCGAATCTCAGAACCTGCGCGTACCCATTTCCTCTCTCTCTTAGTACGGTCAGTCGAAGAAGAGGAAGAAGACGGAATAACTCACCTTTCAGACGTCTGAACAGTCCTCCAGACGTCCTCCACGTTGTCTGGTTGTTATCCCAGACGTCTGATTCTGGAGAAAATTCCAGAATCAGGGCGCGACTCACCCTCTGCTCGCGACGCCCGGCCGCGTCGCGTCTCGTCCGCCTACTGCTCAAACTGCAGTAGTCCCCTCCGCGTCGCTCCGCGCCCGCTGCGCCCCCCGCCGGCCGACCCTAGCAGCCTCGGCGAGCTCGCCCTCACGGCCGAGCGCCTCTTCCACGCGCAGCACCTCCTCCCACGCTCACCGCGGCTTTCGCCGCCGCTGCTCACTCGCTCTCGCTCTCGCGCACTGGCTGGAAGGAGAAGAGGAAGGGGGCAGAGGTGACGGGAGTGAGGGAGAGGGCGTGGCCTTTTAAGGCCGCGCGAGGAGGAGAGAGAGAGCGAATAGGGTGGTTCTGCGGCCGCAGGAGAGAGGGAAAAAGAGAGGGAGAGAGAGTGTACGCAGGTCTACGCGCTCAGGCGCGCAGACGAAACACGCGTGCCAAAAATAACCGATTCCCAGACGTCTGAAGCGCGCGTTCGTAACAGTCACCATATTGCATGGTATATGGCAAGGCTTGTCACCTTCCTGTAGAGCTGGAACATCGCGCCTTTTGGTTGGTGCGAAAATGCAACCTCAACCTCGATGCAGGAGGTCGAGAATGGAAACTCCAGCTCAGCGAATTAGAAGAAATCCGGCGGGAGGCCTATGAGAATGCATTAATATACAAGGACAAGACCAAGGCCTTTCACGACCGCCACGTCCGGAGGAAAGTATTCACGCCCAACTAGCGAGTCTGGTTATTTGATTCAAGACTGAAACTGTTTGCGGGGAAGCTTAAGTCCAAATGGACTGGCTCGTATGTTGTGATGCAACCATATCCTAATGGGGCAGTCCAGATCAAGGACCCCAAATCTGGGCATTTATTCACTGTAAATGGCCAACGCCTCAAGCCATTTTTGACCCAGGAACCTCCTCCACCTGACCAGACCATTCATCTTAGTGAGGACGTGTGATTGAGTGCTCGCCCAGCTGGAGGCGTTAAACTCAGCACATATAAATATGATTTCACCATCATCTATACATAACCGTTTTTATACATAGCATATTTTTGTTTTAGCATATTTCCCTTTTATATTGTATATTAACAGGTTGGCTGGTGCTGAATATAATTTCAAGAGCAATTATAGGTGATTTCTACCCATTCTCTCCTTGCAGCATTTATTTTCTTTTACATTCATGCATGAGGACATGCAAGAACTTAGGCATGGGGGGGTAGATACAGAAAAACTGAAAAAAAAAATTATGCCAACACTTAGGAAAACCTCGGAGTTGTATGCAAAATGTACTTTAGGACCTTAAATAAAAGAACAACCGACTCTACCTCCAGTGCTCTCATTGGAGCTAGAAATCGTTCACAACAGCCACTTCTGACTCACCCGCCCACCTTTTGTTCTAAATTTAGGATCAAGCTGATTGTAACCCGATACGGGAAATTCACGAAGTACAAATTATATGAGGTCACATGTTTATAGCATATATAGATATTGCATTCATGAATAAGTTTATTTTATTAAGAGAATGCATTTGGGATTTTATCCTTTAGTTGATTCTTGTAATCTAGAATCCAGTACAACTTTTCACACACACGTAAAATTTACAATGTATTCACGGTGAAGGTTGATAAACGTCTTCAGTTTGTCGAGAAGAAGCAGTGCTTCTTTTCCTGAACCCTTGGACAATGTTTTGGGAGTCAGGTTGATTTTCTTCCAAAAATCCACCAAATAATGTGAGAGTAGAGTGTACTGGTGCTCTAAGAATAGTGCGAGGAATCTGGAATCCTAGATAATTAGGTGATGATGCTCTGAGATGAGACATAGTTTTCGCTCTCGGTTCCTGCGTATGCATTTTGTACGAAATTGTGAGAGCCACCGAATAAGGCAAATACGCGGAGAGCAAGTTTTCATAAAACTAGGGCTAAGGTGGACGATTGCGATCATTCTTTACGGAATCCTCGGCTGAAGGAGGGTATTGATGTCAAGGTCAGAAATACACCGTCCTATCCATCTCTCCCGGTGCCGTGAGTAGGCACTTCCACCAAATAAGCCACCCAATGTCTCTTGAGTACCACCAATCCCCAATAATGCCTCCTTAATAAAGTTCATGGATGTATGCCAGTTGTGTTATGCTGAAAAAAAGAAAAAATTAAAAAAAAATGAGAAAAAGAAAAAGAATGATGAAAAGAAAGAAAAACTGAAAAAAAAAATTAGAAAAAGAAGAAAAAAGAAGAAAAGAATGAATATTTAGTGTTTCTCAAAGCAATACCACCAAATAAAATTGAGCTCTACCAAATATGACCTTAACCTATTTTTCTTGTGTTTCTGACCGCCTGAATAATGGTTGAGGAATTTCGACTTAGTGTTAGGGTTATGAGAACTCAATTAAAGTGTTAATGCCTAGTGAGACCACCAAATACAGAACATATGTGTGAATTTGGTGAGGTTGTGAGCTCTAAGAAAAAGAAAGAAAAAGAGTAAGAGAGAATGAATGCAAAGGAATCAAAAGGGAGCATGGTTTTTCTCATCTTTCTCTGAGTTGAGTTACTTAGTAATCCGGGAATCTAGATTCTGTAGTACTAGTCTCTATGTAGCACCAAGTGAGAATGAGCCACCAAATATATAATCCTTTCCCTCAGAGATTCTCTACCTAAGCCCAAAGCCGGGGTGAAATTCATAGAATATCTTGAATATCCTGAGGGAAGAAATCCGCCTATCCCTCTAGAATTTTTATTAGAGGTCAAGTACAAGCTTTAGAGGTGTATTAGTTTTCACTCGAATCCGTTGCAAAAGCTACATAGCTGCACCTTCACGATTGTCTGGATTTCTAGGGCATAGGATGAAAACAAAAAGGAGAAAAATCTCTATGCAAACACTTGATAAAATAACTAGTCCCTTAGGGACCCTTGCTGTAAATAATTTAGTCTTGCATTTGCTAGGGACTAGCAAGATTTAGGCATGGGGGTATGATTGCGCAGCAATCATAGGTCTTAATTGGCCTAGATTAAGCTAGGACATAGCATAAGTTAGGGTTATTCATGCATGCATACGCATTATCTGCATCTTTACCGCTTTCCTTTAGCTATGCATGTAATAATGTTATAATGTGCTGATTAAGTGCATTATGTCAATTGCAGGCAATAAGCTGATCAGGAGCTGGATCTGAAGTTGGATCAGGAATAACGGGAGTTGTAGCAGACTGGAGCAGAAGGCCTAGTTTAGATGTAGGAACAATAATGTAAGGGGGTTAAAGGTTTTCTATTCTATTAAGTAGAAATAAAGCAGTAAAATGTGAAGAGCTTAGGTCCATCCTAGCCCTAGGATAGCCTGGAGACTTCCCCAAGCCTTAACCACCCTTAGATTAGGTCACAACACCCTAGGAAGCCTTAAAACCCTAGTTCCAACCCTTCTCTGGACGTCCAGATAAGTTTTAAGACGTCCATAACCCTTAGTCAACTCCTGCACACTTCAAACCCACTTCTGCAGTGTTATTGGATGTCCAGACACTTTGTCAGACGTCTAATTTCTGCAGAATACCCAAAACAGAACCCGAAATCCTTCCTGACTCTGATTGGACGTCCAGACAACAAGTCTGGAATTCTGATTTTTGAGTATAAGACGTCTGATTCTATTATTAGACGTCTGATACTGCTCTCCAATTCATGTTTTGAGATCTAAGCCTTGATCTTGGATCTCTAGGTCCCTAAACCCAATTTCAACCCCATAGGAACCTAAATTAAGGTGCCCTAACCCTAGTACATCACCTCTAGACCTCCCTAAGGACCTAATTAGGTCCTCACTAAACCTAATTGACTTGGATCTTAGTCAATTCCATCAGCCTATTCAATTGGACTCATTGAGTCCAATTGAGCCCTGATCTCAGCACACACTGTCCAATTGGACTCAGTGAGAGTCCAATTGACCTAGACTTGACTTAATTGAGTTGTTTTACTCTCAATTAAGTTTCCACACACCCAATTAAACTTGTATTAAGTTTAATTGCACTTTACCTTAGTGAATTAGGGTTTATAACCCTAATTTGAGACCTACCTTGACCTAAACCCACTAGAACCCAACCTAATCAACCTAGCCACCTAAGTTTCGACCCACACACACCCACACACACCATCCACACGAAAATATCTAGCCTAGAGTTCTCTAGAACTCTCTACCATGTGTGGTTGCCTTGGTTGCCAGAAATAGCAACCAAGAGCCATTCAATTTTTAGATCCACATTTGGTAGATCTAAAAACCACCATCCACCCTCTCTCTCTCACTCTCCCACGAGCTCCCACCATAGGCCTCTCTAGAGAATTCCATAATTCTCTAGAGAGCTTCCCTTAGGCCTATAAAAGACCCCTTGGGTGGCCATTTGCAACCATTCACTTCTTTGGCAATTGCACTCCATTGGTGCCATTCACGCCACCTCCATAGTCACTCCACCTCCACGAGCTCACTACCACCACCATGGAGGACACCATGCCAGGATGCTGGATCAACCCTACCTCTCTCCAAGGGCCGGCCTAAGTTCCATTGGCCGCCCCTCCTCTTGACCACTCCAAGGCCATCGGGGACCACCCCTGAATGCGCTCTATTCTTCTAGCTTTAAATCATGCTCTTCATAATCTTTATTGCTTTCATTTACTGCTTAGTAGTGTAGTCTTACTTCTCCCCCAATGATGCATGCGAAATCCCCCTGTTGATTCTTGTATGCATTCGTTTTCTGGTAGTTAGGTTTAATTTTTAAGCATTCATGTATAAGCTTTCCTCTAGATTTCCCTGTGCAACAACTCTCCAATGATGAATGAAATTTCACTTTATATATATATATATATCTTATGTGTTCGAAATCACCACGAGCTGAATGATTATCATATTTGCGTGATTTAAGTTCATGTTCTTTAATTGCCTATATATTACGCACCAGCATGTCGTTTAAATAAAGTACAGCGGCTTTAAGATCGATTTCAAAAGCAAAAACAACGCCTCCCAGAGACGAACGACCGGGACTCAAAGTCTCGTTATTTTTACAAAACAATATTTTTGTTGGATCGTATTTCGCAACTATACTACGACGCTTTTATCAAAAATGCGATCTACGACCTTCCAACAGGGACCACTCTTAAACGTCTGATTTTTGTCGAATTTGATGGATTTAGGCACCAAGCGGCCAGTTCAGCTGGACCAGCCTGCCTGGTCTGATTCAAGTGAACCAAGAAGGGTGTTTAGGTCGGTTCAGGGCCCAAATGAAGTCGATTTTTGGTAAATAAGGTACCGTTGGGTTCCTATTGGAAGTTCCCATGTGATGGAGCTTTGTTCTAGCTATTTTGAACTCTCTTTCTGGTTTTGAGAAATATTGAAATGCTTGGTCTGACTGTTCGTATTAATAGGATGCCCGTCTGTGGTGTGCACAGGACCCACTGAGGCTACGCGGTCCGTCATTCGTGCCCCCACACTTTCCGGTTACTCTGGTAGAGTGGTATTTACTATCCCTTGTGAATTAAATGATGAAAGTGACTGTTATTTAGAACTAATTGGTTGAACCCTAGGATGTACAATGAACCTTAGGGCTAAGATAGAAAATGAATAATTATATATGCCGTGAATGTTAAATTGTGGTAATGTTTCTGAATGTGCTAAATTATGAGCTGCCTGTCTATATTCGTTGAATCATGGCTTGAACTAAAATACATGTTGTATCCTGTTTAGTTTGATTGATGAGATAAGTGTTGAATTGTGAAACTATGAGCTGCATGTTGATGAGTGACTACTCATCATAGCTAAATAAGTTAAAGTTAAGCTAGAAACTGGGATAAACAATATTAAATTAACACATAAAGAAGGTTAAGTGTGGGAATCAAAGAAAAAGACCTAAAATCTTAATTCTATGTTAAAATTGCATAATTAGGTCAATAAACGAGATATTCTTGAGAAATAGGTTAAGTGGTGATCCAAGTGTTAATTGAACACAAAAACTGGTTTAAAAGGTCAAATCAAAAGTATAATTAACTTCTTAAATGTTCAATTAAGCAAATATAAAAATTTGGAAGCATTTGGGCATCATTTAGGCCTTGGAATCAAAGATTTACATTTAGGTCCTTTATGCATCACATTTCCTTCTTTAAAAAACTTTCCCGAATCTATTTGTAACCTGCAGGGACCTCATTGAAAGCTCTTAGGGTTCGTTCGGTTATCATTTCTTACCACTTATGGACCTACCTATAATTGTTCTACCTCTTCACTGAAGGGCTTACCTTGCAAATTTCCCTTTAGAACCTGCACACACCTTCTCCCACGCATGCACTGTTCATGCGATGAACACACGCATCCTCGACCATCCATCTGCACTCAAATCTTAATCTGCGGCTCGACCTGACTCGAAGTTTCGTGCGAAGCAGCACGTGCGGTCACCCCTCTCCCGAGATCCTATCCTACGGTCTGATTTGAACTTAGAGGCCCGCGCGTTCTCTCCTTCCATCCCTGCCACCGGTGCCCTCGTCGAGTAAACACACTCGCGCGATGCCTGGATTCTTTGCAATCGCTATTTAAGCGCCCTTGTGGCAGCGCGCGCGAGGGATCGCTCTCTCCTACTCTCTTAGAAATCGTTCCTCCACTCCAGTTTCCTCTCTTCATCTCATCCCTGATTTCACAGCCACTGGCTGTGGAATCTCCGACTTCTCCCCAACCCTCCTCGTCGCTAAGGACCACATAACACCTGAGGACGACCTTGAATCCTCGTTAGCAAGCTTTTCACTCCGTTGGAGCTCACCTCCCTCCCTTGTTCCTCCTTAGCCACCGGCTAAGGATTTATAGGTCCCTTTCTTCCTTTTAGACTAGTTTACTGCTTTGTAGTTAGCTTTAGTGTTAGTTAGATTGATTAGTAGTAGCATTAGATATATATTTTATTCTGATCAGTTGCGCATGTTAGAATAGTATTAGAAGTAGAGTAGTTTGGTTTATTTTCTTTCTCACTTCCTCTAATCATCCCAGATCAGAGGGAGAAGATTTCCCTCAGGTACTGTCTATGTTTTCTCCCTTTATGCATAGTTTTGTGTTACTTCTGATTTTCTCAATGGTTTTTCCATATTCCACCCACTCAT
The DNA here is from genome assembly GCA_037157565.1 of Thalassia testudinum. Lineage (NCBI taxonomy): Eukaryota > Viridiplantae > Streptophyta > Magnoliopsida > Alismatales > Hydrocharitaceae > Thalassia > Thalassia testudinum. The sequence goes on along the minus strand of JAZHRO010000077.1, from coordinate 11,964,898 downwards.
GAGACCTAATCTCAGATCTAATTGGTTTACAACCTCAGATCTGAAATTAGCGTCAACACTCATTTTTAGGGGCTCTCACTCATCTCATGTTTGGTCACAAAGCCCCTAATCTGAGCTTGAATTGGAATTGGTTTGCCAGATTTGTTTGATGAAGTCAAATTTCAATGTTTTATATGTTGGTGAGCTTTAAACTCCTTGATCTAGAAAATTGAGTTTATGTTTAGTTGATTAATTGTTTGGCTAGGAATCTGAGGTGATTCTGAAATTAGAATTCACCTCAGAGGAGCCATAATCTGATTTGGATCTTCATGAGGTTTGCAATGCCTTGATTGCATGATAGGGCTCATGCAAATCACTTTAGTGATTTGAAGTCCTATCATGTATTCATTAGTTAATTGTTTTTAGAAGTATGATGTTTTAACCTAAGGAATTCTCCATATTCCTTCAAGTCTTAGAATTCTGGGATTTGAGAGTGTGTTTTTAAAGTTACTGATCTAACTCTACCTACATGTTGTCTATAGCATTAGAAAGAGATAGATCAGCTTTCATTTTGATCTGAAGGGATTTTGTTGACAAGGGATCTAGATTTTAAGATGCATTCTCGAGTGGCTTTTCTTTGATTTGTGAGTTGAAACCCTTGTCAAATGGTGGTTATGGTGATTTCTTTGTGTGTTTTAATCCCATAACTCATATTAACTTGCATTTCCCCTAAAAACCAGCTAAGTAATCCCTGATACAGTCATTTCAACTCCCTGATCAGGTTGTATATAATCTGATTTGGAAGTTGTTTGGCTTGTCCAAGCTTTTGGATAGCTGGATTTAGGTTCTATTCTGCCCCTGTTGTAGTCCTGATTCTCTAAAGTCAGTCTTGACTACAGCAGCAGTTAAGAATGTCAGAAGAGAATTCATTTGGCTGAATTGGTTGGAGCTTAGCTGCTTTGATGCTTCCTGTGTTACATGCTGTTCTAGCTATTTGCATTAGATGGTGTTCCAAGGACAGTAGTTAGAATTAAGACTTGTAATAGGATGGCTCATGCATAATGGTGGATTGAATGATATACAAGCTTTCATGTATTTTTAATTCAGGTTTAGCATCATTTGAGTGCTTGTATCTTTGTTTTTTTTTTTTTATCTCTGTCAGCTATCTATAATGTCTAACTGTCCTCATGTCACAAGGTTATGAAATTTAAGTTAAATTGTGTGCTAAAATGTCTGCATATTTCATTTGTCTTGTCTGGAAGTTGTTTAAGGCATTCATTGCCTTTATAGATCCTTTAGGCCCTATTCTAACCCTTAAGATTCATGAGAAAACCTTTAAAAGGCTTAGGATGGGTGAGATTCAGAATTCAATAAAAATTAGAAAAAAATCCAAAAAATTAAAATAAATATGTCTGGTTGTGGAATGAGTATTTCTTTACATCTATACCAAGTTTCATGGTAATCAGAACCTCCGACTTGGTAAAATTTACCAGTCGATGGTTCTGTATGCCATGAAATTCAATAAAATGAACTAAAGTTGAAAAGGACAAAAAATAATTCATTCTCCTCATCTACCTCTTCCCTTCTCATCTCCTATTTCTAACATATATATAAAAATCATAAAAATTGAAAAAACCTTAAAAAAATACTGAAAATCACTTGTATAATATGTATATAGGTATATATATTTAAGCTATTTAATAAGCCAACTTAGCTATAATGTAGATAATACATATTTATAGGATCAATAATTTACATATATATTATAGTATGTAAACTAAATATTTAAGTTAGATTATACTATATATATCTTAATTGTATAAGTAATTATTAACCATACTAAAGTATATGTACAATATGCTATATAAAGTAATAAAAACTATAAACAGCCATATTAAGTTATAATTCTATATACACATATTTATATGTATATAATGAACGTATCAATCCCTGTACTTTAATTTAATTATATATCTAGAATAAATAATTAATTTATTAAGTTAACAGTTAAGTTAGTAGTTTAAATTAAAATAAATTAGTAGATTAAGTTAAAACCAAGTTAATCTATACTGTATATTTACACTAATGTAATTTGAATAATTTAAGCTAATTTAAGTCATTTATAATATATAATACTATGTAAACTGAATAATACACAAAACAGTCTGAAATTGAATTAGTTGAATGTAAATAAAATACGAATAAAGCTTGTAAAATACAACAAAAAAATATATAAAATACCTTAACATATTTAATAACTCTGTATAGGGTCATTTAGACCATATATCAACTAATTTATATGTAATTAAGGAATAAAGCCTATAATTCTGTGTGTATAAACAGTATGCTTTATTGAAATTATTTATATATTAAATCTAATTAAAAATCTAAATTAATTGAAAAGTCAAGAAATACTTTGTAAATACTTATTATCCCATAATTTATTTTTATTTTATAATAAATTGTGGCCCTCGAATTAAGGGCCAAAATCTCAATTTTCTGCCTGGCCGCTAGAATTCCTCCGTAGCACAGGCGCTCAGATAGCGCCACATTGGTCGCAGCCAAGCATCCGCAGCACTATATTTTGAATTTGTCATACAGGACGATTAGTCGTCACGGGCGCTGGGCGCCCGAGCAATCGATCATCTTATATGAATTATGAGCATTGTGAACATGTGTGTGTGTGTGTGGGGTCGGGGGCCTGTGTATGCGAGGTCTTGGTTAAGCCTAAATGAGCGCTAAAACATATAATTAAGTGGCCTAATTAAGCAATTAGGGCGCACTTAGTAGAGGTCTGGTCCCACCCAGTCTCTGGGTGTTGTGTATCCCTCGAAAAGCATGCCTGCAAATTAAACAAACTTTTGTTAAGTAAAGAACAGTAATGACACTTTAAACACAGAGGAATATAAGTAAGGATTGCCTAAGTGTCAAACGAAGAGAGGATAAAGAAGAAACACTGTGATAAATCTGGAGAGTGAGAGAGGAGAGGAGTAAGTGTATATGTATAACAGATAGCCGTATAGATAGTATTTGTAAATAAATATATATAAGACAAATAATGTGTATATGTATACGTAGTATAGCTATATATATATATAACTTCATATTTTTACTGACAAAATAAATGTCACTGAAGGTGAAATAGATGTCACTATAGACCTTTGTTTCCTTCTTAAAGTTTGTATATAGTTTTTCTGGGGTTCAGCAATGTTTATATCTATCGCTGTAGCTACTATATCTGTTACTGTATATGTTAACTGATGATAACAATAGAGAATAGACGATTGCAATGATGACTTTATGAATGATTATTATGATCATGTCGTTGCAGTATAGTGTGTATAATATAACATTTAGAATGTCGTATAGTGGTGAGTATGGGTGAGTACCAGTCATTACAACCATTATTATCATTTACTTATTTATCTAATTTTTACTGGTTTTGTTCCAGGTCGTTCACTGGGAGGCAATTTATTAAATTACATCGGTCACTCTTTGATCTCAAAATTATTCTCTAATTCCAAAAAGAAACTTTACATCTTATTAAAGAAAGAATGAATATAAAAATGGTTTGCCTACTTACTAAAAGTTAATTGTAATGCTTGTAAAAATTAACTAAAAACAAGCACCAAACAATTTATTACTATACTAAAAACTATGTATTTACAAGTTATAGTATTAATTCTAACATGATAGTACCTAATACACTAGGATGCCATAGTGTAAAAACTTATATTACTAGTCTGTTATTTACAGTAACATATACAGTAGTTTTAATGACAGACATAAGCGTCGCTAAATCTCAGAAAACACTATATACAACTTGAGGGAAAACTGAGGTCTTTAGCGACGTTTATGGTGTCATTTTATTCTGTTAGTAATTATGTAGGTTTACTTATACAAATGTAATGGGCTATACTATGTGTACATATGTATATCTTTTTCTGTTATATACACTTAAGTCGTGATTAGCTTTTTATTAAGCCGTTCAAAACGTGTTTAATTTGCGGACGCGCCATTCAAGGGATACACAGCACCCAGAGGGTGGGAGCAAACCTCTAATAAGCGCGCCCTAATCTTGATTAGGTGGCTTAGTTACGCTTTCAGACTCAACACAGTACCTTAGCCATACTCCACAAACACACGTGTGCTCGGGCCCCCGACCCTACAGAACAATTCAAGCTCAGATTACATGTTCGGAAAGAATGCTCAATCGGTAACCAACGAAGATTTTTCGGGCGCCCTGCGCCATGACGATTGGAGAGCCTTATGCACAAATTCTTATTATAGCGCTGCACTCGATTTGTAGCGCACGATGTGGCGCTATTCCAGCGCCACATCTGCGCTGGAAATCGAGTGCAGCTGCGCCTGGAAGCACATTTGGCCCTCGATTTGAGGGTCATAAATTATTAAAAAAAATAAAATAAAATATGAAAAATAAAGTATTTACATAATAATACATAATTGGTTAATTAATTTTGAATTTTAATTAGTTTTACTATACAAATAAATTCATTAAAGTGGGCTGTTTGTACAGGCTAATTTAGGTGCTTAATTGGTTAATTACTTATAAATTAGTTAGTAAATGGTCTAATTGACCTTATACAGATTTAAATTACATACTTAAGTATTTTATACATATTTTTATTATATTTTTACGAATTAATTTATGTTTTATTTATATTAAAGTAGCAGCTTGTGGCTGTTTAACTTATAAAGTAAATAACAATAATCTAAAATAGGTAAAAATATACTTTACTAGCTTAAATTACTTAATATATATTAACCTAAGTCTACATATTCAACTAACTTAATTATACCCCTAAATTACTAATTTATCTTATTTATATGTATATATATTGTTCAAGAGGTGATTAATTATGTACACTTACATTTCATTAGATATATACATACTTTACACAGTTATTATGTACATTATAGTTATAGTTAGTTGTATATGTATATATACAGTATTAGATTTAAGTATGTACAATTAGATTTTAGTAGGAGGTTAGGAATGAAGGATTGATTAAGTTTAATTTCATTTTGTTTTCAACAGCAGCTCCAGCCACTGTCAGAGAAGGTGAAGAAGAGGAGAACATGTTGGAATTCAATACTTCTTTAGCAGTGGCTTAAGCCACTATCAAATGGGCTAACTACTGCTGCAGTTAGTCCATTTGAAGAGGAGGATGAGTTCTACAGATGAGAAGGAGGGAATTTAGAGAAGAGGGGAATTTAGAGAAGAGGGGAATAATGTAGCCGCCAGATGCAGCACTTTACTGAGTAACTGGGATTAAAAACAATCAAAACAGACTAAAAAAAATAGCTAGGTGAATCCCAAATCTGACGAGGGTTTAAATCTCACGAAAATCACACAATATCTCAATTCAAATACCTAAAAAGAAGCCCTCATCAAAAACCTCATTTCAGATTAAAACCAAAAATAACACTGAATTAGCTCTTCCTAATGCTATAGACAGCATGAAGGAAGACTTAATTCAGTATCTTAAAACCATTAAATCCAATCCCAGTTTCTTGCAACCTTAAGGAGTATGGAGAACTCCTTAGGTTAGGAAATCACCATACTAAAGTAGTTATCAAAACAGATGGTGTATGGCAATTCTGAAGTGTCAAAACAGGACTGAGAATGCATTAAGGGAATTCACAGTAACTTGTAAATGCATTCAAATCAAAGCAAAACAGATTCAAGGATGGCTCTTCTGAGTTGTTCTCTGTCACCAGAAATTCTCTCAGAGTCCTTGCCAATAGGAAATTCCAATCCTCTTCAATCTGTCAGATCAGGCAATGAAATCCAGAAAGCAAAAATTCCTCAAAATCCATGTTGAAAAGAAATCTGACAAACTGAAGAATTCAACCCAAAATCAAGGGGCTTTTGTGAACAAATATGGGGTGAGTGAGAAGCCCCAAAGGTGCTTGTGACGCCAATTTCAGATCTGAGGTTGTAAACCACCAGATCTGAAATTGGATCAGGGTGTGTGGGTGAAGGATGAGAAAAACTTGTCGTTAAAAAGAAATCAGAACTGGATTGTGAAAAAAAACATGGAGAGGGAGATAATTTGAAAAAATGATTTGATGAATTCTTCCCCTCTGATCTGGACTGATCAGAGGAGGTGAGGGAAGGGAATTAATGCTAATTCTACTCCTAAGACTACTCTAAACTACAGCGAAAATTAAACACTAACAATTAAAGCTAATTCTATTCTAAGCTATTGTAAACTACAGCTAACACTAATTGTGCAGAATTAAAAAACCTAAACTAAAAGGAAGAATGGGACCTATGGGTCCTTAGCCGGCGGCTAAGGAGGAAGAAAGGAGGAAGGTGACTCCAGCGGAGGTAAGAGTCTGCTAGTGAGACTCCAGGGTCGTCCTCAGGTGCTACGAAGTCCTTAGTGACGAGGAGTGTCGAGAACAGGCGATAATTTCACTGCCGGGGCTGTGAAATCAGAGGTTGGATGGGGAGGAGAGACTGGAGTGGACGAATTGATCGCTAAGAGGTGTAGGAGGGAGCGATCCCTTACGCGTGACACCACTGAGGTTCTTAAGTAGCAGCTCAGTGGCTGAGATCACCGCGCAGGTGAGAATAAACAAGATGCAACCGGTGGCGAGGATGTGAGGGGCGAAGCGCGCGGTGAGCTGAGCACAAGATCTGACCGTCAGATGAGATCTGGGGAGAGAGGTGAACGCACGCATCGAATTGCGTGAAAGTTCCAATAGAATCCAACCGTAGATCAAGATCTAAAGAGCGACGGACGGCTGAGATTAGCCGTGTTCTTTGCGCTCTACAGTGTGCGTGAAGAGCAGCAGGCTTCTCTCTAAAAGAGGAAAAATTGTAGGAAGACCCTTGAACGAAGGGGTAGAAGAATAGCGTGCAGACCCATAAGTGAAAAGAACTATAACTGGAAAGGCCCTGCAGGTTTTCAAAAGGGTCCCTGCGGCTTACAAGCAGGTCCAAAAATGAGTTTTTAAGGGTCAAAGTGTAATGCATGAAGGACCTAAGTGTAAATTATCTATTTCATAACCTAAATGATGTCCAATTGCCTTCAAATTTTTATATGTGCTTAATTGAACATTTAAGACATTGATTATACATCTGATTTGGCTTTTCATACTAATTTATGTGTTCAATTGATGCATGGATCATCATTTGTATTTTGTTTTTAGAAAATCTCATTTTGTGACCTAATTAGGAGGTTTTAACACAAAGTAAAAGTTTTAGGTCTTTTTCTTTAATTCCCACACTTAACCCTTTTTATCTGTTAATTTGATATTATTTTGCTTAGTGTCTAGCTTAATTTTAGCCTTTTAGCTATGATGAGTGGCTACTCATCATTAACATATGAAGTTAAGTAAGTAGAGTATGTATGATTAGTTAGTATGGTATATAAATGAAAGTATTGACAGTATAACTTATAAGTAGATAATTTAGAGTAGAGTTATGAAGTATTTGATGCTTGTTTGTAATTAATTTTTGCAAGCATTTTAATTGATTCTTTGTGCATAATTAAATCAAGCATACATTCATTCATTCTTTGTTGGACATAAAATTTCTTTTTGAAATTAAAGAAAAATTTTGGACCTAGAGAGTGATGTATATCAATAACTGCCTCCCAGTGAACGATCTGGAATACGCCAGTAAAAATTAGGTAATTAAATAAAATGGACGTGATAACGGTTTGTATTTCCGACACATACTACAACAACAACGACATTTTTTTATGAATCGTGGATGATCACACAATGGATTCCATCAATCCACATCACGTTAGAGCATAACACACATGTTCTACTCTAAATTTATCATGATATGAACAGAGGCATGTGTACTGTACACACGTAAGAAATTTTAAAGCACGAACCCTACGGGGAACTAGAAGAGGGACTCACGTGTACAGAATAAATATCGGATGTCGATGGAAAGTAGCTGGCCCTCGCGTACATGGTACCAAGGAGAGCTACTGTACTTAGTGTAGGGGGGAGCTAGCCACCCCACGGGGCCCGGGGTTAGGACTGGCCCCCCTACATCGACTCTTGTTAGGTCCACTGGGCAAATCGGGATAGTCGGATGAGGGTATGTGGACTGTGGAGGGGTGAGAACCCTGTTCTGAGAGAGTAAGATCCTATGTTGTTTCGTGTTGTACTTTTGGGCGTACCCATTAGCGGAAACGACTGACTGCATGCCAGTGCGGGATAGCACCTGTGCGCTTATCACGCGTGCTGTAGTTACCACTACATCGCGACCGTGACCTCATGGTGGTAGACGGGGCGTAGGACTACCACGGGGTGCTCTCCCGGCCAAGAGAGTGCCACGTGTACATCTTAAATCGCAGGAAAACTGCAATCAAGATCGTTCCCTTAGGGAATAAGAAGATTGAGAGACATTGTGCACCTTTTGCTAGAAATCTGACTCGTAAACACTAGTTGTTAAATTAACTGTTGTTGGATAATTAGATATTACATGTAGGTATGTGGTTTTTCTTTGTTCCGTAAATGATATAACTATTGTATATGCCACTTTACTCAGCGCAAGCTGACTCCTCATTATATATAACCATGTACAGGTTAGGGAGCCGAGCAGCTAACACCACAGCTGCAGAGGGTGCTGGATCCAGTCGAGCCCAACTTTAGTTTCCAGTACTAGTTCTTTTTCAACCTTTTCTACTATAGTGAGTGATTCCATTTCTTGTTGGACTCGATGGTGTGAACTTTTATTGTCGTGATGGTTAGTTTTGGATTATGTTTAATGTCTTTTTGAGCTTCAGTTATTTTCATTGTTTCCTTTAAATATTTCTAGCTAATTGCATGTGTGGTATGTATTAGTTTCACGCATGAGTTAGTTTCTCGTTGGACGACTGGGTCTTAGGGTTAGTCGAGGTGAACCGTTTCCAGGTTCCCAAAGGGGCTGGATTTGGGTCATAACAGGGTGAAAACCACCTCCTAACCCTCTCAAGTTAGGATTTTCTGAGTGACCGAGTCGATCAAAATCCACTAACGAACTACTTTAACGAGGGTAGTTCAACATCTCTTACAACCACGCTATAAGTACGAGGGTAGCATTCCTCAGACCCCTTCTCTTTACGATAAGGATTTTATCCTTCGATGGAGACGGGAATTCGCAACGTGAATACCCAACCAAACAATAAAGAAAGATTACAAAACAACCTATAGAGCCAACAAAGATTAACCTAGCTACTATAGGTAAAAATACTTCCTTTTGTTGGAAGCGCGTCGACGAAAAACACAGATGCGTGAACCACGCTTCGGCGCTTCATCACTCTCGTAATTGCAGAGTGTTATGCGCACTAAATCGGTGTTTAAGATTGTTGTATTGTAGTATAGCCAAAATAATGCTCAAACAAATAAATTTTATTACTCGAAAAAGTTCCGAAGTCGAACACAGGGAGTAAATAGGAATTCACACACTAATCTCAATAGATAATATAAATGAGCGCAATAAATTACTCAAGAACTAATATGCAATGTATAACATGAGTATATGAAGAGATAAAAATAATTCTAGACAAAATAATGGTGATTTGGATCACCAATTATTAGCCTAACACATATATAGTATTTACTGAATATAATCAAATAAACGAACAGATAATCAGGCGACTTAAAGTGCTTTTTCTTCAGCTTCTTTTTCTTCCTCCTCTTTTCTTCTTCCACGGTTCTCCTCTTCTTTCTTTCTTCTGCCCAGGCCTTCTTCCTCCTCTTCTTTTCTTCTTCCTTTGCTTCTGCGGGTCCTCTCCTTCTTCCTCTTCCTCTGTTCAGCCTCTTCACATAGGGGGAGGGACTTCTTAAATTGGCTAAGTGTCAACCAATTTCCTCTGCAGCAAAACCCTCCCCCTTCCCTGCGTAAGCTCTCTCCTCTCTTTCTCTACTTAGGTCATGCTCTCCCAGAGCCTCCAACAGTACCAGGTATATAGTTAATCGGACCTAGAGCGCACCCGGGTCCAAGCTCACTGGCAGTGGTTGGTGAGCGAGGAGTGGATAGCATATGCAGGTAATTGGATGTACCAAATCCGCGGGGGTAATGTCGTCGACGAGGCACGTGAGGGTGCAGGGGACCTCACCCCCCGAGTGTTGAGGCGATAAGCCCTCGACACTTTTACAACTTATGCGCCTGTACTGCTTCTAAATTCCACGATGTGGGACTATCTTGCCCACCTTCTACACATGCGCCTGCAACAAGGAAATCTCCTCCAATTGGAGTAGCTGCGAAGGGCAGGGTCCTCAATTGGCCACCTGGAAGTGGTCCTGGGGCTCTTTTGCACGATGTGGACTGAAGACCTAGGGCTATCGTGGCCTTGAACACGAAGAACAACGTCGGAGGGATGACGCTGTGGTGGAGCTCCGACATGATACCTGAAACACAAAGAACGGGCAAAAAGCCCCGGTTAAAAGGCTCAGGAGGATCGCCATAGGGTGTGGAATGCGATGGTGGCGTCCGTAGGGAGTTTTGTGCGTGGATGAGGGCAGACGGTGACAGAAATGAAGGTGCGTAGGTGGGTTGGTCGATGGGGAGTTTGGGTGGATGAAATGGCAAGATAAGAGAGGGGTTTTGAAGAGGGTGGAGAGGCGGAGCTTGTGGAAGTTTCGGCAAGGTGGATGGAGTTGTGTAGCAGTGAAGCCGCCTCCTGGAGGTTTGGTTGAAGACGGAGACGATGAGGGTGAATGGTGGTAGCGAGGGGTTGTTTTTGGTGTTTTGGGTAGGAAATTAACCTAGGAACCTAGGATACCTAACTACCTATTCTAAGTGGACAAAAGAGGGGGAGGATGACACCGGTTGGTGTGGCCGACGTCGGGTAAGATGAATTCTCCTGTAGGAAGGAGCGGCGATGAAGACGTGGAAAGGGGATGGCCACTGGTATTGCGGCACGCGGAAGAATCTGAGGATGAGGAATCCGTTGCTGGTTTTGCGAGAACGGACAAGGAAGGAGGTCAAAGATATCACTGGAGCTCGCAGAGTTTTTCGATCGTAGAGGAGGGGAGAGCATGGGGTAACTCCGACCAAAAATGAGTCTGAGGAACTTGGCGAGGTCTGAGGATCCATATATAGGGCTCTAGAGAGAGTTTTGAGCTTGGAAGCCAAGCTTCCAAGCTAGGAATGCTCGTCGGAGTAGGATTTTGAAAGATACCTGAATCTCTCATGCGTTCGCATGAGAGATTGGGAAGGTTATTGATGAGAACCTCATCATGAGCCATAACTAGCTCATTTTGACCTAATACAAAAGATAAAAGCTCCTACATAACTTAGCAAAGGGCTTAATTGAGGAATAAGTGTTATGAGAAGAAAACATGAAATAAAGGTTAAAAACTGCAATTTCACCATTGCAGTACATAAAAGGAATTTCTCAGAGACCAAACATAGGTCAAATGATCTAAATAAAATAAAAAGTGGGTTGAATCAATCAGAAATGGGTTCATGAGCAATTTAAGAATTAAATGACATTCTGTAACCCTAAAACAAACCCACTTCAATTCACGAGGTTCAAGGCAAATTAAAAATGGAATAAACCTTCTAAAATTCATATAAAAATAATCTCTAGAGTTTAGAACCTTCAATTTGGCCTTGAGAACCCATTTTAACCTACATTGAGAACCATACCCAATTAACAACTTAATTTGGGTTTGTGCATAATTTGACCGGTCAAACAAGGTTTAATCTAGAAATAAAATTCACCATCAGAATCCTTAGGTCCTAATTAGTCGTGTATAAAAACTTGAGCCTAAGAAGAAACCTTCTTGACCAACTTTACACTTTGGTCCTCATATATTTACTTTCTGGCCCTCAACTTTTGAGCCCTCACATTTTGGCCCCTAACTCTCCTTCATTCTTTGCATTTAGGTCCCTCCTGCAAAACCTGAGTAGCACCATGCTCCGGCGACCTTGCGCGGGGCATGGCGCCGCGCAGGGTAAGGGAGGGAGCCTGCCAAGTCAAATGGGGGTGCCCTGCGTCGTCAGCCGTCGTAGGAACACCCCCCTGATGGCTGCAACCACCCATACCGGCCGAGCGAACGCACGGACGGTATGGGTATCCTTCCTCTGGCGTCCTCCGGCGAGGGAGACACGTCGTCTCCCTCCGCCCTCCTCTTTGGTTCTGCCCCTATAAATACCCCCGTCGCTCCGCCGTTCTTCCCAGCTCGGATCTGACGGAGATACCCCCTCACTTCCGTTCTTCCCACTCCGACAGACGTCCCCTTGCTCCGGCGGTTCCTCCTCCTCCTCTTCGCTCTGCCGCAATACCAGCAGCAGAGACTTCTTCCTGATTCTCCTCCGCGTCGCGCAATACCGGCGCACGCTGCCTCTGCCCCGTCCTCGCCGTCGCCCCTTCCTCTGGGCAGCTTCTTCTCCGGCGACAGTCGATACGACTGTCGCCTTCTCTGGCCCCTCCTCGTCCTGCTAAGTAGGTATAACTTCTCCTCCTCCTCCCCTCTTCCTTTTCCTCACTTTAAACCTTTACTGTCGCCCTCGATTCCGACCAATCACCCTGACCTTCTCCACCTCCGGCCACACTCCGGCGACCCGCTCCCATCACTCCAGCAACCCACACGGCTCGCCGACCACCGCAGAACCTTCGCCTCCTCACCCTGATCTACCTCCGCCCTTCCACTTCCCACCAATCACCCTCTGCAGACCCACCGATTAAACCCATCTCCCAACCCGTAGTTTGACCTAGGGCGGGCCTTAGGCTCCGCCCCGCCACCTGCAGACCCCCCGACCGCCATCACCTTGGTGCCGTTGCCGGGGAGCAACAGCTATTCTAGAAGCTTTGAATTTCTTTTTAACAATTGCTAATCTTTTTCTCTCTCTGATGTGTAGGTAAAGGAAGAAAGATAGACGCAGCCGCTCCAAGGACAGGTAACCTCCTATTAAAACCCTAAAAATTCAAAGAGGAAAAACTAGGAGAAAAATAAAGAAAAACTAGGAGTAACCTGTCTTTCATAGTAATAGCTGCATGTTCTTAGAACCACTATTCCTGCACAAAATTTTAAAAGGGTAATTAAGGGCTAACACATCCTTGCTTGAGACCTAATTACCCAAACAAGGAGTTAAATGGACCAAGTAGAGCCAACATAAGATTCAACATTAGGGTTTTAGAGACACACTACTTAAATCAAGAATGGAGAAAATCCAAAAGAAGTGTGCCTAAACCATTGATTGAACATACTTATTCAGAGAAACCCTAAACAATGGGCTCTATAAACACTTGAACCCAAAAAGAAAGGACCCAAAAGCTCTCAAAGGAACAAGAGGTAAAGTTGACCCCTTGGGTCAACCAACCTTAAAATTATGTCACTTTCTCACTCAAAAATACCTAAAAGTTCAAGCGAAACCTTAAGCACCCCGATCTTAAACTAAAATTGGTAGACTTAAGAGGTCAAGATCCCCATTCTGGTCTACTTGGAATCTCAGTGACAAGAGAGGTCGGGTGGGGGAAACCCTGTAACCCGTGGGGACGCTCTACCGTGTAGGGGTCTTCGCGGGACTCACCCTCTCTGGCTGCCCAGGTAATTCTCAGGTGGACGATCTTTTTGATCAAAGGGTCCATCTGCCCCGAACCTCTATAGTCACCCAACATTTTTGGGTGTCTTGATTGGGTCCAGCACCTGCTTATCTCATCCAGTCCTTCAGTATTTTGCAGGAGGTCCTTGAAACCTCCTATAGAAATTCACTCTCCCCGAGGCTAAGCCTCGGCTCCCTTGTTTTTACAGAAATCATTCACATAGCCCCTCTTTCCTTTGATTCTGAACAAAATCCCCTTCTTCCATCTTGATTCAAACTTCGATTCTATATCTTGATTCCACCACCTGAACACAAAGATGCAGCCTAATTACCTAGCAAGACTACCATTCAAAAAACCTGAATATCTGAGATCCATGAAAGATAAGATGATTGAGGATGCCCTTGAATTCTATGAAATCAAATGTAAACCCTCAACACCAATAGAAAACATTCAGGTTGATGTCCCAACAACCACAGCTTTCATCATAAACTGTGCCCAAATTCTATTGACAGAAGTTACAAAAGGATCAACCCGAGATATGCTCATGACAGGATACATTGAGATAGAAAAATTACACCAATCTGAATACCTTCAATGCTTGACAAATCCTGTACTTTGGGAACAAGACCAAGATGCCCTTATAAAACGGGTAGAAATGATGAGATCACTAGAACAAATTATCAACCAGAAATACCCGTATATACCAGAAACAGAGGATGAACCATCTTGGAACAATATTAAGGAACAATCCTGTTTCCCAGATCTCGGGACTAAGGCACAAAGTGGTTGTGGAATCCCAACCCAGATAGAAGACAATGTTGAATTAGGTTGGGATATTGCAGGAGAACACAATGATGAGCCAAACTTAGACCATGAATTGCCAAGCCTAGAATTCCAAAACTCCTGCAATAATGAGATCAGAACTGAACCTTTTGAGGGTATAAATTCCGCCCCTTATTTTGATAAGGTGGCCCTCGAAGGTTATTCGGACTTAGGTTCTAATAATTCTACCCACATCCTAAGCCTAGAACCTAGATCTGAAACTTATTGGGAAATTATGAGGCCCCTTATGAGAAAGATCAAATTTTTACAGAATATGATTTCGGGCCTCTATTTGATGAATGTCCCTCTCCAACATCCTCAGGAAATCTGATCGATTTTTCAGAAAACATGCCAATTTATGATACAGAAACTGAGGAGTTGGATGAGCAAGGTTTTAATTAGCTCTATCCTACCAGCTGGAGCTTGAGCCTAGACAAAATACCTTTTCGAGCCCAGAATTGACCTATAGGCTAGACCCCAGTCAGGCTGCTGATTCCACATCTGATGATTTTTGCTGTGGTGGAATTCATGATCATGAATCTCATTTTCGCCAACTCTCCGACAATTTCAGATCTGACTATAATTGCAGAGAGACTCTCCTTCCTGAACACACCAAGCCTATTTACGACCTCAGTTCACATGACTCATTCTCTGACTCCGACTCTGAGGTCCTAGTTCCCGAGATCACTGATAACACAGAATCATTCCTTTTCGATCCTCAGGAACCAAAGAAAGAAAATGCCAAGAGTGCTTGCAACCCAGAATCCAAATTTTTTCTCGAATCAGATTTCTTTCATCCTACAGACACTCTTCCGGCATTTGATAGTTACCCATAGGACTCCCTACAGGAAACCACCAATCATCTGTTTCTAGAAGAGCCCTCATACACAGCTGCCACCTCGTCTGCACACACAACTAATCAAAACCTCTTCCCAACCCCGACCCGCAACCGGACTCAATTTCTATTCAGATTCACCTCTCACCGAGCCGATTGCATTTCCACATCGGGTTTGGAACACTGATTAGACTACATATCATGCTCCATCATTCTCTGATCACCCCTGTAGGGTTTCCGCGTCATTCATTGATTATTCTACGAGTCCCTACTCTGACCAGGCTGATTCGACTCAGCCAAACCCTGCGTTTTCACTTCCACATCCATCTGAGTTTCATAGTATATGGTGGGTTCCACACCTTTTTATCCACATCTATCAACCCACCAGATTGATTGGGTTTGGGCTGCATCATCAGCCTGTTGATCTGAACAAGCACCTGGTTGGACCAACCAGGCTCTTAATCAAGGTGCTTGTATTACAAAACTCTGCTGATTTCACCATCCCCTCTCCATCGCATTTCTCGCTTGGCTGAATGCATCAAATTTAGCGCTCAACGGGAGGCAGCCCGTCATTCTCTTTAAAAACCTGAAACCTTTTCTAAAACCTTTGTGCACTTGAAATTCACACTTTAGGACAGCCGACTCCACCTCAGGTGCTTGCATCTGAGATTAAAAATCGTCCGCAACAGTCACCCCGACCCATTCACTCATCAAAACATCTGTCCTAATGTATGAACTAAGTTGAATAAAAACCCCCTAAGTTACAATGAGGACATTGCAAATCTTAGGCATGGGGGGGTATGAAAGTGCAAAACATGTAAGAAAAGGTTTCAAACAAAAAATTCACATATGCCAAAAACACCATAAAAATTAAAATTTTTTCGAAAAAGAATAAGAGAATAAGAGGAGAAAGGAAATTTTGTGAAGGAGAAGAGAAAAAGAAACAAAATGAAAAGGAGCACAAAAAGATGAAAGAAAAGAGTAATAGTCATTAGTAAGAAGCTAAGGAATTAACCTAAGCTCTAGACCATTTTTCAAGAAAATAACTGAAAAGTGCATAATGAGATTAGTAAGAACACAAACCTTAGGCATTCTTGAATAGACTCTTAGTACCCATTAAGATCTAGACAATCCTCAAGAGGTTGAGGAAAATGAAAAGCTTAAGTACTAGGTCCAAGGCTTAGGGAGTATTTGACGTCGCTAACTAACTTCTGGTTTACGGGACTCAGTAACCTAAGCACCCTAACCTCACACACGGCTTGGTTCAGTAAGCGTAAAAATTAAAATCACGTAGAAGCGGCGCAAAATTCTGAAAAGTACACCTAGAGTAGGAGCGGCCGATCAACACAAGTTGATTTGGACGAGTTCCCAGCACGGAGAGGCGGGAAATCCCCTCG
The DNA here is from genome assembly GCA_037157565.1 of Thalassia testudinum. NCBI lineage: Eukaryota > Viridiplantae > Streptophyta > Magnoliopsida > Alismatales > Hydrocharitaceae > Thalassia > Thalassia testudinum. The sequence continues at coordinate 11,948,336 of JAZHRO010000077.1, read as the reverse complement.
AAGATGCGTAACAAAATATCATCTCCTCGGTGCTTGTCTCTTAGGATATTTACATATCCTACTGGGGGCATGTAAGCACTCTGCTGGTTCAGATTCCATGGATGGCATTATCTCGAAGTGTCAATTGCCAGGGTCTGAATTCAGCCACGGAACACCATGGATGGGATTATCTCGAAATCTCAATAGCCAGGGTTCCGGGGGTTGCCATGGGCGGTGCTATCTCGAAGCATCGATTGCCAGGAACCCTTGAGGATTGATGATGGGAGCAAGGAATCTGATACAGATCGTGTTGAAAAGCCAATCCTAGGCTAGAACTAAAAAGAAGAAGAGAGAGAAATCTCTCCAAACAGAAAAACTTTCTATCTCTCTCTTATAAAACGCACTGCGAACTTAACCAAGGCTAAAATCATTTCAAGCATGGGTGCTTCAACCACAAAGTCCAATAAACCTTAGGTTAGTTCTTGTGGGTCTTAAAAACCTTTGCCAAAGACTGAGGCTGAGGCTAGAAAGATCTGGATCTTGATTGGTACTAGAGTACCTTTTAGGCCTATGGTTAGCATTCTAACCTAATCTAAGTTCAAATGAAAAAGCACTTATCTGAAGCTATTAAGAACTTCATGGTCTAGAACAAGGGTTGAAACCTTAAGTTTTTGCTAAGGGACTAGCAAAAGCTAGGCATGGGGGTATGATGAGAACCTCATCATGAGCCATAACTAGCTCATTTTGACCTAATACAAAGGATAAAAGCTCCTACATAACTTAGCAAAGGGCTTAATTGAGGAATAAGTGTTATGAGAAGAAAACATGAAATAAAGGTTAAAAACTGCAATTTCACCATTGCAATACATAAAAGGAATTTCTCAGAGACCAAACATAGGTCAAATGATCTAAATAAGATAAAAAGTGGGTTGAATCAATCAGAAATGGGTTCATGAGCAATTTAAGAATTAAATGACATTCTGTAACCCTAAAACAAACCCACTTCAATTCACGAGGTTCAAGGCAAAGTAAAAATGGAATAAACCTTCTAAAATTCATAGAAAAATAATCTCTAGGGTTTAGAACCTTCAATTTGGCCTTGAGAACCCATTTTAGCCTACATTGAGAACCATACCCAATTAACAACTTAATTTGGGTTTGTGCATAATTTGACCGGTCAAACAAGGTTTAATCTAGAAATAAAATTCACCATCAGAATCCTTAGGTCCTAATTAGTCATGTATAAAAACTTGAGCCTAAGAAGAAACCTTCTTGACCAACTTTACACTTTGGTCCTCATATATTTACTTTCTGGCCCTCAACTTTTGAGCCCTCACATTTTGGCCCCTAACTCTCCTTCGTTCTTTGCGTTTAGGTCCCTCCTGCAAAACCTGAGCAGCACCATGCTCCGGCGACCTTGCGCGGAGCATGGCGCCGCGCAGGGTAAGGGAGGGAGCCTGCCAAGTCAAATGGGGGTGCCCTGCGTCGTCAGCCGTCGCAGGAACACCCCCCTGATGGCTGCAACCACCCATACCGGCCGTGCGAACGCACGAACGGTATGGGTATCCTTCCTCCGGCGTCCTCCGGCGAGGGAGACATGTCGTCTCCCTCCGCCCTCCTCTCTGGTTCTGCCCCTATAAATACCCCCGTCGCTCCGCCATTCTTCCCAGCTCGGATCTGACGGAGATACCCTCTCACTTCCTCTCTTCCCACTCCGACAGACGCCCCCTTGCTCCGGCGGTTCCTCCTCCTCCTCTTCGCTCTGCCGCAATACCAGCAGCAGAGACTTCTTCCTAATTCTCCTCCGCGTCGTGCAATACCGGCGCGCGCTGCCTCTGCCCCGTCCTCGCCGTCGCCCCTTCCTCTGGGCAGCTTCTTCTCCGGCGATAGTCGATACGACTGTCGCCTGCTCCGGCCCCTCCTCGTCCTGCTAAGTAGGTATAACTTCTCTTCCTCCCCTCCTCCTTTTCCTCACTTTAAACCTTTACTGTCGCCCTCAATTCCGACCAATCACCCTCACCTTCTCCACCTCCGGCCACACTCCGGCGACCCGCTCCCATCACTCCAGCAACCCACACGGCTCGCCGACCACCGCAGAACCTTCACCTCCTCACCCTGATCAACCTCTGCCCTTCCACTTCCCACCAATCACCCTCTGCAGACCCACCGATCAAACCCATTTCCCAACCCGCAGTTTGACCTAGGGCGGGCCTTAGGCTCCGCTTCGCCACCTGCAGACTCCCCGACCACCTTCGCCGTGCCACGGCGAAGGTCCTCCGCGTATCTAATTAGGCCGAGAGGCCCTTTCTCTATAAACAGGAACTTCACTCGCCGCCGCCATTGCTGAGGTGAAGAAGCTCTTTCGACCTGCTGCTCCAGGCGCGCCGCGCCCAGGGCACGCTCCCAGGCTGTGCGAGGTATTTTCGCGAAGCGCCAGGCTACAGTTGAGGCGAAGCCCTCGCGCGAAGCCCTCGTGCGAAGCCTTGACCGCCACTGCTTCCTTCGCACAGGCACCCAAATTGAGGTGGGACATTTAGTCCCACCTCGGAAACCCACTGAGACGCGCGGGCGCTTAAAGGCAAAAAGTGCCTTAAGCTGTTTGCCTCAGTTCACGGGGTGAGGTCCCCTTCACCCGACCCGACTACCCGGCCTCGTCCGCGCTCACGCCCCGCGGACTTGACCCGACCCGACTAAGCCCGACCTGCACTCCTCGCCCACCACCGCACGCCGGTGGGCCTGGACCCGGGCGCGACCCGCGTACCCGATTACCCGGTTGCTCTGGGAGAGCTTTCCTAAGAGCGAATTCTGAGAGAGAGACGCGGGGGGGGGGAGGGTAGAGTAGGTTTTGCCCTCTGACGAAAACCTTGAAGTGTGCAGGCACAGGTGAAGGAGAAGAAGAAGGAGAAGAAGAAGGACTGCGGAAGAAGAAGAAGAGAACACAAAGAATAAGAAGACGGAAGCTAAGGGAGACACTGTAGCAGCAGCGGTTTAAGTCGTCTGATTGCAAAATCAGACGACGTCTTGAAGGCAAGGAAGAAGAAGAAAAGAAGAAGCAGGACCGCGGCAAAGAAGAGGAAAGACAAAGAAGAAGAGAAAACAAGGAAGAATAGAAGACAAAAGAAGAAGAGCACGAGAGGAAGATCTGAAGAACAGAAGAGAGAAGACAAGAAGAACAGGAAGAGAAGAAAGAAGAGACAAAGAGGAAGAAGAAGAAGCCACCAAATTTTTCATCTCTCTCTCTCTCTTTATTTTTGTAATAAGAATTTGTACTTCTAGAATACGACTTGCTCCCTGAGTTCGACCTCGGGAACTCTTTTATTTCCGAGTAAAAAGATTATATATGTAATGATGGCAATAACTAGCTGTACTACAACGCTATTTCTATAACAAAACCTAGTTATCGTGTGACCGCCATCAGTTATGAAGCTCATGGACGGATTCAGAAGGAAGAGGACTCCTCAAAGAATCTCCCTTCCAATTTTGGAAGAGATTGATTGAACAGAGATGGAGTTCTCTTCAATCAAAGGTCATCGGAGAAGGATTCCTCCACGATAATGGTGGAGGGACCTATTTGTGAAGAGTGACGACAAACATAGGGGACTTTTTGTAAGGATTTTGAAAGTTAAGGGTAGAAATGTAATTAGACATGACAAATTTGCAAACTAGGTTAAGACAAACTCATCTTAGGTCCAAATTTTGGTACAAACCTAATTTGGACCTACGGAATCCAATGGTGAAGTTGGATTTTGGTTTTGACTATGTTTGACTGGGTAATTTATGTAAAACTCTAAATTAGGGCAAATGTTTGTCTGTGATTCTGTTTTGGGTCAAAATGGATTCTGATGGTCAAATTGAAGGTTCTAAACCATAGAGAATATTTTTCTATAAATTTTAGAGGATTTAGGTGGATTTTATCTTGATCAGAACCTCAGTTAATTAAGCGGATCTGTTTTTAGGATTTCAAAAGTCATTTAATTCTTAGAACATGTGCAAATCATTTTCTGATTGTTCTAACCCACTTGTTATCTTTTTAAGACCAATTGACCTTCATTCAACCCCTGAGAAAACCCGTGGTTGTACTGCATTCATGATAAGCTGGTAAAATTATAATTTTAACCATAATTTCTTATTTTTCCTTCAAAATGATTATGCAATGATTTGTGACTCTTTGGCGGTTATGTAGAAGCATTTTATTGACTTAATTGGGTCAAAATGAGCTAGTTATGGCTCATGATGGTGTTCCTATCACGGAGGGAAAGCGGGAGTGTAGCGAGAAGAAAGCTCTCAAGATGTGGAACAGTGAAATGGACAGCAAGATCTTCTAAAGTGTTTTAGACACAAATAGATGTGAAAATGTCTTGCTTGAGTGTGTCTTAAGAAGGCATGGGTCCTCCTATATTTATAGAAGGCTTAGGAAGGCTTTGGAAGGTCTTGGAAGGCTTCCATAGTCGTTGGGGTTGAACCCAAGGCAAAACAGTCCGTAATCAGAATCATTTATGATTCTGACAGGGTTATCAAATGTTTGGTCCAGGTATCAGATGTCTGGAAAACTAGTTTAAGACATCTGGGAACTAAGTCAGACGTTTGATCCTAGGTAGGTTTCCTTCCTAACTTGGTTCAGGCCTAAACGTGGTTCTGGTGTAAGGCTATCAGACGACATACATGATGTCTGGCACTAGGTCTGAACATCTAGAAACCTATTGTACTGCGGGAGTGGATTCCTAAGATAGGTTAACAGCTAGAATAATATGACAAAGTGATTTTGGGTCAGACGAGGCTTAACGGTCACATATCAGATGTCTGGGGTCCTCTACGGACATCTGATAGAAGCCTAACGGTTATTTTTCTCAACGTTTACTTTGTAAGCCAATGTTCCTCTAATTAGATGTCTGCCACAACTATTAGATGTCTTCTAAGATGTCTGGACTAAGGTTTGGTCCTCTAATTTCATCAGATAGAAACTACTAAGTCCATCCTAATTTATTAGACTCTGAGTCAACAGTCAGATGTCTTAAAAGTCACTATCAGATGTCTAATTTCTAGATTTGACGTCTGATTAGGCTGTCAAAACCCTATTTTGGTTTTCTAAGTTCTCTACAGAAAACCTAAGTATCCTAGGGTTGTGCAAGTGTTCCTAGGACTATTTTAAGAGTTCTTTGAGGCTCTTTAACAAGTAATCTAGGAAAGATAAAGAGCAACAAAAGAAATAAAGGCAAATTACAATGAACAAGAATGGAAATCTATTATACTCTTCATCTTTCAAGCTTTCGCTCCTCGTGAAGCTCCTCCAATCCGCCATGAATGCGAGCTCGAAATTTGTCTAAACACGTCTCCATTTGCAATTAACTTGAAATCTAAGACTTCAAATGCAAATATTAAATAACATGTATTTTGTTATCATCAAAATAAATGATCGTGGTGCTCTAGCACCAACAATCTCCCCCTTTTTGAAATGACAAAACCATACATGATAATACATAACAATCTCCCCCTTTTTGACATTATCAAAAAGGTATTATAATTTTTAGTTTTCCTAAACTCCCCCTTAAAACATGCTCTTTTAATTTCATCTTTTCATAAAACAAGATATCTATGTTATTACCTACTCCTTTCTAAAGGCAATATAGCCAGGTTATTTTTAAAACCTCTCCCTTAAGGATGGAGAAATAGCTCATTTATTTTAACTCCCCCTATCTATATGCTAATGATAAAAGGATAGGGTTAAGGGTTACCTTACCATGGCTAGTAGAATGGCCCAAATGGCAGTGGATGCCAAATCGGATGAGGCTCCCATCCGTAGCTTGGAGCGGGCATTGGCGTCGATCTCCAATCGGGCGATCGACGTGCGGTGATTCGATCATTTGTTCGCCATCTCGTCGGACTTCTTGCAGATCTTCTGGTCTTCTTCCTTGGTCTTGATGTTGGTCCACCTAACTCGAGTTGACCATTCTCCATCTTGTAGGTATAATCTTTGATATTGTAGTCTCCCTTGAAACCTACAAAACAAGATTCTATTTGTCTCTTCGGTATCTAAGTCAATTTGGATCCGGATCTGTTAGCGGGTCTCCTTGAAAGAGATCCTTTCTCAACCTTAGGGCTAGATAAATTTTTTACTTTATTGATCAAATTATTTGATTTCTCCCTAAGACATGCAAGTTCATCTTCAATAGCCTGCATCTTGATTTTTAAGCTAGAAATTTTGATTTTTAAACTTATGTTTTCCTCAATTAATTTATCATTTTCATTGATTAAGTCTTTATTTTCTAATAACACACTATTATCCTTAGGACTAGCTTCTAGATCCTTGAGTTTTATTTCTAACATTTCATTTTCATTTTTAAGAAAACTAAGATTCTTTTTAATGTTTTTATTTTCTACCTTAAGTGACTTACTAGTTTCAAATAATTCATCAAATGCATCTTGTAGTTCAGATTTTACCTCATTGTCGGAGTTGCTTTCGCTATCTCCTGCCATGGCTATGAAACCCAGGCAAGCGGTTTCATTCTTCTTCTTCCTCTGAGCTCGAGTCATCCCAAGTTGCTTGGAACGCCTTCTTCTTATACTTCTTCTCCTTCTCCTTCTTCTCCTTCTTGAGAAGAGGGCACTCAGGTCGAAGATGACCCTTTTCGTTGCAGTGGTAGCAACGTCTCGGGCTATCTTTTTCCTTCTTCTCCTTTTCTTTCTTTAATTCCCTACAAAACTTGGAAAACCTTTTAAGTAAAAATTTAAAATCTTCGTCATCAGAACTTACCTCGCTATCCGACGTAGCTCTGAATGCGAGGGTCTTCTTCAGTTTTGGCTCCGGTGTATCCTTCTTCTTCTACTTCAGCTTTGTCTTGTAGGCTATTAGATTGCCTAGGAGATCCTCCATGTTGAGCTCCACCTCGTTCGCCTCCTCGATGGAGGTAACCTTCTGCTCCCATTCCGGTCCAAGGGAACGAAGAAGCTTCCCTTGAAGCTCCCCCTTGACGAAGGTCTTTCCTAAAGCTTTCAAATTATTTACTATGAGAGTGAACCTAGTGTTCATCTCACTCAAGGTTTCGTTAGTCTTCATAGAAAATGATTCAAGTTCTTGTGAAAGTAAATTAATTTTAGAAGACTTTACCTTAGAGGTACCCTCGTGAGTTACCTCAAGTGTGTGCCAGATCTCATATGTGGTGGCGCATTGTGAGATTCTATTGAATTCCTCCGGGATGAGCATGTTGGTGCTAGAGCACCACGATCATTTATTTTGATGATAACAAAACACGTGTTATTTAACATTTGCAATTTGAGTCCTAGATTTCAGGTCAATTGCAAATGTGGACGTGTTTAGACGGAGTTCGAGCTCGCATCCAGGACGGATTGGAAGAGCTTGACGGAAAACAGAGAGGTTCGCGTGGAGCGAAAGATTGAAGATGGAAGGAAATGAAGAATAGGATAGATTTCCTTCTTTTGTACTTATTGTATTTTTCGTTTCTTTTGTTGCTCTTTATTTCCTTAGATATTTCTTGTTAAAGAGCCTCAAAGAACCCTAACAGTAGTCCTAGGAACACCGGCACAGCCCTAGGATACTTAGGTTTTCTGTAGAATACTTAGAAAACCAATATAGGGTTCAAACAGCACTTCCAGACGTCTAATTCCAAAATCAGACGTCTGATAAAGTATTGTAAGACGTCTGACTGTTGTTTCAGACGTCTGATAACTGTTAGGCTGGACATAGCTAGTTCTGTCTGATGAAATCAGACGTCCAGACCTTAGTCCAGACGTCTTTGAATACGTCTGATGGACTTGCCAGACATCCAGATAGTAGACCGTTGGCTGGCTTAGCAAACAGTCGAGAATATGACCGTTAGAGCCTTATCAGACGTCCTTAGGCATTTCCAGACGTCTGATAAATGACCGTTTTGCTTCGGCTGACCCAAAATCTCTTCTCAGAGATTTTCTAGCCGTTGCAACGTTTGGAAATCAATTCCCACAGTAAAAGTAGGTTTCCAGACGTCCAGACTTAGAGCCAAACGTCCTGTATGTCGTCTGATGGACTTGCACAAAAACCCTGTTTAGATCTGATTCAAGTCAGGGAGAGACTCGCCCAAAATCAGACGTCTGACCTTTGAATCAGATGTCTTATAGTGAACTTCCAGACGTCTGATGCTATAACTAGACGTCTGATAAGCCTGTCAGAACAATGATTGTTCCTGATTTCGGGCTGATTCACTTGGGCTTTGTTCCCAACGGCTATAAAACCTTTCTTAAGCCTTCCAAAGCCTTCCTAAGGCCTCTATAAATAGAGGGGAGCCTTTACACACCTACATAAAAAAAAGAAACACACAAGACATACACCTAGAGAGACCAAGATACACTAAGATCAAGTATTTCCACTCTCTTGTGTCCAAGAAGCTCTTGCTCTCTAAGCTCAAGCTCCATCATCTTGAGAGCATCATTCCCTTCGCGCACCCGCTCTCCCGCCGTTGTCTACGAGAGCGACATTGCGCCGTTGCGTGGCTCACGCACCCGCGTCATCGTCGACGCACTCCTTGCAAAGGGGAGTTTCCTAAATCCTATAGAAGCTTAGGTTTATTACTTTGTTGGCTCTATAGGTTTGTTGTTTATTTTACCTTTGTCTTTTGGTTGGGTATTCGCTTTGCGAATTCCCGTCTCCTTCGTGGGACAAAATCCTTCTCGTGGAGAGAAGGGGTTGAGGAACGCTACCCTCGTACTCGTAGCGTGGTTGTACTGAGGTTGAATCACCCTCGTTTTAAAGTGATTCGTTCAGTGGATTTGATCAACTAGGTTGATCGGAAAATCCTAACTCGAGAGGGTTAGGTGGTGGTTTTCACCCGGTTTGGGTTTCCACCTAAAAATTCCTGTGTACATTTTGTGATTGCTTATTTTTGTGAGATTGTTTATATTTTCAATTCCGCATTTTTTTGTCACGCTGATCTCACCCCTCCAAGTAGGGAAATTACAGAGCACATAGTAGAGGGTGTTCGTGGTCTTTGCGTTCAGAGATAGCTCCCGAATCTGCTGTTACGAGTATTCTGTGGCGGGTCTCCCCGGGATGTCGAAGGGGATCTCGCATCGGACCCAAATTGTGAAGTCGTTGGCTTGAAGCCACGTCTTCATCCGCAGCTTCCAGTACCGGTAGTTGTTCCCATCAAAGAATGGCGGTCTAGTGGTAGATTGCTCCTCCAGAATCCTCGTCATAGAGCTACTTCCCTCCATGATCTTCTTGCCTGGTTGTTACGTCAAAAAGCAAGAACCTGCTCTGATACCAAATGAAATTCCCTACAGGAGGGGGTGAGATATGCATGATGTTAAGACCCATGTTGTTTGAGCCCCTTAAGACGTCTGGAACTTGGGTCAAACGTTTGGTCAGATGTCTAGACATCTTCCCAGATGTCTAGAAATCGAAATTTTCGTGTATGAGCTCGCGTCTACGCGCATGCTGTGTGCAAACAGTACGCGACCCTTGTTTTCTTCTCCTTCTCTCTCCTCTCGCCCGATGCAAACCCTAACCCCACCCCTTATATAACCCCCTCCTCTCCCTCACACCGCCCCCCACTTCAGGCACTTCCTTCCTCTACCTCCAGCGAGCGCAGCCGAGCGAGAGTAGCGGAGAGGAGCGTCGTGAGAGGAGAGGAGGAGCAGCATGAGAAGGAGAGGAGAGAAGGCTTGCGAGCTCGCGGGGGAGCCCTCCGGTGAGCTCATGGCCGGTCGGCGCGTGCGTAAGGTGAAGGAGTGCGTCGGGGAGTCCTCCCCAACACTGCTGCAGCCGGAGTAGCAGGCAAGCGGGCACGGCGTGGCCACACGCGACGCGAGAAGGCGAAGGCAGGTTCTGGTTCTGGATTTTTCCTAGAATCAGATGGTTGGATCGACGTCCAGACGACGTAGACGTCTGAAGGAGGATCCAAATGACTGAGAGGTGAGCTTCGCGACGTACACCTTTGCGGATACGGCCATGCAGGCCATTTCGCCAAGGCGATGTTTCGTGCCTTATTGAGAAGATTTTCATTGACGCGTGCAGGATTTGCTTCGGGAAGGCGCGGGACACGCCCTCCCACGCAGTTCGGATGTCTAGGCGAGGCACCAGACGACGGGAAGCGTTTCCAGACATCTGGAGAGGTGGTCGGACATTTGGAACTGGGTCCAAACTGTCCAGCGGAGTTCCTGGATGTCTAAGGAGTAGCATAGAACTGAGGTATAGCTCTGGACTCTTTTAAGACATCTAGAAGGTGTTCCAGACGTCTGATTTGAGTCAGAATTACTGTTTTTGACCCGTTTAGGGTTCGTTTGAGATCCAATTTCCACAATTAAGATACCGTTGTTTCCCGTATGTTTTCCCCTACTTGTTGGAATATTTTCTATACTGTTCTGAGTAGTCTCTTGTGTTTGATCCTTGTGATAAGACCTCGTTCCGTTGCAGGTTTGGGGGTTTGCTAAGGCACGTGGACCTGCCGATCAAGCCCCCATTACTCCTGGGTTTACTGGTAGAGTGGCTTGCCCTAGTTTAATTACAAACCTGAATGCATGTGTGGAATGAATGATTAGATCCTAGGATATGGCATGAATCCTAGGACTAGAAATACTGGAATGTTTGTATTAAATGTATGGATTGCAGTCGTGAATGAGTAAATAGAATGATAACAATTGCCTGTAAATGAATAACAGTTGCCTGTGAAATGTAAAGTACTTGTGTTAGCAAACTGTTGCATGTGAATTCCTGTTGTTTACGTTAGATGATATAATATGAGCTGCATGTATATGAATTGGAAATGGAAAGATGAATGTTGGAAACACAAGCTCCTTGTGAATAACCTGAATATGGGAATGTGAACAATCGAATTACAATTTGCATGTGTATAACCTGAGAATGGAAATAGAAATGATGAAACCTGGTATGGAATGGCCTGAGGAATATGAGCATGAACCCTACAGGGAATTAGGAGTAGAGCTCCTGGAAATAATTGGAATGGAACTGGAATTGTGAGTAGGGAAGTGAGCTAGCCCTTGAGTACGGAGTACCAAGGAAAGCGACTGTCCCCCTGTTTAGTGCAGAGCGGATCTAGCCGCCCTTGGGTTGGGACCTGGGGTTAGGATTGGCCACTCTGTATTGACTTTTTGGCCCTCGTGTACATTGTACCGGAGAGAGCTACTAGTGTTGGGAGAGGGCTAGCCACTCCACGGGGCCCAGGTTTCATCTAGCCGCCCTACACCGACTTGTTAGGCCCACTGGGCAAACTAGGGTAGTCAGGCGAGGGTGCGCGGACTGTGGAGCGGCGAGACCCCTGTTTGGTTCTTAGGGGCTAGACCCCTGTTACTGAGAGGGCTATGCCCTATACTGGTTTCGTGCTGTGCTTTGGGCGCACCCGCTAATGGAAATGACTGACCACGTGCCAGTGCGAGGTACCTACCCGTGCGTTTATTACGCGTGCTGTAGTCACCGTTACGTCTGTCCGTGACCTTGGGGTGGTTGACTGGGTGTAGGACCACCACGGGGGACTCTCCCGGCCAGGAGAGCACCACGTGCGACTTCTACTCTTCGGAAAAGACTGCAATCAAGATCATTCCCACGAGGAACATTCGAGATCAAGAAAGTGACCTGATAAATAAACCAAGTGGTGAAAGAAAGAATAATTAGTTAAAGAAAGAAAGAAATTGAAAAACAACAGCTACTTGTCCACCTTTACTGTTTTAGTTAGTTGGTTGTCATTCTACTCAGCGTTCGCTGATTTCGTGTACTCATAACCCTTTTCAGGTCCAGGTGTTGAGCAGCTAGAGCACACGGCTGCAGAGGGTGCTGGGCCCAGTAGTTGTAGCTTTCTGTTGTACTCTGTTTCCAGTTGTAGTGAGTAGTTTATTACACTTCTGTACTCTTTCATTGTGAACTTTATATTCCTGTACTCGTTTACTTTCCTATTGTTGTGGTGGTATGTACTGTAATAGTTTACCTCTTTACTGCTGTACTTTTGTTACTGTAGTTGCTTGCATGGTGAATGTGGTTTATTTTACTACTTTTTGGTTACTTTCTCATTGGATGACTGGGTCTTGGGATCAGTCGAGTCGGTCCGGTCTCGTGTCCTGTAGGGATTCAGGAACTGGATCGTAACACGTGACATATAAAATGTGAAATTAAAATAAATAACAATCTCACAAAAGTAATCACACAAAGGCATAAGTGACTTTTAGGTGGAAACCCAAACCAGGTGAAAACCATCACCTAACCCTCTCGAGTTAGGATTTTCCGATCGATCGAGTCGATCAACATCCACTAACGAACTCCTTTAATGAGGGTAGTTCAACCTCTATTACAACCACATTACAAATTTGAGGGTAGCGTTTCTCAGACCCCTTCCCTTCACGAGAAGGATTTTGTCCCTCGATGGAGACGGGAATTCGCAACGTGAATACCCAACCAAATAATAAAGAAAGATTACAAAACAACCTATAGAGCCAACAAAGATTAACCTAGCTACTATAGGTAAAAATACTTCCCTTTGTTGAAAGCGCGTTGACGAAAGACGCGGATGCGTGAACCACGCTTCGGCACTTCGTCGCTCTCGTAATTGCGGAGGGAAAGCGGGAGTGCAACAAGAAGAAAGCTCTCAAGATGTGAAACGGTGAAATGGAGAGCAAGATCTTCTTCTAAAGTGTTTTAGACACAAATAGATTTGGAAATGTGTTGCTTGGGTGTGTCTTCACAAGGCATGGGTCCTCCTCTATTTATAGAGGACCTAGGAAGGCTTTGGAAGGCCTTGGAAGGCTTCCATAGCCGTTGGGGTTGAACCCAAGATAAAACAGGCCATAATCAGAATCATTTATGATTTTGACAGGGTCATCAGACGTCTGGTCTAGGTATCAGACGTCTGGAAAACTAGTTTAAGACGTCTAAGAACTAAGTTAGACGTCTGATCCTAGGCAAGTTTCCTTCCTGACTTGGTTCAAACCTAAATAGGATTCTAGTGTAAGACCATCAGACGACGTACAAGACGTCTGACATTAGGTCTGGATGTCTGGAAACCTATTGTTCTGTGGGAATGGATTCCCAGGATAGGTTAATAGTTAGAATAATTTGACAAAGTGATTTTGGGTCAGACGAGGCTCAACGGTCACATATTAGATATCTGGGGTCCTCTACGGACGTCTAATAGAAGCCTAACGGCTATTTTCCTCAACGTTTATTTTATCAGCTAACGTTCCACTAATTGAACGTCTGGCACAACCATCAGACGTCTTCTAAGATGTCTGGACTAAGGTCTGGTTCTCTGATTTCATCAGACAGAAACTACTAAGTTTAGTCTAAGTTATTGGACGTCTGAGTCAACAGTCAAACGTCTTAAAAGTCACTATCAAACATTTGATTTCCAGATTTGACGTCTGATTAGGCTATCAGAACCCTATTTTGATTTTCTAAGTTCTCTACAGAAAACCTAAGTATCCTAGGGTTGTGCAAGTATTCCTAGGACTATTTTAAGGGTTCTTTGAGGCTCTTTAATAAGTAATCTAGGAAAGATAAAGAGCAACAAAAGTAATAAAGGCAAATTACAATGAACAAGAATGGAAATCTATCATATTTTTCATCTCCTTCCTTCTTCAAACTTTTGCTCCTCGCAAAGCTCCTCCTTCGTCAAGCTCCTCCAATCCGCTATAGATGCGAGCTCGAACTTTATCTAAACACGTCTCCATTTACAATTAATCAGAAATCTAAAACTTCAAATGCAAATGTTAAATAACACGTATTTTGTTATTATCAAAATAAACGATCGTGGTGCTCTAGCACCAACATTTTACCTTCAAAATTTATCTCTTTTACTATTCTCCACCCTCTCCTCCTTCCTTTGTCCATCTCCTTCTTACTCCTCCCCTTTGACCTTCCCTCACTTTGCCTTGGATTATGTTTCAACAAATGCAGACATGTGCCTTAAGCCTCCCCATGAACTCCCTCGACCCAGAGGTGCCCCACTACCTCCTCCAAGGTGTGCCTCTCCACCCTCCCTCGCCTCACCCTTATCATCAACCAATTGCTTTCCACCTTCGCTTGCACTAGCACTACCACCCTGCTCATCATCTCCATGTAGTCCCCTATGTACATCGCCTCCTCCAACCTCCTTGCCCCCTACCTTGCCCTCCTCATCCCTTCTAGGAGGTCCCATGGGCCCCCTAGTGCTATCACTAGTGTCGCTCGCACCACTACGATTGCTATCACCCCATGCATCGTGGTTATGACCCCAACCACCGCCACCCCAAGTGTTACCCCCATGAGCACCACCAACAACCCCCTCATCACATGATGTAGCAACAATGTCCTTGCTACGACCCGAGCCCCCGCCCTATTAGGAACTTGAGTTGATTTACCGATTTCCCCAATATCTCTGATTATCTATTGTATAAACATAGAATAACAATATCATTTACAGTGCATCACATCACAAATATATATGAAATAATAGGAAAAGCTGGACTGGAAAGATATTACTAGAATAATCACAACCATTAATGTCACGGTGCATAACCGATGAAAATAGGACAGAAGTACTGGAAGATATTAGAACAGAGTACTATAGAAACTTGAAAGAAAGAGCGTCAAAACTAGAAACTATGACTACAACTATCAAACTACAATGCTTCACTTGAATTGGCACCATTAGCTCCTACAACCATAAAGTCCGATTGTATCTCACCAAGACCTGAGTACAAAGTTTACAAAAAAGTTAGCAAATGATAAATAGAGTAGCCAAACAGAAAAAGAATGAGTATAGGTAAGTAATATAAAAAACAAAGAAACATGTAATATTCTCAATTATTTAAGTTTTTTTCGTATTTAACTCCATTTCTTTGCCTTCATATATTCCATTCAATTCTACCCCAAAATCAACTTCCTCCGAAGGCTCAAAGAGATTTCATTGTGGTATCTTAGATGATAGATTACATACGATACATCCCTTTGGTCAAAGGGATGATTCGTACTCGCCTTATCACTTAGTTAACCACTTTAGGGTCGTAACTGACTAGGTTTAGTGGTGACTACGGTTCGTATGATAAATATGCAGGGAGCTACCTTACACTAGCACACAACCAGTCATTTCCACTACAAAATACAAAATAAACAGCTCTAAACTCTTGTAACAGTAACATGTATTTAAGTACCCCGCTACCAAGTTGGCTAAAATAACCGAACAAAACGAGTCACAAGGAGTCTAGCTCACTCTCTAAGATAGTCTTTGCCTCTGATAGGTATAGCCAACCTTGCCATTGATATCAGGTACAAGTACTGACTTTCAAGTAACCTTTTAGGTTTCAAGTATCAAATAATTTACATCCACCAATCCCCATCTCATTCAATGCTTCCGTTTATGTTTCTAAATAGAGCAGATATTTCTATTATTTCTTTCTTTTAAAAATATTTAGAAAAACCCTAGTAATTTCATCATTCAGTTCATCGTATAATGCATCGTATAATGTAAAAGACATTTCTTATTTTATTTTCAATTTAGATTTACTTAATATCTTGTATAAATCAAGATACTTTGAACGTAGTATAGGGGTTCTCAATTAATTATCTCATCATAATATTTATTCAATTTAATTTTCTAATGAATAATAAATTATGCATTTAACGGGACATGAAGTAGTAACAAATGATTTTTTTTATACAATGAATTTAGCTATGGTTTCTATCAAGCATAAAAATTATAATTTAATTATTTAAGGACCCAAAAATGTGATACCAATACACAATGAGACTCAATACTCATCAAGAGAAATGTAATAATGGCACATAACACAATTAAGCACTTTATGAGTTTTAATATTGTCATTCAAGGAAAAATGGTAGAGCTACTCTACCTAAGGTTACAAGGGGGTTGTGGTGACTTCAAAATGTTCACCCGTTATTGCCTTGGGGACCCACGTGCTCCGTGCGTACTCCAGCCATCGACTCTACATTGAGACACATATGGGAATAGATCAAAATAGTGATAAGGGATTTTATGTAATTTTCACATACAAAATAATTTTAAAAATTAAGTTTAACATTCACCAAAGAGTAGTACACGTTGAGACAATTTCAACGTTACCGAGAACACAAAAA
Organism: Thalassia testudinum; assembly: GCA_037157565.1. NCBI lineage: Eukaryota > Viridiplantae > Streptophyta > Magnoliopsida > Alismatales > Hydrocharitaceae > Thalassia > Thalassia testudinum. The sequence goes on along the minus strand of JAZHRO010000077.1, from coordinate 11,932,288 downwards.
ATCGAGCATTGTTTGACCTCTGAACATATCAAAACACAAAATGCAATGAGAAATGGGAAACGCTGTGCACATGTGCACCCGCTTGCACGTTACACTCACACACGTCACACTTGCCAACCAGTGCTAGTCTTTGTGTGCCCTCCTCTTGCTTGTTTTGTGCGTGCTACCGTGGCCTTCGCACGTGCCATGCATGTGTCACCACGCTTCTTTCTTTCTCTTTTATTTATTTATTTCTTTCTTCTCTCTTCTTCTAGAGTCATGTGCACCCATGGCGGGTGTTTAGGGGTGGATTGTTATGACTTGATCTGGACCAACTTGGGGGTCGGGTCGGACCACATCCTAACCCCAAAACCTGGTCATCCATTGAGTAATAAACTAAAATGTAACAACACTTCCACACATGCATCATAACAGAAAGAACAACAAAAGTAAAAACAACAACGAAGCTACCACGATGCATGGGAAGGAAAATATAGTTCGCATCATAGCCATCACACAATAACATCAATACAATGAAGAAATCAGATATATAGTTTCAAAGATAAGGACGTACTACAGAAAAAAGGAAAACACAGCTAAAGCTACGACTAGGTGTGATTAGGCCCAACTCTATCTCCCTTGGTAGCCCGTGGAGTTGACTACTGCCCTCCCTGACCTAAGTATGCAACTGATGGCAACACCATCATTGGTCATAACTAACTTAATTTAGTCGGAATCAAGTAGCAAATGCTCCTAAATGATCATCTAAGAACCGTAATTCCATCTAAATTGAATTTGAGAAGAAGCCAAGAAAATAAGGTTAATTTTGCCATTTTAACATCCGACCATAAATGTAGATTGTGTTGGTGCTAGAGCACCACGATCATTTGTTTTGATGATAACAAAACACGTGTTATTTAACATTTGCAATTTGAGTCCTAGATTTCAGGTCAATTGCAAATGAGGACGTGTTTAGACGGAGTTCAAGCTCGCATCCAGGACGGATTGGAGGAGCTTGACGGAAAACACAGGAGGTTCGCGTGGAGCGAAAGATTGGAGATGGAAGATAAGAAGAATAGGATAGATTCCTTTTTATCCTTTCATGTATCTCTTGTATTTATTTTCTTGCTCTTTTTGATTCCTTAGAACATTATGTTAAAGAGCCTCAAAGTACCCTAAAAGTAGTCCTAGGAACACCTGCACAACCCTAGGATACTTAGGTTTTCTGTAAAATACTTAGAAAACCAATATAGGGCTCAAATAGCATTTCCAGACGTCTAATCCCAAAATCAGACGTCTGATAAAGTATTTTAAGACGTCTGACTGTTGTCTCAGACGTCTGATAACTGTTAGGCTGGACATAGTTAGTTCTGTCTGATGAAATCAGACGTCCAGACCTTAGACCAGACGTCTTAGGAGACGTCTGATGACTTTTCCAGACGTCCAATTAGTGGACCGTTGGCTGGCTTAGAAAACACTCAAGATTATGACCGTTAGAGCCTTATCAGGCGTCCATAGGACTTTACAGACGTCTGATAAATGACCGTTTTGCCTCGGCTGACCCAAAATCTCTTCTCAGAGATTTTCTAGCCGTTGCAACGTTTGGAAATCAATTCCCAAAGTAAAAGTAGGTTTCCAGACGTCCAGACATAGTGCCAGACGTCCTGTATGTCGTCTGATGGACTTGCACAAAAACCCTGTTTAGATCTGATTCAAGTCAGGGAGAAACCCGCATAGAATCAGACGTCTGACATTGGAATCAGACGTCTTAAAGTGGCCTTCCAGACGTCTGATGCCATAGTTAGACGTCTGATAACCCTGTCAAATGCAATCATTGTCCTGATTTCGGCCTGATTCTCTTGGGCTTTGCACCCAATGGCTATGGAAGCTTTTCCAAGCCTTCCAAAACCTTCCTAAGGCCTCTATAAATAGAGGGGAACCTTTGTAACACAAAAAGACAAGATATACACACCTAGAGAGACATATACACACTAAGACACACACCTTGCAATACACTTTCAAACCTTTTGTGTCCAAAGAAAAGACTCTCTTGCTCTCCAAGCTCAAGCTCCATTTTCTTGAGAGCATTCAACCGTTGCGCACCCGCTCTCCCGGCGTTGTTAACGAGAGCGATGTAGCTCCATCGCGTGGCACACGCACCGCGTCATCGTCGACGCACTCCTTGCAAAGGGGAGTTTCCTATTTCCTATAGAAGCTAGGTTTAATTTTGTTGGCTCTATAGGACTGTTGTTTTATTTTATCTTTGTATTTTGGTTGGGTATTCGCTTTGCGAATTCCCGTCTCCTTCGTGGGACAAAATCCTTCTCGTGGAGAGAAGGGGTTGAGGAACGCTACCCTCGTACTTGTAGCGTGGTTGTACTGAGGTTGAATCACCCTCGTTTCAAAGTGATTCGGTTAGTGGATTTTGATCAACTTGGTTGATCGGAAAATCCTAACTCGAGAGGGTTAGGTGGTGGTTTTCACCCGGTTTGGGTTTCCACCTAAAAATACCTGTGTACATTGTTCGATTGATTTTTGTGAGATTGCTTTATATTTTATTTCCGCATATTTTTACGTCACCCCTCCTAGTAGGGAAACCTTCAGATTGATCAAAGGGTTTATCAAGGGTTAATTTAAGTTCAAATGAACTTGATAGACCAAGAAGTAGGCTCACACTGACTGAATCAGGGTTTCATGTGTTTCGAGGATTAAAATATCATTGAAAACCTTAATTATAAACCCCACTTAAATTGAAAGGGTTCTAGTAGAGATAAATTCAACACAAAACTCATAAAAATATTTAAAAAATATTTTAAGAGGTTTGATACCTTCACTTTAACCATCTGAACCCATTTAGATCAAGAACAGAGATTCAGACAGGAATTTATCCTAATTTGGGTTCTTGTGCAATTTACTCAGTCAAACATTTTCAAAACTCAAGTCCAAGTTCACAATTAGATTCCTTGGGTCCAAATTAGGTTAACACTAAAATTTGGGCCCAATCAGAGTCCATCTTGACCTAGTTTGCATTTCTACCCTCAGAATCCTTATTTCTCACATCTAGACCCCTAAGTTTCAAGTTTCCTTACAAACACGCCCCTAATTTCTCGTCACCTTTTCAGAAAGGTCCCTACCGCCATTATGGTCTGAGCATCATCTTCAAACCGGCTACTCGCCGATTTCCTTGGCGGATTTCTCCTCCAATTCCTATTCAAATCTCTCCAAACTTTGAGGGATTGGCCACTGGGAGAATCCCTATCGTTTAAACACAATTTCATGTGCTAATGGGGAATGTAGAGCTCCGGTGAGCTCGAAAAATTTAGGATTTTCAAGTTTCCAAATCAGCACGCAAACTCACAAATTTCAGGAACTTAAAGGCCAAATCATGCTCTATATAAGCTTCCTTAGATCTCAACGTGCTCCTCAACCAAGAATTGATTGGAATTCCCTCTCTTCCTCCTTCTTCGGCCACCTTTATCTTCAGCTCCAGCGAGCTCCTCTGCCTCCCTCTTTCGGCCAACCGACCGCCAACTTGGAAGGCCTAACCTCTTCTCTTCTTCGCGTATCTTGTCAGCCAAAGCAAGAGCACCCCCTGCCCCTTCTTGCTCGTCGATACCTCCACCGGACTTCATCATCTTCCTCACGTCTGGCCTGTCAACACCGAACGCATCTCACCTTCTCACTTCCCCTTAAGCGCCCTAACTTCTTCCTCTCCCTCTCTAGCATCATTCTACGTCCTTAGTTCCTAAGTTAATCCACTATACACATTGCTCCACCCTCATCTTCCCCGACTTCGGCACGAGCTTCAGTGAGCTCGCGTCGATGCCGCACACCACAAAACACAACTCCACTACCACCAAAATCTTCACTTCACCTCCACGAGTAAAAACCCCAAAGAAATGTGGGGCTTTGACCGTTCCTTCACCCTGTCAAACACCCCACCACCGGCCACCCTCGCCGTCATCATACACACTCCACACACCTCGAAACGCCTCACAACCCCCACCATCATGTTCCCTGCATTTCGGCAAGTCTTATGAGCATTGTAATTGGGGCATTTAGCCCGTGTTTCATGTTTTAGGTGTTAGCCGACTCAAGCTGCAGCGCCGTTCATCGCTGCCATGTTTTGCCGTTGTCAACCCACATCGGAGCTCGATTCGACCTCCAGCAGATGCGGCTTGATACCAGGAAGCTACCTGCAACTTCAATTGAAGAAAGAAGCCCCACAGCCACTGCAATTGACGAGAGATCCCAGCTGCAGCATACACAAGGAAGCTTCAGTTGATAAGTTCCACATCGTGAAAGTCTGATTTGAATTTTGATTAATAACGTTTCTCATGCAGTGGCTTATTGCCTCAAGACACGGGGTGAGGTCCCTCTCATGCACTCCTCACCCACTGCCCACACCCGTGCGGGCCTGGTCCGTGGATGCGATTACTTGATTACCCCCATATCAGGTTCTAAAGAGAGAAAGAGAGGGGATTTTTTGAGGGAAGGAGGGAGGGTTTTGCACTATGCACATTTGCCTCAGGATTCGTGCCTACAATAAGAGAAATTTCAAAGGCTTGGGCTTTGAAGTTTAAGGCATCTGAGGCCTTCTCCCTGACGTTTGATTGTGATTGATTTGGCTACTGTTGGCCTTGAGATTTGATTGGGAATTGTGTCTAACTGTTGCCACCATTTTTTATTCTCTTTATTTTTTTTTTGTTCTGAGATACAATTTGACCATTAATTGATTATTCTTATATTTGTGATTGAATATTAATTGCATACATCATTATTTGTGATTGTTGTGATTAGTGAATTGAATTGCAATATTTGCTTCTTCCAAACGACCTCAGAACTCACGATTTTTCAAGAAATTACAAATTTAAATGTCGATTTGATTTTTGTCATTATACTACGACGTGTTTTTCTAAATTATAATGAATTTCAACCCAACAGCAACTAAGGTAGGTATCAGCAAAGTTGAGTAGAGTGGCAAGAAGGAAAGAAATGTATAACAACGAAACGAAAGTATAAGTGGTGGTTTCTTCGTATTTTAATCTTTTTATATAGCATCTCACCATTTTCGCGCTTTTTTATTTGTTTCGTGTAGCGGCTAGTTGTCTCGTTCGTATTCTCCCCAGCCCCACAGATCCACTAAATATAGTTGTCTTTGCTTGATAGTTCACATGTCTCCTAGTGAAACGATCTCGTTGTGGGATTCTAGATCGTAGGGCAACTGCGATAAGCTTTCTTGGCCAATAGAGCAACCCACGACTCCCTACCACTTAGTCTACCACCTTGGGGTCAGGCTGCAGTGTAGTGATGACTACACCATGCGTGCCAAACACATGGGGTACCCCGTGTTGGCATGCGGTCAGTCGTTTCCACTAACATGTACACACAGGAACAGAATAGGAACCAAACCACCTCCACAGTACTACGTACCCTCACTTGGCCATCCCGATTGGCCCTTCACGGGCCCCACAGGAGTTTGTGCAAAAAGGTCGTTCCTCCTACGGGTCTCTACCTGAAGGGGGTCAACATTCTCCCTGCATAATGGGCGGTTAGCTCTCCTGGGTACGCCTATACCCGAGGACCAACTCACCCCTACAACCAAAACCTGGCGTGGGTCAGTCACGCCCCAAACTCGTATTTCCACCCCCATTGGACTTTCCACAAGTATTTCATTTCACATTGAAGTGCCATCTCTAGTTCACCTTAGGGTTCAAGAAGGTTTCTAATTTGTTGCTAATGAGTTCAAGCATCATTACCCTCAATGGTTCACACATTTCAAGTGAGTATCTAGTTTCACCCTAGTGTTCAAGTTCTCCCTAAGTTGGTGCTAGTCATCTTGTTTCAACATAGTTTAATGTGTCCATAATGAAACTAAAATGTAACTGAGCTATCATTCAATCCAAGTCATAATTGAATGGTACATCTTTTCCGCAAGCATATATTATTTGATTTTTCTTCATATAAGAGGTCAGGTCATGCAATTATTAGTTAGCAGAATTTAATCCCACGTGGGACTAGCAAAATATTGAGGCATTTAATGGCTGGATTAAAGAGGGTAGGGGGAAAGACCACTCTACCTCGACTTCCTGAGTGAAACGAGGGTAGGGTGAGTCTGTCCATGCCTCCGATAGGTGCTGCACGTCTTCTCTTGGGGTTTATGTCACCCCTAGGAGCCAATCCTACATCATCCAAGGTTTCGAAAGGTGCCATTGGGTTTCAATCAACTTTTTAGTGAACCAAACATGGTCAAGATGTAGATATTAGGGTGTCAAAACGTAAGAAACGGAAAAAGCCTTCCAATGGTACCTGTTGCGTGTGATTCCGAGGTCGTTTGGCCCTTGAACCAGCCCAAAAACCTCTTTTGGGTCATGTGAACCGACCTCGAACTGGTCTGGTCGGTTGATCCACGCGAACCGGTTGGTGGGTGTCCCTCCCTCGCTGTGCCACGTGTTGTGCTCCGGTTGGCGTGCTCCTTGGGCCATGGATCGTGACCCCCCTCTACCTTCTGATCGACCTTGGCTCGAGTGAGCCGTTGATGTCGTGCCCCCCTCATCTGGCATGCGCATCCACGCGAGTCGAGGCACGCCTACCGCACCCCCCCACCTCGTGCTACGCATGCGAGAGAAACGAGGTAGAGGCGCAAGAAGGTTTGTGCACTCTCTCTCTCCCTCTCTCTCTCGATTGCGGTGGCGCTGGTATGGGAGCTAGTTGCTCGAGTGAGCGTGAGATGTAGTGCACGATCCCTTAGGGGGGGGGGGGGGAGGTTTTTATAGTGGTACATGTAGGAATTAGGTGGGGTCGGGAAGTTTATAGAAAATAGTCCTAGGGTCTTGGTGAGTTGTATGGGGCCCTAAGATCAAAACGTAAAGGCATAAAATTTTTTTTTGCCCCTTCATGAACAAAGAAATCCACCAAGGGGTCTCGGGATGCTCTCTAGTGGGTGAGAATTTTAGGAATATCCTCAAATTTTAGAAAATTGCCTGAGGACCCTTACGTTGGTTTTCTAATGTGTAGAATTTACGAAAAATTCCCCTAGAGTTTAGAAAATAATAAAATAAATATTGGGTGTTTGTTTTGATACATGAAAATTATAGAGGCCACCTTAGGAAATTGAAAATCTCGTGACGACCCAGGGCCAATTCAAGAATATGGGGAGGGGTCCTTTCATGGATTAGGAATCCTAACACCTATTTATATTCTTAGGTTGGTCCTAATTAGGTTTAGTGTGGTTAAAAGGTCAAAAATACCCCTCCCCTCTGTGTGCATTAACCCAATAGTCCCCCAAAGCGTATTTTTCTCGTAACTTTTGTCATGAGTCTTTGATTTTTGCTAAATTGATGTCCTTGGAAAGATATCTCAATCTAACGATATCACATAAGATCTTCTTCTAAGAATGTTTAATGAGAGTTAACAAAAAAAAAACACACACACACGCACTTTTCACGTTTTGTGAGTCATTTGATTTGGGGGGGTTGGGGTCAGGTTGGGAAGGGGTTGGAGTGCTGGTCGTAGGTAAGGAGTGCATCGAAGACAAGGGAGCACGGCATGAGTCAAGCTTGCTCTTCTCAAAGTAGGTGGAGCCAAAGGAGGGGAGGTAGGTGAAGGAGGCACAACGGAGGGCCCCGACGATAGAGGATGGGGTCCGGGTGGAGCACTACAGGGACGACCGGGGAGACGGTGGGGTTTGAGGGGAACTCCTCATCATTGGATTTGGTTCCTGTGGTGGGGATCGATGGTGGTGGATCTTATGCCAAAGCTGCTCGTAAGAGTATGTCTGGATGGTGTGATAACGCTAAAGGTTCGTGTGAGGGGGGTGATGAGTTAACCAAAGGGAGTGGGGGACCCGTAGTGCACAACCCATAGTTTGCCTTAAATGATGACGAAGAGGATAGTGCGAATGTCTTGCGACGGGACGCTACGAGGGAGTCACTGGTGAGGTGCAACAACTTTGGGAAGAGGGGGAGATCAGTTGATGAGAGTTTTGGTGAGGGAAGGTGGAGGGGGGAGGAGGAAGGAGTGGAAGGGGAAGAGGGTGGGGACAAGAAAAAAACGTTGAGGGTTAAAAAAAATGAATTTTTTTAATTTTTTAATCCATACCATTAAATATAATGACGTAACTTAACATAATAGAAATATAAAAATAATGTGACTTTTCTAATGACACATAAAGTAATATCGGGGATGTAATTACTGCAAGAAAAGACATGTATCGTGATGGTTATTTAGTGATTATTTATAAACCATTGCTAAAGGAAATTTTTGGTAATGGTGACAAATTTAAGCATCAGCAATAACTAGTGAAAAGTGGCGCATAGCGGTCTAGGTCAAAAACTTTTTGGCGTCAATTGTCATGATCATTGTTAAAAGTAAACCAACGACAATTATGATTTTTCCGTCGCAAAATACGCAAAGGGCTATATAGCAACAGTTACTAAATAGTCGTAGATTTTTATATTGGTATCGATTTCACTAGAAAACATCGTTGGTATTGTCTAGGAAATAGGGTTCGTACATGTCTACTAACAATGATTTTATAATCGTTACCAATGGAGGAGAACGATAGTTAATTGCAAATTGTAGTTGATAAAAATTGAAAATTAAAATTTTCAAATCCTTTGGGCGACGATTCTACGTACAACCGATCTCCTCAGGTGAAACCATACCTATGATCAATTTGAGGTATTTTCTTGACAAGTCTAGGATGAAAGCTTGGATGTATACTTAATCAATGGAATTATAATATTGTAAGAGTTTTTCCATGGAGTTATTTGTTTACCATGTCTACATGCACTTGTATTGAGTTGAGTAGATGTAAATCTACGATGATCCACTAATGTTTGCAGTTCTAGTTGCAATGGCTGTAATGAACATGATGTGGTTTGCCAAAATATTAAGAGGACCAAAGAAGTACTTCTCTCAGAGACTATGAGATTGTAAGATAGCATGCTTGTTTTTATTGTCTCTTCTAATAAGTTGACGTACAGAATGAGCCCTACTGTCTATTTGAATAGCAAATTGAGGAAAGGGAACAAAAACAAGAGGGAAAGAAAAGGAAGAGGTTTACTTGACTGGCTATATTGGTAAAAGATTACGGGAGAACGCATATGCATAGCAACAACTTTTTATTTGATTTAGAACAAAAAAACTGCATAGTAACCAAACTGCTGGGTAAAAACAAAAGAATCGGAAGGTGGGGATTTGCTGCGTGGGAAGGGCAGTTGTTTTGAGTGTTGTTCCCCCGATGCTCGCCGCTGACGCTGTGTTGCTGCAGCAAGAATCGAAAGGTGAGGATTTGCTGCGTGGGAAGGGCAGTTGATTTGAGTGTTGCTCCCCCAATGCTCTTTTTGGGTTTCTGTTCCCCATTCCTCTCGGGTGGCATACACCCCAAGGCCAAATTGGTCGGATTCGATAGATTAGGGGGTTTCGCAAGCTTCCTCTGGCAAGAGTTTCCCTGCCGCATTTCATTTTCGACATGTTCCTCCTCGGTAGGGTTTCATTTTTATCTGTCTCCTCCTCATAGCAACGACTTCATCCCTCCTTTTCCCTCTGTGTTGATCGCTAACGTGGATCTTGCTCTCTACCCTCGTGACCTTTTGATGGGGTTGCATTAGAGACCTTATCAATACGATCGGGATCTCGCCAACTTATTTTGGATCCTCCTCCTTGTTTGGATGGATCTATGGATCACCAAAATCACACTTTTAGTTGTACAACCATCATCCTTTAACATGAAGTAACGTTTGTCGTGAATTTGTTTACTTGAAGACGCTTCTTTATTTGTTATTATTTTTCTCTTTAATTTTTATTTTTGTGCAGATTTTGTCCCCTTCTATGTAAGAGAGTTTACCTTTCCCACCTTAGTCCAGGTGGTTAGATTTTCTCTTTTTCCTTTTACTTCGGAGTTGCATCTTCCTGTAATATCTGCCCTCTCTAACAAAGTATTTCATGTTTAGAATTAAAAAAAAGGTGGTTGGGAGGTTGGGGGAGGAAACTGGGTTTGGAAGAGGGATAAGGAATGTGCCAAGTTAAAAAAAAAAAAAAAAAAGGGTAATTCTCATTCGGGAGACGAGCAAGGAACGGGAGAGAGACGTGCCCTCTCGGAGGGAAGGCACCATCCAACCGCAAGCACATGCATATCGTGGAAAAATCTATAACGATAAATCAGCAATATGGCGACATTGCATCCATGTCCTTCGGGATCAGTAAAATTTAAGACTACCCTCCAAGCCCCGGATAATTGCAAACTGCTGACGGTGCGTGCAGTTATGGGCTGGACACAAAATGGGCCCGCCCAACAAAGCCCACTTCCTCTGACATTCGTTTGTGGTCCAGCTCGTCCACAGTGAAACAAGCAGATATCATTCCCATCCACCAACCGTCACCGGATTCACCAACACCAAACAACTAGTGACCCCCTTCTTCTCTCACCATAGAACGCGAACGCGAACATGGAGATCGAGAGCTCCTCCCCCTCCTCCCCACTAACATCATCATCGACATCCAAAGCAGCATCCGTATACGACCCCATCGTCCCCATAGTGACGCAGCTCCTGACCCACCCGACAAACACGCCCTCCCTCCACGACCAGCTCCTCCTCCACAGCCACCTCCCGGGGGACCTCCTCCCTGCCCTCCTCCGCAGCAGCGACTACCCGCCACTTTCCCCCTCCTGCTCCCTCCGGTGGGCCCTCTCCCTCTTCGTGCGGCGGTGCCTGCGCCCCCGGTCGACGTCGTCGTGGAGGTCCAAGTGCCCGTTCCAGCAGCCGCCTCCGCGGGTGCTCTCCTCGGCGGTGGAGCCCGCCCCTCCCCAATGGACCCTGGAAGAACGCCGCGCCCACCTCCGCCGGAGGCTCCACCGCCCGCGCCTCGGCGTTCGGGTGCCCACCCTCGTGGGGATCGCCGTGCCCAACGCCCTCCTATTCTCCCTTCTCCTCTGGGACCCACTCTCCCTCCGCACCACCGAGGGTGGCGCCAGTGGCGTACAATAAATGATGAATAGATGGCTAACAGTAACGCAACATCGCCTGTTGGTGATTGGGATAACGTCACGTGTCTCGCGCTTGCTTCGGGGTTAAGTCATGTGTGCTATCTCTCTCCCTCTCTCTCTCTCTCTGTTTTTTTTTTTTCTTTTTACATTGTCATATCATGTACATCCGCTAAGGTGCGGTGAATTTTGGATTTCGCTGGTCTTTGCTTTGTGCTCTGTCACTTTTTTTTTTTTGTTCCTTTTTTATGACATGGAATTCACTGCGTGGTAAGCCTTGGGAAACTGTATGGTGTCCCTTGTCCTACAGCCTCCATGTTCAAGCTGGCAACTTTCCATTCCCAGGAGTAGTACAAGTGCACGCCCAGCTGGAAATTTCACTCACGATGGTTCAAATTGGCAACCTTCCTTCCCACAATGGTAGTATAGGCACTCGCCCAGCTGAGACAACCTGCGGGGGTGCTGTATCACTTGTTTCTTTAAGGAAAATATTGGATTTTGGTGGTCAAGTATCAATTTCTTCAAGTACGAGGATAGGGAAATGTACGGTGCGATATATCCTGCAACTAAGTGGTTTTTGCCCAACAAGTGTTTCGATCTATTTTCACCAACTTCAGGTGATTCTCAGTTGAAAAATAATTTTTTATTTTAAAATTTAAGATTTAATTTTATAAATCTTAAATTTTAAGATGAAAAATTATTTTTTAAACAAAAAAATTATCAGATATAGGTAAGAAATTATTTTTTATAAATTTATATCTTAAATCTTAATCCCCTAGATCCTAAAATTAAACATGTATAGAAAAATTAATTAATTTAAAATCAAACACATTAAAATAAAATTTATTTTTCATCGATTGTAGATCAAAGAGGTTGAAAATTAAAATATACTGATTAAAACTTAAAATATATCGATTGAAAATAAAAATATAGTAAAAAATAAATTTTCAACTTCTAACGTGATTTTTTATCTATGTAAAGTAATTTTACTTAAAAATTAATTTTTATTTATAAAAAATAATTTTCATCAATAAACAATTAAAATACATCCATCGAAATCATCACTTTCGTCCATTTAAAATATATTTAATTTTTTCTTTTACTACCTTCGGACTCATCAATTATTTCTCCATTTAAAACAATGCTTTGGATCACAAATGTCGTTAGGCCCCTGAAGAAGCTCTGGATCGAAAGAAGTTAATAGGAGAGTAAAATGATGAGTAGGAAGGAATCGGCTTAATGTTGATGTCTTATTAGACGAGCGAGTTGGTGCAATCGGAGCTACTTCCGTTCGTTCGCAGTCTTTACTCACGTTAATGTTGAAGCAAATTTAATTAAATTAACCCGTTGGAGATTTCAGGCATATATTTAGGAGGGCAAAAGTGAAAGGCCAACAAGTCAACCACGAGTGTCCTAAGACTGGGCATCGTGCAATATTCAGCTGAAGATTTGTTCTTGCGACAGGAAGTCAACTTTTGCAAATGAAATATCTTTGAAAGGGGTCTTGATCAGCTAAAAATTAGTCGTATCCCAAAGATGGTCACCTGGTGCTGGACAGGGAGTAGTATATCCGATCAGAAACATGTCATCACTTTTATTTTTTCGTCAAAATTGTCTCAAACTTCGACATTTGATTCCTTTTCCCCTTAAAACATAATACCTGAGCTTGAGGTGCATTGGTTATTACAATATTTGTCGTACATCTTACGAAAAAGCTTATTGACATGGTTGATATCAATTCATGAAAGTTTTTACTTAGAATAACCATTCTAAGTTGGTAGAAGATTTTCCTCGATATGAGGTAGGATTAGTTAGAATACAGTAGAGGGAAGAGAACTCCAAGTTGGACTTCTTTTGCCAAACTTGAAAAGTTCCCACCATTTAACAATATCATGATAAGCCAACCGAATCCTTCTTTATTATATTACACTAGGTACAAATCAAAACTTCTAGGATGTTATAACCTTATTCCATAAAGTGGCATTGCCTCGTCCAAACACAAAATGCAAAATTTCTACAGAATGCTTTCTTGTTTCAAAATTCTTCTATCTTCATTATTGCATCATCAGAACGAACTCTTGGGAACTTGTCTGACCTTGAAGCCGTGTCACATGATATCAAATCGGGTCACGACAACAAAATTAGAGCAATGGCAAATTGAGGGCAAAAATCCATTTCATGAATAAGATGATACGAGAAACATGTTCATCTTGAAACGAAACAGTTCCCAAATTAACCAAGCAAAAAGCATTTACGTAAAACTCTCAAGTCCCCTGTATAAATGTATGTGGCTTGACAAAATTATTACATCGTACGGGAACACCATACCTATATAAACCAAAATAAAAAAAAAAAATGAAAAGATATAAAATTCAATCCACTTCTTATAGTCTATCAATCATCCTTTAGACCAATAACCTGTGGTGTAAGCAAAGCAAATCCACCATGTAGAATCGGGTATCAACCTGTACACATCAAAGGAGGATTCAATTCTTTGCACACAGCAAGCTCTTTCAGGAAAAGTTGAAACTATTTCCAGCGTGCATTTGTTCGAAATTTCTGGAAGTTGGCCGCAAATGCATCATAATCTGTTGGAAGTTTTGGATGAACGTGCCGCAAGACCTTCGGTTCCCTGCCTGATGTGGAGTTGGGGGATCCTGGCTCTTCCTTGATGCTATTAGAAGATGAAGTTTGGGATAAATCAGCTGAACGTTCCTTCTGTTGCGAATCACTGGGTGGCATCAAGGGAGGCTGCTGCTCATCAGTTCTTGTTTGGATGGGCTTCACATCTACTTTCACAGCTCTGCTTTGGTCTGCCGCTGAACCTGAAGTCTTCGATAATTTAGCGGGTTGTGAAAAATGCGGAGGTGGCGTCCTCGCAGGTCCCATTTGGGGGGTCAAATCTGCATCTTCTGGAGCAGGAGTTGAATGCCTATCTGCCGATGGTGCATAGGTGCTGACCTTGGTATGTGGCTGGGCTTTTACATCTGGAACATTATCTCCAACGAGGTCATTTTCTGGAATACCCGTCCTCGGCTCACGAATGAGCCCCTGGGTTCTTCTGCGGGGATGTAGTGGCTGTCGATCCATCTCCTCATCTATTTCAGGATCATAAGCAGGGACAGAGCTGCCAAAGCCCCTCTCAGCCCTCTCCCCAGACTTCCGCCTACGATCCTCAGACTCCTCCCTCAAGAATCGTCGCCTCGGGGGCTCTTCCATTGGCACATTTCTTCTCCTGGGAATGGCCTTATCACCACTACTTACAACTTGAGGCTGTTGCCCTGGTCTTTGATCGGAGATGTCCTGACAGGGCAGTTCCTGCCAAGATAAACCCCTTCTCCCTGGACCAGCACGACGAACTGACTGAGGATCCATATCCATGTCCAGATTGGATGATGGCGTGGAGCTTCTAGGGCCACTGCCACCATCATCTGGCACTTGATCAGACTTCTTGCTGAGAAGTTCGCCTCTTGAGGGCCCCCTGGTGGACCCCCTCGTTCTCCTAGAAAAAAGCACATGGGGCTTGTTTTTCAAGCCGCCTGTTAATGGTGTTTGCAGATCCAGTCTCTGCTCTCCTCCTGAATCTTCATCGTCAAAAGATGGTGGCTCTGCTCTCTTGGCATAAGCCACTTCCTCCATGGAGATTTTCGATTGACCTGGAACCTTTGCCTCGTCTTGAGTATAGTGGTCATCCAAATTCTCCCTTGGATCATTCCACTTTCTCCTTCCAGGAAGCAATACTGAAGACGAATCCTGATAGAGCATCTCGGATCTCTTGGATTCCTCCTTACGGAAAGGAGACTGCAGTAACTCCTGTTCAGCTTGATGTGATGGACTCCTGTCCTTCCAATTACTGGGTGAGAAGATATCTATTTGTTTGTCAGGAACATTATCAAAATCATCATAGTCATCAAACTTAAAGGAAGCATCATCACTTGGCTCTCCCAACATACGTCCCTGCGGACCAGGTGGTGCAGGAGAAAAATGTGGTGCAGAATCACTGGATTCACTGCTCCTTGCAGTATTATCCAAATCAATAATTTCATTGCCATCGCCGCCACCATCATCATCAAAAGTTGGTGCTGAATGGCGTTTAAAGCTGTAATCCTTCTTGCTTGGTGAGGGCATTGCTTCATCTACAAAAGGGCTGTTGGCAGAAGACGGAAAGTCATTGTGCACATCTACCGAAGGGCTTGTGTTGGAAGATGAAGGAAAATAATTGTGGGCACCCTTAGCATCCTCTTCATGAAAATCGGCAGCCTCCCCCCTAAGACTTTGAACTGTCACCTCCTCATAAAATGAATTTCTTGTATCATCATCCTGCCTTTCATGATCCCACTGGTACTGATCATCACCATAAAAATCTTTCCCAGACCTAGAGGAGTCAGGTCTAGACATTAGATCTTTGGTCATATCATCCTTCGGAGTTTTCATGTAGTAATCATTTGCGAAATCTTCACGGGAAGAACTAAGCTCAGCAAGAACATTTTTTTCTGGATGTAAATCAGCTTGCATGACCACTTCAGAGGATGGAAGGAAAGAAGATGAGGTAGATGAGCTTGAATTACTTCTACGTCCATAATCCACTTCATGTTTGCTTCGCTCTTTCTGTGAGTAATCTCTGAATGTAGCCTGTACAGAAGTACCGGATGAAGCCATGTCAACAGAGTCCTGAACTCTGATGCCTGCAATATCAGAATTGTCAGTATTGTCATCCACAACTCTATTGGATACAGAGGTACTCATCCTACTAGAACTCCTAGTATGACTTGAAATATCAGAAGTGATTTGAGATATGGCAGTCCTACTAAAACTACCACCACGTTGGCCATGTTCAAATTTTCTTTCAAGTTCTTCAGCAGGTGTGCCTGTTGTTGTCCTGTTAAAACTGCCGCCTCGTTGGCTATGCTCAAATTTTCTTTCCAGTTCTTCAGGAGGTGTGCCTGTTGTAGTCCTTGATCCCTGTGGATCCTCACTTCTCAAGCACTGATAACGGCTGCTCTTCACTCTGTCAGCTTCAATATGCACATTATGATCCATGACCTCACTTTCCTGCTGGCGACCAACAGAAATGTGTTCCACTGAGCCTTTCTCATGAAATGCGCCGTCTATTCTTCCGTGCATGCCATCAGGTTTGTTAGAGTCATTAACAAAAGTAGGAGTGGGCCCTGACATAGGCCTGCTAAAACTATTACTGCTACTGTTGCCATCATAATATTCTTTTTTGGATTCTCTTCTAAAATCATCTCGCAGCCGACCTTGAAAAGTACCCCTTCCCATTGAGTTTTTCCTATATCTGTCCTTTATTCTGTCATCCATCTGCAAAGGCTGCTGAACAGCTGGTTCAGGCTGCTTGGATTGCAAGGACACTCTGCTGGAAGTGCTAATATCTTCAACTGATGCAGCAGCCTGCTCTGCAGAAACATTTCCACGTGCTGCGAGATTTGCAGCAGCAATTGCAGCCATGTTTGCTAGTTCTGCAGACCTTGCAGCAGCCTCCGCAGCAGTAGCAGCATCCTTAAAATTCGTCCTCCAGTACTGCTGCTGCAACATACTAACCTGTTCTTCAGTTTGAACATTTAAAATTTCTGTCTTGCTAAGAGTTGGCTCTGTACCAAAAACGGCAAAAACATTTATGTCCAGGAAAAATCATGTGCTATGATCAAAACTGCAATAATTGAATTACAGTGCCACCGATTCACCTCCCTACCTGGAGCTCTTCTTTCATGACTGGAGATTGTAGGTGTATCGACGTTGCTAAAACCAGAATTTGAGCTTGCTTGTGTACTGGGCACTCGATCATTAACAGGACTTGGCACTGGCTCTGGCTCTTGAACTACCTGAACAACCTCAGGTTTGGCAGACTCCGAGACCAACTTCTCCGCACTTTCAAAAGAAGTAGGTCCACTCTAACAAAATAAAAGATCCAGGAGTGGGTTATACAGCATCCTTGCAAAGGTCAAAAGAGAAAATAAAGCACTGACAGCTGATTACCAGTAAGGCCTCCTTAGTTTCAATCTCTTCCTCAAAAGATTTTGGCTTCCAATCAATACCATGTTCAGCAGCAATTTTAGTCAGAACCTTGATTTTTGCCTCTGCGTTGGGTGATTTGACCGATAGCTTTTCAACAAGCTACATTGGAAGAAGTGAATAGGAAACAAGAGTAAGATTTTGTCTATGAACTGTGAATTGTAACCAGTACACAGTAATCAGTATAAAGTTGCATTATGCCATGTGATATGAAAAGAGTCACTCACCAATGTACTGACACCAGATTCTGGCCTGAGTTCAGCAGCTGCAATTGCAAAATCCTTTCCATATTTTTGTGATAGATGCTTGCGGACATCCTTGAGTTCTAGTAAATCTGAACATCTTTGTTGTGCAAATATTACACTTGCTACTGCTTCCTTGAGGTCAGTGGGGCACTGCCTGCACAAAGATTAAGACATTCAAATCATTGAGTAGTAAATTGCTTGAAATAAAAAAAAAAAAAACAGATTAACTAATGCCTTAAGGTAGAATAAGTGTTTGAAATTGTGCTCCCATGTGATCATTTTTAAAGAAAACTCCATTGATCCGCCACAACTCTATTGGTTATCTACATATTTTTATCACCCTAATGACCAAGACTTAATAAAATTCCATACATTATTTTGGAATGGTGGCTGCAAATTCCCTTTGTGTTAAATAACATCACATTTACTTTTCTATATGAATAAAAACTGCACTAAGATAAAAATTGACTTTACCCAAAGCTTCACATGTAATTGTCTATGCAAATAAATGCTTGGCATTTTGATTTTTCTTATATGAAAATAAAAACGATTAACCATGCTTTGATTTCACAAGATGGTATTTAATACATTACTCTCTTCAAGGTTCAATCCTACAATAACTATAAGGCTGACGATCTCATCTTCTACAAATGGGTAGCATGATTTGTTCCATCTATCCAATAGGCACTTTATGTTATCAAAACACTAGGTGCACATGAACTCTTTCTTAGAATTTTCTACTTCGACTCTAGCCATTGGAAAGAATAATTGTTACATAACCATTTTAAAATGTAACATAACAACCTTTTGCAAGAGAAAACACTACCATAACATCAAAAATAACAAGGACAAAGATCAAGCCCTTGTGCAGTTAGGATCAAGACAGCTATTCTTAGGCTGTGTCTAGTAGCATGATAAGTTATAATAGAGACAAGTTGGTGGATGGATAAATGGGGCTAACATGTTTGCTTGTATGATAGGAAGAGTGGTTGGTTGGATGTCATGGTTACCGTAGTGAAAGTGATTATGACTTTTTAATATTTGAAGTTGGAAAAGGTTTGGCGGAGAATATTACATTGGAAACCGCAATGTATATAGTATACTGTATATTACTTTGAAAAAGCTAGTGGCACTGTATACCAAAGGAGGCATACGGCACATCTTTGAAATGACAGCAGGCAAACTCTCACCCTGGTGCCTTGGCTTTTTGGAGGGGTCTGGTGGAGGTAATGAATAAGGTGGCAAGAGTTTTTTGTTTTGTGTCTGGGACATGGTCATTCCTTCTACTTTTGGGAGGGGATGATTAGATGGGTTCTGGTGTGATGATTGACCATGTGCCTAGATTGTATGCTTTGGCTTCTGACAAGCTCGTGCCTGTGGGAGATGTCAGGGAATAATCTGATAGAGGTGAAGGTGGGGCTTGGATGCCTGCAGTAGGTCAAAGGCTATGGGTGGCAAGGTTGGATGACAGCTCCTGCTTGGTATTGTGGCAGATTTCAGATTGAGGGAGGGGCACCCTGAGTGCTAGGATCGGGGGAGAGGACAATTTTCTGTTAAGAAGGCATACAGATTCCTCACGGTTTAAATGATGTGCCTGCTTCTGACCGGGTGGTTGACTGCTCCTTGTTGTGCAAGATGAAGCTACCTTTGAAGGTTAAGATTTTTCTTTGGCTTCTCAGACGTGACAGGCCGGTAACAAAGCTTAGAAGAAGGCGGTGGATACATGATGCAGTGACGGCTTGCAGTTTGTGCCACTTGAGAAAGGAGGATTGTAATCATATTTTCTTGTTGTGCGAGTTCTCAGGCACAGTTTCGCAGCAGATGGCTATCCTGTGCCCCTTGCTCTGGTGGAATCTATGGACAAGTTGTGGGTGGATTTCAGAGAAGGAATTGAGGTGGATGGGCTCGCCTGGATCAAGGCAGGTGCGGTCTTGCAGACTATTTGGTTGCAGCATACTTGCAGCAAAATAGGGCAATCTTTCAGGGTGCTCAAGCTTGGGAAGAAAACATTGTAAGGGGGTAGGGATGTTGTGCACTTTCTAGTCTCAAAACTTGGAATTTGTCGAGTTTAAAGTAATGAAATAAATGGCAGCCAACCTCTGGTAGCCATCCTTTTCCTTGTTGAAAAATAAAAGGAAACCACAAATCCAACTTTACACAGCCTCTCACCCCCCTCCCCCTCCCTCCCCCACAAAATGAAAGGGATAATCCCTTGGGCTATCCTGCATCTGAACATGGCATTATTAGCCTATCAATTAGCAGCAAAAGACAATAACCAGTGTTATCAAAGATGGGTTAGCTGCTTGCATAGATGCCCCCATTGAGAGGGCCCAATTTGCCTCACCAAATCGCATACAAGGTTATTAGGCTCAGATGCCCAAGTAAGTTAGCCTTAACTTGTCGATAGACTTAGGCACCAACTCCAAGGCAAGCAAAATCAACTTTGCCCAACATATCTGCAGGGGAGACCATTGGGCTTAGAAACTGTGTGGGAGTGGGAGCCTTGTGCCAAGCTTAAGGCATGGCACTCACATGAGAGCATGCAGAGAAAGAACTGTGTCATAGGCACCATCCTGTAACAACTCCCACTGTTAAACCTTTGCAAGACCTACACAACTCTTGACCATCTATTCAAACCAAAAACAAAAACCACCCTCCCTTTCTCCTCTTTTCCTTTCATATTTTGTTTTCAAAAAATCAGTCGCATATATATTGTCACCTAAACACCTCCTTGTTCTCTTGGATTTGCGTTCAACAGGCAGGCAGGTAGAAAGGTAACTTTTCTTGGCTCCATTTTTTGAAAATATTTCTTGGTTCTTTTATAACAAATTTGCCAACTGAATTTGATCATTTGAATGGTTTATAGAAAACCAATAGGGCAGCCTTTCATGAATGAGGACACAAGCTTTTTTTTTTCTGTATTCATTTTTCATACTTTATTGCTATTACTTTCTTGAGAAGGCATCCAGAACCTTGAGCAATATGGACCCTTCATGGTTTCAAGGGCCTTCCTCTTTGAATTATGTTGGGGATTCTCGTGAACTCCACGTTGGAGATTTTCCAAGAATCTCCATGTTGAGTAGAGGAGAAGAAATAAATCCTCTTGCCTTGTTCTCCTCTTTCCATATTTTATGTTTTTTATTTTGGGATTATCTCTTTAGCAAATATGTTTAGGATTTGATTTGATTTAATTAGAGATATATTTTTCTTATTTTAGAAGATTGTATTAGGATTGGAAATTAAGATTGATCTCTGTACAAAAAGAGACCAAATCACATGATTTTCCTTTAAGTTTCAATAATAATAGAAAACATGTTTCTTCACAAATAATACTTAGAATAAGGACTTAAATTGAACCTTAGCAATAAAGCAATTTATTAAGGATAATCCACTTGCTTACCACAAGATGAATTCGCACTAGAAATATGAATGTATTTTATATATTTCATGGTTGCAAAAAGTTACATTCCAACCTTCAAAAAAAGGGTCGCACTCCATATTCATTAACTGGTCATTAGGGTGCATGGGTATTTGCTATCGGAGGAAATGATTGGGAAGTCATTCACTTTGTGCTTTTTTAGCAATTAAATACTGAATAAATCATACAAAATACTCTAATATATAACTCAGGGGAAAAATAGGAACACTTTCAAATTGAAAAGACCAACACAAATGCCATCAAAACATCAAGTATCGGTCCATCAACGAAGTAATGGGCCTGAGTGATGCATTGGAAAGGTTAATATTCTACTAGCTTGACATGTTCTACTTTAATGTAGCAATACCGTAATCCCATTTTCTGTCACCAGCTGCCGTCACTTGACTGGGATATTATCATCTAAGCTTGCTAAATAAATAAACATAATACAAAATATCATTCAGGCTTTGAAGAAACCAAAGAATACTGGTAGTCAGCTTTTTGATAAAAAACACACACACAAAGTGTGATGAAATGAATCAACTCACAATTTGGCTTTTTTTGTGCCTACTTGAAAACCATTGATAGACGTCTAGGTAAATATGACAACAAATGGCCAAGTAAAGGGAGTTCCTCACGGTATAGAGACCTCTAAATGGCATCTGGATAGGGTTAGGCTTTATAACTAGATACATTTTAGAAGGGCTAAGGTATAGAAGGTGTTGGTTGTGGTGATAGAATACTACTACATTTATGGTGATAGATAAGTTGTTGTGATTTAAGTAGAAAGTTGTGGTTTATTTGTTTTACATTAGATGTTAGATTTTTTTATTGTAGTAAGGTGGCACTTGGATATGATAAATGAGTTGATGTACTGTAGGTACAATATAAGATAACACCCTTTGTAAATCTCGCCATCCATTCTCTGCTGTTCATAATCTTCTTGACTCCTGCTAACCTGTGCACTAAACCCCATCAAAATAAAGCCCTGGATAAGCTTAGATTGCAAAGGAAAACTCCTGAATTAACATAATATGAGCAGTTCAAGTGGTTATTCACAAAAATACATCAAAAAAAATCTCATGTAACTCCTGAGACAGCCCAATGAAAGAAGCCCTTGCTATGTTTAGATCCTGAGGAAGGGTCTTGCCACCTTTTGACCCATGCAAACAGCGTTAGCTGAGATTTTACAATCGCCATGGTACATTAAACCTCCTAAAATTTAGAGTTTGTAACTCCTAAGGATTCAATCCAATAATTGTGTGACTAGTGGTGCTGGTGATGGTGGACTAGGTATTAACAGAAAGTGTAATGGCGAGGAAAATATTTTTCATCAACCAAAAACCTATGCATATCTTGTGCATATCTTGGGGATGGACACAAAACTTTTCCTTACCTCCGCACCAACATAGGAAGACTTGTTGAGTATTATAAAAATTACCAAACTCATGCCATGAATTCAATATCATCCCTGAACTTCCAAAATGCATCAATGTGGTCCCCTTGAGTTTCCGCTAGGTTTTAGGATCACACGATTTGTTTTTATGATCGCTTAGACAATTTAACCAAAGTGTCAGCGCCACATACTTCGATCCCTCTCCTACCTTATCTCCATCCCTATTACACTTCTCTTCAATCTCGCCTTCCCTATCCTCTACCACCCCCTCCAATCATTCCAACCCTCCCCACAGGGGTCTCTAAATCAGCTATTTCAATTTTCTTTTTCTTGCAAATGACCTTCTCCTCCCTAAAATCCTATTCTCCATGAGTCCATGTACAGCTTTCTGTTCTCCTCCTTTACCCCCTCCATCCTCCTCCACAACCACTCCCTCAGGGCTGTAAAAAATAATCGAACTCGTCTAACCCGACTTGATCAACGGACCCGAACCCGACCCAAACCCGCTTACATTAAACGGGTTTAAACCTATTTAACCTGTTTATTAAACGGGTCGGGTTCGAGTTTACCCCCACGAACCAGCTTAATCAAATAAACCCGATTAGCGAGAAAAAGAATCCCTACATTTAACACATTTAACCCCTTTAACCCATTATTGAGTGGGTTAAACGGGATAGGCCAGGTTTGATGAGTGTAAACGGATCGGGTTCGAGTTGGAGTATGTAGACCCGTTTAATAAATAGGTTGGACCCTACTCGACTCGTTTATAAATGGGTTTGGTCTAAATGGGTTGGGTCCAACTCGACCCGACCCGTTTGACAGCCCTACTCCTTCCATGTCCACTCCACCACCTTGTACTCGCATCCCTACTAGTTACAACTACAACGGCCTCTCCCACTACTCCTTACTCCCATTGATCCCACTTGAACTCCCCAACATGATTATTATGTGCTTTGACATTGTTTACACATGAGGTCTATTTATGTGAATGCTTGACGAGTTCCACGACATTGTCTTTAGGCCTACTTTGACTCTTAACTTCCTTGTAAGGCTCTACCTGTAAGCCAGAATTAAGGGGCTATTAAATGGTGAGGATATTACAATACTTACACGAAAGTAAGATCATACTGACAATAATCACTCGATATGATGCTCATTGGTGCAAAAGGGTGAGTGCTCGACTAGGATTTGAATTAGGAAGGACCTCTTCATGGTGATTCATAAAGGTGAGTCATGAGCTTTGAAGTCATCTCTCGTAGAAGCTTAGGTTAGTTGTTCCCCCACCATAACCATCTTAGCCATATTCAGATACCTTAAGCCTATAACAAGGTACTATCAAGCTCTTACACCATGGCAAGCCACTAAGTTCTTGTAGCTGCATATTTGCTACAAGTGGCAAGCTAGTAGCTAAGATACACGCTCTATACCTCAGTAGTTGCAATAACTTTTGGAACCTATTAGCAAACCTATCTGCTTTGTACAAGGGGTTGCTAACAATCCAACCCGATTTAAGGCGATAATTGCATGAGCATTCAAAAGGTCCCTATTCTCCTAAATTTGAGATTTTTCATTTGGCTCCACATGTGAAGGAAACTCATTACACACGATTAGAAAAATATGGGTGACCGATGTTGATGTTTCTCGTGCTTTTTGTTACTTCACCATTAAGGACATGGACCACTTGTCTTTGTCCATTTTTTGGAGATGGTTGGAAAGAGGTGGGTGGTTGGTCAATTGAATTTGATTCCGAAGAGGCTTTTGGGGGATTGTTGCCAAAGTTCTAATACGAGTATTGTTGTTGACTAGCTTAGGAGTGCCTTTATTCTACTTTGGTTTTTATTGTTGGAAAGAAATCATGTTCTTTTTAAGGAGGGTTGTTCCTACATTGACAAGGATGTGAATCACCATGCTTTGCCTTGTAACTTTTGAACCTATTGGAGAATTCTTGAACTAGACTCTTATTAAAGTGAGAATGAATGGCAAGAACAATCCCTAACCCCTCTTTCAATAGAGAGGAAATTACAAAGGCAATCTTAATCCTATCAACTAAATTTAAAAACAAACTCAAACACATTAAACCTAATTAAATCAAATCCCTACAAAATAAAAAAAAAAATAACTTTTGACTATTTTAACTAATCCTAAAATACTTTCCTAAATTCTCTAACACTCCCCTTCAATTTAGAGCATATGTCGTCCGACTTAAAGGAGGCATGCAAAACAAGAACTCCCTCTTAATGTAGGCAGTTGGAGGAGGACAAAGTAGTGAGGACTATAGCAGAAGTGGCAGTCACCGTAGAGTACTAATTACTATACCAGAGTGGCAGTAAGACACAATGATGGTAGTAGTAGTAGTGGCCAGAGACAATAGAGGTAGGACTGTAGCAGAAGTAGTAGCCATACAATGGTCGTGGCAATAGTAACGACTATACATCAAGAAATGTTCCCAAGCACATAGTAGTAGAGGTGGGAGAACCATGCTCAAAGTCTCCACCAGTCATCAACTTCAACCATGAAGCCAGATGCTGGATTAGAAGTCTCAGCACCTTGGTCTAGAGGAGTAGTAGGGGTTGCAATCATGGCAGTAGTAGTGGCGGAGGTCTCCTTCCTCAGCAAAGACCATGGATGCTTTAACTCTGTGAAAGTAAATAAACTGAGAGGAGACCAATCTGTCCCAGTCTTAGTAGTAGTCGCCTTTGTAGTCGTTTGATTGGCCTAAGGGAGCCTGCCGAACTTATCCCAACATTTGTTAGATTGATGATTTGTTCTCTTGCAATGGATACAAGGAGAGTAAGTCCAGCCAAGTCCACTGTGACCACTTGTGCAACCACCTCGCCTTCCAAAAGCAACAAGGGATGAGATGTTAGATAAAGAGGTAGGAGCGACCAATAAGGAGACATCAATATCGATCTTCCAGTAAACCATCTTCAGATCTAGTGTCGCGTTAGAGGACAATAGTTGGTCCTTAGCAAACTAGTAGCAAGAACCTAATCTGTCAAGGAACCTATAAGTCTACCACTTGGCCCACTGAGATGTCTAGGCATCACAACAGGAGAGCCAGAAGACCACGAGTTCCTCGTAGAGAGATTCCATGGTCGTGTAATAGTCAACCACAGATAGGTCCCTCTAATTGGTGGACCATATCCTGTGGTAAACATCTGCTAACCTAGAGTTGTTGGATTTCTAGGAATACTTCTTGGTTAAGTTATCCTAGATGTCCTTCACATTCTTCTTATACAACATATTAGTCATGATCTTCGACTTGATGCTATTCATTAGTCAGTTCATGATGAAGTAGTTATCCTACTCCCACTTGTCATAGTCTTTGGCCTTGGAGTTAGGTTCTTCCTTAGTCAGAATATAAAGTTTCTTCTGTCCTCCAATAAAATATTTTGAAGGCCCTGGATCAGAGGATGTAGTTCTCAGCACCATTAAATTTGATCGTGATGTCCTAAACTACTGAAGCAGTAGTAGAGGCAAAAGCCTTCACCTCAACAGTAGCCAAAACTCAATCCTAAAGTTGGCATCTTGATCTGTGAAGTTGACCACGCAACCCTACACAAGGGGGTGCAAAGTTACATGCAAGTTGTGTGCATAGGAAGAGATCGCATGCAAATGTGTACAAAGTTGCACGTCTGATGTGTGTGCAATGCATGAGGAGTTGTGCAGCGTACGTGTGACTTGCGCGTAGAGAGAAAGAGAGGGTAGCAACGCATTGTTGCTCGGGGAGAAGATTAATCGTGCACACTTGAGTGTGCATGTGGACTATGTTGCTTGTGCGAGGCTTGTGCATAGACTGAAGAGACCCATACACGTATGCGCTGCAGGCACAAAGGAGAGGCACAGCAACAGCGCATACAAAGATCATGCGAACGAGACATCATATAGGAGAGAGACGATCGGCAATCCAAGGGATTTCTTAAGATTGTTCCCACTCTAATACCAAGTCAAAGAATTCTCAGCCTAGATTTTTATTAAAATGAGAATGAATAATTGGAGTAATCCCTAACCACTCTTTATATATGGAGGGAATTACAAAAGAAAACCTAATTATACTAACTAAATTTAGAAACAAACTTAATCGTATCAATCCTAATCAAATAAATTCCCTAAAAAAATAGAAAGAGAGAACAACTTTTGCCTATTTTAACTAATCCTAAAATACTCTTTTCTAAATTCTCTAACAGAACCAATAGCCTTAACAAAATCATGGCGGATTAACATCTTATTAATCACCCTTTTTCCTTCAAAAAATAGAAACAACTTCATGCAAATTTTGATACAAAGATTCCTTGCACTCGCTGTGAGATCAAAGAACTAGAATGAGAGGAGTTAAGTCCAATCAACTTGTTAGGTACAAGCCCCAACAACCACTAGAGTTACTACCAAATCAGGGATGGTTGACACCCAAGAGCTAATTCGAGGGTGATTGGTGTTTATCACTCCTAGTCAAGGGCGCCGATGATGCCATTCTTGGAGATGGCAACAATGCATTTGGTGTTGCCAATTTCAAGGCCATTCAGGATGATTATTTGACTTGGCGCATTGACTTGGGGATCTTAGGATAATAAGAAACTAAGGGAAGGATTATTTTTGTTCACCGTAACAAAACTAATGTTATTAGCTAAAGAGAAGCACATCATAACAGAAAATAAAAATCAAGGACCGCATCAACATGTTTTTCAAGCTCAAGGGCAACATAAAGTGAAGCATAAATTAAGAGACTTTTATGTATTTTGATCTTTAACTTGAACACATTCTATCCGTTACATGAACACATGAAAAGTGCTCAAGTAGCAAACACCTTTTGGGATCTTCTAGCAAAAGTAAAGGAAAATGTTCGGTTTACTTTCTTTTAGCCATACAAAGATTTATCGTTAGTATTTTGTGAAAAAACAAACCAAAAAATGTTAATTGAATAGAGTCCAATTAGGGCTATCAAAAATTTTAAGGTTCGATATTCATTTAGGTTTAATTTGTCAAAAATTTGATTTAGATTCGACTCATAAATAAAATGAACCAAACCTAAACTTAATTTTATACTCATTTAGATAAATTAACCTAACCTAATCAAGGTAGGTTTATTTAGGTTTGATTCATTAAAAATTTGATATATATATATATATATATATATATATATATATATATATATATATATATTGTTGAGTTGTAAGGAGTATTAGTATTTTTATCTTGAGGGATAGTTGTGTAATTAACCCAATCCTCCTTATAAAAGAGAGTTAGGATTTTCATTTTGAGGCAATGCAATCATTTGATTCCAACATGGGTACTCCGATATTCACCAAAAGAAAACCACCAAACTATGATTGGATCACCTATGTGAAGGTGATCCAATAGGAGATCGCAAGGATCTCCTCTCCATCGCAAGCGGCAACCAGCCGATGGATCGGTCTACACAGCCCCACGCAGATGATCCAATTGCAGCTACAGTGAGCTCCATTGACTAGCAACCAACCTCTGCAGATGATCTCCATCACCGCTACTGCAATGCACTCCACCGATCTGCGCAACCCCACGTTACCGCCGATGGACCGCGCCACTGCTACAGCGCATCACTGGCGACGCCTCGCTAGTCTGTGCCCCTGCATGACATTGTTGCCGCTCCTGTAGACCCACGCAAGGTCGTTGCTGACCTCTGCCATCACTGCCAGCACCGCCCACTGGGGTGTGATGGCCTTGATACCATCGGTCTACAGGGTGCAGACATTGTTCCTCGCCAATACAATGGAACAACCACCTTCAATAGAACAGGAAGTTGGAAGTGTGGGTTCCTTATGTTTGGTGCAATCTATTGCGTGATGAGCCTTCTCTCACAGTCTCACGTCTTGTCTTGGTGGCGATGAGTCTTCACTCGTCTATGTGAAGGAAAGTTGATCCGTTAAAGTCAACTTCAGGATCCGTGGGACTAACGTGTGCAGCCCAACAAATTGAGAAGAAAAGAAGATACAAAGGTGCATGGGTAATAGATTCTGGAGCCTTAGTGCATCTTACTGGAGATTGTGATCGTCTAAAGAACCTTGTGTTCCACAAGGATTGCGGGAAGTACGTGTGGCAAATGGAAGGACTTCTGTGACTGTGGTTGGGTGTATCGATGCTACGCCCGGGATGAAGATGGAGGAGGTTTACTACGCCCCAGAATTCCCTATGAATCTTCTGTTGGTAAGCAAGGCTTGTAGAGACCTTGGATGCCGTGGTGTTTTCAATGAGGAACATTGTTATTTCCAAGATCAACATGCATAGGTATTATTGGGAGTGGCATAGAGAGAGATGGTGTCTATTATCTGGACACACCCACATTGTTTGCTAGGGTAGTATCTATCTCTTGTGATCCTTTACTTTGGCACCAGACACTTGGGCATCTGTCTGTGAGGAAGATGCACCAAATGTACCCAGAGTTACCAGATTCCTTGGTTCTGAATTGTGAAGATTGTCAACTGGGGAAATATCATAGGAGTAACTATCCTGGGAGAGACACTGGTGTTAGTTCAGTCCCTTTTTCCCTAGTACATTGTAATGCTTGGGGGCAATCTAGAGTGGCTTCTACTGATGGATACAAGTATTTTACAATTTTAGTAGATGACAGTAGTAGACTACTTGGGTATTCCTTATGAAGGCTCGTGGTGAGATCCATCTTATTGTACAGCACTTTCTATCTGAGATACAAACACAATAGGCACTACTATTTAGGTCTTCCACAGTGATAATGTATTAGAATTTATGTATAGAAATTTACAGGATGCTTTTCGGGCCAAGGGGATTATTCATCGACATCTTGTGCTCATACTTCTCAGCAGAATGAAGTTGCAGAGCGCAAGTTGCGACACTTGCTTGATATTGTTAAGACCTTGATGTCTCATATGAAGGTTCCTAGGCAATTTTGAAGTGATTTTATACTATCAGTGGAATATTTGCTTAATCGGCAACCATCCTGGGTGCTCCTTGGTCAGATTCCATATTAGATTACACATCCTGACTATAGTAGAGTTCTTCCAGTGCCACTACAAGTATTTGGATGCGTATGTTTTGTTCAGAACTATGGCATCTAGGATAAATTTGCCCTCTATGCCATGAAGTGTCTTTCTAGGCTACTCCAGGACTAAAAAAGGCTACAGATGTTATGATCTAACACGCCAGAGATACCTTGTTACTGCATATGTGACTTTCTTTGAGAAGATTCTCTACTTCTTAAAAGAAAGATCATCCATAGAGGCTGTCATTGAAGCGACATAGGTATATCACAGGAGACCATAGATGCAGGATTGCGCATGTAAGGAGCCAGCTCAGCTTGTTATCTCTTCAGATAGACGTGATTCGGATAGGGAGGAGATTGTGCAAAGGAGACCCGATACTATTCTTCACCCTATTTCTCGGTATACTACAATTTCTCATCTCCAGGGGTCAACCAGACAGTTTGCATCTGCTATTACTACTACCGTTGTGCCCAGAGATTTTGTGCAAGCACTTCATGATCTGAAGTGGAAGGCAACCATGGATAAGGAGATGGAGGCTCTTCAGACAAGAGGAACATGGAACCTTGTTCCATGTCCTGATGGTGCTACTGTTGTTGGTTGCAGATAGGTATACACCATTAAGTACAGCTCTGATGGGACAATAGAAAGATATAAAGCCAAACTTGTGCCTAAGAGATTTACCCAAACATATGAGGTAGATTACCTTGAGACCTTCTCCCATGTTGCACGTATTACTTCCATTAAAATTATTATGTCACTGTGATCAGAGATTGGCCTTTGCATCAAATTGATATAAATGATGCATTTCTATATGAAAATCTAGCTAAGGAGGTATATATGAGACAACCACCAGGTTATGATAGTCAGGGGGAGCTTGTTTACCGTTTACGGAAGGCCATTTATGGCTTGAAGCATAGTCCATGAGCCTAGTTTGAGAGGCTTAATCTCGAGATTAGGAAACTGGCGTTTCAAAGATCTGCTATTAATCATTCTATATTCATGGACTAAGCATGGTGGGATATGGAGAGTCGTTATTTTGGCAGTATATATCAATTATATGATTTTGACAGGTGATGATATTAGTGGTATAGTAGAAACGAAAGCATTTCTCTAGTCTACCTTTGTCACCAAAGATTTAGATGACCTTTGCTACTTTCTAAGGATAGAGGCTATTCGTCAGGACAGAGGTTTGTCCTTATCTTATAGACATTATACCTTGTAGATCCTAGAGGAGGTTGGTCTTCTTGGGTCCAAGCCATCATGAATACCCGTAGAGGCATCTCTTACGTTGTGTTTGGCAGGGGGATAATGCTATTCCGGGATAGAATAGGAGTGAAATAAGTATATAAGGTGTTTGGTTGGTGGCATTGTAATGATTGGTGGGATTGTTAATGATTGGTATATTGGTTTTGTAAGAGATGAGAGAGAGTTTGTGGGTTTTGATGTGATGTATTGTAATTATTAGGTAGTATTTTTTGAGTTATATGTGGGAATAGAGAGTATTAGTGGGTTTTGATGTGATGGAAAGAGAGAATATGTGGGAAGAGAGAGATCCTCGTATCTCGTGCACCCTAATCCTTATTCATATCCCATCCCACCAAATAGTGCATGTTCCACCTCTTATCCCCTAAGCAAATGCAGGCTTCATCACCACACGGATGAGATGGATCCTCTGTTTGAGGATGTGACCAGATACTGCAGTACGATTGGCCGTTTGTTATATTTGACTATTACACGTCCAGATATCAGCTTTGCAGTCAGTCGGGCTTACCAGTTTATGTAGACCCCCAAGTACAATCATTGGCATGTGTGTCTCATTCTGAGGTATCTGAAGGCCACCCCAGGACGTGGTTTGTATTACCGTACTAGTAGCACTCTAGATCCCGTTGCTTATTATGATGCAAATTATGCTGGATCTGTAGAGGACAGGAGGTCTACATCAGGCTTTGCTGTTTATTTAGGAGGAAATCTTGTTTCATGGAGAAGCAAGAAATAGAGCGTTGTTGCTCGCTTTAGTGCAAAGGCCGAGTATAGGTCCATGGCACAGGCTGCATGTAAGATAATGTGAATGGTTGAATTTCTCCAGGATCTAGGGGTGCGAGTTGATACCCTGGTGACTCTGTACTGTGATAATAAATCAGTTACATATATTACCTTAAATCCTATTTTCCATGAGCGGACAAAGCATATCCATATAGAGGTTGATTGTCATTTCATATGAGACACCATTTTGGAGGGGAAGATAAGTACTTATATTTCTTCTGAGTTACAGCTAGCTAACATCTTTACTAAGCCCCTTAAGAAGAAACAACATAATTTCTTAAGCGACAAGTTAAGACTTATTGACATATATGCTCCAACTTGAGGGGGAGTGTTGAGTTGGAAGGGGGTATTAGTATTTTTATTTATCTTAAGCGGTACTTGTGTAATTAACCCAATCCTCCTTATAAAAGAGGGTTAGGGTTTTCATTTTGAGGCAATGCAATCATTTGATTCCAACATATATATATATATATATATATAAGGAATGTATCTAGAGAGCATTGTGTTCAAAAACTCAAACAAAGCACAACTTCTGAGTCACATGATCTTGACATCAATTTGATGAAACCGCTTGCTATTGTTTAGTGATTTTTATTATCTGATTTTGTTGATTTTGAATCTTTAAAATGGCCCATCACCCATCACCGACCACCACCACTATCACCCAT
Source organism: Thalassia testudinum (assembly GCA_037157565.1). Taxonomy (NCBI): domain Eukaryota; kingdom Viridiplantae; phylum Streptophyta; class Magnoliopsida; order Alismatales; family Hydrocharitaceae; genus Thalassia; species Thalassia testudinum. The sequence continues at coordinate 11,900,530 of JAZHRO010000077.1, read as the reverse complement.
CACGATTTTGAATTTTTGTTTGTTGTACTAACACAAACAACCCATCATGCCATGATCACCATCGCCTCCACCATCTTCTCCATCAAAAATCACCCCCCTCATCATAGCCACCCAACCACGACCACCAACACCACCGCTAACCCACTGCCATCCTCCTCTTCGTCGTCTTCATCTCCATCTTCTTCACTCTCCCCTTCCACTGTTCACCATCTTCATCAACCGAACCCATCATCTACTGAACTCCCCAACGCTGTGCAATCATCTCCGACCATCATTCTTACCTCCGTCGTTACCGTAACATTCACATCTTCACCACCATCGTGCCCCCACCATCTCAACTGCCACCGTTGACCGCAGACGCCGCCCACGGCAGCACACCAGCGGCCACTCTCCTCCTATGACCGACCACATCCAGACACCATTTACCACCTTGCCACCGCCATTGCAAAGCTCCCTTGCTGGCGCACCACCACCGGTAGGCAAGCAACCAACCAAGCCTCCTCACGTGCACATGCATCTCCCAAGCAAAACCCTGTTTTGCTACAGTAGTGCACGAATTAGTTTTTACGCATTTTGCCATTGTAGATTACTATTTCACTTATTTAAATCATATTATATTAAAGTGATTTTACATGTAAACTCCCCCTATTCTTATTCAATTGCTTAAAATGAGTATTCATGTTGGAAAAAAGGTTGTTTTCTTATTGTATTACAATTCTCAAAACCTCTTGTTACGTACATTTTTTTATGTCCACTTGCATTACAATTATTACACTTTGTATTATTTGTAGCACACGTTAAATTCATTATACGATGAATAACCCCTTACTAATTACATTGATTGTATTACAACATCATTTGCATTAGAACCCCCATTGTATACGTAATGTTGTTTGTATATATTAAATCATTTTATTTGATTAGAATCATCTTTGGCGTACATTTTTTTATTAACTACAGTTGTATTACTAATTCGTTTATTATAAAGTTGTTACAACTTGATAATACTTTTGTTACATAACCGTTTGGTTGTATTACATCATTTTACCTTAGCAATGTTACAACTCGTACACGTATTCATTACAACTTATGTTTATATTATTACATCGTTTAAGTTATTTGATTACAAGAAAAGTAAACCTATATTACAATGGTTCATTAAAGCTTTTGCAATTTTTATTAGTGTTCTTTGCATACGTAATGTCATTTGTATTTATTAAATCATTTTATTTGATTAGAACCCTCTTTGACGTACTTTTTTAATTAACTAAAGTTGTATTACAACTTCGCCTATCTTGAAGTTGTTACAACTTGATAATACTTTTGTTACAATAACCATTTATTCTATTACAAGTATAAAACTTATTTGTTACAATCATATACATACCTTATTACAAATTTTATATCATGTCGTTACAACATTTTCCATTTTTCTTTTACTTGTTATGTGTGATTTTTTGTTATGCAATAGGAATACTTTTTTTTAGTTACGAATGAAAGTTGTCTATTTGGTAACTTTTACTGTTTACGTATCATTACAATACAACCATTTGTAAAGTTGGTGGTATTTATTCTATTCATCCGATTAAAATCCAATGGCTTACGTCAGGTGCTTTTTTTTGACGTTTTTGAGCATAGTGCTCTTTAGATAGGTCCCCTATATATATATATATATATATATGAAGCTACAAGGGCCATGACCAGTTACCACTACTCTCACTACTACCGCATTCCCATTCCCAAAGTAGAAACTCTTTACTTCCCAAGATTGGAACATGTGATGGCAAGACAACTTAAGGGACATCTCCTTTGTATATTTTATGAACTAGAGAGATATTTTTTGTTATTTATATTTTTTCATTTAAGAAACATGCCTTGAAATGCTAATGATATAATTTGTATATTTTCTAATTTTATGCTCTATGTTTTAGTTTTTTTAATTATAATTTATTACGTTTGCATTTATAATAAAATATTATACTTTAAAAGAATCATAAACAAACCTTTAAACGAATCTTAAACAAATAGAACCTAAATTAACAATATTTCAAACTTTATACTTAAACGAATGAACCAAACCTTTGATAACAAAAATGAAACAAAACGAAATGAAACGAACCGAACCTCGTTCTTATTTTTTCTCATTAAACCCAAACCTTGAAAAATTATTATCGAATAGAACCGAACCTATGTAGGTTCGCTTAGGTTCGATTCGTTTACATCCTTATCTCTCGATAGCTTCCTCTCCCTTCTCCACATCTTTCTCTAATTGCTGTTGCTACCTCCTCCTCCAATAACCCCCCTCCTTCCCTATAACAATTCAAGAAAGGAAAGTCTATGACTATTATTCTTCTTTAAATAAGAGTTATGATCTCTCATTTCATATGATTATTAGAGTTATGGTCTCTCATTTCATATGATTATCGATGAAATGTAATGTTTGCAAATTAGTTAATAGCTTTTATCTTAGTATTCATTTCATATGATTATTAGTGAAATTCTTAAATAAATCTTAAACGAATCGAACCTAAACAAGTTAAATTCTTTCGAGTTCGATTCACAAAATAAATGAACCAAACCTGAACAAAGGTTTAGGCTCGTTTAGACAATGAGCTAAACCTAAACAAGGTAAGTTAACTCAAGTTCGAGTCATTTCCAAAGAATGATAACAAACTTAAATCATACTTCCTAAAGCAGCTATAATTCTCCTATATTGTCTACAATGTGCACCCAAATACCCGGTAGCATATCTTTTTAAAGGTTTCAAGCTGTAACATCTATTCTTAATCCTTATTCGGCTACAAGAACTTAACGAGGGAACTTCAAATGTAGGAGAATAAGTTTAAAAATAGATGAGTAAATGTAAGACAAAATAAAAATACAAGAGCTTCTATAACGAATACACTACACTGGCATTTCACAAACTCAGATCAACTGGTGATCAGCTTCCAAAAAATCACCTTGGAGCCTTATTCCTTTACCTCTATGCACATTTCCAAATTTCAACTTAAAAAAAAAAAAAACTATCTGCCACACTCATGTCCATCTATTTGAAGCAATTAATCAACCAGGCAAGCAATTTCAATAAATATTATTATATGAAAAATGCAGCACAAATAAAAGATCATTTAGCCATCGTGTAATTTTCTATTAGTCAGTTAACAAATATAAGCTCTCAATAACCTATAAGGGAACATGTCTCTAGCCGCTAGCATATTTCTATCAAATTTAGCTATCTGTCTTAGACATGGCTAGTAAACGGACAGCTGTGACCAAATCAGCCAAATTCCAGGAAAAGAAAGACATAAGTTTTTTTTTTTTTTAATTCGAAAAAAAGAGTATCTACATACTTTTGAGATTCAATGATTGGCAACCGTGCAAGAATAATGTCGCAATACAACTCAATCAGTTCATATGCTGACATGAGTTTCTCTTCCCTGATGACATGTTCAACCTGAAGCACCAAAAAAACAGATCAACGTTTTTTAAAATGATGAAAAACTCAGATCACTAAAGGAAAAACTGTGCCTGTGAACAAGATTATGAGATAGCATAATCCATTTCACAATAATTTCAACCTCCAAGTTAACACCCTTGGCTTTAAGGCTGCATTTGGCAACAGGTACATTGTAAGCAAGACAAGTTGGGAGGTGAGATGAATGGGGTTAAGGTATTTGATTGTATGGTTGGATGAGTAGTAGGTCAGATGTGCTAGTTATCGTGGTTGAAGTGATAAGAACATTTTTTATATTGGAACATGGAAAAAGTTGTGGTGGACAATATGGCATTAGAAATTGCAAACCCAACTCTCCCCAGATAACCCATTGACACTGAAGAGAATAATCCCTACCAACAGATAACCCAGGGATCACCCTAAAACCCTTTTTTTTTTCACACAACCCTGCAACCAAATGGGGCCTAATAGACACTTTGATGCAATGAGTGATAGACTCTCAAGGCTAAGCACCATCCTCCGGGCCTAAGCCTCCAACAAGTTTCATAAGGCATGTGTATCAAAAGAGCAGGCTCAAGGCAGTGAGGCTTGAGCATTATGACGTCATATTCCTTGGTTGCAATACCTACTTGTTCTATTAGTGTGCTTCTTAAATCACAGATATTAGTAATAAAAAATGAAAGCAATAAATATCCTTTCAAAAATAAAAAGTAATAAAATATGATTGACAAGTCCAACTTGGTTTACTTCTAATATAAAATGACCCCTAAAAAAGTAATAGTCTTGGCTATCAACATACTTCATTGACCATCAAATAATATTTAATGGTACAACTATGTTTATTAAGATCTATTTCTTGAGCATTGTACCATTTTATTTTTCTTCAAGATTTCCTAATTTTCCTATTTCGTTGATTTGGTCATGTAACTCATGAAGGGCTAGACCTCATTTCTCATCATTTCATTCATGGAGGTCGCTACAGAGTGGGATAGCTTAGAATTGGTTGTTTAGTTTGTTTTCTCATCAAAATGCACTTTGTTCCATGTCTCGAGAAGTGAAAAACCACCTTACATACTCTGAAATCCTAGTGACAGATACTGCAGAAAAGAAATGGTACTCAACCTGTTTAGGCTAAATTTTGAAAAAATGGAGAAAAAAAGGGGGCAGTCAGCCTCTCCCAAAATTGTCAGGAGATAGAACTGATTCTTAGCCAGAATCGAATTTTTGGGGGGCATCTAACAAGATTTGGTGAACCCAAGAGATTATCACAACTAAACTGTAGTACGATAATTAATGATTCAAATTATCCTGGTACTCAACCGTCGATAGAGAAGATGACAGATTTGTGAGGATGTTATATACATATAGACGATTAGGGGAGAAAAAAGGTATCCAAGATAATTACATATTTATAGATTCAAACTTGTAGCAAACTTCTCTATTTCCTCTGCTTGGTCCTTGACACCTTGTTCATAACTAATAAGTCTACAAGCATGGATAGGTTGGCTGAAATTGGGGGGGGGGGGGGGGGGGGGGGGGGGGATTGTTGTGTTGAAAGCACGGCAAATACAATGATAATTGCTGTCTTTGCACTTTATTCTTCCTTCCATTTTTCCCAACGTTTCATTTCGAAAGATTCCACAATGCGGCATGGGGTATCAGCACAAATAAATTACATAATTTCCATAACCAAAAAGAAAAAAAAAAAGGGCCACAAATGTTTCCTCATTGGAGCAGCAAGCAAGCATCCATCCAATCATTCCCTTGCCCATTCCTTAAAAACATCAGATGATTGAACACATATATAGTATCTTCTCCTCCAAACTCGGTACCCACGCCAATCCAACACAGGTCCAGACAAACCCACACCAACAACAAGAACTCACCTTTACTCTCGCACTCTCCTCCTGCCCCTTTTCCAGAAGCTGCGCAACTTCTCTCTTCAACGCCTTCAGCTGCGCCTCCTTCTTGTTCCTCAGAATCTTCAACCGCGGGATCGTCAGCTTCAGCGTCACCTTGCTGCAAAAAACCCAAAGAAGAAAAGGAAAGGAAAACAAAAAATTCCTTTATTTTTCCATCAGGGCACACCCTGTTGACCCACAAATCGAAATGGGAGATTTGGGGTTGTGGGAAGGGGAAAGGTCGCGCCTTCCTTTCTGCTGGAGAAAGGTTACCATGCTGCCGAATCGAAGCCTTTGTGGAGAAACTCGGAAGTTTTCTTCTTGAGGGCGTCCTTGTCGAGCTTCTTCCTGAGATAGCTCATGTTGGGATCCGATCAGGGCGAGTGGTCTTGATCGAGATTCCCTCTCTTGCTGTTTTGCGGGGGAAATTGGGCGTGTTGAGATCGGACGGGTGAATTGAGGTGAGTTGAGAGGGAAGATCGCACCCACGCGGGGAAGAGGAAGAGGAAGAGGAAGAGGAAGGGAGAAGCTTTGTCTTCTTCTCCGCGTGGGAGTCGACTCGATCGACGAAGCAAAGGTGGAGGAAATGCCTTCGAGAGATTCTTTTACATCTCCGTCTAAGGATTCCACCCAAGTGAGGTCCCCTTGGAAGGGTTGAGGGTTGGTTTATTATATTCTGCAAGGGCTATTGTGAAAATTTGTTAGACGTCCTTTAAGCCTAGAAAATATCTGCCAATCGTGGCTTTCGATTCGAAAGGGATTGAAGGGTAACATCCACATCAGGTAAACATTAAATAAAAATCGAATCAACATCGAAAATGTGCGTGTTTAAACGTGGGAAAGAAAATCTTTGAATAATTTTAGTATTTATTAATTGAATTCAAGTTAAAATATTTGACATCTTTTTAAGTGATTCTTATTCCATAAGTATAAGTAAAATAAATAAATAAATACACGTTACAATCTATCAAATGGAAGTATTGATTTCAAACAATGTATTTTAATTTTTCATCAGTAAAAATTCACTTTTCATAAATAAAAAATTACTTTTTGTAGGTAAAAAATTATATTCTAAGTGTAAAACTATTTTCTATTGATGGAAAGATAAAATACGACGGTGTGTTTTGATTTTCAATCAATTGGAAATAATTTCTAATTAGTGTGTTTTGATTTTGAGTCGATCTACTTGATTTTCATCCGGTAGATTTTAATTTTCAACCCGTATGTTTTTATTTTCAACCAATTAATTTTGATTTTCAATTAATAAATTTTAATTTTCAACTAGTTGATTTTGATTTTTAACCCATATATTTAGCTTTATTCTTTGAACATAAACATAGGTGAGGATTGCATGTTGCAAAATACATTACAATACGTTTTTTCGTACTTATATCCTAAGTAAAATGACTTTTAACTTGGGATTTTTTTAGTTAGATTTTTAAATGACACTCTACTAGAATGAGCTTATATAAGTTGGATATAAAGAGATTCGGGTCATTAATGAAGGTTTCCCTACTAGGAGGGGTGACGTAAAAATATGCGGAAATAAAAATATAAAGCAATCTCACAAAAATCAATCGCACAATGTACACAGGTATTTTTAGGTGGAAACCCAAACCGGGTGAAAACCACCACCTAACCCTCTCGAGTTAGGATTTTCCGATCAACCAAGTTGATCAAAATCCACTAAACGAATCACTTTAAACGAGGGTGATTCAACTTCAGTACAACCACGCTACAAGTACGAGGGTAGCGTTCCTCAACCCCTTCTCTCCACGAGAAGGATTTTGTCCCACGAAGGAGACGAGAATTCGCAAAGCGAATACCCAACCAAAATACAAAGATAAAATAAAACAACAGTCCTATAGAGCCAACAAAATTAAACCTAGCTTCTATAGGAAATAGGAAACTCCCCTTTGCAAGGAGTGCGTCGACGATGACGCGGTGCGTGTGCCACGCGACGGTGCTACGTCGCTCTCGTTATCAACGCCGGGAGAGCGGGTGCGCAACGGGAATGATGCTCTCAAGATGATGGAGCTTGAGCTTAGAGAGCAAGTGCTTCTTGGACACAAGAGAGTGAAAATACTTGATCTTAGTGTATCTTGGTCTCTCTAGGTGTATATCTTGTGTATCTAAGTGTATCCAAGTGTGTTTTTGTGTTGCAAAGGCTCCCCTCTATTTATAGAGGCCTTAGGAAGGCTTTGGAAGGCTTGGAAAAGCTTCCATAGCCGTTGGGTGCAAAGCCCAAGAGAATCAGGCCGAAATCAGGACAATGATTGCATTTGACAGGGTTATCAGACGTCTAACTCTGGCATCAGACGTCTGGAAGGCCACTTTAAGACGTCTGATTCCAAGGTCAGACGTCTGATTCTATGCGGGTTTCTCCCTGACTTGAATCAGATCTAAACAGGGTTTTTGCGCAAGTCCATCAGACGACATACATGACGTCTGGCACTATGTCTGGACGTCTGGAAACCTACTTTTACTGTGGGAATTGATTTCCAAACGTTGCAACGGCTAGAAAATCTCTGAGAAGAGATTTTGGGTCAGCCGAGGCAAAACGGTCATTTATCAGACGTCTGGTAAGTCCTATGGACGTCTGATAAGGCTCTAACGGTCATAATCTTGAGTGTTTTCTAAGCCAGCCAACGGTCCACTAATTGGACGTCTGGCAAAGTCATCAGACGTCTCCTAAGACGTCTGGTCTAAGGTCTGGACGTCTGATTTCATCAGACAGAACTAACTATGTCCAGCCTAACAGTTATCAGACGTCTGAAACAACAGTCAGACGTCTTAAAATTCTTTATCAGACGTCTGATTTGGGAATTAGACATCTGTAAATGTTGTTTGAGCCCTATATTGGTTTTCTAAGTATTCTACAGAAAACATAAGTATCCTAGGGTTGTGCTGGTGTTCCTAGGACTACTTTTAGGGTACTTTGAGGCTCTTTAACATAATGTTCTAAGGAATCAAAAAGAGCAAGAAAATAAATACAAGAGATACATGAAAGGATAAAAAAGAATCTATCATATTCTTCTTCTCTTCCATCTCCAATCTTTCGCTCCACGCGAACTTCCTTTGTTTTCCGTCAAGCTCCTCCAATCCGTCCTGAATGCGAGCTCGAACTCCGTCTAAACACGTCTTCATTTGCAATTGACCTGAAATCTAGGACTCAAATTGCAAATGTTAAATAACACGTGTTTTGTTATCATCAAAACAAATGATCGTGGTGCTCTAGCACCAACAATTAAAACTTATATGCACGCTTAATTCATAAATAAATGCATAATTAATATAGATATTGGAGTAATTAATGTGGATCATAATAATAACAAGAGATTAAAGAAATAAGGCCTGCATAAGAAGATTAAAATTGAAATCAAAAAGATAAATAGAACCTAAAAAGATCCATGAAGATGGTGGATTCTATAAAATCTAACCTCTAGATTTTGAAGATCCTACACCTAGTATACTTTATACAATGATGGTTAAATGTCCATGCTAGTTATAAGAAAGGTGAAGAAGAGATGATGAAGTTTAAGGCCATAAAAAAAACCTAATAAGATCTAAAGACAACAAACGGAAATAGCAAAATTGACCAGGACATGAAAGTTGCTTAAAATTATGCAAGTCAACCAAAAGAGAGTGATACACCTTAAGGGCTAATTTACTTGAGGGGTTAGGAAAGTAGTGTTAAGAAATGTGAAACCGATGTTAACCCGTAATTGCATTTACTTGTGGTGTGGTGTTAACACCAGTTTATGTTTACTTAAATTGGTGTTAAGCTCTGGTGTTAACCCTTATAGTGTTTACTTGGTAGTGTTGTTAGGTATATAAAATATGAGAGATATAAGAGTCATAAGTGGTATAGAAGTGTAACACAGGTTTGACTAACACTAATTGAAATTGGTGTTAGATAAATCTATGTTAAAGTTACTAAACCTGGGTTAGCAAATGAAGGGTTAAGTAGTCAAGTAAACAGAGGTTAACCCCTCTTTTGAGGGAGTTAACCCTCAAAGTAAACTAGGCTTAAGGCTAACAAAGTTGATCGAGGGTGTTTGTTGATATTGGTGAAATAACCCAACTTAGAAAATGATCCCTTGCTAGCTAACTTGATGATTAACTAATCAACTAACCTAAGAATGCAGGTGAAAATTACGTAACTTATGATCATATTCTGACATATAACAAGGTGTTAGTCTTAGTAAATCAATATTTTACAGGTTATGCCATATTATCTATGTAATAGGAATTAAGTTTATTATTTGAGTATTGGAAACATAATACCATCGAACTTGTGATAAATACATGGTAGGAAAGAGGTCATGGCAAAAACTATATGATTCATAAAATTCAAGGAGAATCATAATAGCCACAAGGTGCCATTGTTAGGCAAAAGGTGCCGGTGCATTCAACTATTTATCAAAAATGATGAATGCTCATATTTACCAACCAGAGTGCACCTTTAAGTCCAATCACTAGCTAGCGTTGTAGCTTTATTACCCCCATCTAGTGAACCCTAGATACGAGATCAAGGGAGGTAAAGATCTCTCAAATCAAACACATGTTCTTGAAAGGTTAAATTTGAAGGAAAACATGCAGATGGTGGATTTAAGATGATAAAATAGACATGCAAGACAAAAGTAATGCTTGCCAATCTAATTGTACTAATGTGTCACGATGGTAGGAGGTGATAGGGGCAAACAAGAGAGGGCTACAACCTAATTGTGCTTGTCGCCTATCTCATCTTAACTATTCCTACATGATTCAAGAATCTAATTATTACAAGCTAATTGAGTTATTAGATAGTTATTATATATCCAAAAGTAAAACTATACCTTAGATATGAGTAATTAGCTAATAGGGATTTTACATCCTAAGATGTGAGTTTACTAGGAATTACCATGTAAGGTGTGCATGAAGACCCAATCAGCAAGCAAAGGAAACAAAAACGTAGTTTTTAGTAACAAATGAGAGATGAGTTTAATACAAGGCCTCCATGAGAATTGGAGTCCAAGAGGATCTAAGATAATCAATTAGTAAATCAATAAGAACTCAATTAGTGGTTTGGGGACAAGGTTCGGTAAGCTTAACATATTAGCTTAAGATATGAAGAAGTACAATAGAAATCAATAATCTAAAGGTGAATGAGTAAGGCATTATAGGTTTAATATAAGATTGGTCCACATCACCAAGATAAAATATGAAACTTATATTAGGAACTAAGAGCTCTAAGGATCCAAGCTAGCAAAGAATAGAGCATGACTAAAAGGAAAACTAGAAAAGGCCTAATGGATTTGGAGCATTGATACTGATATTGAAAGCTAAACATAAAATGGGAAAATTAAGAAGACAATTGGTATAGTAAATAAAGAATGAATGAGAATAATATAATTAATAGTAAGGGCTTGAAAAACACTATACAAGATAATTAGAATTACATACTTTCTACTAGATATTCTGCACCAGGCAACTTTGCTCGTGACTTTAATTTATACCCACCTCGAGTTTGCAATGAATACTTGCGAAGGGACTAGGGTGTGTTGCACGAAGATCCAGAAATGTTGTACATGACAAAAATAGTTGGTAAGAAATTTAAATACTATTTCTATTTTGGTTTTTATTTTTGTTGCAACTCAAGTAATTAGTCGTGTACAAGTAATCGAATTTTAACACTGTGATTCAGACCCATTAATGAGGTTCATTGGGTTGGGATTTTACACCAATTTAAACATAAGAAACTGGGAAAGTTAAAAGGAACTCCTCGTGAGGCTCAATACAATAGCCGATATCAAAATTTGTAAGGATATCTGCGGAAATACGAAAACTATTAATATCTTACGTGGATCTTCTTCAAAAAAAAAATCTTACGTGGATCTTTCCTCATGATGGTTGGAAAAAAAAAATATTACCATTGAAGTATATGTACAACTCACTTCAACTATGATAAGTCTACTAGGTGGATTGGCACAAGTTGAGAGAAAAAGAAGGTATTGCAAATGAAATATCCATTTACCTTTCATTGACGAGTGCCAGGTAAGGTGGCATTGAAAAATATGATCTATATTCAATAGATTAATAAAAAAAAAAAAGATAAATTAAGTCAAACCACTGCATCACAACTAAGACTATGGGAGAAGCAACCACTCATGCATTCAACTTTCCTCGCAAAGATCATGTATAATCTAATTTTTTTTTTTTTTGCAAAGATTAATTTCTATTAAAAGGGAAAGAATCCAATACAAAAGATGTAAATGAAAGACATAAACACCTAACCTTTGAAAGGGTAAGAAAAAAATCCACCTTGTAGAATGAGAGAGTGCCAAAATACAAAACAATAAGATAAGAAACAAGGGAAAACAAAAAGAAGCATCCCAAGATCGAAAGTCAGACAATCTCTCGAAGGAGATCGATCCCATACTTGTAGAATGGTAAGAGATCGAATGAATCGGCCCCTGACTCTCGTTAGGAATCTCCACCGTGATAGCACAAGGTCACACATGAACCCCAAAAAATAAAATAACATAAAGAAAAAGAAAAAGAAACCCAAACAACTCCTACAAATCAAGACAACCAACAAAGACACACTAAAACCCCGCGACCTTTGCCTTCTGCACCTTGATCACCACGCCATCCGTCACAAAGCCACCCTATGCTGCACAAAGCCTGTAGCTACCAACCGATGAGCATGAACGACGAACCTGCAACCGCCGACCGACGAGCACAAGCAAACTGGCGATGAGCAGCAAACACGAGCCGCCGCGTCAAGCCTACAGCCGCCGATCAATAAGCGTGAGCGGAGAACACGAGCCGACCAACGACGAGCTTCGACCAAGGCCACGATCGACCTCGCAACGACGGTTAGCAATGGCGATCTCAGCGAATGAGCAACAAGCAACATGCAGCCTTGCATGTCTGAGAGAGCCTCCAATCGTTGAAGCTGATGGCCTGGGGGAGGGACAAGGAGATTCCAGAGGTGGGGGGGAGGGGGGGCCCAATCAACTGCTGTTGGCCGATTGAGACCCCTAGTCGGCTAGGGTTTTGTGTGTTCAAAAGAGAAGGGGAACAGGGTCGGGAGGGAGTGCTCTAAACGAGTGGTTGCATAATCTAATATCTTATATGCTCCCCTTTTCCCTCAGGCAGCGAGAAACAAACACAAAACGTTGGGGCTCGGGCTCCGATCAATCGTACATGGCTGATTGGAGCCCTTGCTCGCCTTCGAACTCCCTCCTTTTCCCTCGTGACCTCTCCTCTCTGAAGATCGAAGCGCCTCATTGACGTGCATGGTCTCCAACAGCTTGTGGTGGTTGCTCGGCAGCCAAGGCAATCACATGTTGAGGCATGGTGGCTGCTTGGATCGGGGTGGCTTTACGACCGATGGTCGAGCCTTTGTGCGAGAGGCGAATGGAGGTCGATGGTTATGCCACGGACGTTGGTGTGTGGCTGCGAGCGAGGTTGGCGACCTGTTGTGGCAATGGGTGCCTTCGTGATATTAGAGATGTTTGGTCTTCTTTTTCTTTTTTTTTTAGTGTAACGACCCGATCCCCGAGTCCCTACGAGACACAAGAATCGAACCAACTTGACTAATCTCAAGACCTAGTCGTCCAACGAGGAAGTAACCAAAAGAGCAGTAAAATAAACCACATTCAGCATGAATATAACTAGCAGTAACAAAATACAGCAGTAAGAAAAGAAACTACTATAGTATACACCACCACAACAGTAGAACAACAAATATGTACATAACATGAAGCTTACAATAAAGAAGTACAAGGAGTAACAAGGAAACTACTCACTACAGTGGAAGAAAAGTACAAAAAAAGAACTGCGGGTAACTCTACTAGACCCTACTAGGCCCAGCGTCCTCTGCAGCCACTGACCCTGGCTGCTCAACACCTGGTCCTGAAAAGTAACGAGTGTAACACGTCAGCGAAACGCTGAGTAGAGTGGCACCTAAAAGCTAAAGAAATAGTAGAGTATACAGTAGCTGTTATATTTTTACTTTCTTTAATTACGTCTTTCTATTATTTCACGATTTATTTATTTCTCAGATCCTTCACTTGATCTCGAATGTTCCTCGTGGGAACGATCTTGATTGCAGTCTTTTCCGAAAAGTAGAAGTAACACGTGGTGCTCCCTTGGCCGGGAGAGTCCCCCGTGGTGGTCCTACCCCCAGTCTACCACCTCAAGGTCGCTGACAGACGTAACGGTGACTACGGCACGCGCGATAAGCACACGGGTAGTGACGACGGCGTTATGACTAGGTTTTGCTATAGAAATTAGCGTTGTAGTACAGCTAGTTATTGCCATCATTATATATATAATCTTTTTACTCGGAAATAAAAGAGTTCCCGAGGTCGAATTCAGGGAGCAAGTCGTATTCTAGAAGTACAAATTCTTATTACAAAAATAAAGAGAGAGAGAGAGATGAAAATTTGGCTTCTCCTTTTTCTCTTCTTTCTTCCTCTTTGTCTTCTCTTCTCTTCCTCTCGTGCTCTTCTTCTTCTTCTGTCTTCTGTTCTTCCTTGTTTTCTTTCTTTCTTTTTTGCCGTGGTCCTGCTTCTTCTTTTCTTCTTATTCCTTGTCTTTCCTCTTCTTTGCCGCGGTCCTGCTTCTTCTTTTCTTCTTCTTCTTCCTTGCCTTCAAGACGTCGTCTGAATTTGCAATCAGACGACTTAAACTGCTGCTGCTACAGTGTCTCCCTTAGCTTCCGTCTTCTTCTTCTTTGTGTTCTCTTCTTCTTCTTTTTCTTGCGCAGTCCTTCTTCTTCTTCACCTGTGCCTGCACACTTCAAGGTTTTCGTCAGAGGGCAAAACCTACTCTACCCTCCCCCCGCGTCTCTCTCTCTCAGAATTCACTCTTAGGAAAGCTCTCCCAGAGCAACCGGTTAATCGGGTATGCGGGTCGCGCCTGGGTCCAGGCCTACCGGCGTGCGGTGGTGGGTGAGGAGTGCAGGTTGGGCTAATCGGGTCGAGCCAGGTCCGCGGGGCGTGAGCGCGGACGAGGCCGGGTAGTCGGGCGGGTGAGAGGGACCTCACCCCGTGATCAGGAGGCGAACAGCTTAAGGCACCTTTTGCCTTTAAGCGCCCGCGTGCCTCTCAAAGTTTTCGAGGTGGGACTAAATGTCCCACCCCAATTGAGCGCCTGCAGCGGAGGAGGCAGCTGGCAATCGCGGCTTCACGTGAGGCCTTCGCCCCAGCTGCGAGCCTGGGACTCTTCGCGGAGATGCCCCGCGCAGCTTGGGAGTCAGACCTAGGCGAAGCGCACCTGGAGCTGTAGGTTGAAGGTGCTTCTTCAGCGCAGCAATGGCAACGGCGGTCGAGATACCTGTCCACAGAGGAATGGCCTCTCGGCCTAATCAGATACGCGGAGAACCTTGGCCGTGGCACGGCGAAGGTGGTGGGGGGTCTAGCAGGCGGCGGGGCGGAGCATGAGGGCCGCCCTAGGTCAAACTGCAGCGCGGGAAATGGGTTTGTTCGGGGGGTCTGCAGAGGGCGAGTGGCGGGAAGTGGAAGGGCGGAGGTTGATCAGGGTGAGGAGGCGGAGGTTCTGCAGTGGTCGGCGAGCCGTGTGGGTTGCTGGAGTGATGGGAGCGGGTCGCCGGAGTGTGGCCGGAGGTGGAGAAGGTGAGGGTGATTAGGCGCGGTCGAGGGTGTAATTGACTGTAAAATAGGGAGGAAAAGAAAGAGGGGATAGAGAAGACTAATTCTAACCTAGCTAAAGTGACGAAGGGGACGAAGGGGCTACCGGCTCGTACCTACCGGAGCTGGAGAAGAAATGCCCAGTGGGGGAGGACGGCGGCGACGACGGGGCAGAGGCAGCGCGCGCCGGTATTGCGCGACGCGGAGGAGAATCAGGAAGAAGTCTCTGCTGCTGGTATTGCGGTAGAGCGAAGAGGAGGAGAAGCCGCCGGAGAAAGGGGGCGTCTGTCGGAGTGGGAAGAGAGGAAAGTGAGGGGGTATCTCCGTCAGATCCAAGCTGGGAAGAACGGCGGAGCGACAGGGGTATTTATAGGGGCAGAATCAGAGAGGAGGGCGGAGGGAGACGACGTGCCTCCCTCGCCGGAGGACGCCGGAGGAAGGAGACCCATACCTTCCATGCGTCCGCACAGGCGGTATGGACGGCCGCAGCACTCAGGGGGGTGCTCCTGCGGTGGCTGACGAGGCAGGGCACCCCCATTTGACTTGGCAGGCTCCCTCCCTTACCCTGCGCGGCGCCATGCTCTGCGCAAGGTCGCCGGAGCATGGTGCTGCTCAGGTTTTGCAGGAGGGACCTAAACGCAAAGAACGAAGGAGAGTTAGGGGCCAAAATGTGAGGATTCAAAAGTTGAGGGCCAGAAAGTAAATGTATGAGGACCAAAGTGTAAAGTTGGTCAAAAAGGTTTCTTCTTAGGCTCAAGTTTTTATACATGACTAATTAGGACTTAAGGATTCTGATGGTGAATTTTATTTCTAGATTAAACCTTGTTTGACAGATCAATTTACGTAAAAACCTAAATTAAGTTGTTAATTGGGCATGGTTCTTAATGTAGTCAAAATGGGTTCCTAAGGCCAAATTGAAGGTTCTAAATCCTAGAGATTATTTTTATATGAATTTTAGAGGGTTTATTCTATTTTTACTTTTCCTCGAGCCTCGTGTATTTAAGTGGATTTATTTTTGTAACGAGCGCGTGCCCCAGACGCCTTTTAAGACGTCTGGGAGGTGGCCCAGACATCGGACAAGACGTCTGGGATCACATCCAGACGTCTGACCAGACGTCCGGGAGAGTTTACAGACGTCTGGAGAACAGTTATGTTCGCACGGGAGATTCGTCTGCGCGCCTGTGCGCGCAGACCTGCGATTCTCCCCTCTTTCTCTGCGGCTGCAGGCGGCTGCGACCGCCTTCTCTCTCCTCCTCGCGCGGCCTTAAAAGGGCGTGCCTCCCCTCCCGTCTCCACCATCTTCTTCCTTCTTCTCCTGCCTGTGCGCGAGAGCGAGCGGACGCGAGGGTGCAGCGGCAGCGGCAGCCGCAGTGAGCGCGGAGGAGGTGCGGCGTGCGAGGGCGGGGCTCTGCCGTGAGGGCGAGCTCGCCGGAGCGGCTTGGCCGGCCGGCAGAGGGCGCAGGGGGCGCGGAGCGACGCGGAGAGGGACCTGCTGCGGGCTGAGCAGCAGACGCGCGAGGTGCGACGCGGGCGACATCGCGAGCGGAGGCCGAGCAGGGTTCTGATTCTGGAAAAATTTCCAGAATCAGACGTCTGGATTGATAGCCAGACGGCAAGGTCGACGTCTGTAAGATCATACAGACGTCTGAAAGGTGAGTTTCCGCTTTCTTCTTCCTTCTTGTCGACTGACCGTACTGAGGGAGGGGGGTTGGCTGTGCGCAGGTTCGCTGATTCGCCATCCTTTGCGAATCAGACGTCTGGGAGTTGTACCAGACGGCGGGAGTGATCTACAGACGTCCGTGTGGACCATCGGACGTCTGGGGTATAGGACAGACGTCCCCGCAGACTTCTGGACGTCCGGGGAACCAAGCTGAACAGGTAATTCTCTGATCCACCGTTTAAGACGTCTGGAACTCCTTCCAGACGTCTGATTTTGCACAGTATTGTCTTTCTCGACCCGTTTAGGGCCCGTTTGGGCTCCGTTTTCCGCGATTCGAGTTGCGTTCGTTTCAGAATTAATTCCTCTACTCACCTACAGTAGCTATACACTGTTCTGAGACACTCCTTGTGTTTGATCCTTGTGATAGGACCTCGTTCGGTTGCAGTCTTGAGAGTCGCGGAGGCACGCGGGATTCCCGATCACGCCCCCATTACTCCCGTTGTACTTGGTAGAGTGGCTTAAAGTATTAATAAAATCTGTTAAAGTATGGAACCATAACTAGAACCTAGGGCATTGCATGAATCCTAGGAATGAGAAATATATGGAATGATAGCTCCTAGGTGTTGCATGAATCCTAGGGCCGGAAAACTAGATTGTATGATAGATCCTAGGATATGGTATGAATCCTAGGGTGGAAAAACTAGTGGAATGTATATTACTGCAGTCTTGGAAAATTGGAAAGGAATATATAAAGCTGCCTGTAAATTTAATTAACAGCTGCCTGTTATGAATAAAGAAACATGTTTGAGATCATGGATTTTGAGAATGTGAATCTGGAAAGTGAAACATATGATGTTCTGAGATAAAGAGCTGGAACCCTACGGGGAATTAGGAGTGGAACTCCTGGAAGGAAAAAGGAATGGAACTGAGATGTAGTTTGTACTGTCTCTTGGGTACGCAGTACCAAGGGAAGTACCTGTACCTGTTTAGTGCAGAGTGGGGCCAGCCGCCCCAGGGACCCGGGGTTAGGATTGGCCGCTCTGTACCGACTTGTTGGCCCTCGTGTACGTAGTACCGAGGAGAGCTAGTAGTGTTAGGAGAGTACTAGCTATCCCACGGGCCCCGGGGTTCTGCTAGCCTCCTTCACCGACTTGTTAGGCCCATTAGGGCAAACCAGGGTAGTCAGGCGAGGGTGCGTGGACTGTGGAGGGGCAAGGCCCCGGTTTGGTTACTGTGGAGGGGTTGGACCCCTGTTTCTGAGAGGGCTCTGCCCTGGTTCCGTGCTGTGCTTTGGGCGCACCCGTTAACGGAAACGACTGACCGCGTGCCAGTGCGGGCTAGCTACCTGTGCGTTTATCGCGCGTGCCGTAGTCACCGTTACATCTGTCAGTGACCTTGGGGTGGTTGACTGAGGGTAGGATCACCACGGGGGACTCTCCCGGTCAGGAGAGCACCACGTGCTACTTCTACTTTTGGAAAAGACTGCAATCAAGATCGTTCCCACGAGGACATTCGAGATCAAGTAAAGGATCTGAGAAATAAATGAAATAGTGAGAAAAATTGAAAGATGTAAATAAAGGAAGTAATAGAACATAACAGCTACTGTACACTCTACTGTTGCCTTTAGTTAGTTGCCACTCTACTCAGCGTTTTGCTGACGTGTTACACTCGTTACCTTTTTCAGGACCAGGTGTTGAGCAGCTAGGGTCGGCGGCTGCAGAGGACGCTGGGCCGAGTAGGGTCCAGTAGAGTTACCACAGCTTTTGTACCCCTTTTTGTTTCTGTTCTAGTGAGTAGTTTTTGTTTCCGCTGTACCTTCTTTACCTGCAGTTCTTGTTATATGATAAATGCTGTTTTACTGTTATGGTGGTACCTACTGTAGTAGTTTCTTTCCTTACTGCTGTACTTTCTTACTGTTAGTTATATTCATGCTGAATGTGGTTTATTTTACTGTCTTTTGGTTACTTCCTCGTTGGACGACTGGGTCTTGGGATTAGTCGAGTCGGTCCGGTTCTCGTGTCTCGTAGGGACTCGGGAAACGGGTCGTTACAGTTTTTAGGGTTACAGGATGTCATTTAATTCTTTGGAGTTGCTGTAGCCCTTGTTGAGTCATTTCATCCCACTTTTCTTCTTATTAGGTTGTTTTGACCTATGTTTGGACCCTGAGTTACCCTGTTTTCATATTGGATTGGTGAAATTGCATTTTTACCCCTCAGTTTATGTTTTCTTTGCAAACTCAGAATCTCTCTGAGCCAAGCCTTTCTAAGGTTATGTAGGAGCTTTTAGTCTCTGTATTAGGTCAAAATGAGCTAGTTATGGCTTATGATGAGGTTCTCATCAGGTAGCTACCCCGCACTAGCACTCGGTCAGTCATTTCCGTTAACGGGTGCGTTCAAAACATAGCACGGAACCAGTATAGGGCAGAGCCCTCTCAGTAACAGGGGTCCAACCCCTCCACAGTCCGCGCACCCTCGCCTGACTACCCTGGTTTGCCCAGTGGGCCTAACAAGTCGGTGTAGGAGGCTAGCAGAACCCTGGGGCCCGTGGGGTAGCTAGTGCTCTCCCTACACTAGTAGCTCTCCTCGGTACTGTGTATGCGAGGGCCAGCAAGTCGATGTACAGTGGCCAAACCCACCCCGGTCTCAACCTGAGGGTGGCAAGCTCCCCTCTACACTAAGAGGTAATGTGTGCTCTCTTTGGTACCACGTACCCAAGAGACAACACACTTCCACATTTCAATTTCTCAGTTCCATTCTATTCTCTTTCCAGGAGTTCTACTCCTAATTCCTCGTAGGGTTCGTATTCTTTTTGTTTGGCCATTGTAGGTTTCACTGTTCCAGTCTTACGTTCATACAACTCATATTCTTAATCATATTTTGTAACGACCCGGTTCCCGAGTCCCTACGAGATACGAGAACCGGACCAACTCGACTAGTCCCAAGACCTAGTCGTCCAACGAGGAAGTAACCAAAGAGCAGTAAAATAAACCACATTCAGCATAAATATAACTAACAGTAAGAAAGTACAGCAGTAAGGAAAGAAACTACTACAGTATATACCACCACAACAGTAGAACAACATTTATCATATAACATGAACTGCAGGTAAAGAAAAGTACAGCGGAAACAAGAACTACTCACTATAACGGAAACAAAGAGGTACAAAAGACAGTAGTAACTCTACTGGACCCTACTCGGCCCAGCGTCCTCTGCAGCCGCTGACCCTGGCTACTCAACACCTGGTCCTGGAAAAGGTAACGAGTGTAACACGTCAGCAAAACGCTGAGTAGAGTGGCAACTAAAACTAAAGACAACAGTAAAGTGTACAGTAGCTGTTATGTTCTATTACTTTCTTTATTCACATTTTTCAATTGTCTCACTATTTCATTTATTCCCCAGATCTTTTTCTTGATCTCGAATGTTCCTCGTGGGAACGATCTTGATTGCAGTCTTTTCCAAAAAGTAGAAGTAGCACGTGGTGCTCTCCTGGCCGGAAGAGTCCCCCGTGGTGATCCTACCCTCAGTCAACCACCCCAAGGTCACTGACAGACGTAACGGTGACTACGGCACGCGCGATAAACGCACAGGTAGCTAACCCGTACTGGCACGCGGTCAGTCGTTTCCGTTAACGGGTGCGCCCAAAGCACAGCACGAAACCAGTCCAGGGCAGAGCCCTCTCAGTAATAGGGGTCCAACCCCTCCACAGTAACCAAACCGGGGCCTTGCCCCTCCACAGTCCGCGCACCCTCGCCTGACTACCCTGGTTTGCCCCAGCGGGCCTAACAAGTCGGTGTGGGAGGCTAGCAGAACCCCGGGGCCCGTGGGGTAGCTACTACCTCCCTACACTAGTATCTCTCCTTGGTACTACGTACGCAAGGGCCAGCAAGTCGGTACAGAGTGGCCAGTCCTAACCCCGGGTCCCTGGGGCGGCTGGCTCCGCTCTGCACTAAACAGGGGGGACAGTCGCTCTCCTTGGTACTCCGTACTCAAGGGCCAGCTCACTTCCCCAAAACTATTCCATTCACTTTCCAGGAGTTCTACTCCTACTTCCCCTTAGGGTTCCATCCTTTTTACTCAAACATCCAGGTTTCACTTTCCAGTTTCACATTCTTACAAACCATGTTCTCAACCACGTTATCTATTCACAATAGGCAGCTGTTAATTCAAATTACAGGCAGCTTTATATCTCTTCCCATTTTTCAAGACTGCAGTATTATACATTCCACTTGTTTTCCCATCCTAGGATTCATGCCATATCCTAGGATCTATTATACAATCTAGTTTTCCAGTCCTAGGATTCATGCAACACCTAGGAGCTATCATTCCATCTATTTCTCATTCCTAGGATTCATGCAATGTCCTAGGTTCTATTTATGGTTCCATAATTTAACAGATTTTATTAATAACTTAAAGCCACTCTACCAGGTACAACGGGAGTAATGGGGGCGTGATCGGGAATCCCGCGTGCCTCCGCGACTCCCAAGACTGCAACTGAACGAGGTCCTATCACAAGGATCAAACACAAGGAGAGTCTCAAAACAGTGTATAGCTACTGTAGACGGGTAGAGGAATTAATTCTAAAAATAACGCAACTCGAATCGCGGAAAATGAAACCCGAACGGGCCCTAAACGGGTCGAAAACGACGACACTGTGTAAAATCAGACGTCTGGAACTTCTTCCAGACGTCTTAAAAAGTGGATCAGAGAATTACCTGCTCAGCGTGGTTTCCCAGACGTCCAGAAGTCTGCGGGGACGTCTGGCCTAGCTCCCAGACGTTCGATGGTCACCCCGGACGTCTGGAGGTCGCTCCCGCCGTCTGGTACAACAGCAAGACGTCTGATTCGCGTTGGATGGCGAATCACCGAGCCTGCACACACCCATCTCCCTCCCTCAGTACGGTCAGTTGACAGGAAGGAAGAAGAAGACGGAAAACTCACCTTTCAGACGTCTGGAAGGTCTTCCAGACGTCTCCCTCGCCGTCTGGCTATCAACCCAGACATCTGATTCTGGAAATTTTTCCAGAACAGGGCACCACCCCGCTTCCACTCGCGATGCCGCCTGCGTCGCACCTCGCGCGCCTGCTGCTCAGACCGCAGCAGTCCCCCCCTCCGCGTCGCTCCGCACCCCCTGCGCCCTCCGCCGGCCGGCCCTAGTAGCCCCGGCGAGCTCGCCCGCACGACAGAGCGCCGCTCTCGCACGCAGCACCTCCTCCGCGCTCACTGCAGCCGCCGCTGCCGCCCTCGCGCTCACTCTCGCGCTCTGGCTGAAGGAGAAGAGAAAGGAGATGGTGGTGACGGAGTGAGGGGAGGCGTGCCCTTTTAAGGCCGCGCGGAGAGGAGAGAAGGATTCGCGGCAGGGGAATCTGCAGCCGCAGGAGGAAGGAAAGGCGAATATCCGGTCTGCGCGCTCAGGCGTGCAGACGACTCGCGCGTGTCGAAAATAACGGATTTCCAGACGTCTGGAAGCGATCCCAGACGTCTGGTCAGACGTCTGGACCACCTCCCAGACGTCTTAAAATACGTCTGGGGCACGCGTTCGTTACATATTTATTCATTCATAACAGGCAGCTATTAATTTACAGGCAGCTATTATTTCCTTTCTACTTTTCCAAGACTGCAATATATATATTCCACTAGTTTTCCAGTCCTAGGATTCATGTCGTACCCTAGAATCTATCATTCAATCTAGTTTTCCAGTCCTAGGATTCATGCAATACCCTAGGATCTATCATTCAATCTAGTTTCTCAGTCCTAGGGTTCATGCAATACCCTAGACTCTATTAATTGTTATACAATTGTAACAAATTATGCTAAATAAATTAAAAGCCACTCTACCAGCTACAACGGGAGTACTGGGGGCGTGGTCGGCAATCCCGCGCGCCTCTGCAACCCCCAAGACTGCAATGATACGGGGTCCTAACACAAGGATCAAACACAAGGAGTTTCTCATAACAGTATACAATTACTGTAAACGGGTAGAAGATTTTATTCTAGAAGGAACGCAACTCGAAACGCGGAAAACGGACTCCGAACGGGCCCTAAACGGGTCGAAAACGACGAAATTGTTCAAAATCAGACGTCTGGAACCTCTTCCAAACGTCTTAAAAGGTGGGTCAGATTGTACCTTCTCTCTGTGTAGTCCTTCAGATGTCTAGAAGCCTGCTGGAACGTCTGACCCCGGTTCCCAGACGTCTGATGGTCACCTAGGACATCTGGAAGTCCTCTCCGTCGTCTGGCACTACGGCCAGACGTCCGATTCACGTGGGATGACGAGTCCTCGCGCCCTCCCGAGTAGAACCTACATGCACCCACACTTGCTCTCAGCACGACGAATCGCAGACGAAGGCGCGGCGGACGGCTGCATGGCCGTACACGCGAAAAAGGAAGAAGATAGAAATATTTTACTTGCCAGACGTCTGGACTGTCCTCCAGAAGTCTTCATCGTTGTCTGGTCGTAAGCCCATACGTCTGATTCTGGAAAATTTTCCAAAATCAAAGCCCGACTCGCTCTCCGCCCGCGACGCACGGTCGCGCTGCGCCCCATCCGCCTGTTGCCCGAGCAGCAGCCCCTCCGCGACACTCCACGCCTACTGCTCCCCTGTCGGTCGGCTCTAGCTGCCTCGGCAAGCTCGAGCTCTCACGGTCGAGCATCTTCTTCTTCTTGCAACACCCACCTCCCGCACACTCGCTGCGGCCACTGCTGCCGCCGCTGGCTCGCGCTCTCGCACAGGTAGGGAGAAAGAGAAGAGGAAGGCGGAGGAGATGAGGGTGAGGGAGAGGGCGAGGGCGTCCTTATAAGGCCGCGCGAGGAGAGAGAGAAAAGAGCTGCGCGCCTGCAGGAGGAGAGAGAGAAAAAGAGGGGCGAGAGCGGCGGGTGCAGTCTGCGCGTGCAGGCGCGCAGACGCAACCCCGTACGCCGCAAAAATTGATTACCAGACGTATGGGACACTTCCCAGACATCTTAAAAGCCCATCTGATGCCTCGTTCTTAACATTTAGTATAGTTTAAGTTTTGTTATGGACCACGTGTGATCCCGTGCTTATTACGACAAAAATTTCTAATGCTAGTTAATGGCCGATTTATTTGGTTTTCTCGCTTGCACGGTCTTCAAGATTTCATCTCGTTGGCCCTTTGACGTATCAACGAATGAGAGGTTTCTCTCTTCTGGGAATTTGACTAGTTTCTGATCTTGGAATGCTTCTTTTTCTTTTTCCTTTGTTTCTTATTATATTTTTTCTGTATTTTAACATTCTCCCGTTTCTACAAGGAGTAACCTCCCTATTTTGAGTTGTCATGTTTCTCTTTCTCTCCCTTTCCTTATGAGATCGTGTTCTTCTCTTTTTAATAAAATATTTTATTTCCTAAAATAAAACCTTTCATGTCAAAGATGTTAACAAGTAAGCTTATATATATAAAAAAAAACCATGGCCTATCTATTTTATCTAGAACTCTGAGATCCTATTTGGTAAAGAAAATAAATTCATAGAATAAGTAAAGAAATAAAGAATTAATGAAATAAATGATGAAATAAGTATGTTAATCCGTTTAGATGTTTCGATATATTAAAATTATTTTGTAAAAAAAGTAAATTAATTTATCTTAAATTAAATTCACTTAGATTGATGCAAGTAGAAAACATGTTAAATAATATATTAAATATTTAACATAATGCAAATTCACTTGATCACCAACCAAATATTTACTTAACTCCTACAATGAATGGACTAAAGAAGAACCTTATCTTTATTTCTCAATTTATACAATATCATATAAAAATCAAGTGAGTAGAACTAACAAAAGACTTGTATTCCAAACTTTGTACCACACGTGACAACAAAAGATATGTATGAACAATCGACGAGAGGCGGCAATGTAGTATGGATTATTTATTTATTTATTTTTCGTTTTGACTTTTGCAGCATGTGAACGCCCATGTGATTTTCCGTTTTTTTCGACCATTCCGGCAGATTAACGTCTGTGTGAAATTGGGTGACATCGGCAGTGTTGATCACGCTGTTCCCACGGTTTCACGTGCTGTTGCTTTACTTCTTTCTACTTTCCTATGATTTTATATACTGTTGCTTCTTTTTTTTTATTTTGTATATTTGTATTTTTTTATTTTCCCCTCTTCTTCTATTTCTCCTTTTTCGTTTATTTTCTTTTGTTTATCCACTTTGCTATTCTTTTGCATGTAGGATGGAAACAAACGCCCATATGATTTTCCTTTATTTTTTTACCTTTCCGACAGATCAACGTCTGTGTGAAATTGGGTGACATCGGCACTGTTGATTACGCTGTTCCCACGATTTCATGTGCTGTTGCTTTTTCTTTTTTAACTTCCCTATGATTTTGTATAGTGTTGGTTTATTTTTTTTTTATTTTTTATATTTTCCCCTCTTTTTTTATTTCTCTTTTCACGTTTATTTTCTTCCGTTCGTCCATTTGTTATTCTTTTATAAATAGAATATAAATAATGTATTTAAAGAGGAAATTAATTTTACATCTTTCTCTTTTATCTTTCTTCGGGGATTCTTCCTTTTTCGTTGGGTGGGAGTTCTTGGAAAAATTTAAGAGAATTCAATGGAGTTGTTCTTTAGTAGTTATTTATCATTTTTTTTATTTTTCTACTACTTAATTATGTCAAAAGAGATGGTGGACATCAAAGATATATGGATGGAAAATCAAAATACATCGATTGATAATTTTTAATTGAAGTGTTCTGATTTTTCACCTAAAAAATCAAAATACATCAATTGACGTTAGTGAAAAATCAAAATATATCGATTAAAAATTAAAATGCGTAAAAGTACACATCGTGTATTTTGATTTTTCATTAATATAATAAGTGATTTCTCACTT
This sequence comes from Thalassia testudinum, assembly GCA_037157565.1. Taxonomy (NCBI): domain Eukaryota; kingdom Viridiplantae; phylum Streptophyta; class Magnoliopsida; order Alismatales; family Hydrocharitaceae; genus Thalassia; species Thalassia testudinum. Next base: position 11,875,016 of record JAZHRO010000077.1, on the reverse strand, counting down.
AAACAGTGAAAAACAAAAATATACCAGTTGAAATTACCATACATTTCAATGTAGGTTTCTTTACTCTCTTTTTTACTTATATTTTTGTGTTTTAATTATTTTTTTAATAATAAAATTTTAATTTTTATGCTAATATTACTTAAATAACACTTCTTTCTAATATTTTAAATACTTTCAAACAATGCCAAATAAAGTATTAGGTGTAAAAATTCTTTCTATATCATTAGAATTATCAATGGGATCCTTTCAAATATGTTACATATTTTCATGTATGTGTTTAAGTATTTCCTATGGAGTCAAATGAGTCTCAAGATAGACTCATCTTGATAAGCAAATCTAGCCTGAAATTTGGTTTAATTTCAACTTGTTATCTCAGAAGGTCATATATATTTATGGGCTCTTAATGAGTCGTTCTTTAAACCGAGCTCACTGAAGCTTAGTTTGTTTTTTTTCTGGAGAAAGAAGCCCAGTTTGTTTTTTAGCCTTCGCTTTATCATTTCTATAAGGAAAATCAGTCTTTTACATAGATGCTCATGTGAACATTTAATTTTAAAAATACCTTGCGGTTTTTCAAATTTATGCAGATGTCTAGCAAATTTTTATTCCTGTGCACATACCCCGTCTGTCATTTTACCCATAAAGTTAAATCATGGTATGAGTTAATCTCAATTTTTGTTACTCGATCTAAGAATCCAACTCCAATCAAAATCAAGAAATTTCTTGTAATTTTTCATTGCTGTACAGATACCCCGTCTGTCGTGCTTTAACCATAAAGTTAAATCATGATATGAGTTAATCTCAATTTTTGTTACTCAACGAAAGTCAATCTAAGAATCCAACTCCAATCAAAATAAAAAAATTAAAGAAGAAAGGAAAAACAAAAAAAATCTGCCTTTGTAGTTTGCCCCTATTTCTTCATTTTTTCCATTTTGCAGCTCCCTTCCCACTAGTGACTACCTGCAGCGATTGGCCCTGCCTTCTCCCATAAATGCAGGTCGATAGCCACTGAGCACATGTTGCATTAAAAGAAAGATGAACCTTTGGGAACTTCAACTTAATTAAGTTGACATTCATATAGATGTCATTGACCTTTTAAGGATACATGTGAAAACGAAAAGGTTTCCCACAACTCTCCTCTCTCCCTAGGAGGTATAGAATGTTCCTCTTTCTGCTTACCTCTTGATTCACGCATGCGGTTTCGTGTAGCGGAATCAAACAAGGATGGTGACAGGTGAGTGTTGTCCTGGTTAACTCAAATAATTCGTCCAAATCTTTAAAATTAAGTTATTTGATTTTGATTATTTGAGTTATGGGTTATATAAGAGTTAAATTATAAAATTTAAAGGTGGTTAATGAGCCTACCATATGCAATTCAAAATCACTCAAGTACCCTGAACTACTGGATTGTGTGACCCATGGGTCATAATGACTCATCCAAGTCAAATCTAAATGTATCGGTAAATTGATTTGTAGATAATATTGACATATTTTTGAAAAAAAAATTTCTTGTAATTACCGATGATATTTAAATTTTTATATGATCGACGAAATATTTAGTCGTTATTATATTACGAAATATTTCATACTAAAAAAGAGTAATTTCTTTTTTATAAATATGTATAAAATTTAAATTTCAACTCATCTAGATCAATCCAATTCTGACTTGATCTAACTTAAATCTAATCTAATTTGTTTGGGTTATGACTAACTATTTTATTAACCCAAATTGAATATAACCTAAATTAAACAATCCAAATCCACCCAAATCGATTGAACGGTCACTCCTAATGGTGTTTGAAGTGTTCAAAATCCCTGCAGGGAGAAGTAGGTTCATCTTCAACACTTTTTTCAACCGCCATTTGCTGCGAGTTATCACTTGTGTTGGGAGGTTCAACTAGACACAGACCAGGTCAACCACATGTTGCCATTAAACCCACGATACTAATCACAAATGTATTATATTTATCCTGGAATTTCGTGATTATTTTCCCTTGCTTGATTTGATTTGGACAAGTGTCGAGATTGTTTTAGCAAAGCAGGCTTCTACGTTGACTTACTGCATGCATGTGCTTCTGTAAGTAAGCTTCCGTGAAAGTTGCAAAAAATGAAATTGCAGGGAAATATTTGCGTAATCTCATGAAGGAAGGTTTCATGGAAAAAATATATTGAAGCTTTTATGTAAGACGTCCAAAACCAGCCAATACACTTTCCGTACGTTTTGGATATTATTACTGGTTTTATAGATCGTATGTAAAACCGAATACATTGGAAGGCCTGCTTGCAATCTATATACATAAACATATTAAGCAACGACACCGAGAAAAGATTCAAACTCCATCCTCTGTTCTCCACTCCAACATGTATAATCTCATGCCATGACTATAAAGCGGAAATTGGGTTGATCATCGTGAACGGTTGGTATTCGATGGGCTTTCGGCACTGTTAGTAGGGCTAATCTCATTGTTTGTGGTAATGGTGTTGGCAGTATCTACCACCGACAATCCAGTTGCAGTTCATTGCTTTGTGGAAAAATCTTGCTTGCGGCATTTTGTTTATCACTTCTGCTCATCACATTGTTCATTAGGACTTTTGCAATGTACAGCTTAATCTTAGAGCTTCCAGCCAACTGAATTTTTTTTTTTTTTTTTGGTTCTATTAATCACTCGTCGCGCTCTATCCTAAACACATTTCTTAAAAGGTCGGCATGTAATATTTGAGTGTGGTCTTAGGATCTGTTAGTGAACGTTAATCGCGTAGCTTAGGTAGGACAACAGTGCTGAATGCTTATATCGGACGGTACCACAAGGGAGCTTTTGAATCTCTGACTCTAGGAACAAGTTATGTGGTGTGTCCTCGATCAGTTGCGAAACTAAGGTAACTGCGTGCTAATATGGACAGCCTGATCACTTCGTGCAAGCTAAGGGGTAAACCTAACACGAAGGCAAGCGATTACCCTTATCTAGATGATGCATGGTCTGGATAATTAATCATGGACACACGTGATGTGTGCCTAAGCTGCTGTGCTATTGAGATGCGCACATTTGACCTGTTGAAGTATGAGCTAAACATACATAGCATTGTGTATCATTAGACTTGATGAAGTCTGAATTATGATCAACATAGAAAACGTGTGCACGAAACATGAAGAGCAAGGACGCATTGAGGAGAACCATCCATGAACTCATCTGCATTGCCAATGGCCAGCCACAGCATGAGTAGTATACTGTGTTTTCCTTCTTAGTTTGTGATCTCCTGTAATGTAACAGCTTCAATTGATACAAAAACTCATCGTTAATGCAAGCTTGCTGTTACCAGTAGACTGTAAACTCAACAATGCGGAAGGTGGAGTTTTATTCCTCGGTGCCAATTAATGGCAATCAAACTTGACAAGGATTTAACCCACTTGAATGGCCTGATGGTTGAGAATGTGGTCTTCTATCAAAAAAATCAGGATTTAAATCTTACCTTACTCAAAAGAAAACAAAAACAAAAAAAATAGCTTAGCAAGGATTTGAGGACACTACCATAGAGCCAAAGCCAGGACACGTTCTATGGTGCATTAAAAACCTTGAGAATCTCAACGTGAAGCGAAGTGACTTGGATTGCAGATAGGTTTGAAGATGTTGACTTTGCCTTCAGCTGCAATCACATTTTGTTGCTTTTAATTGTCTCGATCTAAGACAACCGTGTCTTTCTGCTTCAACCGTACGTGTATATGCGCACGAACTAGTGTGTAATGCCGTTCAGTTGAAAGCTTCATACCTATACGTTGAACACCGTATGTCTCGGATCAACCTGACCATGCCATGTACTGCAATACTCGCGGCAATAGGTTTCCTTCGTGGAATTCCAATTTTCCAAGGCATTTTTGCAATGCGAAGGTGGATCTAAGGTGGAATGATGGTGAATTGTCCCTTTTTTCCCCTTCTGTTTCAGGTCTTGCATCACAAGGGAACCGAGCGATCTAGAAGTTTACGTACGTCCGTAGATGCAAGACCCAGCACCGTGGATGTTGGTTGCTGGTGACACCACCATAGGGATCGCCCTCAATACCCACACGCCCATGGCCGGTAACGGGTCCGTTGGCTTCTTCATTGGCTGCGATTGCTGAGGACCATACCCTTGTGCACTACGAAGGCTAAGATCCGATTCCAATAAATTCTCTGGGAAACTAACTGTTTAACTACTGGGAAGGCTAAGATCTTATTCAAATAAATTGTACCCTTTAACTACTACACCATTTAAATGGTTTCCATAAGAACAAACTTTGTTATGATGTCGTACAAGACGAGGCATCAACATTACACAACAAGCATTCATGGTGTTGAATTTGCCTATTTCAACCACTGTAATTAACGTATCACATTCACGCCTACTCCTCCTCGGCACACGAACAATTTAGCTCCATCGGAATGGTACTCAAGATCCCCTCTATTCAACTGTCCCAAATGAAATGAATGTCAATGTGTACTAATAGATGTACGAATGGGAGTACGGAATTAATGGAATGCCTTCCTCAAATATCTTAAAATCTTTTCGAATCACTTCCAAGCTAATATCAAGACCCAAAAGAAACATGGGCACTGCTTAAATTGGAGATTGCAACACTAGGGGTTTAAATGCAAGTTTGCAAGGCATAAGTAACACGGTCATCAGAAGAAGAAAATCCGTCAAGCATTAGATATTCCACAAATGAGTCTTCTTTATGGCCATAAATAAAGTTGCCTCGGCATAACCAAGAAAGACACGATGAAATCATTCAGCAATTTTATAGGTAACTGCCAAAGATAAAATTCGTCCTTTTGCAAAAATACTATGTATACCCACATGTAAATCAAGATTGACACCTTCCACAAAGATTTAGTAAATAACGATAGAAGCTGAACAAATATAAAAATGATTTTCCTTACAACTGGAAGTCCCTTTGAGTTGTAGCAAATGATCATGCAGTATGTTGCTTCCATAAGATTTCCTATCGATACAAGGAGATTTAATTACGATTTTCCAGTCAATACAAGCAAATCTGATTACCTGGAAAGTCCAGGAAAAAAGACATAATTTGTAAAATTGCTCTTTCTGTTACCACGAGGAAAATCGCCTATAAGCTGCTCTCTATGTGAAACTGATGTTTTTTGTTGAAGCCTCTGTTAGTTCGATGTGTGGCTTTCCATCAACAAAGAATCCGTGTCTACCATCTCTAAAGCTCGTCAAGGTAAGAATGCCTTGAGAGAAGATATCAATCTAGGTCCCAGCATCAAGATGAAAGCAAAAGCAGAGCCAAAGAGCATCTTTACTGCATACTGGAGAGGATCAAGGTCAGTCACTGAAGGTCTGCTTCTCGCAGGAACCAGTGCGTTAGCATTTGGAAGAGCCTCTGTCACGGCATCCGCAAGGTCTGAGATGAATGATGAGGTGCATCCCAAAGCAGGCACCCTACCCCAGTTCTCGATGCCTGATTCTAGAGCCAGATGCTTGTACTCCATGTCAATCTCCTCTAGAGTCTCAATGTGCTCACTCACGAAGCTGCACATAGAATTGGACAAGAGAAATGAGACCAGTGCGCAAGAAGAAAATATTGGTACCAAGGCATTGGTATTATGCATTTAATGTAGGACACTGAATTCAACAAAAGCAAAAGGAGCATTGTCGTTTAAATGAAGTAGTATATGGATGCTGACAAAGTTGAAGACGTGATGAAGAGTAAGTTACATGCAAGTTTAATTGAGATGCTTGTTAGGGTCTACATCTTAAATTATAGGTGCATGAAGCAAAATGAATGGCATCAAATGCAAGTAGAGCAATATGACAGGGCATACCTTACAGGTACAGCCAGAAGGCTCTTCACACCTTTTTGTCCAAGTTCTACAAGAACCTCATCCGTATAGGGTTTCAGCCACTGAACAGGTCCAACTCGACTCTTTGGAGAGGAAAAAGTTTCAGTAACTACTAATTCTTGAAGTGCAAACAGTTGTATGACCGAAAGAATAACAGCCATGAGTTGCAAGTCATCAATCATATGTTTACCTGGTAAGCAAGAGTATGTGCGTTTTGAACACCCCTGGATTTAAGTTCTTCCATGATTAAGAAAGTGCATTCTTCCATCTGGTCTCTGTAAGGATCTCCCGCCTCCTCAACATAACTAACAGGTACACCATGTGCACTGAAGAATATCATTACCTGCCAATTGTTTCATGCATTAGTTTCACATTGAACAGTCAGATTACCTAGGTTTTATCACCAAATAGACAAACAATATCATAATTACTAATGACCTCCCAAACAAACAAATTATTATTGGCTGCACTCAGTGAACAAATTTAATTGTGTGCATCTAGCTAGCTTCCAATGAGAAGTTACATTTCAGCCCAAGAAACAAGATCATATTACATGAATCTCATAGAAAACTTTTCATGTTTTATGAAGCAACGGTCTTCCTTACCATAAATGGGCATATGTAAATAGCATCAACTCTCATTCAGAAACTTGTCACGTAAGATGCATGTTTATTCTAACTACGATCTTGCAGGTTGCAAAAAATAATCAAATCTTATAATTGGCGGAAAGGTAAAATCGATGTAATTTAGTTTCTCCATCATAGCTGAACCACCATCCATGAAAAGCCGTTATAAACACATCTCATTTCTACCATCAGTGTACAGAAGGTGATATATCCTTCCAACATGCACTGGCAAAACTCCCATACTTATCCCTCACTTCAATTGCCAACATTACACTTAAATGATTGAAGGAATTAGACCAAGAACAAAATCTCCAAGGAAACCTAATAGGATTTTAGATTGTAGACAATGTGTAACATCATCTATGCTCAAGTTATTAAACAAACATGCTTCATAGATGGTAGAATGTTCTCACAAAGAAGCAGGGTTACCTCTTCAGGTTTGGAGAATTTAGTAAGCTCTTTCTCTATTAAATCTGCCATGGATTTAATATATCCTTGTCGATTATACCATGATTCTATTATTGAGACGGGCAGTCTTGCAAGATGTGAGTCCTTCCTATTATAGAGGGAAACAATTAACATCAGCAAAGTCTGCCAAGGAAAAAAAAAGAAGCAATTAACATTTTACAAAGTCTAGAGGAAGGCATGAGGGAGAATCACCAGAAGATTTCCCGGAGAACACGAATGCTTGATCCACTTGTGGATATAGAATATTGAGGATAAAGGGGTAAAACCACAAGTTTAGTGACCCTATCCCTTTTGATCTGTCAAGAAATATGCAACAGTCAATCAGAATCCTTCGTTGTAACAAGAACTTGAGGGAACATATCGGAGAAATGATTTGCTTTTTATAAGTTATTATAAAGTTGCTCTTCTAGCCTTTATAACATTAATTCTAGAATTAGAATATGGTAGTGATTTTTCAAGAACCATTGTTACAGATCATGACAAACCAAAGAATATAACATGCTTGTAGAAGCAGCTTATCACCTCCATTTATACAGAATGAGTGTGAAAAATCTATAAGAACAATAAGCAATGGCATGTTTTACGCAGATATGAATTTTGTATGGAATGCATAGATCCCAAGATTAATGTGAACAAATAAGATCTAGAAAACAACATAGGCTGATATATCATAAAAAAGTCATTAGCCAATGTGCAATGTGCATAAGATTTAAAATGCAGGAGAGTAAAAGCTACAAGACAATAAAGAAAAACATGCTGCAAGTTCCAATTTGGGGGTGGGATAGCCACCGCAGGATAGCCTTTTTCTTTCTGAGAGGTTGTAGGCACTCAGAAAAAAAGAGACTAGGGTGGTTAAAATGGTGTAATGCCATTCACAAGGTGCTGGTGTTTTACTTGTTATGTAATGAACAGGCAGAGTGGCAGGAAGAACATCAGATACTCAAAGGAGAAAAAGATTGCTCTGCAATTCATGCATACACTCCCAAGCAAAGCTAAATTAGCTTCACAGAAAAGTCATATGTAACATTAAGGATGGAATACCTGCAACAACATAAATTACTTACCTGCTGAATGGCTTCCTCAGTGAAAGGATGCCAATAGCGCATTCCTACGTACACATTTGCCCGTAGATTCTTTCCTTTGAGTGCATCCTGAAGTGCATGTGCCTGAGATGGATACAATTTAAATTAGAGGTGTTGATAAGTTTGTTCATCATTTTTCATGTTTTAATCCACGTGTGTCAAATTTGGCGCTTGTGCAGCGCAGTACATGTACTAGATTAGTTCTTTCATGAAGTTACAAGTAAATGACATTGCATTATAGGACCTGAATTTCATTTTAGTTGGAAATCATACCCCCTCCATGCAGTGAGTGAAGAAATTAAATCAACTCCATAAAAAAGGACCAAAAGTTGGACCTCTTCAACCGAGGAGGCAGGAGTGCAATGATCAAATGTAGATTGAACGAGTCTCCTTAATCTTTGAATATCTATCAAACAACTAGACCTCAAACATTCACAAAGACATAATCCCCCACCCCATACTCCCCTTACTAGGGACTCCTATGTTGTAGATAACCCATCTTACTTTAACTTATTGCTATGCACGAGTAAATAGGCTATGCACACTTGCAATGTAGAATTTGGGGGAAAACATATCAGTTTAAAAGAAAATAATGAAAAAGGAACCTGCTCAGTTGTAATCTTCCTCAATGGTGACCCACCCCCTATTGCAGCATAACCTTCTTTACTTTTTGGAGCTCTAAGAATTGAAATAAGCTGGGCCAATGGTTGCTGAAGAAACCGAAACAACCTTGGTAGTCTGATTATATCCTGTAGAAACGATAAAAGCATTCCAACAGTCTTAAGTTTTGTGTACCATAGAGCCCCGTGATCACAAATTATTGACAGAGAATAAAATGGGTAAATACCACTTGCAATTATATTGACAAGAAACATACAACATTTACATATGAAACTTGTGAAGAACTGAACTTAAGATAAAATAATAATTATAATAAATAAATAATAGGTAAGTTCTATTATTAATCCTATCTCTAAAATCCTCATCTGCATAACTGAGGAAATACTTACTGGGTCTGCAAATAAATTGTATAGGAAAGGTTGGACATCATGAAGTGTCTCTGGGCCACCTAAGTTCAATAGCAGCACCCCAACCTTATCCTCTGTCACATGTTGATATGGTATATCAAAAGCAGATCCTTCATAAGTGCATACTCCAGCAGAAGAACATGTTTTTCCAAGTGGTTCTCTCTTGCAAATAGGCAGCCCTAAGGACATTCCTGGATCCCCATTTTTTAGACTCGAGGCAGGAGAGCAATGCTCCAGAGACTGCGGAAATCCGCATATCTCTTTTGATGAACCAAATGATAAATTATTACTTGATGAGGGCCCAGCACACGACCTGGCAGGATTAAACAGAAACCCATTAAATGCTGAATAGTTTGCTAATCACAAGATCAAAACTAGGCTGCATAAAACAAATAGTTTCTATAGGTGTAACTGTTGAGAAAATCTAATTAAAAGATGGTCCCATGTAAGCAGCTTACAAAAAAGATCGCTTAGCCCTGGCAAAACGATGAGCTGAGAGTTGTGTGTATGTTGACCCAAGACCAACGGCTTCCATGGGACTCAAAGAAAATTCAAACTTCTGACCTGTAATTGTGGAAGACCGTGAAGGAGAGCAATGCAATCAGATAAAAGAAAATGAACAAAATCGAGTGGCTGGCAAGTTTCATTAATGTGACGGAAATGAGTTCTCAATACACAATAGGTGTGTCTGGTAGCTGTATATAGGGCTGAGTGTATATTACTGAAATAATGGTTAAAAAATCAAGCAGTTTCATATTCTAATAAATGCTTCCACTACCTCCAAATCAGATATGCATATCATGTTTTGAGCATGTTTGGGTCCAATCCTAACTTAAGAAATGTCTTTGCTCAACAGTATTAGCACATGCACGCTTCCGAGAATCATCTAAAACTGCATATCATTCAAACAGCTATGGAGTAATGAAAGTATTCAGCAGGAAGAGAGTGAAGATTCAACACAGAGATGTGGTTAGAAGATAAAGCAGTAAAAGTAAACTTTGTTGACCACCATAAACAACTTAGCAGCACCTAAACACCCATCCTACAAACACGATCATATTCTATTATTTATTAGGAAATACACAGAGGTCATCGAAACACGATAAACGATAGAGGAACAAACGAAAGTATAATTCCTTTTTTTTTATTATTTTGAGAAGGTAAGTGTGGTGGGCATGGGATTTGATCTCATAACCTCTTGGATGAGATCGAGGTGCTCAACCACTGAGCCAACCCCTTCGAAGGCAAGCAAAACTATAATTCTCCTACGAAGAACAAGCGTTACGCTATCAAATAACAAGCTCTTTTCTTAGGGCACGCTTCTTTTCGGGATAGGATATAGTCTAGCCCACACCGACACATCAAACAACTGCTTTACTCATTGAACGCACCATCACCATCGCGACATCGCGTTTCCGAACACAACGGATCCAGGCGGGATCGCATGCGCTGAAAACCGATCGTCCCCGAAACCCCAACCACAGATTCCAGCGTGGTGACGGGGACGATCGAGGGAATCCATTTCATCGATTCTTAATTTCACCACACCAATGGCGGTTTAAGTTAAGACAAAAGCGGAAACGCGAGATCGGATCGTCGGAAACGGGATCGGTCATAGTAAGCTTCCCCATATTTCGCGGATCGGGTAGGGAAAGCTGGGGCTAAGGGAAGGTGAACAGTACCTGATCGCTACCAGAAGACCTGCTGCTGCTGCTGCTGCTGAGAGAGGAATGGCGATATAAGGGGAGAGGAGAAGAAGGAGGTGGGGAATGGTTGGTTTGAGGTCAAGATGTGGAAAAAAAGGGGCGGTTAGGTGAGAGTGTTTAGGTGACGGCGTAGAGTGGAGAAGAGGAGTGGAAGGTTCTTTCTTTTCCTCTCTTTCTTTCCGTTGCGTTCGTGTAGAGTCCATGCAACGTCGCGGTCTCGAAGGGGATGGGTTGAAGGTCGGAGGGGAAAGAAACGAACGCGTCGACGAGGAACCTAGAACTGTACTGCGCGGCGGAAAAATGGGAACCCGTTCGTAACTCGATTCTCCTCCGTTTTTGCCAAGCGTGGTTGGTGACTTTCCCGACACGGCGTGGACGTGCCAGAATTCGTCGCGGCCCGCTACGTTGGAGCCCCCAAGTCCACACGGTGATGAGCCTTTTTTTTTTTTTTTGTTTCCTCTCCCTTATTTGGCAATGGATGGCTAAATTATTTGGTAACATAAATGGAATAAGGTGCCCCCATTCTGGCAACGTTAGTAAGAAAACTTACGTTGGTTGAAAATTAAGTATATTAAAATAAATTGATTGAAAATAATCTTTAATTGATTAAAAATTAAAATATATTCATTTAAAATTAAAATATGTCAATTAAAAATAAAGATATATTGATATATTTAATTTTTTTTGTTAATAATAAATAAATTTTTACTTGTAACATGAACTTTTATTTATAAATAATTACTTTTCATATATATGAAATATACTTTTCACCGAAAAAATAATAAAATACATCGCTTAAAATTAACTCTTTCACCTTATATCTTACGCTTTGTTTATTTTTTCTCATATAAATAATAGGATTAAGTATGATAAATAAATTTATTTTTAAGTTATTATTGTTTGATTTAAAATTACTTCACTTGTGAGATGAGTAAATAGATCCAACGCTTTGTAACTCAAAAACTAGTAGATGCGCTCGTTGTCTATTTGCATCCACGGAATTTGTGCACAAATGAGGTTAGCACACCGCCATAAGCTAGATTGAAGGTGTAACACCTCTAAATCCCTACGGAACTAATTTTGCGTCCATTGGTCTATTGGGAGGATACAGGTATGATTTCATATCTATTTTATAAATAAATATAGAATACGATGTAAAATTTCGCGTCGTAAACATAAATATATGTATCTGTAGAATTCTTCGGAATGGTGCCAAGTGATTTTAAAGGCTGACAAGTAGCAATTCCGTATAAGTACTTTAGGTTTTTGGTTGGGTATCAAGCTCAATCTCAAAAAGTAATCATTTTTTACTACTCAGCTCAATATATGATTTCGGTGTCAAAATGAGAATGACGCAAACATTTTTCATAGCGTAATATCAGAAACCACCCACTGAGGCACGGTCTGTGAGCTCCAGCCAACGAACGTAAGCAGACTCTCACTCGGATTCTCGTGTTCCGTACTCCACAAGTTCTTTCGAGATAAAATATTATAAAAATAAGTTAAAATAAAATAAATGAAGGTATTATTTATTTGAGAAGTAAAATAAGAATAAAATAAAATAAAATAAAATAAAGATAAAATGATTGATATAGTAATATAATATTAGTAAATATTTACTTAATAATATAAATAAGAGTAAAGATTATTAGTGGATATTTATTTAATATTAAATATGAAAATAGATAATATGATTGGATATTTAATTTATAGTAAAAATAAGAGTGAAGATTATTATAATTTGATTAATTAAAAATAATTGTGTGAAAATTTATTTCAAAATATTTTGAAAGAATTCAACAAAAATCTCAGGAAAAAAACCTCCCAAACTCCACCATCAAATGGTGTAAAAGACATGGATGACTAAACGGTGTAAAAGACACGAGTTCACGCGTTGTAGGCAGCAGACGTGACAATATCCTTAGCCAAAAGAAAAGGCATACAAAGGATTAATAGAAGGCATCTGTTGCCAGAAAAGAAACAAAAGATAAGCACACATCTTCGAAAAAAAAACAAACAGGGTAAACACCTGCTTCTTAGCCGCGATAAAAGGTTCTAGCTTTACTCAAAGCTCCATATAATCTCAATTTGATCAGAAGGCATCTCGTAACAAATTACTTGACCACAAGAATATCAAAAAACGTGCTGCTACAGAGTGCCCATGACACCAGTTTATTCATGTTCAAGGACTAACAATTTAAAATATTACATGACACCAGTTTCAACAACATAAGCGAGAGAGAACATCACAAAGGGCAATAGTAAGTATCTTTGGAACATTAAAACAGTCAGAATTCATAAGGACTTATCAGCCTATTGAGTTTTTATTTACTTTTCTGCAATGGGCACAGGAGCAGATAACAATAGCCAGCGATACCAAAGAGATAATAAGGCATCTACTTGATCCACCAAAGATGGAAGTCCTTTCGCCTATTAATCTTCTTTTGGAGCTGAAGAACGCCATAAAGTAAAGCTTCTGCAGTTGGAGGGCAGCCAGGAACATATATGTCAACTGGAACTATGCGATCACAGCCTCTCACCACAGAATACGAGTAGTGATAGTAGCCACCACCATTGGCGCAGCTGCCCATGGAGATGACCCACCTTGGTTCTGGCATCTGGTCATAAACCCTGTTCAAGAAACAATGCAGAGATCAGGAATATGTGTTGTGATTTTGGAAGTAGAAATATCACAAGTTCATGAAGGTTCCAGCAAGGCTTCCAAGGAATGACTGTTAACTTGACTCACAGTTGATTAGAAATCTATGGAGGACAAATCACAAGAAAAAAGCTTAATAAAAAGTGCAAGTGCTTGGCCGAAGGCAAAACAAAATAGAACCTCCAACAAAAGTAATGGTCTAATTGACAAATACCAAGATACAGCAATGTATAAATGTTATAACCTTTTATCAAGGAGGAATAAAAATTTTCCCAAAGACCCGATCTGTGGGACAGGTTTCAGTATGGCACCTAAAGTTTATAAGAATGAAACAAGATAGGATCATGGTAAAAGAATTGCAATATTATTCAAAGAATAGCAAATTAATAAGATAGACCTCCAGAAACAGGAGTTGAGTTCGAACCCCGGAAATTGGTCAGAATCCTTTTTTTTTTTTTGTTGAAAAGAGGTATTGGTCAGAATCTTTGTCTGGAGTTTTCTAGAAAGGTAATCTTCATCTAAAAGTTTAGTGTAAAAAAAAGAAAAAAAAATCCAAAACTTTGATTTTTCCAACTCCCCAAACTTAAAAGGAGCAGTCTTTGATTGTGTATTTTTCCATTGAAACATGGTTGCCGTGATCAAACACACCAAACAGGTACCAAACTGGTTGAAATTAAGTAAGACCAACATAGAATTTATATGTAAAATTTGCACTGAAGTTGATCTCTCTATATTCTGCTAACGTCCGTGCTTTCATTTTTCTTTAGTGGAGGTTTCCCAAGGTCCAATTTATTGGTCACATAGCCAAATTAGAATGGCAAACCTTAGTCAAGCTATCAGCCTTCCAAGGGAAACATTGGAAGCTAACAATGAGAAGGTTATTTTTGAACTTAAACTAGATGTGTCTCGAGCCAAGACTCCGGTGTTCCCGTCTTTCTTTTATTGCTCAAGAATAGTTCAATCTAACAACACTGGGAAAATAACAATCCGAACTATTCTGAGAAATGGATTCATTACTGCTCAAAGTCAAAAAGGGCATGCTGGCAGCAAGTCCAAACTTTCCAAATGCATGATGGTTATAAACCAACAACATGGCCAAAAACTTAATACTTCAGGATTTAATTGCAATGTTAAATTCTTTTAACTTTTTTTGAGAATCATTTGCAACATTGAATTCTATAGCCTGAATAAAGAACCTATCAATAGTTCAAGTAGTATCTTTTGCTCTTATCGCTATATCATCTCTAAGACCAGCTTTTTCCATGTGTGGATCAATATGCATGTGATGGGTGATGTTGGAATGAGGCATGTTGGAACTTTTTGCTATCAGGTCTGCAGAATCCCAATGGATCATATGTACCTTTATGGCTGTGCAGATTGCATGGTAATGGGTGAAAACATTGGCAAAAGAGAGCAGGGTTGTATGGCAAAGACGGCTCCAGGAAGCAGATTGGTTCATCTGCAAACGATTTTCTCTAGATAACCTCATTTCTATTTCTTGTGTGCCAAAATGGACGTAAAGCGGATAATAATGAATTGAAAGGGGAGTAATTTGCAGTGTGTGTATGGAGGGTGGGGATGGCAAGCTTGGTATTTGCAAAGCCCATAGATAAAGATTTGGGAAGTATACAGCAGCCAAAAGTTGCTAGCGTGATGGTCAAAGATAATATGCTGTTCTGGACGGCTTTGGCAATTATGAAGATTAAGACATCCAAATGGCTTTTGCAAAAGAGCAGGGCTGTTGAAATCTGTAAGATTTAGATGGTCCCAGGCCAGATGGTATTTGGTGTATGTTTTGGGCTGACTCAACATTTGTTTCTCATATGCCTTCTTTCTCTGGAGTTTTGTCAACAGGATTCAATCTCAGAATGGTTAAATAGGCTGGCAGAGTTTTATTCTGGGTTAAGACTTAAGAGAACAAGGACTGTCATTTCTCTGTTGTGGAGTTTGCTTGTAGAAGGATTGTGTGGAGCGTTGTTCAAGGCATTGTTTTACAGTACTTATGACTGGGCGTTTGATCTGTCATTACATAACACATTCTTTCGTTGACAAATTCATCTTTTGAAAAGAAAGTAGTGACCACTGACTTTTCTTTGTTTCTAAATGTGATCTCATGTATACGACAGACTCGGCTGCCCTTACCTTTTGCTTTGCCCAGGATATTTGCGTCCAAGTAACTATGGATTCCCTGTTTGCTGCAAGCCCCTTGCTCCCATCTCCCATCAAAAGCAGCTGTTCTCCAATGTCTGTTTAGCAGATCTCCTGCTAACCCAAATGAGCATTCAAATACCTGCTATACATTCATCCATGAGGATATACTGATGTGTTGAAGACCACATTCACCAGTGTTCCCCCTTGCAAGTAGGACATGTCTTGTTTAGGCAAAACTTTGGAAATTATGCTGTTATTCCCATGTATTTTAGCTATTCTATCACCCCACACTGATTTCACTTTCTATATACGAGTCATTTCTAAATTATAGGTTGTCTCCATCTGACATTTATAACTCAGCCCCTTCCACCTATAGGTCATTTTACAGAAGTTTCTTTCACAGTGGAATCAAATATATTTTGCCGCTCTTCTTGCCTGAGGATCACCCCTATCTTCATGCCGTCACACCTCTCCAATGGCCTCTAAAGATCAAACCAAAACCTCCTTCTCCATAGCTGCAGATCAAGCGAAAGAGGTTCTACGTTCATGGTGGATATGCCAAAAAAAAAAGGACATGTGGGCTTGTAGGATCCGTTTCCCAAAACTTCTGAACTTGTATTCCCATCTTGAAGACCTGAACCAAATTCCAATCTGTTAATTAGAACTGCAAGCCAATGGAAGCAACATTGAATGCTCGGATATTGAATGATTGCAGCCCCATCTCATAGCCCAAGGGGAAAGCAAAAAATCCGGCTGCTTTCATTTTGAGGAAGTCCACAGCAGAGGAAAGGATTATAGGTGCTTGCAAGGGAACATTTTCCTTCATCAAGTATCTTCAATGTAGGAGTTCACACACGCTGACAACTACAAGCTCCTCTAGATAAAGGGAGGAATAATAGAGACCAGCCTCAAGAAGTGAGAGGCGAGACCTCAGTATGGTGTCAAAATCAGATCACTATGAAAAGCTTGCAACAAAGACCTCAACATCTTATCCATGAAAATACACATTCAATGCCTCATCACCAACATGAAACTGGAAAGAGTTAGAGATTTGGTATTCAGGGGGAATTGCCTGTGGGTCCAATATTATCAATCTCCAAAGAGGCCTTGCCTTTTCAAGAAACATTCTCCCTATTAACTACACAGTACTTTCCAGCCAGAGGATCACTGACCTCAAGTGATCCTCCTTTTTACTTATCACATAAAAAATAATAAAATAATAAAATAATAAAATAAAGTACTCTCCATCTTGTGCCACTTCTGCTTTTATTCTCAGGAAACTCCATTTCAATATTCAGATTTTGAAAATTGCTACTTTTCCTGACATGTTTTGCCATCAGGCCTTCTCTCTGCTGGAGACAACTTCTGGCAACCATTGTAACCAAAACCTATAACAAAGAATCAACAGCTGCTTGAGAGATTTAGTCGAAATCTAGAGATAAGCAGATCCCTTTTCTGACACCAATCAAGACAGAATTCTTTGAACCTTGAGGCCTCATTTGGTAAGTGAAATTATTAGGAGGAATAAAAATTATAAGTAAGGGGAATGGAGGCATTAAGGGGTTTTGGTGTTTGGTTGGATTTGTCGTCTTATCAAAGGAATTAGAGAGTGCTATTTCACTTGAGGTGTTTGTTTGGTGGAATAAGTTAGTGGAATAAGGAGAAATTTAGTTGGAAAGAGAGGGCAGGTGGAATTTCCATGAGGAATTAGATAATTCCATGGGAGGGGTGAAATTACTAAAACCCGGAATCAAGGGTGCAATTCCGGCATGTACGGATTCCGTAATAAAGGTCCTCAAACAGGGAATTGGAAGCGCTATTCTGTGAACCAAATGGCACCTAAAGGATGAAATTTCCACATTGGTTTCAAAGGAAGCCATGTCTCCCCCACCAAGTCTCACATTTGTAACAGGTTTGAAGCCTTGTCTCACACTTGTAACAGGTTTAAAGCCTTCTAAACCTCTAAATAACATACTTGAAAGAATACCATGATGCCAGCCATGACATGATAGAGTCATCTGAGCAGATGATGTCCTTCTATTGTCTCCTAAAGAAACTGGAAGAAACCTCATGAGAAAAAAGGGGAAAAAAAGATACTTTTGCACGTCGACCTTTCAAACATGGAGCAGAAATTTCCAGGTGCATAAGATGCGAAGTTGCCTTCCCAATGTCCTTCAAACATCTAAGTAAAGCCAAACAAACTTCATCGAAGGCAAACCAGATCGAAGACATCTCCAACAAGGCAAGCCAAAGAAGCTCTGTATTTGATGCATAATCTTCCAACCAAGGAGATTCTACTTCCAACATCAACAACTCTTTAGCCTTTCACGAGGAATTGATGGCATCACTCCTATCAAACTCTTTTTCCCAACTCTTCCCAAACAGCTTCAGCAGTGGTTTTGCCGAAGACCAATCCTCCATAATGACAACACTTGATGGGAAATCCACAAAGCCATGTGACCAAACTCCTTGCAATGGAAGTAAACCACCTTTGTCTTCCCATCACCTCTATCCAAGGAGTCGATCTAGCACTCCCTCCCCTTCATCATGCAGGGAGGCTTACCTCTCCTTTCAACCATTGCCCACCCATTACTACTCCATCTCACCTTCCATCTTTCCATCCAACCAGGAAGTGGTTTTCTTTTCAAATTGGCAACCATATGAATCTAAACTCCAGGGTCTACTAAGTTAGCAATATTTTATAAAGACCGAATTCAGCATTATCAAAGCATGTCAGAGCACCAAATAGGCCTTCCTTACAAAGAGCACCCAAGTTCCAAACTCAAGCAGGATTTGGAGAGTCCAACTAGAACTTGCAAAAAAGCCATCAAGCCTTGTAAAGAAATAGCACCAAATGTTTGGAGCCCAAGGCCTCCCGAAAGTAATTATGCAGACAAGCTATAACAGAAGGTTACATGTGAGCGTTATCAAGATAAGCAGCACTTAGTAACCCTCTGAAGATAGTTTATATTTCCCTCTCTATCTTTACAAAAAGGCACCCAAGTTAACAGGAAAATAATCCAATTGTCCAAGTAAACAAATGACCGAAGTCAGCAGTTATTTCTTCTAAGTCATTTAAGGACAAATTTCACTATCATGGAAAGAAGAATGAAACCTTCTTTGTAAGTTCTCCACCTGAACATTTATATTTTTTGGAGGACCTTATCCACTTATTAGTTTCACTTTTTTCCCGATAAAAGTGGATTAAAAGTTCTGTAGAACTTGTATTCGTCTACTAACCCGGAGTCCCACGTCCTTGGAACAGAGCGTGTCATATGCTGTCTCGAGAAAGTAAAACTACAACATAACAAATCCCACTCCCTCTGCCATCCTTTCAACAAACATCTGTTCCCCCACGGACCTATAATTTCCCTTTCCTTGTTTCATCAGTCCCGTGGTTCTGTATTTTGTCACAATCAAGCGAGTCAAACCACCACATAACAAATCTCACTTCCTCTACCATTCTTTCCACGAACATATGTCCCCTCACAGACCTGTAATTTCCCTTTCCTCATCTCATCCGTCCTTCCCATGCTCTGTGAGTGCCATATTCCTCCTGCCCACTTATCGCTCTCAATCTTTAGATAAGTACTTCAAGATGAAAAAGCAACAATCTTGGATCCAAAACCAATTAGCATCTCCATGCCTCTATCAGACCGGAAATGGCTAAAAAATAGATCTTGGCCACATGTCTCTCCATGAACCAACATCAACCGCAGCAAGGGATCAGATTCGATTGCCAAATCAAACACAAGAAAGGATTTTTTTTCAAGGTCAAAAAAAAAAGTGGATAATATATTTGAGACAAAAGAGAAGGAGGATGTAGAATCTGACTTGCGAAGGGCAGGGGCCATCTTGTTGGTGAGGGTTCCGGCGACGATCATGCAGTCGGACTGGCGGGGGCTCGGTCGGAAGATAACGCCGAAGCGGTCGAAATCGTAGCGGGCCGCTCCGGTGTGCATCATCTCGACGGCGCAGCAGGCGAGGCCGAAGGTCATGGGCCAGATGGAGCCGCGCCGGGCCCAGTTCAGCAGGTCGTCCACCTTCGAGATCACATACTCCACGGCCTTCGGCAGCCCCGCCGGGGAGGAGGTGGCCGGTGGCGTCGGCCGCTCGTAGGGGGTCGGGGAGGTGGCGGTGGAGGAGGACAGCACGGCGGAGGCGTGGATGGACCGGAGGGTGGAGGGCGCGAGGGCGAGGCGGGCCGTCCGCGGGAGCAGTGCCATTGGGTTTTCCCGAGGTGGAGGGCGAGGCCACGAAGGAGGCTGGAGTCTTCCGATACGAACTCAGGCAGGGGATATTCTTTTGGCCGTGACGGGAAGCAAAGAAGGGGGTACTCGTGGTGGAGGGTTACGAGGGACTTGTGGTCGGCACTCGGGGAATGGAAGAGACCAGAAGGCGGATCTCTTGAGACGGATCTGGATTGTGTATTTAGACCCGGCTAAAGAGCACCTTTGGATTTAATTTTTATTTTATTTTATGATATCGATAAATAAATAAAGATGTTACCAAAGTTATTTGAAATAATAGGTAAAAATTTTAAATTATACTTTAATTTATATCTTTTAATTTTTCGACATAAATTTTATCAAATCAAGATAAATTATTCATTCTAAATCATTATAAATACACATAATTTTATAATATTCGAATAAATTATATTTTCAATTTTCCCTCCGCTCTCCGTTGAAGATGATCTTTATCGTTCCTTAAGAATATATTTTTTTTCACTTTTGAGTAATTGTTGTAATAGTACTTATTGATATTAATTTTGATATCGTTTCTTTCTTTACATATTTCCTCTCTATTCCTCTATAGTGTGTTGCATTCATTTCCTTTTTTCTCGGGTTTGATTTTGTTCTTTCTGATGTGATCATTCCTATACACGGCATTTACTCTTAGTTAAGCTTTATCTTTACTTTTTTATCGTGAAGATGAACAATGAAGAACTTGATATTATAGAAGGCCCCAAGTAGCTATTTATTGTAGATAAAGAAAAAAGTAGAGGTTATTTTCTTTGAAAAAAATTCAATGACCTAAGGAGGTGATTATGTTTCCTTTTCTTCACCATCTTGATAGGCAAGAAAATTAAATCTACACAATTATCAAAGTTATCTCGAAGGCTTGGAAGAGATTGAATACTCTGAGAATTGAACATGTTAATTATTTGAGATGAATGATCACTTTTGTGGATGAAGTTGGTTTAAAAATAGTTCTCAATAAAGCTCTTTAGCACTTTAATAAAGATCTCATCCTTATTAAAATTGGTTAATTGAATATGAAACTTTCAAATTATATCTTTGATAAGGCTAGATTAGGGGTCCAACTATATGATTTACCCCTGAAGTATAGATGTACAGCTTCATTGTTAAATATTTGCGGCAAAATTGGTGAGATGAAGGACATAGAATTGGTTGCAAACAAAGAAAGAAGATTTCTCAAGGTCAAGATGAATCTGGATTATAAGAGATCCTTACTAAGAGAGATTTTGCAAAGGTTAATAGTAGTGAAAGACTACTTATTTCTCTCAAGTATGAACAATTACTAAGACATTGTTGCTTAAGTGGGGAGCTAGGACATGGGCTTAAATATTGTGATAAAGTCCTTAAGACTAAATGGGAGATGGAATAGTTCAATAAACCATTCTTATTGAAGCAAATTATTAGGATATGGAACTCAAATTCGATCCAAAAGTTAATATTCTCAAGAACACCCAGGAGAGCAAGTACTACAAAAATAGACCACTTGTTTTTTCTTATCATTACTACATTACTTGGTTCATGATTCTCTTATTTGACCTTCCAACTACGCATAAGAAAGCCTAAACAGAGTTAAACAGAATGCATTGACTCAAGACATCGGATAGAAAGTCCTAACAGCTAAGCCATATTAGCATTACTTATCTTTTTCCTTCTTTTGTTTAATTTGTTTTATCTTTTTCCTTCTTTTGCTTTATTTGCCCTTTTTTTGCATTATGTCATTTCAAATTGTATGAACCATATCTTCTATGTTTTGCACTTAATTATTTTTCGATTGTCATTTATTTACCTGGTTATTTTGATTAAAGATTTGTGCTATATTGAATGGACCGATATAATTGTTGTTGGATAATATCATATCCTGATGTTGCAAAGTTAGCATCTGGAGATTTTGATTGTCATATCATGGGTTCGAGGCATTGCACACTTGTTAACCTAGTTGTCGATTAATCGAGAAGTTGTGGCATGTGATAATCTCTGGTGGTATCGGAGCATGCATAACAGTAGAAGTGTGTACATTATAGGTAGGTCTAGAGTTGTGACTAGTTTCTTATCAAGTAATTAGTAACGATAACAAATCATTTGATTATTTTGCACCCCATACATTATTACTATCTAATGGAGGAGTACATTAATTTCAAGATGCCTCCAAAATACAATTATATGAGAGAATAATCTTCAACTCAATTTAGAGAAACACATATTTGGTATGATAATAGAAATTTTCCTTTATTGCCTCCTCCCAAGGGAAACATTAAGGCCATTTCCAATAAAATTAAAGCAATCATCAACCTCTAGCCATCCCATTACTGAAAGGTGGTCTAATCCTTAGTGAGGCAAGTAGCATCATTTAATTGATTCATTTATTGGTTATTACTCTCTTCGATCATTAAGAACAAACAAAAAGAAACCAATTGCAAGTTGAAGTGCAACAAGCAAATAGAAGAGCTTGATAATTGTTAAGACCCATACTGTTTGAGCCTTTTAAGATGTCTGGACTGTAGGTCAGACGTCTGGACACCTTCCCAAACGTCTGGAAATCGAAAAATTTGAGTACGAGCTCGCGTCTGCATGCGTGCTACACGCAGACAGTACTCTTGTTTTTCCTCCCCTTCTCTCTCCCCCTCGCCTCCAGCAAAACCCTAACCCACTGATCTATAAAACCCCCTCTCTCGTTTCTCCTCACTTCTCTGCCACCAGCCCCTTCCCTTCTTCTCCACTCCAGGGAGAGAGGCAGCGCAAGCGAGAGAGTGCCCAGGCGGCGTCGAGGAGCGGCGTGAGGAGAGGAGAGTGAGCTCACGAGCTCATGTGGGAGCTTACCGGTGAGCGCACTGTCAAAGTGACACGTGAGCGAGGCGGAGGAGTGCATCGAGGAGGTCCTCCTCGACACTACTGCAGCTGGAGCTACAGGCGAGGGGGTGAGGCACGAGAGCAGTGGAAGCAGGTTCTGGTTCTGGGTTTTTCCCAGAATCAGACGTCTGGAGTGACCTCCAGACGACAGTGCGGACATCTGGAGGTGGTTCCAGACGTCTGAGGAGAGGGCTTCACGAAGGTACATCCTCTTTGCGGATACGGCCATGCAGGACACTCCGCTGATACCATGTTGCATGCCCTTTTGAGAAGATTGCATGGTTTCGTGCAGGATTCGCTTCGGGAAGGCGCGGGACACGCCCTCCCACGCATTTCAGACGTCTGGGCAATGTACTAGCGACGAGAAGCGCTTTCAGACGTCCGGAGAGGTGATCGAACGTCTGGAGCTGAGTCCAGACTGTCCAAAAGAGTTCTTGGACGTCTGAGGATTGGTGCAGAGACTTAGGTATGATACTGGACACTTTTAAGAAGTCTGGAAGTTGTTCCAGACATCTAATTTGAGACAGAAACCCTATTTTTGACCTGTTTAGGATTCGTTTGAGTTCCGTTTTACTCAAATAAGATACCGATGTATTCCTTGTGAGTTCCTCTACTTGTTAGAAGACTTTCCATACTATTCTGATAGTTTCCTTGTGATTGTTCATTGTCATAGGACTTCGTTTCGTTGCAGGTTCAAGGCTTGCTGAGGCATGTGAGCCTGCCGTTCAAGCCCCAAATACTCCTGGGTTTACTGGTAAAGTAGCTTCCCCTTAATTTAATTATAACCTAAATGCATGTGTGGAATGAATGATTAGAACCTAGGATATGGCATGAATCCTAAGACGAGAAACATTTGAAATGTCTGTATTGGATGATTGAAATGCAATCTTGAATGAGTAGATAGAATGATAACAATTTCCTGTAAATGAATAACAGATGCCTGTAAAATATGAAGTGCTTGTGCTAGCTAACTGTTGCATGTAAATTTCCAGTTGTATACGTTAAATGACATAATACGAGCTGCATGTATATAACCTGAGAATGTTAATGTGAATAATGGAAATACGAGCTACTTGTGTATAAACTATGTATGGAAATGTGAACGATAGCAATACAAGTTGCTTATGTATAAACTGAGAATGGAAATAGAAATGATGAAACTTGGTATGGCATGGCATGAGGAATATGGGTATGAACCCTACGGGGAATTAGGAGCAGAGCTCCTGGAAATAAATAGAATGGATCCAGAAATGTGAGTGGCGAAGTGAGATGGCCCTTGAGTATGGAGTACTAAGGAGAGCGACTGCCCTCCTGTTTAGTGCAGAGCGGAGCTAGCCGCCCTTGGGTTGGGACTCAGGGTTAGGATTGGCCACTCTGTACCGACTTCTTGGCCCTCGCATACATGATCCCGGGGAGAGCTACTAGTGTAGGAACAGATCTAGCCACCCCACGGGGCTCAGGGTTTAGCTAACCGGCCTATACCGACTTGTTAGGCCCATTGGGCAAACCAGGGTAGTCAGGCGAGGGTGCGCGAACTGTGGAGGGGCGAGACCCCTGTTTTGTTCTTAGGGGCTCGACCCCTGTTACTGAGAGAGCTAGGCCCTATACTGGTTCTGTGTTGTACTTTGGGTGTACCCGCTAACGGAAACGACTGACCGCGTGCCAGTGCGGGATAGCTACCCGTGTGCTTATCGCGCGTGCCGTATCACCATTACGTCTGTCTGTGACCTTGGGGTGGTTGACTGGGTGTAGGATCACCACGGGGGACTCTCCCAGCTAGGAGAGCACCACGTGTGCCTTCTACTCTTCGGAAATGACTACAATCAAGATCGTTCCCACAAGGAACATTCGAGATCAAGAAAGAGACCTGATAAATAAACCAAGTAGTGAAAAAGAATAATTAGTTAAAGAGAGTAATTGAAAAACAACAGCTACCTGTCCACTTTTACTACTTTAGTTAGTTGGTTGCTACTCTAGTCAGCATTCGCTGACTTTGTGTACTTATAACCCTTTTCAGGTCCAAGTGTTGAGCAACTAGAGCCTACGGCTGCAGAGGGTGTTGGGCCCAATAGAGTCCAGTAGTTGTAGTTCTTTGTTGTACTCCTTTTGTAGTAGTGAGTAGACTCTTGTACCTTTATGTTTTGTATTTTTACATTTTGTACCTTATATTTCTGTACCTTATTATATTCTACTATTGTGGTGGTGATACGCACTGTAACAGTTTTTACTTCTTTACTGCTTTACCATTTTACTGTTAGTTACTTAGCATAGTGAATGTGGTTTACTTTCCTGCTTTTTGGTTACTTTCTCATTGGACGATTGGGTGTTGGGATCAGTCGAGTCGGTCTGATCTCGTGTCCTGTAGGGATTCGGGAATCGGTCGTAATAATATGGTATCAGAGTAAGGTCGTCCCGAGAAGTGAACCAACTAGCTCGAGAATAACCAATTCACGTGCTTGTAACTAGAGTAACAACCACAATGTACCTTTTGACATCTGTTCTGAGGTTCTTTTGCGGAATGTCTGTTGAAATTGATGTCTTCCTGTTCTGTTGTTCGCGTCTCCTTGTAGGAGATGCCTCGACGTGGAGTCATTGAGGCGGGCCGCGGACCCAGCCGTGGATGAGGTCAGAGGGACGGACGTGTTGAGCCCGATGTTTCAGTGGACCAGCCACTTCTTCTGGGCATTCAGGCCCAGGACCTCGCTCAACTGATACGCGAGATAGTACAAGAGGAGCTCTACCTGCCTCCACGGGCGCCTCTCCGAGGGGACGTGGAGGGGGAGTCCTCTGTGGGACCATGAGACAGACGCAACGCTGGACGTAGGGGAGGGGGTGGTCCTCCACCGCCCCCACCACACTCTGACAATTCCGAGGATGAGCCCTCCTTGCTTGGAGGCATGCCCGTTTCCCCACTTCAGCGACATTACGAGCTTTTCGGATAGTTTCGGAAGCTGAAGCCCCCCTCCTTCAAGGGGGATGAGGAGCCGACTGAGGTAGAGGACTGGTTAGAGCAGATCAAGAAGGTGTTCGACACCCTTCGCCCCCCTGCGGAGTGCCGCTGGCCTTTGCCATGTACCAGCTGGAGAGTGTGGCACACAGGTGGTGGAAGGCGGTCAGAGGTCAGGAGGGGGCAGAGCAAACATGGGACCGGTTTGTCACCCTCTTCTGCGAGCAGTACTTCCCGCAGACGTGGCTGGATCAGAGGAGGCGGGAGTTCCACACTCTCTGCCAGGGGACGATGACTATGAGTGCGTATCGTACGTGTTTTCTGGAGCTATCCCGTTTCGCTGCGACAGCTATGGCTACTGAGGAGGAGTGCCTGTAGAGGTTCATCGAGGGGCTCCGACCTGCTATTCGGGGGTATCTCAAACCCCTGAAGCTGCCCACGTTCTCGAGAGTGGTGGAGGCAACTATGACCTATGAGGAGACCAACCCGGCTACACGTGACACTGACAGCGAACGGAAGAGGCACTACCAGTCAAACTACTCACAGGGCCAGTGAGAGAGGAGGCACGCGGCGCCCGTAAGAGAGCCGTCACGCTTTGCGGGGCCGTTAGTGGCCTTTAGGGGCCCCCGATCAGGGCCAGCTGCCAGCACTGGACCCCCGCCCAGCCATCAGCAGGGACCTACCGAGGGCGGGAGTCGAGTTCCCCTCTGCTACCAGTGTTGCCAGTCGGGCTACATCAGGAGGGATTGCCAGTCTAGGGATGGAGGTCAGCAGATGCTCCTCGCACCGAGCGTTGGAGGACGAGTAGGAGGCCGTGGTTCCCAAGCGCGTGGGGGAGGATAGCAGTCGTGGGGAGGGTACCGGCCAACGGCTACCCGTCCGACGTAGAGTGTGGCTACTTCTTCTGCATCGAGAGCTGAGGGGCGTATCAGCGCCCTGACACACAGAGATGCTAGAGCTTCAGGTTCAGTGGTGGCAGGTATGGTTACAGTTTCCGGCAGACTAGTTTACACACTTTTTGATTCCGACACCACGCACTCGTTTGTTGCTGCTAGTTTTGCTATCAGTTTGGGACAGGATTGTGTGTTGTTAGAGGATCCTTTTGTGATCAAAGGTCCGGGTGGTCAGCTGTTTGTAGCTGAGGAGGCTTAGACAGACTATGAGGTTAGTGTTGGGGGACACAGCCTCCCTGCTGATCTGATTGTGATACCGATGGAGGACTTTGGCGTGATTCTGGGGATGGATTGGCTGTCCACTTACCACGCTTTGGTGGACTGTTTTGAGAGGAAGATTGTCTTCTCCATACCGGAGACACCTTCTTTTGAGTTTCACGGACAGCCGGTGGATGGAGGTTTTAGGTGCATTTCTACACTTCGAGCGGTGAGACTTTTGGGCTAGGGGTGTGAGGGCTTTCTAGCTTGTGTAGTAGCAGAGCCCAGTCCCGTGGCAGACTTTCAGAGCATCCCGGTGATCAGAGAGTACCCCGACGTGTTCCAGAGGAGCTGCCAGGATTACCGCCTGAGCGTGAGATCGAGTTCGAGATCTCACTGGTATCGAGAACCTGCCCCATTTCTACAGTACCTTACAGGATGGCACCACTTGGGCTACGAGAGCTCAAGTCTTAGTTGCAGGACCTATTGGAGAAGGGCTTTGTGAGGCCCAGTGCATCTCCGTGGGGAGCCCGGTGTTGTTTGTGAAGAAGGATGCTACCCTACGCCATTGTGTTGACTACAGACAGCTGAATAGGGTCACCATCAAGAACAGGTATTCGCTACTGAGGATTGATGATTTGTTTGACCAGTTGCGAGGTGCCACGGTTTTCTCCAAGATAGACTTGAGGTCTGGCTACCACCAGTTGAGGCGCAAGGAGATCGACGTCTCTAAGACAGCTTTCCGCACCCGGTATGGACACTACGAGTTTTTGGTCATGCCATTTGGGCTGACCAATGCCCCCGCTGCTTTCATGGATTTGATGAACCGGGTGTTCAGATCGTATCTGGATTAGTTTGTGGTAGTGTTTATCAATGATGTGCTCATCTACTCGTGGGATCAGGTGCAGCACGGACAACACTTGCGGATGGTTCTAGACACGTTGAGATGACGCAGGGTGTATGCCAAATACAGCAAGTGCGAGTTCTGGTTGAGGCAGGTGACCTTCTTAGGTCATGTGATTTCAGGGGATGGCTTGGCTGTGGACCCAGCCAAGGTAGAGGTAGTGCTCAGGTGGGAGAGACCACGTACAGTGACAGAGATCCACACTTTTTTGGGACTGGCAGGCTACTACCTGCGATTTATCAGGAGTTTCTCGTAGATTGCACGTCTTATGATACAGTTGACTCGGAAGGACGTGCCCTTTCCTTGGATAGATGCTTGTGAGTCATGTTTTCAGGAGTTGAAGGAGAGGCTAACTTCTGCTCCTGTGCTTACCATCCCAGATAGCAGTGGCGGTTTCGTTGTGTACATGGACGCTTCGCAGCAACTGAAGCCCCATGAGCATATCTACCCTACCCACGATCTAGAGCTGGCAGCTATCGTCTTCACACTGAAGACATTGAGGCACTACCTGTACAGTGAGACTTTTGAAATATTCACGAATCATAAGAGCCTCAGGTATTTGTTTGATCAGAAGGAGCTTAACATGAGACAGAGACATTGGCTAGAGCTCCTGAAGGACTATGACTGTAGCATCTCCTACCATCCGGGGAGGGCCAACGTGGTGGCTGACGCCTTGAGTCGAAAGGCCTCTGCCCACTTGGCCAGTTTACAGGCACGGAGCTGGAGACTCATGGAGGAGTTGGGCAGTTGGCGACCCCTTGAGTTACAGGGGCATTACAGGTCAGTGAAAGTGACACGACAAACGAGACCAGAGCTGATAGACCGCATCATTTCAGGACAGATGACAGACCCGTACTTGCTGTCGTTGCGAGACAGAGTACTGTCAGAGGACCCTGGAGACTTCTCCTTTACTGACGAGGTACTGCGCATGAGAGGACGTTTGTGCGTTCCCAGGGACGAGGAGTTGTTGAGAGAGCTCCTGACTGAGGCACACGGTTCCAGGTTCACCATACATCCCGGGACACACGAAGATGTATCATGATCTGAGATGTGATTTTTGGTGGAGAGGGATGAAGCAGGATGTAGGTGAGTTCGTGCAGCAGTGTTTGGTGTGCCAGCAAGTGAAGGCCGAGCATCAGAGGCCTGCAGGGCCGTTGCAGCCACTTCCAGTGCCAGTGTGGAATTTGGAGAGCATCACCATGGACTTGGTGGTGGGTTTGCCCGTTACCCAGCGAGGACATGACGCAGTTTGGGTGATTGTAGACAGATTGACGAAGACGTCACGTTTCTTGCCAATCCGAGTCACCTTGGGACCAGCACAGTTGGCAGAGAGATATATCCATGACGTGGTACGTTTGCACGGAGTTCCGCGTGAGATTGTATCCTACCGGGATACCCATTTCACATCCCAGTTTTGGGCTAAGTTTCAACAGGCTTTGGGGACACGGTTGAGGTTCAGCACGGCGTACCACCCTCAGGAGGACGAACAGTCAGAGCGCATGATATAGACGCTTGAGGACCTTTTACGTGCCTATGTACTGGACTGGATGGGCTCTTGGGAGGAGCACTTGCCCCTGGCAGAGTTTGCATATAATAATAGTTATCACTCGAGCATTGACATGGCACCCTACGAGGCTCTATATGGACGAAGGTGTACTGCACCCTTGAGTTGGGTTGAGGTGGGGACTAAGTGGGAGGTTGGCCCCAAGCTGATCTGGTAGAGTCAGGAGGTGGTTGAGCAGATTCACAGACGACTTCGCATTGTCAGGAGTAGACAGAAGAGTTATACCGATCGGAAGCGTAGAGAGGTGCAGTTCGAGGTTGGGGATCACGCCTTTCTACACGTTTCTCCCATGAAGGGCCTGCAGCATTTTGGGGTGAAAGGGAAGCCCACGCCGAGGTTTGTGGGTCCCTTTGAGGTCCTGGAGCGGGTAGGACCCGTTGCTTACAGGCTTGCCCTTCATCCCTAGCTTTCTAGTGTGCATGACGTGTTCCACGTGTCCAACCTCAGGAAGTATGTTGCCAATCCCAGTCATGTTCTGAGCAACGAGAGTGTCGAGGTGGGTGACGACCTGACCTACCCGAGTGGCCAGTGCAAATACTAGACAGAGCCGTCCGGAGTTTGAGACGGAAGCGGGTACCCCTGGTGAATATCTTGTGGAGGAGCCAGAGGTACGAGGACGTTACCTGGGAGCCTGAGGCGACGATGCGAGAGCGATATCCAAAGCTTTTTGAGGGTACGTCTTTTCGGATCTGCTTCAATCCTCTTTAAGTTTGTTATGCGTATATTGTTCATTTTTTCGCACCCTAGCTAGCTCAAGTTTCAGGGACGAAACTTCCTTTAAGTTTGTTATGATGTTAAGACCCATGCTGTTTGAGCCTTTTAAGACGTCTGGACTGTGGGTTAGACGTCTGGACACCTTCCTAGACATATGGAAATCAAAAAATTTAAGTACGAGCTTGCGTCTGCATGCGTGCTGCGCGTAGAGAGTACTCTCGTTTTTCCTCCCCTTCTTCTCTCTCCCCCCTGCCTCCAGCAAAACCCTAACCCACCGATCTATAAAACCCCCTCCTCCTCTCTCGTTTCTCCTCACTTCTCAGTCACCAGCCCCTTCCCCTCTTCTTTGCCACTCCAGCGAGAGAGGCAGCACGAGTGAGAGAGCGCATGGGCGACGTCGAGGAGGAGCGGCGTGAGGAGAGGAGAGTGAGCTCGCGAACTCATGTGGGAGCTCACTGGTGAGCGCATGGTCGGAGCGGCACGCGAGGCGGAGGAGTGCATCGGGGAAGTCCTCCCCGACATGGCTGCAACCGAAGTTGCAGGCGATGGGGTGTGGCACGGCCACGCGCGGCGCGAGAGCAACGGAAGCAGGTTCTGGTTCTGGATTTTTCCCAGAATCAGACGTCTGGAGTGACCTCTAGACGAAGGTGTGGATGTCTGGAGGTGGTTCCAGACGTCTGAGGAGAGGGCTTCGCGAAGGTATGTCCTCTTTGCGGATACGGCCATGCAGGCCGCTCCACCGATGCCCTGTTGCATGCCATTTTGAGAAGATTGCATGGTTTCGTGTAGGATTCGCTTCAGGAAGGTGCGGGACACGCCCTCCTACCCATTTCAGATGTCTAAGCAACGTACCAAACGGCGGGAAGCACTTCCAGACGTCTGGAGAGGTGGTCGGATGTCTGGAGCTGGGTTTAGACGGTCGAGAAGAGTTCTTGGACGTCTGAGGATTGGTGCAGAGACTTAAGTATGATACTGGGCACTTTTATGACGTCTGGAAGTTATTCCAGACCTCTGATTTGAGACAGAAACCCTATTTTTGACCCGTTTAGGGTCCGTTTGAGTTCCGTTTTACACAAATAAGATACCGATGTGTTCCTTGTGAGTTCCTCTACTTGCTCAACACCTGGACCTGAAAAGGAGTTATGAGTACAAAACGTCAGCGAACGCTGAGTAGAGTGACAACCAACTAACTAAAGTAGTAAAGGTGGACAGATAGCTGTTGTTTTTCAATTACTTTCTTTAACTAATTATTCTTTTTCACCACTTGGTTTATTTATCAGGTCTCTTTCTTGATCTCGAATGTTCCTCGTGGGAACGATCTTGATTGCAGTCTTTTCCGAGGAGTAGAAGGCTCACTTGGTGCTCTCCTGGCCGTAACGATGACTACGGCACGCGCGATAAGCGTACGGGTAGCTACCTCGCACTGACATGCGGTCTGTCGTTTCTG
The DNA here is from genome assembly GCA_037157565.1 of Thalassia testudinum. NCBI lineage: Eukaryota > Viridiplantae > Streptophyta > Magnoliopsida > Alismatales > Hydrocharitaceae > Thalassia > Thalassia testudinum. Next base: position 11,843,626 of record JAZHRO010000077.1, on the reverse strand, counting down.
TTATCTGGTGCACCCAAAGCACAACACAGAACCAGTATAGGGCCTAGCCCTCTCAGTAACAGAGGTCTAGCCCCTAAGAACCAAATAAGGGTCTCGCCCCTCCACAGTCTGCGCACCCTTGCCTGACTACCCTGGTTTGCCCAGTGGCCCTAACAAGTTGGTGTAGGGTGGCTAGTTGAACCCTGGGTCCTGTGGGGTGGCTAGCTCTCTCCCTACACTAGTAGCTCTCCCCGGTATTGTGTACGCGAGGGTCAAGAAGTCAGTATAGAGTAGCCAATCCTAACCCCGGGTCCCAACCCAAGGGCGGCTAGCTCCGCTCTGCACTAAACAAGGGGATAGTCGCTCTCTTTGGTACTCCGTACTCAAGGGCCAGCTCACTTCCCCACTCACATTCCCAGTTCCATTCCATTTATTTCCAGGAGCTCTACTCCTAATTCCCTATAGGGTTTATGCTCATATTCCTCATGCCATTCCATACCAGGTTTCATCAGTTCTATTTCCATTCTCAAGTTATACACATGTAACTTGTAATTCTATCGTTCACATTTCCATATTTAGGTTATTCGCAGGTAGCTCGTGTTTCCACATTCACCTTTTCATTTTCAAATTATATACATGCGGCTCATATTATGTCATTTCACGTGTGCGACAGGAAAGTTATATACAACAGTTAACTAGCACAAGTACTACATATTTCGTAGGCAACTGTTTTTTATTTACAGGCAATTGTTATCATTCTATTTACTCATTCAAGACTGCAATCCACTCATTCAATACAGACATTCCAGTATTTCTAGTCCTAGGATTCATGCCATACCCTAGGTTCTAATTATTCATCCCACACATGCATTCAGGTTTGTATTAAAAGTAGGGGAAGCCACTCTACCAGTAAACCCAGGAGTAGTGGGGGCTTGAACGACAGGCTCACGTGCCTTAGCAAGCCCCGAACCCGCAACGGAACGAGGTCCTATCATAAGGATCAATCACAAGAGAATATTCAGAATAGTATAGAAAGTTTTCTAACAAGTAGAGGAATTCATACGGAAAACATCGGTATCTTATTTGCAGAAAACGAACCTCAAACGGACCCTAAATGGGTCAAAAACAATGTTTCTGACTCAAACTATACGTCTGGAACAACTTCCAGACGTCTTAAAAGTGTCTAGTGCCATACCTTAAGTCCTGCGCCAATCCTTAGGCGTCCAGGAACTCCACTGGACAGTCTGGACCCAGTTCCAGACGTCCGACCACCCCTTCAGACGTCTAGAAGCACTTCCCGTCGTCCAGTAGGTCGCCCAGACGTCTGAAACGCGTGGGAGGGCGTGTCCCGCGCCTTCCCAAAGCAAATCCTGCACGTAGAACCTAATCTTCTTAAATCAGGCATGCAAAAGGCGTATCGGCCGAGTGGCTTGCATGGCTGTATCTGTAAAGAGACGTACCTTCGCGAGACTTCCTCCTCAGACGTCTAGAACCTCCTCCAGACGTTGGCTACGTTGTCTGGACGTCGCTCCAGACATCTGATTCTGGGAAAAACCTAAAACCAGAACCTGCTTCCGCCCTCTCGCGCCGCGTGTGGCCGTGCCGCGTCCTTTCTCCTGCAGCTCCGACTGTAGCAGTGTTAGGGAGGACCTCCCCGGCGCACTCCTCCGTCTTGCGCGCGTCGCTCCGGCTGTGCGCTCACCAGCGAGCTCCCATGCGAGCTCGCAAGCTCAACTCCTCTCCTGCTCACGCCACTCCCGTGCTCTCGCTTGCTCTGCCACTCTCGCTGGAGGGAAGGAGTAAGGGGCTGGTGGCTTGAGAAGTGAGGGGGGACGAGAGAGGAGGAGGGGGGCTTTATAAGTGTGAGGGTTTAGGGTTTTGCTAGGGGTGGAAAGAGAGAAAATAAAGAGGAAAATAAGGGGGGTACTGTCTGCGCGCAGTACGCGCGCAGACGCGAGTTCGTACTCAAGATTTTCGATTTTCAGACGTCTGGGAATGAGTTCAGATGTCTTAAAAGGCTTAAACAGCACGGGTCTTAACACTCGCGTACATGGTACTGGGGAGAGCTACTTGTGTAGGGAGATAGCTAGCCATCCCACGGGACCCGGGGTTCAGCTAGCCGCCCTACACCAACTTGTTAGGCCCACTGGGCAAACTAAGGTAGTCAGGCGAGGGTGTGCGGACTGTGGAGGGGCAAGACCCCTGTTTGGTTACTGTGGAGAGGCTGGACCCCTATTACTGAGAGGGCTCTACCCTATACTGGTTCCGTGCTGTGCTTTGGGCGCACCCGTTAACGGAAATGACTGACCGCGTGCCCGTGAGGGTAGCTACCCGTGCGTTTATCGCATGTGCCGTAGTCACCGTTATGTCTGTCAGCGACCTTGGGGTGGTTGACTGAGGGTAGAACCACCACGGGGGACTCTCCTGGCCAAGAGTGCACCACGTGCTACTTCTACTCTTCGGAACAGGCTGCAATCAAGATCGTTCCCACGAGGAACATTCGAGATCAAGAAAGAGACCTGATAAATAAACCTAGTGAAAAAGAATAATTAGTTAAAGAAAGTAATTGAAAAACAACAGCTACCTGTCCACTTTTACTGCTTTAGTTAGTTGGTGCCACTTTACTCAACGTTCGCTGACTTTGTGTACTCATAACCCTTTTCAGGTCCAAATGTTAAGCAGCCAGAGCCTACGGCTACAGGGGGTGCTAGGCCCAGTAGAGCCCAATAGTTGTAGTTCTTTGTTGTACCCTTTTTGTAGTAGTGAGTAGACTCTTGTACCTTTATGTTCTGTACTTTTACGTTCTGTACCTTATATTTCTGTACCTTGTTATATTCTGCTGTTGTGGTGATGATACGTACTATAACAGTTTTTACTTCTTTACTGCTGTACCTTTTTACTGTTAGTTGCTTAGCATAGTGAATGTGGTTTACTTTCTTGCTTTTTAGTTACTTTCTCGTTGGACGACTGAGTCTTGGGATCAGTCGAGTCGATCCAGTCTCGTGTCCTGTAGAGATTCGGGAACCGGGTCGTAACAATAATTACCTTGGAAACCTTCCAATACACTCAACAAGAAATATTAAATTTAGAGTAATCATTTCTTTGATACATGATTTCTTCCTCAACGATGGACATAGTGCAATGACTAATCTACTAATCATCTAGGTGTGTTAGGGATTGCAACCACAATATCTGATTTCTAAGCACCTTGGTTACTCACACTATGGAAAAAGCTTTGGCCATGATTTTAAGAATACCCCATCGTGATACTTATCAATTAACCTTTATACTTGGCCTTAACCAAAATCTTTAGGCTGGAGAGTATGCTTATGTGTTTGACCTTAATGAATTTGATATCACCTTCAAGTCTAGGCTCTTTGTTAAAGGGTGAGTATTAGCATACTTCATTACTTATAACATACATTGGATTGGAATTTCCTTTGGAGTGCCCTCCATAAAAGAGGATTTTCGGACAAATGGATCAGATGAATAAAGAGATGCATTGCAACAAATTCCTTCGTTGTTCTTGTCAATGGTGGACTGAAAAGGGGTTGCATAAAATTGCAGTGGAGAATTAAGCAGGGATGTCTCCTTGCACCTTTACATTTTATAGTGGCATTTGATGCCTTGGCGAAATGCACTTTTAATGCTTGATGGAGTGGTTTTTTGTTTGGTTGTGCTCCTCAAGGTGACGGATTAGTGGTGCTTATACTATAGTATGCAAATGACACAATTTTCTTTATTAAAGGGGTGGTCAAGGAGGCAACAGATGTGGCTTTTCTAGTGGAACTCTTTGCTAATTTTTCAAGTCTGAAGGTCAATCAAGATAAATTATCTTTCATGGCTTTTGGCATGGAGGAGGCAGAAAGTTTTGCATGTGGTGAAAGGTTGCATACTGTAAGGGTTAACATGCCGTTAAGGTATTTAGGGTTGCCTTGTAATAATGGGAAGCTCAGGTTTGAGCCTTGGATGCTAGTCATCGATAAGTTGGAGATAAGGTTGAAGGGTTGGCAATCATGATTGTTATCAAAAGGTGGTAGGTTAGTTTTGTTGCGAAGTATTCTCTCAATTGTTCCACTTTTCTAGTTAATGATTTTCCTGATGCCAAAAAAGGTGGTGAACAAATTGGAGAGGATTTGTAAATGATTTTTTTGGATGGAGTTTTGTTGGTCCCTTGGAGCGAGGTTTGTAGGCTAATCTTGGAAAGAGGTCTTAGGGTGCTACACTTATGTATGATGAACAAATATTTATTTGCAAAATGGGTGGTAAGGATGAGGTCAAAAAAGAAATTTCTGTACTTCCTTAGTTGGGAGGCAAGATTGTATTTTCTTATAGGCACATGTGCCTTTTGGAGAAGATTAATGAGTATTGCTATAAAAATCTAACACCTTTTTAAGGCAAGTGTAGGCAATGATGAGTCCATCAGATTTTGGATTGATGATTGGACATGACAAGGGAAGTTAGTTGACAGATTTTCACAGTTGTCTGGGTTAATTCTAGAATCGGGTTATCCGGTTTCTGATTGTTGAGAAGGAAATGTGTGGTGCTTTCACCTACCATAGGCGTTGTTTGAGCAAAAAGTCAATGATTTTGTCTTTGTAGCAGGTTTCGTCCAATTTTAGATTGTAGGAAAATATTTTTGATGGTTTGGAGTATTTAGATGATCGTCGAAATGAGTTTACTGTTAGATTGCTTACAAAAGACTAAAGAGTAGGAGGATTTGATTTTTATGAGGCATTGTTGACTAATTTGGAAGGCAAAAGTCTCTTTAAAGATTAAAATTTTTGCACGACTGTTGAGAAGATGATGGATTATGACCAAGATTTATTTTAATAAGATTTCACCCCTTGCTTCTATGATTTGTTTCCTTTACAATGAGGATATTGAAGATTGCTGGCATCTTTTTTTCATATGTATGTTTGCAAGGAGGCTTTGAAGTTTGATGTAGATTGATTGGATTGAGCATTCATCTTGGGAAGAATTTTTTAGTTCTTTTGGCAAGGGAAGTTTCAAATTGGCTAGAGAGCATGCCTTTTCATTGGTTGTCTTATGGTTGATGTGGTTGAATAGAAATGGGATGCTTTTTAAAAGAGAACAGGCATAGGTAGAGAATGCCATAAGTCAAGGCTTTGACCTTTAAAGTTTTCCCGGCTTCATTGTAAGGGAGGGTATGCCCTCCTATTTTTATATGTAATTAAAGCTTTTTAATGACTGCTGGAGGATCACTGGTCGCGAGTGGCCCTCCATTTACTTGATAAAAAAAACATGTCTTCCAACTTTGCAGTGTAATGTCCCACCTCATTAACCCTTGCTTCTACTACAGGTAATGTCCATGAATAGGTATCAGTCCTTTGCTCGATTTGCATGACCTGATAATCCTATATAAATGAACACCTAAAACTTGTATTCACACTATTTATGACTTACAACTAAAGAAATTCATATAGATTTACATCAATATACCACAAGTGAGTATACCCCAACATTTGCCAATCACATACATTTACATCTGAAACAGGCAACAACTACGAGAGATATAATACAACTACTTTTGACTGCTTAACACATAATTATAGATATAGTGTTTGAGAGGGAAGGACTACTATTTACAATTTCAAAATGTAACCCTTACAACATTAGAGTTACTAAAGTTCATTATCACATAGACATGAAGGCATGAAACATATATAATACGAATGAATCATAAAGCTTCAACAAAATGATTAATTATAAATGATTGACATAGCGAACTATATAGTGTCACGATCTTCTAACACCTTGATGGGATAATCTAAAATTTTCATGATTTCTTTGATACTAAGGTGGTAAATATGACTCCTCCCTCTCTAACTCGCCAAATTAGCTCTCCTGGTCTCTAGGCACTGTCAATGGAACTCGGGCCACCTCCAAGCAGTTTGGTGGCTTTGTTTTCTCGTTTTAGGATTTCGTCGTAGTATAGTATAGAGAAACGGTTACCAGTTTAATACAATTTGTTACTCGAAAATAAAAAGTCTTCCCGAGGTCGAACTTAGGGAGCAAACTATAACTCTAGAAGTACAATATTTCTATTACAAAAATGAGAGAGAGAGAGATTGGTCTCTTGGCTTTTTCTTCTTCTCTTCTTTCTCTCATCTTTGTCCTCTTCTTTTTCTTCTCTTCTCTTCAGTTCCTCTGTCTTCTTTCTTCTTCTGTTCTTTTGTTCTTCTTCTTTTCTGTTTCTCCTTCTGCGGCTCCTGTTCTTCTTTCTCTTCTTCAAAGCCTCATCTGATTTTTCAATCAGACGACTTAAGTAGCCTTTGCTACAGTGCGTCCTCCTGCTTTTCTCTTCTACGTCTTTCTTCTTCTTCTGCTTTGCTTCGAGCAGCCAAGGCTTTGGCTGCTTCTTTCCTTCTTTATCTTCTTCTTCCTCTTCTGCGGTCTTCTTTCTCTTCTTCTTCTTCTCTGCCTGCACACTCACACAGCTTGGTCAGGGCAAAAACCTAACCCTACCCTCCCCCGCGTCTCTCTCTCAGATTTCGCTCGTAGGATCGCTCTCCCAGAGCCGTCGGGTATTCGGGTACGGGTCGCGCCCGGGTCCAGGCCCACCGACGTGCGGTGGTGGGCGAGGAGTGCAGGTCGGGTATACGGGTCGGGCCAGGTCCGCTGGGGGTGGTCGCGGACGAGGCCGGGTAAGCGGGTGAGAGGGACCTCACCCCGTGTGACTGAGGCGATAAGCCTCAGTCACTTTTTTCATTTATGCAGGTGTGCTGCTTTGCGTGCTTCCGAGGTGGGTTAAATGTCCCACCCAAATCGGCGCCTGCAGTTGAGGAAGCTGCAGGCAATCGCAACAGCTCGCGAGGCAATCGCCCCAAATGCAAGCCTGGAGCGCTTCGCGGAGATACTCCGCGCAACCTGGGACCAGTGCCTGGGCGAGATCGGGGCTGCAGCTGCAGGAGAAGAAGCTCCAGCTGTTCAGCAATGGCGGCGGAGGAGGGTTGACCTGAAATCAAGCATACGGCCTCTCGGCCTAGTCAGAAGGTGCAGGGAGCTTCGCCGGAGTGCTGCGAAGCTCGTGCGGGTGGTGGTGAGGTGTGGGGCGGAGTACAGGGGCAGCCCTAGGTCGGATTGTGGCCGAGAGAATGGGTCTGTTCGGGGGGTCTTCAGGTGGTGTGTGGTAGGAAATGAAGAGGGCGAAGCTGTGGAGTGGAGTGAGGGGGAGCTTCTGAGGTGATCGGCGAGGAGTAAGGGGGTCTGTGGTAGTGGAATGGGCTCGCCGGAGAGGGTGGCCGGAGACAGAGCAGGTGGAGGTGGAAGTTGCGTGTGGGGGTGCAAAAATACAAATTGACAGGGGGGAAGTTGAGAGGAGGAGAAGAGGAAGCTTTTACCTAAGCTCTGGACGAAGGGGGAAGGGCGGAGGCGCCGGCTCGTGCCTGCCGGAGCTAAGGAAGAAGGGACCCTGGAAGGGGAGAACGGTGACGAGGAGGCAGGCGGAGGGTGTCGGCAGGTGCAGCGCGACACAGACGAAAGGGTTAAGGGAACCCTGCTGCAGGTGAGGCAGCAGAGCGACGAGGAGGAGGCGGAGAGGGTCGCCGGAAGCTGCAGGCCGTCTGTCGGAGCTGGAGAGGAGGAAGTAGGGGGGGTATTCTCTGTCAGAGATAACTTGTCCTCTTTAGCAGGCGGAGGCAGCTTTTATAGAGGCAAAAGCGGTGAGGTGGCGGAGGGAGGCGACGTGCCTCCCTCGCCGGAGGATGGCCGGAGTAGGGACCCATACCTTCCGCACGTTTGCACGGAAGGTATGGGCCGCCGCAGAGATCATGGAGGTGTCCCTACGACAGCAGACGTCGCAGGGAACCCCCGGTTGACAGGGTAGAGGGCCTCCCTCACCCTACGCGGCGCCATGCTCCGCGCAAAGTCGCTGGAGCATGACGCTGCTCAGGGTTTTGCAGGGAGGACCTAAATGCAAAAAATGAAGAAGACTTAGGGGCCAAAATGCGAGGGTTTCAAAAGTTGAGGGTCAAAAAGTAATAAATGAGGACCAAAATGCAAAGTCGGTCAAGAAGGTCTCTTCTTAGGCTCAAGTTTTATGCATGACTAAATGGGACCTAAGGATTCTAATGGTGAAATTTATTTCTAGATCATACCTTGTCTGACCGGTCAATTTACATAAAAACCTAAATTAAATCATTAATTGGGCATGGTTCTCAATGTAGGTCAAAGTGGGTTCCTAAGGACAAATTGAAGGTTCTAAACCCTAGAGATTATTTTTCTATGATTTTAGATGGTTTATTCGATTATTTATTTGCCTCGAACCTCGTGAATTGAAGTGGGTTTGTTTTTAGGGTTACAGGATGTCATTTAATTCCTTGGAGTTGCTGCAGCCCTTATTGGATCAAATCATCCCACTTTCCTTCTTATTTGACCTATGTTTGGATCCTGAGTCACCCTGTTTACTGATTGTGTTGGTAAAATTGCATTTGTACCCCTTAGTTCCACTCAGAATTTCTCTGAGTCATGCCTTTCTATAGATATGTAGGAGCTTTTTCTTGCAAATATGGATTAGATTGTGCTAGTTTAGGGTTTATGACGAGGTTCTCATCACAGTCCATGAGGTGCTGGGTGTGTAATTGAAATTCTCGAATCTAGAGATGCATGTAAACAAGATTTAGGTCGGGTTTGGCTATATCCAAACCCATATTCATTTACAAATTCCCTACTGATGAAAGACTTATCATGACTCCTAATTTACCCTAATTAACTAGTTTCTTTAACTAATTGATAATGAATAACATAAATAGTACGGATCTAGAAAACATGTTAAAATAACTTAATTAAGGTTTAATTAATGTTAACTTAGGTTTAATTAATAAATAGGACTCAACTCAAGACCATTTAGCTATATAATGATTATTGTAACTTATACCAAAGTTCTTAATTAACTTAACTTAAGTTAACCACTTTAGTAAATATAGTTAAAATGGGTAAAAATGTAATTTCATGGAATAAACATGTTATTTATATTATTTAATATTATATATAAAAAGTTGAAGAAGAAATAAATTAAAATAAGCTATCAAATCCATTATTTGCGATTTTGCCCTCACCTTTAATATCAATCGAGTAATTTTATTCCGATTAGGTCCTTTTCTCTTTGCACTTGGGACCCTATGCATATCTTCTTCCCAACTCCATCCTCACAAATGGCCCATGATATCCTGTTTCCACACCACATCAATCATAGCCTATCCGACGTTGCACAGCCATCGCAGCTTACATCCATATTCCGCTGACCTCCTCTTCATCCCATGAATCGAATGGTTTTTTAATCCTACTTTTCCTAGGTAAATAACTTTATTGGCGTCGGAGATGACACCAAAGTTTATGATGAACTTAGACCTTTTTCCGTCCAGATTCCTCCCCTTAGAGCTCCGCCACCACCTATAAATACCCCGTACCTCTCTAATTACAAAGGTCGGCTCCCTATCATTCCTCCCCAATTGAGCTGATGATAAGCTATTCTTCTTAAGCCTCCGGCGATCTCTCACCCCCCTTATCGGAGCAACTCCAGCAGGGATGCTCGCCTCTCTCACCTTCTCTTCCTCTCCAGCAGCCGTGACAAGGCTCAAGAGTATCATCTCCTTTGTCTCAACGCCTTCCTTCCTCAATGGAGCTTCTTTCTCATATGCTTTGATTTCTTCCTCTGAAAAACCTCGACGGAGATCCTCTACCCCCATTCTTCTACGTAAAAAGTAGATTAACCTTAATTTTCCGTCTAGATTAAGTCTAGCTAGTTAATTAGGTAGGTAGCTGACACGCCTGAATTGCTTCAATTAAAATACGTCGTTATAGTACGATAAGAACATCAAGTTTAAAATTTATATCAAACTATTAATAATTTGATGAGTCCGAGTTGTTTCGTTGGGAGACTTCTAAATAATTCCTAATTAAGTTGATAAGCTTGGTTATGTAATTTAAAGATAAAAATGAAAGTTAACTTAAAACTTAATTATATTCTAATGTTACCCTCACTAACAACTACTACTAAACAAGGGAAAGAGGTTTGATTATTTAAAACCACGTAAACATCTTTTTTGTCTAATTTTCTAAAATGTTAACTACTAACATAATAAGAAACTCGAAATTAGATTTCCATGCAGCACAACATTATTAAACATACATATGATTTTATATCAACCTAGAAAATACACATGCAAGATTTAAACATAAAGGAATTTAACTCCTAAATTAACTTGTGAACTAAGAACATTACAATTACAATTACTTCCTAACTCAAATTTTGCTTAACTAGATAAGATGACATGTATCAAAACTCAACATAAAACGAAGCCATGTATAACATGACAACTTATAACATGCATGCTAATAAGAGGATTATCAACACCACCATGTTGCACACATTGTTTCAAGTTACGAACTAAAACCATGACTGCAAGTTGATTACTGGAATGAAATAAAAAGGAAAAAAAAAGGAGAAACTCATGCTGTTGAGGAGGACAAGTAGAGGTTGCGAGGATGTGGCCTATGCGTGTGGCTCGACATCATTGGTGATGGAGCGAGAGGTTGAAGGAGATGCTGGAGTCGGTGGTGGGAGTGGCAGTAGTTGAGTCAGCCTACTGTGGTGTTGGTGAGGATGGTGTTGACGTGGAGAGGAGAGGAGAAGGGCGGCTGTTGCTGCTGCTGGTCACGATGGTGGATGGCGGATGGCGCAGTCAAGGTCGAAGAGGAGGAAATGGCATTGGGACCCCGACGCTGGAGGTGCTATGTTAAGACCCGAGACATCAAACACTTTTTAAGACGTCTGGGAGTTAGTCCAGACGTCTGGTCAGACGTCTGGACGCCTTCCCAGACTTCTGAAAATAAATTTTGGCATCTATACTATCGCGAGTCTGCGCGCGTGGTGCGCGCAGACTGCAACCCTCCGCCCTCCTCTTTTTCTCTCTCCCCTCACCGACCTGCAGACGCCTCCCCCACGCCTTCAAATACCCCGTCCCCTCTCCCTTGTTCACCACCCCACCGTCTCCTCCTTCCAGCGTGAGCGCGAGAGCGAGAGCGAGAGCAGCAGCTGCTGCCGGGTGCGGTGTGGAGAAAAAGAGGTGCAGCGAGAGGGAAGAAGAGGGAGAGCGTGCGAGAAAGAGAGAGAGAGCCTGCTGAAGAAGCTTGAGGCCGCGTGCGCGCATAGGAGAATCCTGCTGGGGAGATCCCCCTGGTGCTGCTGCAGCTCGAGCAACGAACGAGCGGCTGCGTGGCGAGCTCGCGCGCAGCGATAAGAAGACGAGGAGATTCTGATTCTGGGAAATTTTCCTACAATCAGACGTCTGGACCTACATCCAGACGACGCGGGCTACGTCTGGAGGGAGCTCCAGACGACTGAGAGGTTCGAAATTTCTCCTCTACCTCCTTTTTGCGGATGCGGCCATGCAGGTCGTTCCGTCGAAGTGCTGAGACATGTCGTGTTGATGAGGTTTTCGTCGTGCGTGCATGTTTCGTTTCGAGGAGTGGGGACACACCCTCCCACACAGTTCAGACGTCTGGACACGGCACCAGGCGGTGGAGAGCGTCTCCAGACGTCCGGAGAGAAGGTCGGATGTCTGGAACTGGGTCCAGACGATTCCTCAGGATCCCTGGACGTCTGAGGAGTAGCGCAGAGTGAGGTATGACTTGGACCACTTTTAAGATGTCTGGAAGGAGTTCTAAATGTCTGATTTGAGTCAGAGTTGTCGTTTTTGACCCGTTTAGGATCCGTTCGAGGTCCGATTTTCGCGTTTAAGATTCCGTTCTTCTCTGAATTAGTTCCTCTACTTGTTTGAAATACTTGTATCCTATTCTGAGTGATTCTTTGTGATTGCTCCTTGTGTTAGGACCTCGTTCTGTTGCGGCTTTGGAGGTTGCGGAGGCACGTGGACTTGCCGATCACGCCCCCATCACTCCCTATTTTGCGGGTAGAGTGGCTCCCCTTAGTTAATTACAAACATTAATGCATCTCTAAATTAAATGATAGATCTTAGGGTATGGCGTGAATCCTAGGACCTGAAAACTAGATTGAATGGTAGATCCTAGGGTATGGCATGAATCCTAGGACCTGAAAACTAGATTGAATGATAGATCCTTGGGTATGGCATGAATCCTAGGAACAGAAACATGGAAACGAATGTATTTAATGCCTGAATTGCAATCTTGGATAAGTAGATAGAATAATGATAATTGCTTGTAATTGGATAACAGCTGCCTGTGAAATGTAGAGTCCTGTTGCTCGTAACGGCTACATGTAATTCTTGTTGGTTGGAAACTAAATGCGAGTTGATTGTATATAAATTGATATTAAATGTTGGAAACACGGGCTATATGCGAATAAAATTGAAATGATGAAACCTAGTATGGCTTGGCCTGAGGAATACGAGCATGAACCCTACGGGGAATTAAGAGTACAGCTCTTGGAAAATAAATAGAATGGAACTGGAAAAGTGGATGGGGAAGTGAGCGGGCCCTTGAGTACGGAGTACCAAGAAGAGAGATTGTCCCCCTGTTTAGTACAGAGTGAAGCTAGCCGCCCCAGGGACCCGGGGTTAGGTCTGGCCACTTTATACCAACTTTTGACCCTCGCATACATAGTACCGGGGAGAGCTACTAGTGTAGGGAGAGAGCTAGCCACCCCACGAGCCCTGGGGCTCAGCTAGCCATCCTACACCGACTTGTTAGGCCCACTAGGCAAACCAGTGTAGTCAGGAGAGGGTGCACGGATTGTGGAGGGGCAAGACCCCTGTTTGGTTACTGTGGAGGGGCTGGACCCCTGTTACTGAGAGGGCTCTGCCCTATACTGGTTCCGTGCTGTGCTTTGGGCGCACCCGTTAACGAAAATGACTAACCGCGTGCCAGTGCGGGGTAGCTACCCGTGCGTTTATCGCATGTGCCGTAGTCACCGTTATGTCTGTCAGTGACCTTAGGGTGGTTGACTAAGGGTAGAACCACCATGGGGGACTCTCCCAGCCAGGAGAGCACCACGTGCTACTTCTAGTTTTCGGAACAGACTGCAATCAAGATCGTTCCCACGAGAAACATTCGAGATCAAGAGAAAGACCTGAGAAATAAATCAAGAAAGAGTAAATAGAGAAATAAAGAAAGAAATTAAAAAACAACAGCTACTTGTCCACCTTTACTGTTTTCTTAGCTAGCTGGTTGCTACTCTACTCAACGTTTCGCAGACGTATCATATTTGTCACCTTTGTCAGGACCAGGTGTTGAGCAGCCAGAGCCTACGGCTGCGGAGGGTGCTGGGCTTAGTAGAGCCTAGTAGTTGTACTTTTGTTGTACCATTTTTCTGTAGTAGTGAGTATTTCTGTTTCACCTTGTACTCTTTTATTGTAAACTTCATATTTCTGTACCTGCTTTTAATTCTCTACTGTTGTGGTGGTATGTACTGTAGTAGTTCTTTTCTTTACTGTTGTGCTTCTGTTACTGTTAGTTACTTGCATGGTGAATGTGGTTTATTTTACTGCTTTTTGGTTACTTTCTCGTTGGATGATTGGGTCTTGGGATTAATCGAGTCGGTCCAATTCTCGTGTCCTGTAGGGATTCGGGAACCGAGTCATAACAAGATGGTATCAGAGCAAGGTCATCCTAAGAAGTGAACCAATTGGCTGGAAAATAACCAATTCACGTGCTTGTAACTAGAGTAGCCACCACAACATACCTTTTGACATCTGTTTTAGGGTTTCTTCGTTAAATATCGATTAGTATTGACGTCTTTTCTGTTCCGTGTTCGCATCTCCTTGTAGGAGATGCCTCGACGCGGGACTAGCGAGGTGGGTCGCGGACGCGGCCGAGGACGAGGTCAGAGGGGCGGGCGCATTGAGCCCAACGCCTCAGTGGGCCAGCCACTGCTCCCGGGCATTCAGGCCCAGGACCTCGCCCAGCGGATATGAGACATCGTGTGAGAGGAGCTCCACCCGCCGCCACGAGCGCCTCTCCCTGGGGCTGCGGAGGGGGAGTCCTCTATGGGACCACGAGACGGACACGGTGCTGGACGCGAGGGAGAGGGTGGGCCTCCACCACCCCCACCTTCCTCCAGCACTTCCAAGCACGAGGCTTCTTTACCTGGAAGCGTACCAACTTCTCCACTTCAGTGCCACTATGAGCTTTTCGGATAGTTCCGGAAGCTGAAGCCCCCCTCCTTCAAGGGGGATGAGGACCCGACCGAGGCGGAGGACTGGTTCGAGCAGATCGAGAAGATATTTGACACCCTTCGCCCTCCTATGGAGTGCTCCGTGACCTTTGCCATGTACCAGCTGGAGAGCGCGGCACACAGGTGGTGGAGGGTGGTCAGGGGTCAGGAGAGGGATGAGCCGACTTGGGACTAGTTCGTCACCCTCTTTTGTAAGCAATACTTCCCCCAGACGTGGCAGGACCATAGGAGGCGGGAGTTCAACACTCTCCGCCGGGGGACGATGACCGTGAGCGCGTACCGCACGCATTTCTTAGAACTGTCTCATTTCACAGCAACAGCCGTGGCTATCGAGGAGGAGCGCCTTTGGAGGTTCACTGAGGGGCTTCGACCTGCCATTCGGGGTATGTCAAACCCCTGAAGCTGCCTACGTTCTCGAGGGTGGTGGAGGCAGCTATGACGTATGAAGAGACCAACCCGTCCGCACGCGACACTGACAGCGGGCGGAAGAGGCCCTACCAGCCAGACTTCTCACAGGGCCAATGAGAGAGGAGGCACGTGGCACTCGCAGGAGAGCCGTCACAATTTGCGGGGCCATCAATGGCCTTTGGGGGCCCCCGACAGGGGCCAGTTGCTAGCACCAAACCCTCGCCCAGCCGTCAGCAGGGACCCACTGAGGGCGGGAATCGAGTCCCCTTTTGCTACCAGTGTGGTCAGTCGGGCCACATTAGGAGGGATTGCCCGTTTAGGGCTGGAGGTCAGCAGATGTTTCCAGCGTCGAGCACTGGAGGGCGAGTAGGAGGCCGTGGTTTTCAAGCGCGAGGAGGAGGACAACAGTCACGGGGAGGGTACCAGCCGGAGCTTACCCGTCCTACTCAGAGTGTGGCTGCTTCGTCCGCACTTAGGGCTGAGGGGCGTATCAACACCCTGACACACAGGGATGCCAGAGCTTCAGGATCAGTGGTGGCAAGTATGGTTTCAGTTTTCGGCAGACTTGTTTACACGCTTTTCAATTCTGGTGCTACGCACTCATTTGTCCCTGCCAGTTTTGCTGTTAGTTTAGGGCAGGACTGTATGTTTTTAGAGGATCCGTTCGTGATCAAAGGTCCGAGTGGTCAGCTGTTTGTAGCTGAGGAGGTGTACATAGGTTGTGAGGTCAGTGTTGGGGGACACAGCCTTCCCACTGACCTGATTATGATACAGATGGAGGACTTTGGTGTAATTCTGGGAATGGACTGGCTGTCCGCTTACCACGCCTTGGTGGACTGCTTTGAGAGGAAGATCGTCTTCTCCATACCGGAGTTGCCTTCTTTTGAGTTCCACGGGCAGCCAGTGGACGGAGGCTTCAGGTGCATTTCTGCACTTCGGGTGGCGAGACTTTTGGGCCAAGGGTGTGAGGGCTTTCTGGCTTGTGTGGTGGCAGAGCCCAACCCTGTGGTAGACTTCCAGAGTATCTCTGTGGTCAGAGAGTACCCTGATGTGTTCCCAGATGAGTTGCCAGGACTACCACCCGAGCGTGAGATCGAGTTTGAGAACTCACTGGTACCGGGGACTAGCCCCATCTCTACAGCACCGTATTGGATGGTACCACTTGAGCTGCGAGAGCTCAAGTCTCAATTGCAAGACCTTCTGGAGAAGGGCTTTGTGAGGCCCAGTGCATCTCCGTTGGGAGCCCCGGTGTTGTTCGTAAAGAAGAAGGATGGTACCCTACGCCTTTGTGTGGACTACCTACAGCTGAATAGGGTTACCATCAAGAACATGTATCCGCTGCCGAGGATTGATGACTTGTTTGACCAGCTGCGAGGTGCCACGGTATTCTCCAAGATAGACTTGAGGTCTGGATACCACTAGTTGAGGATCAAGGAGGCAGACGTCTCCAAGACAGCTTCCGCACCGGTACGGACACTACAAGTTTCTGGTCATTCCGTTTAGGCTGACCAATACCCCCGCTGCCTTCATGGATTTGATGAACCGGGTGTTCAGTCTGTACTTGGACCAGTTCGTGGTGATATTCATTGATGATGTGCTCATCTATTCTCGAGATCAGGTGCAGCACGGACAACACTTGCGGATGGTTTTGGACACATTGAGACGACGTAGGCTGTATGCCAAATACAGCAAGTGCGAGTTCTGGTTGAGGGAGGTGACCTTCTTGGGTCATGTGATCTCTGGGGATGGCTTGGCTGTGGACCCAGCCAAGGTTGAGGCAGTGCTCAGGTGAGAGAGACCGCGTACAGTTACGGAGATCCGCAATTTCTTGGGACTGGCAGGCTACTACCGGCGGTTTATCAGGAGCTTCTCGCAGATTGCACGTCCTATGACACAGCTGACCTGGAAGGACGTGCCCTTTACTTGGACAGACGCTTGTGAGGCGTGTTTTCAGGAGTTGAAGGAGAGGCTGGCTTCGGCTCCCGTGCTCACCATCCCAGATAGTAGTGGCGAGTTCGTTGTGTACATGGACGCCTCTTTGCAGGGGTTAGGGGGTGTGCTCATGCAGAGGGGTCACGTTGTCGCTTATGCTTCGCGGCAACTAAAGCCCCATGAGCATAGCTACCCTACCCACGACCTGGAGCTAGCAGATGTCGTCTTCGCGCTGAAGACTTGGAGGCACCATTTGTACGGTGGGACCTTTGAGATTTTCACAGATCACAAGAGCCTCAGATACTCGTTTGATCAGAAGGAGCTCAACATAAGACAGAGACGTTGGTTGGAGCTCCTGAAGGACTATGACTGCAGCATTTCCTACCACCCTGGAAAGGCCAACGTGGTGGCTGACACCTTGAGCTGGAAGGCGCCTGCCCACTTGGCCAGTTTACAGGCGCAGAGTTGGAGCCTCATAGAGGAGATGGGTAGTTGGCAACCCCTAGAGTTACTCGGGTACTGTGGGATAGTGATGGTGACACGACAGATGAGGCCAAAGCTGATAGACCACATCATCACTAGACAGATGGCCGACCCGTACTTACAGTCATTGTGTAACAGAGTGCTGTCAGGAGACCTTGGGGACTTCTCTTTTACAGACCAGGTACTGTGCATGAGGGGACGTTTGTGCGTTCCCAAGGACGAGGAGCTGTTGAGAGAGCTCCTAACCGAGGCATACGGTTCCAAGTTCACCATACATCCCGAAAATACAAAGATGTACCATGATTTGAGACGCGACTTTTGGTGGGGGGGACCTTCATGGCTCCCGCGTACTCGATTGGCAGGAGACCTATACAATTGATCAACCACATCAAACGAGTCCAGAACCATATATAAATGACACTAACTCGTAGAGAAACTCAAGCGAAAAACAATGGTACTTCGTTTGTGGAAATTCGATTTTGTTTGGGCCCTAAACGGGCCAAAAATACTCACACTGTCTAAAATCAGATGTCTGGGTTTAATCCTAGACATCTTAAAAGACATCAACACTCACCTTGGGTTCCCTACAGCTACCTCGGACGTCCGAACCCCTGCGCGATCGTCTGAGGTGAGTTCTAGACGTCAGACTCTCCTTCTGGTCGTCTGGAGGTACGGTCAGACGTCCAAAAGCACCTCAAAGGATGCACCCCTCACCTTTCCAATGGCCTTCCCCCTGCGTATGTATGTATAGACCTCAGAAAAGGCCGGACGAGATCCCTGTGGTGAGACCTGCATGGTCGTAGCCGCGCAAAAGCACGTACCTTAGCACAGAGCATGCTTTCAAACGTCCGGCTTCAGCTCTGGACGTCCTTCTGCTACTCCAGACGTCTGATACTGGAAAATATCCACTACGCAGAACCTTCGAGAGCTTTTCCTCCATGCGAAACCCTCCGCTCCACCCGCAGTTGCAACGCCGACAACTTCAGGAGGCTGCGAGCCTACCCCCACGAGCTCCTCCTCGAGCACGAGCTCCTCCGAGCTCCTCCCACACCCTGCGGCTCCCTTGTGAGCTCCTCCTCTCGAGCTCTCTTCTCCTCCTCCTCCACGTCCCGTCTCTCTCTCTCTCAGCTTCCTCTCCTCTCGCCGCACTGAAAGGAAGGAAGGAAGGACGGAGGGGAGGATGAAGGTGGTGGTGGCTGGTGGAGAGTGGCGTGGGTGAGGGGAAGAGGGGGTTTAAATAGATAAAGGGTTAGGGTTGGGGGTAAGGAGAGGGGAGAATACGCGTGCAGCATGTGTGCGGAAAAGAAAGAAGGTACAATTCTCTACTTTCAGACGTCCAACACTCTTTCCAGACGACTTGACAGACGTTTGACGGCTAATATAGACGTCTTAAACGACCCAAGAAGGTAGTGGGTCATTTCAAATTAAGGCGTAGGGGGGAGGTTGGGAGCGAGCGGAAGAGGACGGAGATGAGGGGGTAGCGACGGCGGCGTTGGCGGTGGTCTGCATTGAGGTTGGTGTGTGTAGGAGGGAAAAAGGAGGAGGAGATCATGAGAGCAGGGGAGGAAGAGGGAAGGTGTGGTGGCTGGTGGTGATTGTGGGTTGATGGTGGTGTGAGTTCTGGAGGTGGAGGAGCCGTTGACGCAAGAGGGAAAAGGAGATGAAGAAGGAGATTTTGAGGGAGAGGGAGATGGGTTATTTCTGGTGGAGAAGAGAGGAGTGGAGGGAAGGTGGTGTGTGGCCTGTGAGGGTGGGGGGAAGTTTTTCGTAGAGGAGAGGAGAAAGCGGTTTCGTAGAGAAAGAGAAGGAGATCGGGTTGTTGCTTTCTTTGTGGGAGAGGGAGTCGGGGAGAAAGAGAAAGAGAGATGGTTACGAGAGTGTAGAGGGAGTGAGGGAAGAAGTCGAGAGGAGAGCAGTTACGATAGTCATGGGGGGAAAGTTGCGGGAATGTGGGTGCGATGGTTTTTTTTTATTTTAAGTTTCTTTGAATGAAATGAGGGAATTGGTGGGAGGAATGAAGGGGAACAAAAAATATATGGAAAATGGATAAAAGGGTTACATGAATTAAAATTAGGTGGGATAAGGTGTTCAATTACAGATATAAAAATGGATTTAGGACAGGGTTAAAATGTGAAATGACTCGTTGCCTTTTTAGTCGGATAAGACGTCTGTAGTTTCAGTCAGACGTCTGTCCAGACATCTGGACACATGCCCGAACGTCTGAAAGTGGGAAATTTCGTACGTCCCTTTGCGCTCTGCGCGCGGGCGACGCGCATAGGCTTCTCTCTCCTCCGCACCTCCACCCCTAAACCCTAGCACCCACTCTATTTAAACCCCCCTTCTCTTCTTCTCACCCCCTCACCACTCAAGCCACCGACACCTCCACCTTCTCCTTGCGACGACCATGCCCCTCCAGCCTCCCATCTCTACTGCAGCCGCGGCGAGGAAGGAGAGGAGGTGGCGAGGGAGAACGAGGAAGAGCGAAAGCGAGAGAGTGTGAAGGAGTGAGAGCGGGGGAGGAGGACGACAGCCGCAGGAGCTCGGTGGAGCTCGAGGAGGAGTTCGTGGGAGAGAGGAGGACATCGGCAGGGAGCTTCTCAAGCTCCTGCAGCTACTGGAGCTGCCACTTCATCGTTTGAGGGAGGAGGCACGAGCGGGCCAAACTGCGTAGAGGAGTTTCGATATTGGAAGTTTCCAGTATCATACATCTGGAGTATTGTCCAGATGGCTGGCGAGACACCAGGATGTCCGGAGCTGAAGTCGGACGTCTGAAAGCACAATATCGCTCGAGGTACGTATCTTCATGCGCTACTTTCCGCCATGTAGATCGTAGCGCAGGGGATGTTGGGTTAAAGTTGTGCCTGCAAATTTGTACGTAGGTGAGGGCTTTGGGAAGCACGCGGTGTGCTTTCCCAAGTACGTTTGGATGTTTGATCACGTCGCCAGATGTCCGATCACGTTACCAGACGTCCGGAGGTGCTTCCAGACGACCAAAGGACTTGTCCAACGTCTGGAGCTGCCCCCAGACAGTCGCAGAGGGAGTCTGGACGTCTGAAACAACCGCAGGAAGTGCAAGGTGAGATCTGACGTCTTTTAAGATGTCTGGGACTAGTTCTAGACGTCTGATTTTGGTCAGTAACTGTGTTTTTGGCCCGTTTAGGGCCCAAACAGAATCAAATTTCCGCAAACGAAGTACCACTGTTTTCCACTCAAGTTTCTCTACGTGTTCGTGTTGAGTATCTATTGTTTTGAGCTCGTTTGATGTAAATTAATCGCTGATACAGATTACCAACCGGTGGCGTGTTCGGGGCCCGTAGAGATGACGAGATTTGCGGTGCAGGTTCCCATTCCTTCCGTGATACCCGGTAGAGTGATTTAATTCAGTTGTTAATATTTGAATAAGAATGTACTTGTTTGAAGTAATCGGATCGAACCTTAGGGTAGAAATGTATGAGCTTGTTTTAAGCTGTACTGTTTACTTGAATGCATGTTTAAAATAAATTGCTAGTAAATGGTATTAGTGTAATTATGAGATGCATGTAAAAATACAAGTTGCCTGTATGTGAATGAGAAAGTGAACGGTGAAACCACAAGTTGCATGTAAATGATTGAGAATTAAATTGTGAAAACACGAGCTGCCTGTATATGGATGATGAACGAGTTATTAAACATGAGATCTGAATATAGATAAATGAGATGAATAATGAGTATGAACCCTATGGGGAATTAGGAGTAGAACTCCTGTGTATGAAAGGAATTTTGAATGTAGACGAGAAATGAGCTGGCCCTTGTGTACATGGTACTAAGGAGGGCAACTGTCCCTTTTAGTGTAAAAGGGGAGTTATCCACCTCTTGGGTTGAGACCCGGGGTAGGACTGGACACCAACTCCTGTTGGCCCTCGCGTACGTGGTACCGAGGTGAGCTACTAGTGTAGGGAGGGAGCTAGCCACCCTACACCGACTTTGCTAGGCCTGCTGGGCAAACCGGGGTAGTCGAACGAGGGTATGCGGACTGTGGATATGCGAGACCCTTGTTTGGTTCTGAGGGGCGAGACCCATGTTCTGAGAGGGCAAGGCCATATACTGTTTCATGCTGTACTTTGGGCGTACCCGCTAGCGGAAACGACTGACTACGTGTCAATGCGGGGTAGCTACCCGTGCGCTTATCACGCATGCCATAGTGACCGCTACGTCTCAACAGTGACCTCGAGGTGGTTGACTAGGTGTATGACTACCGCGGGGAACTCTCCCAGCCAGGAGAGCACTACGTGTATCTTCTACTCCATGGAAAAGACTGCAATCAAGATCGTTCCCACGAGGAATATGCAAGAACAAGAAATACTTGGATACTTAAGAAATAGATGAACCAGAAATACATAAATAAGATAAATAAAAATGAGATTAAAACCTACTTGTTGTTCTACTTTTCTTTACTGCTTCGCTCTTTCCTTCTACTTAGTTATATTGCATGTGTGAATGTGGTTTATTTTCCTACTTTTGGTTATTTCTCGTTGGATGACTAGGTCTTGGGATTAGTCTAGGAGAGTCGATCTTGGGTCCTGTAGGGATCTGGGAATCGGGCTGTAATAAAATGGGAATGGGTTAACCTAAATAAAAATTTGATTAGCTTAATTAATTAAGATCAAGCCAATTTAAAGGATTCGACTAGACCTTAACTAATTACTTTAGCCAAAATCAAATTGAAATAAATAGGCTCCTCCTCACCATGCCATTATAATAATAGGATTCCTTTAAACTTGCATTACCTACTTAGATAGAATAATTTTGTAATAATATACACATATGCGCAATTTAACATTATTTAAATTTACTGTATGCAGACATATTAATTAAGCTATTAACCCTATTATTATGCTAATGATTTGAATTAAGTTGTGAAACTACGTTAAAATTAACTAATTATCACTTGCAAATGTAGTTTCATCAGTAGCATAGTGTAATTCTTAGATTCAACTTCTTCTCTGATTCCGACGAGCCAATTCCAACTCGCTGGACTTCCATTTACTATCCTAATCACTTGATCATCTTCCTCATCACTTCATGAATCCATTTCACCTTCTAATTTACTGATTTAATCACATTAATTGCCTAATTCAAATCACTTACACTTGAGCACCTCCGCTGTGTATGGAGGAGGTCTCAGAGGTATTTCACATGCATTTAAGGCTCTCCACCACTTCTCCACATCACTAGGGCCCCAATTTACTCGTTAATTTCATCTATTATCACCTATAGAGTAAACGCCTAATTTCACTCAACCTCTTGAGCTCGCTGTCAATGGCGGCTCAAGAAGAGTTAGCTCACTAATTCCTTCAGCATACACCTTTGTAAACTCCTCCTCTCTGATTCCCCTCACTCGATTGAGTGAGAATCTTTGATGTATTCTTGATCAATCTTTGTTTCTGATCATCAATTAGAACAATTGTAGTATTCCTGAGGTTCCTTATGACCTTAGGAAGCTTTTAAATCATTTCTTCACTTGTTTCATGGAGATTTAATTTCCAGCATTAGAATTAGCCTTCACTAGAGCTTCGGTGAGCTCCGGCGATATCAATCTTTAACTACAGCCTTCCAAATCTCATGAGAAGCTCCAGATCACCTTTATATGTTGTTTTGATCAGAATCCACTGATTGGGATTAAATGTTAATGATAATTTCTCTCTGAGCATCTTCTTCTTCCTCAACTCCGGTAGAGTTGATGAGACATTTACATTAAGTCTCAGACTCTAGCAATAGGTCCATAAGCATGAGCAAGCCTTGTAGAACGTAATTAGCTTTCATTTGGGTTTGAAAACCTCTAGGATCTTTGATGAGAACCTCATCATGAACCCTAACTAGCACATTTTGACATAATAAATTGAACAAAAGCTCCTACATAACCTAAGGAAAGGCCTAAATCAGGAAATTGTTGAGCAAAGAATAAAACATTACACAAGAGGTAAAACTATAATTTTACCATTGCAGTGCATAAACGAGATTTCTAAGGATCTAGACACAGGTCAAACGGATTTAATAAGAGAAAAAGTGGGATGGTTTGGTCAGAAAAGGGTTATGACAAAATCTGGGAATTAAATGACATTCTGTAACCCTAAAACAAATCCACTTTAATTCACGAAGTTTCAAGTAAGATAAAAATCAATTAAATCCTCTAAAATTCATAAAAAAATATCCCCTAGGGTTTAGAACCTTCAATTTGACCATTGGAACCTATCTTGAGCTAGATTGAGAACCATACCCAATTTTTAACCTAATTTGGGTTTTTGTGTAAATTGACTAGTTAAACATGGTCAAACCTAAAATCCAGCCTCACCATTGGATTCCTTAGGTCCAAATTAGGTTCATACCAAAATTTGGACCTAAGAGAAGGTCTCCTTGAGCCACTTTGCAAAATGGTTCTCGACAATTACTTTTTGACCCTTAGCTTTTTGAAATCTTGCAAGGACCCCCCTATCTTTCCCGTAATCTTCTTCAATCGGGTCCCTCTACCACCCACCTGTGTAGGCCATACCTCCGGTGACTTTGCGCGAAGGATGGCACCGCGCATGCATGGGGAGCCGACCCCAGATTTGAAAGGGAGACTCCTTGCGTTGTCCCTTGCAGCATGAGCCGGTTCCCATGCCCTGTCGGCTGCCATACCTCTTGTGTAAACGCTTGAGAGGTATGGGTCTTGCGTTGGCCATACCTCCGACGAGGTATTCCCGTCTCCTCCTTGCGATTCTCTCTCTGCCGACGCCTATTTAAGGAGCGACACCTTCTGCCACATCCTTCAAGCCTGATTTGGCCAAAGAAATCCCTCCAATTTTGTCTTCTCCTCCTCCGGCCATTCGTCCGTAGGCTCTGGCAACTCTCCCCCTCATTTCTCATCGCCCTGCCACCATACCAGTGGCAGGGTTACCTCCGCCGTCTTCCACCGTACCAGTAGGTGCCCTCCAGCCCCTCTTCCTCGTCACCGTCTCTTCCCCTGGGTACCTTCGTCTCTGGCGATGGCAGCACATTCGCTCGCCATCTCTGCCTCCCTCCTTCGTCCAGAGACTCATAGATAAGTTCCTTCTCTGCCCCTCTTCATTTCCCCTCTTTTAATTCGCACTTTCGACCCCACTACACCATTATCCGCCCTCACCTTCTCCACCTCCGGCAGACCACCGGCGAGGTGTTCTCGCCGCTCCACGCCTCCATCCACCTCGCCAGACCCCTCAAAACCTCCACCACCATCCACTAAGCAATTTCCCCATCTCCACTGCCCGCCACACACACTCCACACCTCCACCGACCTAACCTACCTTCATGGCCACAGAGCGACCTAGGCACGCATGCCTAGGCCACCCCGCTGCCAGCCAACCCTCGCCTCACCTTCGCCGTGATACGACAAAGGTTTTCCTATGGTCTGACAGGGCCATGAGGCCGTATTCGAGCATTTCGGGTTAGCACCTCCGCCGCCATTAGTGAAGGTGTGAAGGAGCTCCTTCGCCACCTCCAGGCTCTTCGAGTTCCAGGAGGCACGCCTAGGTCGCGCGGAAGACTGCTGCGCACGTCTCCAGGTCTTCAACTGGCAGCGAAGACCTCGGATGGAGTGACAATTGAGCGCGATTGCTGCTGTGGGCGCACAGGCAGCAGGGTGGGATGTTTAGTCCCACCTCGTAAGTTTGCAAGCGCCCCACAATGCATAAGTTGCAAAAGTGACCAAGGCTTATCGCCTCAGTCACACAGGGTGAGGTCCCTCTCACCCGCTCACCTGGCCTCATCTGCTACCACCCCTCGCGAACCTGGCCTGACCCGATTACCCAACCTATGCACACCTCGCCCACCACCTCACACCGGTAGGCCTGGTCCTGGGTGTGTCACCCAACCTGCATACCCGATTAGGCTCTGGGAGAGCTAACCTGAGAGCGAAATAAAGAGAGACACGGGGAGGGTAGGGGTTAGGTTTTGCCTAATCGTATACCTGTGCAGGCAAGGAAGGAGGAGGAGCGGCTGAGGACTTAGCCGCGAAAGCAGTTGCGGCCAGAGAGGAAAGAAGAAGGACTTGGAGGCACAGAGAAGAAAAGGGAGGAGGAAGATGGCACTATAGCCGCAGAGAAGTTGAGGCAGAAGAAGAAGGAAGAAGCAAGGCTTGAAAGTGCAAGGAAAGAGAAGGAAGAGAGAAAGCAAAGGTGGAACAGAGAAGAAAGAAGAAGAAGAAGCCAAAGGAGAAAGCAGAGACAGAAGGGAAAAGAAAAGAAAAAGAAGAAGCCAAGAAGAAGAAGAAGCAGCAGCTGAAAAGGAGAGCACAAGCACTGTAGCAAGTGTCACTTAAGGCATCTGATCCTTAGAGTCAGACGTCTGAAAATAGAGAGAAAGGAGAACAAAAGAAGAAAGAGAGAAGAAAAGAGAAGAGACATTTTTATTTTCCTCTCTTTAATCTTTTTGTAAAATAGTATATTGTAAATTGTGATTTTCTACGCTTCTAGAATCAAGTTTGCTCCTTGAGTTCGACCTCGGAGAAATTTTTTGTATTCGAGTAATAAAATATAATCAAACCGATGGCAGTTCTATGAAACCCGTCACCAATCTTCTGTCGACCAACTCACCTTTGGAACTCAAGCGGCAGTGCCTAAAATCACTTGTAGAGTGGTCAAAACTCAAATTTGATGCGTTAAATCGATTCCTGAGAGTGATTTTAGTCTATTTAGTCTTTTAATTTGATATGAAATGCAATAACTTGTAAAGTCGGCCTTTGAGCTTTAAAGATCAACCTTAGGTCGATTTTTCAGGTTCTAGGTTGTTCGTATCGCTTTCTCGTATTTTAAATCAACCTCGTTGCAGTACAGTCGAAAAAAGCGTATGAACAAATAACAATTTTATTACTCGAAATTCAAAACTTCTGAAGTCGAACATAGGGAGCAAATTGGTATTTTAGAAACTAAATCACAATTTCAAATTACTCAAAAGATGATATCAATGCAGTCTAATGTATATGAAAACTAAAGATAGAAAATCCAAAAATAAATGTCTTTCTTCTTCTTTCTCTCCTCTCTTTCTTTTCCTTTTTCTTTCTTCTGCTTGGCTGCACCTTCTCCTTCTTTGTTTCTCTGTCTTCCCTTTCTCAGACATCTGATTCTGTGAATCAGATGGCTTATCTGGAGATTGCTACAGTGCTTCTTCTTCTTCTTTTCTTCTCTTTCTCTGCCGCTCCTTTGCCTTGAGTTTCCCTTTCTTCTTCTTTTGCCTTTGCCTTCAACCGTGCCTTCTCCTTCACAAGTCCTTCTTCAGCAGCTGCCTCTTCCTTCTCCTTCTATCCTTGCACAGCACAGAGAGAAAAACCTATCCCCTACCCTCCCCGCGTCTCTCTCTCTATTTCACTCGTTAGGAATGCTCTCCCAGAGCCAGGTAATCGGGTCGGGTCAAGCGCACCTGGGTCTAGGCCCACCGGCGTGTGTGGTGGGCGAGGAGTGCATGGGATAGGTAATCGGGTCGGGTGCCAGATCCACGGGGGCCGGTCGCGGACGAGGCGTGAGCGGGTGAGGGCGAGGGACCTCACCCCTGTGTTCTGAGGCAACCTAAAGAAAACACAAAAACAATAAAAGGCGCTCACTTACGCTGGGCGTTTCCAAGGTGGGACTAAAGTCCCACCTGCTTTTGCTGGCGCCCGCAGGAGGAAGGTTTGCGCAATTGGCACAACTGGGGTCCTCGCTCGAGGTCGCGCTCTTGCTGGATGTGTGCGTGCACTCCTTATGTGTCACCTGAACCTGGAAGCTTGGAGCATTGCATCCCGGAACAAGCTCGCAAGTTCCTTGCTTGTGCTCCAATGGCGGAAAGGGGGTCGACACCTGTCAACATGAATATGGCCGTAAGGACCTGTCAGACTACAGGAAAACCTTCTCCGTATCACGGAGAAGGTGAGGCGGGGGTTGGCTGGCCGCGGGGTCGCCTAGGAATGCGTGCCTAGGTCGCTCTGTGGCCGTGTTTATGGGTGTGTTCAGTGGGCGTTTAGGGAGGTGTTGGCGATCGATGAAGGGGTGGATGGTGATCAGTGAGTGATGGCGAAGGTTCTAATGTAGGTGGCGAGGCATCTGGTTGCGTGGAGTGACAGGTGCGCCTCGTCGGAGGTCAGCCGGAGATAGGGAAGATGAGGGTGGACAGTGGCAGTCGAGGGGTGGTTTGTGAAATAAAATGAGGGAAAATAGAAGATAGGGAGAGAGGAACTTAATTGAGGGACTTGGAGAGAAGGAGGGAGGCAGAGGGTGAGCGGCACGTATTAGCCGTCGCCGGAGATGAAAGCCCTACGGTGAGGATGACGACGACGAGGAAGGGTCGGAGGGGTGCACGCAGGTACGACGTGGCGCGGAGAAGACTCTGCCACTGGTATGGTGGCAAAGTGACGAAAGGAGGGAGGGAGAGTCGCCGGAGCTTGCGGGTAGATGGCCGGAGATGAGGGAGACAAAATTCAGGTTGAAATCTTTGGCCAAATCAAGCTTGCTTCAAGCGGAGGGATCTGGACTTGCTTATAAAGGCATAGGCAGGAGGTTATTCGCAAGGAGGCGGCCAAAAGTCATCGTAGGAGGCATGGCCGGAGGGGATACCCATACCTTTCGAGCGTTCGCATGAGAGGTATGGGGCGATTCAGGGCATGGGGAGCTGCTCAAGCAATAGGGGGCTTCGCAAAGAGCTTCCCTTTCAAATCTGGGAGTAGCTCCCCTGGGGAAATAAGGAGAGAACCGCCTCGAAACCTCACCGGAGGTATGGGTCCCTGCTGCAATGGCAGAGGGACCTAAATGAAGAAAGTGATGAAAAGTTGAGGGGGTTTCTGCAATGGTTTCCAAAAATTAAGGGCCAGAATGTAATTGGGTGGACCATTTTGCAAAGTAGGTCAAGATGACCTTCCCTTAGGTCAAAATTTTGGTACAAACCTAATTTGGACCTAAGAAATCCAATGGTGAAGTTTTATTTTAGGTTTGACCACGTTTGGATGGACATTTTGCACAAAAACCTAAATTAGGTCAAATATTGAGCTTGGACCCCAATCTAGGTCAAAACAGGTTCCAAAGGCCAAGTTGAAGGTTATAAATCATAGGGGATATTTTTTCATGAATTTTAGAGGATTTATTTGATTTTAATCCTGCCTGGAACCTTGTGAATTTAAGTGGGTTTGTTTTAGGGTAACAGAATGTCATTTCATTTTTAAATTTCACAATAACCCTCTTTCACTGAACCATCTCACTTTTTCTCTTATTAAGTCCAATTGACCTATGTATAGACCCTGAGAAATCCTGTTGATGCACTGCAATGGTAAAATTACAGTTTTACCCTATTCTTCAAGTATTCTTTTAAGATCAGTAATCCCCTTAATTAGGCCTTCCTTTAGGTTATGCAGGAGCTTTTGTTCATTTTATTAGATTAAAATAAGCTAATTAGGGCTCATGATGAGGTTCTCATCATAGTCTCATGCCTAGCTTTTGCTAGTCCCTTAGCAAAATTTCAAGGTTTTAACTTCTGTTCTAGACCATAAGTTTCTTTCACCAATTATGATAAGTGATTTTTCTTATTTTTCCTCTGTGATTAGGTCAAAAAGCCGACAATGGGCCTAAAGGTACTCTAGTACCAACCAAGATCCGGACCTGACCAGCTTTAGCTTCGGTCCTTCGCGAAGGTTTTTAAGGCCCACAGGAACTACCCTAAGGTTCATTGGACTCCGTGGTTAAAGCACCCGTGCTTGAGACATATTTTAGCTTTGGTTCAATTTGCAGTGCATATTTGTAAGAGAGAGAGACAGAGGATTTATTTGTTTGGAGAGTTTTCTCTCTCTTTTCTTTTTATTTCTAGCTTCGGATTGGCTTCTTAACACCATCTGTATCGGATTCCTCGTCCCCATCATCAATCCTCAAAGGTCCCTGGCAATCGATGCTTCGTGATAACATCGCCCATGGTAGCCCCCAGAACCCTGATTTTCGAGATTTCAAGATAATCCCACCCATGGCGTTCCGTGGCCGAATCCAGACCCTGGCAATCGACATTTCGAGATAATGCCACTCATGATATCTGAACCGGCAGTGTGCTTACATGCCCCCGGTAAGATATGTAAATATCCTAAGAGACAAGCACCGAGGAGACGATATGTTGTTACGCATCTTCGAGGGGAATTTCCTGCCTCTCCACGCCAGGAACTTGTCCAAATCAACTTTTGTTGATCGGTCGCTCCTAATCTAGGTAACATTTTCAGAACATTAAAACGCTTCTGTGTGATTTTGATAGTTATGCGCATTGAACCAGACTGTGTGTGATTTGGGGTGCTTAGGTTACCTAGTTCCGCAAACCAAAGGTCAGTTAACGAGGTCGAATACTCCCTAAGCCTTAGACCTAATACTTAAGCTTTGCATTCTCCTCAACCTCTTGAGGATTATCCAGATCTTAGTGGGTACTAAGAGTCTAGCTAAAAAGGCCTAAGGTTAGCGTTCCTACTAATCTCTTTGTGTCTCTTTAGCACTTTTATTTACTTTTCTTGATGTGGTCTAGAACTTCGGTTAATCCCTTAATTTCTTACTAATGACTGTCTCTTTCTTTTCTATTTTGTGCTCCTTTTTTAACATTTTGCTCTTTTTCCTCCTGTTTTTGTGCAGCCCAAAAAATTTTCCCTCCTTCTCAATCTTTTTTTTTAGATGATATGTGATTTTTTTGTTGAAACATTTTCTTGATATGAGTTTTCATACATTTTGCACTTTCATACCCCCCATGCCTAAGATTTGCAATGTCTCCATTGTAAATTAGGTGACTTTGTATTTAGCTTGGTTCATTCATTAGGATAGGTGCTGGGTGAGTGAATGGGTTGAGGTGATTGTTGCGGATGATTTCTAGACTTGGGTACGGGTACCTGAGGTGGAGTCGGCTGTCCTAGTGGATGAACACTAAAGTGCAATATGAATTCAGAAAAGACATGTCAGGAAAGGTTTCGAATTTTTCAAAGAATGATGGGTTGCCTCCTGTTAAGTGCTGAGTTTTATGCCATCGGCTGGGCGCAATGAGCTTAAGGAGAATGGAGAATAAAGGATGACTCAGCCAAATCTGTATTGGTCATGTCAATGAACGGTTTGAGTCTCTGATCGTTCACGACAAAGGGTTTGGAATCGTGGTTGAGTGGACAGATCTCAATGGCTCAATTTCCAAAGATTTGTCAGACTAAGTATGGTCTGATCCACCTAGATCGCAGCTTTCCTGGAAACAGTTTTAATCTGGCATCAAAGAGTAGAACCTTTTGATCAGGGTGAAAGATCTTTTTAGATATGTGCTTGTCGTGAAAGGCTTTAACCCGCTCTTTGTAGATTCGCAAGTTTTCATACGCATCGAGGCGTAATTCATCAATCTCGCTTATCTGAAGGTTTCTGTGGGTTCCAGCCTTAGAAAGATCTAAGTTGTAGTTCCGTACTGCCCAATAGGCTTTATGCTCCAATTCGACGGGGAGGTGACATGCCTTCCCGTACACTAGTCTGAAAGGAGACATGCTTAAATGGGTCTTGCGGGTGGTCCTATAAGCCCACAAAGCTTCCGGAAGCCGGGATGACCAATACTTCCTATCAGGTTGAACAGTAACCTTGAGGATTTTCTTGATCTCCCAGTTTGCTAGCTCAGCTAGACCATTTGTTTGGGGGTGGTAAGGAGTAGAGATTCGGTGCAACACCCTGTATTTGGTCATCAGTGACCTGAACTGAGCGTTTGTGAAATGGGTCCCTCCATCAGAAATGATCGCACATGGAATCCTGAACCGTGAGAAGATGTTTTGGTGAATGAATTTGATAACGACTTTGTGATCATTAGTTCAGGTCGGAATGGCTTCGATTCATTTAGACATATAGTCAAAAGCAAGTAAAATGTATCCGAAGCTGTTCGAAATAGGGAAGGGTCCCATAAAATCAATCCTCCAAATGTCGAAAATCTCGCATACCAAAATAGGCTGTAAAGGCATCATGTCACGATGGCTCATGTTGCCCAAGGTCTGGCAACGGTTACATGCCTTACAGTGATTGTATGCATCTTTGAAAATTGTGGGCCAGTAAAAGCCTCTCTGGAGGACTTTTGATGCAGTTTTGTGTCCAGAAAAATGGCTACTGCATGCATGGTCATGGCAGAAAGAGAGTATGTCTTTGATTTCTACTTCCGTGACACACCGTCGGATAATTTGATCAGCACCTATGCGGAATAAATACGGGTCCTCCCAAATGTAATACTTGTCATTGGAACGCAATTTGTCCTTCTTGGCCTTCGGCCAATCAGACGGGATCTGATGTGATGCCAAGTAGTTTACTATGTCAGCAAACCATGAAAGCCTGTTATTGATAGTTAGGAGGTGCTCATCAGGAAAATGCTCCGTGATGGTTCCGGAAGGGTCAGTGATCTCAGAAGGAAGGCAGGACAAGTGGTCAGTTACCACATTCTGTCTTCCCACTTTATCGCGAATCTCGAGGTCAAATTCTTGCAACAACAAGATCCATCGGATTAATCGAGGTTTTGCGTCCTTTGCAAGGAGATGCCACACAGCTGTGTGATCCGAGTAGATAATAACGTGGGAACCAAGGAGGTAAGATTTGAATTTTTCTAGGGCAAATACTACGGTTAGCAGCTCTTTCTCAGTAACAGTGTAGTTACGCTGAGTCTTGTCAAGTGTTTTGCTAGCGTAGTAAATGACCACGGGTTTCCCGTTGATTTTCTGCTCCAAAATCACTCATACAGCGAAGTCAGATGCATCACACATGATCTCAAAGGGTTGAGATCAATCAGGAGACTGTAGGATTGAGGCTTGGGTAACTCGGTCACGAAGGATCTCAAATGCTTGAGTGCATTCCTTGGAGATTTCGAAAAGTACATCCTTGGAGAGAAGAGTGGTCAGGGGGCATGCGATTTTCAAAAAATCAGGGATAAATCGACGGTAAAAATCGACATCCCCAGGAAAGATCGGATGTCCTTGATCGAGGTAGGCATAGGGAGTTTGGAAATCAAGTTAACCTTGGCTTGATCGACTTGGATGCCTTTTTCTAAAATCAGATGTCCTAAGACGATCCCCTCAGGCACCATGAAGTGGCACTTTTCCCAGGAAAGAATCAGGTTCACGTCAATGCATCACCTGAGTATTTGAACCAAGTGTTGGAGGCAATCGTCAAATGATGCTCCAAATACTGAGAAGTCATCCATGAAGACTTCCAGATAATCACCTACCATATCTGAGAATATGGCAAGCATGCATCGCTGAATAGTCGCGGGTGCATTGCAAAGACTGAAAGGCATTCTTCGGAACGCGTACGTCCCGAAGGGGCAGGTGAACGTGGTCTTTTCTTGGTCCTCTGGATGGATTGCCACTTGGTTATAACCGGAGTACCCGTCAAGAAAGCAGAAGAACCTATTTCTCGCTAGTTTTTTGAGGATCTGATCAATAAATGATAGTAGGAAATGATCATTCTTCATAGAGGAATTGAGTCTTCTGTAATCTATGCAGACTCTCCACTAGTTGGCTATATGGGTCGGTATGACTTCTCCAGTTTCAATCGTGATGGTAGTGAGCTCTGCCTTCTTAGGCACAACCTGAATTGGACTCACCCATCGACTGTTGGAGATCGGGTAGATGATCTATGCATCTAACCACTTAATGATCTCCTTTTTCACGACCTCCTGCAGATTAAGGTTCAAACGTCTCTGCATCTCGTGCGAAGGTCGTACGTCCTCTTCGGAATAGATGTGGTGTGTGTAATAAGAGGGGCTTATACCAGTCAAATCATCGAGAGTCCATCCAATGGCTCTACGATGTTGTTGGAGAATAATAATCAGATAGGATTCCTGGTCAGATGTGAGTCTGGAGTTTATAATCATAGGAAACATCTGATTGAAACCCAAAAAGACGTATTTCAGATGATCGAAAAGAGGCTTGAGTTCCAAGATGGGATTATCAGCAGCAGCGGGTGGTTCAGAGTGTGTCAAGAACAAGGGTAGGAGTTATGGGTGTATCTAGATCAGGTTCAGACTCCTCTAATTGCAGGTTTTGATCTTCTTGTGGTTGATTAGGGATAATCAGGTTGTCCTCAATATGCGGCTCATCAACCACGGCTTTGATATCACATATTTGTTCTACAACATCGCAATTAATCCCTTGTTGGGCCTTAAAGATGTCAATCTTAAGAGTTTGGTTCCCAAATTTCAATTATATTTGGCCCTCCTCACAGCTTATGTTGGCTCTAGCAGTGGCCAGAAAAGGTCTTCCTAGTATGATCGGTGTATCCCTTGGGTTCTCAGGTGCATCCATATCTAGAACTATGAAATCCACTGGGAAATAAAAATCTCGTACCCTAACAATAACTTCCTCGAGTATTCCTTTAGGCGACTTGATGGATTGATCAGTTAACTACAATGTCACCTCAGTCGGTTTAAGCTCGAACTCTTCAAGTTGGTTAAGCAGGGATGTGGGTATTATGTTTATGGAGGCACCTAGGTATAGCAATGCTCTATCGAATTGGGTTTCACCAATTTTACATGAAATCAGGGAAGTGCTTGGGTCTTTTTCCTTGGGTGGAGTTTACTTAAGATTATAGAGTTGGCTTGCTCTGATAGTATGATCGGACTCCCACTTTTAGTTTGCGCTTATGCTTGGGTGTACACATGTCTTTCAAGAATCGTGCATAAGTCGATACGTGGCGGATTGCATCCATCAAGGGGATGTTTATTTAAACTTGTTCAAAGAGCTTGATCAGATCCTCCTCAGGAGCCACGGGTTTGGTTGTCCTTTTTCCCTTGGTCAAGGCCTCGAGAAATGGAACCTTGATTGGTTCCTCTAGAATAGGTCTAGGTTCTTGATTTGGGATAGGGGTATCCTGGATAACTATCCTAGGGCTTGGTTCACTACTAGGCTTGGAGTGGTTTGGATAAGGTGGGTCTTGGGTTGCTTTACCACTATGGGTTGTTACAGAGTTTAATCTTGCCCGGTTCTGGTATGGGGTTGGTAAAATGGGTGGCTGCTGTTGAAATCTCACATAAGATGTTGAAGCTTCCATCCCGTCAAGTGATGGAACAGAAGGGGCCTGATAAATCATATGTGTGTGGCCTGGATTCATACCGCGCCTCTGGGTCGGCACGTTATTTGGGTTTGACAGAGGTTGCGAAGGAAGAGTGCTCGGTTGGCGAGAATTCACCATCTTGGTGAGTTGGTTGCTAACCTCTATGATCTCATCCTTGTGTTGTTTTTGTATTGCCGCATTCTTTTTCTGAATGTTAGCCAGTGTTTGAAGGATGAGAGACATTTGGTCTTGGTTTGGCCCAGATTGATAAGTGGGGTTGGGCCAAGGCTGAGGCGGCTGATATGGAAAGGGGCTTGTGGACGTGGTTGATAAGGTAGTCTCTGAGTCTGAGAATTTCCCGTCCACTGGAAATTGGGATAATTTCGCCATCCAGGGTTGTAGGTGTTGGAAAATGGGTTATTCTGGATGGCGTTGAGGTCCTCGCAGGTCTAAGGAGCCTCAGGAAAGTTAGAGTATGGGGGTTCAGACTTCCCCCGACTAGAATAGAGCGGATCGGAGGTTCCTCTGATCCGGGAGTCAGACGGGGGTGGATACGGGTCCATCTCTTGAGAAGATCGGTGATAGATATTTTGCACAGTTTCCCTCGTGAGAGGTGGCTGTGCAAAAGAGTTCTGCGCATAGGTGGCTTGCTACAAATGCCGAGTCAGCTTGTCCACCTTCTTCTCTATGATAGAGACCTTGTCTAACCGACTGGCCATCAGTTCCAAGTCGACGGATGTGGACAGGCCATGTATCTCATGTGCTCCCCTAAGATTCGTCGATGTGCAGGTATTCGTCCGGTCGAATAAACCCATGGAATCATTGTTGATGGAGTTCTTGCACATATTCTCGAGAATCTCCTACATCGTGTCCTCATGCTGACCCATGATGTTTCCTCCGCAGGTTGCATTGACGAATAATCGAATGTCCTCACGGAATCCTTGGTAAAAAGACTGGACTTGTTCCCATTTAGGAGCTCCGTGATGGGGGCACTTTCGCATGTGATCCAAGAATCGGTCCCATGCCTCATGAAGAGGTTCTCCCGTTTGTTGGGTGAAAGGAGTGATCTAGTGGCGCAAGGCATTTGTCCTACCAATGGGAAATAACTTCTTTAAAAACTCGGACTGAAGTTCATCCCATGTGTTGATCGGATGAGTCTGAGTTTGATACCAATGCGCAGCCTTGTCCATGAGGGAGAAAGAAAACATCTTCATGAGTAGAATATCCCGATTTTGTGCATCTGACCCAAAGGTTTGGGCCAGATGCTTGAGCTGTTTAATATGCTGGAATGGATCCTCGGAGTTAAGCCCATAGAATTTTGGTATGGCATAAATCATATTGGGCTTTAGTTCAGAATCAAGACCTCCAGCCGGGATACGGACTTGAGGCTCAATTGCCACCGCAGTGGGATTATAGTGATCTCGCATCATGGGATGTTGCAGTGGGTTCATGAAGTTTTGGAAGAGATCATTTAGATGCTAAAGCTGGTGCTCAAGATTGTTTTCTTCAACAGGTTGTGCCTTGATGGAAGAAGGAGAACCTAGTTCTGAATCAGAGGAAAGGTCTATGTGGTGGGGTTGCTGCACAAACAAGGGTACCGAGGCTTAGCCTTGGGGAGAGTGCATTTCTAAAGGAGGTTTTAAGGACCTCCTACCAAACATGCACTAAAGGAGTTGATGAGATCAGAATGTGCTGGACCAAATCGAGACACCCAAAATATGCTGGGTGACTATAGAGGTTCGGGGCGGATGATACCCCTTAGTCAGAAAGGTCGTCCACCTGAGAAATACCTAGGCAGCCAGAGAGGAAGAGTCCCGTGAAGACCCCTACACAGTAGAGCGTCCCCACGGGTTACAGGGTTTTCCCCACCCGACCTCTCTTGTCATTGAGATTTCAGGTAGACCAGAATAGGGACCTTGACCTCTTAAGTCTACCTCTTTTAGTTAAGATCAAGGTGCTTAGGATTCCACTTGAACTTTAGGTTTTTTGAGTCCAAAGTGACCTAATTTTAAGGTTGGTTGACCCAAAGGATCAACTTCACCTCCTTGTTCCTTTGCGAGCTTTTAGGTCCTTGCTTTTAGGGTTCAAATGGATTAAGGGTCTGTTTGCTTAGGGTTTCTTTTGGATAGATCTCTTCAAATAAGGCTTAGGCACACCTCTTTTTGGAATTTTTGCTTCTTTTCTTAGAAAAAGATGTGTCTCTAAAACCCTAGCTTGTAATTCTTAGGTTGGCTCTAGTTGGTCCAAATTAGATGCCTCAAAAATTGGTATCTAGGGCTCAATCAAGAATGTTTTAGCCCTAGCTACCTTAAGTGGATGTGCAATTAAAATGTGTTGAAAATAAAAATCAGGCAACTTTTGGTGGATTACTAAATATGGAAATAGGTAGCCCTAGATTGATTTTTCTTTATTTTTCCTTTTAGATTTTGAGCGGATTAAGAGAGAGGGCTAATGAAAATTTACTTGTTCCCTGGTGTGGTTGTTGTGCAGCTGCTTTTCTTTCCTCGGCTTTCCTGAAATAATCACAACAAAAGAGAGAAATTAAGTCAGTATTGAATCAGAAATTGTGATTAAAGCTTCTAAAATGCCTGTTGCTCCCCGGAAACGATGCCAAAAAATGTTCGTATCTCTTTCTCGTATTTTAAATTAACTTCATTGCAGTATAGTCGAAAAAAGCGTATGAATAAATAGCAATTTTATTACTCGAAATTCAAAACTTCCGAGGTTGAACACAGGGAGCAAATTGGTATTTTAGAAACTAAATCACAATATCAAATTACTCAAAAGATGATATCAATGCAGCCTAATGTATATGAAAACTAAAGATAGAAAATCCAAAAATAAATTTGTCTTTCTTCTTCTTTCTCTCCTCTCTTTCTTTTCCTTTTTCTTTCTTCTGCTTGGTTGCACCTTCTCCTTCTTTCTTTCTCTGTCTTCCCTTTCTCAGACGTCTGATTCTGTGAATCAGATGGCTTATTTGGCGATTGCTACAGTGCTTCTTCTTCTTCTTTTCTTCTCTTCCTCTGCCGCTCCTTTGCCTTGAGTTCCCCTTTCTTCTTCTTCTGCCTTTGCCTTCAACCGCGCCTTCTCCTTCACAAGTCCTTCTTCAGCAGCTTCCTCTTCCTTCTCCTTCTGTCCCTGCACAGCACAGAGAGCAAAACCTATCCCCTACCCTCCCCGCATATCTCTCTCTCTATTTCGCTCGTTAGGAATGCTCTCCTAGAGCTGGGTAATCGGGTCGGGTCAAGCGCACCCGGGTCTAGCCCCACCGACGTGTGTGGTGGGCGAGGAGTGTGTGGGATAGGTAATTGGGTCGGGTGCCAGATCCACGGGGGTAGGTCGCAGATGAGGCGTGAGCGAGTAAGGGCGAGGGACCTCACCCCTGTGTTCTGAGGCAACCTAAAGAAAACACAAAAACAATAAAAGGCGCTCACTTGCGTTGGGCGTTTACGAGGTAGGACTAAAGTCCCACCCGCTTCTGCTGGCGCCTGCAGGAGGAAGGTGTGCGCAATTGGCACAGCTGGGGTCCTTGCTCGAGGTCGCGCTCTTGCTAGATGTTGCGCGCACTCCTTGTGCATCACCTGAACCTGGAAGCCTGGAGCATTACTTCCTGGAATAAGCTCGCGAGCTCCTTGCTTGTGCTCCAATGGCGAAAAGGGGGTCAACACCTGTCAACATGAATATGGCCTTACGACCCTGTCAGACTACAGGAAAACCTTCACCGTATCACTACGAAGGTGAGGTGGGGGTTGGCTGGCCGCGGGGTCGCCTAGGCATGCGTGCCTAGGTCGCTCTGTGGCCGTGTTTATGGGTGTGTTCGGTGGGCGTTTAGGGAGGTGTTGGCGATCGATGAAGGGGTGGATGGTGATCAGTGAGTGATGGAGGAGGTTCTGAGGTAGGTGGCGAGGTGTGTGGTTGCATGGAGTGACGGGTGCGCCTCGCCGGAGGCCAGTCGGAGATAGGGAAGATGAGGGTGGACAGTGGCAGTTGAGAGGTAGCTTGTGAAATAAAATGAGGGAAAATAGAAGATAGGGAGAGAGGAACTTAACTGAGGGACTTGAAGCAAAGGAGGGAGGCAGAGGGCGAGCGGCGCGTATTAGCCGTCGTTGGAGACGAAAGCCCTGAGGTGAGGATGACAGCGACAAGGAAGGGGTCGGAGGGGCGCGTGCGGGTACGGCGCAGCGCGGAGGAGACTCTGCCATTGGTATGGTGGTAGAGTGACGAAAGGAGGGAGGGAGAGTTGCCGGAGCTTGCGAGCAGACGGCCGGAGATAAGGGAGACAAAATTCAAGGGGAAATCTTCGGCCAAATCAAGCTTGCTTCAAGCGGAGGGATCTAGGCTTGCTTATAAAGGCACATGCAGGAGGTTATTCGCAAGGAGGCAGCCAGAAGTCGTCGCCGGAGGCATGGATGGAGGGGATACTCATGCCTCTTGAGCATTCGCACGAGAGGTATGGGGCGATTCAGGGTATGGGGAGCTGCTCATGCGATAGGAGGCTTCGTAGAGAGCTCCCCTTTCAAATCTGGGAGTAGCTCCTCTAGGGAAGCGAGGAGAGAACTACCTCAAAACCTCGCCAGAGGTATGGGTCCCTGCTGCAATGGAAGAGGGACCTAAATGAATAAAGTGGTGAAAAGTTGAGGGGGTTTCTGTAAGGGTTTCAAAAAGTTAAGGGTCATAATGTAATTGGGTGGATCATTTTGCAAAGTAGGTCAAGATGACCTTCCCTTAGGTCCAAATTTTGGTACAAATCTAATTTTGACCTAAGAAATACAATGGTGAAGTTGAATTTTAGGTTTGACCACGTTTGACTGGATATTTTGCATAAAAACCCAAATTAGGTCAAATATTGAGCTTGGACCCCAATCTAGGTCAAAACAGGTTCCAAAGGTCAAATTGAAGGTTCTAAACCCTATGAGATATTTTTCCATAAATTTTAAAGGGTTTATTTTATTTTTATCCTTCCTGAAATCTTGTGAATTTAAGTGAATTTGTTTTAGGGTTATAGAATGTCATTTAATTCTTAAATTTCACAATAACCCTCTTTTGACTGAACTATCCCACTTTTTCTCTTATTAAGTCCAATTGACCTATGTCTAGACCCTGAGAAATCCCGTTGATGCACTGCAATGGTAAAATTACAGTTTTACCCTGTTCTTCAGGTATTCTTTTCATATAAGTAATCCTCTGAATTAGGCCTTCCTTTAGGTTATGTAGGAGCTTTTGTTCATTTTATTAGATCAAAATAAGATAGTTAGGGCTCATGATGAGGTTCTCATCATAGGCTTTGAATTTCATATTTATAGATTGAATTGAGTTCCTGAGTTGATGTTGAATCATTTGGAATCAAATTGAGTGAATTTGATTGAGGTTTAATGTGAATTTTATTTTTTGTCCAGTTTGGGTTCAAACTGGAACTCAGTGGTGTTCAATGGCTTTCTGACGAGATTTGTAGCCAAATTCTGCTCAGATCAATCCTTTATGACTCTCCGAGCTGATCTGGGTTGATAGTTGATACTTAGATCTATCTTTTAGGCCATTTTAACTATGAAATCAGAGTTATGCACTTTAGAATGAAGCTCTGAAGCTTCCAGAGTTCCCTAATCTTCCCTGTACCTTCAATTCTTCTCCATTCCATGCAGAATGGTTCATTTAACCTTTATGGACTCTCAATTGAGAGGATTATCTGACCTGCAGGTCATTTGACCTAATTCCACCTTTGCTGAGAAACAGTAGACACAATAGTACACATGTTGATCAAGCCATGTTTAGTCATTTAATGCACGAATCAAATCTGATCCAAAAGTCAAATTGGCATTGTTAATCGATAGAAGATCTAAAGGGCTTTCGATCGAGCTTTTATTTGCTCGATTTGGATCTATGAGCTGCAAGAAATTGACACCTAAAGTTAGGCCTAGAGCTGGTGTAGCGCATGAAGGAGATATTGCATGGATAGAACCACCTCGGAAAATAGTGGAGTAGCACACACTTTTAGAAGGAATTGCACCAATGACCCGGTTGGTCGTCAGTGCGGGGCGTAAACAAATGAACATATGGGTGTGTGTGTGCATGCATGTGGGCGCGAGTGGGCTATGGGAGCCTAGTGAGCATATTATGGGCCCACATGGGCCTAAAACTATACAAAAATGTACCTAAAGATTAACTAGGGCATGCCTAGTTATGGTACCGATTTGGCCCTAGTGACTGTTGATCTTGTGAACCGTGGACCTGCCAATAATAAACTTTTGCTTTAAGTGTTGAGTAGAAAGGGCCCTCAAAAAATGACTAAGTGTTGGAAGAAGACCAAAGAAAAGAGAAGGCAAATGCACTTAGTTCTAAATTACTTTTATGCCTTAGTTGTAAACCTCTTTTTGATGTAATTCTTTCTGTTTTTAAATTTAATATCATTTCTTTTCACATATAGAATGATTACTATGTTATTAATGTCAATTCTTATCCAATTGTTCATGTGGATAACATATTATAGTAATTAATAGGTAATTAAGTTACTAATTATATAGTTAGTGTAGTTAAAGTATAGAACATCATAATAATCTAATATAGAGTAATATAAGCTTGCTATATTAGTAGTATGGTAAGTGAATAACTTATGTAGAGTAGTAATTAACTTAAGTAGTTAATAATAAAGGTTAGCTTTGAATAAAAAGGTGATTGATTTAGCGTAATTAAGCCTCTTAATCAACGACCTGAATTCAACTAGTTAAAAGTAAAATTTCTAAATGGTAGGGTTTCTTGCACCCTATACTATAATTAACAATGACAAATTAATTAAGCAAGATAGCTTAAGCATCATTTTTAACATGATTAATTAAGACTAACAACCTTAATTAATTGTGTTGAGAATTTACATATCAATAAACATACCCTATTCATTACCCATCAGGTCTCTAGATCCAAGCCAATACCTATATCAAATTACCCATCAAGTATACACATTTGTTTACAAAGGGTCGTAAGATTAATCAAAACATACAAGTAATTAATTCTTAACAAAAGACATGTGATTTGTAAATAAGAGATATAGAGTTTAATGATATTTGATATGAAAATAGAAAGCATAAGTTCAAGACAAACTAAATAAGATATTACAAATGCTTTATCACAACACAAATTACTAAATAATAAACATTACACTAACACATAAATATGCGTGCATACATACATTTATTGGGTAAATAGGTACTACCTTTTCAAACCCATACCTGTATCCATACCAATTTGATGAGAGACTCATCGTAGCTCATAACTATCCTTAATTAACCAGTTTCCCTAGTAAATTAACCAAGAATATACTTAATACATGGTTAATTATACTTTGGGGAATAAAATACTAAGGACCTTCAAAATAAGTTAAAATACTAAATTAAATATCAATTCATCTTAATAATAATTATTTAATAATTTATACTCAATTAATAATCAATTATCTAGATATTTAATATTTAAATTAATGTAGTTAATATTATGACCTAAGTACTTAGTTAACCTATTTAAGTTAATCACTTAATTAAATATAGATAAAAAGGGAAAAAATGTAATTTCAATGCATAAATATAATATTTACCTAATTTATAATTATACACAAAAAGTTGAAAAAGAAACAAATTAAAATAACCCTAAAAACTAACTATTTACGTTTAGGTCCTTAATTTCCACTTTAATCGAGTCCTTTTATAATAATTAGGTCCTTTATTTTTATTACAAAAAAGTCCCTATGAACACAATAGTCTTCTTCGTCTTTTTCTTCTTCAGTTTTGGACGGACGAGGAAATCCACTGACCGTACCCTCTGATCACCTTCCATCCAGTGTCAAAATACCCTTGGTGTAGCTGCCATTGTTCCGCTCACCACCAGCTTTCCATCTAACGATTCAGATCTTCCTTAAATCCTATTTAGGATAGGCAAAGAAGCTCATTGATGTCAAAGATGACATCGGTTGTTTCTTTGCACCTAGATCCAATTCCATCTAGGTTCTTCCCCCTTGACCACCTGCTCCACTTATAAATACCCCGTACCTCTTCGATTACAGGGGACCGACCCCTTTCCCTCTTCTTTTACTGAGGTCATTCAGTAGGTCTTCCTCCGTCTCCAGCATCTCCTTCCTCCCTGCTTCCAGTGCTACCACCAAGGAGCACTGCCTCCCTCAACCCCTCTTCCTCTCCTTCGCCCTACCATCGACATTGAAGCATTCAATAGCTTTGCGTCTCTCCACTTTGCTCGACCAAAGATTCTCTCCTCAACGCTTTTGATTTCGATCCCATTATCGCCCTGCCAACGGCAAGATCCCTCACCTCCTTTGTCAAGTAAGTAGATCTAACACTTAGGCGTAGGATTAGCTCTTTAATTAGGCAAGTAATGCATAGGAGTAGATGTAGTTTAGCTCGATCTTCATGCTTTCTTCCTCGCTTCCGGTGAGGTCAACTCTGACCTCGCTGGACCTTCATTCACTTGATAGACCACCTGATTATCTTCCTAATCCTTCCACGATCACAATCCACTTTCTCCCTCATTCAATTAGCCTTCTACACGCCTAGTTCACATCACCTTCACTGGAGACATTCGTTGTCCATGGCAGAGGTCTTTGACTTAGTTCACAGCCACTAGGGGCCCTCCATCACTTCTCCCTCACATCGGGGCCCCATTCCACTATGTAATTAGACCAATAGATTATTATCACAAAATGCCTAAATTCCTTCATCCTTCTGAGCTCGCTGCTAATGACGGCTCAAAAAGAGTTGTTCCATCTAATTGACCACTTCCAAACCATCGCCTGACTCCCTTGAGTCTTTCCCTCACTTAATTGAGCGATAGGGTCATTATTGAGTTCAAGCGAACTCAATAGAAGTTTTTACTGGTTTCATGATCAATCTTTAAGTCTATTATTAATAGAGTTAATTGAGAAGTTCCTGAGGTTCTTTGTGACCTTAGGGATCGTTCAAGATCATTTTTGATGAGTTTCATGGAGTTTTCATCTCCAATGAATTGAAATGGTGTTCACTGGAGCTTCGTCGAGCTCCAGTGAACCAATCTTGAACCTCAGCCTTCATATTAGGGTCAAAAGCTCCAGATCACTTCTTCATGATCTTAAGATCAAGAAGAATTCACTAAACTTGTGTGCAAGTGTGAATCTCCCTTGGTCGACAGTTATCTTCTCCAACTCCGGCGGAGTTGGAGAGACTCATTACTTGAGGGTTTAAGCTCGCAAATAGGTCATTAAGCATGAGATAACTTCAGAGAACCTATTCTAGGTCTTGGTTAGGATTGAGAACTTCTAGCTTCTTCTGACGAATACATCACCTTCGCATTTCAAGCGACGAAGCCTGAGAGCACTGCTGAAGCGCTCAAAACCTAATTTTGAGGTGTGGAATCATTTCCTTGAGTTGAATTAGTTCAGATTAGATATTTAATTTGATCTGGGAATAAAAGTTAACTCTTAACCTAAGTTTGGTCAAACCTGAGTTCAATTCTAGGAAATCAGGCCTGATTCTTTGATTTAATGAATTGGATAAGTTACTGTGATGATTTAGAATTATTTAGAACTTATTTGATTGGATTTCATTGAGAGTTGTTAAAGATTCTGTGATCTGACCTATTTGAGTTCATTTGAAACCCAACACTGATCTTGAGGTTTTTTTCGTCGAGATTTGAACTCAAATCCTACTCAGATTAGCTTCTCTTGATTCACTGAAATGAGTGTGCATAGTGAGAAAAGAAATGAGATAGAATTAAGAGAGGTAAAGACGAAAGAGAGAGAAGTATAAGGGAGAGTGTAATAAAGAGTAGACTTAAGAGAAGGAGAGAGTGAGTTAAATAAGTGATTAAAAGAGAAAGATAAACAGATGTCTGATGCATTAATCAGAAGTCCAATTTTAATTTTTAAGTTGTTTAATTTTCTTAACGGACATCTGATCAAAGGCTAAAGGCTGAAAATGAAGTGCTTGGGCCTTATTGTTTAAAGAGTCATTTATATTCTTTGTAAA
Source organism: Thalassia testudinum (assembly GCA_037157565.1). Taxonomy (NCBI): domain Eukaryota; kingdom Viridiplantae; phylum Streptophyta; class Magnoliopsida; order Alismatales; family Hydrocharitaceae; genus Thalassia; species Thalassia testudinum. The sequence goes on along the minus strand of JAZHRO010000077.1, from coordinate 11,799,623 downwards.
CATCTTTCTATGCCTTATCTTTTGTGCTATATTGTAATAAACACTTCTCACTCTTGTTGTTCAATGCAAATCTTTCATATACATTTCTTTCTATTAATGGAATAATTGTATACTTTAATTGTTCAATCTTTTATGCAATTATTCATGTGCTTAACATATTCTATAATTAATAAAGTAATTAGTTATTCATTAACTTAATAATTGAAATGGTGAATTAAATTACAAATTATGTCTCCTAGTAAACGACCTAGACTCAACCAGTTAAATGAATTAAATCTAAAATGTTAGGTTAGCTTGACCCTATACTACAATTAACGACAACAACCTAATAATTCAAGTTAGCCTAAGTCATTTTGTTACACGATTAATTAAGACTAATAACATTAATTAACTGTGTTGAGAATTGTATTATCACCATTTAGGTTTCGAAAGTAAAACACATACCCACCCCATTTATAAATGGGTTAGGTTTTACCTATCATGCTTGGGTTGGGTCAAATCAAGTTCAAGTTGAGTGAACTCAAATGTGCATCTTTACTTGGATCCCAAGCTTGCGCAGCACTAGTACACCTATCATCTTGTTATGAGGTGGGTAATGAAATAGGGTGAGCTAAATAGCTCAGTAGGGCATTTCACTATGGATATATCAAGAAAGAGGGTAGTTTATTTTCCAATTGGTTTTCATTTTTATTATTTTATTTTATACCAACTTTTATTGAATCTTAACAACACAACTCATTTATTATCTACAACATGGTTGGAGCGTATATTAACAAATATAAAAAAATGTATAAGGTCTACGGAAGTAGTACTTCCTATGTCAAAATCATCCCTTTAATTTAACTTGAGGAGATTTGATAGCAGTTTGATGATTAATGAGCAGGAGGAATGACTCCAGGGTTACATATTACGGTGTAAGACGGGTATAAGCAATTATCCTGACCAAGAGGGTGTTCTATACTGGTCTTACTCCTTAGGATGTCACATGTAGATTGTCTCATGTCCCGAGGTATAGATTGAGTATTAGATGATTGTAATTTAATAGGAATTTGCTTATTAAAATAAATGGATTAACGAATAAGATTAAATAAATGGTTTAACATATGAACAATACCTTTTTCTTTTTTATTTTATGTTGTTTAGCTCTATTTTACTCAATTTTTGCTGACATACTTTCTTAGGTTTTGTACTCAAGTGTAGTTATATATTGTGGTTGGTCCTTCTGGTGTATGACCTAGTACAATACCTGAAGATGGCTTGTGCAAACAATAGTACTCTTTAGCTGCATAATTTTCCTTCTTAGTTTTCTATTGATTATACTATGCTACTCTAATACTCTTTTTCCTTTATTGATTTCTGATGGTGAACTCTTCTTAGTTATTATTTTTGTCAGCACTCTTTTATTTGATGCTTTATAAATTTCTGTCTGGTTATTGTTGTTTTGTGATTATATGTTGGATGACTGTGATTTTATTATGTATTGAATGCTATTTTATACTTAATGACTAGGGTCTCATCAGGTTTACTCGATTGGTGAAACTTGGGTTGTCACAGTGTGACCCTGCATTAAACATGGTTTTATTAAATACCCTGTCCCGAGCTACTTAGGCTTTATTTATTTCATGAGTTAGCAGGTCTCTTATAACTTGTCTCCATCTCTTCATGGGGGTTCACTCTCTAATTATCCTTTTGTTTAAATTATTGACTAGCCATCTAAGTCCCTTCCTAGGTCCTTGATAAATAATAAAATTCATGTAGTCCATTGACAATTACCTTCATTATTAGGATTCTCATTTAATCCTTAATTTGGGATTACATCCTTAGATGCAATTTGTTAGATGTTTGGACTTTGGTCAGATGCTTTATTCTATCACATTGGACGTGTGACGCTAAGACTAGACGTCTAATAAGAGATAAGTGGTCCCGTTTTGATAAGAAATTCCTCACGAGGACTAAGAACCGATCTAATTGGCCAAGTCCAAGCCAAATATCAAAAGAGGAATGAATTAGATTTTGTTTAGAGTTTGGGATTTGTATCTGAGGGTCTTGATTAGAACCCTAAAGGACCCTTGTATGACAAGAAGAATGTGGAAATCTAAGTAACTGAAATTAAATACGGAATAGTTAGGAAAGGGAAGTTTGGTTTAGTAGCCTATAGTATAGTAACTCGTACACTACTCATTATTTTCTTGTGACACACACAGTTTTCCTTACTGAGCCCATGGGCTCATCCCTACTTTATGGCCTAATTTTAGGACCAGGGTCCACAGGGCCATACTGTAATTCTCTATGGGAGGGGATGAGATATGCCTGACGTAAAAAAAAATGCAGAATTAAAATAAACAATCTCACAAAAAGGTAATTACACAAAGGCACAAGAAACTTTTAGGTGGAAACCTAAACCAGGTAAAAACCACCACCTAACCTTTTCGAGTTAGGATTTCCCAATCGACAAAGTCGATCAAATCCACTAACGAACTACTTTAACGAGGGTAGTTCAACTTCAATTACAACCACGCTACAAGTACGAGAATAGCGTTCCTCAACCCCTCCTCTTCACAAGGAAGATTTTGTCTCACGAAGGAGACGGGAATTCGCAAAGCGAATACCCAACACAATTACAAAGATAAATTACAAAACAATCTATAGAGCCAACAAAGATTAACCTAGATACTATAGGTAAAAATACATCCCTTTGTTGGAAGTGCGTCAACGAAAGACGTGGATGAGTGAACCATGATTTGGCACCTCGTCACTCTCGTAATTGCAGAGGGAGAGTAGGAGTGCAGCGAGAAGAAAGCTCTCAAGATGTGGAATGGTGAAATGGAGAGCAAGATCTTCTAAAGTGTTTTGGACACAAATAGATGTGGAAATGTATTGCTTGGGTGTGTATTTGCAAGGCAACGGTCCTCCTCTGTTTATAGAGGGCCTAGGAAGGCTTTGGAAGACCTTAGAAGACTTATATAGTCGTTGGGGTTGAACCCAAGGCAAGACATGGTCATCAGATGTCTGATCCAGGCATCAGACGTTTGGAAAACTAGTTTAAGACGTCTGGGAACTAAGTTAGATGTCTGAATCTAGGCGGGTTTCCTTCCTGACTTGGTTCAGACCTAAACAGGGTTCTAGCGTGAGGTCATCAGATGACGTACAGGACGTCTGGAAACCTATTGTATTGCGGCAATGGATTCCCAAGATAGGTTAACGACTAGAAAATCTCACAAAGGTGATTTTGGGTCAGTCGAGGTAGAACGGTCACATATCAGACGTCTGGGGTCCTCTACGGACGTCTGATAGAAGCCTAACAGTTATTTTCTCAACGTTTACTACGTTGGCCAATGTTCCACTAGTTGGACGTCTGGCACAACCATCAGACGTCTTCTAAGATGTCTGGACTAAGGTATGGTCGTCTGATTTTATCAGACAGAATCGACTAAGTCCAACCTAAGTTATTGGATGTCTGAGTCAACAGTTAGACTTCTTAAAAGTTACTATCAGACGTATGATTTCTAGATTAGACGTCTGATTAGGCTGTCAGAACCCTATTTTGATTTTCTAAGTTCTCTACAGAAAACCTAAGTATCCTAGGGTTGTGCAAGTGTTCCTAGGACTACTTTAAGGGTTCTTTGAGGCTCTTTAACATAAGATCTAAGAAATAAAGAGCAAAAACAAAGTACAAAATACAATAAAGGAAATCTATCATATTTTTCATCTCCTTCATTCTATAAGCTATCGCTCCTCGCGAAGTTACTTCTCTGTCAAGCTCTTCCAATCGGCCATGGATGCTAGGTCGAACTCCATCTAAACACGTCTCAATTTGCAAATATCCTGAAATCTAAGACTTCAAATGCAAATGTTAAATAACACGTGTTTTGTTATCATCAAATAAATGATCGTGGTGCTTTAGCACCAACACAAACTATAATTATGAGCAGGTTGGAGCTGGTTTACTTGGCATTGGCGAGGCACTGTTTCTACAGGGCACAAGGGCTTGGATGATGGAGCATCTACATCTAGGATGATTGCAAGACCTTACGAACAGAGGGCACACGGGCTTGGTGAAGGGAGGTATGAACAGAGCTTATGACTACGACTTAGTTCTTTTGCTGTTTCAGTTACTTGTAGGCCCTGTTGGGTTCTGTATGTTTTGCAGCAGGGCTCCACCTCTGTGTTACTATTCATGTAATAATTAGTTCTCATCACATGTGTGGATTATAAATTGATGTGACTTCTATAATATGTTATATGATGCACCGTAAACATTATGGCTCCCGTGATTTTTCATATATTGCACTATGGTATTTTGGTTATTTTTGTTGTCTTGCCTTTTATTTCATTATATTACTTGTTCTTGCTGCCTATCCAAATATATATATGCCATGTGAAAATTGTTATGCTTATTAAGTTTATCAAGTGAATAAGGTTAATAATTGACATTTAGGCTACGTGCAACCTGAACCACTTTGGAGAAACCTAGTGGTTTGATCTGTCGAAGGGTTAGCAAGGTGTGACAAATAAAGCACTAGCTTAAAGCTCTATTGAGTCACTTAGCTCACATCTACCTCACTTTCTCCTTTTAGGACAAGATGATGGGTTTAAGGGTTCCACGTTGCTTCAAGATTCGGGCCACCCAGTGTCACATTGAGTTGTTGAGGGATCGACTGGAAGTAGCTAGGACCCTCCTACCAATCCCCAAAGAGGTGGAGGTATACTTCTCCGACTCAAGGCATAAGGACCTATTTTGGATGTGCGTGAAAGAACTGCTTGGTGTACTACAAGATGTGGTGGATCTCCTTGAGGAGAGAGGAGTATCTTAATGGTTGATGTGTAGCCATCATTTCTTTTATTAATGAGTAGTTGGTTTTAGATGGACCACCTTCTGTACGATATATATATATATATATATATATATATATATATATATATATATATATATATATATATATATATATATATGATCCATTTATTTTTTGTGATCACTGAACATTCTTAATTACATATATAAATATAGTTAGCTGTGATTTGTAAATATAACAATGCTAATGATGATGATGTAAATGTGACGACTTGGTGGTGTTGTTTATGTTTTATGCTTTACTTTCTCTCTCTGGTGTCTAGTATCATTTATAGGATGTTTGTCATGCATATACAACTGTATAGGTATAGGTGCAGGTACAAGTGATTATAGGTGATCTACAGGTTAACGTTATGGGTTGGAAATCTAGGGTGCCACAGCTTCCATGTGAATCGAGAATAATGACATACAAGCAAAATACCATTAAATATTTAAGCAACAAAGAAACTGCAATTTGTTGTGGAGACTTGGTTATATGAGTGGAGAAGTCTCACAAGTGGGCTCATGAACCAAGCTTGCACCAAATTAGTAAAGGTCCTATAAAGTTTCTAAAGTTTTTCATAAGGAGCTTTTTGTCTACCAATGGTGAAGATTGAAACCTATATGGACACTTGGCTTAGCATGGATGAGTTACCATAGCCTTTCAAGGAGATGACCATTGGGTGTTAAACTTACTCATTGTTGCCTTACATAAAAGGAAGATGAGTTTAAGGGCAAGGTTTACTATGAATCTATAGTTCTCTACGTAGGTATACATGCATCACATTTTTCTTGGCCCATGATAGAGGAATGTGAGAAAGGGTATTGAAGGAGCTTAGTGATAGAGAACACCCCCCTCTATCAACAATGTGAGAGGTTTCAAAGAGGAAAAATGAGTAATTGGATAATAACCATATAGGCAACAATTAAGGATATCTAACTATGTTCCACCTAGTTAAAAGCATGGAGAGATCCAATCCTCTAAATACATCAAATAGAGTGAGTGATTAAAGGTTCTCAAGATCTCTCACACTCTTGGTAATAAGCTTTTGACACTAGGACTATTCCAAGTGCCAAAGAGTCACCTCTTTAATTTCTATCTTTTTCTTCATTATATCCTCTTGTATTACAGAAGAATACAAAAGAAGATCTAACAATTATTCATTTTTTTTTACTCTAAGGTAGGATTCAATGTCTAGAATGTCTCTCTTATATCATAGGGATGAAAGGTCTTGTTCATCTTTGGTGCATGTCCCACTTAAGAGTATTAGAGTCTTTCATTACACCTTGGCACATTAATACGAGTGCAAGACATGCAAACTATACAAGTGGATGGAAGCAATGAACAACTTGTTTGCAATTCTCTCAAATATGGAGTTGGGCGAAGGTTACCTACAATGATATTGCATCCTCTTTGAGAGGTTGAAACAACCAAGTTAATTGCACCAAGTCATTCATTATTATTATGATCCGGTTCCCGGATCCCTACAAGCTCCCCTCGACTAATCCCAAGACCTAGTCGTCCAACGAGAAATAATAAAAAGCAGGAAGATAAACCACATTTATACATGCAATATAACTAAGCAGAAGAAAAGAACGAAGCGGTAAGGAAAGTAGAACATCTGTCTCAAAACATAGTACATACCACAACAACAACAACAGAAAACGGAAAGAAAACAGAAAGTAACAGGAACAGTAAAATATGTGTTCATTACTCACTACGACAGTGGAAAAATGAAAGAGCTGAAAGAATGACTACGGCTAGGCTCGGCTGGACCCAGCACCCTCTGCAGTCGGAAACTCAGGCTGCTCAACTCCTGGTCCTGAATAGGGTTACGAAAAGACAGAGTCAGCGAACGCTGAGTAGAGTGGTGTTTACATTATTTAAGTGCAAGTATAGTAAAACAACAACAGATTTATTTCTCATTTCTATTTATCTCATTTATGTGTTTCTGGTTCATCTATTTCTCAAAGTATCCAGGTATTTCTTGATCTTGCATGTTCCTCGTGGGAACGATCTTGATTGCAGTCTTTTCCGTAGAGTAGAAGGTACACGTGGTGCTCTCTTAGCTAGGAGAGTCCCCCGTGGTAGTCCTACACCCAGTCAACTACCCCGAGGTCACTGTCGAGACGTAGCGGTGACTATGGCACGCGTGATAAGCGCACGGGTAGCTATCCTACACTGACACGCGGTCAGTCATTTTCGCTAGCGGGTACGCCCAAAGTACAGCACGGAACAGTATAGGGCCTTGCTCTTTGAGAATAGGGGTCTCGCCCCTCAGAACCAAATAGGGGTCTCGCCCCTCCACAGTCCGCGTACCCTCGTCGGACTACCTCGGTTTGTCCAAAGGGCCTAATAAAGTCGGTGTAGGGTGACTAGTTGAACCCCAGGCCCCATGAGGTGGCTAGCTCTCTCCCTACACTAGTAGCACGCATCGGTACTACGTACATGAGGGCCAACAAGAGTCGGTGTAGAGTGGCCAATCTTAACCCCGGGTCTCAACTCAAGGGAGGCTAGCTCCGTTCTACACTAAAAAGGGACAGTTGCTCTCCTTGGCATCACGTACACAAGGGCCAGCACACTTTCCATCTACATTCCAGATTCCTTGCATACACAGGAGTTCTACTCCTAATTCCCCGTAGGGTTCATGCTCATATTCATCTCATTTATCCATATCCAGATCTCATGTTTCATAACTCGTTCCTCATCCATATACAGGCAGCTCGTATTTTCATGATTCAGTTTTCAATCATAAACATGCAACTTGTGGTTTCACAGTTCAATTTCTCATTTACATACAGGCAGCTTGTATTTTAACATGCATCTCGAGTAAACCAGAGTAGTTTCATACCATGCTCATACATTTCTACCTTAGGGTTCATTTCACATCCTAGAGTTCAATCAATTTAATCTAAGCAGACATATTCCTTATTCATATCTTAATAATTGCAATAAACCACTCTACTGAGTATCACGGGAGGAATGGGAGCCTGTGCCCTAGATCTCGTTGTCTCCGTGGGTCCTGAACATGCCACCGACTGGTAACCTGTACCAGCTACTAATTACATTAGATGAGGTCAAAACAGTAGATACTCAACATGAACACGTAGAGGAACTCGAATGGAAAATAGCGGTACTACGTTTGCGGAATTCCGATTCCGTTTGGTCCTTAAACAGGCCAAAAACGTGGTTACCGACCAAAATCAGACGTCTGGGACTAGTCCCAGACGTCAAAACTCACCTGACACTTCTTGTGGATGCTTCAGACGTCTAGACTCCCTCTACGACTGTCTGGGGATAGCTCTAAACGTCGGACAAGGTCTTCGATCGTCTGGAAGCACCTCCGGACATCTAGCGATGTGATCAGACGTCTAAAAGTACTTGGGAAAGTATACTGCACGCCTTCCCGAAGCCATCACCTGCTTACGAAAATGCAGGTACACTTTTAGCCCAACACCTCCTGCGCTGAAATCCTCTGCATGGCGGAAAGCAACACAGGAAGGTACGTACCTCGCGATATTGTACTTTCAGACATCAGCCTCAGCTCCGGATGTCCTGGTGCCTCGTTAGCCATCTAGACATCACTCCAGATGTTTGATACTGGAAACTTCTAGTATTAGAACTTCTTCACGCAACTCGCCGTGCTCACCCTTCGCCCGCAGTGGCAGCTCCAGCAGTTGCAGGAGCTTGAGAAGCTCCTCGCTGGCATCCTCCTCTCTCCCACGACTCCTCCTCGAGCTACACCGAGCTCCCGTGGCTGTCGTCCTCCTCCCCTACTGTCACTCCCTCGCACTCTCTCACTCTCGCTCCTCCCCGCTTTCCCCTCGTCGGTGGCTCTCCTTCCTCGCCGCGGCTACGACAAAGACAGGAGGGGGGTGTGGCCATTGCAGGAGAAGGTGGAGGTGGTGGTGGCTTGAGTGGTGTGAGGAGAGAAGAAGAGAAGGGGGGGTGTAACGACCCGATTCCTGAGTCCCTACGAGACACGAGAATCGGACCGACTCGACTAATCCCAAGACCTAGTCGTCCAACGAGGAAGTAACCAAAAGAGCAGTAAAATAAACCACATTCGGCATGAATATAACTAGCAGTAACAAAATACAGCAGTAAGAAAAGGAACTACTACAGTATATACCATCACAACAGTAGAACAACAATTATAACATAACATGAAGCTACAAGTAAAGAAGTACAGAGAGTAACAAGAACTACTCATTACAGTAGAACAAAAGGGGTACAAAAAGAACTGCGGTAACTCTATTGGACCCTACTCGGCCCAACGTCCTCTGCAGCCGCTGACCTTGGCTGCTCAACACCTGATCCTAAAAAGTAACGAGTGTAACACGTCAGCGAAACGCTGAGTAGAGTGGCAGCTAAAACTAAAGAAGCAGTAGAGTGTACAGTGATTGTTATATATTCACATCCTTTATTTGCGTCTTTCTGTTATTTCACGATTTATTTATTTCTCAGATCCTTCACTTGATCTCGAATGTTCCTCGTGGGAACGATCTTGATTGCAGTCTTTTCCGAAAAGTAGAAGTAACACGTGGTGCTCTCCTGGCCGGGAGAGTCCCCGTGGTGATCCTACCCTCAGTCAACCACCCGAGGGTTGCTGACAGACGTAACGGTGACTACGGCACGTGCGATAAGCGCACGGGTAGCTACCCCTCACTGGCACGCGGTCAGTCGTTTCCGTTAACAGGTGCGCCCAAAGCATAACACAGAACCAGTATAGGGCAGAGCCCTCTCAGTAACAGGGGTCCAACCCCTCCACAGTCCGCGCACCCTCGCCTAACTACCCTGGTTTGCCCAGTGGGCCTAACAAGTCGGTGTAGGAGACTAGCAGAACCCCGGGACCCGTGGGGTAGCTAGTGATCTCCCTACACTAGTAGCTCTCCTCGGTACTGCGTACGCGAGGGCCAGCAAGTCAGTGTACAGTGGCCAAACCCACCCCGGTCTCAACCTGAGGGCGGCAAGCTCCCCTCTACACTAAGAGGTAATGTGTGCTCTCGTTGGTACCACGTACCCCAGAGACAACACACTTCCACGTCTTTCTTTCTCAGTTCCATCCATTCTCTTTTCAGGAGTTCTACTCCTAATTCCCCGTAAGGTTCCAGCTCTTTTAACTTAGCACATTTAGGTTTCACCGTTCCAGTTTTACGTTCATACAACCCATGTTCTCAATCATATTTATTTCTTCATAATAGGCAGCGGTTAAATCAATTTACAGGTAGCTATTATTTCCTTTTCACCTTTCCAAGACTGCAATATTTATATACATATCAATAGTTTTCCAGTCCTAGGATTCATGCCGTACCCTAGGATCTATCATTCAATCTAGTTTCCAGTCCTAGGTTTCATGCAATACCCTAGGATCTATCATTCACTCTAGTTTCTCAATCCTAGGGTTCATGCAGTGCCCTAGACTCTATAAATTATTCCACAATTGTAACAAATTTGATTAAGTAAATTAAAAGCCACTCTACCAGCTACAACGGGAGTACTGGGGGCGTGGTCGGAAATCCCGCGCGCCTCCGCAATCCCCAAGACTGAAATGGAACGGGGTCCTAACACAAGGATCAAACACAAGGAGTTTCTCAGAACGGTGTATAATTACTGTAAACGGGTAGAGGATTTTATTCCGGAAAGAACGCAACTCGAAATGCGGAAAACAGACTCCGAACGGGCCCTAAACGGGTCGAAAACGACGAAACTGCAAAAAATCAGACGTCTGGAACCTCTTCCAGACGTCTTAAAATGTGGGTCAGAGCGTACCTTCGTTCTGTGTAGTCCCTCAGATGTCCAGAAGCCTACGGGGGCGTCTGGCTTAGTTCCCAGACGTCCGATGGTCACCTCGGATGTCTGGAAGTCCTTCCCGTCGTCTGACACTGTGGCCAGACATCCGATTCACGTGGAATGGTGAACCCTCGCGCCCTCCCGAGCAGAACTTGCACGCACCCACACCTGTTCTCAGTACGACGAGTCGTAGACGAAGGCACGGCGGACGGCCGCATGACTGTACACGCAAAAAAGGAAGAAGATAGAAATATCTTACCGTCCAGACGTCTGGACAGTCCTCCAGACGTCTTCACCGTCGTCTGGTTGGAATCCCAGACGTCTGATTCTGGAAAAATTTCCAGAATCAGAGCTCGACTCGTTCTCCGCCCGCGACGCACGGCCGCGACGCGCCCCATCCGCCTGCTGCTCGAGCTGCGGCAGCCCCTCCACGACAAGCTCGAGCCCTCACGGTCGAGCGTCTTCTCCCTCGTGCAACACCTCCTCCCGCACACTTGCCGCGGCCGCTGCTGCCGCCGCTCGCTTGCTCGCTCGCGTTCTTGCACCGGCTGGGAGAAGAAGAAGAGGGACACGGAGGAGATGAGGGTGAGGGAGAGGGCGAGGGGCCTTTTAAGGCCGCGCGGGGAGAGAGAGAGAGAAGCGCCGCGCCCTGCAGGAGGAGAGAGGGAAAAAGAGGGAAGAGAGCTGCGGGTGCAGGTCTGCGCACGCATGCACGCAGACGCAACCCGTACGCCGCAAAAATTAAATACCAGACGTCTGGAAAGGGTTCCAGACGTCTGGGCCACTTCCCATACGTCTTAAAAATCGTCTTGAGGCCGCGTTCGTAACAGGGGGTTTATATGGAGGGGTGTTAGGGTTTAAGGGTTGAGGGTGTGGGGAGAGAGAAAGGTCTCTACGCACCGCTCGTGTGCAGAGCGCAAAACGCAATATAAAAATCTCACTTTCAAACGTTCGGGCACGTGTCCAAACGTCTGGATAAACGTTTGACTGAAACTCCAGACGTCTTATTCGACTAAAAAGGTGACGGGTCGTTTCAATTATTTTCCCTTAGATAAGGCTGGATGGAGGATATGACTTTTCTAATTATGAGGTGTTTATGCTGCTTGGCTTTTCAAGATAGAAGTTATTTAAGATCGTTAATAACCTCTGAGTATAAGTAGGTTGCATGTCTCGAGTTAAGTACACAAGTGCATATAACATGGTCGGCTCACATGGCAATTTCCATCCCCATCAACCCATAACACATGATGACATCATCTCAAAATATGCACTAACTTGCTATTTTGTCCCAATTCCAAAGGAGATTTATCTTCCTAATTATTGATACATATCTTAATCTTTCACAATAGCTCTAAAACATTTAGAAATAAAATTACTTCATAATCGACCATATGTACAATGATCCTTCCAACCTTCTATGATAATTTTAAAAACTTCAAAAATAAAATTATCTCATCATCCTTAAAAAGTATAAATAGATGTATCCTTGTTATTGTGCATATTTCTTTATTCACTGTTCCGTTATTATTATTTTTTCAATTCATCTCTCTCTCTTCTCTCCACTCTTGTTTTTATTTCATTTTTCTTATAAATTATTTCACGTACATCTTAGTTGAATTTTGTCTCCACCATCGACCTTCTTTTCTTGTACTTAATATGTCTATACAAGAGTATAAAATAATATATATACAAAATAAGGTAGTATAAATACAATTTAAGATATCAATTGAAAATCAAAATACACTGGATAATATATTTTGTAACGTGCGATGTATTCTAATTTTTGAACATTATTTTTTTTTTCGATAAAATTTTTAACTTTTGTTTGCTTTGGAAAGTAAGAAATTAAAAAAAAATCAGTTGCATATTTTTAATTGATGTATTTTAATTTATTACGTGGATAATTAAAATATATCAATTGATATCTATAAAAAATTAAAATACATAAAAAATCAAAATATATCTATTAATATCAACGAAAAATCAAAACAAATTGAATGTTCATTTATTATTATTTTTTAAAATTTTTATTTATTATAGGAAAGCAACATGATATTTATCAAATTATTTATTTATTTATATAAAAAAATAACATGAAAATTTTTATTTTTATTTATGTGTAAATTTTATAGTCCCACGCCAAGAGACAAACTCAAACTAGTTATTATCGTTCCCATCGTCATGTCCCTCTCAAGCACAACTCATTCCCATTATCTCCCACCAGTCCCTTTTTCGTAAACATCATATACACATTCCACTGGCGTCCTATCCTCCATTTTACCCCCATTACGAAACGAAAGTACCACCGCCACCGCCACCGCCACCACTACCTTCACCTCTCTCTCTTCCCCAACAGGCTTTTTTACCTCCTTGCGCAAACCACACCACACCTTACCCGCTCCTCCTCCAATTCCCCCGCACTCCAATCCCCATAACCCTCGAGGCCAACCCCTTCCATGCACGCCGCGGCCTCCGGCGATCGCCCCGCAGCCTCGATCGCCACCGTTTGCTGAGAGATCCACGGCGGGGGCGCCTTCCGCCCCTCCCGACCGTTTGATGCCCGATCCCCCCCGCCGGTCGTCGCCTTAACCGCGCCGGAGCATGAGCGCCGAGGGCGAAGAAGACGGCGGCGCCTCGACGGCTGCCCCGCCGCCTCTGGATTGGCGGTTCTCTCAGGTGTTCGGGGAGAGGAACGCGGGGGAGGAAGTGCAGGAAGGTATGACGTTTACTTTTTTCCGTTTCGTCTTCGGCGTGGATCCGTTGGAAAGATCGTCTCTTGGTGGCTTTTGGATGTTCCGATGCGCGGGGAGCGGTGGGGATGTTCTGATTGAGCTGTGGGTGGTGAAAGCTTGGATCTTTTACGCAGACGCTCAGCTGAGAGATGGAGTTCATTGCTCGTTTTTGTTTCACAATGTTCCCTCCTAATGCCGTTGGAGATTTGGTTCTATTCAATATGGTTATCTTACGGTGCGTTGTATTGCTTGACAAATTCCCGAAGAAAATGGCATCCGTACTTGCGTTTGACGCGATTTCGGTTTCGCAGCATCACTTAGGATCCAAACTTTGATCGCAGGAGTCGTTACCTTAAACAGGAGGGGAGGGATGTTTAATAAAATAAGCTAATTGTTGCCTCACTATATTGCGCTTGATAGTTGTCTCATTTCACTTGGATGTCCCCTGGGCATGAGTGGAGATGTACTTTTCTAGAAGTTAAACATGCATGTCCAGCCACATTTGGCTGAGATTTGGCACGTGGTTATTACTTGCTGCACTTTCCCTCCACTTCTTTGTAGTGAAGGGAGGAAGCTGCATGTGGAAGAATCTTTGCTTATTGCTGAGTGTCCATACTTACAATGGAGGCACATGGCCTGTGATATGAATCACGGCCAGTGAGGTTATTGCTGAGTGTTCTCTATCTCTCTCTCGTCACCTTTTTCCTTTGTTTGCACCTCTCATCCCCTTCACCCATGAATACCACCTCCTCCACCAACGCTAACACTCCGCAGCCACCTCCACCAGCTCCCTGCAACAGCACCTCCACAGTAGCTGCAGGAGATCACACATATCAATCAGATTCTGGAAATCACATTGCATTTATTTTTGGAGATTCCGTCTGCGTCAGTTCAGTGGGGGACTATTTGTCTCCATTTGGATGTCTTTGGGTGGTACATGGTTTTAGTTTTAAATTAGCAGGGCCATGCTTATTGGTTGGTTTATTGGCCTTTTTGTAGGTTCATTGTACAAATTCCTGCACCTCCCAACAGAGGAATTTTAACCTTCTCTCTTTTGATTCTAAAACTATTCAATTTGTTTCACTCACTTTATCTTCTATTGCTCCAGTACCAAACTTTTTCTTTGACATCTTGCTATAGGATTTGTTCATGATTTGCGATAGCCACTTTGGGATGTCATACAACATTTTTGGTCTTGTTGCTTGATATGGTGTTACCTTTTTGTTGAGTTGTTATCTTCTTCCTGTCAAAAAACTTCTTGTGTTTCCTTTTCTTATTTAGTAGATGAGCTTATGTAATGTTTGCTTGAATTTTTTGTGCTTTCCCTGGGGAGGACTTGAGTCATGTGTCTGTGTTTTTTGTTTTGTGGATGTAGGTTTTGCATGGGATTATGTGAATTCATAAGCATGCTGTTAGGTGTCAGTACTTCACTTTTTTGTGCTTGATGACAGAAAAGTTTACGAATTAGGCATATCCAGGAAGCATGAGGATCCTAGTCTGATAGCTTGGATTGATTGGTTTGGAGAAGAAGGAAAATGATTTATGGAATGAGTGAGCCACCATAATGAGCTTAAACCCTGGAGATAATGGGTTTTAGTTATAGTGATGAAGAACCATCTCATTTTCATCTCTTTCGTCATAAGAAATAGCTACCCATAAAAAGCCCTCTTCCAGTCTCTCTTTCCACCATCCACGAGAGGGCATGCAAGCTTGGATACTCCCCATTCCTCCCATTACCTATGTGCTCCACTTTTCCGTGTTCTCTCATGCGATGGGATATTGTTTGGAGGTTAGATCTTGCCCAAAGTTGTACATCATTTATGGCATGAACCTTGTCAATGTTGTGTTCTTGCGGTTGCTTGTGATATTCTTGCATCTTGTCTCTTCCTACGTCGGATAAATGTTTTGTCAGATCTTGGTCAATCTTCATGTGGTCATGGTCTCCACAAAATGGTGTCATTTATGTGAATTTGTGGAAATTATGACATATAGTCATGCCACCATCATAGGAACCATTGTGATGAATGCCAGATTGGAACCCAAGCCCACATCCTCATGACCCACATTGTAGAGCCTCCTTTCAAGTTGTAGAGGCACCATATCCACAAAGGCTTCACCATCTCAAGGAAGAAGCTGGTCTCTTATTTTGCATCTATTTTAAGACATGAGTATCTACCATTTTGGCCTATATTTTGACATATTTATTGTCAAGTTTGGCACAAGCGTGGAGGCTCCTAGGCATGTGGAAAAACAGTCCAAGGGGTGAATTGTTCCACGTTGAACAAGGAGAGAGCAGCAGTAGTCGGTTGCCTAGAGAAAGAGAGGGTGGCCGGTGGTGATTAGAAGAGAGGGAGAGGGTGGCCAGCTGTGATTGCAAGAGAGGGAGAGTAGTTGAGTTGGAAGAATTATTGTATTACTAAAAAATAAGAGGGATTACAAAGGCTCTCTTTTATAGAAGAGAGAATATATCACAATCCTCTAAAAGCAGTAACTAATCAAATCTTATATCCTAATTATAGAAAGGAACAAATCCTAATTAACAAACCAAATCTTCTAAACAAACCTACTAAAAATAAATATACCAAATAAACAAAACTTGCAACTAAAGTAAGACCTAAAATAGGACTCAAGGACTACCAAAACTGGCGACCAAGTGGGCCCCTGACCTGCTGCCACGTGGTACTGCCATGTGGCCCACTTTATTCCCAACATTCCCCCTTAAGTCGAGATTAGGAGGATGATTACTTGTTGAACTTGATGATGTTCCTACACCGTTCTTCTTTAAAGAGTTTAGGATGGTCGTCGTGTTTATTCTTCTATGCTTAATAGTCGAGCCCTTTATTTCGACGTTCCCCAATGCATTAGAGGATTCCATGTGCCTCCTCAAAGAGTATGACACCTTGCTCGTGAGCCACAAAAGATCCTCGACTTTTCTTCAAGTCAAGGTCACCAAGAGAAAGTGGAGAAGTTGATGTAGTCTTTGTGAAGGGGCTACACTATGCCTCTTCTTTTCACTTGAGTCAGAGTCGATGCAGCATCCATTGATCCTGATGCACCCTTGATAGTCGATGCTCCTTTGGCACCCTTTGATCTTCTTGAAGTGTTTGGCACCCTTTGTTCCGATGGAACCTCCTTTTTTGAAGAGTAAAAAATCGAATACAAATGTACCATACCAACTGAAATACCTTTTATTAATCTCTTCCTCAAGATTCTTTTTCTTGGTTGCATGCACAACCATCTTGCCTTCTCTTGATAATGTAGCTTCGGTGGCGGCAGTGGTGTCTGTCATCTTCTTCAATCTACTATCCTCCTACTTCAGGTAAGGTGTTGGATTTGATGAGGAGGATTTATAGGAGATGAGGACCACACATGTGACCTAGAGAACACGCACGTCGAGGAGCCTAGATCGTATGCTCTAGTACCATGTCAAGTTTGGCACAAGCGTGGAGTGTGGAGGCTCATAGGCGTGTGGAAAAACAGTCAAGGGGTGGACTATTTCACGTTGAACAGGGAGAGAGAGCAACAGCAGTCGGTTGCTTAGAGAGATAGGGTGGCTCGCGGTGATTAGAAGACAAGAGAGGAGTAGTTGAGTTGGAAGAATTATTGTATTATTCAAAAATAAGAGGGATTACAAAGTCTCTCTTTTATAGAAGAGAGAACATATCACAATCCTCTAAAAATAGTAACTAATCAAATCTTATCTCCTAATTATAGAAAGGAACAAATCCTAATTAACAAACCAAATCTTCTAAACCAACTTACTAAAAACAAATATACCAAATAAACAAAACTTGCAACTAAAGCAAGACCTAAAATAAAACTCAAGGATTACCAAAACCGGTGCCCAGGTGGGCCCCTAACCAGTGCCACGTGGCCCACTTTATTCCCAACATTTACATTCATGAGAAGCCATGTGCCTTTGCAAATGAGAAAGTAATTTCACATAATTCTTTTCATTTATTGAATGGCTATCATCCTCTTCTCTGATTGAAAAAAGAATTCTTCTTTTTCTCACATTGTATTGGGATAAGCTCTTTGTTTTAAATAAAAATATATTCATTGAAGATGTGGTCTGATATGTGTCTGTAGGGCATTTGTCACCTTGTGTATTATTTTTTTTCTTTTGGTAGGATAAGAAGGGCGCAAAGGAACAAGTGGTTCAAAACACTCCTTGGAGACTAAGCTTGTAAATCTTGAACTTGAGTCTTGTAAAGGAGCTTCAAGATGTCTAACCTTTGTGCTTCATCAATGTTGAGCATCCAAGGAATTATAAGTTCCATAATTATTTGCTTATGATCTTCATTGGATGTTGACAAGTTGTGTCAATATTTGTAACCTTCTTTGAACCTTGTCCCTTGTCAAGTTAGCCAAACCAAGGTGACGTGTGGCAAGGTCAATCCTTGTTTTTCTGAATTCAAGCATCCATTATTGACCTCTGCAACCTCCACTAAACTTCGGAGATCTTATGCTAGAGCCTTATGGAAATCCAAATTCCAATCTGCAATGGATTTGAGGTCTGTCGCTTGCTTCAGATCTAAGACTGGACAAATGTCCATATCAAATTATTTCCGAGCCAAGTACACGCATTGATGAAGTAAAACTGAGATTTAAGTACTCTGACCACCCCCATGCATGATAGTCTGCTTGATATTCGAGAATGACTGACATTAGGCCATGTGAAAGATCAACCATAGGTAATGATATTTTCTTGTTAAATTTTGACTATTTTTTGTCTCTAACATGTTTAATTATTGGTTTATGCATTTGATACATTTTCCTTTAATTATGTATGGTTTATTATGTAAATAAATTAAACAAATCTAATGGAACATATTTTAGGTTCTCCTGATGGATACCATGTCCTGAATAAGCATGAGATCTCTCTCTATCTCTGTGTGTGTGTCTGAGGAAGAAGCATGTGATCTCCTGGTTTTGTATTGTAATTTCATTGGTGCACCAACATATTTATAAGTAGCCACATATATTATAGAAGAAATTTGCCCTTTCGAAAAAAGGAAAAATTTAAAGTTGATCAGTCCCTTGTTACTCTGCAAACTACTTGCTGCTATCTTGGGCCATGCATTTAGTACCGATTTTTACAATCTTGGCTGACTTTCTCTTTAAGCTCCTTATCTCTACCTGGAGCCTTGTTAGGAGCATTGGTTGATTGGCTTTCCATGTTGACCATCACAAAAGCTAACATGGTGGAGGGCATAAGAAAAGACTCACCATCACATGGGCATGATTGAGATCTAATCCTTCTCATTTGGAGAAGGAAAAATTACATAGAACTACCTTTTCAAAAAAAAGAAAAAACATATAACTACCATCAGCTTCTTTTTCAAAAAAAGAACCACTGTCAACTATAATAAAATTTGTAACTAAGACAAATAAAGCCTTGAAAAGTAAATGGGGGCTGTGCTCCTAAATTCTGGAGGGAACTCAAAAGTTAAATTCTCACAAAATAATACAAGCACTTCGTTACAAGTTGGAGCATATTTATTAACCGCGTTCATCTTGCTAGATAGCGATGCAAATCCAGTTTGTGAAAGAGCTTTGATGAACATATCTCAAGGTTTCTATTCAGAGAGACAGGGAGCAGTGGTTTTTCCTTCTTTATTAGCATCTTTGATGAAGTGGTAGTCAACCTCAGTATGTTTGGTGCATTCATGAAAAACTAGATTTACGTCAACTGTATTTGTAGTTCCCTTATTATCTTAGTACCTTTTTAGACTTAGTTGAGAAATAATGCCCAAAACATGTAGAATAGAATTCATCCACAAGAGCTCACAGGCAATATGCACCATAATACAAAAATCATTTTCTACACTAGATCTTCGCAATGCAGTTTATGCTTTGTACTTGGTTTAATCTGTGAACATCAATTAGGGGGTCATACTTTCATGGATGGTATATGGTGGCTGCATTTGCTCTTTCTACAGTGAATCTTGTGCCTTTGTCTTGTTTGTGATTCTTTTTTCTAAGAGACATTGGTTACAAGGTTATTATTGAGTTATGTTCTTGCTGTTCATCATTTTAGACTTCATTATTTAGAATCCTACTGCGTGCTTTCATTATTCTGATATTTCTGTCTGGATTGCTTTTCTTTTCTACTATCTCATGTTTGAGACTTTTATATAAGTATTCTTTAAAAAATTTATATATACATATTTATTATATAGTTTGGTGATTCTCAGTTGATATCATCTCGGCAATTGAATTTGATAAAGCTGGGGACCATCTTGCCACTGGAGATAGAGGTGGACGTGTCGTTTTATTTGAGAGGACAGATGTTAAGGATGTATGGTTGTCCACTCTTTTTTTTCATTCTTCATAGTGGCTACATTGAATATATGCCCTTAACTTCTGTCATCACTTGTAGCATGGTTGCCGAAGGGACTTGGAGAGAGCTGACCATCCATGTAGCAGGCATCCTGAGTTCCGCTACAAAACAGAATTTCAAAGTCATGAACCTGAGGTATAGATGATATATTTATATATTTTTGAAAGAGGTATAGATGATTATTATAAGTGTATTTTAAAGTGGATATTTTGCTGACATGTCTTGAATATTGTTTCGGTGCCATGTCTTCTTTATCCAGTTTGATTACCTCAAGAGCTTAGAGATAGAAGAGAAAATCAACAAGATTCGTTGGTGCCAAACAGTAAACAATGCCTTGTTTCTACTCTCCACTAATGACAAAACAATTAAACTCTGGAAGGTAAGAGAAATATCTTATGTTGGATTAGAATTTTAGAGATTTCAATTCTGCTTTCATTCGGATAAAATAAAAACAAGATAGCTGTTTCCTCTCCTGGCACCTAAAGAACTAAAAGCACCTCCTTTCTCAGTTATGCAGTGTCAAAGTTTCGCATATTTTTTATCTGCAGTCCTTATATAATTGAAAAGATTACTGTTTTTCACAGTTTTTTTTTCCAGGACTTCTTATGACCTCCACTATGTTTGCTTCCTTCTTTGTTTTTTGTCTTCCAGATATCCTGTTATGCTCATGTCAATCAAAACTGAACTGCTGTCTCGGATAATCAGCCTTTTACTTAAAAAAAAAAGTGAAATGCTGTCTCTTAAAGAAAAACTCAAAAAAATGTGTGAAAATTTTCTGTCTTCTTTAACGCATGAGCTATTTTTAAATACCATTTATATCTAGTTTTGTCTTTTGAAAGAGTTGTTGCTTGGGATACCTATCCAGTTCTTGTTCTCCGTCTTTGCCATATTTTGATATGTTTGGCGTCGATGAGCCAGAGTCTTGTCTTTGCAAAGGATCTCCTCTGTTAATCTTTTAACCTTGTTGGGCTCAAATTTCTTTGTATCATTCTTATTTTTGTCAGACTTGGTTTTATAAATCATTTCTAAAAATTTATTGTTTACAGTCTCCAGAGTGAAAAGTAGTCTTGGTTGTTGCATATGTTGAGGACATGTTCATGTTCAAGGGTCTTAT
The DNA here is from genome assembly GCA_037157565.1 of Thalassia testudinum. NCBI lineage: Eukaryota > Viridiplantae > Streptophyta > Magnoliopsida > Alismatales > Hydrocharitaceae > Thalassia > Thalassia testudinum. The sequence continues at coordinate 11,778,809 of JAZHRO010000077.1, read as the reverse complement.
ACTTGCTTTATACTTAATGTCTTAGTGCTCAAATTCTTGTTTAATATTCAACCATTTCTTCCGATAGTGACATGCTCAATTCTTGTCCTGGTCAAATTTTGATTCTATTTGTGACCCCCAGGTACAAGAAAAGAAGATAAAAAGGATTTCTGAAATGAAGGTGGATTTTGGGCAGGCAGCAGAAAATGGTAGCATGAATGGATCTGGTGCATCTTCTAATTACAGATTGGATCTCCCGAATGGTAGATCTTTGGAAAGCAGCCAGTATCATGCGGACAATGACTTGGCTATTCCTCATGGAGGGTTTCCTGTACTACGTTTGCCTGTGGTAGTTGCACTTTCAGGACATTTATGTACTCGTTTTTCTTATCTTAGTTTTGCAAGTCTATCATTAGAGTTTAGGGCACCATCACTTATGATACTCATGGAAAATGATTACATGGCCTTTCTCTCAAAAAAAGGGCTCATGGCCTGCTATTGAGTTTCTTCCTAGTCATACAAAAAAGTTGTGTAGGGCTGCAATTGTCACGGAGCTGATAATTTATGTTTTTCACACTCATCTTGAATTGTTCCGTATGAACTTGTTGATATCTTTATGGCTATTTTTATCTGCACATTTTCAGCACTTTTTAAGTTGACACTGCCTTTCCAGTCTTTGCATTTCATGGAATATTGTAAAGAGATATACAAAAATTTTCAAAAAGGACAAAGAGTTCAAGCAATTGAGTGGATAGATATGTATTAGCGAAACTTCAAGAACATAAAGTTCAGAGTCCATTTATTTCTGAAACCAACATAATAACTTTTTAAGAAGCATTTTTTTGAAAGGATTTTTAAAAGCAATTCTATTTTTTAGACAAGCTTGTTTACAGATGATTTTTGAAAGGGATAAGGGATTGAAAAGGAATATGTTGATTATGCTGGCAATCAAACCTTTTCCTTTGTTAAGTGAGGTTGACTACTTATATTCTTAGTCATCTTTTTAGCCTGTCTTAGTTAGCTGACCTGATTCTGAATAATTAAGCTCAGGGCATCCTTTAAAAAAAGAAGAAGAGTCTGTTCTTTGATAGAAGCTGGTGATTTCTAATTCTTTGAAGTAGATTTTCTATCAGTATTTATTATTATTATTGTAATTTTTGAAAAGATTTTTTTTTTATTATAATGAATTTTAAAATGTGGAGAAAGAAAATTCCATATCTTCTTTGTAAAGGCTGTGGTGTAGTGTAATATACTAATGTTTCGTTTGCATTTTCAGGTGACGAGTGATGAGACAAATCTTGTTTCCAGATGTCGAAGAGTATATGCTCATGCTCATGATTATCATATAAATTCTATTTCTGTTAACAGGTTGATGCCTTGACATCAAATGTCATGCACTCAAACCCAAAGTTCATATTTATGTTTCATACGATTTATTTCTTCATTTTTCTAATTTTGTTCTTATTCTTTGCACTCAGTGATGGAGAAACTTTTATATCTGCGGATGACTTGAGAATAAATCTTTGGAATCTGGAAATAAGCAACCAGAGTTTTAATATAGTTGATGTGAAGCCTGCTAACATGGAGGACCTAACTGGTAAAACCTTTTGAGGATGAACTCATTTTGATGCTCTCATATTGAGAGCATGTGTGGACATGTTTTTTTTTTGTTAAAATTTTTCTTGACATGATTTGTTGATGCTATGGATTATTTTTACTTGCGATTTTTCATTGGTGAGGCAAGATTTCATATGAAACGTTTTAATTAATATAGCATCACCCTGCCGCTGCTTGGTATATGCACTTTACCTTCAAGGGAATGGGCTTCTCACATAGAACAGTAGGAGTAACTCTCCATTTAAAACTGCACTAGGTTCTTTATGTAACATCTACACCATTCCTCTATCTTGTTAACCCTGTGTAATTATGATCATTATTTGGGATGTGGTATCCTCCCAATTCTTCCCGTTGTCCCATACATGTCTCCTCGGAAGTTAAACTTGCATTCTATATATTTTGCCCTTGTTATGCTAAAAGCCTTGAGATCAGGCCTATATCGAAATTTTCTATAGCTTACATCCCTTGTCTCTTCCTGTAGCAAAATGTTATCTGCAAAAATGCATGCATCTGTCCTGATATGCTACATTGATTCGTCTAGAATTAGATTGAAGAGTTAAGGTGCCAATGACCTTGATGCCTCAATCAGGGACACTGCTTCCACTCCACTGCTAACTGGGAGGACTTAGGATGGATCCTATCATAGGCCTGAAAGGGTGTAAACCTACTTAGTGATCCTTCTACCTTTCAAAAAACAAAAAAATTTGGAAACTTACTTAGATTTGTGGGGTTCCATGATTTTATTTATCTTGGATTTCATAGATTCTTATCTAAATCCATGTCATTTGGTATATCGCTTACAGAGGTTATAACATCAGCTGAATTTCATCCTATACGATGCAACATTTTGGCATTTAGTAGTTCGAAAGGTTCAATTCGTCTCGTTGATTTGCGACAGTCAGCTTTATATGACAACCACTGTCAACTGTAAGCTTCCATCTTGTTTCTACTTATACCTGCTTTTATTTTGAAAAATGTGAAATGCTTGATATGGATTTTATTAGGTCATTGGAATTATAAAACCCAATCTATCTTGAGATTGCTACATTGGAAACCTATATTGTAATACTTGGATAAAAAAAATCTAATGTCTTTTCTTACACAACCAAATTGGCCAATATTTTCTGTGACTTTTTTGTGGAGTTTTTTTTTGGAAATGTTATTAATCAATAGACGAAATTTTTTAGGTTTGAGGAGCAAGAAACTCCAGGTTCCAGATCATTCTTTACAGAAATTATTGCTTCAGTATCAGATATTAAATTTGCTAAGGATGGAAGACATATTCTTAGCCGTGATTACATGACACTAAAGGTTTGTAACACCATATTTTAAGTTTATGATATTTACATTGCTTCTTATAACATATGGTTGCTAACATTCTTGCTATCTGACTTCATGAATGATCAAACACAGCAGTGGTTTCTTAACTGTGCTTTATTGAAAGAAATGGTTACTTGGAAGAGTTATAAAGTGAATAATTTCCCGGTTCTTTATGGATGATTTCCATGCACAGTAGTTTCAACAATTGTATTCTTGGACAATTTTGAATAAGTGTGGAGAATTTGTGAACATATTTAGAAAGAGAATTCATGGAAAAATAAGAAAATCATTTTCTTCAAAACAAAATAGCATGGAGAGAAAGCCGTGTGCTTAAATTTTCAACAAATGCTCCTTGATAAATCTGTAATAAATTACAGATTATATTGTAATTTGCAGGATATATCATACAATTTATACATTATAGACCCCTGAATCCATAAATAAAGCATTGGGTTACATGGGTACATATGGGATCCACTTGAATATATTGAAAGGGCTATGAAATCAATGGGGAGAACCCTTCTCAAAAGAAGTGGCTAGGTTTTTCATGCTCATTTCTTTGAGCTGCAATTACCATGCAGAAGAGGGCATCTGATCATGTTGTGTGGTCTAGTTGATAGGAACCTATGCCTGCAGGGTGAACACTACACAGAAAATTCTGATATTTGGTTTTTCTTTGGTTTGTTAAAGGATTAGTTGAGTGTTTCATATTTTATGTGGGATTGAATCCAACACTCTTGATACTATACAGGCAGATCCTTCCCTTGGATGCAATCGCCTAATTGCTTGTTTCTGACATTTTTTGTCTCCTGTTTTTGCCTATGGAGTTTATATTTGGATAAACTGATCATTCCTTTTGCCTTTTTTCTTCTTTCACTAGTTATGGGATATAAACATGAATTCTGGTCCTGTAGCAACTTTCCAGGTCCATGAATATTTAAGGCCTAAGGTATGCTGCAAGTAAATAAGTATAATGATTACGATCTTGCCTAATCACATTTCACTCTACTTCTTGAGTTGATTTTGCCTTCTACAGCTTTGTGATTTGTACGAAAATGAGTCAATCTTTGATAAGTTTGAGTGCTGTTTTAGTGGAGATGGACTCAGGGTGGCCACTGGTTCATACAGGTATATGCTTCTGTTCTCCAAAAGCTCACAATGTGGAACTCTGAGTGAAAGGTTTCCCTCGAGATGGTGATTTTTTTTTTAAATCCAACCAGCAATATTTTCCGTATATTTGGCTATGTTCCTGGAAGCAGTGAGGCTACTACATTGGAGGCGAGCAAAAACCCTACCAGGTAAGTCACTTGTACAATTGCACTAATAGAAAATAGCCCATTTCCCATTGTTGATCTCCTGTGGTTGATGCCTTTTTCTCTGGAAGGAGCTCTATAATCTAATGGACATTGGAAAGCAGCTCAAATTCTGTTCATTTTTGTTTCTTGTAGGCGACAAGACCAATCTCCAAAAACAGCTAGATCTCTTGGTTTGTCACGTGTTGTTAGGCGAGGTTAGTTTCTTGATTGAAGTTCTTATTATGTTAATCCAAATTGTCTTTTATGCTCGTGGGTTACATACATCACACATGATCTCAGCCCTTTTTTTTTCCCCTTTCTATGTCATTTTTCTAGTAGAACAAATCTGTATATGGATCTGTACGTGTGACAGGAGTGGATGGCAGTGCCGCTGATGCAAATGGGAACTCTTATGATTTTACCACTAAGCTGCTCCACCTTGCATGGCACCCAACTGAAAACTCGCTTGCCTGTGCTGCGTCAAACAGTTTGTACATGTATTATGCATGAAGATTGTGAGGCATGCACATAGCTTCTCACACATCTACAACTTGAGCTGCTGTATTTTGTTGCAAATCATTCGGATTGCAGCAGCTGTTTTGACAGGAAGACAGGGTGGTTGTGCCCGTAAAACTCTTGCAGGCTGGAGGACCTTATCGTGATCTAGGCGGATGTTCTTTCTCATTCTGCTCTCTCAGGGAGGTAGCTTCATTCACATTCTTTTAAAGTAGGCACCGGGTTATCTTATTATATTACTGATTTTAGGTTAAAGGTTAGTTGTAGCTCTCCTGCAACCACGTAAGGCTGTCCAAGATGAAGGGGACACCTTTTTTTGCCGTTCCTTGAGCACACAGAAGATTGTTCTGCCCATGTTAAGGGGTTTGTCATTCATTGTAGCCTTAATATTATTCCATCTGTTTATGCTATATTTCTTATGTCATAATTTCTGCCCTATGTTTAAATCATTTAAATATTTGTCTATTGCTTTTATGTTAGGTGACAAGACCTAAATATGTATCTAAGCTAATGTGCTTCTGCCCGCGGTATATCCTTCATTTCTGGTTGTCATGATAGGCGTGATGCCTATGGTCTCTTCTGCTTTGAAATCTGGTCACATGGCTAAAAAGCTCATGATTTTTAGTTGCATGGCTTAGCAGCCGTAGATTGATATTTGGTGACGTATTTTCTAGTCTTACGTGCAACTGCCTTATTGTTTGGTGATATTTTCTAGCCTTATTGAAACAGAATGATGGAAATGCTTATGATATTTAGAGAGATGGTAACCGCAACATTTTGATATAGATGAAATTGTAACTGGAAATTACAACAGAGCTGACTCAGACATCTTCAATTAAATGCCCGCACTTTTATCTATTAAGAATTTAAGATGTTTCAGGCGTCTTTACCATCACCACTTGCTATACTATGAGGGGAAAGGTGGATAAAAATATCTGAAATCTGCATGCTATTGTGTTTTTTCCCCTAATTATAGTGGATTTTTTACGGTAAGGTTGTTTTTATATGCCCGAAAGGATCCTTTTAATAGCCGTGCAGCTAATTTTTGTCTGCTAAAATGATCCGTGGCTCAGCGGATGATAGACGCTGCTACTTGTTTGAGAATAGACGTTGCTTCCTGTGACTGTAGTAACGTGATGCCAAACAGCCACTGGAAGTGACCCCAATTGGACTCATCTGATGTATCGGGAATCTAATCCTATTACAAACAACCAAGGAACGTAACAGCTTTTTCTAGCCATGCAGCTTTCTTTTTATCTCTGTTTTTTTTTTTTTGTTTTTTTTTGTTTTGGAAGAAAAAGATCATACACCTAAACAGTTGGCTGACATTTTTTGACTGTTTGGAAGTAGGATAAAATATTGTTGAGTAAAAATGAATATTTAAATTTGGATGTTTGTTTGGATGTTAGAAATAAGGAGAGGGTTAAGTTAGGGATAAAATGATTAATTTGATGGTACGATATCAATGGATATTTTTAATAATATAAGTGACTGAGGAATGATAGCGAGTATATTTATAACGTGAAAAAAAATAAGTTGAGTTTTAGGTGATAAGATGAGACGTTTTCATGTACTTCGTATAAGGCAATCTAAAAGTTCACTCAAATACTCTTTATTAACTCATCCTAAATCCAAACCTATGATTAACACTCCTACTAAACACAACCTTAGGTGTGAGCGTCTTTCGTGTTGATTTGTTTGCTAGACATCCAAAGTATTGTTCTGGAAATGCAGTCTTCAAATGTCACGAACCCAGAAGAGATAAGGATAGTGGTCGACTTAGGGCTGGCTTCGCCAGACGCTGTATTCAGCCTGTGAGTTTTACTCTTTTCGGGAACGCTGTAATGTCCCTGATCCTTGAGACAAGCTGATCGTTGCATTTGTTAGATTTTTGAATTCTAGCATGAATTGAGCAGTTGTCAGGGGATGAGATAAAATAATTTCCCCTCATTTCTAATGTTAATTGAAGTTTATTTCTGAGCTTTGGGAGTTTATATTTGAACATCCGTGTAATACCTGTTCTAGTCTTGAAAGAAAGGCACTTGACACCTTGTAGTTATTTGGATGGGAAGTCCATTGGAGAAAAGTTAAAATGCAAAGAAACTTAAAAGTTAAGTTTATTAGAGAAAAGTTAAAATGTAAAGAAATGTAAAAGTTGATGTAAAAAATAATGTAAGGTGATATCGACATGGTTTTATTTGATAATTGATATTTAATGTAAAGAAAAAAAAGTATGATTTATTATGCGGTGGGTCTTATTATATTGAAAAATATTATTATATTACTTCAAATTAAAATGTATAGATGATAAATAACTTTATATTAGTAATAAATTATTCTGTATGATTTTGTATCGGTAATAAATTATTTTAAGGTGTCTTTGTATCGATATAAAATTATTTTAAAGGTGATTTGGTGGTTTTGTATTGATTTTACACCAGTGTAAAATGATTTTGACTTATGGGTTTATGTTTATAAAATGTTGTTTCATGTATGAGAAATGATTTTTCACCTTAAGGTTTAGAATTTAGTCTTTAGTATTTAAATATTAAAGATTAAACTTTAAACTCTAATATGAAAAATCATTTTTCATATGTAAAATCACTTGTCGTAAGTGAAGAAGTACTTGGAATTTAATTTTACATTGGTGTAATCTTATTTTACACTGATATAAAGTAAGATTGCATTGGTATAAAATTATTTCGAAGGTGTAAAGTGATTTTGAATGTGATTTGAGTGGTTTATACTCATATAAAAGTGATTTATTGATTTCAATAGTGATTAATCCTACCACATGTAAGTATTTTTTTCATAAAAAAAAAGTAAAAAAAAAAGATATATCAAGTAAACATTACATTCAAAATCTTCTATGTTATTTTTTAGGTTAATTTTTACATTTTCGAGTAAAAGCGTGGATATTGTGGTCCCACAGGGTTGCTCCCGAATCAGGAGAAGAATTTTAATATGTTTAAGAACGTCAAATAAATAATAAGTTGTTTGAACTGGAAATGTTACACCAATGCATGTGTTTTCACATGATGTGCATACGTATGCGTACCATGCACACGTTTACATTCAGCATGTCTTAGTGCCGTGGAGTGCATGTATGCATGTGTGTGAAACGTATCCATTCATTGCGTTCATGTGCACATATCACGTGAAAAGCCACTTCTCAAACCAGTTAAAGTGCAGGCATCCAACAATTACGGTGGATGAGAAGATATGGAGGAACATCCAATTTAAGCAGATCCAACCTCGTTGTAATGCACTATATAACGTTGATAAATGGTGCAAAGAAAACAGAAGGGAAGAGAAGCAGGTAGAGCTAAAGCATCATGGCCTGTTGCCGTTGTGCTTGGTTTGATCGTGGGTTTAGTGTTGGATAAACTGACATTTTTAAATCAGCAACTCTAGTAACTAAGATTCATCTTTTGTTCGGTAATTGTGATTTTATTGGCTTGAGAGTCACCAACGGGGAGGACTAAGTTGTGTTTGGCTGTTGGATTAAGATAAGTTAAATACTTAATCCATCATTTAACCTATTTTTTACTTACATCAGATTAAGGATGTGTTAATTTGAGGTAAGGTTATTTCATTTTATTTGTGAAATAATTTTAGTATATTAAAACACCCAAATGATTTACTTATTTATTTTATCATTTATTTCATTTATTTCTTATTTTCCTACTTATTTTATAAATTTATTTTCCTTATCAGTTGATAAGCTGTGGCTTTGTATTCTAGATCCTCTCATTTGGACGTCCCTCCATTTTCCATTAGATAATTAGGCTGAATCCATGTAGTCTAAATTAGAATAGATTTCCGAGTTGCCTTGATCGCATGTGTAACAATCAATTTTAGCATTTTCTAATCAATGTTTTACTTTAGATGGTCAATACGAAATGGACTCACTGATTACCATCCAATTGAAGTAAGGGGAGAGCCGTGATTAACATGAATAAAAACAAGCTAAGTTTCAGATTTTGCAATAAAAAGTAAAAACAAAAGAAGACGGCCACTAAATTCCACGTACATGATTGAAAATAGGTGGATCTCCAAAAGGAGCTTTCCGACTCCGTGAAATCCAAACCATAGATAGTCGAAGTATGCGAAGGACTCCCGTTGTGGGACAATGTAGAACAAACCTGAGCTCGTATGGAGACAAGGGGTTTAATTTTATGTTGACGTTGAATTTTGGGAGTAATTAGACCCATTAATGGAGGATCAGGTTCTGAAATGTTGAAGGAGTTCGATGTCTTCAACTCTCCATCCAAGGACAGACGTCAACGTCATGGGACGAACGACCTAGCTCTTTGACATTTTATTTGGTTGGTGGGGGTGAATGTTAATTTCATATTTAATTTTATGTATGTTATTTTTAATTTTGGAATAGTATGATTTCAAAATTAAGGGTGTAATTTTTAAAATTAGGTAATTTCATTATTCTTTGATGGTTGGTTGGAGGAATAATTAAGAGGAATAAAAAATGAATGTAAAAGAGTAGGAGGAATTATGAGTTTTTATTTCGTCTAAGTATTTGATTGTATTTATTGTCACATCAAAAGATTAGAAGTATTTATTTCACTTGAGGTATTTGGTAAGAGGAATAAATGAATTTTATATAATAAAGTTGAGAGAGGACGATGAGAGAGACATAATAAACTAGTGGAATAAACGAATTTTACTTTTTTGATGGAATTTATTTATTCTGGAATCTACTCCTAAATTTCGAAATTCGCTGACGTCAAAATAAAAATTGTCAAACGCAACATTCGATTTTAATTTCTCTTCTATTCCACCAACCAAATAGATCATGAGAAAATTATCTAATTTCACTAATTAATTTCACCTACTTTTTTTCAATTAATTTTTTCTTATTTCACTAATTTATTTCACAAATAAATACTTCAAGTGAAATAAAATTTCTTAATTCATTTACAAGATAATAAATTCAACCAAATATTAAATAAAGTAAAATTACTAAATTTTCTGTATTCCTCTTCCTTCTCATTTTTATTTTTTTAATAAATTTCCTTACCGAACGATAGGGATGGATTAGTTTTCAATAAACACAAGATTTGAAACATATATTTTATACCTGGTTGTACCATCGAACAGACCTGAACGAGCCCCAATAGAACCCCACTCCCTCTCGAACCGAGGAGAGCATACGTTTAGAAACCGGGGCTTTTAATAATATTTCACTTCAAGTAGAATATGGTCGCTTGGCCACATCTCATTTTAATACATATGAAAGGCAAATAAAGACAGTTGGCGTGCAATATTGCCCCCAAAATGAAGGTGGAGAATAGCAAAAGTACACCCCTAATTTCAGAAGGAGGACGGAAAGTAAACATGACATGAACCGCAACCATTTAAACTTCTATTATCATCGACTATCCAAATCCATCAACCATGGAATTGACCCTTCACCTTAGGTTGAGCAAACACAATCTCCATCCCCACATCTCGCCATCTAGTCGCGGCGCTTTCCTAGTCCTCCTATGGCATGTGCAACCGTCTCGGTGGTCACCGCACGTGGTGGAGGTGGTCGGGGATGGCGGAGGCAATCCAAGAGCCTGGCTACGAAATTACACACCGGCCGAAAGCGTAGGCAGAGGAAGCCGATTTGGCCAATTATGCCGCCGGCCGCCACGATAGCTAGGGGCTCCATTGTCAGAGTCACCGTCTTCTGCAAGAAGATTTGGCAGCTAGATGCTTTCAGGTTGCTTATGTTGGAAATTGACAAGGAAAATATGTTGGACGTAAGGTTTAATCAGTTGTGCGATGGGAGTCTTAGAGGGAGGAAGGAGGAGGAGGAGGAGGAGGAGGGGAGAGTTTTGTGGGTGTAAGAAAAAGTTTACATGCGTTTGCTTTATCATTAATTTCAGAAGGTAAACCTCCTACATGGCTGTTTCTTTGCTGTCTTCGCCAAAATTTTAATTCCATCTTTGGTGTTGCGTTATAACTACGTAACTTCCATTGCAACTGCCGTTTAATTTGGAAAGTTGCTTCCTTTTTTTCACACAATGAATACATGAATGGTTCACCAGGGTGTAGCCCAACCAATACATATCTTTGATTCTCGTAAGAAGATTGCACGTTCGACTTCATGCTTTGTTTGAATATTCGAATTAGCTTGTCCGTGTGTCCCCAAGTTTAAACTGACTCTTCTTTTGACTACAAGGGTTCTGAATTAATCTATTATCCAAAGGACAGAAAATGACTACATGCTATTTCTCGTGGTTTTTTTTGTATAAATGTCACCGGAAACTTGCGTTCCACACAGATGCTTTTATAAACTTCACAAGCTATTACAAATATGTATTGGTCGGTAAAAGTATGATTCTGTTAGCGTGAAGCTAGACATTAATAACCACACTTGAGGAGCCAAGAAGAGATAGCTTCGGGGGGTAAGAGAGAGAGAGAGGATAAGAGAAACTGGTGAAGGGTCTTGTTTAAGGTTGTTAGTTTAGTGTGCCCGGGCATTTCAATCTGTTGCTGTTGAGTTATGACATATCGTATGATAAGCTCGAAATCAAATGATATTTTTGTAAGGATAATCAAATTTGAAATCACATTCATGTAAATATGAATATTATGATGGCAACTGTGCAAGGTAAAATATTTATAATAGCATTTGTATAAAATTTCTTCACTCCCTCGATCGTAAGATCTTGGCTATTGAAATGAAAGATTCACTTTTATCAACATTATATCAGCCATAAGAGATAAGGAGAAAGTTTGGCACACCTTACTGAGTATCCCAATGCACATCTCACGTTCTTGAACGGCACATTCTCTACTCCCTTTGAATGACACACATCTAATACTTGCCATGTTAACCCTATCAAGTGACTTGGATCCCGCAGCCTGGATCTTGAGTGTGCAAATCGGCCTCAATATCTTTTGACTTAGGCACATGTACACACAACAATCAGAATGGATTTGTTACAGTACAACAATGTGACATCCTAAGAAAACACTCCTAAGGTGTGTTTGTTAGAGAGAATTGGGCCTGCTTGGCAACCGAATAGATGAGCGACGGCATAGGAATAGATTATTTTAATTGACATTTTTATATGTCGTCTTACCGGATCGATAATAATATATATTAAAATATACTCATTTTAATATAATATATCTATAAAAATATATCCACAGTATCCTATCAATCCACTCATATTTATATTTTAATATTAAATAAATATCTATTAACAACACATCAATATCACAAATTACTTTATTTTTACATTATTTTATCTAAGAATAACTTCTATCCCGTTGTCGAATAGGGCTTAAGAGTTATATTAGGATAAAATGTTGTAAGGATAAGTGCAGAGAGACGTTTGGTTGGGATATAAGATTACGTGGTAGATTAAAATAATTGGTGTTGTAATGTGATGTTAGTGGATATTTATTTAATATTAGGTTATGTTTGGTTGTGGTATAAAAGGGTGGAATAAAGGTTAAGAGGTGGGATGGTATAGGATAACACGGATTCCAAGAAATTCACTCTTTTTATATATATTCTCGCTTTCCATCACATCAAAATCCACTAATATTCTCTTTTTTCATATATAACTCAAAAAATAATATTTAATAATTAAAATCCACCACATCAAAATCCATTAACTCTCTCTCATCTCTCACAAAATCAATATACCAATCATTAATAATCCACCAATCATTATAATCCTACAAATTAAACACTTTTTATATTTATTATACTCCTATTCTATCTCAATGTAATCCTATCTCTTGTCAAACGCAGTCTTAAGATAGTAGGGCAAGAGATTGGATGTGATATAATAAATATATTATATTAGCATAAGTATATTTCCATAAAAATTAGTATTGATGTGACTTACGATTTTTTACCGTCCGATCTCAATCCATGTGTCCTGGGGAATTCGGTTGCTTATGATACTGTTACAGCCGGCGCTCAATCCTTTTTCCCGCCACGAACACCACTTCTCCTTCATCCTCCTCTTCTATCCATCTCTCGCTGCAGAGATCCTACACCACGGTGTCATCATCGTATCCGCGTCAAACTCGTACTGCTACGAATCTCATCAAACTGGAGGCCCTCCTCCCCAAAGGCTTCCGCCCGCAAGTGCCATCTCCTTTCATCTACCACGCAATGTCGACCACTCCCATCTCAGCTCCGCCCACCTTCCAGAGAAGCGCTAAACCTTTCCAAAATCACTCCTTTTCACGACCCATCTCCGCTTCTGGTGTCGTTGGTCGTCGGGTTGACGAGCTTCGTGTTAAAGGTGGTGACTTGAAGTCGTTGCTCAGGTTATACTCCTCTCGGCTTAGAGCGTGCACCAAGGAGAGATCTTTGCTCGGTGGTAAAGCCATCCATGGGAACATTATCAGGAGCGGGGCTGACCCAGGTGACCATCTGTGGGTGTCGTTGCTCCATTTATATGGGAAGTGCGGGAGTCTGACCCTTGCACGGAAGGTGTTCGATCAAATGCCCAACCGGGACGTTGCGGCTTGGACGACGCTAATTTCTAGGTTGACGGCCGAGGGTGATGGTTTTAAGGGGGCTCTCATGTTTTCCCAGATGTGTAGGGAAGGGATCGTGCCGAACGAGCACGCCGCTGCGGCAGGTCTGAAGGCGTGTTCTGCGTGTAGAAACCCTGGTTTCGGGAGGCAACTGCATGGAGAGGCCGTTAAACTTGGGTTATTGACAGACTTTTATGTAGGTTCTGGTCTTGTTGAGGTGTACGTCAAGTGCAACGACATGAGTCTTGCCGAAAAAGTCTTCTTTGATCTGCCTCAGAAGAATGACGTGTGTCTGGTTTCTTTGCTTGGTGGCTATGCTCAGGCAGAGTCTGTGGAGGGCATTGAAGCTGTGAAACTTTTTGGGAAGATTGTGGACATGGAGACAAGACTTAGTAAGCATGCATTATCTGCTGTTCTTAAGTGCTGTGCTGGTTTGATTGACAGAAGGCATGGGAAGATGGTGCATTCTTTGGCTTTTAAAATCGGGTTACAAGCTGATGTTATTCTAGGTAGTACCATTGTCGATATGTATTCAAAGTGCAGATTGCCAGTGGATGCTTACAAGGCTTTTCTAATGATTAAAGATCCGGATGTTGTGGCGTGGAGTTCAATAATATCCTGTTTAGAGCAGCATGAACTTGCTTCTGAAGCTGCTATGCTTTTCATGGAGATGAGGAGGATGGGCATTCAGCCAAACCACTATACTCTTGCAGGTTTAGCTGGTGTTGCTTCCAATTTCCGGGAATTGATGTATGGCAGAGGTATTCATGCTTGTGTTGTCAAACTTGGATTTCAAGATAACAATATCATTGGGAACTCTATAGTGAGTATGTACATGAAGACTGGAGCTGTTCCAGATGGTTGTATGGTATTTCACCTAATGACAGAGCGTGATACTATTTCTTGGAACTCCCTTCTATCCGGATTTCACGGTGGAAGTACTTGTGAAGATGCTTTTCAATTTTTTAAGCAAATGCTTGTTGAGAATTTCAAGCCTAATAAATACACATACATCAGCATTTTAAGATCTTGCACGAGCCTTTTGGATGTAAGCTTGGGTGCCCAAGTCCATGCCCGCATCATCAAGGAAGACCTTGCAGGAGATCAATTTATTGGAACTGGCCTGATTGACATGTATGCAAATTCTGGTTATTTGGAGAATGCCAGCTTGATTTTCAGTGGGCTAAAAGAAAGAGATGTTTTTACATGGACTGTGATGATTACAGGATACTCCCAGACAGACCAGAGTGAAGAGGCAATCAAGTGCTTCCGTGAGATGAAAAGAGAGAATCTAGATCCTAATGAATTCACCTTTGCAAGTTGCCTTAGTGCATGCTCTAGCTTAGCTGCTTTAAGTACAGGCAAACAAATTCATTCGCAAACTGTAAAGATGGGCTTGACTGACGAATTTGTTTTGAGTGCCCTAGTTGACATGTATGGAAAATGTGGTTCCTTGAGAGATGCAGAGGATGCCTTTGTTGACTCAACTACACAAGACACAGTTCTGTGGAACACAATTATTTGTTGTTATTCACAACATGGTTATGGGGAGAAAGCTCTTGAGGCTTTCCATAGTATGGAAGAGCATGGTGTCAAGCCTGATGAGATAACATTCATCGGTGTTCTCTCTGCTTGCAGCCATGTGGGCCTGGTTGATGATGGCAGGAAGTATTTTGATTCTATGAGACTGACTTATGCAATAACACCCACCATTGAGCACCATGCTTGTATGGTAGATATTCTAAGTCGAGCAGGAAAGCTCGAGGAAGCTAAAAGCTTTATTGAGAAAATGACACTACCTCCAAATGCTTTGATCTGGCAGACCATTCTCGGAGCTTGCAGAATGCATGGTGATATTGATTTTGGGGAAAAGGCTGCAGAGAAACTTCTTCTCCTTGATCCCCATACTGATTCAACATATATAATACTATCCAGTATATATGCTAGTGCCAAAAGATGGAATGATGTTGCTAGAATCAGGTCTCTAATGTCCAGTCGAGGTGTGAAGAAGGAACCTGGTTGTAGTTGGATTGAGATTGCAGGCCAAGTTCATGTATTTTTGCCTAACGATGTCTCTCATCCAAAGGTGAAGGATATATATTTGAAACTTGAAGAATTGACCAGTGAAATAACTTCAGCAGGTTATGTGCCAGACACAGACTGCGTGCTGCATGATATTAATAACGCCGACAAGATGAAAAGCCTTCTTTATCACAGTGAAAGATTGGCTTTAGCCTATGGTTTACTAAGCCTGAAAGCTGGGGCAACAATTCGAATCTATAAGAATCTTCGTATATGCAAGGATTGCCACAATGCCATCAAGTACATCTCAAAGGTTACCGGAAGAGAAATCATTATCCGCGACATTAGCCGCTTCCACCACTTCCAAAATGGTGCTTGTTCTTGTCATGATTATTGGTGATTGTAACTAGTTAGCCTTGAAATCCAGAGAGGATGTAGTTATTTCTTGCAAAGTGCTCTGCAAGGAGAGAGGATGATGGAATTAGTATCGGAGACATTAAAGGTACCATTTGATTTCTCATTTTGGTATAGGTGTATTTTGATTTTTCAAAGCGTTAGAATCTCTTTCTACTTCACAACAGACTTTATCATATGTTGCCCTAAGATAGTTGTTGGACTGAATATCTGTAAGGTTTTTTCTTCTTCCACACAGCGCTAAATCATGCACCAAACTGTCCTATGTTGCACAATAGATTTTGCATTACTTAGATACTATTATATGCCCTTTACACAAGTGGTCTGGATGTCAAGTACATGGTCTGGGTTCTAGAATTGGCTTCAGTACCGGATTTAGATTGTTATTCACTAAAGATAAGAGATATGTTGTTTGTACAAAAGTAACGAATACATGCAATGATCTGATAATATAGCTCTAGTGGATGCGAAATTTGTGAGCTCTTGTTGTAAACATTAAGTTTTTTGTGTACTCTAAAGTTACTCTTGATGAAATACTTCCTACAAAACAAGATAGCTTGCACATATCTTTTATTATCAATAATATGAACAACCAATACGGACTTTTCTTATGCAAGACAAATTAGCTTACATGTCTTTTGATATCATCAAAAACTAAGGTTGTATAGTGCTAGTGGACTAACATGCCCTTCAACCTTGCATTCGTGCTTGAGTTCTTTGTCCAGCTTCCACTTTCCTCTATCTTGCTTCCTTTCGTTTTTGATCTTTTATTTGTCTTGCTTCCTTAAATCTCACTCTCATGGTTGTTTCCAGGCTTCTTTCATTCAAAGAGTGGACGTAGCTAAAAGGGCTCTGTAGTTACTGCCCTTGTGATCCATCCTTTTTAACAAGGCAATGGTCAATAACAACACACTCATAATGAGAAGATGACAAGGATGAGTGCAACTATCTTCCTTAGGACATCGAATTGAGAAAAGGGACATGTTGCTCTGATTCCAAGTTGAATAAATAGGTTTCTTATTCACCAAAGAAACCCTAGCAACTCTTTTATAATAAAGAGATTTGGGTAAATTATATAGTCACCTAGAAAGACATAAAAATGACAAGTATGTCCCTAGTCTTAACACTCCCCCTCAAGTTGGGACGTAGATATCAACAAGACACAACTTGTCGCATAGAAAATCAAACCGCTTCTTCTTTAGGGCTTTGGTGAATAGATGTGTCAGCTGGAGCTTTGCGGAAACATATGAAATGCTAATCTTCCCTGTAAGAATTGCATCTCGAATAAAGTGACAATCTACTTCAATATGCTTGATTCTCTCATGAAAAAATAGATTCGAGTCAATGTAAGTGGCTAACTTGTTGTCACATAGTAGTGGAACTGGCATAGTCGCTTGAACGCCTAAGTCATGTAGGAACCCAACAATTCACATAATCTCACAAACAACTTGGCCATTGCTTAGTATTTGGCCTCTGTACTAGAATGAGCTACCACACTTTGCTTCTCGCTTCTCCAGGAGACAAGATTCCCACCAATATAGACTGCAAAACCTGAAGTAGAGCGTCTGTCATCTACAGACCTAGCATAGTGAGTAGGCTAAAATATATAGACTACCACTGTCTCTGTAATATAGTCTTCTGCTTGGTGACCCTTTTAGGTATTTAAGAATAAGACAGGTCTTATGCTAATGACTGTATCGTGGTGCCTGCATATACTGGCTGGCTCTACTCACTGCAAAGCTAATATCAAGCCTTGTGATAGTAAGATATAGAAGACGTCCCATTGTGCTATGGTACTGGATAACATCCTCAAATGGTTGATCTACATTAGAAGGACCCGTAGACATATGCTCAACAGGGATAGCAGATGGCTTAGTCCCAAGTAGACCAACCTCCTCAAGAATCTACAAAGTGTGCTGTCTTTGTGACAAGGAAAGACATGATCCTTGTCTAACGGCTTCAATCCCCATAAAATATCTAAGATCACCTAAGTCCTTGGTGACAAAGGTAGAGTGTAAGAAGGACTTGGTCTGAGCAATCCCTTCCTCATCACCTGTGAGAATCATATCTACATAAATAGCCAGAATCACCACACGAAGAGAATCACCATACCTAGTCTTTTTGATGAAGACAGAGTGATAAAAAGTAGAGCGCTAGAACCCAATTTTCTCAACCTCGGAGCTAAGCCGCTCAAACCAAGCACGGAGACTTTGCTTTAGGCCATATATGGCCTTCCTTAGTCGACTGACAAGCTCCCCTTGACTACTATAACCTGGAGGTTGTCTCATGTACACCTCCTCAGATAGGTTATCATATAAAAGGGCATTTTTGATATCAAGCTGAGATAAGGTCCATCCTTTGACAACAACCACAGATAGAATAATCCTGATAGAGGTGATATGGGCAACAAGAGAAAACTTATCTTAATTATTGTATGCTTGAATAAAGCAAGTGCACCCAAAAACTCTCAACGGAAGAGAAAATGTCTTGTCATAGTTTGAATGAATGACCTAGAAGGGAATTTGTCTTCCAAGAACCGAAGAAGGCACTCTATTGATCAAGTAGGCTACAGTAAGTATGACATCCCTCCAAAATTACTCGGGAACTTTCATATGGATCATCAAGGTCCTAGCAATGTTTAGAACATGGACGTGTGGGGCAATGAAGTTTGAGGAATAATGCCCCTGGAGGGAAAGAGACTTTCAACGTCGTGCTGCATAAACTCTAGAGCATTATAATTGCGAAAAACTCTAACTGTGTTGGAATACTGAGTCTGAACCTTAGACATGAACTGCTAAATAACCTATGGTATCTCTGAGCGTGTCTTCATCGAGAAGGCTCAAGTCAGGCGACTATGATCATCCACAAGAACACTGTAGGATCGATGTCCTCTAGGAGTAGAAACTCTAGATGGTCTCCAAACATTACAATGCACTAAAGAAAAAGGAACAACACTCACCCCATCAACTCTCTGTGGGTACGTACTCCTATGGTGCTTCCCAAGTTGGCAGTCCTAACATTGTAGGGTTAAGGAATCTGGCAACTCATGATACATTTGTCGCATCTTCTTCAGTGATAAATGTCCAAGTCTCCTGTGCCACAGCCAAGGGTTAGAGGCTATGGACACAACCCTAGCAAACAGAGTAGATGTGTTTAGGTAATAGAGACCATCTCGCTCTATACCCCCACAAATAATCTCACTTGTCTGTCGGCCCTGAAAGTAGCAGTGACCTTCATCAAACAACGCCCAACATCTGTGGTCCTTGCAGATACGACTCACCAATAGGAGGTTCATTGGAAACTCCAGTGCACAATGAACCTCTTTGATCACCCTCTTTTGGGAAGTGCGCACACTTTCAACTGCTGTAATATGAGATGTGGCTCCATTGGCCACTCTCACATCACAGATCCCGCGTAGAGTAACGAGATTCTCCAATCTGTTCATATCTCTTGTGAGATGTATAGAGGCACCGGAGTCTACAACCCAAACTACTCTAGCGTTGGTTTTCTTCCTTGATCCTATTTGGGCTGCACATGCATACCCTTGTTGGACTGGAATAGGGCCTGCAATAAGTCCGCGAGCATACATCTTGCATGAGAAGAGACTCATTGTGCTTTAGGTAAGGACCTCCATCAACCATGGTGAGAGAAGACTCATCACCATCCATATTGGGTGTAAGAGAAGACTCATCACATTTCCCAAAAGAAGGCCAACATACGACTGTCATGTGTGCCAGATCTGCCGACCAACTGGACAAGAGGCCGGTTGGCCATAGGCGGTGGTGATGGCCCTGCTGGCACATTGCCACAGACAGCGAGCGGTGGCAATGGCGGCGGTGAGTAGACCAGAGGCGACGACGGTGTTGGGAGAACTCTCTCCCATGTCGTTGCGGCTGCCTTGTCGATCCATCATTGAATCACCGTCTAGTTGGTGATTCAGTCATGTTTGAGGGTGGATATTCAGTGGGATATCGGGGCACCGGTCTAGGACCGCTACTCTGATACCATGTGAGATAAGAAATAGGTTTCTTATTCACCAAAGAAACCCTAGCCTCTCTTTTGTAATAGAGAGGTTTGGGTAAATTACATAGTTACCCTGAAAGACAAAAATGACAAGTATGTTCTTAGTCTCAACAAATATAAACAACGGAAGCATAAAAATAAGATATCAAAAGTATCACATAATGAATGCTTACTAAGAGCTGGGAGAAAATCGCGGGAGAAGGCCTTTGATAGGGCTGATTTTTCTGTATTCTTCTCAAAGAAATAAGTGGGGGGTAAATGCCTATTTATAGATCACCACACACAACCCAAAGTCCCACTCCACTATGTGAGACTAAACCAACTACAAACTCCAACACCCTCTTTGTGCCGCCCTCCTCTTCGACTTTTGGTGTGGATGATTTGATTGGGGTGTCCTTTTTGCTGTCACCTTCAACCAGCCGTGAGGATTGGTGTTCTCGGCCATGATGTGGGCATTCCTATTGTTGAGATTTGATATGGTGGAGTGCAATGACTTGACCTATTCCTCAAGCTTTTCCATGCACTACTTCCTTTGCCTCGAGAGATGTTTACCTTCACGAATCCATCAGCCTCGACATTCGCTTCTTGTCCTCCTTGCTAATGCTGTTAAGAAGGTGTGACCTTGTCTTGTCCCTCCCCTTTTCTTCTTTGGTTTGTGGTCCCTCCTCTTCTTCTCATGTGGGCATTAGGGGATCTCATGGTGTACATGTCACTATTTAGGGAGTTGGATTTGTGCACGCTGGATTGGGGGGGGGGGGGGGGGGGCTTATGGAGGGTTTCGGTGTGTGTAGGGTGTTGGAGTTTGAGCCCTTAGAGCATGGGGCAAAGGAGGAATGGAGATTAGGGAAGTTGAGGAACTCGTTGATGGAGAAGTTGTTGAGGTTGAAGTTAGGCATCGGGTCGAGGAGATTAGAGGGAAAGGAGCTTGGGTTGAGGAGGTCCTTAAGGAGGAGGGTTCATTGGAGAAGAGGGTAGGGGGGAGAGGAAGGAATAGGAGAGGTGCAAGCCACCGACATCAAGGAGACAACATTAGTGCTAGTGTCAGTGTCATGGTTGGCGAAGGGGAGAGGTAAAGGAGTAAGGAGAAGGGAAAGGGCGGGGTCATCAAAGGAGGAGGAGGAGAAGGTAAGAGAGAAGGAAAGAAAAGGGTGTATGTATAACAATTTTTTCATTATTTAGTCTATAGAGTTTGTAAAGGTATGTAAACAAGACAAATGGCTATTTTTGGAGGTGCATATGTAAATATGCGATACACAAGGGTGTGCACATCTTTTCAAATGATTCCAACGGTATATATGTTATTATCCCTTTAAGTTACCATATGGCTGTAGACAAATTGGAATTGCATTAGAGTCCATGTAGTGGGAAAGGCATCCTTTTGAAACAAAAAGGGTATTACTGTGAGTGGTAGCCACTTTAAGCTTCATTACCAAAGAATCAATTATTCCCCATTGCGGACTAGAGTTCAATCAAACCTCTCCCCTTGACCAAACAGGCAAAGTGACCGGTATAAACAAAGCCTCTATTCGATTAATTATGCAAATCAGTAACCCCATATTATATGACTGTAAAAGTGAAGTCTGGCAGTAGTGATTTTCATCCAACTGCAGTGACCGTACATCGCTGCCCAAACAATTTTGTGAGACAACATCTGAGAAATAGACGTTACTCATATTCCATTGACTTCCAGACAAGACAGGTTTATCCTTAACAAAGTACACTTAAGCGTTTTAGTTATTATACATTATTCCTATGCTATCTACGTAAAATAAACACCTTGACTGTGATCCTTGAAGAGATCTGCTAACGATTCCTATAGCTGATCCAGGTGCTACGTGAACCACCAAGCATTTTATATATTTCTTTTCATGTTAGTTCATGTCTGCTTGGCAAATAGCTTTTTGCAGGTGTTCATTCTCAGACTGGAAGCATACAAAACTTCCAACCAAAGAAATAGCATGCCATAAGGAACCTGTCCTCTTCCTCTGCTACGCTGTAGTAGCATGTGACAAGTGCAGGATCCCCATCCACGATAAGATGTGAAGAGGGCCATTTAATTAGACTTCACTAAAAAGAAGGGATTGCTCTAAAACTGGAATATGTGGGCTTTGCCCATGTCATTTTGCTATGGTCTAGAGATTTTTTTAAAAGGTTAAGATTGAGACTTGAAAAGAACTGATTATTGCATAAAGTGTGGCCCGATTTAAGGATATCTTAGACTGAAGTTTGTTATAACTGAATGCTTATAGTATATCTGAATACTCAATTAATCAATTGAATATCACTGGCCTTTTACTGGTAGAATGGTAATGCAACTGCCGTTTGCTTTGCTGATCTTCATCTTGCTATTCATTTTCGTACCTTGATATCATGATCAGCCACTTTCTTTTTAAGGCCCTTTTCCTGTGTCTTGTAACTTTGATTTTAATCCTCAGCATGTTTGAGTGTTTGATATGTTGGTAGATCTCTTTGATGAAAAACATGTTTTCTTTTCTATGCCATCTGGCATCTAGTTACTACCTGAATTTGGGGATAACACGGACTATGCTTACATTTATGGTTGATGCTGCCTCTTCATTCAAATTCAAGCGATCTTGTTTCTTATTATCCTATATTCTGATTGGAGATTTGTACATTGATTTGGTTTGGACATCGACCTCTATATTTTGTCCTAATGGCAATTGGATAGCCGCTCTTTGATCATTTGCCTGACATGCTTTCTTTGTTTAGGAGTTGTTACATGCAAGACATGCAGTTGGAACCATTTTCGGATGTAAAATGGGCTGTGGCTATATCTTTGTGGAGAAAGAAAATGGGAATGATTTTGTCCAGTTCTTCTGGTCACTCCATGTGCATGACACTTGAGGTCTTTGCTGTTTGCATCAAGGCATGTGGTTACTTTGTCCCCCAAAGGTGACATTCAAGTTACAACGAATATGTATTTCGCCTGTGAATGAGGAATTTTAAGATGACATTTTCCTGCCAGGTCTTTCACAGCATATGAAAATGTGTTATGTAGATATTTAGATGTGCCTGGGAAAAGAGCATTTTCAAGGAGAATGCCTTTTATTGCTTGCCCTGTTTATCGAAATGCTTGATGCTTCAGGACTACAGCATCATGTTGCTGCTTGGACTGTCAGCGTCGTTCTTGAAAACCAGGTGAGGGCAGGTGAAAATCCAATTATCCAATAACCACCATTCCTCTATCCTAGAATGTTTTCTAGTATAATCAGTTAAACGACTGACCTAATAGTTGGAACTATTTTTATTGGGTTTTTTGATTGCTGCCTAATGTAATGAATTTGCTGGCTGTAGCAAGGAAATTAAATCAAGGTGGTAATGTGCGACACAAGCTTTGGCCTGCTGCTACTATTTGTTTGCAGATTTCTTGGTTCGGTGTTTTGAAAATGGATCATAAACTAGCAAAAAAGGATTATAAATTAATCCTGTTGATGTTTGAAATAAAGAGTGCATGTGGAAATTGAACTTTCAAGATATGGTTAATCTGGTTGGTGTTTGAAATAGAGGATCCGTCTGCAAATTGCATTTGCAAGTTGCAACTATTTTTCAAAGTGAGATCTTATTGTCACAGTTGCACTTACCAATAACAGTTGCTTATTTCCGGAATATGAATTATTGACGAATTCTTGAATCTGTATACGTGCATTGCACTATCTGTCTCTCATCTCTTTCAGATAATTATCCACCTGCTGTGGCCTGATCGTGTCAAACTATTTAGTCAGTTATACCATTACAAGGAGGACGGAACTGACATGCGATTCTGGTAATTGACGTTGATGTAGGATGTAGCTTACCATGCCTTCACACGTAATGTGAATATGCTAAAGCAACTAGAGAGGTACTCTTGAAACTTGCGACCTGCTTTCATTTTCTCAGATGCTCCGTGCTAGAAATGTCCTCTGTGACGTGTGGGGAATTCCATGCGGGGGTTATCCATGTCTATTTGTCGGGCCTATTCCACTGTATGTCGCACTGTATGATGGCAAATGCACTATTACTATAGACAAAATGTATGCCAAATGAAGAAACTATAGTCCGGACATCACTTTTTCAATTGGATGGCTGCATGTTGTCATTTCAAGATTCGACTCTCAGGTAAATTTCAATGAATCGATCTTTCCATGAAGGTAAATCTTTGCCTGCTAATAGGATGGGGAGTTGCAAATTCTTTGTGATAGTTTGTACAGATGCAAGCTCAAACTGCTGTAGATTCTTTATGATAGGTTATAAAGATGCAAGCTCAAACTGTGAACATCTTTGAAATTAAGAGAAAAGCATCTAAATTACTTATTCCATAGATCATCCACGATTTTTATCTGGTGGAACAAGAAATTTTTTGGTTCTTTTTGTGGGAATATAAGCATCTGATTTCCCCTTTCTACAGATTCTTCAGTGTGTTTCGCCACTGGAACAATAATTCTGCACTTTGTTGCAGGGAGATAAATTAGCATTAAGGTTGGTTTTCACAGACGCTTCTATAACTACATTGAAGAAGCGTAGCGTTTTTTAGGAGCAGTAACCATAGCAGTTACTGTTCCCTTATTTTCTTTTTCTTTTTTTACTTTTATCCACAGCGGCACCTTTTTACGATCACCTCCTTTGTGCCTTCGTTTCTTTTTTTTTTTTTTCCTTCTTCTGCCGATTCTAGTGCCTCTCTCTCTCTCTCTTATTTTTCTTGCACATTGATTAATGTATATGTTTATATCATCTTATATTTTTTCATTGAAAATTAATATTGAATATATTTTTATGAGAATATGAAATAATACATATGCAAAATCAGGTATTGTAAATTCAATCTAAAATATCAATTAGAGATTAAAATACACAGGATAATATATTTTACAACATATGGTGTGTTTTGATTTTCGATCAATGTTTTTGATTTTTCATTTGTTGAAAATTAAGATATATTAGGTAATGCACTTTATAATGCATGGTATGTTAATTTTTCACCGATTGAAAATCAAGATACATCGATTAAAAATTATATTAGATTATTATGTGATTGATTTTTATATTTTTGTAGTAAAATACAAGTTAAAAACTAATTCAAATACAAAAGTAGTCGAATGCTTCTTTATGTAAGTATTTGTTTAGGGATATGCCATGATCTCCCATCAAAGAAATATTAGTTAAGTTGTGTAAACAAAATGAACAAAGATATTTGGGACATTTAAAAAAAAAATCTTGTTATTCCTTTTGTCTTATGCATGCCTCAAATTTGTTGCTTGCATGAGTTACAAACGAATTCTAAGATTTTTTTTAATCTCTTTAATTTTATCTTTTCAATTGTTAAAATGCTATTACATAAGTTGTTTAGACTAATTATGTTATCTCGTGTTTTGATGCAGAAGTAAAAATAAATTTGCAAATCTTAAAGGAGAGGACGTAATATACAAATATTAAGAATAGTAATGAAATTATTATGACAATGAGAAAAATGAGCAATCAATTTAAGGAAAATTTGGTAAAATATCTCCTACTTTATCAAATTTTTATCAATATAATTTAAAAAACCTATAACATATAAGTAGTAAAAATGTAAAAATCATTTATTAATATTGTGTATGGACATGTGCTTTAATCATATATTTAATATTGTAAAGGGTTACCATTATCGTCCCACTCGATTCATTTCAATAAACTTATAAATCAATAAAAGAAAAAAATTTTTTAGGCCACTAGAATGCCTACCTTTTGCATAAAAACATAGTCATGTATGAAAAATAAATAATCTAATAAAATGATAATTGAGTCAAATGAGTAAACATAATCATTAAATAATTCATATCAATGTTCATCATTTTCAAGACAATGTTTATTTATTTAATATATTAAATTTTCATTAAATTATGTCGCTAAAAATCAAAATAAGGCAAAAGTAATAATAATTTTACTCAATTTATAAGTAATCACGTACCAAAGTTTAAACACTCACGTCAGAGGCAAGGTCAAGTTTTTATAATCACAGTAACCAACTATGCTACTATATAATACTTATCCATCAAATAAAAAAGTCAGTAAACGGTAATATGTCCACGACAGCAACTCAAACTCACGTTTCTCTTGCTCCTTCAGCGTTACCAACCAACTGCCTTAGAAATTAATATTATTATATTTATTCAATAATTATTTAAGAACTAATTTACTATTACAGAAAATAAATCCACAATACACACTGCAGTAGCACCCTAACTGGTGTCATAGGGTAAATTAGGACAACGGACACGCAATGGTGGACAAATTAGGAGAGAGGTTAGGAATTGGAAAATTAATAAAGAGAGGCAGGATGGCCTACAAAAATCGCTATATCACGTAGAGATTTATCGTCGCAGCCAACCCCACGATGGAGTTGGGAAAAGAAGGAGCAGAGGTCGTTGGATTGACAGGTCGACAGATCATCTGACGACCTCCATCCCCACCACCCGCCACCACCGGTTGCTCCCCTTACCATATATGTGTATATATGTATTATATATATATTGTATATGTATATTAAATATATATATTAAGAGTATATATGTATGTATATATATAAGGTTTAGTTATAAAAAAATTCATTAATTTGTAAATTGTAATATCTTTTATTTATTATTTTTTTGATAAATACTTTATATTAATATGAATCAAAAGTTAAATATTATAGGATTATTATTTTATTTTCAGAGATTGAAGCAATTGAATTTTGAAATCAAAGTTTTTAATCTTTATCTATCTTTCATAATAATAATATCTCGGAGGTTTTGTAATGATAACTTAGCATATTGATTATACAAATAATCACCAAAATATCAAAATTATACTCAATCGAAATATACATATAATTATCTCGAGAAGAAAAGAGTAATTGTTATTAAATTATGAAGCATCAAATATAGCATTTGAGATATTTAACTCAACATTTCTTACAACTCATATTTTTTACAATTATTGTTGCCAAACAACGTTACTTACAATATTACTAAATGCACTAAAAATTACTTTATGTCACTTATCTTCTCTTCCTCCGCGTTCACTCCTAGCTCGTAAGGATTCTTCTTGTGCAACCCTTCCTCTTTCTCTCTTAAGATTGTCACAATCTAGGTGAATAGACTTGCTACCGACATTGGATCAGCCACTGATGGGAACACCATCATGAGCCATAACTAGCTCATTTTGACTCAATTGAGTCAATAAATGCTCCTACATAATCGCCAGAAAATCATAACTCACTGTATAACCATTCTGAGAGAAAAATAAGTAACTAGGGTTAAAACTGTAATTTTAACAACTTATCATGAATGTAGTACAACCACGGGTTTTCTTAAGGGCTGAATAAAGGTCAAATGGTCTTAATAGGATAACAAGGGGGTTAGATCAGATAGAAAAGGGTTTTAATATGTTTTGAGAATTAAATTACCTTTGAAACCTTAAAAACAAACCCACTTAATTAACCAAGGTTCTGGTCAGGATAAAATTCACATAAATCCTCTAAAAATTATAGAAAAATATTCTCTAGGATTTAGTACCTTCAATTTGACCATTAGAACCCATCTTGACCCAAAATGGAGTCTCAGACAGATATTTGCCTTAATTTAGGTTTTACATAAATTACTTAGTCAAACATGGTCAAAACCAAAATCTAACTTCACCATTAGATTTATTAGGTCCAAATTAGATTTGTACCAAAATTTGGATCCAAGATGAACATGTATGGACCTAATTTTGCAAAATGGTCCTATCTTATTACATTTATATCCCCAACTTTAAAAAATTCTTACATTTAGCCCCCTAACTTTATTGTCATATTCACAATTAGGTCTCCACCATTCTATGTGAAGAAAGTTAGGAGGTTAAATGTAAGGATTTTTGAAAGTTGGGGTTATAAATGTAATCAGATAGGACCATTTTACAAACTAGGTCAAGATAAGCTCATCTTGGATCCAAATTTTGCTAAAAACCTAATATAGACCTAAGAAATCTAATGGTGAAGTTGGATTTTGGTTTTGACCATGTTTGTCTGGGTAATTTATGTAAAAACTTAAATTAGGGTAAATATCTGTCTGAGACTCTATTTTGGGTCAAGATGTGTTCTGATAGTCAAATTGAAGGTACTAAATCATAGATAATATTTTTATATGATTTTTAGAGGATTTATATAAATTTTATTCTGACCAGAACCTTGGTTAATTAAGTGGGTCTATTTTTAGGATTTTAAAAGTCATTTAATTCTCAAAACATACGCAAACTCTTTTCTGTCTAATCTAACCACTTGTTATCCTATTAAGACCATATAACCTTTATTTATCTCTTAAAAAAACCCGTGGTTGTACTACATTCATGATAAGCTGGTAAAATTTCAGTTTTAACCCTAGTTTCTTATTTTTCTCTCAGAATGGTTATACAGTGAGTTATGATTCTCTGACGGTTATGTAGGAGCATTTATTGACTTAATTGGGTCAAAATGAGCTATTTATGGCTCATGATGGTGTTCCCATCATACCCCCATGCCTAGTTTTTGCTAGTCCCTTAGCAAACTTTCAAGGTATTAACTTTGATTTTAGGCCATGAAATCCTTTGATGCTTAAAAACTTTGCTGTGTGTTTTCTTTTTGTAGATTAGGTTAGAATGCCAATAGTAGGCCTAGAGGTACTTAAGTACTAACCAAGATATGGACCTGACCAGCTCTAGCCTCAGTCTGCCGCGAAGGTTTCTAGGGCCCACAGGAACTAACTTAAGGTTCGTTAAACTCCGTGGTTAAAGCAGCTGTGCTTGTAACATGTTTTAGCCTCGGTTCAGTTTGCAGTGCGTTTTTGTCAGAAAGAGACAGAGGAATTTTTCTTTGTTTTTGGAGAGTTTTCTCTCTTTTCTTTTTATTTCTAGCTTCGGATTAGCTTTACAACACGGTCTGTATCGGATTCCTAGTCCCCATCATTAATCCTTGTAGGGTCCTTAGCAATCGATGCTTTGAGATAGCACCGCCCATGGCAACCCCCAGAACCCTTGCTTTCGAGATTTCGAGATAATCTCGCCCATGGTATTCTGTAGCTAAATCCAGATCCTGGCAATTGACATTTCGAGATAATGCCGCTCATGACATCTAAACTAGCACAGGGTGCTTACATCCCCCGGTAGGATATGTAGATATCCTAAGAGACAAGTACCGAGGAGATGATATGTTATTGTGCATCTTTGAGGGGAATTTCCCGCCTCTTCGCGTTGAGAACTTGTTCAAATCAACTTGTGTTGATCAGCCACTCTTAATCTAGGAGACCTTTTTAGAACAATTTAAATACATTTGCGTGATTTTGATAATTAGGCGCACTGAACCAGACTGTGTGTGGATTGGAGTGCTTAGGTTATCGAGTCTTGCAAACTAGAGGTCAGTTAACGAGGCCGAATAATCCCTAAGCTTTAGACCAAATACTTAAGTTTCGCATTTTCTCTAACCTCTTGAGGACTATTCAGATCTTAGCGGGTATTTGAATTTTTAAGCCTAGGATCATAGTCCAAAAGGCCTAAAATCAGCGTTCTTACTAATCTCTTCTTTGTTTCATTAGCACTTTTTGTCTTTCTTTCTTTTGTTATGGTCTAGAACTAAATCAATTCCTTAATTTCTTACTAATAACTACCTCTTTTTCTTTTCTTTTCAACTTGTGCTCCTTTTTTACATTTTTAACTCTTCCCCTTTTTCTCCTCATAGTTTGATATGCCATCAACATTTTCTCTCATCTCATATTTTTGTTCTTTTTCAATAATTTTTTATTTTTTTTGGTATTTTTGGGATATGTGATTTTTTTTATGAAATCGTTTCTTGTGAAGTGATTTTCATGGTGTTTCCATGCCTATGATTTGTAATGTCCTCATTGTAAATTAAGTGGGTTCGAGTTTAGCTTAGATCATTCATTAGAACTGGTGTTGGGTGGGTGAATGGGTCGGGATGATTGTTGCGGACGATTTCAAGCTCGGGTACGGGTACCAGAGGTAGAGTTGACTGTTCTAATGGATGAACCCTAAAGTGCAATATGAGTTCAGCATAGGATGTGTCAGGAAGGGTTTCAGATTTTTTCAAAAATGACGGGCTGCCTCCTGTTAAGCGCTGAGTTTAATGCCATCGGTTGGGCG
This sequence comes from Thalassia testudinum, assembly GCA_037157565.1. Taxonomy (NCBI): domain Eukaryota; kingdom Viridiplantae; phylum Streptophyta; class Magnoliopsida; order Alismatales; family Hydrocharitaceae; genus Thalassia; species Thalassia testudinum. The sequence continues at coordinate 11,748,981 of JAZHRO010000077.1, read as the reverse complement.
CAATGAGCTCAGGGAGAATGGAGGGTAAAAGATGGCTCAACCAGATTTGTATTGGTGAGTTTAATGAACGATTTGAGTCTCTGATCGTTCACGATAAAAAGTTCTAAATCGTGGCTAAGTTGATTGATTTCGACGGCTCCATTTCCAAAGATTCGTCAGACAAGATAAGGTCCAATCCATTTTGATTTGAGTTTTCCTGGAAACAGTTTGAGTTTGGCATCAAAGAGTAGGACTTTTTGACTAGGGAAAAAGATCTTTCTGGATATTTGCTTGTCATGAAAGGCCTTAACCCACTCTTTGTAAATTCGTGAGTTCTCATACGCATCGTGGCGTAATTCATCGATCTCGCTCATTTAAGGCTTGCTGTGGGTTCCTGCCTTAGAAAGATCAAGATTGTAGTTCCGTACTGCCCAATAGGCTTTGTGCTCCAATTCAATGGGGAGGTGACATGCCTTCCCGTATACCAATCTGAAGGGAGACATGCCTAATTGGGCTTTGTGGGCGGTCCTATAAGCCCATAAAGTTTTCGGAAGTTGGGATGACTAGTCTTTCTTGTCAGGTCGAACAGTGACCTGGAGGATTTTCTTGATCTCTCGATTCGATAGCTCAGTTAGACTGTTGGTTTGGGGGTGATAAGGAGTAGAGATTTGGTGTGACATCCCGTATTTGGTCATCAGTGATCTGAATTGAGCATTCGTGAAATGGGTCCCTCGATCAGAGATTATGGCACGTGGATCCCAAACCGAGAAAAGATGTTCTGATGAATGAATTTGATGACCACCTTATGATCGTTGGTTTGGGTCGGAATGGCTTTGATCCATTTGGAAATGTAGTCAACAGCGAGCAGAATGTACTCGAGGCCATCCAAAATAGGAAAGGGTCCCATAAAATCAATCCCCTAGACATCGAATATTTCGCATATGAGAATTGGCTGTAAGGGCATCATATCATAGTGGCTCATGTTGCTTAAGGTCTGGCAATGAGTGCATGCCTTACAGTGATTGTATGCATCTTTGAAAATTGTGGGCCAATAGAAGCTGCACTGGAGTACTTTTGCTACGGTTTTATGACCACAGAAGTGTCCACTGCATGCCTGGTCATGGCAGAAAGACAAGATGTCCTGAATTTCCGCTTCCGAGACATATCGTCGGATGATTTGATCAGCACCAATGCGGAAGAGATACGTGTCTTCCCAAAAGTAGTACTTGGCATCGGAAAGTAATTTGTCTTTCTTGGCCTTCGGCCAGTTGGACGGGATCTGATGTGATGCCAAGTAGTTTACTAGATTAGCAAACCATGGAAGCCCCATACTGATAGTCAGGAGGTGCTCATTGGGAAAATGTTTCGTAATGGGTCAAGAAGGGTCAATAATGTCAGAAGGAAGGAGGGACAAGTGATCAGTGTTTGTCATGCTGAATCGGGTTTTAATAGTGTTGCATTGTAGTACAGTCGAAATAGCGTTCAAAACAGATATAATTTTATTACTCAAAAAGATTTTCAAAGTTGAACTCAGGGAGCAAATTGGTATTTAGGAATCAAGATCACAACTTATACTGAAAGAAATTGCAATAATAACAGTATCGGAGTGCAAAAATATGGGAGTAAAATGGTGATGTAGATCACAAAATACTCCTACAATATCACCAAATGATTCAATATATAAGTATGCAATGGAGGCTAGAATCTGTCGTCTGATTCTTTAATCAGATGACTTAAAGTGATTTCTTCTTTTCTTTCTCTTCTCTGTCTTCTCCTTTCTTCTTCTTCTTTGGCTTCTGTCTTCCTTTGCCTTCACGATCTTTCTCTTTCTCTTCTTCTTTCTACCTTTGCCTTCCTTCTGCCTTAGCTTCTCCTTCTTCTTCCTTCTTCCTTCTGGCTGCAACTAATTGTTGGCCTGAAGAACCTGTAGCAAAACCTACCCCTACCTGTGCGCAGCTCTCCTCACTTTCTCTCTTAGGGTACGCTCTCCCAGAGCCTCATAGACAGTTGGGTAATCGGGTCGGGTGCGTACCCAGGACCAGGCCCACCGGCGTGCGGTAATGGGCGAGGTGTGCAGTCAGGTCGGGTCAGGCCAGGTCCGCAGGGCGTGAGCGTGGACGAGACCGGGTCGGGTGAGTGGGACCTCACCTCGTGGATCTGAGGCGACAAGGCTATGTCACTTTTTCCTCTTATGTAGGTGTGGGCGGCTTTCCACTTCCAAGGTGGGGCTAAATGTCCCACCTTCCTTTCGCGTGCGCCTGCAGAGATGGCCTTCGCGATTTCAGCAGCCGCAGAGGTCTTCGATTCCAATTGAGGGTCTGAGTGCGTGCGCAAAGGTATTCTGCGCACTTGGGACTGCTGCACTTGGGCTTGGCGGACCTGGATCTTTAGCAAGCTAGCTTCAAGCTCCGCAACAATGGCGGAGGGGTGTTGAACCTAAAATCACAAGATTGGCCTTGCGGCCACGTCAAAATGTTCGGAGAGGGTTGCCAGAGCATGACAGAGATGTTGGGGGTGTTGGTGTGGCGTGGCAGTGCTTGTGCGTGCGTGCCTAGGGAACACTGTGTGCGAGTGTGTGGGTGTGTTCGGGGAAGTGCATGAGTGAGTGGCCCGATGAGTGGAGAAAGGGGAAAGGATCAGTGAAGTGAGGGGAAGCTTATGGGCTTGTCGGCGAGGGTTGGGATGGCCTGTGGAGGTGGAGCAGCCTTGCCGGAGTTGGTGGTCGGAGATGGAAGGGATGGTAGGTGATGGAGATCGGCAGTGGTCGATTTTGAAGAATAAAGGGTGGAGAAGAATGTAGAGGGGAGAGGAAGCTTATCTGGGAGGTGAAGAGACGAAGGGGGCGAGCGGAGGCATTGGGTTTGGTGTGGCCGATGCCAGAGACGAAGATGGCTCTGGTGAGTGGAGATCGGCGAGGACGAAGAGAAGGAGGTGCCTGCTGGTACGGCGAGGCGCGAACGAAGTCAAGGAGGAGGAATCTACCCCAGGTATGGCGGTCGGGCGACAAGGAGGAGCAAGGGAGGTCGTCGGACGTCGAGGAACCTATGACCGTGAAGGGAAGAGAGGAATTAGGGGTTTTCGCGGCTGAATTGGAGCATGGAGTGATCGGAGGGGTCTGGGCTCCTTTAAATAGAGTTGTGAAGGTCGGTTAGGGCTTGGGAAGCAAGCTTCCCAAGCAAGGAAATCTCACCGGAGTTGGAAGCTGTTAGGATACCCATATCTCTCATGCATTCGCATGAGAGATTGGGAGGGAATCAGATCTCAAATGAAGGTTCAGACGAGAGAGAATTTCTCATAGAATCTCCTTTCCAATTTTGGAAGAGATTCTCTAAGAAATCAGGGAAGAACTCTCCTTCCAAAGCTCGTCGGAGTAGGATTTCTCCACTATAATGGTGGAGGGACCTAATTGCGAAAATGATGAAGAAGCTAGGGAGCAGTTTGTAAGGGTTTTTGAAAGAAAGGGGTAGAAATGTAATCATGCTGGACCTTTTTGCAAACTAGGTCAAGGTAAACTCATCTTGGGTCAAAATTTTGGTACAAACTTAATTTGGACCTAAGGAATCTAATGGTGAAGTTGGATTTTGGGTTTGACCATGTTTGACTGGAAAATTTATGCAAAAACCTAATTTAGGGCAAATATCTGTTTGAGACCCATTCTAGGTCAAGATGGGTTCTAATAGCCAAATTAAAGGTTCTAAACCCTAGAGAATATTTTTATATGATTTTTAGAGGATTTAAGTGAATTTATCCTGACCAGAACCTTGCTTAATCAAGTAGGTATGTTTTAGGGTTTCAAAAAGTTATTTAATTCATAGGATACACACAAACCCTTTTCTGTTTGATCCAACCAACTTATAATCTTGTTAAGATCATTTGACCTTTTTTTAGACCTTGAGAAACCCGTGGTTGTATTGTATTGGTAAAATTACAGTTTTACCCCTAATTTCTTATTTTATTCTCAAAGAGGTTTTGAAAGGAGTTAGGACCTTCAGTTGGTTATATAGGAGCATTTATTCTCTCAATTGGGTCAAAATGAGCTAATTAGGGCTCATGATGGTGTTCCCATCAATCAGCTACCACATTCTGTTTTCCTGCCTTGTCGCGAATCTCGAGGTCAAACTCTTGCAACAGCAAGACCCAGCGGATTAGTTGAGGTTTCACGTCCTTCTTCTCAAGGAGGTGCCTCACAGCAGTGTGATCCGAGTAAATGATAACATGGGAACCCAGAAGATATGATCTGAACTTTTTCAGGGTAAATACTACGGCTAGCAGCTCTTTCTCAGTAACTGTATAGTTATGCTGAGCCTCGTCAAGTGTCTTGCTAGCGTAGTAGATGACCATGGGTTTCCTGTCAATTTTTTGCCCACGTACCACACCTACAGTGTAATCAAATGCATCGCACATGATCTCAAAGGGTTGAGACCAATCAGGGTACTGTAGGATAGTTGCTTAAGTAACTCGATCACACAAGATCTCAAATGCTTGAGTGCACTCCTTAGAGATTTCAAAAGGGACATCCTTAGATAGCAGATTAGTCAAGGGGCGCACGATCTTCGAGAAGTCTGGAATGAATTGTTGGTGCTAAAGCACACGATCGTTTATTTTGATGATAACAAAACACGTGTTATTTAACATTTGCACTTAAAGCCTTAGATTTCAGGTTAATTACAAATGGAGACGTGTTTAGATGGAGTTCGAGCTCGCATCCATGGCGGATTGGAGGAGCTTGACATAGGCGAAGAAGCTTTGTGAGGAGCGAAAGCTTGAAGAAGGAAGGAGATGAAGAATATGATAGATTTCCTTTTATTTTGTTCTATGTAATTTTTGTTTCTTTATTTCGCTCTTTATTTCTTTCTTAGATCTTATGTTAAAGAGCCTTGAAGAACACTTAAAGTAGTCCTAGGAACACCTGCACTACCCTAGGATACCCAGGTTTTCTGTAGAGAACTTAGAAAACCAAAATAGGGTTCAGACAGCATTATCAGACGTCCAATCTGGAAATCAAACGTCTGATATTGACTTTTAAGACGTCTGATTGTTTGATCAGACGTCCAAAATTTCGAGGCTGGACTTAATAGGTTCTGTTTGTTAGAATATGTAGTCCAGACCTTAGTCCAGACGTCTTAGGAGACGTTTGATGCCTTTGCCAGACGTCCAATTAGTGGAACATTGGTTGCCTACATTCACGTTGAGGAAAATGACCGTTAGCTTTATATCAGACGTTCGAAGAGTACCCCAGACGTATGATATGTGACCGTGTTGTCTCGGCTGACCCAAAATCTCCTTTGGGAGATTTTCTAGCCGTTACCTTCCTTGGGAATCCATTTTCACAGAATAAATAGGTTTCCAGATGTCCAGACCTAGTGCCAGACGTCCTATATGTCGTCTGATGGCCATACACTAAAACCCTGTTTAGGTTTGATTCAAGTCAAGAAGGAAACCCGCTTAGAATCAGACTTCTGACTTAGTTCCCAGACATCGTAAACAAGTTTTCCTGACATCTGATGCTCGGACCAGACGTCTGATGACCCTGTCAGAATCATGATTGATTCTGATTATGACCTGTTTTGCCTTGGGTTCAACCCTAACGGCTATGAGAGCCTTCTAAGGCCTTCCAAAGCCTTCCTAAGCCCTCTATAAATAGAGGAGGACCCCTTGGCTTGCAAAACACACCAAGACACACCAAGCAACACACTTTCACATCTCTTGTGTAAAAAAGAAGTTCATCTAGAAGAAGCTCTAGCTCTCCAAGCTTTTGTTCCACATCTAGAGAGCTTGACTCTAATTGTGTACCCGCTCTCCCTCCACGATTACAAGAGCGACTACGTGCCCCCGCGTGGTTCATGCACCCATGTCATCACGCCGACGCACTCCCTTCTTCAAAGGGAAGTTTCTTTACCTATAGTAGCTAGGTGAATCTTTGTTGGCTCTATAGGTTGTGTTATAATTGTTCTTTGTTATTGGTTGGGTATTCACATTATAAATTCCCGTCTCCTTTGTGAGACAAAATCCTCCTTGTGAAAAGGAGGGGTTGAGGAATGCCACCCTCGTACTTGTAGCGTGATTATAATTGAGGTTGAACTACCCTCGTTTAAGTAGTTCGTATAGTAGATTTGATCGACTAGATTGATCGGGAAATCCTAACTCGAGAGGGTTAGGTGGTGGTTTTTACCCGGTTTGGGTTTCCACCTAAAAATAATTGTGTACATTATGTGATTGCAAATTTTGTGAGATTGTTATGTTTTTATTCTGCATTTTTTACGTCACGCACATCTCACCCCCTCAAAGTAAGGAATTACAATTGGTATCAGAGCAGGTTTTGCTATTTCGACATAACAACCAAGCAAGAAGATCATGGAGGGAAGCAGCTCTGCGATGAGGATTCTTGAGAGGTAGTCTACCACTCGTCTGTCGTTCTTCGATGGGAGCAACTACCCCTACTGGAAGCTGCGAATGAAGACTTGGCTGCAAGCCAACGACTTCACGATTTGGGTTAGATGCGAGATGCCGTTTGACATCTCGGAGAAACCCGCGGGATGCTACTTTCAACAACAAATCCGTGAGCTCTCTTTAAATGCAAAAACAATGAACGCATTGTATTGCGCTTTGAGCCCAGAGGAGTTCAACGGAATCACGCAATGTGCCACCGCATACGAGATCTGGCACACACTAGTGGTAACTCACGAGGGTACCTCTAAGGTAAAGACTTCTAAAATCAATTTACTTTCTCAAGAATTTGAGTCTTTTTCAATAAAGTCTAAGGAATCTCTAAGTGAGATGAACACTAGGTTCACTCTCATTGTAAATAGTTTAAAAGCTTTAGGTAAGACCTTCATCAAGGGGGAGCTTCAAGGATAGCTACTCCTTTCCCTTGGACTGGAATGGGAGCAAAATGTCACCGCGATCGAGGAGGCAAATGAAGTGGAGGAGAACAAATTGGAGGATCTCCTAGGTAACCTAATGACCTATGAGACAAAATTAAAGTAGAAGAAGGACACACCAGAACCGAAGTTTAAGAAGACTCTCGCCTTCAAAGCTGTGTCGAATAGTGAGGTAAGTTTTGAAGACGAAGACTTTAAAATTTTACTTAAGAAATTTTCAAGGTTTTGTAGGGACTCAAAGAAAGAAAAGAAGAAGAAGGATAGCCTGAGACGTTGCTACCACTGCAACGAAAAAGGTCATTTACGACTAGAATGCCCTCTTCTCAACAAGGAGAAAAAGAAGGAGAAGGAGAAGGAGAAGGAGGAGGAGAAGAAGAAGGCATTCCAAGCAACTTAGGACGACTCGAGCTCGGATGAAAAAGAGGAGAATCTTGAGGAGGAAATCGCTTGCATGGGCTTCATGGCGACAACAAGTGACAGCAAAAGCGACTCTGACGTTGAGGTAAACTCGGATTTACAAGAAGCTTTTAATGAACTATTTGATGTTAGTCAATCATTAAAAGTAGAAAACGAAAGCATGAAAAAGAAACTTGGCATGTTAAAATCTGAAAATGGTAGGTTAGAGAAGCTACTTAAGGACCTAGAAACTAGTCCTAGAAATGATGATTTATTGTTAGAAAATCATAACCTAATGATTGAAAATAATAAGTTGATTGAGGAAAATACTAGTTTAAAAATAAAAATTTCTGATTTAAAAACTAAGATGCATATTATAGAAGAGGAAATTGCATGTCTTAGGGAAAATTCTAACAACTTAATCAACAGGGTAGATAACTTGTATCACCCTAAGATTTAGAAAGGATCTCCATCAAGGAGACCCGCTAACAGATCCGGATCCAAGCTCACTTGGATACTGAAGAAAGAATTGGAATCTTATTTTGTAGGTTTCAAGGGAGATTACACACAAAGGACTGGACCTACAAGCTCAAATATGGTCAACTCATATTGGGAGGACTAAGGAGTAGACCAAGGGGGAAGGAAAAGAGGAGACCGACGGGACCGCGAACAAATGATGAACCCGCCGCACATTGACCGCCAGACTGGAGACCGGTGCAAATGCTCAGACCTCCAAGCTACGGATGGGTGTCCCATCCGATGTGGCATCCACCATCTCCATTTGGGCCATTTTATTGTCCATGGTAGGTTAGGTAAAACCCTTAACCCTATCTTTTTATTATTAGCATATAGATAGGAGTTAAAATTATGTGATTATTTTCAATCATTTAGGGGGAGGTGTTAAGTTGGCTATATTTCCTTTAGAAAGGGGGAGAAAAATATATAGCTATCTTGTTGTTACAAAAAGGGGAGAGCATCATTCTTGATTAAAAGAAATTTAACCCAAAAACTAGAAGAACATGATTTAAGGGGGAGTCTAGGAGAATTGAAATCATAACACTTGTTTGATAATGTCAAAAAGGGGGAGAATTTTTATGCATTATTATTTATAGTTTTGTCATCATCAAAAAGGCAGAGATTATTGGTGCTAGTGCACAACGATCGTTTATTTTGATTATAACAAAACACGTGTTATTTAACATTTGTACTTGAAGCCTTAGATTTCAGGTTAATTACAAATGAAGTTGTGTTTAGATGGAGTTCAAGCTCGCATCCATGGCGGATTGGAGGAGCTTGACAGAGGCGAAGAAGCTTTGCGAGGAGTGAAAGCTTGAAGAAGGAAGGAGATGAAGAATATGATAGATTTCCTTTTATCTTGTTTTATGTAATTTTTGTTTCTTTATTTCGCTCTTTATTTCTTTCTTATATCTTATGTTAAAAAGCCTCAAAGAATCCTTAAAGTAGTCCTAGGAACACCTGCACTACCCTAGGATACCCAGGTTTTCTGTAGGGGACTTAGAAAACTAAAATAGGGTTCAGACAGCCTTATCAGACGTCCAATCTAGAAATCAGATGTTTGATATTGACTTTTAAGACGTCTGATTGTTTGATCAGACGTCCAAAATATCTAGGTTGGACTTAATAGGTTCTGTCTGTTAGAATCCGTCGTCTAGACCTTAGTCCAGACGTCTTAGGAGATGTCTGATGCCTTTACCAGACATCCAATTAGTAGAATGTTGGTTGCTGATGAGAACCTCATCATGAACCTTAATTAGCACATTTTAACCTAATAAAGTGAACAAAAGCTCCTACATAACCTAAGGGAAGTTCTAATTCAGGAATTGTTAATCTGAGAAGAAAACATGACATAAAGGGGTAAAATTGTAATTTTACCATTACAGTGCATCCATGGGATATCTAAGGGTCTAGACATAGGTCAAGTGGACTTAATAAGAGAAAAAGTGGGATGGTTTGGTCTGAAAAGGGTTATGGCAAAATCTAGGAATTAAATGACATTTTGCAACCCTTAAACAAACCCACTTTAATTCAGGAAGTTTCAGGCAAGATAAAATCAACTAAACCCTCTTAAATTCATGAAAAAATATCCCCTAGGATTTAAACCTTCAATTTAGCCTTTGGAACCTGTTTTGACCTAGATTAAGGTCCATGCCCAATTTTTGACCTAATTTAGATTTTTGTGCAGAATGTCCAGTCAAACTTGGTCAAACCTAAAATCCAACTTCTCCATTGGATTTCTTAGGTCCAAATTAGGTTGATACCAAAATTTGGACCTAAGAAAAGGTCGTCTTGACCCACTTTGCAAATTGGTTCTCAAAAATTACTTTCTGACCCTCAACTTTTTAAAATCCTTACGTTTACCCTCTCATCTTCCTTGTTGTTTTCTTCACTTAGGTCCTTCTGCCACCCACAGCAGCAGGCCATACCTCCGACGACTTTGCATGGAGGATGGCGCCACGCCTGCATGGGGAGCTGGCCCCAAATTTGAAAGGGGAGCTCCCTGCGGAGCCCCCTACCGCATGGGCCGCCCCCCATGCCCTGAAGACCACCATACCTCTCGTGCGAACGCGTGAGAGGTATGGGTCTCCGTTCTACCATACCTCTGGCGAGATTTTTCCCGCCGCTATCGCGCGCCTCCCGACAGGCCTTCACCTATTTAAGGAGCGGCACACTTCGCCGCATCCTTCAAGCTTAGTTTGGCTTGAGATCCCCCCTCCAATTTGTCTCCTCCCAACTCCAGCAGACTACCAGATCTTCCGACGACTCTCCCCCTCCTCTCTTGTTGCTCTGCCACCGTACCAGTGGCAGTGCTACCTCCGTCGTCCTTTGCCGCGCCGCGCCGTACCAGCGGGCGCCCTCCAACCCCTCTTCCTCGTCCCTGTTCTCTCCCCCTGGCACCTTCGTCTCCGGCGACAGCAGTACCGACCGCTCGCCACCTCCACATTCCCCCTTTACTCTGGACTCGTTAGATAAGTTCGCCTTACTCTCCTCTTTATTTCCCCTCTATCAATTTGTTATTTCGACCCCTCGACACCACTGTCCACCATCACCATCTGTACCTCCGACCACCAACTCCGGCAAGGCCATTCCACCACCACAGACAGTTCCACCCCTCGCCAACCGGTCTCTGAGCTTCACCACCTCCCACTGATCACCTCTCTCCCTTTCACTCACCGCGCCATCCATTGAAACCTTCCCCCGAACACACCAACCTGCACGCACACAGTGTGCCCTAGGCACACGCGCACAGGCGTCTTCACGCCACGTTGACCCCCGAGCCACCTTCGCCATGCTCTGGAGAGGCCTATTGAAGGTTCTGACAGGGCTGCAAGGCCATATTTGTGATTTCAGGGTCGCGGCCCCCTTCTGCCATTGATGACAGTACGAAGCTTGCTTGAAGCTTCATCCTGATCGCAGCGCCCCAGGCCTCCAGGTCCAGCAGGCGTGGTTTCCCCTTGCGTACCCAACCAGGCAGCCAATTGGCCTCGAAGACCTTAGCTGCAGCTGCAATTGCTCGCGCCATCAGCTGCGGGTGCACAGGCAGAGAGGTGGGAACTTTAGTCCCACCTCGGGCATTTTTGAGCGCCCCGCAGTGCATAAATTGAAAAAGTGACAGAGGCTTATTGCCTCAGTCACACGGGGTGAGGTCCCCTCGCCCACTCACGCCTCGTCTGTGCCCACGCTACACGGACCTGGCACCCGACCCGATTACCTAGACCTAGCACTCCTCGCGCATCACACCCCCGCCGGTGTGCCTGGACTTGGGCGCGCACCCGACCCGATTACTAGGCTCTGGGAGAGCGTACCGAAGAGAGAAATAGAGAGAGAGACACGAGGAGGGTTGGGGTAGGATTTTGCCTAACCATGCCTGTGTAGGGAAGCTGAAGAAGAAGGAGGAAGAGGAAGCAGAAGAAGAGAAGAGGAAGCCGCTAAGGACTTAGTCGCACCAAGGAGCAGGAGCTGAAGAAGAAGAAGAGAAGAGGAAGAAGCACAATGCAGAAGCAGGAGCTGAAGAGGAAGAAAGAGCCAGAGAAGAAAAGAGGAGGGAGCTACAACCAAAGATAAGAAAAGAAGAAAGAGAAGAGAAGAAAAAGCCAAGGAGAAAAAGAAGAGCAGCAACAGACAAAGGAAGGAAGAAGAAGAAGAAGGCGTGCACTGTAGCAAACACCATTTAAGGCGTCTGATTCTTGGAATTAGACGTCTGAAGACAAAGAGAAGAAGAGAAAGACGAACAAAGAAGAAAGAGGGAAGAAAAGAAAAGAGAAGAAAAATTTTATTTCCTCTCTATAGTTTTTTTTGTAAAACAGTACATTATTGTGAATTGTGATTTTTATGCTTCTAAAATCAAGTTTGCTCCCTGAGTTCGACCTCGGAGTTTTTTTGAAATTTCGAGTAATAAATTAAATCAAACTGATGATCAAACTTATCACCAGTTTTTGGTGCCGTTGCCGGGGAGTAACGGGCATTTTAGAAGCTTCAAAATCACAATTTTGATTTTATACCGACTTAATCTCTCTTTTGTTGTGCAGGAAAGGAAGACAAGAAAAGACAAGCAGCCGCACAACAAACACACCATGGGACAGGTAACCTTTAACCCTCTCTCTTAAACCCCTCACATTCTAAAGAGGAAGAAACAAAAATAAAATCAATCTAGGGCTACCTGTCTTCCGTACGTAGTAATTCACAAAGTTGCCTGTTTTTGAGTTTCAACATATCTTAACTGCATATCCACTTAAGGTAACTAGAGTTAAAACCTTCTTGCTTGAGCCCTAGTTACCCATTTTTGAGGCAACTAATTGGAGCAACTAGAGACAACTTAGGATTCCAAGCTAGGATTTTAGAGATAATCTTCTTCTAAACAAAGAATTGAAAAATTCCAAAAGAGGTGTGCCTTAATCATTGTTCGAAAAGACCTATTAAGAGAAACCCTAAGCAATCAGGCTCTTAATTTACTTGAACATTAAAAGAAAGGACCTAAGAAGCTCTCACAGGAACAAAGAGGTGAAGTTGATCCTTTGGATCAACTAACCTTTAAATTAGGTCACTTTTGCACACAAAAGATTTAAAGTTAAAGTGAAACCCTAAGCACCTTGATCTTAACTAAAAGTAGTAGGCTTAAGAGGTCAAGGTCCCTATTCCGATCTACCTGGAATCTCAGTGACAAGAGAGGTCGGGTGGGGGAAACCCTGTAACTAGTGGGGGCGCTCTACCGTGTAGGGGTCTTCGCGGGACTCACCCTCTTTGGCTGCCCAGGTAATTCTCCGGTGGATGACCTTCTAATCAAGGGGTATCATCCGCTCCGAACCTCTATAGTCACCCAACATATTTTGGGTGCATTGATTGGGTCCAACACATTCTAACCTCATCCAGTCTGTCAGTGCATGTTCGGTAGGAGGTCCTTGAAACCTCCTCTAGAAATCTACTCTCCCCGAGGCCAAGCCTCGGCTCCCTTGTTTGTGCAACAACCCCTCCACATAGACCTTTCTTTTGATTCTGAACCTAGTTCCCCTTCTTCTATCTTGGCACAGCCTGTTGAAGAAGAGAATAATCTTGAGCACCAGCTCTAGTGTCTTAATGACCTCTTCCAGAATTTCATGAACCCACCGTAGTGCCCTATGATGCGAGATCACTATAATCCCACTGCGGTGGCAATTGAACCTCGAGTCCGAATCCCGACTGGAGGACCTGATTCTGAACTAAAGCCCAATATGATTCATGTCATACCAAAATTCTATGGGCTTAACTCTGAAGATCCCTTCCAGCACATCAAACAGCTCAAGCATCTGGCCTAGACTTTCAGGTCAGATGCGAAAAATCGGGATATCTTACTTACGAAGATGTTCCCTTTCTCCCTTATGGACAAGGCGGCTCATTGGTATCAGACACTGACCTGTCCGATCAACACCTGGGATGAACTTCAATCCGAGTTTTTGAAGAAGTTCTTTCCCGTTGGTCGGACAAACGCCTTGCACCATCAGATTACTCACTTCACCCAGCAGACGGGAGAACCTCTTCATGAGGCATGGGATCGATTCTTGGATCTCATGCAGAAGTGCCCCCATCACGGAGTTCCTAAATGGGAACAAGTCCATTCTTTTTACCAGGGACTCCGTGAAGATATTAGATTGTTCGTCAATGCAACTTGCGGAGGGAATATCATGGGTCAACATGAAGACACCGTGTGGGAGATTCTCGAGAATATGTGCGAACTCCATCAACAATGACTCCATGGGTTTATTTGACCGGACGAATACCCACGCATCAACGAATCTTAGGGAAGCACATGAGGCGCAGGGCCTGTTCGCATCCGTCGACTTGGAACTAATGGCCAGTCGGTTGGACAAGGTCTCTACTATCGAGAAGAATGTGGACGAGCTGACTTAGCATTTGCAGTGAGCCACCTCTGTGCAAAACTCCTTCGCATAGCCACCTCCCGCAAGGGAAACTGTGCAAAATATCTTCCACTGATCTTCTCCTTGGATGGACCAGTATCTACCCCCATCTAACTCCAGGACTGGAGGGACCTCCGATCCTTTCTATTCTTGCCGGGGGAACTCTAATCCCCCATTCTCCGACTTTCCTGAGGCTCCTCAGACCTGCAAGGACCTCATTGCCATCTAGAATGACCCATTTTCCAACACCTACAACCTTGGATGGCGAAACAGTCCCAATTTTCAGTGGGCAGGAAATTTTCAGACCCAAAGACCACCCTATCAGCCCCGTCCACAAGCCCCCCGTCCCAAAATCTCCTTTGAGAGATTTTTTAGTAGTTACCTTCCTTGGGAATCCATTTCCACAGAACAAAATAGGTTTTCAGACGTCCAGACCTAGTGCCAGACGTCCTATATGTCGTCTGATGGCCATAGACTAGAATCCTGTTTAGGTCTGATTCAAGTCAGGAAGGAAACCCGCTTAGAATCAGATGTCTGACTTAGTTCCCAAACGTCTTAAACAGGTTTTCCAGACGTCTGATGCCCGTACTAGATGTCTGATGACCTTGTTAGAATCATGATTGATTCTAATTACGGCCTGTTTTGCCTTGAGTTCAACCCCAACGGCTATGAGAGCCTTCTAAGGCTTTCCAGAGCCTTCCTAGGCCCTCTATAAATAGAGGAGGACCCCTTGGCTTGCAAAACACACCAAGACACACCAAGCACCACACTTTCACATCTCTTGTGTCAAAAAGAAGTAGAAGTTCATTTAGAAGAACCTCTAGCTCTCCAAGCTTTTGTTCCACATCTAGAGAGCTTGAATCCAATTGTGCAGCCACTTTCCCTCCCCGATTATGAGAGCGACTAGGTACCCCCGAGTGGTTTATGCACCCGCATCGTCATGCTGACACACTCCCTTCTTTAAACGGAAGTTTCTTTACCTATAGTAGCTAGGTTAATCTTTGTTGGCTCTATAGGTTGTGTTATAATTATTCTTTGTTATTGGTTGGGTATTCACGTTGTGAATTCCCGTCTCCTTCGTGAGACAAAATCCTCCTTGTGAAAAGGAGTGGTTGAGGAACGCTACCCTCATACTTGTAGCGTGGTTGTAATTGAGGTTGAATTACCCTTATTTAAGTACTTCGTTGTTTATAAGGGCGAAATCAATTTTAAAAAGATGTTTGTTGCTATATAAATGAAATCGCCTCGGAAATAAAAAAGAATTTATTACTCGAAAACCTAGGTATCCGAGGTCGAATGCAGAGAGAAAATTGGTATTTAAAAACTAGAATCACAACTTCCAACTGTATAAAATGTAATGACCAATCAAAGTTATAAAGAAAAAAATGATGTCAATGTGTGGAGAAGCTCAAAAATATAGAGATGGACGTCTGATGTAAAAATCAGACGTCTTGAGTATTTGATGCTACATTGCTTTCTTTGTTCTTTTTCTTCTTTCTTCCTTCTCTGATTTCTGACTTTGCCTTCTAATTTTCTCTTCTTCTGCCTTCTATTCTCTGCAATTACTCTTCTTCTTTTGTCTTCTTCTGTCTTCTTTTTCTTCTCTTGTTTCCTTAGCTTCCCTCTGCCTCTGATTCTCTGCTTGGCCGCACCTTTGCTTCCTTCTTCCTTTCTGCTTTCTGCCTATTAAGAACGTGGGTAGCAGACGTAGTTTAAGACGTCTGGGAAGTGGCCCAGGCATCTGGAACCCTTCCCAGACGTTTGGTAATAAATTTTTTCGGCGTACGGGTTTGCGTCTGCGCATGCAGACTGAACCCGCCGCCTTCGTCTTCGCTTTCTCTCCCTGCAGGCGCCGCATTTCCCTCTCTCTCTCCTGGTGGCTGCCTTATAAAACGCTTCCCTCTCCCTCAACCTCACTGCATCTGCCTTCATCTTCTTCTCCCTGCGAGCGAGCGAGCAAGTGCGGTAGTAGCGGCCGCAGCGAGCATGCGGGAAGGAGGAGTGTTGCGAGAGCAAGGAAGAAGCTCGACCGCGAGGGTGCGAGCTTGACGGGGTAGCTAGAGCCGACCGGCGGAGGAGCAGCAGGCGTGGGTTGTCGCGGAGGGGTTGCTGTAGCTCGGGCAGCAGGTAGACACGGCGCGGCGCGGCCGTGCGTCGCGGGCGGAGAGTGAACCGGGTTTTGATTCTGGGAAAATTTCCCAGAATCAAACGTCTGAACTTACGTCCAGACGACGCCGAAGATGTCTGGAGGACGGTCCAGACGTCTGACAGGTATAATAATTTCCTACCTTCTCCCTTTTACGCGTGTACGGCCATGCAGCCGTCCGTCGCGTTCTCTGCGCCTCTTCGTGATGAGAGCGGTTGTGTGTGTGCGTAGGTTCTGTTCGGGAGGGAGCGAGGGCACGCCATCCCACACGGATCAGACGTCTGGCCACAGTACCAGACGACGGGGAGGATCTCCAGACGTCCGGGGTGACAATCGGACGTCTGGAAACCAAGACCAGACGATCCAGTGGACTTTTGGACAGACTCGTCATTTTTGGCCCGTTTAGGGTCCGTTCGGAGTCCGTTTTCCGCGTTTTAAGTTTCGTTCTTTCCGAATTTATTTCATCTACCTGTTTACAATAATTGTATACTATTCTGACGAACTCCTTGTGTTGATCCTTGTGTTAGGACCCCGTTCCGTTGCTGCTCTAGGGGTTGCGGAGGTGCGCGGGATTGCCGACTACGCCCCCAGTACTCTCGATTTTGCGGGTAGAGTGGCCCTTTAATTTATTTAACAAAAATTGTTCAATTATGAAACAACTAATAGAGTCTAGGGCATTGCATGAACCCTAGGACAGAGAAATTAGATTGAATGATAGATCCTATGGTATTGCATGAACCCTAGGACTGGAAAACTAGATTGAATACTAGATCCTAGGGTACGGCATGAATCATAGGACTGGAAAACTAGTTGATTATATAAACATTGCAGTCTTGGAAAAGTGGAAAGAAAATGATAAGTGCCTGTAAATTTGTTAACAGCTGCCTGTTATAAATGGATAATTGCGGTTGAGAACATGAATTGTATGGACATAAAGCTGGAACGGTGAAACCTAAATTAGCTAAGTTAAAAGAGCTTGAACCCTACAGGGAATGAGGAGTAGAACTCCTGGAAAGGGAATGGAATAGAATTGGGGAGGTGAGATGGCCCTTGAGTACGGAGTACCAAGGAGAGCGACTGTCCCCCTTTTTAGTGTAGAGCGGAGCTAGCCGCCCCAAGGACCCGGGGTTAGGACCGGCCACTTTGTACCGACTTTTGGCTCTCGTGTACACAGTACCAAGGAGAGCTACTAGTGTAGGGAGAGCACTAGCTACCCCACGGGCCCCGATGTTATGCTAGCTCTCCTACACAGACTTGTTAGGCCCACTGGGCAAACCAGGGTAGTCAGGCGAGGGTGCGCGGACTGTGGAGGGGCAAGACTCCTGTTTTGTTACTGTGGAGAGGCTGGACCCCTGTTACTGAGAGAGCTCTGCCCTATACTAGTTCTGTGCTGTGCTTTGGGCGTATCCGTTAACGGAAATGACTGACTGCGTGCCAGTGCGGGATAGCTACCCGTGCATCTATCGCACGTGCCGTAGTCACCGTTACGTCTGTCAGCGACCTTGGGGTGGTTGATTGAGGGTAGGACCACCACGGGGGACTCTCCCGGCAAGGAGAGCACTACGTGTTACTTCTGCTTTTCGGAAAAGACTGCAATCAAGATCGTTCCCACGAGGAACATTCAAGATCAAGAGAAGGATCTGAGAAATAAATCAATTAGTAAATAAATGGAAAGATATAAATAAGGAAAGTAAAAACATAGCAGCTACTGTCCACTTTACTGCTTCTTCTAGCTTTTAGTTGCCACTCTACTCAGCGTTTCGTTGACGTGTCACCCTTGTTACCTTTTCAGGACCAGGTGTTGAGCAGCCAGAGTCAGCGGCTGCGGAGGGCGCTGGGCCTAGTAGAGCCTAGTAGAGTTACCTGTAGTACCTTCTGTACTTTTCTTTCTGCTGTAGTGAGTAGTTTTCTGTTACTCCCTATACTCTATTTATTGTAAGCTTCATGTTATGTACATGTTTATTTCTCTACTATTGTAGTGGTGTATACTGTAGTGTTTCTTTCCTTTACTGTTGTATTTTGTTACTGCTAGTTATATACATGGTGAATGCGGTTTATTTTACTGCTCTTTTGGTTACTTTCTCATTGGACGACTGGGTCTTGGGATTAGTCTAGTTGGTCCGATTCTCGTGTCTCGTAGGGATTCAGGAATCGGGTCGTTACAAGATGGTATCAGAGCAAGGTCGTCCCGAGAAGTGAACCAACTGATTGGAAAATAATCAAATTCACGTGTCTATAACTAGAGCAGCCACCACAACGTTCTTTTGACATGAGCTCTTAGACTTCTTCGTTGGATATCGCTCCATATTGACATGTTTCCGTTCGGTTTCACGTCTCCTTGCAGGAGATGCCTTGTCGCGTGACTAGCGAGGCGGGCCGCGGGCGCGGCCGAGGACGAGATCGGCGTGGTGGGCGTGTTGCGGCCGACGTCTCGGTGGACCAGCCACTGCTCCTGGCCATCCAGGCCTAGGACCTCGCCCAGCTGATATGGGATATAGTGTGAGAGGAGCTCCACCCACCGCCCCGAGCGCCTCCCCTTGGGGCTGTAGAGGGGGAGTCCTCTGTGGTACCACGCGACGGACGTGGCGCTGGACACGGGGGAGGGGATGGGCTGCCACCGCCCCCACCTTCCTCTGACACTTCTGTGCACGAGGCACCTTTACCTGAATGTGCATCAGCATCTCTACTGCAGCGTCATTTCGAGCTTTTCGGGCAGTTCCGGAAGCTGAAATCCCCCTCCTTCAAGGACTGGCTCGAGCAGATCAAGAAGGTTTTCGACACCCTTCGCCCCCCGGTGGAGTGCCGCGTGGCCTTTGCCACGTACCAGCTGGAGAGTGCAGCACACAGGTGGTGGAGGGCGGTCAGGGGACAGGAGAGGGACGAGCCGACCTGGGACCGGTTCGTCACCCTCTTCTGCGAACAGTACTTTCCCCATATGTGGCAGGACCAGAGGAGGCGGGAGTTCCACACTCTCTGCAGGGGACAATGACCGTGAGCGCGTACCACACGCGTTTTCTGGAGCTGTCCCGCTTTGCAGCGACAGCAGTAGCCACTGAGGAGGAGTGCCTTTGGAGGTTCACCGAGGGGCTCCGACCTGCGATTCGGGGGTATGTCAAACCCCTGAAGCTGCCTACGTTCTCGAGGGTGGTGGAGGCAGCTATGACCTACGAGGAGACCAACCCGTCCGCACGAGATACTGACAGCGGGTGGAAGAGGCCCTACCAGCCAGAATTTTCACAGGGCCGGCGAGAGAGGAGACAAGTGGCATCCGCTGGAGAGCCGTCACGTTTCGCAGGGCCATCAGTGGCCTTTGGGGGCCCTCGACAGGGGCCTGTTACTAGCACCGGACCCCCGCCCAGCCGACAACAGGGACTCGCTAAGGGCGGAAGTCAGATTCCCCTCTGTTACCAGTGTGGCCAGCCAGGCCACATCAGGAGGGACTGCCCGTCTAGGGCAGGAGGTCAGCAGACGCTTCCTGCGCCGAGCACTGGAGGGCGAGCAGGAGGCCGTGGGTTCCAGGAGCGAGGAGGAGGACAATAGTCATGAGGAGGGTACCGGCCAGCAGCTACCCGTCCGACGCAGAGTGTGGCTGCTTCGTCCGCACCTAGGGCTGAGGGGCATATCAACGTCCTGACACATAGGGATGCCGGAGCTTCGGGATCAGTGGTGGCAGGTATGGTTTCAGTTTCCGGCAGACTCATTTACACGCTTTTCAATTCCGACGCTACGCACTCGTTTATCGCAGCCAGTTTCGCAGTTAGTTTGGGGCAGGATTATATGCTGTTAGAGGATCCATTTGTGATCAGAGGTTCGAGTGGTCAGCTGTTTGTAGCTGAGGATGTATACACGGGTTGCGAGGTCAATATTGGGGGTCATAGCCTTCCCGCTGACCTGATTATGATACAGATGGAGGACTTTGGCGTTATTCTGGGGACGGACTGGCTGTCCGCTTACCACGCTTTGGTGGATTGTTTTGAGAGGAAGATTGTCTTCTCCACACCGGAGTTGCCTTCTTTCGAGTTCCATGGTCAGCCAGTGGACGGAGGCTTCAGGTGCATTTCTGCACTTCGGGCGACAAGACTTTTGAGCCAGGGGTGTGAGGGCTTCCTAGCTTGTGTGGTGGCAAAGCCCTGCCCTGTGGAAGACTTCCAGAGTATTCCGGTGGCCAGAGAGTACACCGACGTGTTCCCAGACGAGTTGGCAGGATTACTGCCCGAGCGTGTGATCGAGTTTGAGATCTCACTAGTACCAGGGACCAGCCCCATCTCCACCGCACCGTACAGGATGGCACCGCTTGAGCTGCGAGAGCTCAAGTCTCAGTTGCAGGATCTTTTAGAGAAGGGCTTTGTGAGGCCCAGTGCGTCTCCATGGGGAGCCCCGGTACTGTTTGTAAAGAAGAAGGATGGTACCCTACGCCTTTGTGTGGACTGCCGACAGCTGAATAGGGTCACCATCAAGGACAGATATCCGCTGCCGAGGATCGATGACTTGTTTGACTAGTTGCGAGGTGCCACGGTATTCTTCAAGATCGCTTTGAGGTCTGGATACCACCAGTTGAGGATCAGGGAGGTAGACGTCTCCAAGACAGCTTTCCGCACCCGGTATGGACACTACGAGTTTTTGGTCATGCCGTTTGGGTTGACCAATGCCCCCGCTGCCTTCATGGACCTGATGAACCGGGTGTTTAGACTGTACTTGGACCAGTTCGTGGTGGTATTCATTGATGATGTGCTCATCTATTCTCGAGATCAGACGCAGCACGGACAACACTTGCGGATGGTTCTGGACACACTAAGATGACGTAGGCTGTACTCCAAATACAGCAAGTGCGAGTTTTGGTTGAGGGAGGTGACCTTCTTAGGTCATGTGATCTCTGGAGATGGCTTGGCAGTGGACCCAGCCAAGGTCGAGGCAGTGCTCAGGTGGGAGAGACCGCATACGGTTACTGAGATCCGCAGTTTCTTGGGACTGGTAGGCTACTACAGAGGGCTTATCAGGGGCTTTTCACAGATTGCACGTCCTATGACACAGTTGACCCGGAAGGATGTGCCCTTCACTTGGACAGACGCCTGTGAGGCGTGTTTTCAGGAGCTGAAGGAGAGACTGACTTCGGCTCCCGTGCTCACCATCCCTGACAGTAGTGGCGGGTTCGTTGTGTACACGGACGTCTCCTTGCAGGGGTTAGGGGGTGTGCTCATGCAGAAGGGTCACGTTGTCTCTTACGCTTTGCGGCAACTGAAGCCCCATGAGCATAGCTACCCTACCCACGACCTGGAGCTGGCAGCTGTTGTCTTCGCGCTGAAGACTTGGATGCACCACTTGTACGGTGGGACCTTTGAGATTTTCACAGATCACAAGAGCCTTAGATACCTTTTTGATCAGAAGGAGCTCAACATGAGACAGAGACGTTGGTTGGAGCTCCTGAAGGACTATGACTGCTGCATTTCCTGCCACCCGGGAAAGGCCAATGTGGTGGCTAACGCCTTGAGCCGGAAGGCGCTTACCCACTTGGCCAGTTTACAGGTGCAGAGTTGGGGCCTTTTGGAGGAGGTGGGCAGTTGGCGACCCCTAGAGTTACGGGGGCACTGTGGGGCAGTGACTGTGACACGACAGACGAGGCCAGAGCTGATAGACCGCATCATCACAGGACAGATGACAGACCCGTACTTGCAGTCTTTGCGCGACAGAGTACTGTTAGGAGACCCGAGGGACTTCTCTTTCACAGACCAGGTGCTGCGCCTGAGGGGACGTCTGTGCGTTCCCAGAGATGAGAAGCTGTTGAGAGAGCTCCTGACCGAGGCACATGGTTCCAGATTCACCATACATCCCGGAAACACGAAGATGTACCATGACTTGAGACACGAGTTTTGGTGGAGGGGGATGAAGAGGGATGTGGGTGAATTCGTGCAGCAATGTTTAGTGTGCCAGTAGGTGAAAGCCGAGCATCAGAGGCCTGCAGGGCTGCTACAGCAACTTCCAGTGCCAGAGTGGAAGTGGGAGAGCATCACCATGGACTTGGTGGTGGGCTTGCCTGTTACCTAGCGAGGACACGACGTAGTCTGGGTAATCGTTGATAGATTGACGAAGACGGTGCATTTCTTGCCGATCCGAGTCACCTTGGGACTAGCACAGTTGGCAGAGAGTTATATCCACGACGTGGTACGTCTACACGGAGTTCCGCGGGAGATCGTATCTGACTGGGATACCTACTTTACATCCCAGTTTTGGGCTAAGTTTCAGCAGGCCCTAGGGACACGGTTGAGGTTCAGTACAGCTTACCACCCCCAGACGGACGGACAGTCTGAGCGCACGATACAGACACTTGAGGACCTTTTGCGTGCCTGTGTACTGAACTGGAGGGGTTCTTGGGAGGAGCACTTGCCCTTGGCGGAGTTTGCATATAAGAACAGTTATCACTCGAGAATCGGCATGGCTCCCTATGAGGCTCTGTACGGATGGAGATGTACGACACCCTTGAGTTGGGTTGAGGTAGGGACCAAGTGGGAGGTTGGCCCCAGGCTGATACGGCAGAGTCAGGAGATAGTCGAGCAGATTCACAGGTGACTCCGCACTGTCAGGAGCAGGCAGAAGAGCTACGCAGATTGGAGACGCAGAGAGGTGCAGTTTGAGGTTGGGGACCACGTCTTCCTTCGTGTTTCGCCCATGAAGGGCCTGCAGCGGTTTAGGGTGAGAGAGAAGCCCACGCCGAGGTTTGCGGGGCCCTTTGAGGTCCTGGAGCGGGTTGGACCCGTTGCTTACAGGCTTGCCCTCCCTCCCCAGCTTTCTGGTGTGCACGACGTGTTCCACGTGTCCAACCTCAGGAAGTATGTCGCCGATTCCAATCACGTCCTGAGCCACGAGAGCGTCGAGGTGGGTGACGACCTGACCTACCCCGAGCGGCTAGTGCAGATTCTGGACAGAGCCGTCCGCAGTCTGAGACAGAAGCAAGTACCCCTGGTGAAGGTCTTGTGGAGGAGCCAGCGGTACGAGGAGGCCACCTGGGAGCCTGAGGCGGCGATGCGGGAGCGGTACCTAGAGCTTTTCGCTGGTACGTCTTTTCAGACTGGCTTCGGTCCTCTTTGAGTTTGTTATATATATATTTTGTTCTTTCCCGCACCCTAGTTAGCGCAAGTTTTGGGGACGAAACTTCCTTTGAATTTGTTATATTGTTAAGAACGTGGGCAGCAGACGTAGTTTAAGATGTCTGGGAAGTGGCCCAGACGTCTGGAACCCTTCCCAGACGTCTGGTAATAAATTTTCTCAACGTACAGGTTTGCGTCTGCACGCCAGCGCACATAGACTGAACCTGCCGCCTTCGTCTTCGCGTTCTCTCCCTGCAAGAGCCGGATTTCCCTCTCTCTCTCCCTGCGGCTGCCTTAGAAACGCTTCCCTCTCCCTCACTCGATCCGCCTTCATCTTCTCCTTCACCCTACGAACGAGCGAGAGTGTGAGCGAGCAAGTGCGGCAGCAGCGGCCGCAGCGAGCATGCGGGAAGGAGGAGAGTTGTGAGAGGAAGGAAGAAGCTCAACCGCGAGGGTGCGAGCTTGCCAGGGCAGCTAGAGTCGGCCGGCGGAGGAGCAGCAGGCGTGGGTTGTCGCGGAGGGGCTGCTGCAGCTCGGGCAGCATGCAGACACGGCGTGGCGCGACCGTGCATCGCGGGCGGAGAGCGAGCCGGGTTCTGATTCTGGGAAAATTTCCCAGAATCAGACGTCTGGACTTACGTCCAGACGACGCCGAAGATGTCTGGAGGACGGTCCAGACGTCTGACAGGCACAATAATTTCCTACCTTCTCCTTTTTACGCGTGTACGGCCATGCAGCTGTCCGCCGCGTTCTCTGCGCCTCTTCTTGATGAGAGGGGTTGCGTGTGTGCGCAAGTTCTGTTTGGGAGGGTGCGAGGGCACGCCATCCCACACGGATCATATGTTTGGCCATAGTACCAGACAACGGGGAGGATCTCCAAACGTTCGGGGTGACAATCGGACGTTTGGAAACCAAGACCAGATGATCCAGCAGACTTCTGGACATCTGAAGAATTGCGCAGACCGTGGTATTGCTTGATCGACGTTTTAAGACGTCTGGAAGAAGTTCCAGACGTCTGATTTTGGACAGACTCGTCTTTTTTGGCCTGTTTAGGGTCCATTCGGAGTCCGTTTTCCGCGTTTCAAGTTTCGTTCTTTCCGAATTTATTTCATCTACCTGTTTACAGTAATTGTATACTGTTCTGAGAAAGTCCTTGTGTTGATCCTTGTGTTAGGACCCCGTTCCGTTGCAGCTCTGGGGGTTGCGGAGGTACGCGAGATTGCCGACTACGCCCCCAGTATTCCCAATTTTGCGGGTAGAGTGGCCCTTTAATTTATTTAACAAAAATTGTACAATTATGAAACAACTAATAGAGTCTAGGGCATTGCATGAACCCTAGGACTGAGAAATTAGATTGAATGATAGATTCTAGGGTATTGCATGAACCCTAGGACTGGAAAACTAGATTGAATGCTAGATTCTAGGGTACGGCATGAATCCTAGGACTGGAAAACTAGTTGATTATATAAACATTGCAGTCTTGGAAAAGTGGAAAGGAAATGATAACTGCCTGTAAATTGGTTAACAGCTGTCTGTTATAAATGGATAATTGCAGTTGAGAACATGAATTGTTTGGACATAAAGCTGGAATGGTGAAACCTGAATTGGCTAAGTTAAAAGAGCTTGAACCCTATGGGGAATGAGGAGTAGAACTCCTGGAAAGGGAATCGAATAGAATTGAGGAGGTGAGCTAGCCCTTGAGTACGGAGTACCAAGGAGAGCGACCGTCCCCCTGTTTAGTGCAGAGCGCAGCTAGCCGTCCCAGGGACCTGGGGTTAGGACTGGCCACTTTGTACAGACTTTTGGCGCTCGTGTACACAGTACCGAGGAGAGCTACTAGTGTAGGGAGAGCACTAGCTACCCCACGGGCCCCGGGGTTCTGCTAGCTCTCCTACACTAACTTGTTAGGCCCACTGGGCAAACCAGGGTAGTTAGGCGAGGGTGCGCGGACTGTGGAGGGGTTGGACCCCTGTTATTGAGAGGGCTCTGCCCTATACTGGTTTCGTGCTGTGCTTTGGGCGCACCCGTTAACGGAAACGACTGACCGCGTGCCAGTGCAGGGTAGCTACCCGTGCGTCTATCGCGCGTGCTGTAGTCATTATTACGTCTGTCAACGACCTTGGGGTGGTTGACTGTGGGTAGGACCACCACGGGGGACTCTCCCGGCAAGGAGAGCACCACTTGTTACTTCTACTTTTCGGAAAAGATTGCAATCAAGATCGTTCCCACGAGGAACATTCAAGATTAAGAGAAGGATCTGAGAAATAAATCAATCAGTAAATAAATGGAAAGATATAAATAAAGTAAAACCATAACAGCTACTGTCCACTCTACTGCTTCTTGTAGCTTTTAGTTGCCACTCTACTCAGCGTTTCGTTGACGTGTCACCCTTGTTACCTTTTCAGGACCAGGTGTTGAGCAGCCAGAGTCAGCGGCTGCGGAGGGCGCTGGGCCTAGTAGAGCCTAGTAGAGTTACCTGTAGTACCTTCTGTACTTTTCTTTCCGCTGTAGTGAGTAGTTTTCTGTTACTCCCTGTACTCTATTTATTGTAAGCTTCATGTTATGTACATGTTTATTTCTCTACTGTTGTGGTGGTATATACTGTAGTGTTTCTTTCCTTTACTGCTATATTTTGTTACTGCTAGTTATATACATGGTGAATGTGGTTTATTTATTGCTCTTTTGGTTACTTTCTCGTTGGACGACTAGGTCTTGGGATTAGTCGAGTTGGTCCGATTCTCGTGTCTCGTAGGGATTCGGGAATCGGGTCGTTACACTGCCCTTAGCTTCTCCTTTTCTTTCCTCTCTTTGGCCTCCTTCTTTTCTTCTTCTGCCTCTGCTTCTGCCTTTAGGTCTTTCTTCCTTCTTCAACCTCTGCTTCTGCAGCTACAATGCTTCCTCCTCTTTCCTTGACTTCTGCCTTCAAGTCCTTCTTTCTCCTTCCTTAGCTTCTCTGCGGCTGCGCCTTCCTTAGCTTCTTTCTCCTTCAACAGCTGCCTCCTCCTCCTCCTTCTCCTTCTTTCCCTGCACAGCACCGAGAAAAACCTACTGATGAGAGCCTCGTCATAAACCCTAAACTAGCACCATCTAACCTAGATTTGCAAGAAAAAGCCCCTACATAACCATAGAAAGGTTTGACTCAGAGAAATTCTGAGTTTGTGAAGAAAACATGAACTAAGGGGTAAAAATGTAATTTCACCAACTCAATCTGAAAACAGGGTAACTCAGGGTCTAAACATAGGTCAAACTAGCCTAATAAGAAGAAAAGTAGGATGAGTTGATCCAATAAGGGCTACAGCAACTCCAAGGAATTAAATGACATCCTATAACCCTAAAAACAAACTCACTTCAATTCACGAGGTTCGAGGCAAATAAAAAATCGAATAAATCCTCTAAAATTCATAGAAAAATAATCTCTAGGGTTTAGAACCTTCAATTTGGCCTTAGGAACCTATTTTGACCTACATTGAGAACCATGCCCAATTAATGACTTAATTTGGGTTTTTATGCAAATTGGCCAGGAAAACAAGGTCTGATCTAGAAATAAAATTCACCATTAGAATCCTTAGGTCCTAGTTAGTCATGTATAAAAACTTGAGCCTAAGGAAAGACCTTCTTGACCGACTTTACATTTTGGTCCTCATTTATTACTTTTTGACCCTCAACTTTTGAAACCCTCACATTTTGGCCCCTAAGTCTTCTTTTTTCTTTGCATTTGGGTCCTCCCTGCAATACCTTGAGCAGCGCCATGCTCCGGCGACTTTGTGCGGAGCATGGCGCCGCGCAGGGTGAGGGAGACCCTCTGCCAAGACAACCGGGGGTTCCTCCATGGTCTCTGCGGATGCCCATACCTCCTGTGCGAACGCACGGAAGGTATGGGTCTCCATCTCCGACTGTCCTCCGGCGAGGGAGGCACGTCGCCTCCCTCCGCCCTCCGCTCTGATTTCACCTCTATAAAAGTCGCCTCCATCTGCCGCACTCAGTAGCTCGGTCCTGACGGAGAATCACCCACAGCTTTCCTCTCTTCCCACTCCGGCAGAAGCCCTCCAGCTCCGGTGGTTCCTCCTCCTCCTCGTTGCTCTGCCGCAATACCAGCAGCAGAGCTGCCTTCATCCGCTCCTCCCGCGTCGCGCCGTACCCAGCGCGCGCTCTCCCGCTCTCTCATCGCCGTCGCTCCCTCTCTCTGGGCACCTTCTTCTCCGACGACAGTCGATACGACTGTTGCTTTACTCCGGCCCCCTTCGACTCTACAACTAGGTCGGAACTTCTCCCTACTTCCCCCTCTTTCTTTTCCTCACTATTTTACATTCAATTAAGCTCTTGACCGCTCCTGACCACCGTCGCCTCCTCCTCCAGCCAACCTCTGGCGAATCGCCCCCATCATTCCACCACTCCACACGACTCGCCGACCGACCCAAAACCTCCACCTCTTCACGCTGAACCACTTCTGCCCCTTCATTTCTTGCCATTCGCTACCTAAAGACCCCCCTCGAACAAACCCATTCCCCTGGCCACAGTCCGACCTGGGCCTGGACCCGGGCGCGACCCGTACCCGAATACCTGGCGGCTCTGGGAGAGCGATCCTACGAGTGAAATCTGAGAAAGAGAGAGACGTGGGGGAGGGTAGGATTAGGTTTTTCCCTCTGACCAAGCTGTGAGTGTGCAGGCCGAGGCAGAGAAGAAGAAGAGAGCAGAAGGAAGAAGCAGCCAACGCCGTGGTTGCTTGAAGCAAAGCAGAAGAAGAAGGACTGCGAGAAGAAGAAGAAGAAGAAGAAGAAGAAGAAGAAGAAGAAAGAAGAAAGGAGGACGCACTGTAGCAGAGGCTACTTAAGTCGTCTGATTGAAAAATCAGACGACGCTCTGAAGAAAAAGAAAAAGAAGAAGGAAAGAAGAGCAGTCACTGCAAAGAAGAAAGAAAGAAAAAGAACAGAAGGAAGAAGACAAAGAGCTGAAAGAAGAGAGAAGCAGAACACAAAGAGAAAGAAGAAAAGCTTGGAAGCAAAAGAAAAGGAACAAGAGAACAGAAGAGAAATAAGAAGAAGAAAGAAGACTGAGGAACAGAAGAGAAGAGAAGAAGAAGACAAAGACAAGAGAAAGAAGAGAAGAAAAAGCCAACAAGACGAATCTCTCTCTCTCTCTCTCATTTTTGTAATAGAAACATTGTACGTCTAGAATATAGTGTGCTCCCTGAATTCGACCTCAGGAAAACTTTTATTTCCGAGTAACAAATTGTATTAAATTGGTAACCGCTTCTCTATGCTATACTACGACGAAATATTAGAACTACAGACGAGAGGTGACCCAGTTTTTGGCGCCGTTGCCGGGGAGCAACGGCTATTCTAGAAGTTATAAAAGTTCTATTCATAAGTTTCTAATAAACTCTCTCTCTTTGGTACAGGTACAGGAAGAAAGAAAGACGCAGCCGCACCACAGCCACTCCAAGGACAGGTAACTTCCTATTAAACCCTAAAATTTGAAAGAGGAAAAACAAAGAAAAACTAGGTATAACCTGTCTTTCATACATAATAATAGCTGCATGTTCTCAGAACCACTATTCCTGCACACTATTTTAAAGGTAATTAAGGGCTAATACCTCCTTGCCTGAGCCCTAATTACCCAAACAAGGAGTTAAATGGACCAAGTATAGCCAACATAAGGTCAAACATTAGGATTTCAGAGACACACCCCTTAATCAAGAATTGAGGAAATCCAAAAGAGGTGTACCCAAGCCATTGATTGAAAATAATTAATAAGAAAAATACTAAACAATTGGCTCTCTCTAAACACTTGAACCCTAAAAAAAAAACAAGGCCTAAATTCTCAAGGGAACCACTAGGTAAAGTTGACCCCTAGGGTCAACCAACCTTCAAATTAGGCCACCTTGTTCACAAAAACACCTAAGAGTTCAAGTGAAACCTTAAGCACCTTGATCTTAAAATAAAAAAAAGTAGACTTAAGAGGTCAAGATCCCCATTCTGGTGTACCTGGAACCGCAGTGACAAGAGAGGTCGGGTGGGGGAAACCTTGTAACCCATGGGGACGCTCTACCATGTAGGGGTCTTCACGGGACTCACCCTCTCTGGCTGCCCAGGTAATTCTCAGGCGGACGATCTTTCTGATCAAGGGGTCCATCTGCCCCGCACCTCTATAGTCACCCAACACATTTTTGGGTGTCTTGATTGGGTCCAGCACCTTCTAAACTCCTCTATTCTAATAGTGCATGAATGGTAGGAGATCCTTAAGACTACCCTTAAGATATCCTTTAGGAATTCACTCTCGTCAAGGCCAAGCCTCGACGTCTGTGTTTAAGCAGCAACCCTACCCCATCATTCTCTCATCTGATTCTGAATCAAGCTCTTCTTCTTCCCCCATCATGGCTCAGCCAGTTGAGGAAGAAAATAATCTGGAGCACCAGCTCTAGCGACTCAATGACCTCTTCCAAAACTTTGTGCACCCACCGCAGCGTCCTATGATGCGGGACCATTATAATCCTACTGCGGTGGCCATCGAGCCTCGAGTCAGAATCCCTACTGGAGGACCTGATTCCGAATTGAAGCCCAACATGATTCATGCTATACCTAAATTCCATAGGCTTAATTCCGAAGACCCCTTCCAGCACATCAAGCAGCTAAAGCATCTGGCCGAAACTTTTGGGTCAGATGCGCAAAATCGGGATATTCTTCTCATGAAGATGTTCTCCTTTTCTCTTATGGACAAGGCCGCTCATTGGTATCAAACTCAGACCCGGCCGATCAACACTTGGGAAGAACTTCAGTCTGAGTTTTTGAAAAAGTTCTTCCCCGTTGGTCGAACTAATGCCTTGCGCCATCAGATTACGCACTTCACTCAAAAAATAGGGGAACCTCTCCATGAGGCATGGGATCGTTTTCAGGATCTCATGAGAAAGTGCCCCCATCACGGAGTTCCTAAATGGGAACAGGTCCAATCTTTTTACCAAGGACTCTGTGAGGACATCCGTCTTTTCGTCAATGCAACCTGCGGAGGAAATATCATGGGTCAACATGAAGACACCGTGTGGGAGATTCTCGAAAACATGTGCGAGAACTCCATCAACAATGACTCCATGGGATTATTCGATAGGACGAATACCCGCGCATCGACAAATCTTAGGGGAGCACATGAGACGCAGGGCCTGTCCGCATCAGTCGACCTGGAATTAATGGCCAGTCGATTGGACACGGTCTCGATTATTGAAAAGAAGGTGGATGAGCTGACTCAGCACCTGCAGCGAGCCACCTCTGCGCATAACCCCTTTGCATAGCCTCCTTCCACAAGGGAAACTGTGCAAAACATTCTCCATCGATCTTCTCCTAGGATGGATCCATCATCCGAATCTCTAACCAGAGGTCCATCCGATCCTCTCTATACCAGCCCGGGGAATTCCATTCCCTCTTTCTCTGACTCTCTGGAGGTTCCTCAGACCTGCAAGGACCTCAACGCCATCTAAAATGACCCGTTCTCCAACGCCTATAACCCTGGATGGCGAAACCATCCCAATTTTCAGTGGATGGGAAATTCCCAAACCCAAAGACCACCCTTTCAGCCCCGCCCACAACCCCCTCGTCCTTACCAGCCACCTCAGCCTCGGCCCAATCCTACTTATCCATCAGGGCCAAATTAGGATCAAATGTCCCTTATCCTTCAGACTTTGGCTGACATTCAAAAAATGAATGTGGCTATTCAAAAGCAACACAAGAACAAACTTACAGAGGTCCGAAACCAATTGGCCCAGTTGGCAAACTCTCGCTAGCCAGGCACTCTTCCTAATCCAAATAACGTGCCAACTCAGCGGCGCGTTATGAACCAAAACCCGAGCCAAGCCCATATGATTTATCAGGCCCCCTCTGTTCCTTCATCCGACGTGATAGAGGCTTCCACTTCTTTTGCAGGTTACCAGCAACAACCTATCTTACCCAATCCTAACCAAAACCAGGCAGGACTTAATTCCGTAACAACCCATAGTGGTAAGGAAACCCAAGACCCATCTCATCCAAACCACTCCAAGCCTGATAGTGATCCCAAGCCTAGGACAGTAATCCAGGACGTTCCTACCCCTATCCCAGATCCAAGACCTGGACCTATCCTAGAAGAACCAACCAAGATCCCGTTTCCCGAGGCCTTACCCAAGGGAAAGAAGACCACCACGCCCGTGGCACTTGAGGAGGACCTGGTCAAGCTCTTTGAGTAGGTCCACATAAACATCCTCTTGATGGATGCAATCCGCCACGTACCGGCTTACGCACGATTCTTAAAGAATGTGTGTACACCCCAGCGTAAGCCGCGAACCAAGGGTGGAAGTCCAATTGTTCTGTTAGAGCAAGCCAGCTCTGTAATTCTCAGTAGACTTCCACCCAAGGCTAAAGATGCTGGTACTCCCCTGATTTCCTGCAAGATAGGTGATACCCAATTTGATAAAGCTTTGCTAGACTTGGGTGCATCCATAAATCTGATACCCACAGCCTTACGTGACCATCTAGAAGAATCTGAGCTAAAACCAACCGAAGTGACATTACAATTAGCAGATCGATCTATAAAGTCACCAAAAGGGATTCTCGAGGATGTTATTGTAAGGGTACGGGATTTCTACTTTCCTGTAGACTTCATAGTCTTAGACATGGACGTACCTGAAAACCCTAGGGATACACCAATCATTTTAGGGAGACCTTTCTTGGCTACTGCTAGAGCCAACATTAGCTGTGAGAAGGGCCAAATAGAGCTCAAATTTGGGAATCAAACCTTGAAAATTGATATATTTAAGGCCCAACAAGGAATCAATTGCGGTGTCATCGAACAGATTTGTTACATTAGGGCTTTGGTTGATGAAACACACTTCCAGAATGACCTGATTATACCTCATCAACCACAGAAAGATCTTGACCCGCAAACAGAGGATTCGAATTCATATATAAACAACCCAGTAACTCCTACCCTTGAACCTCACGTCTATACTGAACCACCCGCCGCTGCTGATAACCCTATCCTCGAGTTGAAGCCTCTTCCTGCTCACTTGAAATACATCTTTTTGGGTTCTAATTAGACCCTCCCTGTGATTATCAATTCTAACCTCAATCCCGAACAGGAATCCTGTCTGATTACTGTCCTCCAGCAACATCGCAGAGCCATCGGATGGACTCTCGATGATTTGACTGGAATAAGTCCCTTTTATTGTACTCATCATATCTATTCAGAAGAGGGCGCACGACCTTCTCGTGAAATGCAGAGACGTTTGAACCCTAATCTGCAGGAGGTCGTGAAGAAGGAGATCATCAAGTGGTTAGATGCCGGAATCATCTACCCGATCTCCGATAGTCGTTGGGTGAGCCCGATTCAGGTTGTGCCTAAGAAGGCAGGACTCACCACCATAACGACTGAGACCGGAGAAATCATTCCTACCCGATTAGCCAACGCGTGGAGAGTCTGTATAGATTACCGCCGACTAAATTCCTCCACGAAGAAGGATCATTTCCCACTACCTTTCATTGATCAAATTCTCGAGAAACTAGCGGGAAATAGGTTCTTCTGCTTTCTTGATGGGTACTCCGGTTACAACCAGGTGGCAATCCATCCTGAGGACCAAGAAAAGACCACATTCACCTGCCCCTTCGGAACATACGCTTTTCGAAGGATGCCTTTCGGTCTTTGCAATGCACCCGCTACCTTTCAGCGGTGCATGCTTGCCATATTCTCAGATATGGTGGGTGATTTTCTGGAAGTCTTCATGGATGACTTTTCAGTTTTTGGAGAATCTTTTGACGATTGCCTCCAACACTTAGTCCAAATACTCAGGCGGTGCATCGAGGTGAATTTGGTTCTTTCCTGGGAAAAGAGCCATTTCATGGTGCCTGAGGGAATTGTCTTGGGACACTTAATTTCAGAAAAAGGCATCCAAGTGGATCGAGCTAAGGTTGATCTGATCTCTCGCCTTCCTATGCCTAGCTCGATCAGGGACATCCATTCTTTTCTGGGGCACGTCGATTTTTACTGTCGTTTCATTCCGGATTTCTCGAAAATCGCGCACCCCTTGACTTCTCTTCTCTCTAAGGATGTACCCTTTAAAATCTCCAAGGAATGCACACTAGCCTTTGAAAACCTGCGTGACCGAGTCACCTAGGAGCCTATCCTACAATCTCCTGATTGGTCTCAACCCTTTTAGATCATGTGCGATGCGTCTGATTTCGCTGTAGGAGCGGTCCTGGGGCAGAAAGCTGACGGGAAACCCGTGGTCATCTACTACGCTAGCAAGACACTTGACGAGGCTCAGCGTAACTATACGGTTACGGAGAAAGAGCTGCTAGCTGTAGTATTTTCCCTTGAAAAGTTCTGATCGTATCTTCTGGGTTCCCATGTCATCATTTACTCGGATCACACGGCTGTAAGGCATCTCCTTGCCAAGAAGGACGCGAAGCCACGACTAATCCGTTGGATCTTGCTGTTGCAAGAATTCGATCTTGAGATTCGTGACAAGGCGGGAAGGCAGAATGTGGTACCCGACCATCTGTCCCGTCTTCCTTCTGAGATTATCAACCCTTCCGGACCCATCACGGAACACTTTCCTGATGAGCACCTGCTTACTGTTGGTACTAGGCTTCCATGGTTTGCTGATATAGTAAACTACTTGGCATCTCATCAGACCCCGTCTAATTGGCCGAAGGCCAAGAAAGACAAATTGCGTTCTGATACCAAGTATTACATCTGGGAAGATCCGTACCTTTTCCGCATAGGTGCTGATCAAATCATCCGGAGATGTGTCCCGGAGGAGGAATTCAACAATATCCTCTCTTTCTGCCATGACCAGGCATGCGGTGGCCATTTCTCTGGGCATAAAACCGCATCAAAAGTCCTCCAGTGTGGCTTTTACTGGCCTACACTATTCAAAGACGCATACAGTCACTGCAAGGCATGCAGTCGTTGCCAGACCTTGGGTAACATGAGCCGTCGCAACATGATGCCTTTGCAGCTGATTCTCGTATGCGAAATCTTTGATGTTTGGGGGATTGATTTTACGGGCCCCTTTCCTATTTCGAATGATTTTGAGTACATTCTGCTTGCTGTGGACTACGTGTCCAAATGGATTGAAGCCATACCGACCTGAACCTGTGATCAAAAAATTGTTCTCAATTTCATTCATCAAAACATTTTCTCAAGGTTCGGAATTCCCTGTGCTATAATCTCTGATGGGGGGACCCATTTTACAAGCGCTCAGTTTAGGTCACTGATGACCAAATACGGGGTGTCTCACTGAATCTCTACTCCTTACCACCCCCAAACTAATGATCTAGCTGAACTGTTAAATCGGGAGATCAAGAAGATCCTGCAGGTCACTGTTCGGCCTGACAGGAAGGACTGGTCGTCCCGACTTCCGGATGCATTGTGGGCCTATAGGACCGCCCACAAAATCCAATTAGGCATGTCTCCCTTTAGACTGGTGTACGGAAAGGCGTGTCACCTTCCCGTAGAACTAGAGCATAAAGCCTATTGGGCAGTACGGAATTGTAATCTAGATCTTTCAAAGGCTAGAGCCCACAGGAAACTCCAAATCAGCGAGATCGATGAATTACGCCTAGACGCGTATGAGAACTCGTGAATCTACAAGGAGCAGGTTAAAGCCTTCCATGACAAGCATATCTCGAGAAAGATCTTTCATCCTGGTCAAAAGGTCCTACTCTTTGATGCTCGACTCAAACTTTTCTCGGGAAAGCTGTGATCCAAGTGGGTCGGACCATATTTAGTCCGACAGGTTTTTGGTAATGGAGCTATCGAAATCAGTCCGCTCAGCCACGATTTCAAACCTTTCATCGTGAACGGTCAGAGACTCAAGCTGTTCATTGATGTGACTTCTACTGATTTGGCTGAATCATCTCTTATCCTCCATTCCCCTTGAGCTTATTGCGCCCAGCCGATGGCGTAAAACTCAGTGCTTAACGGGAGGTAGCTCGTCATTTTCCTAAAAATCCAAAACCTTTTTCATACTTTTGTGCACTTAAGGTTCGCCTTTTAGACAGCCGACCCCACCTCAGATGCTTGCATCTGGGATTAGAAATCGTCCGCAGAATTCATCCCGACCCATTCACTCATTAAAACATCTGTCTTAAGGAATGAACTAAGTAAATAAAAACTCCTAAGTCACAATGAGGACATTACAAACTTTAGGCATGGGGGGGTATAAAAGTGCAAAAATTGTAAAAAAGGGGTTTTAAAACAAAAAAAAATTCACATATGCCAAAAACATCATAAAAATTAAAAAATTTTCAAAAAAGAATAAGAGGAGAAAGGAAATTTTGTGGGAGAAGGGAAAAGAAACAAAATGAAAAGGAGCACAAAATATGAAAGAAAAGAATAGTCCTTGGTAAGAAACTAAGGAATTGACCTAAGTTCTAGACCTTATTCAAGAAAAGAAATGAAAAGTGCATGGTGAGATTAGTAGGAACGTAAACTTTAGGCATTCTTGGATAGACTCTTAGTACCCATTAAGATCTAGACAATCCTTAAGAGGTTGAGGAAAATGGAAAGCTTAAGTATTAGGTCCAAGGCTTAGGGAGTATTTGACATCATTAACTAACTTATGGTTTACGGGACTCAGTAACCTAAGCACCCCAACCTCACACACAGCCTGGTTTAGTAAGCATAAAAATCAAAATCACGTAGAAGCATCACAAAATTCTGAAAAATACACCTAGAATAGGAGCGGCCGATCAACACAAGTTGATTTGGACGAGTTCCCAGTGCGGAGAGGCAGGAAATCCCCTCGAAGATGCGTAACAAAATATCATCTCCTCGATGCTTGTCTCTTAGGATATTTACATATCCTACTAGAGGCATGTAAGCACTCTGCTGGTTCAGATTCCATGGATGGCATTATCACGAAGTGTCAATTGCTAGGGTCTGGATTCGGCCACGGAACACCATGGATGGGATTATCTCGAAATCTCAATAGCCAGGGTTCTGGGGGTTGCCATGGGCGGTGCTATCTCGAAGCATCGATTGCTAGGAGCCTTTGAGGATTGATGATGGGAGCAAGGAATTTGATACAGACCGTGTTGAAAAGCCAATCCTAGGCTAGAAATAAAAAGAAAAAGAGAGAGAAAAACTCTCCAAACAGAAAAACTTTCTATCCCTCTCTCTTACAAGAACGCACTGTGAACTGAACCAGGGCTATAATCATTTCAAGCACGGGTGCTTTAACTACGAAGTCTAATAGACCTTAGGTTAGTTCTTGTGGGCCTTAAAAACCTTTGCCATAGACTGAGGCTAAGGCTAGACAGATCTGGATCTTGGTTGGTACTAGAGTACCTTGTAGGCCTATGGTCAGCATTTTGACCTAATCTAAGCACTTATCTAAAGTTGTTAAAAACATCATGGTCTAGAACAAAGGTTAAAACCTTAGGTTTTTGCTAAGGAACTAGCAAAAGCTAGGCATGGGGATATGATGAGAACCTCGTCATAAACCTTAAACTAGCACCATCTAACCTAGATTTGCAAGAAAAAGCTCCTACATAACCATAGAAAGGCTTGACTCAGAGAAATTCTGAGTTTGTGAAGAAAACAGGAACTAAGGGTAAAAATGCAATTTCACCAACTCAATCTGAAAACAGGGTAACTCAGGATCCAAACATAGGTCAAACTAACCTATTAAGAAGAAAAGTGGGATGAGTTGATCCAATAAGGGCTACAGCAACTCTAAGGAATTAAATGACATCCTGTAACCCTAAAAATAAATTCACTTCAATTCACGAGGTTCGAGGCAAAGAAAAAATCGACTAAGCCCTCTAAAATTCATAGAAAAATAATCTCTAAGGTTTAGAACCTTCAATTTGACCTTAGGAACCCATTTTGACCTACATTGAGAATCATGCCCAATTAATAACTTAATTTGGATTTTTATGCAAATTGACCAGGCAAACAAGGTCTGATATAGAAATAAAATTCACCATTAGAATCCTTAGGTCCTAGTTAGTCATGTATAAAACTTGAGCCTAAGGAAAGACCTTCTTGACTGACTTTACATTTTGGTCCTCATCTATTACTTTTTTACCCTCAACTTTTGAAACCCTCGCATTTTGACCCCTAAGTCTTCTTCGTTCTTTGCATTTGGGTCCTCCCTGCAAAACCCTGAGCAGCGCCATGCTCCGGCGACTTTGTGTGGAGCATGGCACCGCGCATGGTGAGGGAGACCCTCTGCCAAGACAACCGGGTGTTCCTTGCGACGTCTACTGTCGCAGGAACACCTCCATGGTCTCTGCGGATGCCCATACCTCCCGTGCGAACGTACGGAAGGTATGGATCTCCATCTCCGACCGTCCTTCGACGAGGGAGGCACGTCGCCTCCCTCCGCCCTCCTCTCTGATTTCACCTCTATAAAAGCCGCCTCCGTCTGCCGCACTCAGTAGCTCGGTCCTGACGGAGAATCACCCACAGCTTTCCTCTCTTCCCACTCCGGCAGAAGCCCTCCAGCTCCGGCGGTTCCTCCTCCTCCTCGTCGCTCTGCCGCAATACCAGCAGCAGAGCTGCCTTCACCCGCTCCTCCCGCGTCGCACCGTACCCAGCGCGCACTCTCCCGCTCTCTCCTCGCCGCCGCTCCCTCTCTCTGGGCACCTTCTTCTCCGGCGACAGTCGATACGACTGTCGCTCTACTCCGGCCCCCTTCGACTCTACAACTAGGTCAGAAGTTCTCCCCACTTCCCCCTCTTTCTTTTCCTCACTATTTTACATTCAATTAAGCTCTCGACCGCTCCTGACCACCGTCGCCTCCTCCTCCGGCCAACCTCCGGCGAATCACCCCCATCATTCCACCACTCCACACGACTCGTCGACCGACCCAAAACCTCCGCCTCTTCACGCTGAACCACTTCTGCCCCTTCATTTCTTGCCATTCCCTACCTAAAGACCCCCCGAACAAACCCATTCCCTCGGCCACAGTCCGACCTAGGGCAGCCCCTGCACTCCGCCCCATGCCTCGCCACCACCCGCACGAGCTTCACCGCACTCCGGTGAAGCTCCCTGCACCTTCTGACTAGGCCGAGAGGCCGTATTTCTGTGAACAGGTCACCCGTCCTCCGCCGCCATTGCTGAGCAGGTGGATCTTCTTCCTCCTGCAGCTGCAGGTTCGCCTCGCCCAGGCTTGACTCTCTAGGACGCGCAGTTCGCCCCCACGCAGCTGCCCAGGCCTGCAGCTGGGGTGAAAGCCTCGCAACAGCCGCGATTGCCTGCAGCTTTCTCAGCTGCAGGCGCCAAATTGGGGTGGGACATTTAGTCCCACCTCGGTAGATTCTGAAGCCGCGCACCTACATAAATTGTAAAAGTGCTGTAGGCTTATCGCCTCAGTTACACGGGGTGAGGTCCCTCTCACCCGCTTACCCGGCCTCATCCGTGACCACCCCCTGCGGACCTGGCCCGACCCGTATACCCGACCTGCACTCCTCGCCCACCACCGCACGTCGGTGAGCCTGGATCCGGGCGCGACCCGTACCCGAATACCTGGCGGCTCTGGGAGAGGGATCCTACGAGTGAA
Source organism: Thalassia testudinum (assembly GCA_037157565.1). Taxonomy (NCBI): domain Eukaryota; kingdom Viridiplantae; phylum Streptophyta; class Magnoliopsida; order Alismatales; family Hydrocharitaceae; genus Thalassia; species Thalassia testudinum. The sequence continues at coordinate 11,710,558 of JAZHRO010000077.1, read as the reverse complement.
ATATGAGAAAGAGAGAGACGTGGGGGAGGGTAGGATTAGGTTTTTCCCTCTGACCAAGCTGTGAGTGTGCAGGCCGAGGCAGAGAAGAAGAAGAAGAGCACAGAAGGAAGAAGTAGCCAACGCCGTGGCTGCTTGAAGCAAAGCAGAAGAAGAAGGACTGCGAGAAGAAGAAGAAGAAGAAGAAAGAAAGAGGAAAGGAGGACGCACTGTAGCAGAGGCTACTTAAGTCGTCTGATTGAAAAATCAGACGACGCCTTGAAGAAAAAGAAAAAGAAGAAGGAAAGAAGAGCAGGCACTTCAAAGAAGAAAGAAAGAAAAAGAACAGAAGGAAGAAGACAAAGAGCTGAAAGAAGAGAGAAGCAGAACACGAAGAGAAAGAAGAAAAGGTTGGAAGCAAAAGAAAAGGAACAAGAGAACAGAAGAGAAATAAGAAGAAGAAAGAAGACTGAGGAACATGAGAGAAGAGAAGAAGAAGACAAAGACAAGAGAAAGAAGAGAAGAAAAAGCCAACAAGACAAATCTCTCTCTCTCTCTCATTTTTGTAATAGAAACATTATACGTCTAGAATATAGTTTTCTCCCTGAGTTCGACCTCGGGAAAACTTTTATTTCCGAGTAACAAATTGTATTAAACTGGTAACCGCTTCTCTATACTATACTACGACGAAATATTAGAACTACAGACGAGAGGTGAGCCACCTACCCTTACCCTCCCCCGCGTCGCTCTCTCGATTTCTGTCTTCGCTCTCCCAGAGCCAGCCAATCGGGTATACGAGTCAAGTTACGCGTGCTCGGGTCCAGGCGCACCGGCGTGGGTGGTGCGCGAGGAGTGCAGGGTGAACGTGTCAACCAGGTTCGCGTAGGGGTGGTCACAGACGAGGCAGGCAGAGTGGGCAAGGGACCTCACCCCGTGTTACTTGAGGTGCTAGGAAAGAAATACAAAAACAATAAAAAGCACGCACCTGCACCAAGCATTTCCGAGGTGGGGCTAAAGTCCCACCCGCTTCTACTCGCGCACCTGCAGGAAGCTTCTTTCAATTACTGCAGCTAGGGGCTTCGCTAAGCCAATTTCCTGGCGGTGTGCATGCGCGAGACCAACCCATGCCTTTTGGACCTGGGAGCCTGGAGCGTTGGGGCCTGGAGCAACGTTCCAAGCTCCTTCGAGTCGCCGCTAATGGCGACGAAGGTGTGAACTTGAGACACACGAACACGGCCTCGTGGCCCAGTCAAATGCCTTGGGGAGCTTCGCCGTGTCATGACGAAGGTGAGGCGGGGGTTGGCATGGCACAGAACGACCTAGGCGTGTGTTGGGTGAGGGTGTAGGGCATGTGTGGCGGTCAATGGAGGGGTGGATGGTGATCAGTGAGTGATGGTGAAGGTTCTGAGGTGGGTGGCGAGGCGTCTGGAGGGGGGAAGCGACGGTTTCGCCTCGCTGGTGGTCGGCCAGAGGTGAGGGAGACGGAGGTGATTGGTGACAGTCGAGGGGTCTTTTTCTAAAATTAATTGGGGGAAAATAGAGAGTAGAGAGAGAGGAACTTACTGAGAGTAGTTGGAGGAAGGGGGGAAGGCGGAGGATGAGCAGCGCGTAGGTGCCGTCGTCGGAGAAGGCCCTGAGGTGAGGATGACGGCGACGAGGAAAGGGTCGGAGAGGCGCGTGTGGGTATAGCGCGACGTGGAGGAGCAAGGCAGAGATAACTTTGCCACTGGTATGGTGGCAGAGTGACGAGAAGAGGGAGGAGGGATTGCTGGAGCTTGCTGACAGTTGGCTGGAGACGAGGGAAGAAGATATTGAGGGGGTATCCGCGACCAAATCCAGTCGAGAGAAGCAGCAAGGACAGGGGGTCCTTTTATAGCTGCTGGCAGAGGTCCTTGTGCTTGGAAGGTAAGCTTCCAAGCGCAGGAATCGCTCCGAAGAAGGAAGGTGCGGAGGACACCCATGTCTCTCGAGCGTTTGCATGAGAGGTATGGTGCGAATTAGATCTTGTGATTGTGTTCAGACGATAGGAAATTCCTCAGAGGACCCCCATACCAAATCTGAGAGATCTTTGAGGAATCAGGAAGTAATCCTCCTTGAAATACTCACCGAAGTGGGGATCCTCCGCTGTAATGGTGGAGGGACCAAAATGCAAAGAGTGGCGAGGAAGATAGGGGGTCTGCGTAAAGGTTTCCAAAAGTTAGGGGTCAAAATGTAATTAGGTGGACTATTCGGCAAAGTAGGTCAAGATGACCTTCCCTTAGGTCCAAATTTTGGTACAAACATAATTTGAGCCTAATAAATCAAATGGTGAAGTTAAATTTTAGGTTTGACCACGTTTGACTGGAAATTTTACACAAAAACATAAATTTGGTCAAATAATGAGCTAGGACCCCAATCTAGGACAAAATAGGTTCCCAAGGCCAATTTGAAGGTTCTAAACCCTAGGGGATATTTTTCCATGAATTTTTTAGGGTTTAGTTGATTTTTATATTGACCAGAACCTTGTGAAATTAAGTGAGTTTATTTTATGGTTACAAAATGTCATTTAATTCTTAAATCTCATAATAACCCTTTTTTGACTGAACCATCCCACTTTTCCTCTTATTAAGTCTACTTGACCTATGTTTAGCCCCTGAGAAATCCCGTTGATGTACTCTAATGGTAAAATTACAGTTTTACCCTTTAGTTCATGTTTTCTTCCCGGAACAGTAATCCCTTGAATTAGGCCTTCCTTTAGGTTATGTAGGAGCTTTTGTTCACTTTCTTAGGTCAAAATGAGCTAGTTAGGGCTTATGATGAGGTTCTCATCATTCGTATAGTAGATTTGATCGACTAGATCGATCGGAAAATCCTAACTCGAGAGGGTTAGGTGGTGGTTTTCACCCGGTTTGGGTTTCCACTTAAAAATAATTATGTACATTATGTGATTGCTAATTTTGTGATATTGTTATCTTTTTATTCCACATTTTTTACGTCACGCACATCTCACCCCCTCAAAGTAGGGAATTACATGAATTGTCGGTAAAAATCGACGTGCCCCAGGAAGGATCGGATGTCTTTGATCGAGCTAGGCATAGGGAGTTTGGAAATTAGATTTACCTTGGATTGATCAACCTGGATGCCTTCTTCGGAGATGAGATGTCCCAGGACAATTCCTTCAGGCACCATGAAGTGGCTCTTTTCCTAGGAAAGAACCAGATTCACGTCAATGCACCGCCTGTGAATCTGGACCAAGTGCAGAAGGCAATCATCAAATGATTCGTCAAAAACTAAGAAGTCATCCATGAAGACTTCCAGATATTCACCTACCATATCTGAGAATATGGCAAGCTTGCACCGCTGAAAAGTAGCAGGTGCATTGTAGAGACCGAAAGGCATCCTTCGAAATGCGTACGTCCCGAAGAGGCAGGTGAAAGTGGTTTTCTCTTGGTCTTCAGGATGAATTGCCACTTGGTTATAACCAGAGTACCCGTCCAAAAAGTAGACGAATCTATTTCCTGTTAGTTTTTAAGGATCTGATCAATAAACGGTAGTGGGAAATGATCCTTCTTTGTGGAGGTATTGAGTTTTCTGTAATCAATGTAGACTCTCCACGAATTTGCTACACAGGTCAGTATAATTTCTCCGGTCTCAGTCGTGATCACGGTGAGTTCTGCCTTCTTAGGCACAACTTGGATTGGACTCACCCACTGACTGTCGGAGATCAGGTAGATGATCCCAACATCTAACCACTTAATGATCTCCTTTTTCACGACCTCCTGCAGATTAGGATTCAGACGTCTCTGCATTTCACGGGAAGGTTGTGTGTCCTCTTCAGTATAGATGCGGTGTGTGTAGTAAGAGGGGCTAATACTAGTCAAATCATCGAGAGTCCATCCAATGGCTCTTCGATGTTGCTGGAGAACAGAAATCAGACGGGATTCTTGATCAGGTGTGAGTCTGGAGTTGATAATCACAGGAAACGTTTGATTGGAACTCAAAAAGATGTACTTTAGATGATCGAGAAGAGGCTTTAGTTCTAAAACAGGGTTATCAGTAGTAGTGGGTGGTTCAGGGTGGGTGTCAGGAGCAATGGAAGGAGCTATGGGTGTGGCTAGGGTAAGTTCGGACTCCTCTAATTGTGGGTTTTGATCCTCTTGTGGTTGATCGGAAGTAGTCAGGTTTTTCTCGATATACCGATCGTCAACCACAACCTCGATATCACATATTTGCTCTATAACCCTGCAATTAATCCCTTGTTGGGCCTTAAAGTTGTCGATCTTTAGTGTTTGGTTCCCAAATTTTAGTTCAGTTTGGCCCTCCTCACAATTAATGTTGGCCCTAGCAGTGGCCAGAAAGGGCCTCCCTAGTATGATCAGTGTGTTTTTCAGATTCTCTGGAGCATCCATATCCATGACTATGAAATCTACTGGGAAATAGAAATCCCGAACCCTAACAATGACATCCTCCAGAACTCCTTTAAGTGACTTAATAGATCGATCTGCCAACTGTAATGTCACCTCTGTTGGTTTTAGCTCAGATTCCTCAAGATGGTCAAGTAGGGATGTACATATTAGGTTTATGGAGGCTCCTAGATCCAATAATGCCCTATCAAATTGGATATCACCAATTGTACAGGAAATCAGGGGAGTACTGATGTCGGATTATTAATTTAATTTATTTATTACTCGAAATTTGAAAACATTCCGAGGTCGAACTCAGGGAGCAAATTTGATTTTAGAAGCAGAAAAATCACAATTCACAATACTGTAATGTTTTACAAAAAATGTAGAAACTAAAAGTAGAATTTTTCTTCTTTTCTCTCCTTCTTTGCTCTCTCTTTTCTTTTCTTTGTCTTAAGTGGCGTTTGCTACAGTGCACATCTTCTTCTTTTTCTTCCTTTCTTCTCTTTGGCTGCAGCTGTTGCTGCTTTGGCTTCTTCTCTTCTTTTCCTTTTTGCTTGGCCTTCCTCTTTGCGGCAGGTTCTTCTTTCTCTTTTCTTCTCTACCTCTTTGGTTCTTTCTTCTTCTCTTCTTTTCCTTCTTCTGCCTTCTTTTTCTTCCTTTCCTTCTGCACTGTGCTTCTTCCTCTGCTTTCTTCTTCTTCAGCTCCTGCTCCTTCTTCCTTGGCACAGCTAAGTCCTTAGCCTCTTCCTCTTCTTCAGTTGGCCTCTTCTTCTCCTCTTCCTCTTCTTCTGCTTCCTCTTCCTCCTTCCCTACACAGGTACACGGTTAAGCAAAACCTACCCCTACCCTTCCTGCGTTTCTCTCTCTCTCTATTTCTCTCTTCGGTTCGCTCTCCCAGAGCTTGCTCGGGTATACGGGTCAGGTATACGCGCCCGGGACCAGGCCCACCGACGTGCGGTGGTGGGCGAGGAGTGCAGGGTTGGGTAAACGGGTCACGCCAGGGACGCGGAGGTCGGGTCACGGACGAAGCGGGTGAAGGTGAGTGGGACCTCACCCCGTGGTTTTGAGGCGATAAGCCCTATACAGTTTTTCCTTTTATGCAGGTGCAGGCGGTCAAGAGTTTCCGAGGTGGGACTATCTTCCCACCTCCCTTCGCGTGCATCCGCAGCAGGGAACTTCGCTTGATTGCAGCTGATGCTTCGGCCTTTAGTACTAATTAGCTGCCTGGAGCTATACGTGGAAGTATTCCGCGCCACCTAGGACTGTTGGCCTGGCTGGAGCGGGGGAACCTAAAGCGAGCTCACAAGCAAGCTTCTTACTATCATCAATGGTGGCGACCCTCCAAACCTGTAATCACGCAAACGGCCTTGTGGCCACGTCAGAATGCTCAGGAGGCTTCACCGAGGCACGACGAGTGTACTGTGGGGGTCGATGTGGCGTGGGGCTGCCGGAGTGTGCGTGCCTAGGGCAAACTGTGTGCGTGCAGGTGGGTGTGTTCGGGGGAAGGTTCCAGTGGGTGGTGCGATGAATGGAAAGGCGTAAGGTGATCAGTGGGAGATGGTGAAGCTTAGGGACCAGTCGGCGAGGGGTGGAACAGCCTGTGGAGGTGGAGTGACCTCGCTAGAGTTGGTGGTCGGAGGTAGAGAGGGTGATGGTGGACTGTGGTGTCGAGGGGTCGAAAGTGAAAATTATAAGAGGGGAAATAAAGAGGGGAGTGAAGGAAACTTATCTGGTAGGTTAGGAGCGAAAGGGGGAGGCGGAGGGCGAGCGGCTGGTGCCTGCTGTCGTTGGAGACGAAGGTGCCTAGGGGAAGAGGACAACAATGATGATGTGGGTCGGAGGGTGCCCGCTGGTACGGCGCGGCACAGCGGAGGATGGCGGAGTGGGCTCTGCTATTGGTACGGTAGCAGAGAGATGAGAAAGGGGAGGAGGAGTTGCCGGAAGCTCTGGGCAGTCAGCCAGAGTTGGGAGGAGACGAATTGGAGGGGGATCTCATGCCAAATCGAGCTTGGAGGAAGCGGCGTGGTGTGCCCTTCCTTAAATAGGCACTGGTAGGGCGGGAAGTGCGTGAGGGTGGCGGAGAGGCCACACCGGAGGTAAGGTTGGTTGGACACCCATACCTCTCGCGGGTTCGCACGAGAGGTATGGTTGGTTTAAGGGCATGGGGAGTAGCCCATGCGGTAGGGGGCTCCGCAGGGAGCTCCCCTTTCAAATATAGGGGCGGCTCCCCATGCAGAAGAAGCGCAAACCTCCGCGCGAAGTCACCGGAGGTATGGCCCCTGCTGTGGATGGCAGAGGGACCGAAGTGAAGAAACGACGAGGAAGCTGAGGGGGTAATCGCAAGGGTTTCAAAAAGTTGAGGGTCAGAAAGTAATTTTGAGGACCAAATTGCAAAGTGGGTCAAGACGACCTTCCCTTAAGTCCAAATTTTGGTATAAACCTAATTTGGACCTAAGGAATCCAATGGTCAAGTTGGATTTTAGGTTTAACCACGTTTGACTGGATATTTTGCACAAAAAACTTAAATTAGGTCAAAAATTGGGTATGGACCCCAATCTAGGTCAAAATAGGTTTCATAGACCAAATTGAAGGTTCTAAACCCTAGGAGATATTTTTTCATGAATTTAGAAGGTTTAGTTGATTTTTATCTTACCTGGAACCTTATGAATTAAAGTGAGTTTGTTTTAGGGTTATAGAATGTCATTTAATTCCTAGATTTCGTCATAACCCTTTTCTGATCAAACCATCCCACTTTTCGTCAGATGGGGGTGGATACGGGTCAAACCTCTAAGAAGATCGGTGGTAGATGTTATGCACAGCTTCCCTCCCAGAGGGCAGTTGTGCGAACAGGTTTTGCGTAGAGGTGGCTTGCTGCAGATGTCGAGTTAGCTCATCCACCTTCTTCTCAATAATAGAGACCTTACCCAAATGATTGGCCATCAGTTCCAAGTCGACAGAAGAGGACAAGCCTTGCGTCTCATGTGCCCCCCTTGAATTTGTCAATGCGCGGGCATTCGTCCAGTTGAATATGCCCATGGAGTCATTATTGATGGAGTTCTCGCACATATTCTCGCACATATTCTCCCACACAGTGTCTTCGTGTTGACCCATGATATTTCCTCCGCAAGTTGCATTGACGAATAATCGGATTCACGGAGTGCCTGGTAAAAAGACTGGACTTATTCCCATTTAGGAACTCTGTGATGGGGGCACTTTCGCATGAGATCCAGGAAATGATCCCATGCTTCGTGAAGTGGTTCTCCAGGCTGTTGTGTGAAGTGCGTGATCTGGTGTCATAAAGCATTCATCTGACCAAATGGGAAGAACTTTTTCAAAAACTCGGATTGTAGTTCAACCCATGTGTTGATTGGATGTGTTTGAGTCTGATACTAGTGAGCTACTTTGTCCATGAGAGAGAAGGAGAACATTTTCATGAGAAGAATATCTCGGTTCCAGACATCTGACCCGAAGGTCTGGGCTAGATGCTTGAGCTGTTTAATGTGTTGAAAAGGATCCTCGAAATTGAGCCCATGAAATTTTGGAATAGGTGGGCTTGGGTTCAGTATCAGGACCTTCAGTCGAGATTTGGACTCGAGGTTCGATCACCACCGCAGCGGGATTGTAATGATCTAGCATCATTGGACGCTGCGGTGGATTCATGAAGGCTTGAAATAGATCATTAAGGCGCTGAAGCTGATTTTCGAGGTTGTCTTCTTCTGCGGGTTGTGCCATAATGATGGATGAAGGAGAATTAGGTTCAGATGAATCATAAGAGATGTCTATGTGATGGGGTTGCTGCACAAACACGGAAGTCGAGGCCTGGCCTCGATGGTAGTGAATAACTAATGGAGGCCTCAAGGGTGGTCTTAAGGACCTACCAAATATGCACCGATGGATTGGATGAGAATAGAATGTGATGGACCCAATTAAGACACCCAAAAATTTTGGATGACTATAGAATTTCGGGGCGGATGATACCCCTTAGTAAAAAAGCTGTCCACCTGTGAATTACCTGGGCAGCCAGAGAGGAAGAGTCCTGCGAAGACCCCTACACGGTAGAACGTCCCCATGAGTTATAGGGTTTCCCTGACCCTACCTCTCTTGTCACTGATGTTCCAGGTAGACTAGAATGAGGACTTGACCTCTTAAGTCTACCAGTTTTATTTAAGAGCAAGGGTGCTTAGAATTTCACTTGAATTTTTAAGATGTATTGAGTGCAAGAGTGACCTAATTTGAAGATTGGTTGACCCAACAAGGTGGGTCAACTTCACCTGTACTGTCATTTGAGAAAATTAGGTCTCTCTTTTAAGATTCAAGTGAGATTAAGAGCCTGATTTTTAGGGTTTGCTTGAATCAATTCAACCAAGGCTTAGACACACATTGTTTGGAAAGATCAGTTCTGTATTATGTACGTGTCTCTAAAACCCTAAACTGGAATCCTTAATTGGCTCTTGTTTTGGTCCAATTTAGTTTGTCCAATGTGGTATCTAGGGCTTAAACAAGAATGTGATAGCCCTAGTTACCTTAAGTGGGTGCACAAATTAGAGTTTGTTGTTCAAATCAAATCAGGCAACTTGATGAATTATCTAAGAATGGAAAGCAAGTAGCCCTAATTGATTTTTCTTCCTTTTAACCTTTTTAGAATGAGGGGCTTATGAGAGAGTGGTTAGAATTTACCTGCCTCTGGTGTGTTTGTTGTGCAGTTGATCTTCCTTGAATGTATCTTCTCCCTGAAACAACCACAGCAAAAGAGATATAGCAAGTTAGAATCTGAATCAGGAATTGTAATCAAGAGTTCTAAATTGCCCGTTGCTCCCCGGCAACGGCGCCAAAATGTTAACGCGGTGAAATCGAGTTTAAAATAAAGCACTGTAATATAGTCGAAATCGCTTTGAAAATAAATAGAGTTTTATTACTTGAAAAGATTCCGAGGTCGAACATAGGGAGCAAGATGGAATTCAGAAATCAAGATCACAATTTAAAGTAAAAGAATTTGCAATAATAACAATATCAATGTGTAAAAAGATGAGAGTAAAATGGTGATTTAGATCACTAAATACTCCTACAATATCAACTAAGGAACTCAATGTATATGTATGAAATGAAAGCTCAAATCTATCGTTTGATTTGGAAATCAGACAGCTTAAAGTCGTCTGTTGATGTGCTGCTTTGTGCTACAGCTCTTCTTCTTCTTCTTCTACTCTTTCTTTCTCTGACTCTGTCTTTCCTCTTCAGCTTCTTCTCTTTCTTCAGCTACAACTTTCTTCTTCTTCTTCTTTTTCTCCAAGCCTTCACCTCTTCTTTTGTAATTCCTCCTCTTCTTCGGCCCTTCTTCTGTTCTTCTTTAGAATTTGGCTAAGTGTCAAGGCCAAGCTTCTCAGGGTAAAACCCCATGCCACCACGTAACTCTCCTCTCCTCTCTTTCTATTTCAGTCTCGCAACGCGGCGAAATCGAGTTTAAAAGCCACGCATGGTTCTTATGTCGGGTAGATAACCCTCATTGTTACTTTCAGTATCGTCACTTGTTGCATTTGTGGTTCATTTCAAATAGATCTAGGTCTCGAATGTTGATAGGTACTAATGAAAGATTATGGTGAAATGGTGGTGTAGATGAGCTTAGACCTGATATAGAATACCTTGACATGTATGGATTTTGCATCGGATCTCCCAAAAGCATATCTACAGAACTACCCTTTTGACACTCAAAAGTAGAAAAATGTGGAACTTATGAGGATCATTCTCCAAATGGATTATAAGTATACAATGGTTGGATAGATTGAGTTGGGTGCTCGCTGTAATGAGTCGGCAGCTGGTTATAATCCATCGGTTGCTCGGTGTAATGTATCAGAGGAGGTTGGGTAAAGTGTGTCGGATGGGGCTAGGCAAAGTGTATCAGAGGTTAGGTGTACTGCGTCTGAGGTGGGCCGACATCCTCCTCGGAAACAGCATCCTCGGATTCATTTCTAGTTCCATGGTCTTCAATATCTCGCAACCCATGCAAAATTCTTCTTCGTGAGTTGGTTTAGTAAGTCATTCCTTTCTTTCTCTCTTATGTTTGAACGTAAATGAGGTGTATTTAACCACATCGTCATCTATTCTTTCGATTTAAAGACAAGACTTACCTAATATTAAGCAAAATAAATTATTATTTGTCAAAATATAAATTAAAATTTCAATAATTCATTTAAAATATGGTTTTCTTACTAAGTCTCTTTCAACTGGGTCTCGAGGTTCATACGCAACTCGAGGTTGCGGTATCTGTTCTTGCACTCACATTCTTATCTTCATCCAATACCATCGCAAGTAACGCTCTCTAACTTCTATACACATGCCTTGTAAATCATACTCTTCAACAACTGTTTCTAACCTCCGAGTCCACCGTTCAATGTGGCCCTGATGATATGACGCCCATGAAGAGACACCCCTTACTCATCCTTCGACATATCTTATTCTATCCATTTGTTTAGGTATGTGTTACTTTAGCCCGAATTGTGCTATCACATGATCAAGAATGTGAATGATTACTATATTATAACAAATCAAGCACGTCCTGGATCGTCAAGTCACTGAATCTGATAAGCATATGGGATGAATGTACCGTATCCTCCCATCTGTGTATGGATTTTAAATCACCTATAATAAGAACGAAAATATTTTGAATATTGTTATTATATAATAAGTAAAGAATTTATGATAAATACTAAATTTAGTTAGAGTAATTGTATGTTGCCTAATGAGTGTGTTGTGTATTTAACTCATTTCGGTAGTAAATATGATTTGTTGTTCGGACATTGTCATTAAATTTTTTACTACTGATGATGTGTGGCTCATCATAACTAAATTGCTCAAGTTAAGTTAGAAACTAGGTTAAATACTATAAAATTAACACAAAGAAAGGGATAAGTGTGAGAATTAACAGAAAAGACCTAAAACACCAAATCTGTGTTAAAAATGCATAATTAGGTCATTTATTGAAATATTCTATTAATAAATACAAAATGATGACCCAATTGCAAATTAAACACACAAATGAGCTCAAAACTTCAAATTAAAAGTAAAATTAACTTCTAATATGTTCAATTAAGCTTCAATAAAAATTTGGTAGCATTTGGACATCAATAAAACCTTGCATGTAGAGATTCACATTTAGGTCCTTCATTTATAACATTTATTCAAATTAGGAAACCTCCAATGACCCATTTGTAGGCCGTAGGGACCTAATTGTAACACTTTAGGGACGGCTCTTGAAAGGACCCTTCTAAGGATCGTTTGGAGTTTTTCTGGAAAGTTAGGGGCGTGAATGATGAGAACCTCATCATGAGCCATAACTAGCGTATTTTGACCTAATACAAAGGATAAAAGCTCCTACATAACTCAAGGAAAGGCTTAACTCAGAGGGATTCTGAGTTCGCAAAGAAAACAGAAACTAAGGGGTAAAAATGTAATTTCACCAATCCAATCTAAAAATAGGGTAACTCAAGGTCCAAACATAGGTCAAAGCAACCTAATAAGAATAAAAGTGGGATGAGATGATCTGATAAGGGCTACAGCAATTCCAAGGAACTAAATGATAATCTGTAACCTTAAAACAAATCCACTTCAATTCGCGAGGTTCGAGGCAAATAAAAAATAGAATAAACCCTCTAAAATTCATAGAAAAATAATCTCTAGGGTTTAGAACCTTCAATTTGGCCTTAGGAACCCATTTTGACCTATATTGAGAACCATGCCCAATTAACAACTTAATTTAAGTTTTTACGTAAATTGACCGGTCAAACAAGGTTTAATCTGGAAATAAAATTCACCATCATAATCCTTAGGTCCCAATTAGTCATGTATAAAAACTTGAGCCTAAGAGGAAACCTTCTTGACCAACTTTACACTTTGGTCCTCATTTATTTACTTTTTGGCCCTCAACTTTTGAACCCTCACATTTCTGCCCCTAACTCTCCTTCGTTCTTTGCATCCAGGTCCCTCCTGCCAAAACCTGACCAGCACCATGCTCCGGCGACCTTGCGCGGAGCATGGCGCCGCGCAGGGTAAGGGGGAGGGTCTGGCAAGACAACCGGGGGTGCCCTGCGTCGTCAGCTGTCGCAGGAACACCCCCCTGGTCGCTGCAACCCACCATACCGGTCGTGCGAACGCACGGACGGTATGGGTCTCCATCTCCGGCGTCCTCCGGCGAGGGAGACACGTCGTCTCCCTCCGCCCTCCTCTCTGATTCCGCCCCTATAAATACCCCCGTCGCTCCGCCGTTCTCAGCAGCTTGGTCCTGACGGAGAAAGACCCCCACTTCCTGTCTTCCCACTCCGACAGGAAGCCCTCCAGCTCCGGCGGCCTCCCCTCTTCCTCCTCGTCGCTCTGCCGCACTACCAGCTGCAGGGTTGCCCTCCCTCGCTCTTCCCGCGCCACGCCGCACCCAGCTGGCGCCTCTCCGGCCCTCTCCTCGCCGCCGCCCCTTCCCCTGGGCATCTTCTTCTCCGGCGACAGTCGATACGACTGCCGCCTTGCTCCAGCCCCTTTCGTCTCCGTAGCTAGGTCAGAACTTCTCCCCATCTCCCCCTCTTTCTTTTCCTCACTGTCTTTTATTTGATTAAACCCTCGACCGCTCCTGTCCACCGTCACCCCCTTCTTCTCTAGCCAAACTTCGGCGAGACGCCCCCGTCGCTCCACAGCCCCATACGCCTCGCCGACCCTCACAGAACCTCCACCTCCTCACCCTGATCAACCTCCGCACTTCCACTTCCCGCCACTCGCCCTCTGCAGACCCCCCGAACAAACCCACTTCTCCGCCCGCAGTTTGACCTAGAGCGACCCTCACGCTCCGCCCCGCCGCCTGCCAGACCCCCCACCACCTTCGCCGTGCCACGGCGAAGGTTCTCCGCGTATCTGATTAGGCCGAGAGGCCGTTCCTCTGTGGACAGGTATCTCGACCGCCGTCGCCATTGTTGCGTGGAAGGAGCACCTTCAACCTGCAGCTCCAGGTGCGATTCGCCCAGGTCGACTCCCAGGCTGCGCGGGGCACCTCCGCGAAGCGTCCCAGGCTTGCAGCAGGGGCAAAGGCCTCGCGTTCAACCGCGAACTCCTGCAGCGTCTTCAGCTGCGGGCGTCCAATTGGGGTGGGACATTTAGTCCCACCTCGGAACGTTTCAGAGGAGCGCGCCCACATAAAGGTAAAAAGTGCCTTAGGTTCGTTGCCTCCTGAGCACGGGGTGAGGTCCCTCTCACTTACCCGCTCGACCCGGCCTCGTCCGCGACCACGCCCCGCAGACCTGGCCCGACCCGACTAAGCCCGACCTGCACTCCTCTCCCACCACGCATGCCGGTGGGCCTGGACCCGGGCACGACCCGTACCCGAATACTCGGCAGCTCTGGGAGAGCTTTCCTAAGAGCGGCTTCCGTGAGAGTGAAACGCGGGGGAGAGGGTAGAATTAGGTTTTGCCCCTCTGATCAAGCTGTGCAAGTGTGCAGGCAGAGAAGAAGAAGAAAGACGGCCGCTGAACAGAGAAGGAGAAGAAGACTGAAGGAAGAAGAGCAGCCAGGGCTGCCCGAAGCAAAGGACTGCGGAAGAAGAGGAAGAAGAACTGAAGCAACACTGTAGCATCCGCGGGTTAAGTCGTCTGATTGGAAAATCAGACGACGTCCTGAAGACAGGTGAAGAAAGAAGAAAAGAAGAGAGACGGAGCAGCCAAGCAGAAGAAGAGAAGCAAGAAGAAAAGAAGAAGAAGAGCACGGAAGGGAGATCTGAAGCAAGAAAAGAAGAACAGGAAGAACAAAAGCTAAAGAGAAGACAAAGAGAGAAAGAAGAAAAGAAGAAGAAGCCAAACCTTCATCTCTCTCTCTCTCTTTATTTTTGTAATAGAACATGTATATCTCTAGAATACAACTTGCTCCCTGAGTTCAGCCTCGGGAACTCTTTATTTTCCGAGTAAAAAAATTATATATTAGCAAATGATGGCAATAACTATCTGTACTACAACGACTTAAGAAAAGCTAGTTGCTGCCACCGTTTCGCCAGTGAACAAAAATTTTAAACCCCGTGGGTTTAGCTTGTGGGCTTTTTCCCCTCCCTCTCTCTCTCTCTCCCCACACACTCACCCACGCACACACACACCCCATCCTCCTCTCTCCAAACCCTAACCCACTTCTATTTAAACCCACCACCCTCTCCATTCTCCACACCACCACCACCACTTTCACCACCTCCACCTCCTTCCCTGGCCTACCGGCGAGTCACCAATGACCTCCTTTTCCCCGCTTGCAGCCGCGCATGGAGAGGAGCTCGCGTGAGAAGGAGAGAGGGAGAGAGTGTGTGCACGGAAGAGTGAGGGTGTGGAGAGACGAGAGAGCTCGCGGGAGCTCAAGGAGGAGCTCGTGGGAGAGAGGAGGATGCCGGAGGAGAGCTTCTCAATCTCCTACAGCCGTTGGAGCAGTTGCTGCAGGCACTGTGGGCGGAGGTCTGCGAGAAGACGAGCGTCGTGAAGAGTTTTGCGTACTGGATTTCTCCAGTATTAGACGACTGGAGCAGTAGCGGACATCCAGAGCTGAAGCCGGACGTCTGAAAACTCATGAAGTGTTGAGGTAAGCGTCCTGAACGCGCATGCATGTGCGTACGTTATGTACATAACGTTGCGCTATCGTGGTTTTAAACCTGCGAACGTGTACACAGGTACAAGTCTTGGAAAGGCGCGCAAGCACGCTCTTCGAGATGCTTTAGGACATCTGGACGTCTCCACAGACGTCTGATAGACCTATCGGACGTCCGAGCGCACCGACAGACGTCTGGAAAGACCCAAGACGACTGTAAAAAGGGTTCTAGATGTTCGCCAGCAACACAGGGAAGCAAGGTGAGGTTCTGAGATCGTTTAAGACGTCTAGGTCTAGTCCTAGTCGTCTGATTTTAGACAGTATGCACGTTTTTGGCTTGTTTAGGGCCCAATTGAAGTCGGATTTATGCAAACGAGGTACCGTTGTTTTCCGCTAGAGTTTATCTACATGTTAGTGTCAATTATATACTGTTTTGAACTCGTTTGATGTGACTTAGTCACTGGTATAGGTCTCCAGTCTGTAGCGTGTTCGGGGCTCGCAGAGACGACAGGACCTGTGGTTCTAGCCCCCATTCCTCCCGTGTTTCCCGGTAGTGGTTTACTTTAATATTAAGATTTAAATAGGTAAAGTGCATGTTTAGAATAACTTGACTGAATCCTAGGATGTGAAATGAATCCTAGGACAGAAACGAATGAATATTGCTTGAGCTATACTGTTTACTTTGAGATGCATGTTAAACACTAATTGCTAGCAAGTGTATTAACTACTTGATGTGATGCTTTCTCAATTAGTAAAATACGAGTTGTCTGTTATAAAAGTGAAACCTGGGATGTGAACATGAGACTTGAATGTTGGGAAATGGAATGAAAGGAATACAAGCATGAACCCTACGGGGAATTAGGAGAACTCCTGTATACGGAAAGAACCTTGTAAGTAGACGAGAAGTGAGTTGGCCCTTGTGTACACAGTACCAAGGAGAGCAACTGCCCCTTTAGAGTAGAGGGGAGCTTGCCGCCCCCTGGGTTGAGACTCGGGGTGGGTTTAGGCACTCTACGTTGACTCTTGTTCGGCCCTTGCGTACGTGGTATCGAGGTGAGCTACTTAGTATAGGGAGGAAGCTAGTCGCTCCACGGGGCCCGGGGTTAGGACTAGCCACCCTACACCGACTCTTGTTAGGCCCACTAGGCAAACCGGGATAGTTGAACAAGGGTACACGGATTGCGGAGGGGCGAGACCCCTGTTCTGAGAGGGCAAGGTCCTGTGCTGTTCCGTGCTGTACTTTTAGGCATACTCGCTAGCGGAAACGACTGACCGCGTGCCAGTGCGAAATAGCTACCCATGCGCTTATCGTGCGTGCTATAGTCACCGCTACGTTGCAACCGTGACCTCGGGATGGTTGACTGGGTGTAGGATTACCACGGGAGACTTTCCCGGCCAGGAAAACACCACGTGTACATCCTACATTACCAGAAAGACTGCAATCAAGATCGTCCCCTTGAGGGACAGTCAAGATCAAGAAATGGCCAGGTTCTTAAGAGAATGAACAAATCAGAACTACCTAGTTGAGCTAAATGGAAATGAATAATTAATTAGTTACTTGTCTTATGTTAATTGCATATAAATGCCTTAACCACCACTCTACTCAGCGTTAGTTGACTACGGATTTTATAACCTTGTTCAGGTTAGGGAGTTGAGTAGCCAGCACCACCGGCTGCAGAGGGAGCTGGGCCCAGTCGAGCCCAACCAAAGCTGTTGTCACTTTTCCATTCCAGCACATTCTTTTGTTGTAGTAGTGAGTATTTGTTATATGTAATACTATTTCTGTTATGTTTCTGCCTTATTTTCCGCGTTATAGTTGTGATGGCATGTAATATTGTGAAACATTTTTGTTCTGTTTCCTTTACTGTCTCTGTATTATCTTCTACCTAGTTACATTGCATGTGTGGTTGTGGAATATTTTTTGCTTTTGGTTATTTCTCGTTGGACGACTAGGTCTTGGGATTAGTCGAGACGAGCCGGTCTCGGGTCTAGTAGGGACCTAGGATCGAGTCGTAACAACACTGTAATGCTTTTATGCCACTTATGGGTCTCTTTGCAAAAATCACACCATCTCACTTGATGGGCTTTGTTTGCAATTTCACCATTAAACCTGCATGAACGGTGCACCTCTTGGTGCACTGTTCATTGCTAGAACATAGCTAATCCTCGCCGTCGACTCTTGTTTCTTGTCGATCTGATGGCTCAAATGCAATCGAAGCTTCACGCGAATCGTCGCATAGCTTCACCTCTACCCCCAGATCCCATCTAGCAGCCCATCTTCAATTTGGCTCTTCCTGCCCCCCTCTCCACTCAGCCTTGCCACCCATAACCTAAATGCCTAATCTCACCAATGCGGTGAGTGTAATCACTCTCAACTCTACTTAAGCACTCCCTCAGCTCGCGCACACACCTGAATCGCACCCTCCCCTCTTAGTGATTCCATTCTTCCATGCCCTTAGCTTCCCTCACATCAAATTCCTCAGGACTGTGGTGACAGCACAACCTTTTCCTCCCCATTTTCAATCGCCTCCAGCCACTGGCTGTTGGCTCTTAGACATCACCTTCGTCAGCTGATGGGTCTCCTCCCCTTTCATCATCATCAACCAACGGCGGGTGACCCTGGACACCTCCTGCTTCCCATTAGATAGATTTACATGCTTTCTTGGAGTAGAATTAGTATAGTTTTACTGCTTTCTAGAAAATTGATTGTTAGATTAGTTTAGTAGAGTAAATGAGCTACGGTTCACTTCTCTCTGATCAATTCAGATTAGAGAGACCTCCAAGCACATCATCATCACCATTAATCTCTCCTTACATTCCATTTGATCGCTTTCTTAATTCCTCGATTTTGATTTCGTAAATCACCCATACATTAAGGTCTAATTTCAGACCTGAGAACCTTGGTTCTCAGATCTGAAATTAGCGCCAAAAATCACTTTGGGGGGTCTCCCATCTATTTTGCAAATCCACAAAAACTTCCGATCTTGTTCTCTCAACTCGAATTGCTCGATCTTGTTGAAAATGGTTTTTAATGTTCAAATTAGTGATTTGGAATTCATTTGGTTTTTATCATATTTAATCGAGTCTTTTGAGATTAGATGGGGTTGATTAGGTGTATGCAAGGATTCCCATGTTTTTGAGTTTTGTTTTGATTATATGGATGAGCCTACATCTAATTTAAGTCATATGTTGGAGAGTTCTATTAAGGAAAATCAGTTAACTTTGATTTGAGATAGAACAAAGACTCAACAAATCTTAATTATATCACAAAATCACCTTGATCACCCATCAATGGTGTTCAAGAATATTGAGTGATTAGATACGTAAAAGATCCAAAGTAAAAGCCCAATTTGAGGTGACATTTGATCCTCCATACAACAAATTGCATGACTCTATAGTGGAGGTTTGATTGAGAATTAAAAGGATCTGAAATGATTTTCAAAGGAGATTACAATTCTATTTTTATAAATATAATTTTCAGACCCTTAAAATTTGGTTTTAAAGATAGTTTTTTAGACAAGAATGAACATTTGATTTAGGCATTAATGATTCAAGATCAAACTTTACTAAGTCTGATCTTGGATGTTTTGGTACTGAATTTTGATGATCAGAAACACTGCAGCAGCCCTTTGCATATTCTTAAGATGTTTGAGCTTATTTCTCTAGTTGCTGGAAGGTGCTGTATGATCTTAATAGCTCATTTAGCTGTTGGTCATCAACAGCTGTTGCTGCTGTTATTGCTTATGCTGCTACTGCTGTACTACTATGGTCTGAAACCAATTGGGCAGTGGCTGAGATTTTGTTAAGAACCGTGACATCAAAACACTTTAAGACATCTGGGAGTTGGTCCAGATGTCTAGTCAGACGTCTGGACGCCTTCCCAGACGTCTAGAAATTAATTTTTGCGTGCCACGCGTAGACTAAAACCCGCCGCCCTCTTCTTTTTCTCTCCCCTCGCCGACCTGCAGAAACCTTCCCCCAACGCCTACAAATACCCCCCTCTTCTCCCTCACGCCACCCCACCCCATCCGTCTCCTCCTTCCTCCAGCACGAGAGCGAGAGTGAGAGCGAGAGAGGCAGCTGCAGCTGGGTGTAGTGGCGGAGGGGAGAAGAGCAGCGAGAGGAAAGAGAAGAGAGCGCACGAGCCGTGAGAGAGAGAGCTCGTCGGAGCAGCTCGAGGCCGGCCGGCGTGCGCGCAGAGGAGCGTTGTGATTGGGAGGTTTCCCCGGTGCTGCTGTAGCTCGGGCAGCGGGTGGACGAGCGCGACGCGGCCACGCGCAGCGGGAAGAAGACGGAGGAGGTTTTGATTTTGGGAATTTTCCCAGAATCAGACGTCTGGACCTACATCCAGACTACGTGGACGACGCCTGGAAGAAGCTCCAGACAACTGATAGGTACGTACTGTGCCTATGCCTTCCTTTTTGTGGATACGGCCATGCAGGTTGTTCCGCTGAAGCTTTGTCGCGTGCCTTGCTGAGGGAGTTTTGTGTGCGCGTGCAGGTTTCACTTTGGGAAGGTGCAGGACATGCCCTCCCACACGATTCAGACGTCTGGGCGAGTCACTAGACGGTGGAGAGCATCTCCAGACGTCCGGAGAAGTGGTCGGACGTCTTGAACTAGGTCCAGACGGTTCAGTAGGACCCCTGGACGTCTGAGGAGCAGCGCAGAGCGAGGTATGGATCTGGACCCCTTTTAAGACGTCTAGAAGGTGTTCCAGACGTCTGATTTGAGTCAGATTTGTCATTTTTGACCCGTTTAGGGTTCGTTCGAGGTCCGATTTTCGCATTTAAGATTCCATTCTTCTCAGAATAAGTTCCTCTACTTGTTTGAAATACTTTTATCCTATTCTGAGTGGTTTCTTGTGGTTTATCCTTGTGTAGGACCTCGTTCTGTTGCGAACTTGGGAGTTGTGGAGGCACGTGGACCTGCCGATTGAGCCTCCATTACTCTCGATTTTGCGGGTAGAGTGGCTTCTCTTAGTTAATTACAGATATAAATGTATGTTCGAAATAAATGATAGATCCTAGGATATGGCATGAATTCTAGGACCAGAAACACTAGATTGAATGATAGATTCTAGGGTATGGCATGAATCCTTGGACTAGAAACACTGGAACGATTGTATTGAATGCCTGAATTGCAGACTTGGATAAGTAGATAGAATAAAATAATTGCCTGTAATTAGATAACAACTGCCTGTGAAATATAGAGTACTGTTGTTAGTAACTGCTACATGAAATTCCTGTTGTTTGAAATTAAATACGAGCTGCATGTATATAAATTGGAAAAGAAAGTTTGAACATTGGAAACACATGCTATATGCAATAAACCTGAAATGATGAAACCTAGTATGGCTTGGCCTGCAAAATATGAGCATGAACCCTATGGGGAATTAGGAGTAGAGCTCCTAGAAATAAATAGAATGGAATTGGGAAAGTGAATGGGGAAGTGAGCTGGCCCTTGAGTACGGAGTACCAAGGAGAGCGACTGTCCCCCATTTTAGTGCAGAGCGGAGCTAGCCGCCCTAGGGTTGAGACCCGGGGTTAGGACTGGCCACTTTGTACCGACTCTGTGGCCCTCGCATACACAGTACCGGGGAGAGCTACTAGTGTAGGGAGAGAGCTAGCCACCCCACAGGACCTGGGGTTCAGCTAGCTGTCCTACACCGACTTGTTAGGCCCACTGGGCAAACCAAGGTAGTCAGGCGAGGGTGCGCGGACTGTGGAGGAGCAAGACCGCTATTTGGTTACTGTGGAGGGGCTGGACCCCTGTTACTGGGAGGGCTCTGCCCTATACTGGTTCCATGCTGTGCTTTGGGCGCACTCGTTAACGGAAAGGATTGACCATGTGCCAATGCGGGGTACCTACCCGTGTGTTTATCGCGCGTGCCGTAGTCACCGTTACGTCTGTCAGCGACCTTGGGGTGGTTGACTGAGGGTAGGACCATCACGGGGGACTCTCCCGGCTAGGAGAGCACCACGTGCTACTTCTACTTTTCGGAAAAGACTACAATCAAGATTGTTCCCACGAGGAACATTCGAGATCAGGAAAAAGGACCTGATAAATAAACCAAGTGATGAAAGAAAGAATAATTAGTTATATAAAGAAAGAAATTGAAAACAACAGCTACCTGTCCACCTTTACTTCTTTTCTTAGCTAGCTGGTTGCCACTCTACTCAGCGTTTCGCTGACGTGTCATACTTACCACCTTTTTTAGGACCAGGTGTTGAGCAGCCAGAGCCCACGGCTGCAGAGGGTGCTGGGCCTAGTAGAGCCCAGTAGTTGTACTTGTGTTGTACCCGTTTCTGTAGTAGTGAGTATTTTGTTACACTTTTGTACTCTTTTATTGTAAACTTCATATTCTGTACCTGTTTTAATTTCTCTACTGTTGTGGTGGTGTGTACTGTAGTAGTTCTTTTCTTTACTGCTGTACTTTTGTTACTGTTAGTTGCTTGCATGGTGAATGTGACTTATTTTACTGCTTTTTGGTTACTTTCTCGTTGGACGATTGAGTCTTGGGATCAGTCGAGTCGGTTCGATTCTCGTGTCCTGTTGGGATTCGGGAATCGGGTGGTAACAAATTTGATTTTATTCAATGGTTGACATGTTCTATATGTTGTAAAAACTATGTACAAGCATTCAAGTATTAATAGGTGTTTTTAAATTTCATTTGAATGGCTTGTGATCTATTAAATACATTCACTGTTAGCCACTTATGTGTTATAACTGTCCAACATAGAAATTTGATGAATTAAGAAGTGAAAATCATGTTTCTCTGGTTGAATACTTTCCATTTGATATGTAGAACACTTCTGAATGCCTACACTGTATTTCCAAACCACACAACTCTCATTTAGGCCTTAGGTTCTCATTAAAACACTCTTTTTGGCTTAGAAATTACTTGCTTTGTGAATAAATAAAAATCCTATAAAAAATCCAAAAAATAAAATAAACATGTAGTGAGTAGTATTAGATATATTTTTAAGTGTATGGAAAGTTTCAAGGCATTTTGAACCTGTAGCTTGGTAGAACATACCAGCCAATAGTTAAGTATACCTTAAAACTTAATAAAAGACCTCAAACTTAAAAAATCCAAAAACATTTTATTCTTTTCATCTCTCTCTTTCTATCCCATCCCCTACCTCTGTTAAACTTAAAAAACACATAAAAATCAAACAAACTAGAAAACTACCTAAAAACACTATGTATACTATGTAAATACATGTATATATAAGCTATATACTAAGCTATATATGTAAAAAGTGTATAATATGTAAATAAAATGTATATATAACTTATGTATGTATTGTATAGTATAAATTAAGTATTTAGGATAAATTATTTTATATATAACTTTATTATATAAGTATCTATTAATTTAATTAACTTATAAGTACTATAAGCTATATAATTATAGAAACCCTTATAAACAAACTTATTTATCAATGATACTGTACATCCATATTTATATATCTATTATGTACACTAGAACACCTGCAAATTAATTTAATTATATTTATACAGTAAATAATTAGTTTAATAAGTTATTAAGTAAGTTACTAACTTAAACTAAAATAAATTAGTAAATTAAGTTATTAATGAACTAATTTATACTGTACTATAGTATTTTAAGTAATTTAAATTAAGTTAACTGTGTTTATATTGTATTATATTATTTATATATAATTTATATGTATAACACACTAAAATCAGATATTTAATGTATATAAATTAAAATAAATCATGTAAAATATCATAAAAATATGTATTAATTAATTTAATTTGTATATTAACTCTATACAGGGTCAATTGGATCATTTCTTAATTAATTTAAATATTAATTAAGAAATAAACCCTTAAATCAGTGTGTATAAAGTGTAAACTTTAGTTAATTTATTTATATGGTAAATATAATTATTTTCATAAATAAATTAAATAATTATGTAGTCCTATATAAGAGCTTTAAAACCTCATAATTTATTTTTAATTCATATTAAATTATGACCCTCAAATCGAGGGCCAAAATCAGTAATTCAACACAGCCAACCACGCATGGTTGTGGCCAATTAGGCGTGAATAGTGTCACATCGGTGGTGAGCGAGTGAATGCAGCAGCATATATTGTCTTTGTGACACCCAATGCTTAGTCGTCATGAGTGCTGGGCACCACATACACACGCATATCCCCATCCCCTCTGATACTATTACGATTTGATATGAGCTATGACTTTGGTCTAAAATGTGAGTGCGGTACATGGTTGGGAGCTGTGCACTATGCATGGGTCTGATTAGGCCCAATAATGAGCCGTGAACCGGTTAAAATGCACCTAATTAAGGATTAGGGTGGCCTAGTAGAGGTTTGGTCTTGCCCTTAAGGTTGTTGTGTATCCCTCGAAAAGTTCGCCTGTAAATTAAACCCATTTTTTATGAAAACCGATCTGTATTGGTTGTGAACCGGTCTGCAGAGAAGAGAGGCGTGAGCTCGAAATTGACTAAGTACCCGTGCCTCTGTTGTGTGGTGTGCCTTAATGTGAGTTTGTGTGTGTTAAGTGTTCTGTGTATGTGTGTGTTCTGTAAGTGTATATATGTATAGGTGTAGAGTAGATAGATGTATATATGTAAATAAGATATATAATGTAAATAGTATACGTAGAATGTATAAGAGTATTGTTTGAGCTATTATGTATATAAATAAAGTATAGCTTTAGTGATGAATCTGTTCGTTACTGTACATAGTATTATATGTTAGTATAGATATTAGCTTTTACACTAGTTTTTTATATAGTTTTTTTAGGGTTATAGCGATGTTTATATCTGTCACTATAGGTATACATATGTTAGTATAAACACCACTTTTTGCCTTATGTTGATATACATAATTTTTATAAGGTTATAGCCAAACTTTTATACGTCGCTGTAGATATATTATATGTTACTATATATATTAGTAAGTTAAGTTAATTTAATATAGTAGTACATATTATTACTTATTATTGTACCTATAGCTAGGTATTATTAGTATTAGTTGTAAATAAATAATATAGAGTAATTATACATGATTTTTGATGCTTATTTGTATATAATTGTTTTCAAGCATTGTAATTATTTGAATTTATTCTTTTGTATATAATTGATTCATTCTTTGATTTATTCATTCACCCTTGTATATAAAATCAATCTTTCTGGAATTAAAGAATGTTTTTGGACTTAGAGAGTGATGTATATCAATAACTGCCTCCCAGTGAACAACCTGGAATAAACTAGTAAAAATTAAGTATATAAATAAAATTGATGCGACAACAGTTTGTATTTGTGACATATACTACAACAACGACATTCAAAACCCCTTTTTTAGTATGAACCCATAGTTGACAAACAACTACCACCACCTAAAACATAATTTTACCATGTGAATAATGTAATGAACTTAATAATTATTATTATATTGAAAATTTTGAACCTACTATATTCCTAATAGTGCAAGATGTCCCAAATGAGGAGGAATTGACATTTCTTTTGGCCTCTCAATATGAAGGTGCTCCTAAATCAATAACTACAAACACAATTTAAATGTTATAATGTATATTTGAAAAAAATTATAAATTTTATATAAATTAATATAAAAATTACCTGTAATGTCATAAAAAAAGCATATACGTTTGCTGTAGAACATTGTGTTGCGTCATTTAAATGGCGATAGAATTGAGCAAGTGAAGTAGCTCACTAGGCTAGTTGCCCGCATACTCTAAGGTCTTCTAGTAGTAATAAGTAACTGTAAACGTATAAAAATACTGATTAAGTATGCACAAAAATGTTACTCAAAAATATTGTATGTGTTTTAATTACAGTACCTAATTAAGATCCTATTTTTGGTCAAATCTGGAAGGATACTAGCTCCTAAGTAAATCAAAATGGTGCCTTAAAAACATCTAATCACTTCATCTTCTATCTCTACAAACTCGAGGTCATCTACAAACTTAAACTTCAATTTTGTCAGATTTAACCCTTTAGAGGTTAAATTGTTTTTGCTTGGATTATCATCTTCAATTAATTCTATACACTTTTCCCTCCAATCTCCACATTGTACAACACATGTCACAGGTGGACCATGCATGCGAAGACTCGTCAAAATCATGACATTTTTTAACATCACGGTAGCTTCTCGTTTCTGCAGATGGAAAGTGTAAGTTTTTGGATGCCAGTGCTCAACCATAGCATACATAAGTGCATCATTGAGTTACGGCCTCTGCAAACATGAGGCCGCTCCAAACCCCGCTAACTCCAACTGTTGTTGCACTAAGTTGTTTCTCTTTCCCAATACTTGATTTATTATTTTGGTATGTTTAATAAATCTCACCTACAATAAAAGTTGTTATAATTATAACAAAATTTTCAAAAATTGCTTATATAAATGAATGATATCAAATAATAAAATTTACAATACTTGTGTAACGTCTCTTCGATTCGGATTGGAGATATGAGGACAGTCTCTTTAGATAAGCTTGTAATTACTTACGTTCTGCAGCGTTATCTATTATTATATTATAAGAGAAAAAAAAGTATATAATAAGAGAAAAAAAGTTAGTATATTTTCTGTGATAAAGAGAAATTGTCAAAATTGAAATACTAACCTTATTTATCTAATATAGTAATGGCAAATGAAGTCGTTATTCAATTTGGATGTAGCATAGGTTAGCTCGATCGATGTTTAGAGAGATGTGATCGACGCTAATAATGCGTCGTGTGCAAGCTGTGGAATGTACGTGTGAGCGTGTGTGTGTGAATGCTTAATGTACGTGAGTTACCATGTATGTTTGTGCAACTTGACCGCACAGACACATGATATAATGTGCGGAAATGGATATCCTGCATGTGATGTGTGAATGTGAGTCTGTGTGTGTAGTAGGTCTGTGTTTGTGTGTGTACAAGAGTAAGGTAAATGAGTACCATATTCGTTTAGTTGGTACCTCTTGGGACATGATTTTCTATTGTACTTGTTGGTGACACTTGGAGCTTCAAGGGATATGGCAACTATTCATTTCATCCATTTCATTTCTAATCCTTTCAACACGTGGTCTACCCCGAGCATATGTGATATTTGGAGGTAGTACCTCCGGAGATTCTCTTTATCCCCAATATCTCTTGTCATGGATTGGATTAAAGGATCCTACATATGCTAATTGATAGTTTGTTGTTTTATAATACTCCGAGCAAAGCGAAAGATGATCAAATCTGATATGTGCACAAGCGGCTAACACATGCCTGCAAACAAGATGCTTTAGTTTGATATAACCGCAAAAACATATTGCATTATTCATTTCATTGGTAGAAGTAATTTCAACCTTGTATGGGTAAAATTTCTTTCCAATTTTAAATTTCGTTCTACCAAATCTAACTTGTAATCTTTATAAGCTTGAGATTTCCCTATTCACAACTTGGTCAAAATTCAAAGAGTTGTTGTCATGACTTCTCTACTATTATTACTCTCGGTAAAATGCTTATTTAAACGAAAGTAAGTTGCTGTGATGAGAGTAATTATTGGTAACCCTCAACAACATTTCAAAGCATTATTGAAACATTCAGATGCGTTAGTTGTTATAATACTATATCTCTTCCCCATATCGTAGCATAATGCCTAGTATGATCGTTTACAATCTTTTTGTTGTATAATCCATCTATATGCTCCATCACACATGCATTGAATACCCCCTAATATCTGATTGTGATCATATGTTAATGTAGAACCAGATGCATAAAATCGTCTCTATAAATCCTTGCTTTTAAATCCCTTTTTGTGCATGTTTGCTTTCATATGTCTCAAATAATGTCTACGTGAGTGATGTTGTTCTGGGCTAAAATATTGAGGAACTAAATTTCTTAATCGAGGGAAGCGATCACTTATGATGCATATACCATCTCGATTGACAATTTTAGAGAGATACATCAAAAACCAAGCCCAACTGCTATTATTCTCCCCTCTTTCCACAGTTGCAAAAGCTATGGGAAATAATCGACCATTTGGATCGATTCCAGTTGCAATTAACAAATGTCGAAAATGAGAACCATACAAATGTGTACCATCGACTGAAAGTACTGGATGACAATACTGAAATCCCTTAATTGACAAACCAAAAGCCCAAATAAACGGTGAAATTCCATTTTTTCTGGTGAACTTGATGAAGGTACATCCATAACGTGATAAATGGCACCTGGATTTCACCTAACCATTTCCCTCATAAATCATTTCAAATCTAAGAAAGATTCCTTTATGTTACCATATACATGTTCCTACGCTTTTTTTTGAACATATCAAGCCTTAACATAACTTATCTTTACCTTATCTTCATTTTCAATTAAAACTTGAATTTGTTTTGGAGATAAGGTAAGATTTGCCAGAAAATGTGGTAATATGCGGTGGAGTATGAACTTTGTGTTATATTGTTTATGATCTCCTAAGGTGTTTGTTGTGCAATTATGTTCCTAATCGTATCCAATCATTGTCCAATCATTAAAAGACTTATATCTATAGATGCATGTAATCGCCACTTACAGTTATTAACGATGCACGCAACAGTTAGAAATTTTTCTTCAATGCAATTTTCTTGTATTGAACACCTTTCTGTGCACTCCATTGCCTTAAGTCATGTTGCAATTTTCTTTAGTTTTCCATCTTCTCATCATCCAATCTATTCTTTCTCCTTCTTGTTGTTGAGGAAAAATTGACGTCTCATCTTGATCTATCATTCGATTTATCCAGTCATTATCATTAAGCAAAGAAGGTACTCTATCCATTAGTTTCCCTTCTAAGTCATCATCTTTTAAGTCATCATTGTCACCGTTATTGTTATCAACATCTTCGTTGTTTTCTACAAAATTTTGATGAGGTCCCTCGCTAGCTACGACATTCATAATAGTTGATATACCATGATCATTAGGCCCATTATTCTCATTTTAATCACTTTCTTCATGTAAATTACTTTGATGAGCCTCAATGTTAAGATCAATGTTTCTGTGTTCTAAAGCAACTACTTCTTCTACTGGATGTAACTATTCTTCCGATATATGTCTCGTGTCACCCATTGGAATATGTTGTGATGAACTTAACATCTCTTAATATAATGAATACGGGTCACTACTAAAGTCATAATTGAACATAAAGCTTGATGGGAATACCATCATGAGCCATAACTAGCTCAATTTGGTCTGATAAAGTTGACAAAAGCTCCTACATAACCTCAGGAGGTCCTAAGTGCTTGATATTCTATTTTGAGATGAAAAAATGAAAACATGGTTATTTATGCAAATTTACCATCTTATCACAAATACAAAATAACCATGGGGTATTTCAAGGGGTTATTAAAGGTCATTTGGTCATTAATGTCTAACAAGTGAGTCCATACAGACAAAAATAGGTTTTCACGCATTTCAAGAATTAATGGACATTTGAAACCCTAAAAATAGACCCGCATAATTAACTAGGGTTATTGTTACGAATGCACTCCAAGACGTTTTTTTAAGACGTCTGGGAGGTGGCCCAGACGTCTTGCCAGACGTCTGGAACCCCTTCCAGACGTCTGGGATCTATTTTCGGTGGAACGCGGGACTGCGTCTGCGCACAGGCGCGCGCAGACCCGCAACCACCTTCCTCTCTCTTTTTCCCTCTCTCCTCCTGCGACCGCAGTCTGCGTCCTCTCTCACTCCCTCTCCACGCGCGGCTTTAAAAAGCCACGCCCTCTCCCTCACTCTCATCATGTCCGCTCCCTTCCTCTTCTCCTTCCAGCCGGTGCGCGAGTGCGAGCGAGCGGCGGCAGCGACAGTCGCGGTGAGTGCGGGAGGAGGTGCTGCGCGAGGGAGGAGGCGCTCAGCCGTGAGGGCGAGCTTACCGGGGCTGCTAGAGCCGGCTGGCGAGGGAGCAGCAGATGCGGGGTGACGCGGGAGGCCTGCTGCAGCTCGAGCAGCAGGCGGACGAGGCGCAGCCGTGCGTCGCGGGCGGAGAGCGCGTCGAGCTCTGATTCTGGAAGTTTTTCCAGAATCAGACATCTGGTCTTCTAACCAGACGACGGTGAAGACGTCTGGAGGACTGTCCAGACGTCTGTCAAGTAAGTTGTTTCCGTTCTTCTGCTTTTTCTGCGACCTGTTGTACTGAGAGCGAGGAGTGGGTATGTGCAGGGTCTGGGATTCGCATCCAATGCGAATCAGACGTCTGGCTGTAGTACCAGACGACGGGAAGGACTTCCAGATGTCCGGGGTGACCATCGGACGTCTGGGATCTAGGTCAGACGCCCCCGCAGGCTTCTGAACGTTTGAGAGACTATGCAGGACAAGGTACCATCTGATCCCCATTTTTAAGACGTCTGGAAGAGGTTCCAGACGTCTGATTTTGCACTGTTTCGTCGTTTTCGACCCGTTTAGGGCCCGTTCGGAGTCTGTTTTCCGCGTTTCGAGTTGCGTTCTTTTCGGAATTAAATCCTCTACCCGTCTACAGTAGTTATATACTATTTTAAGAAACTCCTTGTGTTTGATCCTTGTGATAGGACCCCGTTCCATTGCAGTCTCGGGGGTTGCGGAGGCATGCGGGATTCCTGACCACGCCCCCAGTACTCCCGTTGTAACTGGTAGAGTGGCTTTTAAGTTTATTAGCATAATCTGTTAAACTATGAAACCATAAATAGAACCTAGGACATTGCATGAATCCTAGGAATGAGAAACTAGATTGAATGATAGATCGTAGGGTGTTGCATGAATCCTAGGGCTGGAAAACCAGATTGTATGATAGATCCTAGGGTATGGCATGAATCCTAGGATGGGAAAACTAGTGGAATATATGAATACTGCAGTCTTGGAAAAGTGGAAAGGAATAAATAGTTGCCTGTAATTTGATTTAATAGCTTCCTGTTATGAATAAATAAACGTGATTGAGAACATGGATTGTAAGAACGTGAAACTGGAAGGTGAAATCTAGATGTTCTGAGTTAAAAGAGCTGGAACCCTACGGGGAATTAGGAGTAGAACTCCTGGAAAGAGAAAGGAATGGAACTGAGAAAGAAAGACGTGGTAATGTGCTGTCTCTTGGGTACATAGTACCAAGGGAAGTATTTGTTACCTGCTTAGTGTAGAGCGGAGCCAGTCGCCCCAGGGACCCGGGGTTAGGTCTGGCCACTTTGTACCGACTTGCTGGCCCTCGTGTACGTAGTACCGAGGAGAGCTACTAGTGTAGGGAGAGCACTAGCTCCTCGGGGTTCTGCTAGCCTCCTACACCGACTTGTTAGGCCCACTGGGCAAACCAGGGTAGTCAGGCGAGGGTGCGCGGACTGTGTAGGGGCAAGGCCCCTGTTTGGTTACTGTGGAGGGGTTGGACCCCTGTTACTGAGAGGGCTCTGCCCTGTACTGGTTCCGTGCTGTGCTTTGGGCGCATCCGTTAACGGAAACGACTGATCGCGTGCCAGTGTGGGTTAGCTACCTGTGCGTTTATCGCGCGTGCCGTAGTCACCGTTACGTCTGTCCGTGACCTTGGGGTGGTTGACTGAGAGTAGGATCACCACGGGGGACTCTCCCGGCCAGGAGAGCACCATGTGCTACTTCTACTGTTCGGAAAAGACTGCAATCAAGATCGTTCCCACGAGGAACATTCGAGATCAAGTGAAGGATCTGAGAAATACATAAATTGTGAAACAATAGAAAGACGTAAATAAAGGAAGAAAGAAAACAAAACAGCTACTGTACACTTTACTGCTTCTTTAGTTTAGCTGCCACTCTACTCAGCGTTTCGTTGACGTGTTACACTCGTTACTTTTCAGGACCAGGTGTTGAGCAGCCAGGGTCAGCGGCTGCAGAGGACGCTGGGCCGAGTAGGGTCCAGTAGAGTTACCACTGTTCTTTTGTGCTCTTTTGTTCCACTGTAGTGAGTAGTTTTTGTTACTCTCTGTACTTTTCTTTACTCGTAGTTCTTGTTATATTATAAATGTTGTTCTACTGTTGTGGTGGTACATGCTGTAGTAGTTCTTTTTCTTACTGCTGTATTTTGTTACTGCTAGTTATATTTCATGTTGAATGCGGTTTATTTTA
This sequence comes from Thalassia testudinum, assembly GCA_037157565.1. Lineage (NCBI taxonomy): Eukaryota > Viridiplantae > Streptophyta > Magnoliopsida > Alismatales > Hydrocharitaceae > Thalassia > Thalassia testudinum. The sequence continues at coordinate 11,679,546 of JAZHRO010000077.1, read as the reverse complement.
CTGCTCTTTTGGTTACTTCCTCATTAGACGACTAGGTCTTGGGATTAGTCGAGTCGGTCCGATTCTTGTGTCTCGTAGGGACTCGGGAATCGGGTCGTTACAAGATGGTATCAGAGCAAGGTCGTCCCGAGAAGTGAATCAACTGATTGGAAAATAACCAATTCACTTGTCTATAACTAGAGTAGCCACCACAACATATCTTTTGACATGAGCTCTTAGACGTTTCCGTTAGGTATCGTTCTATTTTGACGTGTTTCGTTTTGTTTCGCATCTCCTCGCAGGAGATGCCTCGTCGTGGGACCAGTGAGGCGGGCCGTGGGCGCGGCCGAGGACGAGGTCGGCGAGGTGGGCGTGCCGTTGCCAACGCCCCAGTGGACCAGCCACTACTCCCGGGTGTCCAGGCCCAGGATCTCGCCCAGCTGATACGGGATATTGTGCGAGAGGAGCTCCACCCACCGCCCCGAGCGCCTCACCCTGGGGCTGCGGAGGGGGAGTCCTCTGTGGGACCACACGACGGACGCGGCGCTGGACACGGGGGAGGGGATGGGCCGCCGCAGCCCCCACCTTCCTCCGATACTTCTGTGCACGAGGCACCTTTTCCTGAAGGTGCACTAGCACCCCCACTGCAGCGCCACTCCGAGCTCTTCGGGCAGTTCCGGAAGCTGAAGCCCCCCTCCTTCAAGGGGGATGAGGACCCGACCGAGGCAGAGGACTGGCTCGAGCAGCTGGAGAAGATTTTCGACACCCTTCGCCCCCCGGTGGAGTGTCGCGTGGCCTTTGCCACGTACCAGTTGGAGAGTGCGGCACACAGGTGGTGGAGGGCGGTCCTGGGACAGGAGAGGGACGAGCCGACCTGGGACCGGTTCGTCGCCCTCTTCTGCAAGCAGTACTTTCCCCAGACGTGGCAGGACCAGAGGAGGCGGGAGTTCCACACTCCCCGCCAAGGGACGATGACCGTGAGCGCGTACCGTACGTGTTTCCTGGAGCTGTCCCTCTTTACAGCGACAGTGGTAGCTACTGAGGAGGAGCGCCTTTGGAGGTTCACCGAGGGGCTCCGACCTGTGATTCGGGGGTATGTCAAACCCCTGAAGCTGCCTATGTTTTCGAGGGTGGTGGAGGCAGCCATGACCTACGAGGAGACCAACCCGTCCGCGCGAGACACTGACGGCGGGCGGAAGAGGCCCTTTCAGCCAGACTTTTCACAGGGCGGCGAGAGAGGAGGCACGTGGCGTTCGCGGGAGAGCCGTCACGTTTTGCAGGGCCATCAGTGGCCTTTGGGGGCCCTCGACAGAGGCCAGTCACCAGCACCGGACCCCCGCCCAGCCAACAGCAGGGACCCACTGAGGGAGGGAGTCGGGTTCCCCTCTGTTACCAGTGTGGCCAGCCGGGCCACATTAGGAGGGACTTCCCGTCTAGGGCAGGAGGTCAACAGATACTTCCCGCGCAGAGCACTGGAGGGCGCACAGGAGGCCGCGGTTCCCAGGCGCGAGGAGGAGGACAGCAGTCACGAGGAGGGTGCTGGCCAGTACCTGCCCGTCCGACGCAGGGTGTGGCTGCTTCGTCCGCACCTAGAGCTAAGGGGCGTATCAATGCCCTGACACACAGGGATGCCAGAGCTTCGGGCTCGGTGGTGGCAGGTATGGTTTCAGTTTCCGGCAGACTCGTTTACACACTTTTCGATTCAGGCGCTACGCACTCGTTTGTTGCAGCCAGTTTCGCAATTTGTTTGGGCTAGGACTTTATGCTGTTAGAGAATCCGTTCGTAATCAGAGGTCCGGGTGGTTAGCTGTTTGTAGCTGAGGAGGTGTATACGGATTGCGAGGTCAGCGTCGGGGGACATAGCCTGCCAGCTGACCTGATTATGATACAGATGGAGGACTTTGGCGTAATTCTGGGGATGGACTGGCTGTCTGCTTACCACGCCTTAGTGGACTATTTTGAGAGGAAGATTGTCTTCTCCATGCCGGAGTTGCCTTCTTTCGAGTTTCACGGACAGCCAGTGGACGGAGGCTTCAGGTGTATTTCGGCACTTCGGGCGGCGAGACTTTTGAGCCAGGGGTGTGAGGGCTTCCTAGCTTGTGTGGTGGCAGAGCCCAGCCCTGTGGCAGACTTCTAGAGCATCCCGGTGGTCAGAGAGTACCCTGACGTGTTTCCAGACGAGTTACCACGACTGCCGCCCGAGCGTGAGATCGAGTTTGAGATCTCACTAGTACCAGGGACCAGCCCCATCTCCACCACGCCATACAGGGTGGCACCGCTTGAGCTGCGAGAGCTCATGTCCCAGTTGCAGGACCTTTTGGAGAAAGGCTTTGTGAGGCCCAATGCGTCTCCCTAGGGAGCCCCGGTACTGTTTGTGAAGAAGAAGGATGGTACCCTACGCCTTTGTGTGGACTACCGACAGCTGAATAGGGTCACCATCAAGAACAGATATCCGCTGCCGAGGATCGACGACTTGTTTGATCAGTTGCGGGGTGCCACGGTGTTCTCCAAGATCGACTTGAGGTCTGGATACCACCAGTGGAGGATCAGGGAGACCGACGTCTCCAAGTCGGCTTTCCGCACCTGGTACGGACACTACGAGTTTTTGGTCATGCCGTTTGGGCTGACCAATGCCCCCGCTGCTTTCATGGACCTGATGAACCGGGTGTTTAGACCGTACTTGGACCAGTTCGTGGTGGTTTTCATAGATGATGTACTCATCTATTCTCGAGATCGGACGCAACACGGACAGCACTTGCGGATGGTTCTGGACACTCTGAGACGACGTAGGCTGTACGCCAAATACAGCAAGTGCGAGTTCTGGTTGAGGGAGGTGACCTTCTTAGGTCATGTGATCTCTGGAGACGACTTAGTGGTGGACCCAGCCAAGGTTGAGGCAGTGCTCCGGTGGGAGAGACCGCGTTCAGTCACTGAGATTTGCAGTTTCCTGGGACTGGCAGGCTACTACAGACGATTCATCAGAGGTTTTTCACAGATCGCGCGTCCTATGACACAGCTAACCCGGAAGGGCGTGCCCTTCACTTGGTCAGACGCCTGTGAGGCGTGTTTTCAGGAGCTGAAGGAGAGGTTAATTTTGGCTCCCGTGCTCACCATCCCTGACAGTAGTGGTGGGTTCGTTGTGTACACGGACGCCTCCTTGCAGGAGTTAGGAGGTGTGCTCATGCAGAGGGGTCACGTTGTCGCTTACGCTTCGCGGCAACTGAAGCCCCATGAGCATATCTACCCTACCCACGACCTGGAGTTGGCAGCTGTCGTCTTCGCGTTGAAGACCTAGAGGCACTACTTGTACGGTGAGACCTTCGAGATTTTCACATATCACAAGAGCCTCAGATACCTTTTTGATCAGAAGGAGCTCAACATGAGACAGAGACGTTGGTTGGAGCTCCTGAAGGACTACGACTGCAGCATCTCCTACCACCCGGGAAAGGCCAATGTGGTGGCTGACGCCTTAAGCCGGAAGGCGCCCGCACACTTGGCCAGTTTACAGTTACAGAGTTGGAGCCTCTTGGAGAAGGTGGGTAGTTGGCGACCCCTGGAGTTACGGGGGCACTGTGGGGCAGTGACTGTGACACGACAGACTAGGCCAGAGCTGATAGATCGCATCATCACAGGACAGATGGCCGATCCGTACTTACAGTCCTTGCGCGATAGAGTACTGTCAGGAGACCCAGGGGACTTCTCTTTCACAGACCAGGTGTTATGCCTGAGGGGATGGTTGTGCGTTCCCAGGGACGAGGAGCTGTTGAGAGAGATCCTGACTGAGGCATACGGTTCCAGATTCACCATACATCCCGGAAACACGAAGATGTACCACGACTTGAGATGCGAGTTTTGGTGGAGGGGGATGAAGCGGGATGTGGGTGAATTCGTGCAGCAGTGCTTAGTGTGTCAGCAGGTGAAAGCCGAGCATCAGAGGCCTGCAGGGCCGCTACAGCCGCTTCCAGTGCCAGAGTGGAAGTGGGAGAGCATCACCATGGACTTGGTGGTCGGTTTATGGCGAAACGGTGGCAGCAACTAGCTTTTCTTAAGTCGTTGTAGTACAGATAGTTATTGCCATCATTTGCTAATATATAATTTTTTTATTCGGAAAATAAAGAGTTCCCGAGGTCGAACTCAGGGAGCAAGTTGTATTCTAGAGATATACATGTTCTATTACAAAAATAAAGAGAGAGAGAGAGAGATGAAGGTTTGGCTTCTTCTTCTTTTCTTCTTTCTCTCTTTGTCTTCTCTTTAGCTTTTGTTCTTCCTGTTCTTCTTTTCTTGCTTCAGATCTCCCTTCCGTGCTCTTCTTCTTCTTTTCTTCTTGCTTCTCTTCTTCTTCTGCTTGGCTGCTCCGTCTCTCTTCTTTTCTTCTTTCTTCACCTGTCTTCAGGACGTCGTCTGATTTTCCAATCAGACGACTTAACCCGCGGATGCTACAGTGTTGCTTCAGTTCTTCTTCCTCAGTCCTCTGCTTCGGGCAGCCCTGGCTGCTCTTCTTCCTTCGGTCTTCTTCTCCTTCTCTGTTCAGCGGCCGTCTTTCTTCTTCTTCTCTGCCTGCACACTTGCACAACTTGATCAGAGGGGCAAAACCTAATTCTACCCTCTCCCCCGCGTTTCTCTCTCACGGAAGCTGCTCTTAGGAAAGCTCTCCTAGAGCTGCCGGGTATTCGGGTACGGGTCATGCCCGGGTCCAGGCCTACTGGCGTGCGTGGTGGGCGAGGAGTGCAGGTCGGGCTTAGTCGGGTCGGGCCAGGTCCGCGGGGCGTGGTCGCGGACGAGGCCGGGTTGAGCGGGTAAGTGAGAGGGACCTCACCCCGTGCTCAGGAGGCAACGAACCTAAGGCACCTTTTGCCTTTAAGCGGGCGCGCTCCTCCGAAAATTTCCGAGGTGGGACTAAATGTCCCACCCCAATTGAACGCCCGCAGCTGAAGACGCTGCAGGAGTTCGCGGTTGCACGCGAGGCCTTTGCCCCAGCTGCAAGCCTGGGACGCTTCGCGGAGATGCCTCGCGCAGCCTGGGAGTCGAACCTGGGTGAATCGCACCTGGAGCTGCAGGTTGAAGGTGCTCCTTCCACGCAGCAATGGCGACGACGGTCTAGATACCTGTCCACAGAGGAACGGCCTCTCGGCCTAATCAGATATGCGGAGAACCTTCGCCGTGGCACGGCGAATGTGGTGGGGAGTCTGGCAGGCGGCGGGACGGAGCGTGAGGGTCGCCCTAGGTCAAACTGTGGGCGGAGAAGTGGGTTTGTTCGGGGGGTCTGCAGAGGGTGAGTGGCGGGAAGTGGAGGGGCGGAGGTTGATCAGGGTGAGGAGGCGGAGGTTCTGTGAGGGTCGGCGAGGCGTATGGGGCTGTGGAGCGACGGGGGCGTCTCGCCGGAGTTTGGCCGGAGACGAAGGGGGTGACGGTGGACAGGAGCGGTCGAGGGTTTAATCAAATAAAAGACAATGAGGAAAAGAAAGAGGGGGAGATGGGAAGAAGTTCTGACCTAGCTACGGAGACGAAAGGGGCTGGAGCAAGGCGGCAGTCGTATCGACTGTCGCCGGAGAAGAAGATGCCCAGGGGAAGGGGCGGCGGCGAGGAGAGGGCCGGAGAGGCGCCAGCTGGGTGCGGCGTGGCGCGGGAAGAGCGAGGGAGGACAACCCTGCAGCTGGTAGTGCGGCAGAGCGACGAGGAGGAAGAGGAGAGGCCGCCGGAGCTGGAGGGCTTCCTATCGGAGTGGGAAGAGAGGAAGTTGGGGTCTTTCTCCGTCAGGACCGAGCTGCTGAGAACGGCGGAGCGACGGGGGTATTTATAGGGGCGGAATCAGAGAGGAGGGCGGAGGGAGACGACGTGTCTCCCTCGCCGGAGGACGCCGGAGATGGAGACCCATACCGTCTGTGTGTTCGCACGGCCGATATGGTGGGTTGCAGCGACCAGGGGGGTGTTCCTGCGACGGCTGACGACGCAGGGCACCCCCGGTTGTCTTGCCAGACCCTCCCCCTTACCCTATGCGGCGCCATGCTCCGCGCAAGGTCGCCGGAGCATGGTGCTGGTCAGGTTTTGGCAGGAGGGACCTGGATGCAAAGAACGAAGGAGAGTTAGGGGCAGAAATGTGAGGGTTCAAAAGTTGAGGGCCAAAAAGTAAATAAATGAGGTCCAAAGTGTAAAGTTGGTCAAGAAGGTTTCCTCTTAGGCTCAAGTTTTTATACATGACTAATTGGGACCTAAGGATTATGAAGGTGAATTTTATTTCCAGATTAAACCTTGTTTGATTGATCAATTTACGTAAAAACCCAAATTAAGTTGTTAATTGGGCATGGTTCTCAATATAGGTCAAAATGGGTTCCTAAGGCCAAATTGAACGTTCTAAACCCTAGAGATTATTTTTCTATGAATTTTAGAGGATTTATTATATTTTTACCTCACCTCGAACCTCGCGAATTGAAGTGGGTTTGTTTTAAGATTACAGATTATCATTTAGTTCCTTGGAATTGCTGTAGCCCTTATCAGATCATCTCATCCCACTTTTATTCTTATTAGGTTGCTTTGACCTATGTTTGGATCCTGAGTTACCCTATTTTTAGATTGGATTTGTGAAATTGCATTTTTACCCCTTAGTTTCTGTTTTCTTTGCGAACTCAGAATCCCTCTGAGTTAAGCCTTTCCTTGAGTTATGTAGGAGCTTTTATCCTTTGTATTAGGTCAAAATGAGCTAGTTATGGCTCATGATGAGGTTCTCATCATACCCCCATGCCTAGCTTTTGCTAGTCCCTTAGCAAAAACTTAAGGTTTCAACCCTTGTTCTAGACCATGAAGTTCTTAATAGCTTCAGATAAGTGCTTTTTCATTTGAGCTTAGATTAGGTTAGAATGCTGACCATAGGCCTAAAAGGTACTCTAGTACCAATCAAGATCCAAATCTGTCTAGCCTTAGCCTCAGTCCTTAGCAAAGGTTTTTAAGGCCCACAAGAACTAACCTAAGGTCTATTTGACTTTGTGGTTAAAGCACCCATGCTTGAAATGATTTTAGCCCTGGCTCAGTTCGCAGTGCGTTTTGTAAGAGAGAGAGATAGAAAATTTTTCTGTTTGGAGAGTTTTCTCTCTTTTTCTTTTTAATTCTAGCTTGGGATTGGCTTTTCAACACGGTCTGTATCAGATTCATTGCTCCCATCATCAATCCTCAAGGGTTCCTGGCAGTCGATGCTTCGAGATAGCACCGCCCATGGCAACCCCCGGAACCCTGGCTATTGAGATTTCGAGATAATCCCATCCATGGTGTTCCGTGGCCGAATCCAGACCCTGGCAATTGACATTTCGAGATAATGCCATCCATGGAATCTGAACCAGCAAAGTGCTTACATGCCCCCAGTAGGATATGTGAATATCCTAAGAGACAAGCATCGAGGAGATGATATTTTGTTACGCATCTTCGAGGGGATTTCCCGCCTCTCTGCGCTGGGAACTCGTCCAAATCAACTTGTGTTGATCGGCCGCTCCTACTCTAGGTGTTCTTTTCAGAATTTTGCGACGCTTCTGCGTGATTTTGATTTTTACGCTTACTGAACTAGGCTGTGTGTGAGGTTAGGGTGCTTAGGTTACTAAATCCCGTAAACCAAAAATTAGTTAATGAGGCCAAATACTCCCTAAGCCTTAGACCTAATACTTCAGCTTTTCATTTTCCTCAACCTCTTGAGGAGTGTCCAGATCTTAATGGGTACTAAGAGTCTATTCAAGAATGCCTAAGGTTTGCGTTCTTACTAATCTCATTATGCACTTTTCAGTTATTTTCTTGAATGAGGTCTAGAACTTAGGTTAATTCCTTAGTTCCTTACTAATGACTATCACCTTTTCTCATAATTTTGTGCTCCTTTTTCATTTTGTTTCTTTCTCCTTCTCCTTCACAAAATTTCCTTCTCCTCTTTTCCTCTTATTCTTTTTCAAAAATTTTTAATTTTTATGGTGTTTTTGGCATATGTGAATTTTTTTTTTTGTTTGAAACCTTTTCTTACAAGTTTTGCACTTTCATACCCCCCCATGCCTAAGATTTGCAATGTCCTCATTGTAACTTAGGGGGTTTTTATTTAACTTAGTTCATTCCTTAAGACAGAAATTTGGATGAGTGAATGGGTCGGGTTGAATTTTGCGGACGATTTCTAATCCCAGATGCAAGCATCTGAGGTGGGGTCGGCTGTCTATAAGGGTGAACCTTAAGTGCAAAAAGGTGCCAGAAAAAGGTTTTGGATTTTTAGGAAAATGACGGGTTGCCTCCCGTTAAGCGCTGAGTTTTACGCCATCGGCTGGGCGCAATAAGCTCAAGGGGAATGGAGGATATAAGATGCTTCAGCCAAATCAGTAGAAGTCACATCAATGAACGGCTTGAGTCTCTGACCGTTCACGATGAAAGGTTCGGAATCGTGGCTGAGTGGACTGATTTCGATTGCTCCATTTCCAAAAACCTGTCGGACCAAATATGGTCCGACCCACTTGGATCTCAGTTTTCCTGGGAAGAGTTTTAGTTGGGCATGAAAGAGTAGGACCTTTTGACCAGGATGAAAGAACTTTCTTGAGATATGCTTGTCATGGAAGGCTTTAACCCGCTCCTTGTAGATTCGCGAGTTCTCATACGCATCTAAGCGTAATTCATTGATCTCGCTGATTTGGAGTTTTCTGTGGGTTCCAGACTTGGAAAGATCTAGATTACAGTTCCGTACTGGCCAATAGGCTTTATGCTCTAGTTCGACGGGAAGGTGACACGCCTTTCCGTACACCAGTCTAAAGGGAGACATGCCTAATTGGGTTTTGTGGGCGGTCCTCTAGGCCCACAATGCTTCCGGAAGTCGGGACGACCAGTCCTTTCTGTCAGGCTGAACAGTGACTTGCAGGATTTTCTTGATCTCCCGATTAGACAGCTCAGCTAGACCATTAGTTTGGGGGTGATAAGGAGTAGAGATTCGGTGAGACACCCCGTATTTGGTCATCAGTGACCTAAACTGAGCATTTGTGAAATGGGTCCCCCCATCAGAGATTATTGCACGAGGAATCCCGAATCTTGAGAAAATGTTTTGATGAATGAATTTGAGAACGACTTTGTAATCACAGGTTCGGGTCGGTATGGCTTCGATCCATTTGGACACGTAGTCCACAGCCAACAGAATGTATTCGAAACCATCCGAAACAGGAAAGGGGCCCATAAAATCAATCCCCCAAACATCAAAGATTTCGCATACTAGAATCGGTTGCATAGTCATCATGTCGCGATGGCTCATGTTGCCCAAAGTCTGGCAACGACTGCATGCCTTGCAGTGACTGTACGCATCTTTGAACAGTGTGGGCCAGTAAAAGCCGCACTGGAGGACTTTTGATGCGGTTTTATTCCCGGCGAAATGGCCACCGCATGCCTGGTCATGGCAGAAAGAGAGGACATTGCTGATTTCCTCTTCCGGGACACATCTCCGAATGATCTGATCAGCACCTATGCGGAAGAGGTACGGGTCTTCCCAAATGTAATACTTGGCATCGGAGCGTAATTTGTCCTTCTTGGCCTTCGGCCAATCGGACGGGATCTGATGAGATGCCAAGTAATTTACTACATTAGCAAACCATGGAAGGCTAGTACTGATAGTCAGCAGGTGCTCATCGGGAAAATGCTCAGTGATGGGTCCGGAAGGGTCAATTAATTCAGAAGGAAGACGAGACAAGTGATCAGCTACCACATTTTGCTTTCCCGCTTTGTCGCGAATCTCAAGGTCAAATTCTTGCAACAGCAAGATCCATCGGATTAATCGAGGTTTCACGTCCTTCTTTGCAAGGAGATGCCTCACAGCTGTGTGATCCGAGTATATGATGACACGGGAACCCAGAAGGTACGATCTGAATTTTTCTAGGGCAAATACTACAGCTAGCAGCTCTTTCTCAGTAACCGTATAGTTACGCTGAGCCTCATCAAGTGTTTTGCTGGCGTAGTAAATGACCACAGGTTTCCCGTCAATTTTCTGCCCCAAAACTGCTCCTACAGCGAAGTCGGATGCATCGCACATGATCTCAAAGGGTTGAGACCAATCAGGAGACTGTAGGATCGGGGTCTGGGTGACTCGGTCACGCAGGATTTCAAATGCTTGAGTGCATTCCTTGGAAATTTTGAAAGGTACATCCTTGGAGAGAAGAGAAGTCAAGGGGCGTGCGATTTTCAAGAAATCAGGAATAAATCGTCGATAAAAACCGACATGCCCCAAAAAAGATCGGATGTCCTTGATCGAGCGAGGCATAGGAAGGTGAGAAATCAGATCAACCTTAGCTCGATCTACCTGGATGCCTTTTTCCGAAATTGAGTGTCCTAGGACAATTCCCTCAGGCACCATGAAATGGCTCTTTTCCCAGGAAAGAACCAAATTCACATCGATGCACCGCCTGAGTATCTGGACCAAGTGTTGGAGGCAATCGTCGAATGATGCTCCGAAAACTGAAAAGTCATCCATGAAGACTTCCAGATAATCACCTACCATATCTAAGAATATGGCAAGCATGCATCGCTGAAAAGTAGTGGGTGCATTGCAAAGACCGAAAGGCATCCTTCGGAAAGCGTATGTTCCGAAGGGGCAGGTGAACGTGGTCTTTTCTTGGTCCTCAGGATGGATTGCCACCTGGTTATAACCGGAGTACCCGTCAAGAAAGCAGAAGAACCTATTTCCCGCAAGTTTTTCGAGAATTTGATCAATGAAGGGTGGTGGGAAATGATCCTTCTTCGTGGAGGAATTGAGTCGGCGATAATCTATACAGACTCTCCACGAGTTGGCTAGTCGGGTAGGAATGATTTCTCCGATCTTAGTCGTTATAGTGGTGAGTCCTGCCTTCTTGGGCACGACCTGAATTGGGCTCACCCAACGACTATCGGAGATCGGGTAGATAATTTCGGCATCTAACCACTTGATGATCTCCTTTTTCACGACCTCCTGCAGATTGGGGTTTAAGCGTCTCTGCATCTCACGAGAAGGTCGTGTGCCCTCTTCTGAATAGATATGATGAGTACAATAGGAGGGACTTATTCCAGTCAAATCATCGAGAGTCCACCCGATGGCTCTGCGATGTTGCTGGAGAACAGTAATCAGACGGGATTCCTGTTCGGGATTGAGGTTGGAATTGATAATCACAGGAAGGGTCTGATCAGAACCCAAAAAGATGTATTTCAAGTGAGCAAGAAGAGGCTTTAACTCGAGGACAGGGTTTTCAGCAGCAGCGGGTGGTTCAATGTAGATGTGAGGTTCAAGGGTGGGAGTTACTGGGTTGTGTGTGTCTGGATTCGACTCCTCTGTTTGCGGGTCAAGATCCTTCTGTGGTTGATGAGGCATAATCGAGTCATTCTGGAAGTGTGATTCATCAACCAAAGTCCTGACGTCACAAATTTGTTCGATGACACCGCAATTAATTCCTTGTTGGGCCTTAAATATATCAATTTTTAGGGTTTGATTTCCAAACTTAAGCTCTATTTGGCCCTCCTCACAGCTGATGTTGGCTCTAGCAGTAGCCAAGAAAGGTCTCCCTAGAATGATTGGTGTATCCCTAGGGTTCTCAGGTGCGTCCATATCTAAGACTATAAAGTCCACTGGGAAATAGAAATCCCGCACTCTTACGATAACATCCTCGAGAATCCCTTTTGGTGACTTTATAGATCGATCTGCTAATTGTAATGTCACCTCAGTTGATTTTAGCTCAGATTCTTCTAGATGGTCAAGTAAGGATGTGGGTATCAGGTTTATGGATGCACCCAAGTCTAGCAATGCTCTATCAAATTGGGTACCACCTATCTTGCAGGAAATCAGGGGAGTACCGGGATCTTTTGCCTTGGGTGGGAGTCTACTGAGGATTACAGAGCTGGCTTGCTCTGACAGAACAATTGGGCTCCCTCCCTTGGTTCGCGGCTTACGCTGGGGTGTACATATATTATTTAGAAATCGTGCATAAGCTGGTACGTGGCGGATTGCATCCATCAAGGGGATGTTTATGTGGACCTGTTCAAAGAGCTTGACCAGGTCCTCAGGGGCCACGGGTTTGGTAGTCTTCTTTCCCTTGGTCAAGGCCTCGGGAAACGGGACCTTAGGTGGTTCTTCTAGGATAGGTTCAGGTTGTGGATCCGGGACAGGGGTGGGGACGTCCTGGATTACTGTCCTAGGCTTGGGATCAATACCCGGCTTGGAGTGGTTCGGATGAGGTGGGTCTTGGGTCTCCTTACCACTACGGGTTGTTACGGAATTAAGTCCTGCCTGGTTTTGGTTGGGATTGGGTAAGATAGCTTGCTGCTGGTAACCTGCAAAAGAAGTGGAGGCCTCTATCCCGTCAGGTGAAGGAACAGAGGGGGCCTGATAAATCATATGGGCATGGCCCGGGTTTGGGTTCATAACGCGCCGCTGGGTTGGCACGTTATTAGGATTAGGCAGAGGTTGGGAGGGAAGAGTACCTGGCTGGCGAGAGTTTGCCAACTGGGTCAATTGGTTACGGACCTCTGTAAGTTCGTCCTTGTGTTGTTTTTGGATAGCCGCATTCGTTCTTTGAATGTTAGCCAGGGTCTGAAGGATAAGGGACATTTGATCCTGATTCGGCCCAGATGGTAAGTAGGGTTGGGCCGAGGCTGAGGCGGCTGGTAAGGACGAGGAGGTTGTGGGCGGGGTTGGAAGGATGACCTTTGGGTTTGGGAATTTCCCGCCCACTGAAAGTTAGGATGGTTTCGCCATCCAGGGTTATAGGTGTTGGAGAATGGGTCGTTCTGGATAGCGTGGAGGTCCTCGCAGGTCTGAGGAACCTCCAGAGAGTCAGAGAAAGAGGGAATGGAATTCCCCTGGTAGGTGTAGAAGGAATCGGAAGGACCACCGGGCAAAGATTCGGATGATGGGTCTATCCTAGGAGAAGGTCGATGGAGAATGTTTTGCACAGTTTCCCTTGTGGAAGGAGGCTGTGCGAAAGGGTTATGCGCAGAGGTGGCTCGCTGCAAATGCTGAGTCAGCTCGCCCACCTTCTTTTCGATAATTGAGACCTTGTCCAATAGACTGGCCATTAATTCCAGGTCGACTGATGCGGACAGGCCCTGCATCTCATGTGCTCCCCTAAGATTCGTCGATGCGCGGGTATTCGTCCTGTCGAATAATCCCATGGAGTCATTGTTGATGGAGTTCTCGCACATGTTTTCGAGAATCTCCCACACGGTGTCTTCATGTTGACCCATGATATTTCCTCCGCAGGTTGCATTGACGAAAAGACGGATGTCCTCACGGAGTCCCTGGTAAAAAGACTGGACTTGTTCCCATTTAGGAACTCCGTGATGGGGGCACTTTCTCATGAGATCCTGGAAACGATCCCATGCCTCATGGAGAGGTTCTCCTGATTGTTGAGTGAAGTGCGTAATCTGATGGCGCAAGGCGTTGGTCCGACCAACGGGAAAAAACTTCTTCAAAAACTCGGATTGAAGTTCTTCCTAAGTGTTGATCGGCCGGGTCTGAGTTTGATACCAATGGCGGCCTTGTCCATAAGAGAAAAGGAGAACATCTTCATGAGAAGAATATCCCGATTTTGCGCATCTGACCCAAAAGTTTGGGCCAGATGCTTTAGCTGTTTGATGTGCTGGAAGGGATCTTCGGAATTAAGCCCATGGAATTTAGGTATAGAATGAATCATGTTGGGCTTCAATTTGGAATCAGGTCCTCCAGTCGGGATTCTGACTCGAGGCTCAATAGCCACCGCAGCAGGATTGTAGTGGTCCCGCATCATAGGACGCTGTGGTGGGTGCACGAAGTTTTGGAAGAGGTCATTGAGTCGCTGGAGCTGGTGCTCCAGATTATTTTCTTCCTCAACTGGCTAAGCCATGATGGGGGAAGAAGAAGAACTTGGTTCTGAATCAGAAGAGAGAATAATGTGAGGGGGTTGCTGCACAAACACGGGTGTTGAGGCTTGGCCTTGACGAGAGTGAATTTCTAAAGGAGGTCTTAAGGGTGGTCTTAAGGACCTCCTACCGTACATGCACTGTTGGAAGAGATGAGTTTAGAAGGTGCTGGACCCAATCAAGACACCCAAAAATGTGTTGGGTGACTATAGAGGTGTGGGGCAGATGGACCCTTTGATCAGAAAGATCGTCCACCTGAGAATTACCTGGGCAGCCAGAGAGGGAGAGTCCCGCAAAGACCCCTACACGGTAGAGCGTCCCCACGGGTTACAGGGTTTCCCCCACCCGACCTCTCTTGTCACTGCGGTTCCAGGTAGACCAGAATGGGGATCTTGACCTCTTAAGTCTACCAATTTTAGGTTAAGATTAGGGTGCTTAAAGTTACACTTGAACTTTAGTTCTTTGAGTGCAAAGAGTGACCTAATTTGAGGTTGGTTGACCCAAGGGGGCAACTTTACCTCTTGTTTCCTTTGAGAGTTTTTGGGTCTTGTCTTTTAGGGTTCAAGTGTTTAGAGAGCCAATTGTTTTAGGTTTTCTTTGAATAGGTATTTTCAGACAAGGGCTTGGGCACACTTCATTTGGTTTTCTCAATTCTTGCTTAAGGAGTGTGTCTCTAAATCCCTAGTGTTGGATCCTAGGTTGGCTCTGCTTGGTCCAGTTAGCTCTTTGTTGGGTAATTAGGGCTCAAGCAAGAATGTGTTAGCCCTTAAATACCCTTAATAGTGTGCAGTAATAATGGGTTGAAAACATGCAACTTTTGATGGTTTACTGAGTATAGAAGACAGGTTAGCCCTATATTGCTTGTTCTTTTCTTTTCTTCCTCTTTAGAGTTTAGGGGTTAATAGCGAGAGGAAGAAAAATTACCTGTCCTCGGAGTGGTTGTCGTGCGGTTGCTTGTCTTCTTGATTTTCTTGTATCTGCACAACAAAGGAGAGATTGTTAGCAATGTAAAAACAGGAATTTGATTATCTCTAGAATAGCCGTTGCTCCCCGGCAACGGCGCCAACTGGCGAAACGGTGGCAGCAACTAGCTTTTCTTAAGTCGTTGTAGTACAGATAGTTATTGCCATCATTTGCTAATATATAATTTTTTTACTCGGAAAATAAAGAGTTCCCGAGGTCGAACTCAGGGAGCAAGTTGTATTCTAGAGATATACATGTTCTATTACAAAAATAAAGAGAGAGAGAGAGATGAAGGTTTGGCTTCTTCTTCTTTTCTTCTTTGTCTTCTCTTTAGCTTTTGTTCTTCCTGTTCTTTTTTTTTCTTGCTTCAGATCTCCCTTCCGTGCTCTTCTTCTTCTTTTCTTCTTGCTTCTCTTCTTCTTCTGCTTGGCTGCTCCGTCTCTCTTCTTTTCTTCTTTCTTCTTTGTCTTCACCTGTCTTCAGGACGTCGTCTGATTTTCCAATCAGACGACTTAACCCGCGGATGCTACAGTGTTGCTTCAGTTCTTCTTCCTCAGTCCTCTGCTTCGGGCAGCCCTGGCTGCTCTTCTTCCTTCGGTCTTCTTCTCCTTCTCTGTTCAGCGGCCGTCTTTCTTCTTCTTCTCTGCCTGCACACTTGCACAGCTTGATCAGAGGGGCAAAACCTAATTCTACCCTCTCCCCCGCGTTTCTCTCTCACGGAAGCTGCTCTTAGGAAAGCTCTCCTAGAGCTGCCGGGTATTCGGGTACGGGTCATGCCCGGGTCCAGGCCCACCGGCGTGCGTGGTGGGCGAGGAGTGCAGGTCGGGCTTAGTCGGGTCGGGCAAGGTCCGCGGGGCGTGGTCGCGGACGAGGCCGGGTTGAGCGGGTAAGTGAGAGGGACCTCACCCCGTGCTCAGGAGGCAACGAACCTAAGGCACTTTTTGCCTTTATGCGGGCGCGCTCGTCCGAAAATTTCCGAGGTGGGACTAAATGTCCCACCCCAATTGGACGCCCGCAGCTGAAGACGCTGCAGGAGTTCGCGGTTGCACGCGAGGCCTTTGCCCCAGCTGCAAGCCTGGGACGCTTCGCGGAGATGCCCCGCGCAGCCTGGGAGTCGAACCTGGGCGAATCGCACCTGGAGCTGCAGGTTGAAGGTGCTCCTTCCACGCAGCAATGGCGACGGCGGTCTAGATACCTGTCCACAGAGGAACGGCCTCTCGGCCTAATCAGATACGCGGAGAACCTTCGACGTGGCACGGCGAATGTGGTGGGGGGTCTGGCAGGCGGCGGGGCGGAGCGTGAGGGTCGCCCTAGGTCAAACTGCGGGCGGAGAAGTGGGTTTGTTCGGGGGGTCTGCAGAGGGCGAGTGGCGGGAAGTGGAGGGGTGGAGGTTGATCAGGGTGAGGAGGCGGAGGTTCTGTGAGGGTCGGCGAGGCGTATGGGGCTGTGGAGCGACGGGGGCGTCTCGCCGGAGTTTGGCCGGAGACGAAGGGGGTGACGGTGGACAGGAGCGGTCGAGGGTTTAATCAAATGAAAGACTGTGAGGAAAAGAAAGAGGGGGAGATGGGAAGAAGTTCTGACCTAGCTACGGAGACGAAAGGGGCTGGAGCAAGGCGGCAGTCGTATCGACTGTCGCCGGAGAAGAAGATGCCCAGGGGAAGGGGCGGTGGCGAGGAGAGGGCCGGAGAGGCGCCAGCTGGGTGCGGCGTGGCGCGGGAAGAGCGAGGGAGGACAACCCTGCAGCTGGTAGTGCGGCAGAGCGACGAAGAGGAAGAGGAGAGGCCACCGAAGCTGGAGGGCTTCCTGTCGGAGTGGGAAGAGAGGAAGTGGGGGTCTTTCTCCGTCAGGACCGAGCTGCTGAGAACGGCGAAGCGACGTGGGTATTTATAGGGGCGGAATCAGAGAGGAGGGCGGAGAGAGATGACGTGTCTCCCTCACCGGAGGACGCCGGAGATGGAGACCCATACCGTCCGTGCGTTCGCACGGCCGGTATGGTGGGTTGCAGCGACCAGGGGGGTGTTCCTGCGACGGCTGACGACGCAGGGCACCCCCGGTTGTCTTGCCAGACCCTCCCCCTTACCCTACGCGGCGCCATGCTCCGCGCAAGGTCGCCGGAGCATGGTGCTGGTCAGGTTTTGGCAGGAGGGACCTGGATGCAAAGAACGAAGGAGAGTTAGGGGTAGAAATGTGAGGGTTCAAAAGTTGAGGGCCAAAAAGTAAATAAATGAGGACCAAAGTGTAAAGTTGGTCAAGAAGGTTTCCTCTTAGGCTCAAGTTTTTATACATGACTAATTGGGACCTAAGGATTATGATGGTGAATTTTATTTCCAGATTAAACCTTGTTTGACCAGTCAATTTACGCAAAAACCCAAATTAAGTTGTTAATTGGGCATGGTTCTCAATATAGGTCAAAATGGGTTCCTAAGGCCAAATTGAAGGTTCTAAACCCTAGAGATTATTTTTATATGAATTTTAGAGGGTTTATTCTATTTTTACTTTGCCTCGAACCTCACGAATTGAAGTGGGTTTGTTTTAAGGTTACAGATTATCATTTAGTTCCTTGGAATTGCTGTAGCCCTTCTCAGATCATCTCATCCCACTTTTATTCTTATTAGGTTGCTTTGACCTATGTTTGGACCCTGAGTTACCCTATTTTTAGATTGGATTGGTGAAATTGCATTTTTACCCCTTAGTTTCTGTTTTGTAACGAGCGCGTGCCCCAGACGTCTTTTAAGACGTCTGGGAGGTGGCCCAGACGTCTGTAAAGACGTCTGGGATCACATCCAGACGTCTGACCAGACGTCCGGGATAGTTTACAGACGTCTGACGAACAGTTATACTCGCACGGGATATTCGTCTGCGCGCCTGTGCGCGCAGACCTGCGATCCGCATCTTCTCTGCGGCTGCAGGCTACTGCGGCCGTCTCTCTCCTCCTCTCCGCGTGGCGTTAAAAGGGGGAGGGGGCGTGCCTCCCCTCCCGTCTCCACCATCTTCCTCCTCTCCTGCTGCGGGCGGAGCGAGCGGACGCAAGGGCGCAGCGGCAGCGGCGCAGCAGAAGGCGCGGAGGAGCTGCGGCGTGCGAGGGCAGGGCTCTGCCGTGAGGGCGAGCTCGCCGGGAGCGGCTTGGCCGGCCGGCGGAGGGCGCAGGGGGCGCAGAGCGTCGCGAAGAGGGACCTGCTGCGGGCGGAGCAGCGGACGCGCGAGGTGCGACGCGGGCGGCGTCGCGAGCGGAGGCCGAGCGAGGTTCTGATTCTGGAAAAATCTCCAGAATCAGACGTCTGGACTGATATCCAGACGGCAAGGTCGACGTCTGTGTGATCATACAGACGTCTGAAAGGTGAGTTCCGCTTTCTCCTTCTTTTTTTGTCGACTGACCGTACTGAAGGAGGAGGGTTGGCTGTGCGCAGGTGTTCGGATTCGTCGTCCTTTGCGAATCCGACGTCTGGAAGTTGTACCAGACGGCGGGAGTGACCTCCAGACGTCCGGAGAGACCATCGGACGTCTGGGATCTAGGAGAGACGTCGCCACAGACTTCTGGACGTCCGGGGAACCAAGCCGAACAGGTAATTCTCTGATCCACCGTTTAAGACGTCTGGAAGGAGTTCCAGACGTCTGATTTTGCACAGTATTGTCTTTCTCGACCCGTTTAGGGCCCGTTTGGGCTCCGTTTTCCGCGATTCGAGTTGCGTTCGATTCAGAATTTATTCCTCTACCCGCCTACAGTAGCTATACACTGTTTTGAGACACTCCTTGTGTTTGATCCTTGTGATAGGACCTCGTTCGGTTGCCGTCTTGAGAGTCGCGGAGGCACGCGGGATTCCCGACCACGCCCCCATTACTTCCGTTGTACCTGGTAGAGTGGTTTTAAGCATTAATAAAATCTGTTAAAGTATGGAACCATAACTAGAACCTAGGGCATTGCATGAACCCTAGGAATGAGAAATGTATGGAATGATAGCTCCTAGGTGTTGCATGAATCCTAGGGCCGGAAAACTAGATTGTATGATAGATCCTAGGGTATGGCATGAATCCTAGGATGGAAAAACTAGTGGAATGTATATTACTGCAGTCTTGGAAAAATGGAAAGGAATATATAAGCTGCCTGTGAAATTAATTAACAGCTGCCTGTTATGAACAAGGAAACATGTTGAGATCATGGAATGTGAGAACGTGAATCTGGAAAGTGAAACATATGATGTTCTGAGATAAAGGGCTGGAACCCTACGGGGAATTAGGAGTGGAACTCCTGGAAAGAAAAGGAATGGAACTGAGATGTAGTTGTACTGTCTCTTGGGTACGCAGTACCAAGGGAAGTACCTGTACCTGTTTTAGTGCAGAGTGGGGCCAACCGCCCCAGGGACCCGGGGTTAGGCTTGGCCGCTCTGTACCGACTTGTTGGCCCTCGTGTACGTAGTACCGAGGAGAGCTAGTAGTGCTAGGAGAGTACTAGCTACCCCACGGGCCCCGGGGTTCTGCTAGCCTCCTTCACCAACTTGTTAGGCCCACTAGGGCAAACCAGGGTAGTCAGGCGAGGGTGCGCGGACTGTGGAGGGGCAAGGCCCCGGTTTGGTTACTGTGGAGGGGCTGGACCCCTGTTACTGAGAGGGCTCTGCCCTGGTTCCGTGCTGTGCTTTGGGCGCACCCGTTAACGGAAACGACTGACCGCGTGCCAGTACGGGCTAGCTACCTGTGCGTTTATCGCGCGTGCCGTAGTCACCGTTACGTCTGTCAGTGACCTTGGGGTGGTTGACTGAGGGTAGGATCACCACGGGGGACTCTCCCGGCCAGGAGAGCACCACGTGCTACTTCTACTGTTGGAAAAGACTGCAATCAAGATCGTCCCACGAGGACATTCGAGATCAAGTAAAGGATCTGAGAAGTAAATGAAATAGTGAGAAAAATTGAAAGATGTGAATAAAGGAAGTAATAGAACATAACAGCTACTGTACACTCTACTGTTGCCTTTAGTTAGTTTGCCACTCTACTCAGCGTTTTGCTGACGTGTTACACTCGTTACCTTTTTCAGGACCAGGTGTTGAGCAGCCAGGGTCGGCGGCTGCAGAGGACGCTGGGCCGAGTAGGGTCCAGTAGAGTTGCCACAGCTTTGTACCTTCTTTTGTTTCTGTTCTAGTGAGTAGTTTTGTTTCCGCTGTACCTTCTTTACCTGCAGTTTTTGTTATATGATAAATGTTGTTTTACTGTTGTGGTGGTGCCTACTGTAGTAGCTTCTTTCCTTACTGCTGTACTTTTTACTGTTAGTTATATTCATGCTGAATGTGGTTTATTTTACTGTCTTTTGGTTACTTCCTCGTTGGACGACTGGGTCTTGGGATTAGTCGAGTCGGTCCGGTTCTCGTGTCTCGTAGGGACTCGGGAACCGGGTCGTTACAAGATGGTATCAGAGCAAGGTCGTCCCGAGAAGTGAATCAACTGACTGGAAAATAACCAATTCACATGTTTATAGCTAGAGTAGCCACCACAACATATCTCTTGACATGAGCTCTTAGAAGTGTTGTTAGGTACCGTCTGTTTTGACGTTTCCGTTTGTTTCGCGTCTCCTTGCAGGAGATGCCTCGTCGTGGGACTGGCGAGGCTGGCCGCGGGCGCGGCCGAGGGCGAGGTCGGCGAGGTGGACGTGCTGTCGATGACGTCTCGGTGGACCAACCACCACTCCCTGGCATCCAGGCCCAGGACCTCGCCAGACTGATACGGGATATTGTACGAGAGGAGCTCCACCCACCGCCCCGAGCACCTCCTCCTGGGGTTGCAGAGGGGGAGTCCTCTGTGGGACCACGCGACGGACGCGGCGCCGGACACGAGGGAGGGGATGGGCCCCTGCCGCCCCCACCTTCCTCCGACACTTCTGTACACGAGGCACCTTCGCCTGGAGGTGCACCAGCACCTCCCCTACAGCACCACTTCGAGCTTTTCGGACAGTTCCGGAAGCTGAAGCCCCCCTCCTTCAAGGGGGATGAGGACCCGACCGAGGCAGAGGACTGGCTTGAGCAGCTGGAGAAGATCTTCGACACCCTTCGCCCCCCGGTGGAGTGCCGCGTGGCCTTTGCCACGTACCAGCTGGAGAGTGCGGCACACCGGTGGTGGAGGGCGGTCCGGGGACAGGAGAGGGACGAGCCGACGTGGGACCAGTTCGTCACCCTCTTCTGCGAGCAATACTTTCCCCAGACGTGGCAGGACCAGAGGAGGCGGGAGTTCCACACTCTCCGCCAAGGGACGATGACCGTGAGCGCGTACCGCACGCGTTTCTTGGAGCTGTCCCGCTTTGCAGCGACAGCAGTAGCCACTGAGGAGGAGCGCCTTTGGAGGTTCACCGAGGGGCTCCGGCCTGCGATCCGGGGGTATGTCAAACCCCTGAAGCTGCCGACGTTTTCGAGGGTGGTAGAGGCAGCCATGACTTTCGAGGAGACCAACCCGTCCGCGCGAGAGACCGACGGCGGGCGGAAGAGGCCCTTTCAGCCAGACTTCTCACAGGGCCGGCGAGAACGGAGACACGTGGCGTCCGCAGGAGAGCCGTCACGTTGTGCAGGGCCATCAGTGGCCTTTGGGGGCCCTCGACAGGGGCCAGTCGCCAGCACCGGACCCCCGCCTAGCCGACAGCAGGGACTCACTGAGGGCGGGAGTCGGGTTCCCCTCTGCTACCAGTGTGGCCAGCCGGGCCACGTCAGGAGGGACTGCCCATCTAGGGCAGGGGGTCAGCAGATACTTCCCGCGCAGAGCACTGGAGGGCGCGCAGGAGGCCGCGGTTTCCAGGCGCGAGGAGGAGGACCGCAGTCGCGAGGAGGGTACCGGCCGGCACCTACCCGTCCGACGCAGAGTGTGGCTGCTTCGTCTGCACCTAGAGCTGAGGGGCGTATCAACGCCCTAACACACAGGGACGCCAGAGCTTCGGGATCGGTGGTAGCAGGTATGGTTTCAGTTTCTGGCAGACTCGTTTACACGCTTTTCGATTCCGGCGCTACGCACTCGTTTGTCGCAGACAGTTTCGCAGTTAGTTTGGACCAGGATTATACATTGTTAGAGAACCCGTTCGTAATCAGAGGTCCGAGTGGTCAGCTGTTTGTAGCTGAGGAGGTGTACACGGGTTGCGGGGTCAGCATCGGGGGACACAGCCTGCCAGCTGACCTGATTATGATACAGATGGAGGACTTTGGGGTGATCCTGGGGATGGATTGTCTGTCCGCTTACCACGCATTGGTAGACTGCTTTGAGAGGAAGATTGTCTTCTCCATTCCGGAGTTGCCTTCCTTCGAGTTTCACGGGCAGCCAGTGGACGGAGGTTTCAGGTGCATTTCGGCACTTCGGGCGGCAAGACTTTTGAGCCAGGGGTGTGAGGGCTTCTTAGCTTGTGTGGTGGCAGAGCACAGCCCCGTGGCAGACTTCCAGAGCATCCCGGTGGTCAAAGAGTACCCCGACGTGTTTCCAGACGAGTTACCAGGACTACCGCCCGAGCGTGAGATCGAGTTTGAGATCTCACTAGTACCAGGGACCAACCCCATCTCCACCGCGCCATACAGGATGGCACCGCTTGAGCTGCGAGAGCTCAAGTCTCAGTTGCAGGACCTTTTGGAGAAGGGTTTCGTGAGGCCCAGTGCGTCTCCCTGGGGAGCCCCGGTACTGTTTGTGAAGAAGAAGGATGGGACCCTACGCCTTTGTGTGGACTACAGACAGCTGAATAGGGTCACCATCAAGAACCGATATCCGCTGCCGAGGATTGATGATTTGTTTGACCAGTTGCGGGGTGCCACGGTATTTTCCAAGATCGACTTGAGGTCTGGATACCACCAGTTGAGGATCAGGGAGACCGACGTCTCCAAGACAGCTTTCCGCACCCGGTACGGACACTACGAGTTTTTGGTCATGCCGTTTGGGCTGACCAATGCCCCCGCTGCTTTCATGGACCTGATGAACCGGGTGTTCAGACCGTACTTGGACCAGTTTGTGGTGGTTTTCATAGATGATGTACTCATCTATTCTAGAGATCGGACGCAGCACGGACAGCACTTGCGGATGGTTCTGGACACTCTGAGACGACGCAGGCTGTACGCCAAATACAGCAAGTGCGAGTTCTGGTTGAGGGAGGTGACCTTTTTGGGTCATGTGATCTCTGGAGACGGCCTGGCGGTGGATCCCGCCAAGGTCGAGGCAGTGCTCAGGTGGGAGAGACCGCGTTCAGTCACTGAGATTCGCAGTTTCCTGGGACTGGCAGGTTACTACAGACGGTTCATCAGAGGGTTTTCGCAGATTGCACGTCCTATGACACAGTTGACTCGGAAGGATGTGCCTTTCACTTGGACAGACGCCTGTGAGGCGTGTTTTCTGGAGCTGAAGGAGAGGTTGACCTCGGCTCCCGTGCTCACCATTCCTGACAGTAGTGGCGGGTTCGTCGTGTACACGGACGCTTCCTTGCAGGGGTTAGGAGGTGTGCTCATGCAGAGGGGTCACGTGGTCGCTTACGCTTCGCGGCAACTGAAGCCCCATGAGCATACCTACCCTACCCACGACCTAGAGTTGGCAGCTGTTGTCTTCGCGCTGAAGACATGGAGGCACTACTTGTACGGTGAGACCTTCGAGATTTTTACAGATCACAAGAGCCTCAGATATCTTTTTGACCAGAAGGAGCTCAACATGAGACAGAGACGTTGGTTGGAGCTCCTGAAGGACTACGACTGCAGCATCTCCTACCACCCGGGAAAGGCCAATGTGGTGGCTGACGCCTTGAGCCGTAAGGCGCCCGCACGCTTGGCCAGTCTACAGTTACAGAGTTGGAGCCTTTTGGAGGAGGTGGGCAGTTGGCGACCTCTAGAGTTACGAGGATACTGTGGGGCAGTGACGGTGACACGGCAGACCAGACCAGAGTTGATAGACCGCATCATCACGGGACAGATGGCCGATCCGTACTTGCAGTCTTTGCGCGACAGAGTACTGTCAGGGGACCCAGGGGACTTCTCTTTCATAGACCAGGTGTTACGCTTGAGGGGACGGCTGTGCGTTCCCAGAGACGAGGAGCTGTTGAGAGAGCTCCTGACTGAGGCACACGGTTCCAGATTCACCATACATCCCGGAAACACGAAAATGTACCATGACTTGAGACGCGAGTTCTGGTGGAGAGGGATGAAGCGGGATGTGGGTGAGTTCGTGCAGCAGTGCTTAGTGTGCCAGCAGGTGAAAGCCGAGCATCAGAGGCCTGCAGGGCCGCTTCAGCCGCTTCCAGTGCCAGAGTGGAAGTGGGAGAGCATCACCATGGACTTGGTGGTGGGTTTACCTGTTACCCAGCGAGGACACGACGCGGTCTGGGTAATAGTGGATAGGTTGACGAAGACGGCACGATTCTTGCCGATCCGAGTCACTTTGGGACCAGCACAGTTGGCAGAGAGGTATATCCGTGATGTGGTGCGACTACACGGAGTTCCGCGGGAGATCGTATCCGACCGGGATACCCGCTTTACGTCCCAGTTTTGGGCTGAGTTTCAGCAGGCTTTGGGGACGAGGTTGAGGTTTAGCACGGCTTACCACCCCCAGACGGACGGACAGACGGAACGCACGATACAGACACTTGAGGATCTTTTGCGTGCCTGTGTACTAGACTGGAGGGGCTCTTGGGAGGAACACCTGCCCCTGGCAGAGTTTGCATACAACAACAGTTATCACTCGAGCATCGGCATGGCTCCCTACGAGGCTCTGTACGGACGGAAATGCGCGGCACCCTTGAGTTGGGTTGAGGTGGGGACCAAGTGGGAGGTTGGCCCCAGGTTGATCCGGCAGAGTCAGGAGGTAGTTGAACAGATCCACAGACGACTCCGCACTGTCAGGAGCAGACAGAAGAGCTACGCAGATCGCAGACGCAGAGAGGTGCAGTTATGTTTAACCGGGTCGTTACATGTTTTCTTTGCGAACTCAGAATCCCTTTGAGTTAAGCCTTTCCTTGAGTTATGTAGGAGCTTTTATCCTTTGTATTAGGTCAAAATGAGCTAGTTATGGCTCATGATGAGGTTCTCATCAGTTTACCTGTTACCCAGCGAGGACACGACGCAGTCTGGGTAATTGTGGATAGACTGACGGAGACGGCACGATTCTTGCTGATCCGAGTCACTTTGGGACCAGCACAGTTGGCAGAGAGGTATATCCGCGACGTGGTACGACTACACAGAGTTCCGTGGGAAATTGTATCCGACCGGTATACCCGCTTTACGTCCCAGTTTTGGGCTGAGTTTCAGCAGGCCCTGGGGACGTGGTTGAGGTTTAGTACAGCTTATCACCCCCAGACGGATGGACAGTCTGAGCTCACGATACAGACACTTGAGGACCTTTTGCATGCTTGTGTACTGGACTGGAGGGGCTCTTGGGAGGAGCACCTGCCCCTGGCGGAGTTTGCATACAACAACATCTATCACTCGAGCATCAGCATGGCTCCCTACGAGGCTCTGTACGGACGGAGGTGTACGGCACCCTTGAGTTAGGTTGAGGTGGGGACCAAGTGGGAGGTTGGCACCAGGTTGATCCGGCAGAGTCAAGAGGTAGTCGAGCAGATCCACAGGTGACTCCGCACTGTCAGGAGCAGACAGAAGAGCTATGCGGATCGGAGACGCAGAGAGGTGCAGTTTGAGGTTGGGGACCACGTCTTTCTTCGTGTTTCGCCCATGAAGGGCCTGCAGCGGTTTGGGGTGAGAGGGAAGCTCACGCCGAGGTTTGTGGGGCCCTTTGAGGTCCTGGAGCGGGTTGGACCCGTTGCTTACAGGCTTGCCCTCCCTCCCCAACTTTCTAGTGTGTACGACGTGTTCCACGTGTCCAACCTCAGGAAGTACGTAGCCGATCCCAGTCACGTACTAAGTCACGAGAGCGTCAAGGTGGACGACGACCTGACCTACCCCGAGCGGCCAGTGCGGATTCTTGACCAAGCCGTCCGCAGTTTGAGACGAAAGCAAGTACCCCTGGTGAAGGTTTTGTGGAGGAGCCAGCGGTACGAGGAGGCTACCTGGGAGCCTGAGGCGGCAATGCGGGAGCGGTACCCGTAACTCTTTGCGGGTACGTCCTTTCGGACCGGCTTTGGTCCTCTTTGAGTTTGTTATGGTTATTATGACGTTTTTCCCGCACCCTAGTTAGTGCAAGTTTCGGGGACGAAACTTCCTTTGAGTTTGTTATATTGTTACGAACGCACTCCAAGACATTTTTCTAAGATGTCTGGGAGGTGGCCCAGACGTCTTGCCAAATGTCTGGAACCCCTTCCAGACGTCTGGGATCTATTTTCGGTGGCACGCGGGACTGCGTCTGCGCGCAGGCGCGTGCAGACCCACAACCGCCTTGCTCTCTCTTTTTCCCTCTCTCCTCCTGCGACCGCAGTCTGCGTCCTCTCTCTCTCCCTCTCCCCGCGCGGCTTTAAAAATCCACGCCCTTCCCTCACTCTCATCACCTCCGCCCCCTTCCTCTTCTCCTTCCAGCCGGTGCGCGAGTGCGAGCGCGAGCGAGCGGCGGCAGTGACAGCCGCGATGAGTGCGGGAGGAGGTGCTGCACGAGGGAGGAGGCGCTCGGCCGTGAGGGAGAGCTTGCGGGGGCTACTAGAGCCAGCCGGCGGGGGAGCAGCAGACGCGGGGTGACGCGGGAGGCCTGCTGCAGCTCGAGCAGCAGGCGGACGAGGCGCGGCGCGGCCGTGCGTCGAGGGTGGAGAGCGCGTCGAGCTCTGATTCTGGAAGTTTTTCCAGAATCAGACGTCTGGTCTTCCAACCAGACGACGGTGAAGACGTCTGGAGGACTGTCCGGACGTCTGTCAAGTAAGTTGTTTCCGTTCTTCTACTTTTTCTGCGACCTGTCGTACTGAGAGCGAGGAGTGGGTACGTGCAGGGTCTGGGATTCACATCCAACGCGAATCAGACGTCTGGCTGTAGTACCAGACGATGGGAAGGACTTCCAGACATCTGGGGTGACCATCGGACGTCTGGGATCTAGGCCAGACGCCCCCGCAGGCTTCTGGACGTCTGAGAGACTACGTAGGACAAGGTACCATCTGATCCCCATTTTTAAGACGTCTAGAAGAGGTTCCAGATGTCTAATTTTGCACTGTTTCGTCGTTTTCGACCCGTTTAGGGCCCGTTCGGAGTCCGTTTTTCGCGTTTCGAGTTGTGTTCTTTTCGGAATTAAATCCTCTACCCATCTACAGTAGTTATATACTGTTTTGAGAAACTCCTTGTGTTTGATTCTTGTGATAGGACCCCGTTCCATTGCAGTCTCGGGGGTTGCGGAGGCACGTGGGAT
Organism: Thalassia testudinum; assembly: GCA_037157565.1. Taxonomy (NCBI): domain Eukaryota; kingdom Viridiplantae; phylum Streptophyta; class Magnoliopsida; order Alismatales; family Hydrocharitaceae; genus Thalassia; species Thalassia testudinum. Next base: position 11,652,489 of record JAZHRO010000077.1, on the reverse strand, counting down.
TCCCGACCACACCCCGAGTACTCCCGTTGTAACTGGTAGAGTGGCTTTTAAGTTTATTAGCATAATTTGTTAAACTATGGAACCATAAATAGAACCTAGGACATTGCATGGATCCTAGGAATGAGAAACTAGATTGAATGATAGATCCTAGGGTGTTGCACGAATCCTAGGGCTGGAAAACCAGATTGTATGATAGATCCTAGGGTATGGCATGAATCCTAAGATGGGAAAACTAGTGGAATATATGAATACTGCAGTCTTGGAAAAGTGGAAAGGAATAAATAGCTGCCTGTAATTTGATTTAACAGCTGCATGTTATGAATAAATAAACGTGATTGAGAACATGGATTGTAAGAACGTGAAACTGGAAGGTGAAATCTAGATGTTCTGAGTTAAAAGAGCTGGAACCCTACGGGGAATTAGGAGTAGAACTCCTGGAAAGAGAAAGGAATGGAACTGAGAAAGAAAGACGCGGTAGTGTGCTGTCTCTTGGGTACGTAGTACCAAGGGAAGTATTTGTTACCTGCTTAGTGCAGAGCGGAGCCAGCCGCCCCAGGGACCCGGGGTTAGGTCTGGCCACTTTGTACCGACTTGCTGGCCCTCGTGTACGTAGTACCGAGGAGAGCTACTAGTGTAGGGAGAGCACTAGCTCCCCGAGGTTTTGCTAGCCTCCTACACCGACTTGTTAGGCCCACTGGGCAAACCAGGGTAGTCAGGCGAGGGTGCGCGGACTGTGGAGGGGCAAGGCCCCTGTTTGGTTACTGTGGAGGGGTTGGACCCCTGTTACTGAGAGGGCTCTGCCCTGTACTGGTTCCGTGCTGTACTTTGGGTGCACCTGTTAACGGAAACGACTGACCGCGTGCCAGTGCGAGTTAGCTACCTGTGCGTTTATCGCGCGTGCCGTAGTCACCGTTACTTCTGTCCGTGACCTTGGGGTGGTTGACTGAGAGTAGGATCACCACGGGGGACTCTCCTGGCCAGGAGAGCACCACGTGCTACTTCTACTGTTCGGAAAAGACTGCAATCAAGATCGTTCCCACGAGGAACATTCGAGATCAAGTGAAGGATCTGAGAAATACATAAATTGTGAAACAATAGAAAGACGTAAATAAAGGAAGAAAGAAAAAAAAAAGCGACTGTACACTTTACTGCTTCTTTAGTTTAGCTGCCACTCTACTCAACGTTTCACTGACGTGTTACACTCGTTACTTTTCAGGACCAGGTGTTGAGCAGCTAGGGTCAGCGGCTGCAGAGGACGCTGGGCCGAGTAGGGTCCAGTAGAGTTACCACTGTTCTTTTGTGTCCTTTTGTTCCACTGTAGTGAGTAGTTTTTGTTACTCTCTGTACTTTTCTTTACTCGTAGTTCTTGTTATATTATAAATGTTGTTCTACTGTTGTGGTGGTACATGCTGTAGTAGTTCTTTTTCTTACTGCTGTATTTTGTTACTGCTAGTTATATTTCATGTTGAATGTGGTTTATTTTACTACTCTTTTGGTTACTTCCTCGTTGGACGACTAGGTCTTGGGATTAGTCGAGTCGGTCTGGTTCTCGTATCTCGTGGGGACTCGGGAATCGGGTCGTTACAGTTATGGTCAGGATAAAATTTACCTAAACCCTCTAAAAATCATAGAAAAATATTTTCTAGGGTTTGGCATCCTTGATTTGACCATCTGAACCCACTTTGACTTAAAACAGAGTCTCAGACAGACAGTTGCCTTGATTTGGATTTCTACATAATTTACCTAGTCAAACTTGGTCAAAACCTAAATCCGACTTCACCATCAGATTCCTTGGGTCCAAACTAGGTTTGTACCAAAATTTGGGCTCAATCAGAGATTCTCTTGACCAAGTTTGCATTTTAGTCTAGTTTGACTTTTTTCTCTTACACACATGCCCCTAACTTTTGAATTCGTTGCAAATTGCCCCCTATCTTCTTCATCTTCTTTGCAGAATGGTCCTTTCCTCCATTGGAGGTCAATTGACCTCCAGGCAAGCTTTGACCAGACCAAATCCTACTCTAATGGCAATCAAATTCCACCAAACTTGGTGGGATTGATGTTCACACCTTGACAAACCTACTGGGACAAATCCTAACTCCTAAAACTCATTGATTTGTGCATGCGAACGCATTGAATCATTGGGTGTTTCTTGATTCCTAAAAGAGCACATCCGAGATCCTTCCTGATCTAGAGCCCTCTTTGGAGCTCTATTTAAACCCTGGAACCCCTGCCTTACCTCCTTAGCAAATTTTGGTCAGAGAAAACCTTCTCTCTTCCCTCTCCGGCCACTTTCGTAGTTTGCTCCAGCGACCTCTCTCCGTCCTCCTCTTTCGGCCGTGCAACCATCAAATTGGACGGTCGACCATCTTCCTCTTTTCATCGCGGTCATCGCCAGCAAAAGCACGAATGCCATCTCTGCCTCTGTCCTCATCGCCGCCTTGCCATCCTCATCTACTTCTCCGGTTCCGGTCAAGCCACGACTGGAGCTCTCCGACTATTTCCCTCACTTCTAAGACCCTCTACCTTCTCCTCTACTCCCCAACATCACTTCTCCCTCACCTGCACTTCAAATCAACCACGCTTCCACCTGCTACGCCTTCGTCTTCCTTTACTCCGACGAAGCTCCGACAACGCTTATCCTCCACTCCATCGAACGAAACTCACTGCTACCACCCTCATAAGCTTCCCTGTGCCACCCTCTACAAAAGCCCTCAACCCATTTCACGATTCACCCACCAAAACACCTCTCCGGACTCAAGCACTTCCGCTTCACCTTCTCAAGGTCGTCAGGCCTCCACATCACTCGCACCACACGCTGCACCCACCACTGCACTCGCCATTCCACGGTGATCCTTCTGAGCCTATTTGACATGGCCGTAAGGTTGTTCTCGTGGCTTCAGGTTCCTCGCCAGTCTCTGCCACCACCGCCATCTTCGTTGCCCAGTTCTTTGAGCTTCAAGTCACAAGAGCTCCAGGTTTTGCTCCAAGCGCTACGGACGAGTTCCAGGAAAGCATTCAAGTCGTCAATTGAGGACCTCAGCTTTGCGACTGCATCAATTGGTTAAGGTCTTCACTTGCAGTAGCACACAACGGGCTCCGTGGGTTTAGTCCCACATCGTGGAACACAAAAGCAAGTGCATCATACAAATTGAATTTGTGTTTACAGCTGTTTGCCTCAGCACGCACACGGGGTGAGGTCCTGCTCACGCACGTGCATATGCACGTCCTCGCTTGCGGTTCACGCCACGCGAGTTTGGGCCTTGGTCTGTTTACCCGGTTACTCGAGTCTGGTCTGGTTCACCCAATCCTGAGAGAGAAAGAAGAGAAAGAAAGAGAGAGAGGAGGGGGGGTTGTCCTCTGCTACTCTCTACACTTAGCAAAATTTGAGAGGCATTTGCTTTTGTTGGTGTTGTACTGTGCTTGTGCCTCTCCTCTGAGTCCTAAAGGAAAAGAGAGGCCTTTGCCTCTGTTGTTGCTTCTGAGTCACTGCTGCATTATTGAGACACTTAAGTTGACGTGGAAATTGTGTGGTTGATACTGTAGCATTATTTGAGTATATTGTTAATAGGGTAAATTGGTTATTTAAATCACCATTTTACCCAAATCGTTTTGCTACATTGACTCTAGCTCTTTCATTTATATCAGTTGTGCTTAAAGTTTCTATTACATTGTTTTATTGTGCTTAGAATTGCAATCTTGAGTACGAAATTGCTTATTGCTCTTTGTGTTCAACCTCGAACTTTTCTGAGTTCTAAATTTAAATGTTTAATGCAATCTTGTCCTATACTATAACTCATTCTTAAACATCAATGATTTCGCGTTAACAAAGTTATGCTTTCATATTGAGGGTATGGTGGTTGGCTTCTTAATGGCTCCACTGCAACATATAAGTCGATTCTATTTTGCATACTTTCTAAAAACTCTAACATCATTTGACTTGATTTGTCATTCTCAATATCATAAGGAAATGATATATTATCTTCGCTTATCCACTTATACTTTAACTGAAGCTTATAATATGATTTAAAATATCTTATAATATTATACATAGTAGATAACAAATTTTCGAATGAATTACAATAGTTAATTGATGTATTCATCGAATAATCATCAATATAATCAATACCAGAATAAGTAGAAATTACCCTACCACTCCAATAAATCCTAAGTATCACAATATTGTCTGCCATGTCTGCATAATCAACAAAATATAGGATTTTTTATGTTAATGCCATGAAAATCTTTTAAAATTACTTAAATGCCATTCAATTCACTATATTTACAATATACCATTGAAAAAGCAGCGCCGTTTACATATTTGCCACTCCCTCAACCATAACCGTTAAAATTAACAATTTTAGATTGAAATGTAATAAAAAAATATTTTTTAGTCATCAAAATTTATTTTTTAGTCCTCATATTTTTTTTTGTTGTCAGATTTTATTTTTTAATTTTAACCCCCTCCCTCCCCCCCTCCCCTTGCCAATTCACCTCCCTTTCTCACCTCCGACCACCTCCTCCCCCCTTCTCTCACGTAAGGGTCGCATGGTAGATCTCTAAACATCCAAGGGTTATTTTGCAATTTCTATGCATCTTTTATAGTGTCTTATAGTTTCGAAGAATTCTCAAAACTTTGAAGGGCCTTCCTATAGTTTTCGCGCATTGTCCAACCCACGTAAGGACCCTTGCGTATATTCTCTCTTCTTGCAAGGGGGTTGGGTGTAGGTTTCTACTCATTTAGTTATGTTCGAGAAAAGAGGAGGTGGTGGTTAGAGAGGGGGCGTAAGAGGTCATTGGAGGTTGGAGAGTGGGGGTGGAGGAAGTGGTCGAAGGTGAGGAGGAAGGGAGGTGAACTCGTGAAGAGAGGGGGGAGAAGGAGGGGGTGAAAATTAAAAAAATAAAATTTGACGACAAAAAAAAATTTTGAAGACTAAAAAATAATTTTTTGTTATATTTCAGTCCAAAATCGTTAAGTTTAACAGCTATGAATGATGGAGTGGCAAATCCGAAAACAACGTTACTTTTTCAATGACATATCTGTAAATATAATGAATTAAATGATATTTAAGTAATTTTAAAAAATTTTAATGACATTTATGTAAAAAATCCTAAAATATAAAAGTATCATTTACTAAACAAAAAAAAAATAACCTCAAAAAAATCTTTTTTCGATCAGAAAAAATTCACTTCTTTCCGAATGATATATTCTATATGATTTTATAACTAAATATTTTATTTCATACGTATAATTTTACTTCATTTTTAAAAATTTTATGATTTTTATTTCTCTTTTCTGGGTAACTAAAAATTACAAATTCTTTTTTAAAGTAAATTAATAGTTAATAAATTAATCTTATTACTAAGTTTTTGGTTAAAAAAGATTATTCTATTAATTTTTAAATACTATTTTTTATTATTTATCACTTCATCGTTTTATTTATCATTATTTTAAAATGATAACAATTTCTATTACATAGGTTCAACTTTAATCTAATTTGCTTTTAACACATTATTGTACTTACATTTACTTTTTATTAAAAGTTAAATATATTAATAATAATCATTATTTAATAATTACTAAATAACATCATTGTCATTACGAGAATTATACATTTAACGTAAAAATAATAGTTACATTACAATCCAATAAAAAATGATAAATTTTTACATATTTATAAGTTGCGGTTGCGCTGCAATCATTATCGTTATCGTTGTCAGATAAAAAATAACAAATTTATTTAAGAGTATTTCACGTCATACAAATAACATAATTTTACTTACTATTATATTTTATAAAATTATTTATCAATAATATCTTACTTATTATTATGGGAATCAAAATAAAATTAATTATTATAAAATATATATAAAATAACTTCAACTAACTATTATTTAAAATAAATAAAATTATGTTAATTGTTAAATATAGATGTTGGAGTGAAGTAGAAAAAAATTTAAAATCTTAATAAAATTGTAATATTAAATTAAGAGTTTCAATGAGATTACAATATAGAATTTTAAACTAATTACAATGTGGAGTCTCCATGAGATGAATGAATGTGAAAAATTTTAAAAAGGGAAGAGAGGAAGATTTACGATGATAAAAGAGGGAAGGGGGTATTTATATAAATGAACAGTTGAGCGACGTCGCGAGTAGTCGTTAAGTTGAGATCGCTAGATGAATTAGTAATCTTTGACAAGTTGTTGAAGCATCCAATGATCTTGGCCTAACGATTGACTGCGCTTATGGTTGGTCAGAGGTCGCTGGATGTTAAAGATTATCGAATGATTCGACGACCTCCACTCCACCTCTATTATCCAACCGTTGGGGATACGTTAGTGATGCTAAGTCGACAGATGATCGTTCCATCGCCTAATGTCCCGTTACCTCTCTTTATTTCCTTTTAATTCCTACTCTCTCTCCTAATTTGTTCATCACCGCGTATCCCTTCTCCGTAATTCCATGCTGCCCCATGCAGCTTCCGAATATATATTGATTGATTGATCGTCTTGTCGGTCGGGATGAAATCCTTTTTCTTCGGGTTATAACGTGGACGGACGGTGACTGTGCTGATATCACGAGAGGTTGAACTTAAATTTTGGGTGGACCTGAAGAAAGTCAAAATCATGTTCTGGTGGCATTTCCTTATCGACAGCAGATTGATCCACCGTTTGTTGTAACAAAGGGTGGTGATTAACAAATGGTGGTGATTGATGAGGCCCATTTCCAATGGGATATGATTAGAGAGATAACTTTGGTCTCTCTAATCAATGGATTAGAGAGATAATTTCCAATGGGAGAGGCTAGTTGCTTTCTTTCTTAACTTCACGTCATTATCTTGGCATCTATCGTATTTAAATTCCTCTGATGAATTTCATCTACATTTTCTTTAGCTTGATAAATCGATTCATAAGAGAGTTTCAAACGCAATTTTTCTTGAAAGCCAACAGGAATAGAATTTCTCCTCATGTCAGAAATAATAGTAATTTATTTTCTTCTAAGCTGCATGCGTTTAAATGGTTTGGCTGCTGGGAACGAATAACCTCCGATTATAGATTTAAAGTCTCATTTGCCAACAAAATAAGGAAGAAGGTAAAAATAAATCACTTCAATCATCATTATTATATATCATCTTATTATATTATATCAATATAAATATATATTAAAATATATTCATTTCAACCTAATATATTTATTAAAATATATTTAAAATGTCATATTAATTTAATCACATCCATATCTTAATATTAAAAAAATACAACTAACAACTTATCAATATCATCAATTATTTTATTCATACAATATTTTACGTAAGATGACTTTTATCTTCCTATTATACACAACCTAAGTGATGAATTAATTTGCAATATTATGTAAATTGCTAAATATTATTATGATATGTTAAGAAATGACGAAAATATGTGACATAACAATGATGCGTAACGAGGCTACGGCTTGGAGCCATGACCATTTACCAACGCCCAAATGATGGGCCCAATCGAATCGGGGAAGCCATTGGGCTTAAGGGGACTTAAACCTAATGATCCAAGTAATAAATTTATCATATCTAAAACTACATTGGATAAGCGTAGCCTTCGTGAGGATAGCAGTTACTATTCCTTTATTTTCTTTTTTCTTTTCATTTTTGTTTGCAGCAGCACCTTTTTACGATCACCTCCTTTGTGCCTTCGTTTTTTTCTTTTTCTTCGACGATTACCGGTGCCTCTCTCTCTCTCTCTCTCTCATCACTTTTTTATTTTGTTCTTCTTTCATTTTTCTTGCATATCGATTAATGTGTATTTTTGTTTCAAATTTTATTTTTGTCGTTGCTTTTAAATATTTTATATTTTTTATTAGAAATTAATATAAAATATATTTTTATAGAATGATACATATACAAAATTAGATAATGTAAATGAAATCTAAAAATTTAGATAAGATATTTTGTAAGGTACATGTATATGATTTTCAATCGTTATTTTTTAATTTTTTATCGACAAAAAATTAAAATACACTGGATAATATATTTTATAGCACGTGTTATATCGACTTTTCACTGATAAAAAATTAAGGTAAATTAATTAAAAGACTCTTAGTGCATCTTTGAGGGTTAAATTCTCTCTCTAGATGCACACCATACAAGTGTAATTGAGTTATCAACTTCATATTTCATTTACATGATTAATTATTTACTCAATGGGATTGAGTACTTACAAAATTCGATCTTCGTATAATAAATTGTGGGTAACATATAATAGTAGACCAAGTGTGGAATTCAATATTGCTTGTATATTACATTGTACGAAACACAATTTAACAACTAATCTGTTGTAGCATGGCTAATTTCATCTTCATGGTATTTAGCACCTGGACCACCTTTATTAATTTTGGGAGGTTTGCCACCACCACACGGATCACTTCTTTAAGCCCACATCCTCACGCATGCCTCCATGATCTCTTCTGCAAGCCCTTTGGATACTTTAGGTTTGTGCTCTTCAGGAATGGAAGTAAAGGAAATTTTGGAAGTCAAAGGAAAAGTTTGGGAAATTTAGGTAAAGAAAATCTAGATACACTTTGACTAGGATTTTGTGCGATTGTGCTTGCAACAAAAGGTGGAAGAAAAATAAAAATGATGCTTCTTTGATTACGGTAGAAATGAAGGAAATTTGAAAAGATGCCTTTGCACTATCCTTGGCATAAAGTTTTTATAAAGGGATAGAATGGACTTGTGTAGTCAAGTCACGAGCTAACGACGAAGAGGACATGACCTCGTAGAGACATGCGATAGATGATATATAATCACAGGTGGCTTTCGTCGAGGAGGACGACTTAAGTAAAGATCAAGCAAGTTAGGAAGGTGGTGGTTGTGACATAGAAATGGAGGAGTTTGCATGGGGTGCGCAATGGAGGTGATACGATGGAGGAGGAGCCTAAAGTGTGCCATAGCTGAGGTAGATGTGAGGGGGATTTATTCAAGTATGGAGGGAAGTTAAATTGATTATATGTAATGTCACAGGTGCGTATATTTCGTTGAGGAGAACAGAGGATGACAATTATTACCCGGTAGATTATGATTAATTACTTGTATGTTGCTTAATTGAGCAACAATAAACATATATAGTGTTAATGGCATTAGAATCTAAATCTTATGGTTGTAATGTGTAAACGTACAGATCCCTCACCCCTTTGACGGATCGGCCTCTAATCTGATGGGAATAAACAAATTGGTAGAAGCTGGTTGTACCTTGAAGTAGAATTATTTTGCTTTTGGGGCAATCAAAGTGAAGCCCCAATATATCTTGGAGTCAAAAATAGATTTCTCGTGGTTGAGCGAAGAAAGAGATGTGTATGGAGATCTTGAACGCATGTGACCTGTTAAAGCCTTAATTGACTCCTTGGATCGCAAGATTCATGGTTGGAGGATCCTATACATAGACTACTGCTACATAATTAAAACACACCTACCAAGATACATATATGTAGGCCGGTAAGAGATTGGTGGTGGAAATCATATGCGTGGTTGCCTTTTAATTTGTTCTGAATATAGTTAAATTAAAAGTGGAGCATCAAAAGGCGATGTAACCAATAAGAAGGCTGATTTAAACCCAACTACTTTGAACCTTCATAAGCTCAAGTTAGATCCTGAAAAAAAAGGGTTCAATGGTAGGACTAGGGCTCGAGATTGAAATGGGTCCGTTGCCCCGGTTCAGCATTGGTTAATTTATTTAGAGCTTGGACATTCAGATTCGTTTCTCGGTTCTACGTGTAATTCGTTAATTCAAGGTTAATTCATAAGATTCGTTACTTCTACTGGTTAGTTTTTCCTTTGTTTTTTTTTTTTTTCCCCCTTTTTGGGTTCTTGCCAATCAAATGGAACATCACATGCAGAGGAAAGAATCAGGATAAGCAAAACGATAAGAAGCCACGGTCCAAATGGGGAAGTGCAAATACAAACTAAGAATCTACAAAGGGTCAGAACTTAAGATTAATATACCAAAATAAAAGCCAAAATCAGAAACAGAATAGGCTGCCCCCCTTCATCAAGAGGAATTGAAGTTTTTCTTCATTTCAATTGTTGAAAATCTATTATCGTTAATGGAATGGGTGAGATTGTCTGGTTGAGATGACATTCAACATGATTTTTACTTCTACTAAAGTATTTATGATCCTAAAACCTTGCGATAATATATAATTTATAAATAAATTACTTAAAACTACAAAAAAAACTTGCAAATAAATGATATCATGTATTGCTGTTTACGTGTAATTTGAGATAATTCTGTGAGGGTATTTACATGAATAGGAGATAAGGTAGGAATAACTTTGGGATTCAAAATTAGGGTATTTGCTTGGAAATAAGGGATGAAAAAGAGAGATAAGTTGTCAAAAGATAACCATACCCTAGATTGGTGGTTATGTTGATTAGTAGATTTTTTCTTTTCTTGAGGATAAGGGGGAAGGGGAGGGCAAATATAGAAAGAGCGAGGTCTAGGGGGATAAGGTTGCAAGGGTTAAGAAACAGGATAATGCATCCTTCACCCATATCTAGGTTTAAAGAAATCAAGGTTTACTTATTTCCCTTTGTGGTAAACACAACATAAATCGACCCTCAGAGGCAACCTTGTTGTACCCATTAACATCTCTTACTCTCCAAGAAATACATGAATGCATATTATATATATAATATATATGTATATAATCAAATCAAAGACTAATGAAAGCCAATTAACTCCTCATTCTGCCATGTAACTAATAAACTTAGATATGGAACTTCAACTTCAGCTTGTTGTATTTGAATTGAACCTTTTCTATTGAGCATATATTGAATCATCTTGATAAGGTTAAAGATTTATTTTGTTTGATTAAATCCATAAATTGCAGTTTCTTAGCTATTATGAGCACCATTAGGTAAATCTTATTTTTCTTTCTTGATATAGAGATCAAAGATTATAATGTTGAAGCAGTGGTGGAGCTAGAGATTTTTCCCAAAGAAGGCACAAAAAAAATAGTAACTCATGTAATATAACATCTTAGAAAAATGACAATGAGAATGTAAAGGTATTTTATAATTTACCTTGATTTTAAGTTTGAGATTGATTCATAATTACTTTATTATTGATAATATTAAAAATTTTTTTTATGCTTACCATGAAAGCATCATTTATTTGGTCATCTCCATTCGATTTTGCAAGCTAGTCTTCATAATGCTCATAGATGAAAAAATCTCTTATACTTTTTTTTTTTTGGTAGTTGAAAAAACTTCATTGATAGTCAATCAAAGTACAAGGTATGTGAGAGCACATTCACGATCCTTCAATACTTTGAACTAGGCAAAAACGAGCCAGAGTATGAGTAGGATGAATAATTGACCTATGAGCTTTAGATAAGAAGAAACAAGGATTTTCTTGAAGCATAGACATACATTTTTGTATGACATGCCTTGTCTCTAAGGTGGCTGTGATAGGGCATTAATATGGTTGACTGGGTTAACCGCTTCTGAGAGAATCACAGTTGCTAACAACCCATGATGAATGGCCAAGAGAAGGCCATTATGAATAGCCCAGGTCTCTGCCTCAGCATTGTATGTTGTATTTACACGTTGGGTAGATGTAGCAGAAATACCACTGTAGTCATCCAACAGGACTACTGCAGCCATTGAGTGACCTTCCCCCACCGCAGCATCCACCACAATCAAAAGTGATACATCATAAGTAGAGGTTCTCATTGATGCCTCTTCAGTAATGGGAGCACTGCTACGATTCAAGGACTCTAAGTTGACTCCATAGAAGGCACACATTTTTTTTGCAGCAGTCACTATCGCTATTGGACTTGGTACTTCACCATTCGTCACCACATTGCACCTTTGCTTCCACAGAGCATGTAGCATATAAAAAACAAGGTTTCTTGTCATCCCAACTGCTTCAAAGTTCGTCGATATCTCCCTAACAGCATCCCACCATGAGCCTGTTTGAGGGAAAACCACAATTCTCTAATAAAACCACATTGCCCTATTGAAAGTACATCCAATAACTAGATGTTCTCAGGTTTCTTGAGCTACTAAACAAAATGGGCAATTAGTATCATCGATACCCATTCTTTTGGCTAAGATAGTTCTCAATGGGAGCACCCCAATAGTGGCTTTCCAAAGAAAATGTTTAACCTTCGATGGAAGACCTTCCAACGCCCAAACTTCCTTATGATGCATAACTTGTGCTGTACTTAGACTACTTTGCACATTTAGTTCACTAAGCATGGTTATATAGGCTGACTTAAGAGATAAATTCCCTTTTGGATGGGGTTTCCATATGAGGATATCATCTCCTTGATGGATAGGTGTATTAACAATATTTTTTACTACTTCATCAGAGAAATAGCTATAAAATTTTATATAAAAGATCTGGCCATACATTAATTTTATCTCCTTGCCCCACTAAATATAAGACATTCTTAAACAAAATATCTTTGATATTTACCATGGCTTTCATAAAGGGCAACTTAGTAGACTTCTACATAAATTCCCAAAAGGAGCCAACAGGAAAGTATTTCCCTCTAATTTGTAACTGTCACCATCCTCCCCCATTTGCGCATAAGGTCCAACACATTTTAAGTAAGAAAGTCAAATTGACCGGAACAATATCAATTATTTAAAAAGAGGGTACATTCAATCCCAATATGTTTGATAACAAAATATTCATAGACAGACTTCATGTATATGTGTTGATAGAACAAACAAAAAAAAAAAAAAAAAAAAAAAATTTTAAATTCATTGCTAAAAAGAAGAAAATCAATTGTGTGGAGATAAACCATATATGGCGTTCGATAACGTAAAACAAAATCAATTGCTTTGAAAAATAAAAGAAACAATGTTGATATTAGGCTAGATAATCACATAACCGCTGAAGTGAGGGAGGGAAGGAGTAAAATACGGGTTTCTATAGGTGGAAAGGTCGAAGTGGATATTGAGAGGGGAGATGGATGGAAAAAGTCTGTATCTATTTATAGAAGGGCATGGTTCTTTTCAGGATGGTGGATTGAAGGTGGGTACCTGCTTTTGTTTTTTAGATTGGTTAAGTCCAAGGACATAAATTTGTTTTGGTTGATAAATGTAATTAATGAGATTTTAGAATTGAGGGTGGGCACACTCGCCATAATCTTCCTCTTCCATTGCATTGAAGCCCTCTTTCCCTTCAAAATTTCTTGGTTTGATTCCTTGGAACTGAATAGACGCATTAACTGAATTATACATAGAGGATAATTCCTACGTATAATTCCTCAACCTCATCCTATAAGATTGAATTATCCTAGAGGAGCACGGTTGACCAACAAAATATCTGGTCAATTAGGATTAAAAACTAAATTCCTTATGTGGTCAACTAAGAATGTTGATAGTTGACTAAGCTTAATTAGGTATAGAAGTTAAGACATAAACCTTGAGCAATTACCTAGTTGAGAGACCAGTTGATTAAGTTGGAGTATTTTTCTAAAAATGATAAGGATCAAGAGCCCTTCCATTGCTTTTTCTTAAAGCAAGGTCCATTTACAATTCTAGCAAGAGTTTTAAAAAAATTTAAGTTCTCATCTTAGTAATTAAGATCATATCTAAACACACGCATAGTCCATTCAAGCATGAGGATACAACTCTCCTTGGCTACACCTAACATATTAACGCATGTCAACGCATCATACAACTCTCTGCATGTCAATGCATGTCACTTTTTAGTTCCTCTAACGAGATGACCAGGGATTGATTGTAAATCCCTACTTGGAGGCGGTGAAATTAGCGTGACGTAAAAATGCGGAATTAAAAATATAATAATAGCACTCACACAAGTACACAATGATTTTTAGGTGGAAACCCAAATCAAGTGAAAACCACCACCTAAGCCTCTCGAGTTAGAATTTTCCGATCAACCAAGTTGATCAAATCCACTAAACGAATTACTTAAACGAGGGTGATTCAACCTCAATTACAACCACGCTACAAGTGCGAGGGTAACGTTCCTCAACCCCTTCTCTTCACGAAAAGGATTTTGTCCCTCGATGGAGACGGAAATTCGCAACGCGAATACCCAACCAAATAACAAAGTAAAATACAACAATAATCCTATAGAACCAACAAAGTAATTCTTAAACTAAGCTTCTATAGGAGTTATGATACTTCACTTTGCTGGAAGTGTGTCGAATCGGTGACGCGGGTGCGTGAGCCATGCAACGGTGCTCTCATGAACTATGGCGGGAGAGCGGGTGCGCAAATGACTGATGCTCTCTAGATGTAGAACTTAAGCTTGGAGAGCTAGAGGTTCAACTACTTCTCTTGGACACAAAAGATTTGGAAAGTGGTTTGCTTAGTTTGTCTTGGTGTGTCTTTGAGTGGCAAAGGTTCTCCTCTATTTATAGAGGCCCTAAGAAGGCTTCCATAGCCGTTCGGTGCAAGCTCCAAGAGAATCAAGCTGAAATCAGGATTAATCATTACACTGACAAGGTTATCAGATGTCTGATCCTGGCATCTGACGTCTGGAAAACCAGTTTAAGACGTTTGGGAACAAAGTCAGACGTCTGATTATAGGCGAGTTTCCTTCCTAACTTGAATTAGATCGAAACAGAGTTCTAGTGAAAGTCCATCAGACGATACATAGGACGTCTGGAATGATGTCTAGATGTCTGGAAACCTATTTTTCTACGGAAATGGATTCCTAAGGGAGTACAACGGCTATAAAATCTCTGAGAAGAGATTTTGGGTCAGCAGAGGCAAAACGGTTATGTATCAGATCTAGATGTAGAACTTAAGCTTGGAGAGCTAGAGCTTCAACTACTTCTCTTGGACACAAAAGATGTGGAAAGTGGTTTGCTTAGTGTGTCTTGGTGTGTCTTTGAGTGGAAAAGGTTCTCCTCTATTTATAGAGGCCTTAAGAAGGCTTTGGGAGGCCTTGGAAGGCTTCCATAGCCATTGGGTGCAAGCTCCAAGAGAATCAAGCCGAAATTAGGATTAATCATTGCACTGACAAGGTTATCAGACGTCTGATCCTGGCATCTGACATCTGGAAAACCAGTTTAAGACGTTTGGGAACAAAGTCAGACGTCTGATTATAAGCAAGTTTCCTTCCTAACTTGAATCAGATTGAAACAGAGTTCTAGTGAAAGTCCATCAGACGATACATAGGACGTCTGGAATGATGTCTAGATGTCTGGAAACCTACTTTTTTGCGGAAATGGATTCCTAAGGGAGTACAACGGCTTTTGGGTCAGCAGAGGCAAAACGGTTATGTATCAGACGTCTGGGGTCCTCTACGGATGTCTGATACGAGGTTAACGGTCATATCCTCCATTGTTTGCTAAGCCAGCCAACGGTCCACTAATTGGACGTCTAGCAAAATCATCAAATGTCTTCTAAGACGTTTGGACTAAGGTTTGGACGTCTGATTTCATCAGACAGAACTAACTAAGTTCAGCCTAAACATTATTGGAAGTCTGAGTCAACAGTCAGACATTTTAAAAGTCATTATCAGACGTCTGATTTTCAGATTAGACGTTTGAAAAGACTGTTTGAACCCTATTTTGATTTTCTAAGTTTTCTACAGAAAATCTAAGTATCTTAGGGTTGTGCAAGTGTTTCTAGGACTGCTGTTAGGATACTTTAAGGCTCTTTAACATGAATCTAAGAGACAAAACAAAGAGCAACCAAAGAAACAAAAATACATAGTAGTACAAGGAAAGGAAATCTATCATATTCTTTATCTCTTTCCTTCTTCAAGCTATCGCTCCTCGCGAATCTCCTTTGTTCTTTATCAGCTCCTCCAATCCATCCTGGATATGTGCTCGAACTCCGCCTAACCACGTCTTCATTTGCAATTGACTTGAAACCTAAGACTTCAAGTGCAAATGTTAAATGACATGTGTTTTGTTATCATCAAAATAACCGATCATGGTGCTCTAGGACCAACAATCTTCCCCTTTTTGATGATGACAAAATCATAAATAATAATGCAAAAAGACCTCCCCCTTTTTGACATTATAAAAAATGTTTAATTGATTTAAATTTCCTATAACTCCCTCTTAAAACATGCTCTTCTATAAATGGGTTGAATTTCTTTTGACAAGAGTAATGTCCTCCCCCTTTTTGTAACAACAAAATAGCTATTATTTTTCTCCCCCTTACTAAAGGAAATATAGCTAACTTACATCTCCCCCTTAATAATTGACAATTAGCTCATAATTTTAACTCCCCCTGTCTATATGCTAATGATAAAAGGATAGGGTAAAAGGGTTTTACCTCACCTACCATGGCCAATAAAATGTTCCAAATGGAGGTGGTGGATGCCACATCGGATGGGGCTCCCATCCGTAGCTTGGAGGCCCGGGCATCGGCGTCGGTCTCCAGTTTGGCGGTTGACGTGCAGCAGGTCCATCATTTGTTCACCGTCTCGTCGGTCTTCTTGTCCTTCTCCTTGGTCTACTCTTTGGTCCTCCCAACTCGAGTTGACCAGCCTTTATCTTGTAGGTCCAATCCTTTGTGTTGTAGTCACCCTTAAAACCTACAAAACAAGATTCCAAATCTTTCTTAGGTATCCAAGCGAGCTTGGATCCGGATCTGTTAGTGGGTCTCCTTGACGGAGATCCTTTCTCAACCTTAGGGCTATGCAAATCTTCTACTTTATTGATTAATTTGTTAGAATTTTTCCTAAGACAAGCGATTTATTTTTCTATAATATTTATCTTAGTCTTTAAATCAGAAATTTCTAACTTTAGACTAGCATTTTCCTCGATCAATCTAGTATTTTCATTGATTAAGTCATCATTTTTAGGACTAGCTTCTAAATCCTTAAGTTGCTTTTCTAACCTTTCATTTTTCATTTTTAAGAAAACTGAGGTTCTTTTTAATATTTTATTTTCTATCTTAAGTGATTTACTAAGTTCAAATAGCTCATCAAAAGCATCTTGTAAATCGGAATGTACCTCATTGTTGGAGTTGTCGCTGTCGCTATCACTTCCTCTGGCCATGAAACCAAAGCTTTTAAATCACACATTGATGAAGGTTTTTCCTAAAGCTTTTAAATTATGTACTATGAGAGTGAACCTAATGTTCATCTCACTTAAAGATTCGTTATACTTCATAAAAAAAGATTCAAATTCTTGAGAAAGTAAATTTATTTTAGAAGTCTTTACCTTTGAGGTACCTTCGTGAGTTACCTCGAGTGTGTGCTAGATCTCGTATGTGGTAGCGCATTGCGAGATTCTGTTGAACTCCTCTGGGTTCAAAGCGCAGTACAATGCATTCATAGCTTTTGCGTTGAGTGTGAGTTCTCAGATCTGCTACTGCGAGTATCCTACGTCGGGTCGTTCCGGGATCTCGTATGTGGTTTCGCAACGTCCCCATGAAGCGAAGTCGGTAGCTTGAGGCCACATCCTCATCCTCAGTTTCCAGTAGCTGTAGTTGTTTCCGTCGAAGTAGGGTGGTCGGACGGTGGATTGCCCCTCGGATATTCTGATCGCAGATGTGCTTCCCTCCATCTGATCTCTTACCGGTGTGTAACACCGATCTGTAAGACTTGCTCTGATACCAATTGTAAATCCCTACTTGGAGAAGGTGAGATCAGCGTGACGTAAAAATGCGAAATTAAAAATATAACAATAGCAATCACACAAGTACATAATGATTTTTAGGTGAAAACTTAAACCGGGTGAAAACCACAACCTAACCCTCTCGAGTTAGGATTTTTCGATCAACCAAGTTAATCAAATCCACTAAACGAATCACTTAAACGAGGGTGATTCAACCTCAATTACAACCATGCTATAAGTGTGAGGGTAGCGTTCCTCAACCCCTTCTCTTCACGAGAAGGATTTTGTCCCTCGATGGAGATGGGAATTCACAACGTGAATACCCAACCAAATAACAAAGTAAAATACAACAATAATCCTACAGAGCCAACAAAGTAATTCTTAAACTAAGCTTCTATAGGAGTTAGGATGTTTCTCTTTGCTGGAAGTGCATCGAATCGGTGATGCGGGTGCGTGAGCCACGCAACGGTGCTCTCGTGAACTATGGTGGGAGAGCGGGTGTGCAAATGATTGATGCTCTCTAGATGTAGAACTTAAGCTTGGAGAGCTAGAGCTTCAACTACTTTTCTTGGACACAAAAGATGTGGAAAGTGGTTTGCTTAGTGTGTCTTGGTGTGTCTTTGAGTGGCAAAGGTTCTCCTCTATTTATAGAGGCCTTAAGAAGGCTTTGGGAGGCCTTGGAAGGCTTCCATAGCCATTGGGTGCAAGCTCCAAGAGAATCAAGCCGAAATCAGGATTAATCATTGCACTGACAAGGTTATCAGACGTCTGATCCTGGCATCTGACGTCTGGAAAACCAGTTTAAGACGTTTGGGAACAAAGTCAGACGTCTGATTATAGGCGAGTTTCCTTCCTAACTTGAATCAGATCGAAACAGAGTTCTAGTGAAAGTCCATCAGACGATACATAGGATGTCTGGAATGATGTCTAGATGTCTGGAAACCTACTTTTCTGCGGAAATGGATTCCTAAGGGAGTACAACGGCTTTTGGGTCAGCAGAGGAAAAATGGTTATGTATCAGATGTCTGGGGTCCTCTACGGACGTCTGATACGAGGCTAACGGTCATATCCTCCATTGTTTGCTAAGCCAGCCAACGGTCCACTAATTGGATATCTGGCAAAATCATCAGACGTCTTCTAAGACGTCTGGACTAAAATCTGGACGTCTGATTTCATCAGACATAACTAACTAAGTCTAGCCTAAAATTATTAGATGTCTGAGTCAACAGTCAGATGTCTTAAAAGTCATTATATGACGTCTGATTTTCAGATTAGACGTCTGAAAAGGCTGTTTGAACTTTATTTTGGTTTTTTAAGTTCTCTGTAGCAAACCTAAGTATCGTAGGGTTGTGCAAGTGTTCCTAGGACTGCTGTTAGGATACTTTGTGACTCTTTAACATGAATCTAAGAGGCAAAACAAAGAGCAACAAAAGAAACAAAAATACACAGTAGTACAAAGAAAGGAAATCTATCTTATTTTTCATCTCCTTCCTTTTTCAAGCTATCGCTCCTCGCGAATTTCCTTTGTTCTCCATCAAGCTCCTCTAATCCGTCTTGGATGCAAGCTCGAACTCCGCTTAACCACGTCTTCATTTGCAATTGACCTAAAATGTAAGACTTCAAGTGCAAATGTTAAATGACACGTGTTTTGTTATCATCAAAATAAACGATCGTGGTGCTCTAGCATCAACATTGATAACATCAATAAACTAGTTAGAGTTTAGTGAGGTGCTAGTGGAATGGAGTGAATGATTTATAGGTTGGTTACCATGATAGTTTCTTGGCTAGTCACTAGAGATTCCCTTCACTTTCCCTGCATTGTGATTTGAGAAATATGATGATGCAATAAAGGAAGCAATTGTGGATTTCAAGGGAATATTATTTCAATGAGTTGCTTAAGTAATTCTATTGCTTTACAATTTTCTTGTTACTTTTACTCCTTGTTGAGAATTCACTCACTCCTATTACACTTGGTAACCAAAATATGACCAACTAGTGTGGTAGTAGGTATGACTTCTTAGAGGATCTATGGTTTGAAGTGGCCTAACTCCGTAGGGGAGCTATCGAAGGGATTGATTGATTTTATTTGCCTTTACCTCTAATGTTTTTGTTACTAGTTATGCACTTTATTTTTAGCTAGCTATAGCAACATTAAGTATTGACATGATAATTTGATTTTGGTTTACGAATGATCGATGGCAATTGGCAGGAGATCCTAATGAGGCAGCTTTCCTTGCACCTGATCAACCCTTGCTATGTAATGCAAAAGTTGATGTGTTTTACGGTGTAAGGAGTTAGGGACAATAAAAAAATGTAAGTTTAGAAGTGAGGACCACGTCATGTGTCTCTCTTTCACGTAAAAAAAGTAATGTAAAGTACTGTCATGTGACGGGATCAACCACCATTGAAAAAAGTTATCATCACATCTAAATCAATAATGGAATCATTTTGCACATGTGCAAATCACTAAAATCACCTTCAAAACTATTTTACACCGTTGGCAAATCACTAAATCACTTTCAGAACCATTGTGTACTGATAAAAAAATCATTTTGTATCGATGCAAAACCACTCCGAAATCATTTTGTATCGATGCAATCTTATTTTACATTGGTATGTTTTGATTCAAAGTGGCGATGGTTTTCGTAATCATTTTGCACCAATATGTTTGGTTCAAAGTGCAGGTAGCTTTTTTAAGTAGGATGAAGTCCATTTCATAACAGAACTTTTTTTTTTTTTTAATGCTTTTTATGTAATTTAGACTCAGTGTTTTTATATTTTTTAGTTCTAAGGAAATTTTGACTATAAAAAAATAAGGAGTTCTTATTTAATCTTGGAAATCAAGTAAATGAAAAATAAAATCTGAAGAATAAATACAGGACTATTGCAAGTAGGGCCATTGCATTACCATTTGTTGTTGACAATAAAATTAATGCACAAATCTGAGTCCATCATCTTAATCTCCCCCATTTCCAACCCAAAAGCCAAGTTAGTTCGATGGTAGAAATTCGATAGAGAAATTAGGACAAATTCAATTACACAGATCAGGGACAACATCAGAATTGAGGTGTAAGTTAGGGGACATTCATTTACACGAGAAATTGTGGATATCTCAAGTTATTTTTGGTTTCTTTTTATAAGAGTAAAATTTATTGATGAGAAGAAGTAACTTATATCAAAACACCACTCTCTTCGAAGAAGGGAACTCACCTCCCGAGAAGATTAAGAACAAAATATACTAACACATAAATCTAGGTACTTGACCTAATAGATGATGGGTCAAGTAGTTGCAATATCCACAAAAAAAAAAAAAAAAAAAAAAGTCAAGGAAGACGCAGAAGTTTCAAAAATAAGCGGGAGATTTTGTGTTAATGTGCGAAATTAAAAAGAAAAATGTAACGATAACATCAAAACTTTATTAAATTCCCTGTGTTGTCGGTGTTGAGGGGATATTCATGTGCATGCATGCATGCATGGTATTGTACTGGCGGGGTATATGTGTTGGGCTATGTGTGGTGTGGTGGCTGCCGCTGCCGGTACTAAAAATATCGAATTCTCAATCTGCAACTTGACAATTGTGTAAGAAACTTCCGCTCGCCTCTCCATCCCTCTCTCTCTCTCTCACGAAAGCTAACCCTCCGTTCCGTACGCATCCGATCCGCGATCGGAGCTGATCGGCTCCCTCCTTTCCCTACCTTCGGATCTTCCCAACCCTTTCACGTTTGACATGCAAAACCTGTTGTAGCCAGCAGTGGCAAATCTCAAGCGGTGATGGTAGCCATGTCCGTTGGTCAGCCTCG
This sequence comes from Thalassia testudinum, assembly GCA_037157565.1. Taxonomy (NCBI): domain Eukaryota; kingdom Viridiplantae; phylum Streptophyta; class Magnoliopsida; order Alismatales; family Hydrocharitaceae; genus Thalassia; species Thalassia testudinum. Next base: position 11,631,129 of record JAZHRO010000077.1, on the reverse strand, counting down.
CATGGCGGATCCTTGACCATCGGTGATAGCTGCGGTCGATGGTCAGCCTCGTAGCGGCCAATCGGCTAGGTGTCCAATGCGGTTGTTGTGGTTGGCATTGGTCATGGTTCTATGGTTGTTGTCTTGTGACTAAGCTGTTATGTGATGTAGGTTTCTCTTGTTGTTGTGTAAGGTAGTTGGTTGATCCTGTTTTTCTTTAATTTCAGTTGTTTTGTTGAGAATCATGTGTAATATCGGATTTGACACTTGCCAATAATCGTATTCGACCATCAATTCATTGTATTACGATCTCTTGTTGACATATTCTTTGAGTTTATCCTATTAATTCTTGTCATATCTATAAATGTGAGATCTCGTTCCTCCTTAAAATCATTCGATGCTCATACTAGGACATTTTATCTTTTTTTTTTCTTTTAATTTTTATCTACCTTATTCTATATATTTTTACTTTCCTTCATTTCTATATAATGTAACCTTCTCTTCTCGAGGACGACCAGAATTTTCTCTTCGCCCTTCTCTCCAGGGTACATCCTATACAACAGGTACTTTTCCATTTTTATCAATAGAATATATTTCCTGTCTAAAAAACTTAACAATTGTATAGTGAAGGAAGTGGGGTTGCCCTCTCACCAACCTCCACGGCAACTAACTGCATCTCTCCTTGCACCACTAGATTATGATTCTTCTTGCTGGGAGATCAAGTAATCGACGGATATATATATATATATATATATATATATATATATATATATATATATATATATATAATTTTAGAAATATGCTTCTCCCATTAACAGAGATGAAAAGATTATAACTCCGAGGAGTGAAGGAATTCCGAATGGAGAAGACTAAACAAAAGAATCAAAAAAAATATATATATATATAGAGAAGATGTTCCTATAATCAAAATGTAATATCTTGTAGGGATTGTTTCATATCGTAAGGTAGCGGTGGTGTCATTGAAGAGAAAGTTTCAGCGATAATCTCGATCCGTGATAGTGAGAGATTGGAAATGTGGAAATTGAAGGTAAGTCGGTTGCATCTTAGTCGTGTGAAACAATGATTTTTAGCGTGATCCTGATATAGAAAAGTCACGTAGGTGAGTGATGGAATCCAAGATCAAGCACCACGATTCTAGTGATCCCCCCACTCTCTCCCCTCGCTCTGCAAGGGGTAATGACGTCGAGGGGGCCCAATGACTAAGGCAACCCACACACCATCTACAGGTGAAAAGTCCAACGTCGGAAGGGACCAAACATTGGAGGAGGGTGAAGTTCGAAGGAGCACGGATGTCGGAGGCAAGTGGAGGAGACAGCATGCCTACACCATGGGATGAAGTCGGGGGATGAAGGTGCCACAGCAAGAAAGAGGTGGAGTGAGCGAACAAAGAGTGGATCGGGAGGAAGGGTATGGGGCCCCAATCGACGACCAGAGGCCAATCGAAGGGCCCAAGGATGGCACAAGCTCTAGGATTCTGCACAACATGAAAAGAAAAGGGAAGGACAGGCAAGTAATTGACAAATATTATTCATTCACTAAACGTTCGACCAATTTTGATGCATTTAGATTGTATTCAATTTACATTGATAGAATAACTACTTATAATTCAATCAAATTAGATCGAATTTGACTCACGTTTGGTCTGACCAAATCTAAATTTTACAAGTGTTTGTCAACAAAGGAAGGGTTGCTTTTTTATTTTTTCCTTATGAAAAATACTCTGTAACGTAATAAGGAGGAAATATTTTATCTATTTTATAAAATAAAGGAAAAAGTTTTTTCAACTATATCACCTAACATTTTCAAATTAATTTACTTATACATTTAAAATTCAATCGAGTTAATCGGCGTGACTCATAAGTCACCCAATTTAATAATTTAAGCTATTTGGGTGGATCAGACTATACATGCTGATCAATCAATCAATTTAAAACTTATGTATGTACGATTTAGACCTTGACATGACCTACAATCTAAATCAAATAATCAATTTTAAGTGAATTATTTGGGTTGACTCCTGCATGGAGACTGCTCCAGAGAATACTCTGAATTCACAAAGATTATATCGAGAGAAATCTCAATTCTACGTTGTTTGAAGAGGTCGTTGTAATATTCCAAGAAATGGTGCCACGAGGTAAACTAATCGTATATTTGACTGGTGATTTATAAATAGTTGAAACTAATGTTTAATTTAAATATATTTTTAATGGTCACCGTAGATTTGTTGGGTCTATATCTCAAAACTTAAAAATTTAAACCTGTTTCGTTTCGTCAATTTTATTGGAGTTGAGGCGACTTTTTACATTCTATACCATCTTCTGAATGTAAAATAGAGATGACGTCGGTAAATTCTTGACTATTAATTATGATGCAAAAATGTATATAAATTTAAAAAATAATATATTTTACAATGTAAGATCGTAGGTAGGGTAGTTTTTAACTTATGTGTATATATTTAATGTGTAAATTTATTTAGTTAACCTCCAGTTTGGAAAGTAAGATAAGTATTGAATTTTATTATCACTCAAATAATTTGTCACTTGTGAGTGAATAAGTGTGATTTTTTATTTAGAATTGAAATGTATATATAATTTTATATCGATGTAATTTGATTTTATGTTAATGTAAAATAATTTAAAAGTGATTGTTACTTTTTTTTTCTTTTAAGAGTTATTCAATTTTACACAATTATATTTTATTTTATAAGTGATGGTAATTTTTTAAGTGGCGATGAACCCTACAACGTAACATTACTTGCGTTAAGTACATGTGAACAGTCATAGATGCAGCACTGTAGCTGCATCCACGGTGGTCACTATAGTTATATTCGATGTAAAACTTACATTCAAATCATTATAAGTATTATAAATTAAAAATAAGACCTGATGTCTCTCCTTTTTAAAATGTTTCCTCGATCGAAAATGCAGGAAGTGTTTTTGAATGGAAACGCACTATGGGTGTATTTGATGTAAAAATTACATTCACATCGTTGTTAAGTGTTAGAAATTAAAAATAAAATCCTATGTCTCATCTTTCTAAAAATTTTTTCCGATCCAAATAAGACTTGTTGAAATGTGCTTCCACCCAATCCCCTCTTCACTCTTGACGATAAGCTTCTGTGTCTCTTGTCTGCTGGGATTTGTGGTACTACACGTGTCTTGGCTTAGCCGATAATTCCCCATGTTTAAATGGACCGTAAGAATCCTCAAATAGCAACGAGTCACGTTCCTTTGATTTATTACCAAATTGATTATAGACGTTGTCCAAGCACAAGTAATTAGTCCGATATTTTATCAAACATAGCATGCACTCTCGACATTTTCCCAACCCAACAAAACTATGGTTCTTCAAAGTTTGCCATACTGGAAATCCCGTGCAAGCGTTTCCAATGGTCTCATATTATTTTTAAAATATGATTACTTAATTTCGAGTATTTTTGTTTGAATGTATTAGAAATTAACATGCGCAATGTGATAATTATTTTAATCTTTAAATTTTATTTGACAAGCAGAATGAGTTCATGAAATAAGTAAAAAATAAAAATAAATAAATAGTAAAATAAGTAAGTTAATTTATTTTAATATTTTGATATGTTAAAATTATTTCACAGAGAATATAAAATAATTTTAACCTATGTTAAGTTTACTTAAACAATTATAATTTCCAGATATGTTAAATAATATGTTAAATATTTAACACGTCAAACAAATATCACCCTAAATCTCAAGTGACATATTATTTCTATCGAAGGATCCATTGAAGTATGATTTTAAGGTGTTTAAAAGGTAATTCATATAAATGATTTCTGCTATTAACATGTAGATTCTTGTATTGGCATTCTTGCATAGGAAACTCGATTAAGATCTTGCAAAGCCCTACTTTGAAAACCCAATCATTTCTATATGCTTTAATGATCAAGAAATGATTATTATGTGATTTAAAATTCAATAATCATACATGATGAAGATTTTCTCATGTCAGATATCAAGACTATTTCGATTTTCACATAAAACATTAAGAGACAATGGCGTTTAACGTTATACCTCTCCCCATGACACTTGAAGAAGAATTTCGTGCAAGATGATGGAGTGGAAGCATTTCGGATTATGCTTTCAGATAGAGAATCTTCTTCACCTTCATCAGTCATCCTTCTCTTGGTTCTTCTCTGAGGGTGAGAAGAGCCCTCTCTCTACTGGAATGTTCCCTTTAATGACAGATTAACCAGACTCTACTTTTCATAGAAGGTAGGTTTAGGGGAAATTATTAATTTTATCTTGACAACTAACCATCAATATGACTCTTAAAGAATTTAATTAAATCGTATGGCCCACTTTATAAAAAAAATTCCAACATCTTATTTTCAAAAATAAAAAATTTAGATACCTATACTTGCACCTCGTGACCATCCTGCTCTATCTACTTAGATATATGCGTGATTTTATTCCAAATCATGTTTTGATTTGATATATTATATTTTCAAATTTATAATCTTTTTACATTGACGTATTTTTCATAGTATAAGAAATAAATGGATGGAGTTTTTATTATTCTTTATAGTCTTCGAATTACCTATGGCTCTTCTGACCAGTATCACAACTTTATACAGCTATTACATATTCGATATATGTTATATTATGTCGCTATTTTGTTGAATCTGCTTGCGCAGTCGATGTAACACTTCGTGTGGTACACGAAGGAAAGAGATGGTTCCGCTCTTTTCTTCTTCGTTTTCCTCCTTTTTCTATCTCCGCAACGAACAAGCGATCGTTCGCATCCTTCCGAGTATCTTAAAAGTATCAAAATCACCTCATCTTTCTCGCTCTGTTGAAAGTTCCACCACATTTCATGAAATGTCACACAAGTCGTTCATCCTTTCCTTAGCTTTCAACTTCACTGGATTTCTTGAAAATTATGTTAGTTGGAGCACCGCAGCTTAGGGTTAAAGTAAAATGTTGGTGAATAAAAGTTAATAAATAACAATCATCAAGGGGTGGCTTAGTGGTAGAGCATCCTACCGATTTGTCCTCATCACATTTACCTTCCGGACATTCAAGTAAAGAAGCTTGATTCTTAATGTGAAAAAGTCAAAATGTAAATAAATTCATTTGTACATGCATTTTTCTCCATGCACTGTCCATTTGACATATCACGTTAGCTTCAACTGCTTGATAGTGTTGGTGTTAGGGAGTGTAGTGACTTGAACTTCAAATTTCAGACTCATATCCGAATTGAGCACGTCGAAACAAACATGTTGACATTTGTTAGGTGCGAATTAGGTCAATGTAACTTGATAACAAGAAAATGCATATTTTCGTCCACCCTAGTGATTAACTTGCTCAAAATGTGTCATACATGGTGCCGTTAGATTACACTCATTGTAAGCCTTCTAACAAATGCTATTTTGTAGAAGTCCGAGTTGCATGGCCCAAGTTACATAAAAAAATAAGTTAAACAGGAAAGCAAACATACACAAACTAAACTAGGGACATTTTGGTCCGAAATAGGGTATTCTTAATGCTAACTCAGTTCCCAATACCCATAAAAACCATGGCTAGGGTTTTGTGCCATGAACTCGTACCTTGTGACCTCGTTTCTCAAGAGAATCAATGAGGGAGAGGAAGAGAGTTTTTTCTTCTCTCGTGTTTAAGAGAGCAGAGGACATTAGGTGGTGGGCCCCACCTTCTGATGACATCAGTAGCGCACAATCCACTTGTCGATGTGTGGTGAGGAGGGGGGAACCACGAGCAGCATGTGTGTGGGGGGGGAGGGAGGGGGAGCTAGGCCAATGTACGGGTGGCCGGGTGAGCGTGGGCACTTGTTCACTTGAATTGGATCATTTTGAGTGGTTCAAGACCCTTTTTCGACTTCCCTTGACTGATTTGAGGTCATCCCAAACTTGAAATCCAACAAATAAGGTACTATTGTAATCATAATTTCACATACTACATTGGTAAACTCAAAAATCAAATTTCGTCATTGTTTCTCTATGTAAACTATTGATTAGTGTTCTAATGCTTTTGGAACCTCTCTCATGTGGTGTTAACTTAAGATCACTATTTCAGAGTGCCAAAATTTGATGTTTGTTGAGCACAAATTAGAAAAATAGCACACCATAATTTAAAAATTGACTTAATTATATTATGAATAGTGCAAGATGGGTGAATCCTATGAGAGATTGTTTGTTGTGTTCTAGGATGAATTAGACAACCTCAGAAAACTTTTTGGTATTTTTGAAACTGTTTTATGATTTTTTTGGATTTTTACATGATAAATAGGGTAAAAAGTATGTTTTGACCTTCATTGCTTGTGTGGATAGTAACCTAATCTTAAGAGCTCTAGAAAAATATGAAAATTTTATCTTTGAAACTAGACTCAGTAAGAAAAATTTTCCACCGATTTCACAAAATTTAGAGTTGTAATTAATTCTCTAAAAATCTTAAGAACCCTAGTCAGTGCGTAAAATTTACCTTCTTTTGTATAATGAATTTGGCTATGAAACTTGGAATAGTAACTCTTTACTTCAAGACCTAACTATAGACAAAATTCCAAGAATTTAGGATCACTAAAAACTACTGCAGAAATTTTAGAAAACAGATTTCAGTAGCTATGAGCATGAACTTAAAAAAGTGAAATTTTGCGAAACAAAACCAATCGATACGAAACTTTGCGTGGACCACTGGGTAGTAGAATTGATTTGAAAAGGATAATTAGACAATTTAATTATTGAAGGTTTCTTTCTCCTAGGCTTGTCACATCCCACATGAATCCATTAAAGTTATAATCCAACTTGAACTCAAGGTCTTGGGCTTGGACTATCCCCCATACAAATACATGCACTCATGGAATGACTCGATTTCCTAACAATCATACAAGAGCAATTGTACTTATCAATTCTACCCCCTAACCCACATGTGAAACAAAATTTAGCCACTCATAATCACATAAGTCAAAAACACCTCAAAAGAAATAGACATCTTCATTGAATTACAAATCAAGAGTTCCACATAAAAATAAGAGCAAGAAGAATAGATGAAACCCTTGAACCCTTTGAGATAAAGTTGGTGACTAGTAACGGTGGTGTCGCGTGTTTCGTCATTATGGTTATTTACAGTCGTTGTAGTATATAACAAAACAACTACCAAATTACTACACAATTTTTTTTACTCGAAATAATAAGTTTTTCCGAGGTCGAACTCAGGGAGCAACTATAATTCTAGAAGTATAAAAGTTCTCAATTGTGTTACAGAAATAACAAGAGAGAGAGAGAGAGAGAGAGAGAGAGAGAGAGAGAGGGAGCAAAAGTTCTCTTGGCTTCTTCTTCTTCTCTCTTCCTCTTCTTTCTTTTCTTCTTCTCTTTCAGCTGATGTTCCTCTTCTTCTCTTTCTCTGCTTTCTTCTTTCTTTTCTTTTCTTTTTTGCGGCTGCAGAGGTTTCTGCCTTCTTTCTTCTTCTTCTTCTTCTTCTTTCTTCTTTTTCTGCTCTGGCTTCTTCTGTCTTCTTTAGCCTTCTTCTTCTGCTCTGGCTGTTCCTCTTCTTCTTCTTTCTTTCTTCTTTTCTTTCTTTCTTTTCTTTCTTCTTCGCTTCTGCTTCTTTTCTTTTCTTCTTCTTTCTGCTCTGGCCGCTGACCTTCCTTCCTCTTTTCTTCTTCTTTTGGCTGTTGCCCTTCCGATGTCCGATGCAGTGCTCAGACGGCTTATCTGCGCATTTGCTACAGTTCTTTCCTTCCTTCTTCTTCAGCTCCTCTCTTTCCTTTCTTCTTCTTCAGCTGCTTAGTGAGGCTAAGGCTTCGACCTCTCCTCCTCTCTTCTTCTTCTTTCTTCTCTGTGCGGATACACACCCATCAGTGCAAAACCTACCCCTACCCCTTCCCCGTGTCTCTCTTTCTCTCTGAATCTCTCTTAGGAATGCTCTCCCAGAGTCGGGTTAATCGGGTTCGGGTAGCGCACCCGGGACCAGGCCCACAGGCGTGCGGTGGTGGGCGAGGAGTGCTTGGTCGGGTAGTCGGATCTGACCCAGACCCGTGAGGCGTGAGCGCGGGCGAGGGCGGGCGAGCGCGTGGCACGCCGCGTGTGTGTAAGGGATCTGACCCCTGTGTATCGAAGGCAACCATCCCGATACACTTTTTCAATTTAAGTGTGGGCACGCGGCCGCACACTTACGAGGTGGGACTAAAGTCCCACCTCCAGATTTCGCACCCGCAGGCGAGGGAGTCGCTGCCAATTGGGGCAGCTGCGAGGCTCGCGACCCAAATCGCAAGCCTGGGCACCTTCGCGGAGTCAGTCCGCGCTGCCTGGGACTTGCGCCTAGGCTGGAGAAGGCCTGGAGCTGCGAGTGAAGGAGCTGCAGCAGCTCAACAATGGCGGTGAGGGGGTGCTGACCTGAAAACACAGTGATGGCCTCTCAGCCAAGTCAGATAACGTAGGAAGCTTCGCCGGAGTGCGGCGAAGGCAGTGCGGTGGTCGGCGAGGCACGAGAGCGCCTGTGGAGGTGGACCTAGGTCAGACTGTGTGCATGAAGATGGGTTTGTTTGGGGGGTGGTTGGGCGGTGAATGGCAGTGAATGGAGAGGGGGGAACGGTTGAGTGGAGTGAGGGGGAGCCTCTGGGCTGGTCGGCGAGGGAAGAGGTGGTCTGTGGAAGTGGAATGGACTCGTCGGAGAAGGTGATTGGAGACGGAGCAGATGGAGGTGGAAGTGACGGCCGGTGGAGTAAAAAGGGTAAATTAAGAGAGGGAAAATGTAAGGGAGAGAGAGAGGAGGATTTCTACCTAGTTACTCGACGAAGGGGGAGAAGGAAGCGTCCGGCTCGTGCCTGCCGGAGCTAAGGACAAAGATGCCCAGGAGGAGGGTATCGGCGACGAGGAGGCGGTCTGAGGGTGCCAGCTGGTACGGCCTCGCGCGGACGACAGGGCAGAGTAAACTCTGCTGCAAGTAGAGCAGCAAAGTGACGAGGAGGAGGAGAAGATGATCGCCGGAAGCTCGGCCGCTTTGACCTGTGAGGGAAGGGATGAAATGTGGGGTATTTCTCTGCCAGAGGAAGTTTGAAGGAGTCAGCAGACCTTGCCGCTCCTTATAAAGGCCTTGGCGCGGAGAGGGGACCGAGGAGGCGACGTGCCTGCCTCGCTGGAGAGTGGTCGGAAAGGATACCCATGCCTGTCGTGCATTCACACGAGAGGCATGGTTAATGGCAGAGGTCATGGGCGGGTCCCTACGACAGAGGACGTCGCAGGGAACCCCTGTCTGTTCTAGAGGACGGCCGCCTTGCCCTGCGCGACGCCATCTTCTGCACAAGGTCGCCGGAGGTATGGCGCTGCACAGAAATGGCAGGGAGGACCATTCTGAAAAGAACAGTGAGAAGTTAGGGGGCTAAACGTAAGGGTTTCAAAAGATAAGGGTCAAAAAGTAAATTAAGATGACCAATTTGTAAAGTCCATCAAGATGGTCTTTTTTTAGGCCCAAATTTTTATACCAGACTAATTTGAACCTAAGGATTTTAATGGTGAAATTTTATTTTAGGTTGGACCATATTTGACAGGTCAATTTACGTAAAACTCAAATTAAATCATTAATTGAGCATGGTTCTCATTTTATGTCAAAATAGGTTGCAAAGGCCAAATTGAAGGTTCTAAACCCTAGGGGATATTTTTATATGAATTTTAGAGGATTTAGTTGATTTTTATCTTACCTCAAACCTCGTGAATTAAACTGGATTTGTTTTAGGGTTATAGAATGTCATTTAATTCCTAGAAGTTGCTATAACCCTTTTCAGATCAGATCATCCCACTTCACTTCTTATTAAGCTCGTTTGACCTATGTTTGGACCCTTAATTACCCTATTTTCATACTGCATTGGTGAAATTGTAGTTTTCCCCCTGATGATTTATTTTATTATTTAACTCAGAATTCTCTGAGTTAAGTCTCTCTTTGGATTTTGTAGGAGCTTTTTCACACATATTTTGATTAGATTGTGTTAGTTAGGGTTCCTGATGAAGTTCTCATCAGTGACTATCCTCCATGTGGTGATGCAAGATTCCTTGTAATATCATCATGTACTCCAAGTCTCGCAAAATCCTTACAAGCTCTTCCTCTAATCCTCTTCCTTAAAGTAGTCTGTACGCAAGTAGATGCGCTCCTTGATCTTGGCATGGAGATTAGAGTTGATGGCAAGGGAGAAGGGGACATCCAAGACTTGAGGAAAGCTTCTTGGTGGTTGTCCTTGAGTAGATGAAGGAGGTGGTGGACGACCAATAAAGGTGGTAGAGTTGGTGGGCATTGGTAGATGGTGGTGGATTAGGGTTTTGCTGGTTGGGTGGTTGTAGCTTGTAATGGAGGCAAGAGAGAGGTAAGGCTTTAATAGGTGGAATGTAGGGGTCTTTATATAAACAAGGGGGTTTGTCAGATGGTGGTGCTTGGAGGAGGGTTTCGGTCTTGATTTAATGGCAAGTGGAATTAGGATTCCAACTAGGATCAAGAGTATAGAATTTGGAAAGTAGGATTTATAATTTTGGAAAGTAGATTTGTATCTTCCGAAATCCTTAAGTGGATGGCCAACAAGTTGAGATGTAGTCTTGTTAGCATGGAGGATCTTAAGGTTTATAAGTGGCACCAATGTGAACACAAGATGCATTAAGTGGTGGCATGTTCATATTGAGAAATTCAAGGAAAGCAAGAAATTCATCTTGATCTAACTTATCAACTTGTAATTAGAAATTGAATCAACCTCACGAACAAGAACGATAAATAAATATTAGGGTAAAAGTATGATGGATGCCTGTAACAACACCTAATGAATGAGCTAAGATGTGTGGAGGGTCAATGTGACCTTGGAAACTTTATGAATATGGCCATATTGTTAGTCTTATGCCTGTAAATTATGGCCTCAGCTTATGTTATATGTTAGATGGAAGCTTGAGGTTGATTTAGGGAGTGAGCTAAACTACTTGTGACCCTCTTGTTTGGATATTTGGCTAACTAGGTAGCTAGGTGTTTTGGGTACGTGATATAATTGATGATAGATGATTCTGGTACCATCTTCCGTACCTAGTAGTGGAGAGGATTGACTGTGTGCTAGCGTGAAGTAGCACCTCGCATGCATAACACACGAGTTCGCAGTCACCACTTTACCTAAGCAGAGATCTTGGGGCGATTAATCGAGTTGTAGGATAGGTATGGGCTATTCTCCTAGCCAAGAGAGTATCTTATATCAATCTTGCTGCCCAAGATATTACAACGGTATCTTCTTGCACCTTCTAGGAAAATGATTTGGGGCTATCAACAATCGTAAAATGAGAAGGCACAGACAATTGAGAAATTGAATAGAAATCAATTAATTAAAGAACTAATATGAATAAATACCAACTTCTTGATTTCTTGTAACTTATCTAGTTTTCAATTTGTACCTACTACTCTACTAAGCTTTTGCTGATTTTTCTATTTGGACTCCCTGCCCAAGTTTTGGTGAACAATACTAGATTTTGCAGCTGTAAGAGGGGATGGTGTTGGTCTGAGTTTAGCACCATAGTTGATTTTTAGGACCTGTTTTTCTAGTTTAGTTTATTTTTGCTCCCATTTTATTTTCAATTGTTTTCTTTAGACTTGTACTCTTTTAATGCATATTGTGCATATTTATATCATGTTTTATGTTTATATATTGAGTGACTGAGATCTTGGATGAATATTAAGAAATTGATCTGGGCTTCGACCAGGATAGGGTTTCAGGATGTAACATGGGGTCTACACCATATAGTACCAGTGCTACAACATTGGTACTATGATATTACATAACAATGATGTTAGGTTATGTAGCACCACTGTTATATAAATGTACATAAGAGATTAAAAATTACAAAATGTTGATGCTTTTTTTAACAATGTCAAGCGATAAAATTAAACGACGAGGGAGTGCATCCAAAGAAGAACACATAAAATATTGGGAAAAAATGCCACGTGGGGATGGGGGAGACAACTGAATCACGACTAGGACTTGGGGGACGATATAACTATTGGGCTTGAAGGTTGCGGGACAAAATCCCGAAATAGAGGGACTAAACCCCTAAATGGGAACAATGCAATTACAACCAAGAAAAAATCAAGAAAAAACAAGAATGTAGAGAGAAGTGGTGCTTTGATGTCGAAGGCATCCTTGGGGATACATCATCACCCAGCATCGAGTCCTAGCAATGAGGCATCTTGTTGACCCATGCAATGATAGGGATGGACATGAAGTTTTCGAAAATGAGCTTCTAGATCTATTGCTGCTTCAAATGGTGGCATCGATGAGGAAGTACTTGACACTATTAGCACATGAAAACAAATTAAAGAAGGAAAGGCTACATGAGACAAGTTGATCTCAATCCCTATTAATCCTTAAAACTCCATTCAGTTCTCGACCATCACCAATTCTTGATTGAAGGAATCCTACCCAATCTTACCACGAAGCTGGATCAATGGGCCTTAATGATGCAAATGGGGCCAACTTCCAAACGAGATGGGTTCGGATCAACCATCCCCAAAAGGTAGTCCCAACCATGATAAGCAACCTCCCAAGAGACCATGCCCCATGGTAAGCATCAAGGAAGGAGTGAACTTAATTTCGACTTGAAAATCTTGGCATGGATTGCATGGTAGAGATAGATGGAAGGCCCACCTAGTGTTATGTGCACGAGTATAGTGGCTTTGGTGCTATTAGATGATGACGTACATCTTGGGTGGAAAGATAAACTTTGGTGCTATTAGGTTATATAGTTGATGGGGTTAATTTTCAACATAGTTAATTAAGTTAATTAGATTTAATTAATTGTATAAGAATGTAACTTAGGTTAACTCGAATTAATGTCGTGAATGTATTATATGGGAAAGTTAACCTAACATTTTAGATTTTTAAGTTCTTTTTAACTGGTTGAGTCTAGGTTATTCACTATGAGGCATAATAGTAAGCTTAATTCACCATTAATTCCTAAACATTAATTACTAACTACTTAATTTACTTAGCTTTATAATTAAAATACCTTAAGCACATGAATATTTGTACAAGTGATTGAACAAGTAGAAGCATGCAAAATTCCATTAGAAAGAGAATAAGTTTACAAGAAAGATTTTTCATTTAAAACCAAGTAAACATTGTTTATTACAAATTTTGCAAGAATATAAGGTAGGAAATGGTATTACAAGAAGTATCATTGCCTTTACAACAAGTTTACACTCAAAAACATGTATAATAGCTTTAGCACTGAAATTAGACGTCTGTAAAGATAGTTCGACGACTTAAAAATATAAATTGGACCTCTGATGAGTAAGTTAGACGTCTGATTTCTAACTCTTCTTTATTCATTAATTTCCTCTTAAGTCTTCCTTTCTTCTTCTTCTTTCTCTTATATTCTCTCTCTCTCTCTCTCTCTCTCTCTCGCTCTCGAGCTCTCCTTGTTATTTTATCTTTTCCTTCACTTCTTTTTCTCTTCTCCCTTAGTCTTTTCTTTACTATTTTACTTAAGTTTTCACACTCCTTTATACTTCTTAATTTCTTGAGCTTTTCCTCTCTTTCTTCTCTTCTCTTCTTAAGTTCTTCTTTAACTCTTCTTCCCTCATTCTTTCTCTTTACTATGCATTATATTTTCCACACTTAGTCAAATTTTCACCAATCTTAACCCATGATCTCCCTCAATTATAAAAATTTATATTTTTAATGCATGAGTGAGTCTCGTTGGGGGATACACAGCACCCCATAGGGTGGGACCTAATGAGAGGCTCATCATGACTTCTAATTACTCCTAATTAATTAGTTTCCCTAGTTAATTAGCTAGGAATATATATATAAGGGTTAATTATGTAATAAGGGACAAATCATTAAAGGACCTTAAAATAAGTTAAAAATGCTAAATTATAAGTCAAATAATATTATTAATAACTTAATTAATAAATGGACTCGAAATATCATTAATTAGCTACCTAATTAATATCTTATTTAACTTAAGTATAACTTAACACCCAAGTCTTAAATAACTTAAGTTAATAAGTAAATAAATATAAATAAATGGGTCAAAAATATGAATACAAGGCTTTAATATAATATTTAACTAAATTATAAATATATATAAAAAGTTAGAAAAGAAAATAATTTAAATTAACCTTAAAAGCCACTGTTTGCATTTCGATCCTTGGAATTCATTGCATTTGAGTCCTTTCCTTTCACCTAGGTCCTTATCTTTAATTGCATATAAGTCCCTACGAACACCTTCTTCTTCTTCTTCATTTCTTGTTACGACCCGGTTCCCGAATCCCTACAGGACACGAGACCGGACCGACTCGACTGATCTCAAGACCCAGTCGTCCAATGAGAAAGTAACCAAGAAGCAATAAAATAAACCACATTCACCATGCAAGAACTAACAATAACAAAAGAACAGTAGTAAAGAAGTACACTACTATAGTACACACCACCACAACAGTAGAAAAATTTAAACAGGTACAGGAATATAAAGTTTACAATAAACGAGTACAGAAGTGTAACAACTACTTACTACAACAGGAACGGAGTACAACAGAAAATTACCACTACTAGGCTATATTGGGCTCAGCACCCTCTGCAACCGTAGGCTCTGGCTACTCAACACCTGGACCTGAAAAAGGTTATGAGTACAAAACGTCAGCGAACGTTGAGTAGAGTGACAACCAGCTAACTAAACAATAAAGGTTGATAGGTAGTTGTTGTTTTTCAATTTCTTTCTTTCTTTAACTAATTATTCTTTCTTTCATCACTTGGTTTATTTATCAAGCCTCTTTCTTGATCTCGAATGTTCCTCGTGGGAACGATCTTGATTGCAGTCTTTTTCGAAGAGTAGAAGTAGCACATGGTGCTCTCTTAGCTAGGAGAATCCCCCGTGGTGGTCCTACACTCAATCAACCACCCCAAGGTCACTGACAGACGTAACGGTGACTACAGCACGCGCGATAAGCGCACGGGTAGCTATCCCGCACTGGCACGCGGTCATTCGTTTCCGTTAACGGGTGCGCCCAAAGCACAGCACGGAACCAGTATAAGGCATAGCCCTCTCAGTAGCAGGGGTCTAGCCCTTAAGAACCAAACAGGGGTCTCACCCCTCCACAGTCCGCGCACCCTCACCTGACTACCCTGGTTTGCCCAGTGGGCCTAACAAGTCGATGTAAGGCGGCTAGTTGAACCCCGGGCCTCGTGGGGTGGCTAGCTCTCTCCCTACACTAGTAGCTCTCCCCAGTACTATGTACACGAGGGCCAGAAAGTCGGTACAAAGTGGCCAATCCTAACCCCGGGTCCCAACCCTAGGGCGGCTAGCTCCGCTCTACACTAAGTAGGGGGACAGTCGCTCTCCTTGGTATTCCATACTCAAGGGCCAGCTCACTTCCCCATTCACATTTCCAGTTCCATTCCATTTATTTCCAGGAACTCTACTCCTAATTCCCCGTAGGGTTCATGCTCATGTTTCTCAGGCCAAGCCACACTAGATTTCATCATTTCTATTTCCATTTCTCAAGTTCTACACATGTAGCATGCAACTTTACTATTCACATTCCAAGTTTATTCGCAGGCGGCTCGCGTTTCCAACATTCAATCTTCCATTTCCAATTCATATACAGGCAGCTCGTATTTAATTGTAAACAACAGGAATTTACATGCAACAGTTGCAAACAACAGTACTTTATATTTCACAGGCAGTTGTTATCCATTTACAGGCAATTGTTATTATTCCATTTACTCATCTAAGACTGCAATTCATACATTCCATACAACTATTTCAGTGTTTCTAGTCCTAAGATTCATGCCATACCCTAGGATTTAACCTTCATTCCAAATATGCATTCATGTTTATAATTAAACTAGGGGAAGCCACTCTACCAGTAAACTCAGGAGTAATAGGAGCTTAATCGGTAGGTCCACGTGCCTCAACAAACCCCAAATCCACAATGGAACGAGGTCCTATCACAAGGATCAATCACAAGAAACCTCTCAGAACAGGATAAAAAGTATTCCAACAAGTAGAGGAACTTATACGGAGAACAACGGAATCTTAATTACGGAAATCGGACCTCAAAAGGACCCTAAACGGGTTAAAATAGAAATTCTGATTCATATCAGACGCCTGGAACACCTTCCATACGTCTTAAAAAGTCCAGAACCATACCTCAACTCTGCGCTACTCCTCAGACGTCCAGGGACTCTGCTGAATCGTCTGGACCTAGTTCCAGACGTTCGACCACCTCTCCGGACGTCTGGAGATGCTTCCCGACGTCTGGTGCCTCGCCCAGACATCTGAATTGCGTGGGAGGGTGTGTCTCGTGCCTTCCCGAAGTGAATCCTGCACGAGCGACGCAAATCTTCTCAATATGGCATAGAACAGTGCCTCGGCGAAACGGCCTGCATGGCTGTATCCACAAAGGGAGGTGTACGTCGCGAGATTTACCCCTCAGCCGTCTGAAGCCTCCTCCAAACGTCTTCTACATTGTCTGGATGTAGATCCAAATGTCTGATTCTAGGAAAATCTCAGAACCAGAGACTGCCTTCGCCTTCTCGCACCGCGCGCGGCCGCATCGCGCCCACTCGGCCGCTGCTCTGGCTGCAGCAGTGTCGGGGAGGACCTCCCCGATGCACCTCCTTGCCTTGCGCACATCCGACCGACCGTGAGCTCTCCGGAGAACTCCCTCACGAGCTCACGCGCGTGCTCTCCTTTCCCCTCGCTGCTTCTCCTCTCCTCCCACGTCGGTCATGCCCGCTCCTCGCTACTCGCTGCTCACCGCTCTAGCTGGGGAAGAAGAAGGGTGGCTGAAGGTGAGGTGAACGAGGGAGAGGAGGGGGGTTTAAGTAGGTGCGGCGTTAGGGTTTCATCAGCGAGGGGAGAGAGAAGAAAATGTAGCTGCGTACTGTCTGCTCGCAGCACGCACGCAGACGCGGGGACGTACACGAAAAATTTGATTTCCAGACGTCTGACCAGATGTCTAACCTAAGTCACAGACGTCTTAAAGGGTTTTAACAGCACGGGTCTTAATATTTCTTCTTCAGTTGCTTGAATGGTTGACGTTCGGCAGTCTTGTCACCCGTTTGGAGGCGTCAGATGAGCGGTCATCGGAGGGTGACAACACCGCCGAACGTCAACCGTTCAAGCAACTGAAGAAGAACTATTAAGACCCGTGCTGTTAAAATCCTTTAAGACGTCTGGGACTTGGGTCAAACGCCTGGTCAAACGTCTGGAAATCAAATTTTTCGTGTACGTCCCCGCATCTGTGCGCGTGTTGCGAGCAGACAGTACGCACCCGCATTTTCTTCTCTCTCCCCTCGCCGATGAAATCCTAACCCTGCACCTACTTAAACCCCCGTCCTCTCCCTCGTTCACCTCACCTTCAGCCACCCTTCTTCTTCCCCAGCGAGAGCGGTGAGCGGCGAGTAGCGAGGAGTGGGCGTGAGCGGTGTGGGAGGAGAGGAGCAGCGAGGGGAAGGGAGGAGAGCACGTGTGCGAGCTCGTGAGGGAGTTCGCTGGAGAGCTCACGGCTGGTCGGACGTGCGCAAGGTGGGGAGGTGCGTCAGGGAGGTCCTCCCCGACACTACTGCAGCCAGAGCAGCGATCGAGCGGGCGCGACGCGGCGACGCGAGAAGGAGAAGGCAGTCTCTAGTTCTGGAATTTTCCCAAAATCAGACATCTGGATCTACATCCAGACGACGTAGAAGACGTTTGGAGGAGGCTCTAGACGGTTGAGAGGTAAATCCCGCAACATACACCTCCCTTTATGGATACGGCCATGCAGGTCGTTCCGCCAAGGCACTGTTTCGTGCCATATTGAGAAGATTTGCGTCGCGCGTGCAGGATTCGGTTTGGGAAGGCATGGGACACGACCTCCCACGCAGTTCAGACGTTTGGGCGAGGCACCAGACAGCGGGAAGCATCTCCAGACGTCCAGAGAGGTAGTCAGACGTCTGGAACTAGGTCCAGACGATTCAGTAGAGTCCCTGGACGTCTGAGGAGTAGCGCAGAGTTGAGGTATGGTTTTGGACTTTTTAAGACGTCTGGAAGGTGTTCCAGACGTCTGATATGAATCAGAATTTCTGTTTTGACCCGTTTAGGGTCTGTTTGAGGTCCGATTTCCGCAATTAAGATTCCATTGTTCTCTGTATAAGTTCCTCTACTTGTTGGAATACTTTTTATCTTATTCTGAGTGGTTTCTTGTGATTGATCCTTGTGATAGGACCTCGTTCCGTTGCGGATTTAGGGTTTGCTGAGGCACGTGGACCTGCTGATCAAGCCCCCATTACTCCTGGGTTTACTAGTAGAGTGGCTTCCCCTAGTTTAATTACAAACATGAATGCATATCTGGAATAAATGTTAAATCCTAGGGCATGGCATGAATCCTAGGACTAGAAACATTGGAATAGTTGTTTGGAAAGCATGAATTGCAGTTTTGGATGAGTAAATAGAATAATAATAACTCCCTGTAAATGGATAACAGCTGCCTGTGAAATGTAAAGTACTGTTGTTAGCAACTGTTGCATTTGATTTCCTGTTGTTTACAATTAAATACGAGCTGCATGTATATGAATTGGAAATGGAAGATTGAATGTCGGAAACATGAGCTACTTGCGAATAAACCTGGAATGTGAATAGTAAAGTTACATGCTACATGTGTAGAACCTGAGAAATGGAAATAGAAATGATAAAACCTAGTGTGGTTTGGCCTGAGCAACATGAGCAGGAACCCTACGGGGAATTAGGAGTAGAGCTCCTGGAAATAAGTGGAATGGAACTGGAAATGTGAATGGGGAAGTGAGCTGGCCCTTGAGTACGGAGTACCAAGGAGAGCGACTGTCCCCTTGCTTAGTGCAAAGCGGAGCTAGCCACCCTAAGGTTGGGACCTGGGGTTAGGATTGGCCACTTTGTACCGACTTTTTGGCCCTCATGTACAAAGTATCGGGGAGAGCTACTAGTGTAGGGAGAGAGCTAGCCACCCCACGGGGCTCGGGGTTCAGCTAGCTGACCTACACCGACTTGTTAGGCCCACTGGGCAAACCAGGGTAGTCAGGCGAGGGTACGCGGACTGTGGAGGGGCGAGACCCCTGTTTGGTTCTTAGGGGCTAGACCCCTGCTACTGATAGGGCTATGCTCTATACTGGTTTCGTGCTGTGCTTTGGGTGCACTCGTTAACGGAAACGACTGACCGCGTGCCAGTGCGGGGTAGCTACCCATGCGTTTATCGAGCGTGCCATAGTCACTGTTACGTCTGTCAGTGACCTTGGGGTGGTTGACTGAGTGTAGGACCACCACAGGAGACTCTCCCGGCCAGGAGAGCACCACATGCTACTTCTACTCTTCGGAAAAGACTGCAATCAAGATCGTTCCCACGAGGAACATTCGAGATCAAGAAAGAGACCTGATAAATAAACCAAGTGATGAAAGAAAGAATAATTAGTTAAAGAAAGAAAGAAATTGAAAAACAACAGCTACCTGTCCACCTTTACTATTTTAGTTAGCTAGTTGCTTGCCACTCTACTTAGCGTTTGCTGACATTTTGTACTCATAACCTTTTTCAGGCCCAAGTGTTGAGCGGCCAGAGCTTACGGCTACAGAGGGTGCTGGGCCCAGTAGAACCCAGTAGTGGTAGTTTTCTGTTGTACTCCGTTCTTGTTGCAGTGAGTAGTTGTTACACATTCTGTACTCTTTTATTGTGAACTTATATTCCTGTACCTGTTTAATTTTCTACTGTTGTGGTGCTGGTACTGTAGTAGTTTACTTCTTTACTACTGTACTTTTGTTATTGTTAGTTGCTTGCATGATGAATGTGGTTTATTGTACTGCTTTTTTATTACTTTCTCGTTGGACGATTGGGTCTTGGGATCAGTCAAGTCAGTTCGGTCTTGTGTCCTGTAGGGATTTGGGAATCGGGTCGTAACAAGATGGTATCAGAGCAAGGTCATCTCGAGAAGTGAACCAACTAGCTGGAAAATAACAAATTCACGTGCTTGTGACTAGAGTAACCACCACAACGTACCTTTTGACATCGTCCTGAGTGTCCTTTGTTGAATGTCTATGGAATTGACATCTTTTCTGCTCTGTGTTCGTGTCTCTTTGCAGGAGATGCCTCGACGTGGGGTCAGAGAGGCGAGCCGCGGACGCGGTCGGGGACGAGGTAGGAGGGGCGGGCATGTTGAGCCCGACGTCTCAGTGGACCAGCCACTACTTTTGGGGGTTTAGGCCCAGGACCTCGCCTAGCTGATACGAGAGATCATACGAGAGGAGCTCTACCTGCCTCCACGGGCGCCTCTTCCTGGGGCTGCAGAGGGGGAGTCCTCTGTGGGACCGTGAGACAGGCACAGAGCTGGACGTAGGGGAGGGGGTGGCCCTCCGCCGCCCCCACCTTCCTCTGACACTTCTGAGCACGAGCCGTCCTTTCCTAGAGGCGTACCAGTTTCCCCACTTCAACGCCATTACGAGCTTTTCAGGCAGTTCCGAAAGCTGAAGCCCCCCTCCTTCAAGGGGGATGAGGACTCGACCGAGGCGGAGGATTGGCTCGAGCAGATCGAGAAGGTGTTTGACACCCTTCGCCCCCTGCGGAGTGCTGTGTGGCCTTTGCCACGTACTAGCTAGAGAGCATGGCACACAGGTGGTAGAGGGCAGTCAGGGGTCAGGAGAGGGCCGAGCCGACTTGGGACCAGCTTGTCACCCTCTTCTGCGAGCAGTACTTTCCCCAGACATGGCAAGACCAGAGGAGGCGGGAGTTCCACACTCTCCGCCAGGGGGCGATGACTGTGAGCGCGTATTGCATGCGTTTCCTGGAGCTGTCCCGTTTCGCCATGACAGCCGTGGCTACCGAGGAGGAGCACCTTTGGAGGTTCACCGAGGGGCTCCGGCCTGCTATTCGGGAGTATGTCAAACCCCTGAAGCTGCCTAAGTTCTCAAGGGTGGTGGAGGCAGCTATGACATATGAGGAGACCAACCCGTCCGCACGTGACACTGACAGCAGACGGAAGAGGCCCTACCAGCCAGACTACTCACAGGGTCGGTGAGAGAGGAGGTGCGCGGCGCTCGCAGGAGAGCCGTCACGCTTTGCGGGGCCGTCAGTGGCCTTTGGGGGCCCTCAACAGGGGCCAGCTGCCAGCAATGGACCCCCGCCCAGCCGTTAGCAGGGACCTACTGAGGGCAGGAGTCGAGTTCCCCTTTGCTACCAGTGTGGCCAGCCGGGCCACATCAGGAGGGACTGCCCGTCTAGGGCTGGAGGCCAGTAGATGCTCCCTGCGCCGAGCACTGGAGGACGAGCAGGAGGCCGAGGTTCCCAGGCACGTGGGGGAGGACAGCAGTCGCGGGGAGGGTACCGGCCAGCTGCTACCCGTCCGACGCAGAGTGTGGCTGCTTTGTCCACACCTAGGGTTGGGGGGCGTATCAACGCCCTGACACACAGAGATGCCAGAGCTTCAGGATCAGTGGTGGCAGGTATGGTTACAGTTTCCGACAGACTAGTTTACACACATTTTGATTCCAGCGCCACGCACTCGTTTGTTGCTGCTAGTTTTGCTTTCAGTTTGGGGCAGGACTGTGTGTTGTTGAGGATTCGTTTGTGATCAGAGGTCTGGGTGGTCAACTGATTGTAGCTGAGGAGGTTGACACAGGTTGTGAGGTTAGTGTTGGGGGACACAGCCCCCCCGTTGATCTGATTGTGATACCGATGGAGGACTTTGGCGTGATTCTGGGGATGAACTGGTTGTCCGCTTACCACGCCTTGGTGGACTATTTCGAGAGGAAGATAGTCTTCTCCATACTAGAGTTGCCTTCTTTCGAGTTTCACGGATAGCTAGTGGACGGAGGCTTCAGGTGCATTTCTGCACTTCGGGCGGTGAGACTTCTGGGCCAGGGGTGTGAGGGCTTCCTGGCTTGTGTGGTGGTGGAGCCCAGCCCTGTGGCAGACTTTCAGAGTATCCCTGTGGTCAGAGAGTATCCCGACGTGTTCCCAGATGAGTTGCCAGGACTACCGCCCGAGCGTGAGATAGAGTTTGAGATCTCACTGGTACCGGGGACCAGCCCCATTTCTACAGCACCTTACAGGATGGCACCACTTGAGCTGCGAGAGCTCAAGTCCCAGTTGCAGGACCTTCTGGAGAAGGGCTTTGTGAGGCCCAGTTCGTCTTCGTGGGGAGCCTCGATATTGTTTATGAAGAAGAAGGATGGTACCCTACCCCTTTGTGTGGACTACAGACAGCTGAATAGGGTCACCATCAAGAACAGGTATCCGCTGTCGAGGATTGACGACTTGTTTGACCAGTTGCGAGGTGCCACGGTATTCTCCAAGATAGACTTGAGGTCTGGCTACCACTAGTTGAGGATCAAGGAGTCCGATGTCTCCAAGACAGCTTTCCACACCCGGTACGAACACTAAGAGTTTTTGGTCATGCCATTTGGGCTAACCAACGTTCCTACTGCCTTCATGGATTTGATGAATCGGGTGTTCAGACTGTATCTGAATCAGTTCGTGGTGGTATTTATTGATGATGTGCTCATCTACTCTCGAGATCAAGCGCAGCACGGATAGCACTTGCGGATGGTTTTGGACACACTGAGACGACGTAGGCTGTACGCCAAATACAGCAAGTGCGAGTTCTGGTTGAGGGAGGTGACCTTCTTGGGTCATGTGATCTCCAGGGATGGCTTGGTTGTGGACCCAGCCAAGGTTGAGGCAGTGCTCAGGTGGGAGAGGCCGCGTACAGTGACAGAGATCCGCAGTTTCTTGGGACTGGCAGGCTACTACAGGCGGTTTATCAGGGGTTTCTCGCAGATTGCACGTCCTATGACACAGTTGACCCAGAAGGATGTGCCCTTTTCTTGGACAACGCTTGTGAGGTGTGTTTTCAGGAGCTGAAGGAGAGGTTGACTTCAGCTCCCGTGCTTACCATCCCAGACAGTAGTGGCAGATTCATTGTGTACATAGATGCATCTTTGCAAGGGTTAGGGCATGTGCTCATGCAGAGGGGTCACGTTGTCGCTTACGTTTCGCGGCAACTAAAGCCCCATGAGTATAGCTACCCTACCCACGACCTAGAGCTGGCAGCTGTCGTCTTCGCGCTGAAGACTTGGAGGCACTACTTGTACGGTGAGACTTTTGAGATTTTCACAGACCATAAGAGCCTCAGATACTTGTTTGATCAGAAGGAGCTCAACATGAGACAGAGACGTTGGTTAGAGCTCCTGAAGGACTATGACTGCAGCATTTCCTACCATCCGGGGAAGGCCAACGTGGTGGCTGACGCCTTGAGCTGGAAGGCGCCCGCCCACTTGGCCAGTTTACAGACATAGAGTTCAAGACTCATGGAGGAGATGGGCAGTTGGCGACCCCTAGAGTTACTGGGGCACTGTGAGGTAGTGACTATGACCCGACAGACGAGGCCAGAGCTGATAGACCGCATCATCACAGGACAGATGCCCAATCCGTACCTGCAGTCGTTACGTAATAGAGTACTGTCAGGGGACCCTGGAGACTTCTCCTTTACAGACGAGGTGCTGCGCATGAGGGGGCATTTGTGCGTTCCCAGGGACGAGGAGCTGTTGAGAGAGCTCTTGACTAAGGCACACGGTTCTAGGTTCACCATACATCCCTGGAACACAAAGATGTATCATGATCTGAGACGTGACTTTTGGTGGAGGGGAATGAAGTGGGATGTAGGTGAATTCGTACAGCAATGTTTAGTGTGCCAGCAGGTGAAGGCCGAGCATCAGAGACCTGCAGGGCCGTTGTAGCCACTTCTAGTGCCAAAGTGGAAGTGGGAGAGCATCACCATGGACTTGGTGGTGGGCTTGCCTGTTACGCAGCAAGGACACGACGCAGTCTGGGTGATCGTAGATAGATTGACGAAGACGGCACATTTCTTGTTGATCCGAGTCACTTTGGGACCAGCATAGTTGGCAGAGAGGTATATCTGCGACGTGATACTTCTGCATGGAGTTCCGCGGGAGATTGTATCCGATCGGGATACCCGCTTCACATCCCAGTTTTAGGCTGAGTTTCAGCAGGCTTTGGGGACACGGTTGAGGTTCAGTACAGCATACCACCCCCAAACAGATGGACAGTCAGAGCACACGATACAGATGCTTGAGGACCTTTTATGTGCCTGTGTACTGGACTGGAGGGGCTCTTGGGAGGAGCACATGCCCCTGGAGAAGTTTGCATATAATAACAGCTATCACTCGAGCATCGGCATGGCACCCTACCAGGCTCTGTACGGACGGAGGTGGGGACCAAGTGGGAGGTTGGCCCCAAGCTGATCCGGCAGAGTTAGGAGGTGATCGAGCAGATTCACAGGCGACTTTGCACTGTCAGGAGTAGGCAGAAGAGATACGTAGATTGGAAATGCAGAGAGGTGTAGTTTGAGGTTGGGGATCACGTCTTCCTTCGCGTTTCACCCATGAAGGGCCTACAGTGTTTTGGGGTGAAAGGGAAGCCCGCGCTGAGGTTTGTAAGGCCATTTGAGGTTCTAGAGTGGGTTGGACCCGTTGCTTACAGGCTTTCCCTTCCTCCCCAGCTTTCCAGTGTGCATGACGTGTTCCACGTGTCCAACCTCAAGAAGTACATCGCCGATCCCAATCACGTTCTAAGCCACGAGAGCGTCGAGGTGGGTGACGACCTGACCTGCCCGAAGCGGCCAGTGCAGATACTAGATAGATCCATCCGGAGTTTGAGACAGAAGCAGGTACCCCTGGTGAAGGTCTTGTGGAGGAGCCAGCGATACGAGGAGGCTACCTGGGAGCCTGAGGCGGCGATGCGAGAGTGTTACTCGGAGCGCTTTGAGGGTATGTCTTTTTGGACCGGCTTCGGTCCTCTTTGAGTTTGTTATGCTTATGTTGTTCTTTTTCCGCACCCTAGCTAGCTCAAGTTTCAGGAATGAAACTTCCTTTAGTTTGTTATACTGTTAAGACCCGTACTGTTAAGCCTTTTTAAGACGTCCGGACTTTAGGTCAGACGTCTGGTAAGATGTATGGACTGAAAGTCAGACGTCTTGTAAGACCTCTGGACTCATTCCCAGACATCTGAAAATCAAAAATCTTGGGTACGAACTCACGTCCGCATGCGTGCTACGCACAGACAGTACCCCTCATTTTCATCCATCTTCTCTTTCTCTTCAGCTCCCAGCGAAAACCCTAAAACCTCACCCTTATAAACCCCGCTCCTCTCCCTCACACCACCCCACTTCCATCCACCCTTCTCCTTCCAACAAAGAGAGCAGCAGGCAGCGAGCAGTGAGCGTGAGCGGCGTAGGAGGAGAGGAGCAGCGAGGGGAAGAGAGGAGAGCATGCACGCGAGCTCGTGAGGGAGTTCGTCGGAGAGCTCACGGCCGGTCGGACCTCCCCGACACTACTGCAGTCAGAGCAGCGATCGAGCGGGCATGGCGCGGCCACGTGCGATGTGAGAAGGCGAAGACAGTCTCTGGTTCTGGGATTTTCCCAGAATCAGATGTCTGGATCTACATCCATACGATGTAGACGACGTCTGGAGGAGGCTCCAGACGATTGAGAGGTAAATCTCACGACGTACACCTCCCTTTGCGGATACGGCCATGCAGGCCGTTCCACCGAGGCACTGTTCCGTGCCATATTGAGAAGATTTGCATCGCGTGTGCAAGATTCGCTTCGGGAAGGCACAGGACACGCTCTCCTACGCAGTTCAGTCGTCTGGGCGAGGCACCAGACGGCGGGAAGCATCTCCAGACGTCCAGAGAGGTGGTCGGACATTTGGAACTAGGTCCAGACGGTTCAGAAGAGTCCCTGGACGTTTAAGGAGTAGCGGAGAGTTGAGGTATGGTTCTGGACTTTTTTAAGACATCTGATATGAATCAGGATTGCTGTTTTTGACCCGTTTAGGGTCCGTTTGAGGTCCGATTTCCGCAATTAAGATTTTGTTGTTCTTCGTATAAGTTCTTCTACTTGTTGGAATACGTTTATCATGTTTTGAGTGGTCTCTTGTGATTGATCCTTGTGATAGGACCTCATTCCATTGCGAATTTGGGGTTTGCTGAGGCACGTGGACTTGTCGATCAAGCCCCCATTACTCCTGGTTTACTGGTAGAGTGGCTTCCCCTAGTTTAATTACAAACATGAATGCATATCTGGAATAAATGTTATATCCTAGGGCATGGCATGAATCGTAGGACTAGAAACATTGGAATAGTTGTATGGAATGTATGAATTGCAGTCTTGGATGAGTAAATAAAATAATAATAATTGCCTGTAAATGAATAACAGCTGCCTGTGAAATGTAAAGTACTGTTGTTAGCAACTGTTGCATGTAAATTCCTGTTGTTTACAATTAAATATGAGCTGCCTATATATGAATTGGAAATGGAAGATTGAATGTCGGAAACACGAGCTACATGCGAATAAACCTGGAATGTGAATAGTAAAGTTACATGCTACATGTGTAAAACCTAAGAAATGGAAATAGAAATGATGAAACCTAGTATGGCTTGGCCTGAGCAACATGAGCAGGAACCCTACGGGGAATTAGGAGTAGAGCTCCTGGAAATAAATGGAATGGAACTGGAAATGTGAATGGGGAAGTGAGCTGGCCCTTGAGTACGGAGTACCAAGGAGGGCGACTGTCCCCTTG
The DNA here is from genome assembly GCA_037157565.1 of Thalassia testudinum. Taxonomy (NCBI): domain Eukaryota; kingdom Viridiplantae; phylum Streptophyta; class Magnoliopsida; order Alismatales; family Hydrocharitaceae; genus Thalassia; species Thalassia testudinum. The sequence goes on along the minus strand of JAZHRO010000077.1, from coordinate 11,604,532 downwards.
CTTAGTGTAGAGCGGAGCTAGCCACCCTAGGGTTGGGACCCAGGGTTAGGATTGGCCACTTTGTACCGACTTTTTGGCCCTCACGTACAAAGTACCGGGGAGAGCTACTAGTGTAGGGAGAGAGCTAGCCACCCCACGGGGCTCGGGGTTCAGCTAGCCAACCTACACAGACTTATTAGGCCCACTAGGCAAACCAAGGTAGTCAGGCGAGGGTACGTGGACTGTGGAGGGGCGAGACCCCTGTTTGGTTCTTAGGGGCTAGACCCCTGCTACTGAGAGGGCTATGCTCTATACTAGTTCCGTACTGTGTTTTGGGCGCACCTGTTAACGGAAACGACTGACTGCGTGCCAGTGCGGGGTAGCTACCCGTGCGTTTATCACGCGTGCCGTAGTCACCGTTACATCTGTCAGTGACCTTGGGGTGGTTGACTGAGTGTAGGACCACCACGGGGGACTCTCCCGGCTAGGAGAACAACATGTGCTACTTCTACTCTTCGGAAAAGACTGCAATCAAGATCGTTCCCACGAGAAACATTCAAGTTCAAGAAAGAGACCTGATAAATAAACCAAGTGATGACAGAAAGAATAATTAGTTAAAGAAAGAAAGAAATTGAAAAATAACAGCTACCTGTCCACCTTTACTATTTTAGTTAGCTGGTTGCCACTCTACTCAGCAATGATTAATTTGATGGTTTAACATTTGGAGTTCAGCTTAGACAACTATCTTCTCCAACTCCGGCGTAGTTAGAGGAGCCTATTCGATAGGTTTTTGACCTTGAGTTAAGGTCCAGAAGCAAGAGTACAACATGCTGAATTCATTCTAGTTTCTTTTGTATTTGGAGAATATCTAGTTTGTTCTGACAAACAAACCCCATTTAGATCCCAGGCGATGAGTCTGGAAACCCTAGGGAACTTGATCAAAACCTATTTTTGAAGCTCTGACTACATTCCTGAGGTTGTTAGAGGCGATCAAGAGCTGTAATTTGATCAGAGAATGATTAATTTGGAAATTCAACTCCCGGGGCATTTTAGTCAACTGAAGGTCCCCAGTAGGGAATTCTTGGGTAAAATTGATGTTTATTGAGTTGAATTGATCACTAGGATGATTTAGAGGTTGATAGAATCGATAAGAAGTTATTTTATTGAGGATTAAGGGAAAGCTAGATCACTGTCCAGTTTGGGTCATTTTTGAACCCATATTGCTTTCAGAATGTTTTAGGCGAGATTTGAGTGCTAAATTTGCCTAGATAGAATCATAATATCTTGCAAAGATTGTTTAAATCTTTTTCAAAGGTCTTTAGCTCTCTATCGAGCTGATCAGAGCTCAAAATGGAGCTCTGAAGCTCCAAAACGAAGCTCATGAGCTTCCTCCTCTTCCTGAAGCCATATAGAACCTTCTTTCTTCACCATTTCTTGCGGAATCATCAGCTGAAGATGATTCTGACCTCATCTGGAGGTCAAAGCTCTTCTGTAGGTCAAGAGACCTGAATTTCATTTCTACAGGCCATGAATGGCCATGAAAATCCTTGATCTTCGCCCTTCAACTCGAAGGGTCAAATTTGACCTGAACACCAAATTGGTGTTACAAACATGTAGAGCATCCAAAGGGCTTTCGATTGAGCCTTTGCTCGATCGAAATCATCCAGTGAGTCACCCAGAATCGCTAGTCAAAGATCGGCCAGAACCTGGGAAATATAGTCCCACCTCGGGAACTATTGAGCGTTGGCACTGCTATAATACGATTTTCTGCATTAGCCTTCTCGGTCGTCAACGCATGGCGCAAAAAGAAACTTGGCTTGGGTGCGAGTGTGTGCGTTGCACGTGCCTGTGCATGTGTGTGTGCGTGCGCCTGTGGGCGTGAGCATGGGCTCGTGAGTAGGCGTGTGTAGGCCTGGGAGGTCGAATACTGTGCATGGGCTTGAATTGGAAATAAGACACCTAAGTAAAACTAGGCTCGGACCCAGTAGGGTTTGGTCCCACCCTCTAGGGGGTGCCGTGTATCCCCGATCGATCTGAGCTGCCAATTGAAAAATCATTTTTTTGTAATTGAAAATTAAATGGTTAAGTGAATGTAAAAATGGTTAGGGTGTGAACATTAAAGCACAGTAAAGATAAAGAGAAGGAAATTAAGCTTACGATAGAGAGTAAAGGAAAAGAGAGGGAATAAGAGATAGAGCAACAATAGAGGAAAGGAAATAACAAGAAGAAGAAAAGGGCTGAAGAAAGAATGAAGAGAAGAAATAGAAAGAAGAAATTTGATTGCTTTAATAGTGTATTCTCATATTCTCTTTCAATATTTTGAGCTTAATTGATATAATAAGGCATTTATAATCAATTGTATAGCTTTTTCTTACCTTAATCTTTTATAATTAAATGTAAAGGTTGTAATAAACATGTTTACTTGATTTTTAATGACAAATCACATAAGTAAATAAGTTCTCTATTCATGGAATGTTGCATGTGCTAATATGATTAATTTTTGTGCAATGTTCATAGACTTAAAGTATTCTAATTTAATAGTTAGTTAATTAGTTAGATCTTAATTATTTCTTAGCAATTAATGGTGAATTAAGATTAAGTTATGTCTTAATTAGGTTAATTTGACCCTATACTACACAACCAACATAAAATCAAGTTAACTTAAGTTACTTTCTCATGCGATTAATTAAGTCTAAATAATTTAATTAACTGTGTTGAGGAATTAAACGAACAGGACCAGACCCTACTTAAGGCCCACTCTAATTTGTATTAAGTGGATTATCATTTATTTAGCATTACACAGTACTGGGCCATATCAAGCCCACACTCACTTCCACGCTCACACGGGCCCACATGCACGCAAACCCACAGGCACGCACACACCCAGGCACGTGCACACGCACACACCCACATAACCAATGCTCATAAGTTGCGCCCTGCGCTGACTACTGGGGGGCCTAGTGTAGGAAAACAACTTATACTAAGTCGCATGCCCCATAGTTCCCAATGTGGGACTATCTTCTAGCGCTCCTGGTTACCGCTTCGTTCGTTGTTGTTGATGTGGTTATTATAGTCGTTGTGGTATATAACAAAAACGGTTACCAATCTGATACAATTTATTACTCGGAATGAAAAGTTTCCCGAGGTCAAACTCAGGGAGCAAACCAAAATTCCAGAAGCATATAAATTCACAATATATATATGGTTTTACAAAAATTTAAGAGAGAGAGAGAGAAAGAGAGAGAGGGTAATTGGCTTTTTCTTCTTCTCTTTCTTTAGCTGGCTCTTCTCTTCAACTTGTTTTCTCCTTCATTCTTCTTTTCTTCTTCTCTGCTTCCTCTTTCTTCTTCTTCTTTCTTTTTCTTCAGCCTGTCTTCTTCTTTGCTTCTTCTTTCTTCTTCTTCAGCCTGCGGTTCCTCTTTCTTCTTCTCCTTTCTTTTGCTCTGGCCCTCCTTCCTCTTCTTTCTTCTTCTTCAGCCTGCGGTTCCTCTTTCTTCTTCTTCTCCTTTCTTTTGCTCTGGCCCTCCTTCCTCTTCTTTCTTCTTCTTCTTTTGCTTTGGTTGCTGACTCTCCTTTTTCGCCGATGTCTGATTTAGCGCTCAGACGACTTAACTGCTCGGTTGCTACAGTGCAGCTCCTCTTCTTTTCCTTCAGCTTCTTTCCTTCCTGTCTTCTTCCTTCGCCTGCTTCTTCCTTCTTCTTCCCTCTTCCCTGCGGCTAAGTCCTGGCTGTTGCTTCTCTTCTTCTTTCTTCTTTCTTGCGCACACATGCAAACATCAGCGCAAAACCTACCCTACCCCTTCCCCGCGTCTCTCTCTCTCTCTCTGGATCTCTCTTTAGGAAGCTCTCCCAGAGCCAGGTAATTGGGTCGGGTCGCGTGCTTAGGTCTAGGCGCACCGGCGTGGGTGGTGCGTGAGGAGTGCACAGGAGGGTGTCGGGTCGGGTCAGATCCGCGTGGGTGAGCCGCGGACGAGACCCGGTGATAGGTGAGGGACCTCACCCCGTGTGTAATCGGAGGCGAAGAGCCTATACCACTTTTTTAATTTAAGTGGTGGCGCTCGCTCCTACACTTACGAGGTGGGACTAAATTCCCACCTCCGCTCGCTCGCAGGTGAGAAGTAGCTGTCAATTGGGCAGTAGCGAAGGCTTCACGCTCCCAATTGAGAACCTGGGCATCTTCGCGGACTTGCCTCACGTTTCCTGGAGCCCTCGCCTGGCGTCGAAGAGACCTGGAGCTGCCTGCGAAGAATCTTCAGTAGCTCGTCAATGGCAGTGAGGAGGGTGAACCCTGAAATCACGAAGACGACCTCGCGGCCACGTCAGACAACACAGGGAGCTTCGCCGGAGTGTGGCGAAGGAGGTGCGAGGGTCGGCGTGTGGTGAGAGTGCCTGTAGGCGTGCACCTAGGGCAAACTGCGTGCGCGGAAGTGGGTGTGTTCGACGGGTGCTCAGAGTGTGCAGGGTGATGGATGGAGTAGGGGAATTGCTAGAGTGGAGTGAGGGGCAGCTTCTGGGCTTGTTGGCGAGGGGTGGAAAGGTCTGTGGAAGTGGGGCGATCTCGCCGGAGATGGTGGCCGGAGGCAGAGCAGATGAAGGTGGTCGTGGCAGTCGAGGGGTTTAAAATACTAATTCAAGAGGGGAAAAGTGAGAGGCGAGTAAGGAGAAAATTCCTACCTACTTAGTCAATGAAGAGGGAGAGGGAGATTTCCCGGCGCGTGCCTGCCAGAGCTGAGGACGAAGGTGCCCAGGGGAGGAGTGACGACGACGAGGAAGAGATCTGAGGACACCAGCTGGTGTAGCCTGGCGTGGGACGACGAGGCAGAGTGGGCTCTGCTGCAGGTATGGCAGCAGAGCGACGAGGAGGAGGAGGAGGAGGAGAGTTCGTCGGGAGCCAGGGAAATCTGATCGGAGAGAGGGGAGACGAAAGAGAGGGGTTTTCTCCACCAGAAATAGCTTGGGGTGGACGGTAGCCCTTGTCACTCCTTATAAAGGCGCTGGCGAGGAGAGTGGCCCGAGGGAGCGACGTGTGGAGCTTGCTGGAGATGGCCGGAGATGGAGACCCATGCCTTTCGTGCGTTCGCACGAGAGGCATGGGCGGTTGCAGGTCACAAGGGAGGGTCCCTACGACAGAGGACGACATAGGGAACCCCCCGTTCATTCCTGAGAACAGGCGCCATACCCTGCGCGGCATTATACCTCCGGCGACCACCATCCTCCGTGCAAGGTCACCGGAGGTATGGTGCCTGCTCAGAATGGTAAGGAGGACCGTTCTGCAAAGAACGACGAGAAAGATAGGGGGCAATGTGTAAGGGTTTCAAAAGATAAGGGTTATAAAGTAATTTAAGAGGACCAATTTGTAAAGTCGGTCAAGATGATCTTTTCTTAGGCCCAATTTTTATACCATCCTAATTTGAACCTAAGGATTTTAATGGTGAAATTTTATTTTATGTTTGACCACGTTTGATCGGTCAATTTACGCAAAAACCCAAATTAGGTCATAGATTGGGCATAGTTCTCATTTTAGGTCAAAATAGGTTACAAAGGCCAAATTGAAGGTTCTAAACCCTAGGGAATATTTTTCCATGAATTTTAGAGGCTTTAGTTGATTTTTATCCTACCTCTAACCTCATGAATTAAAGTGGATTTGTTTTAGGGTTACAGAATGTCATTTAATTCCTAGAAGTTGCTATCACCCTTTTCAGATCAGATCATCCCACTTCCTTCCTTATTAAGATTATTTGACCTGTGTTTAGACCCTTAATTACCCTGTTTGTGTAATACATTGGTAAAATTGCAGTTTTACCCCTTATGATTTATTTTACTCTTCAATTCAGAATTCTCTGAGTTAAGCTTCTCTTAAGGTTTTATAGGAGCTTCTTCACACTTATTTAGATTAAATTGCGCTAGTTAGGGTTCATATGAGGCTCTCATCAGCTCTAGACCTAACTTCAAGACTTGATTTCGGCTGACTCAATTCATGAAATTGATCGAGCTAAGGCTTGATCAAAAGTTGGTGGACTACTCTATCTGATCCACGCATCAATTTGATGCTTTAAACTTGTTTTGTCCATCGATTTGATGGTCGAAATCAGATGTGTCACACGGCCAAAATGGCCTGTAGAGAGAACTCAGGTTGAACGACCTGAATAAGGCCTATAGCTCTCAGCTGAAGGTCTGAATGAACTCAGGGAATAATTCCGCACCTAATGGTCAAGGAAGTGAGGTTCTGAAAGAGTCTTAAGAAGCTAAGAAGCTGAGGAGCTTCGATCTGAAGCTTCAGAGCTCAGATTTGAGCTCCAAAATGCTCTGCAGAGAGGAGACACACTCAGGAATGGTTCTAAATGATTTTAGGAGATGAAAAGTGGTCAATCTAGGAAGAATTTGGGTCTAAATCTCACCAAAACTCTACTGAAATAGTATTGGGTTCAAAATGAACCCAAACTTCACAGCAAATGAAATCCCAAGTAATCCTCAAAATAATTCAATCAAATCATTTCAAATTCACTCTAAATCATCCTAGAAATCAATTGAAACCCTTAATTCAGAAATTTAATCAATTATTCCTCGAATTGAACTCAAGGTTGACCAGTTTCCATTCATAGTTGACTTTCTACGTCAGGCTTTCTCGGATCAAATTAAAACCTTGGATCAAATTAGTTCATCCTCAGAAAATGATCTAGCAACTCAAAACTAGGTTTTGAGCACGTCTGATGGGATTTCAGACATCACTACCTGAGATGATAGGTGTGTGTGTGTGTGTGTTCGTTGGAAGAACCTAGAGGATTTCAGATCAAGAAAGGGCCTGAAGTGACTTCCTTAAGTTCCATAGATGCTCCTAAACCTAATTGCAAGCTCGATGTTCCAACAGAATTACATCTCCAACTTCGCTGGAGTTGGAGAAGACAAGATTCGACATGGGTGTAGAATTAGTAAAACATCATTACAATTACTGGAATCTAATCCCTAAGTCAAAGGGAAGCAATCTGGAGCTTCTCAAGAGGTTCTAAGGGCTGAAGCTCAAACTAGGGTCGCTGGAGCTCTGGTGAGTCCAGTAATGATCAACTGGAGTTCAAAACTCCATGAATTTAACCATAAAGGGTCTCAGAAGCTTCCTAAGGTCACAAGGAACCTCAGGAGCTTATCAATTATAGCAATTAAAGATGAAGTCAAAACATGAGCATCGAATTCAGTAAGAATGTAATCTGAGTTCGCTGGAACTCAGATCAATTCCTCCCATTCAATTGAGTGAGGGGAATTACTCATTGATGTTCTGCGATGATGTCGAGGTGATTAATTAGGCGAAATTACTCCTCTGAGCTTGTCATTGACAGTGACCTTAGAGGTTGAAGGAAATTTGGACGTTTGTGATTTAGGTGATTATTTAACTAATTGATAAGTCGAACAAGGCCCTTAAGTGATGACAAGGCGATGGAGGGCCCCAATGAGTGTGTTCTAAGCTCAGAGGCCTCTGCCATGGATAGCTGAGGTCTCCGGTGAAGGTGGAGGTGGTTTAGGCAATAAAGCTACTAAAAGTGAGGGAAAAGAGGTGGAGTGTGATAATGAGAGGTAGAGAAAGGTGTACAGGCAGTGAAAGAGCATATTGAGGTCCAACGAGGCAGGAATTGGCCTCGTCGGAGCTGGAGTAGGAACCTAGAAATCTAACTAAACTAAGCTAATTGATCTACCTAAGTTAACCTAAGTCTAGCTACTCTACTCTTACCTGGACAAAGTGAGAGGGAGGGATCTCCGTCGATAGCTGCGTAACGGAGGACGAAATCAGAGGGTTCGAGGAAGACCTCCGACGAGAAAGGAAGTGGAGAGAGAGAGTGGCGGCGCGCTCCCAAGCCCTATCACAGCTGCGGGAGAGGAAGAGGGGGTAAGGGAGGCGAGCGTCTCGAGTGGAGGCGCTCTGATAGAGAGGTGAGAGGTCGCCGGAGCTGGTTGGACGAATAGCCTATTGTCAGCTCAGTGGGGGAAGAGGGAAGGGAACCAACCCTTGAAATCGGAGGGGTGGAGGGGTTTAAATAGGTTACAGTGGTGGTAGAGGGGGCTGTACTTGGATGGATGGAGGTCTAGGTTCACGAAATCTCCGACGCCGGTGAAGTTACTCACCTATCCTAATTAGGATTAGTGGTCAATCCATACCGTTGGATGATGAGTGGAAGGTTAGCCGAAGCTTTGGAAGCTTGGCAATGAAGTTCTGATGGTGGATAGGCGGTGATCAAGTGGTGCGGTGATAGGTTGTCGTCAACCGTCCAGTATAAGGAAGAAGAAAAGAGGAAGAAGAAGATGATGCTCATAAGGATGTAAATGCAAGAGAAACTTAAGGGCCTAAAAATATATAAAAGGACTCGATTGAAGTGATTCCTAAGGACCTAAACGCAAACAGAGGCATTTTAAGCTTAATTTAATTTAATTCTTTTTCAACTTTTTATATATAATTATAAATTAGGTAAATATTATATATATGTCTTGAATTTACATTTTTGACCTATTTAGCTTTATTTATTTTAATTAGTTAAGTTACTTAAGTTATTACATACTTATTGTTACATATTTATAATGTTAAATTAAATATTAATTTCGTAGCTAAATATTTATAATTCGAGTTTAAATTATTAATAACATTAATTGATGTTTAATTTAATATTATTAACTTATTTTATGGTTCTTTAATATATTATCTCTTATGTCATAATTAAATCTTAATTAGATATATTCTTAGTTAATTAATTATAAAAATTAATTAATTAAAAATATTTAAGAGTTATGATGAATCTTTCATCAATAGCATCAGTAATATTTACTATGCATATATAGGTGGGTAAATGAAGGGATTTATAAATTGTGATCGTTGGAAAAATAAATGTCCCTTTTGCCGATTAAATAGGTCCTCTGGAAGTACATACTTAATCTTGGTAATTACTTGCCTCGTATGATCTTAATGACCCATTATAATTTTGTAAGCACATGGTGGTGGGGACGGTGGTTTTTGTTGAAGATTTTAACGAGATCTTGGAGGAAAGGGACATCGAATGCGACGGTGATTAGTCTCGTCCCTCTCACTTGATCTTGATCGCTCCGTTTCTTGGTTTGTGGGACTTTTTTATTCTTTCTTGAGAAAACCCTCATCATACGTTTGGTTTCTATAATTAATCGAAGCTTCCGTGTGTTTTGACGCATGGCCAAATATCAAACAAGCTCCAACCCAAAGATAGAGAGCCTTTTTTTTTTTTTCCTCTCCCTCTCTCTGTTTGATTCACGCCACCTGTGGTGTCACGAATCTTCGCCAATAAACAAAACACTTGATGACTTGCCTGGAACTATGTGAATGTGATGAGGTGGGGGGGAGCTTCGATGATAGCTATAGACATAAGGGCCTACATCCTTGATCGAGTAGCATGAGGTGGTTGGTTGTAAAAGGAGGACCAAAGATTTGCATGTTCCATGGCCTGATTGAGCCCCAAGGTGGGGTCTCCTGAACCCATCACCATATCCGTTTCCTAATGCTCCATCTCGGGGTAGACACCTTCCATGGTTATTAAACATGACCTCGAAAAAGAGTTTGAGGATGTCAGGATATGATCGAGCGACGTTGGATTCATGTCAGTGACTTTGGTAGTAAAGGTGTTTGTTAGAATCTTATTCCACACTTACTTAGACGTAATGTAACGTGAGAGGTATACCTCCTCCAATTTAACACAGGGACAAGCCGAGCGGTTCTGGGTTATTTAAAACGCAAAAGAGAGAAAAAAACTCCGCGCCTCCAAAATGTAACTTCTCAATCAAGCATCAACCACAATTAGTTTAACCTAAGTACCATGCGGACTCGAGAGGCTCCCGCCACTCTACATGCATGCGCCCAACAGCTTTGGAAATTGATTAATTCATGACGATCTTCACGCAGCATATTATGCAAATTTCATAAGCCTTTGCACATGGCCATGCGAATGTTTCAACGAAATTATATGTATATGATCGAGTGAGAAAAAATTCTCATTGAAATCCACGTTACGGAGGCCCAGGGTGGCCCGAAGATCTAGCTCTAAGATAGAATGTCAAATAGGCAAATACCTGGCTATAGCCGATCTAGTTTCTTAACTCAAGTGGACGAATTCAGTCTCCAACTCAAGGGTCCAGATAAGAAAAATAACCTATCCCTCAATATCGATTAATCGGTAAACTTATCAATTGTCTGCGTCAACAAATTTTTCCGACAAATATCTATCGGTGAATGATTCGGTTAACTAGCAAATCTTTACCCGCAACTCCAGATGATATTGGACGACATGGGTAACGTGGGTGACATGGCCATAACATCCCATCCATTATGAAAAGGGAAGAATCTCGAAGGTCCTCGGATGCATTTATTAATTGATGATTGCTATGCCACTCAAATACTTACAAAAGAGAATTCATGGTCCCGCCTGTGAGCACGTAACCTGAGAGAGAGAGAGAGAGAGAGAGAGAGAGAGAGAGAGAGAGAGAGTATAAGACTTACACTTTGTATTTATTTTCATTTTATATACGGTACATATTTCAAGGGTTCATATTGTCTCTCAAAATGTACATCTTAATAAATGTGCAATTGAATAATTAATTTTTATCTCATGATTGCTTGATTAAATATTACTTGAATGATCTTTTTTTTTTACCTACGAACCTGGTGAAGCATCGAAAGAAGAGTTGTAATCAATATCTAAATATTCAAAAGCTTTTTTATTTAGAACACAACGTATACATTCATATACATTTATTTGAAATATTTAGGTACCTATTTCACTTAACATGCACATGATACACTGGTGTAAATCAAAATTACGTGAATAAATTGAGATATGTGTAATTACCAATAGACTCTCAGCCAAATATTACTTTTGCATCATTATTATTTATACATCTTAAAATGTTAAATTGGATCTCAATGCTTATTAAAGTGTTTATAATTAAATGCCTTTAAAATTAGAGGACTTATTTTCTATAATATAGTTATCTCATCTAAATCAAATATTTATTAGTATATGCTACATATTCGAGGGTATACGTCCAAAAAAAAAAAAAAAAAAGGATACGCATGTAAAATAAAAAGTAGCTATTCAATATTTGAATGTAAACATGCAAGATAATAATCTTGGATATAATATAATGATGAAAAGATGACACGATTTCAAAATATTTTATAGACTATATTCAATAAGTTTTCGACCAGCGACCTCAAGTAATGTGTGCATTGCACGAGTTACCAGCGAATCAACCATGGTATCGCTATTTGTTCTAATAAATTAAAATGAAAATTATTTAATACTCACTCCGTGAATAGTGCTACGTACGGTAGCATGTCCACACTCTTTATATGTATATATAGACAAAAAGATGTGTGATGCACATGTATGTTTGATTGAATTGCGAGATCGTTCAATTTAGTGTGCTATTTAAAACCTAAATACAACCACTTCACATCCAAATTATATGAACTCTAAGGATATAAAACTGTACAACATAACTAACGAATTATCGCCGAAGACCATACGGGAGAATTTTTCATATACTTAATTTTCTGTGCAAGGCACGAGGTTTTTATCCTTGCTAGCACAATAGGTATAGATTCTCAAGCAACAACTAAGATGTCATTTCCGATCCCTTTCATCAGCAACGTTAACCTTTGATTCTACCTCAACAACTATAATTAGAAAGGAAGTGAGATGAGGCACACTAAATTAGGCTTTAAACTCTAGGCATATGCATTCCATCAACCGTTGTGTCTCAAAGAAGCACCTCTCATTTCATGAAAGCCTTTTGATCCTTCCTCATTCACAAATTTTGTAGTACGATGAACTTTGGTTTATCTCGCCAAGTGAATGCCATGATTGGCAAGATCAAGAGAGATTATGGTTCAGGTACAATGTTGTAAGAATTGTTAATTAGATGTGGATCCAATGGTATCGGAATTTGCCCCCTTTATATGTAGATAAATAAACTGATGAAATAAGTAAATTAATTTATTTATCAAATTTAATAGGTTAAAATTAATTTACAAAAAAAATAAAATAGTGATTTAACTTAAGGTAAGTCTCTTTTAACTTGATGCGAGTGATAGACGGTTTAAGTGAGGTCTTACTTAACCTGCTTATACTCTTTCAACGACCTACCCCGGATTGGTGCATGAGACTCTACCCTTAAAAACAAAAATAGAAATAAAATCCCAAGACCTTTTTCAGAAATTAAAGTCTTCGAAAGGGTGATCTGAGATCTAAAATTTATTTGGAATTACCCTTTTTAAATTTGGAGTTATGTATCCTTGAAGTTTCTAAAGCTCTGGAACCCACCTTCCCTTCCTTCCCACAACCTTCCCCACGACCTCGTCCTTTTGTCTCCTTCCACATTAATGTGTGCTACTGCAAAGGGTGCATGTACTGATGTAGCTTGTGTCTCCTACAAATATATATGTATATATATATATATATATATATATATATATATATATATATATGTGTGTGTGTGTGTGTGTGTGTGGGATCTAAGTTTGTGTAGGTCAGTTGCATGTAATTACGTGTAGTTATATGTTTTCAATTGTAGGATTATCTACAATAGTTTCAACCGTACGATAATATTTCATTCTCTGCTTCATCCCTTAAATTCAAAATTTTATTCGTGTGTCACTCGTTGGATTCCTTCACCTCCTCCAGCAGAGAGTCTCCTCATCCGTGTGTCACCCGTTGGTGCTCACCTTCGAACTCAGCCGACCGCAAAAGGTGACGCTCCTCCTTAACCCACCCTTCCCTCTTCCTCTTCCTCCTCTTCCTTCCCTACCAACACCCCCTACCTACCCTCGTCGTTCCCATCCTGTCAACCTACCTAGCCTCTGGCCTTGCTCTTCTTCGACCAACAATGACCAACACATCCACCCAGCACCTCCCCCACGCCAACGCCTCCACGGTGTCGCCCCTCCCCTCCCCTAGCTCCTCGTGGGGGCCAACACCACCGCCCAACCCCTCCCCCACGCCAATGCCTCCATGGTGCCGCCGTCCCCTCCCCCAATCCCTCGTGGGGGCCAACACCACTGCTCAACCCCTCCCCCAAGCCAAAACCCCACCACGTCGCCCCACCCCTCCATGCACTACCCCTCCCCTTCCCCAAACCAACACCCCTACCCAACTCCCCTAGACCCTCGACCCTCCCAGCTCCTCCCCCAAGAGAATACCACCACGCCGGCCCTCCTCTCGCATAGCCCCTCCCCCTGCCCAACACCTCTCGCATCCCCACGACCTGTCGAGCACCTTCCACGGCCCCTCCCCTTCCCCTTCCTCCAGCAATGACAGCCACCATCCTTGCCCAACCCCTTCCCTTCCTTCACCACTAACTTGCCCCTTTAATTTGCATTTTTTTTTAATCCGTCATTGTGTAATGTCAGCTTAAGTAAATGCTTAACAATTTATGTAGTAATTTTAATTTAATTACAATTTATCAACAAATTAAGAAAATGAGCACAGAATCATCGTCGTAAGGATGTGTGCTACAAAAATGTCATTGTGGATTAAACGCAGTATTGTACACGTCTCGCAAGGAATACAGTAAAGGACTAAAATTTTATCGATGTCCAAGATGGCAGGTAAGGCATATTAAAATATCATTTATAAATTGTTAAATATATTGTTGTATTTTGTTCATATTTGTAAGTTTATAATATTTGTTATCTTTTTTTATAGGAAATGAAATCATGTAATTTTTTTGAATGGGTTGATAATCATTATGTCCGCAGCTCTAAAAGTCAGTATCAAATTGATACAATGCAGGAACATCAAGAGAAGCTAGTGAAGAAGATCACTTTATTGGAAAAAGAATTACAAGAGCTACGATGACAAGTGGAAAGAGTTGAAGCTATGGAAGTTATGTTAGGCGACAAAATTGAAGTCATTAAGAGCTATGTGATAGGTTTTGGACTTGTATTTGTCATAGTTGCAATTATTGTCATGATTGTAGTTACGCAAGTCGCACTTAATGTATGAGTCGATGTTTACTCAGTGGACATTTGCTGGTAATTTAAATAGATTTTTGATTAGTGAATCCCACCTCTGCTTGGATCAGATTTATTATATTAGATGTTGAGATACTTCATTGAAGCACACTATGTCCATTAGATAAGTGTTCAGAGGTTTTGCTTGTGTCTATGAGTTTCTTAGGTAATTACTTTTTACCTACTCCGACGTTGAAAATATTGTTAATAGCATAAAATCAATTTGCATGGGATTTCTTTGAAAGGAAGCTGGTGAGGTAGCAAAGGTTAGAAGGGTGCAAAATATGGACATCACCATGCTCTACATTGGATGAATATCTATCTTTTGTGCGCATGCACATTTCCCCATTCTCAGGTCAAAATCCTAATCTCAAATAGCCATCTCCTCCAAATTGAAAGAACCCTAAAGTTTACCAAATGCCACAGCACAAATTTTTGACAACAAAACATAACTTGCATATTTGATGTGTTCAAATTCAAAATAGAACAAGTGAAAGTACTTAACTCCCATGGGCATACCCTTTTGGATATGCGCACTTCCAATTAATGATTTCCTCATAAGATCCTTCCATCCATAAATTCATGAGAACCAAATCCCTCAAAGAGCATATTTAGTTCATGTAGTCTAAGAATTAAAATAACTGCTAGCATCCATTTCCAAGAATCTCAAAATCCAAGCAAAAGAAAAAGATGGTAGTAATTTAAACTTAACTTTTGTGTACACATCTCAAAATTAAATGAGTGCACTTCCTGAAAGTGAAGCAAACTTTATTTCATCCTCAAATAAGGTAATCCAGTCAGCTCCATCCCATACTTGCTAATAATACTCTCTGGATCAGATTATGCAACTCGCAGTCAATGTATGAGTCCATGTTTTGGACTTGTATTTGTCTAAGTTGCAATTATTGTCATGGTTGTAGTTATGCAACTACCACTCATTGTATGAGTCCATGTTTACTTAGTGGACATTTATTATTAATTTAGATAGTCTTGATTAGTGAATCACACCTCTGCTTAGATCAGATTTACTAACTCAGATGTTGAGGTACTTTATTGAATCACACTATGTTACTTCATTGAATCACACATGGGGTGTCGCTAAATCTTAGGAAAAATCATATACATAAGCTAAGATAAAGATAGGGGTCTATAGTGACGTTTACTCTATATACAGTGACATACTTATCCGTCACTAAAGCTCTATGTACTTATTCTCTTCTTTCTTTGTACTTTATTTCTCAAGGCTCTCAACCCTTCAACACTTAGCTGGATTTTGAGCTCTCCTTCCCTCTATATTAATCCATGATTAAGCCTTAGTTAAGGAAAAAATTAATTTATAATTGGCTGACGATCTTTTCGAAGGATACACAGCACCCTAATGGGTGAGATCAGACCTCTACTAAGATCGCCTTAATTGTTAGTTAGACCCATTAATTTCATTTTATGGGTCTACCAAAGGGCAGAGACGACCACCTACAGTGCATGGCCGCCAGCCATACACAGCACCGTAATGCTTAAATCTATTCAAGCTCATGATCATAGTAATGGGAAAGGCAAATGGTATTTCGGGCGCCTTACGCCGTGATGACTGAGAGGGCTCTAGCAAGAATAACTTAAATACACATGTAGACACTCCACCACACATGATGTGGCACTATATTGGGTGCCTCACAGGCGATGCTGCCTCAGCGCCAATGTCCTAATTTCATGAATTTTGGCCCTCGATTTGAGGGATAAAAGTTATTATAATTTAACATTAAATTATAGGGTTTTAAAGTATTTACATAAGGCTACTTGATTATATAATTTAGTTACAAAATTAATTATGTTTACTATATAAATAAATTAGCCAAAGTTTACAATTTATACATACTATTAATTGGATTTATTTCATAATTAATGCTTAAATTAGTTAAATAATGGCCTAATTGACCATGTACAGAGTTAATATACATAATAAAGTATTTATTACATAATTTTATTATATTTTACATGTTTTATTTTAATTTATTTATATTTAAATAAGTGATTTCAAGGAATTATACATATAATTTAAGTATAAATAGTGTAATACATGAAATCACTTATTCATGTGTGATAAGCGCAAGGGTAACTCCCCGCACTGACACGCGATCAGTCGTTTCCTAATTGCTTTACGCGATGAGATCGTGTTTTAAAAAGACATTCGTTGTAGTATAGTTTGAAATCGTCGTATAAACAATTATCAATTTTTATTTACTCGAAATTCAAAATATTGCGAGGTCGAACTCAGGGAGTAAATTGGTATTTTAGAAGCTTAAGAGCACAACTTTCAATTTAAACGCAATGACCAATTCAATCAAAATTAAGAAGTAATATCAAATGTAGAAATGATGCCCAAAAATTGGACGTCTGATGAAAAATCAGACGTCTTAAAAGGTTTTGCTACAGTGCTTGATTTGTGATTTTTGGCCTTCTCTTTCTCTCTTCTTTCTTCTCCTCCTCTGCGGCTACAGTGCCTTTTCTACCTTCTTTGGCTTCTTCTTCTTCTTCTTTCTTCTTTCCTTGCCTTTTCCTTCTGCTTGGTCACTCCTGCTTCTCTCTTTCTTCAGCCCCTACCTTCTCTTTCTTCATCTTTGCCTTAAGCTTTGGCTGCATCTTCAGCTTCTCCTTCCTTGGCCTCTGCAGTCTTCTTCTTCTTCTTCTGCAGTCTTCCTCCTCTTTGCCTTCCTCTTTCTTCTTCTTCTACAGCTGCTTCATCTTCTGTTCTTTCTTCTTCTTCTTCTTTCTTCCACTCCTTTACCTTGAGTTCTCCTTCCTTCTTTTTTTCTTCAGCTGCACCTTCTCCTTCCTTCTTCAGCTTCTCCTCTTCTTCTTCCCTGCACACACACACAGGAGCAAAACTTAGCCCCTCCCCTCCCCGCGTCTCTCTCTCTATTTCGCTCTTAGGATTGCTTTCCCTGAGCCTTCTCGGGTTATCAGGTCGGATATGCACGCCCGGGACCAGGCCCATAGGCGTGCAGTGGTGGGCGAGGAGTGCATAGGTTAGTCGGGTATACGGGTCAGAGCCAGGTCCGCGGGCAGTGGGGTCGTGGGCCAGGCGGTGGGCAAGTGGGACTTCACACAGTGGTAAGGAGGCGATAAGCCCCTGACACTTTTTCAGTTTATATCACTGCACCCGCTTACTATCTTCCGAGGTGGGCTATGTTGTCCCACCTTACTTCGCAGGTGCCCGCAGTGGATGTCTTCACAAATTGCAGCAGTTGCATGGGATGTTGATGCCAATTGCTGGGTTGAGGGTGTGCATGAAGGAAACCTGCACAACCTGGGTCTTGGAGCCTGGGGCCTGGAGTCCTAGATGAAGTTCTCGAGCTTGCTTCGTCCTCCGTCAATGGCGGCGCAACAAGAAAATGGCCTTGCGGCCTCGTCAAAACACGCAGGGAGCTTCGCCTGAACACGACGAAGGTGGTATGGTGGTCGGCGTGGTGTGGGGTGGCCTGAGCGTGTGTGCCTAGGTCACCCTGTGCGTGTGGACGTGGGTGTGTTCGGGGGGCGTTCTGGGGGTGAGTGGCTGTTTGTGAGTGGGTGGAAAGTGGACAGTGGACGGAGGCGGAGCTTGTGAGGTGGTTGGCGAGGTGTGTGGATGTGTGGAGTGACAGATGCGCCTCGCCGGAGGTCAGCCGGAGATGAGGGTGGACAGTGGCAATCGAGGGTTGTTTTACGAAATTGAATGAGGGAAAATGAAGAATAGAGGGAGAGAAAGAGTTCTGACCTACTTAACGGACGAAAGGAGGGAGGAGCCGGACGGCGAGTATCTACCATCGTCGGAGATGAGGGCCCTGAGATGGGGATGACGAGGACGAGGAAGGGGTCGGAGAGGCTCATGCAGGTACGGCGTGATGTGGAGGAGCACGGCGAAGAGGACTCTGCCACTAGTATGGTGGCAGAGTGACAAAACGAGGGAGAGGAGGTCGCTGGAGCTTGCGGGCGTCTGACCGGAGATGAGGACGGAGGATATTTTGGGGGATTCTCAGGCCAGAACAAGCTTGCCCGATGCGGAGGGACCTGGGCTTGCTTATAAAGGCACGGACAGAAGGACAGGCGCAAGGTGGTGGCCAAAAGTACTCACCGGAAGCATAGCTGGAGGTGATACCTGATGAGAGCCTCATCATAAACCCTAACTGGCGTAATTTAATCTAAATAAGTGTGAAGAAGCTCCTACAAAACCTAAAGAGAGGCTTAACTTAGATAATTCTAAGTTAAAGAGTAAGACAAATCATAAGGGGTAAAATTGTAATTTCACCAATGCAGTGCGCAAAAAGGGTAATTAAGGGTCTAAACGAAGGTCAAATGAGCTTAATAAGGAGGGAAGTGGGATGATCTGATCTGAAAAGGGTTATAGCAACTTCTAAGAATTAAATCACATTCTGTAACCCTAAAACAAATCCACTTTAATTCATGAAGTTCGAGGTAGGATAAAAATTAACTAAATCCTCTAAAATTCATGGAAAAATATTCTCTAGGGTTTAGAACCTTTAATTTGGCCTTTGCAACCTATTTTGACCTAAAATGAGAACCATGCCCAATTTATGACTTAACTTAGGTTTTTGCGAAAATTAACCAGTAAAACATGGTCCAACCTAAAATCAACTTTCACCATTAAAATCCTTAGGTTCAAATTAGGCTGGTATAAAAATTTGGGCTTAAGAAAAGACCATCTTGACCGACTTTACAAATTGGTCCTCTTGAAATACTTTTTGACCCTTATCTTTTGAAACCCTTGCAAATGACCCCCTATCTTTCTCATCCTTCTTTGCAGAACGATCCTCCCTGCCATTTCTGAGCAGTGCCATACCTCCGGCAACCTTGCGCGGAGGTTGGCGCCGCGCAAGGCATGGCGCCCGTTCTCAGGAACGAGCGGGAGGTTCCCTACGTCGTCCTCTGTCGCAGGGACCCTCCCCTGACCTCTGCAACCGGCCATGCCTCTCGTGCAAATGCACGACAGGCATGAGTCTCCTTCGGCCATCTCCAGCGTGCGCTGCACATCTTTCCCTCGGGCCGCTCTCCTCACCAACGCCTTTATAGGGAGTGGCAGGGGCGTCTGACCATGGCAAGCTAGTTTTGGCCAAGAAAAACTCTCGATTTCGTCTCTCCCCTCTTCGATCAGACAGCCCAAGCTTCCGGCGATCTTTCCCCCTCCTCCTTGTTGCTCTGCTGCCATACCTGCAGAAGAGCCCACTCTGCCCCGTCTTCCCACGCCAGGCCGCACCAGCTGGAGTCTCCGGATCCCCTCCTCGTCGCCATTACTCCTCCTCTGGGCACCTTCGTCCCCAGCTCCAGCAAGCATGAACCGGATGTCTTCCTCTCCCTCTTCGTCGACTAAGTAGGTAGGAACCTTCCCCTTACCCTCCTCTCACTTTTCCCTTATTCAATTAGCATTTCAGACCCCTCGACTGCCACTACCACTCCCATTTGCTTCACCTCCGATCGCCATCTCCGGCGAGGTCGCTCCACCTCCACAGGCCATTTCACCCCTTGCCAACAAGCCCAGAAGCTCCCCCTCACTCCACTCAAGCGTTTCCCCCACTCCATTCACTGCCCTTCACCTCCCGACCACCCCCCAAACACACCCACTTCCACACACAAAGTCTGCCTTAGGCACACGGACATAGGTGCTCTTGCGCCTCGCCGGCCCTCGCATTGCCTTCGCCACACTCCGGCGAAGCTCCCTATGTTGTCTAACATGGCCGGGAGGTCATCTTTGTGATTTCAGGGTTCAACCTCCTCGCTGCCATTGACGAGCTGTTGGAGCTTCTTCGTAGGCAGCTCTAGGTCTCCTCCTCTCCAGGTGACGCGGGGCAAGCCAGTGAAGGCGCCCAGGTTCTCGATTGGGAGAGCGAAACCTTCGCTGCTGCCCAAATCAACGGCTGCTTCTCGCCTGCAGGCGCGCGGAGCAGAGGTGGGACTTTAGTCCCACCTCGTAAGTGTGTGGCCTCGCGTCCACACTTAAATTGAGAAAGTGACATTAGCCGTTTGCCTCCAGTCACATAGGGGTAAGGTCCCTCACCTATTCACGTGCCTCGTCCACAGCACTTCCCACGCGGACCTGGTGACCCGACTCGACTATCCTGCCTGTGCACTCCTCACGCACTACCCACGCCGGTGCGCCTGGACCCGGGCGCGCAAGCCAACCCGATTACCTGGCTCTAGGAGAGCTTTCCAAAGAGAGATCCAGAGAGAGAGAGACGTGGGGAAGGGGTAGGGGTAGGTTTTGCACTGATCTGTGTATGTGTGCGTAGGATAGAAGGAAGAAGCAGGCGAAGAAGAAGAAGAAAGGAAGGAAAGGAGCCGAAGGAAGAAAAGAGGAGCCGCACTGTAGCAAACACACAGTTAAGCCGTCTGAGCGCCGAGTCAGACGTCGGAGGGTCAAGAGCTAGAGCAAAGAAAGACTTAGTAGTTGAAGGAAATCAAAGAGAAGGCAGAAGCCTCTGCAGCCACAAGGAAGAAGAGAAGAAAATCAGAGAGGAAGAAAGGAGAAAGAGAAAGAGGAACCACAGAAGCAGAGAAGAAAAAAGAAAAAGAAGAAGACAGGAAGAAGCAAAGAAGAATACAGGAAGAAGAAAAGAAAGAAGAGGAACGGCCAGAGCAGAAGAAAAGAAGAAAGAAGAAATAAGAAAACCAGAGATGAGGAAAGGAGGAAGACTTAGCACCTGAAGGAAATCAGAGAGAAGGCAAAAGCCTTTATAGCCGCAAGGAAGAAGAAGAGAAGAAAATTAGAGAGGAAGAAAGGAGAAAGAGAAAGAGGAACCACAGAAGCAAAGAAGAAGAAAGAAAAAGAAGAAGACAAGAAGAAGAAAAGAAGAATACAGGAAGAAGAAAGGAAAGAAGAGAAAGCAAAGAAGAAGACAGAAAAAGAAGAAAAAGCCAATTCTTTCTCTCTCTCTTAATTTTTGTAAAACCTTATATTGAGAATTTATAGGCTTCTAGAATTATAGTTGCTCCCTGAGTTCGACCTCGGGAAACTTGTCATTCCAAGTAATAAATTATATTAAACTGGTAACTATTTTGTTATATACCACAACAATTATAATAACTATACAGACAAACGCAGAGCCAGTTTTTGGCGCCGTTGTCGGGGAGCAACGACTATTCTAGAAGCTATTAATTCACAATTTTTGAGTCTCTATTGATCTCTTCTCTTTTGTTGTGCAGGCACAGGAAATCAAGAGGACAACAAGCAACCGCACAACAACCAAACCTAGGACAGGTAATTTTCTATCCTCTCATTTTAACCCCTAAATTCTAAAGAGGAAGAAAAAGAAAGAAAAAGCAATTTAGGCATAACCTATCTTCCATACTTAGTAAATCATCAAAGCTGCCTGTTTTCAATTTCAACACAGTATATCTGTACATCCATTAAGGGTATTTAGGGCTAACACCTTCTTGCTTGAGCCCTAATTACCCAATCTAAAGGAAGCTAACTGGACCAAGTAGAGCCAATATAAGATTCAAAATTAGGGTTTTAGAGACACACTTTCTAAGCAAGAATTGAGAATTACCAAAAGAAGTGTGCCCAAGCCATTGTTTGAAAGCACCTATTTAGAGAAACCCTAAGAAATTTGGCTCTTAAAAAATACTTGAACCCTGAAAGACAAAGACCTAATAAACTCTCAAAGGAACTAGTAGGTGAAGTCGACCCCTTGGGTCAACCAACCTTAAACTTAGGTCACTCTTTGCACTCAAAAGGCTAAAGTTCAAGTGAAAACCTAAGCACCTTGATCCTAACTAAAAAAGGGTAGACTTAAGAGGTCAAGGTCCCCATTCTGGTCTACCTGGAATCTCAATGACAAGAGAGGTCGGGTGGGGGAAACCCTATAACCCATGAGGGTGCTCTACCGTGTAGGGGTCTTCGCAGGACGCACCCTCTCTGGTTGCCTAGGTAATTCTCAAGTGGACGACCTTCTGATTAAGGGGTACCATCCGCCCCGAACCTCTATAGTCACCCAACATTTTGGGTGTCTTGATTGGGTCCAGCACCTGCTAACCTCATCTAATCCATCAGTGTATGTTTGGTAGGAGGTCCTTGAAACCTCCTCTAGCAATCTATTCTCCCCGAGGCCAAGCCTCAGCTCCCTTGTTTGTGCAACAACCCCTCCACTTTTGATTCTGAACCTAGTTCTTTCTCTTCTTCCATCATGACACAACTTAATTATACATCCAAATTCTGATTCTACATCTTGATTCCACCACCTGATCCAATTATGCAACCTAGTTACCTAGGATTTCCCTTCAAGAAACCTGAATCACAAAGATCCATGAGAGATACGATGGTTGAGGATGCCCTTGAGTTCTATAAAATTAAATATAAACCCTCAATATCAATAGAAAACATTCAGGTTGATGTCCCAACAACCACAGCCGTGATCATAAACCGTGCCCAAAGTCTATTGACAAAGGCCACAAAAGGATCAACTCGAGACATACTCATAACAGGATATATTGAGATAGAAAAATTACACAAATCTGAATACCTTCAATACATGAAAAATCTTGTACTTTGGAAACAACACCAAGATGCTCTTGAAAAATGGGTAGAGATGATGAGATTACTGGAACAAACTATCGACCAAAAATACCCTTACATACCCCAAACAGAGGATGAACCATCTTGGAACAGTATTGAGGATCAATCCGATTTCCCAGATCTCAAGATTGAGGCACAAAGTGGTTGTGGATCCCCGACCTAGATAGAAGACAACATTGAATTAAGTTGGGAAATTGCAGGAGAACATAATGTTGAGCCAACTTGAGACCATGAATCACTAAGCTTAGAATTCCAAAACTCCTGCAATAATGAGATTAGAAGAGAACCTCTTGAGGGTGTAAATCCCGCCCCTTATTCTGATAAGGTGACCGTCAAAGGTTATTCGGACTTAGATTCTAGTAATTCCACCCACATCCTAAGCCTAGAATCTGAATCTGAAACCTATTGGGAAGATTACGAGGCCCTGCATGATGAAGATCAAATTTTCAATGAAGAATATGATTTTGGGCCTCTATTTGATTAATATTCCTCTCCAATTTCCTCAGGAAATCAGATCAACTTTCTGGAAGTCATGCCAATATATGATACAGAAATCGAGGAATTGGACGAATGGGGTTTCAACTGGGTCTGTCCCACCAACTTGGAACTTGAGCCTAGAAGAAACACCTTTAGGCTAGACCCCAGTCAGGCTGTGGAATCCACATCATGTGATTTGTTCTGTGGTGGAAATCATGATCTTCAACTTGATTTTCGTGAACTCTCCGACAATTTCAAATTTGACTATGATTTCGGAGACTCTGCCAAACTACGACCTCAGTTCACATGACTCATTCTCCGACCTTGACTCTGAGGTCCCGGTTCCTGAGATCACTAATTTCAATAACATAGAATCATTCCTTTCCGATCCTCAGGAACTAAAATCAGAAAATGCCAAGAGTGATTGTGACCCAGAATTCAAATCTTTTCTCGATTTGGATTTCCTTCATCCTATAGACACTCTTCAGGCATTTGATAGTTACCCAGAGGACTCTTTACAGGAAACCACCAGTCATTCATTTCTAGAAGAGTCCTCATACCCAATTGAAGCTACCTCTTCCACACATACAGAACCAATCCGTCTTCAACCCCAACCTGCAACCGGACTCAATTTCTATTTTGATTCCCCTTCCACTGAGCCGTGGGAAGAAGTTCCTCACATACACCGGGTATCGGACATTGATCAGACTAAAGACCATGCTCCATGATCTTCTGATGACCCCTGTAGGGTTTCTGCGTCATTCACTGATTATTTTACGGATCCCTACTCCGACCAGGCTGATTCGACTCAGCCAAACCCCACATTCACACTTCCACATCTGTCCGAGCTTCACAGTATATGGTGGGTTCCACACCTCTTATCTACATTTTTCAACCCACCAGATTGATTGGGTTTGGGCTGCATCATCAGCCTACTGATCTGAACAAGCACCTGGTTGGAGCAACCAGGCTCTTAATCAAGGTGCTTATCTTACAAAACTCCGCTGATTTGACCATCCCCTATCTGTCCCATTTCGCGCCCAGCCGATGGCATAAAACTCAGCGCTTAACGAGAGGTAGCCCGTCATTTTTTTCTGAAAAACCCGAAACCTTTACTGACACCTCTTCGCACTTGAGGTTCACCCTTTAGGACAGTCGACTCCACCTTAGGTGTTTGCATCTGAGATTAGAAATCGTCCGCAACAGTCACCCCGACCCATTCACTCATCAAAACATCTGTCCTAATACATGAACTAAGTTAAATAAAAACCCTCCTAAGTTACAATGAGGACATTGCAAATCTTAGGCATGGGGGGACATGAAAGTGCAAAACTCATAAGAAAAGGTTTAAACAAAAAAATTCACATATGCCAAAAATACCATAAAAAAAATGAGAGGAGGAAAGAAATTTTGTGGACTCTACAAAGAAGGAAGAGAAAAGGAACAAAATGATAAAAAGGAGCACAAAATGAAAGAAAAGAGATAGTCATTGTTAAGAAATTAAGGAGTTAACCTAAGTTTTAGACCTCATTCAGGAAAAGAAATGGAAAGTGCACAGTGAGATTAGTAAGAACGCAAACCTTAGGCATTCTTGGATAGACTCTTAGTACCCATTAAGAATTAGACATTCCTCAAGAGGTTGAGGAAAATGAAAAGCTTAAGTATTAGGTCCAAGGCTTAGGGAGTATTTGGCCTCGTTAACTAACTTTTGGTTTGCGGGACTCAGTAACCTAAGCACCCTAACTTCACACACAGCCTGGTTCAGTAATTATAAAAATCAAAATCACGCAGAAGCGTTGCAAAAATTCTGAAAATGACACTTAGAGTAGGAGCGACCGATCAACACAAGTTGATTTGGACGAGTTCCCAGCGCGGAGAAGTGGGAAATTCCCCTCGAAGATGCATAACAAAATATCATCTCCTCGATGCTTGTCTCTTAGGATATTTACATATCCTACTGGGGGCATGTAAGCACTCTGCTGGTTCAGATTCCATGAATGGCATTATCATGAAGTGTTAATTGCTAGGGTCTGAATTTAGCCACGGAACAGCATGGACGAGATTATCTCGAAATCTCAAAAGCCATGGTTCTGGGGGTTACCATGGGCGGTGCTATCTCAAAGCATCGACTGCCAGGAACCCTTGAGGATTGATGATGGGGACAAGGAATCTGATACAGACCGTGTTGAGAAGCCAATCCTAAGCTAGAATTAAAAAGAAAAAGAGAGAGAAAACTCTCCAAGCATATAAATCTTCTACCTCTCTTTCTTACAAAACACATTGCGAACTGAACCAGGGCTAAAATTATCTTAAGCACGGGTGCTTTAACCACAAAGTCCAATAAGCCTTAGGTTAGCTCTTGTAGGCCTTAAAAACCTTGGCTAAGGACTGAGGCTAAGGTTAGATAGATTTGGATCTTGGTTGGTACTAGAGTACCTTTTAAGCCTATGGTTGGCATTCTGACCTAATCAAGGTTACAAAAGAAAAAACACTTATCTAAACTCACTAAGAACTTCATGGTCTAGAACAATGGTTGAAACCTTAAAATTTTGCTAAGGGACTAGCAAAAGCTAGGCATGGGGGTATGATGAGAGCCTCATCATAAACCCTAACTGCCACAATTTAATCTAAATAAGTGTGAAGAAGCTCCTACAAAACCTAAAGAGAGGCTTAACTCAGAGAATTCTGAGTTAAAGAATAAAACAAACCATAAGAGGTAAAACTGTAATTTCACCAATGCAGTGAGAAAAGAGGGTAATTAAGGGTATAAACGAAGGTAAAATGAGCTTAATAAGGAGGAAAGTGGGATGATCTGATCTGAAAAGGGTTATAGCAACTTCTAGGAATTAAATGACATTCTATAACCCTAAAACAAACCCACTTTAATTCACGAGGTTTGAGGCAGAATAAAAATAAACTAAACCCTCTAAAATTCATGGAAAAATATTTCTTAGGGTTAAGAACCTTCAATTTAGCCTTTGCAACCTATTTTGACCTAAAATGAGAACCATGCCCAATTTATGACTTAATTTGGGTTTTTACGCAAATTGACCGATCAAACATGGTCCAAAGTAAAATAAAATTTTACCATTAAAATCCTTAGGATCAAATTAGGCTGGTATAAAAATTTGGACTTAAAAAAAGACCATCTTGACCGACTTTACAAATTGGTCCTCTTAAATTACTTTTTGACCCTTATCTTTTGAAATCCTTGCAAATGGCCCCCTATCTTTCTCATCGTTCTTTGCAGAACAGTCCTCCTTGCCATTTCTCAGTAGCACCATATCTCCGGCAACCTTGCACGGAGGTTGGCGCCACGTAGGGCATGGCACCCGTTCTCAGGAACGAACGGGAGGTTCCCTACATCGTCCTCTGTCGCAGGGACCCTCCCCTGACCTTTGCAACCGGTCATGCCTCTCGTGCAAACGCACGAAAGGCATGGGTCTCCTTCTCCAGCCATCTCCGGCGTGCGCTGCACGTCTTTCCCTCGGGCTGCTCTCCTCGCCAGCGCCTTTATAAGGAGCAGCAGGGGCGTCCGACCAAGGCAAGATAGTTTTGGCCGAGAAAAACCCTCAATTTCATCTCTCCCCTCTTCGGTCAGACAACCCAAGCTTCCGGCGATCTTTCCTCCTCCTCCTCGTCACTCTGCTGCCATACTTACAGTAGAGCCCACTCTGCCCCATCTTCCCACGCCAGGCCACACCAGCTGGCGTCTCCGGATCCCCTCCTCGTCGCCGTTACTCCTCTAGGGACCTTTGTCCCCAGATCTGGCATGCACGAGCCGGACGTCTTCCTATCCCTCTTCGTCGACTAAGTAGGTAAGAACCTTCCCCTTACCCTCCTCTCACTTTTCCCTTATTCAATTAGCATTTCAGACCCCTCGACTACCACTACCACCCCCATCTGCTTCACCTCCAGTCGCCATCTCCGGCGAGGTCGCTCCACCTCTACAGGCCATTTCACCCCTCGCCGACAAGCCCAGAAGCTCCCCCTCACTCCACTCAAGCGTTTCCCCCACTCCATTCACCGCCCTTCACCTCCCGACCACCCCCCGAACACACCCACTTCCGCACACACAGTCTGCCCTAGGAACACGAACACAGGTGCTCTTGCGCCTCACCGACCCTCGCACTGCCTTTGCCACACTTCGACAAAGCTCCCTGTGTTGTCTAACATGGCCGGGAGGTCTTCTTCGTGATTTCAGGGTTCAACCTCCTCGCCGCCATTGACGAGCTGCTGGAGCTTCTTCGCAGGAAGCTCCAGGTCTCCTCCTCTCCAGGTGTGAGCTCCAGGTGACGTGGGGCAAGCCAGTGAAGGCGCCCAGGTTCTCGATTGGGAACGTGAAACCTTCGCTGCTGCCCAAATCAACAGCTACTTCTCGCCTGCGGGCGCGCGGAGCAGAGGTGGGACTTTAGTCCCACCTCGTAAGTGTGTGGCCTCGCGCCCACACTTAAATTGAAAACGTGACATTAGCCGTTTGCCTCCAGTCACACAGGGGTGAGGTCCCTCACCTATTCACGCGCCTCGTCCGCGGCACTGCCCACGCGGACTTGGTGACTCGATCCGACTATCCTGCCTGTGCACTCCTCACGCACCACCAACGCCGGTGCACCTGGACCCGGGCGCGCAACTCGACCCGATTACTCGGCTCTAGGAGAGCTTTCCAAAGAGAGATCCAGAGAGAGAGAGACGCAGGGAACGGGTAGGGGTAGGTTTTGCACTGATCTGTGTATGTGTGCGTAGGATAGAAGGAAGAAGCAGGCGAAGAAGAAGAAGAAAGGAAGGAAAGGAGCCGAAGGAAGAAAAGAGGAGCCGCACTGTAGCAAACACACAATTAAGCCGTCTGAGCGCCGAGTCAGACGTCGGAGGGTCAGCAGCTAGAGCAAAGAAAGACTTAGTAGTTGAAGGAAATCAGAGAGAAGGCAGAAGCCTCTGCAGCCGCAAGGAAGAAGAAGAGAAGAAAATCAGAGAGGAAGAAAGGAGAAAGAGAAAGAGGAACCACAGAAGCAGAGAAGAAAAAAGAAAAAGAAGACAGGAAGAAGCAAAGAAGAATACAGGAAGAAGAAAAGAAAGAAGAGGAACGGCCAGAGCAGAAGAAAAGAAGAAAGAAGAAAGAAGAAAACCAGAGATAAAGAAAGGAGGAAGACTTAGCAGCTGAAGGAAATCAGAGAGAAGGTAGAGGCCTTTGCAGCCGCAAGGAAGAAGAAGAGAAGAAAATCAGAGACGAAGAAAGGAGAAAGAGAAAGAGGAACCACAGAAGCAGAGAAGAAGAAAGAAAAAGAAGATAGGAAGAAGCAAAGAAGAATACAGGAAGAAGAAAAGAAAGAAGAGAAAGCAAAGAAGACATAAAGAGAAGAAGAAAAAGCCAATTCTTTCTCTCTCTCTTAATTTTTGTAAAACCTTATATTGAGAATTTATATGCTTCTAGAATTATAGTTGTTTCCTGAGTTCGACCTCGGGAAACTTGTCATTCCAAGTAATAAATTGTATTAAACCAGTAACTGTTTTGTTATATACCACAATGACTACAATAACTATACAGACAAACGTAGAGCCAATACCCATACCTCTCGAGCATTCTCACGAGAGGTATGGGGTGATTTAAGGCATGGGGAGCTGCTCATGCGGTAGGGGGTTTCGTAGAGAGCTCCCCTTTCAAATCTAGGAGCAGCTCCCTGGGGAAATGAGGAGAAAACCACCTCGGAACCTTGTCGGAGGTATGGGTCCCTGCTGCAATGGCAGAGGGACCAGAATGAAGAAAGTGATGAAAAGTTGAGGGGGTTTCTGCAAGGGTTTCCAAAAGTTAGGGGCCAGAATGTAATTGGGTGGACTATTTTGCAAAGTAGGTCAAGATGGTCTTTTCTTAGGTCTAAATTTTGGTACAAGCCTAATTTTGACCTAAGGAATCTAATGGTGAAGTTGTATTTTAGGTTTGACCACGTTTGATTAGATATTTTGCATAAAAACCCAAATTAGGTCAAATATTAAGCTTGGACCCCAATCTATGTCAAAATAGGTTCCAAAAGCCAAATTGAAGGTTCTAAATCCTAGGAGATATTTTTTCATGAATTTTAGAGGATTTAGTTGATTTTTATCCTTCCTAGAACCTTGTGAATTTAAGTGGGTTTATTTTAGGGTTACAGAATGTCATTTAATTCTTAAATTTCACAATAACCTTTATCTGACTGAACCATCCCACTTTATCTCTTATCAAGTCCAATTGACCTATGTCTAGACCCTGGAAAATCCCATTGATGAACTGCACTGGTAAAATTGCAGTTTTACCCTTTGTTTTATGTTCTCTTCCCAAATTAGTGATCCCTTGAATTAGGCCTTTCTCCTGGTTATATAGGGGCTTTTGTTCACTTTATTAGGTCAGAATATGCTAGTTAGGGGTCATGATGAGGTTCTCATCATTTCCTCTAGCGGGTACGTCCAAATTACAGCATGGAACAGTATAGGGCCTTGCCCTATCAGAACAGGGGTCTCGCCCCTCCATAGTCCGCGTACCCTCATCCGACTACCCCAGTTTACCCAAAGGGCCTAACAAAGTCTGTGTAGGGTGGCTAGCTTAACCTCGGGCCTCGTGGGGTGGCTAGCTCCCTTCCTACACTAGTAGCACACCTTTGTACGACGTACGCGAGGGCCAATAGGAGTCGTTGTAGAGTGGCCAATCCTAACCCCGAGTCTCAACCCAAGGGAGGCTAGCTCTGCTCTACATTAAAAAGAGACAGTTTCTCTCCTTGGTACCGCGTACACAAGGGCCGGCACACTTCCCATCTACATTTCAGATTTCTTTCATACATAAGAGTTCTACTCCTAATTCCCCGTAGGGTTTATGCTCATATTCATCTCATTTATCCATATTCATATCTCATGCTTCATAACTCGTTCCTCATCCATATACAGGCAGCTTGTATTTTCATAATTCATTTCTCAATCATAAACATGTAACTTGTGGTTTTATAGTTCAATTTCTCATTTACATACAGGCAGCTCGTATTTTAACATGCATCTCAAGTAAACCAGAGTAGTTCCATATCATGCTCATAGATTTCTACCCTAGGGTTCATTCTACATCCTAGAGTTTCAATCAATTTAATCTAAGCAGACATATTCTTTGTTCATATCTTAATAATTGCATTAAACCACTCTACTGGATATCACGGGAGGAATGGGGGCCTGTGCCATAGATCTCATCGTCTTCGCAGTCCCCGAACACGCCACCGGCTGGTAACCTGTACCAGCGACTAATTTACGTCAGACGAGCTCAAAACAGTAGATACTCAACACGAACATGTAGAGAAACTCGAGTGGAACAACGATACTTTTTTTGCGAAAATTCGATTCCGTTTGGGCCCTAAACGGGC
Source organism: Thalassia testudinum (assembly GCA_037157565.1). Lineage (NCBI taxonomy): Eukaryota > Viridiplantae > Streptophyta > Magnoliopsida > Alismatales > Hydrocharitaceae > Thalassia > Thalassia testudinum. Next base: position 11,574,129 of record JAZHRO010000077.1, on the reverse strand, counting down.
TAAAAATGTGATTACTGACCAAAATCAAACATCTAAGACTAGTCCCAGACATCTTAAAAGATGTCAGATCTCACCTTGTGTTTCTTGCGGTTGATTCAGACGTCCAGACTCCCTCTGCGACTGTCTGGTGGCATCTCCAGACGTCGAACAAGGCCTCTTATCGTCTGGAAGTACCTTCGGATGTCTGGCGATGTAATCAGACATCTAAAAGTACTTGGGAAAGTGCACCATGTGCCTTCCCAAAGCCTTCACCTGCTGATGAGAACCTCATCATGAATCCTAACTAGCACAATTTAATCCAAATATGTGTGAAAAAGCTCCTACAAAATCCAAAGAGAGGCTTAACTCAGGGAATTCTGAGTTAAAGAATAAAATAAATCACCAGGGGTAAAACTATAATTTCACCAATGCAGTATGCAAACAGGGTAATTAAGGGTCCAAACATACGTCAAACGAGCTTAATAAGAAGGAAAGTGGGATGATCTGATCTGAAAAGGGTTATAGCAACTTCTAGGAATTAAATGACATTCTGTAATCCTAAAACAAATCTACTTTAATTCACGAGGTTCGAGGTAGGATAAAAATCAACTTAATCCTCTAAAATTCATAGAAAAATATTTCCTAGGGTTTAGAACCTTCAATTTGGCCTTTGCAACCTATTTTGACCTAAAATGAGAACCATGCCCAATTAATGACTTAATTTGGGTTTTTACACAAATTGATTGGTCAAACATGGTCCAACCTAAAATTAAATTTCACCATTAAAATCCTTAGGTTCAAATTAGTCCGGTATAAAAATTTAAGCCTAAGAAAAGACCATCTTAACTGACTTTACAAATTGGTCCTCTTAATTTACTTTTTGACCCTTATCTTTTGAAACCCTTACGTTTAGCCCCCTAACTTCTCGTCGTTCTTTGCAGAACGATCCTCCCTGCCATTTCTGCGCAGCGCCATACCTCCGTCGACCTTGCGTGGAGGATGGCACCACGCAGGACAGGGCGACCGTCCTCTAGAACAGACGGAGGATTCCCTGCGACGTCGTCTGTCGCAGGGACCCGCCCATGACCTCTGCCATCGACCATGCCTCTCGTGCGAACGCACGAAAGGCATGGGTATTCTTTCTGGCCACTCTCCGGCAAGGCAGGCACGTCGCCTCCTTAGTTCCCTCTCCGCGCTAAGACCTTTATAAGGAGCGACAAGGTCTGCTGACTCCTTCAAGCTTCCTCTGACGAAGAAAAACCCTACTTTTCATCCCTTCCCTCTCGGGTCAGAGCGCCCGAGCTTCCGACGATCTCCTCCTCGTCGCTCTGCTGTCCTACCTGCAGCAGAGTCTACTCCGCCCCATCTTCCCCACGCCAAGCTGTACCAGCTGGCATCCTCAGATCCCTTCTTCGTCGCCGATAACCTCCTCCTGGGCACCTTCGTCCTCAGCTCCGGCAGGCACGAGCCGGATGCTTTTCTCCCCCTCTTCGTCGACTAAATAGGTAGGATTTTTCCTCTCTCTCTCTTGTATTTACCCCCTCCTAATTTGCCATTTCAACCACCCGACCGCCACTTCCACCTCCATTTGCTCCATCTCCAATCACCTTCTCCGACGAGTCCACTTCACTTCCACAGACCACCTCTTCCCTCGCCGACCATTCCATAGGCTCCCCCTCACTCCACTAAACCGTTCCCCCTCTCCATTCACTGCCAATCACCGCCCAACCACCCCTCGAACAAACCCATCTTCACGCACACAGTCTAACCTAGGTCCACCTCCAAAAGCACTCTCGCGCCTCGCCGACCACCGCACTGCCTTCCCTGCACTCCGGTGAAGCTTCCCACGCTATTTGACTTGGCCGAGAGGCCGTCACTGTGTTTTCAGGTCAGCACCCCCTCGCCGCCATTGTTGAGCTGCTGCAGCTCCTTTACTCGCAGCTCCAGGCCTTCTCCAGCCCAGGTGCGAGTCCCAGGCAGCGCGGACTGACTCCGCGAAGGCGGCCAGGCTTGCGATTTGGGTCGCAAGCCTTGCAGCTGCCCCAATAGACAGCAACTCCCTCGCCTGCAGTCGCGCAATCTGGAGGTGGGACTTTAGTCCCACCTCGTAAGTGTGTGGCCGCGCGCCCACACTTAAATTGAAAAAGTGTATCAGGCTGTTTGCCTTCGATACACAGGGGTCAGGTCCCTCACACGCGGCGTGCCACACACTCTCCCACCCTCGCCCACGCTTACGCCTCACGGGTCTGGGCCGGATCCGACTACCCGACCAAGCACTCCTCGCCCACCACCGCACGCCGGTGGGCCTGGTCCCGGGCGCGCTTCCCAAACCCGATTACCCGGCTCTGGGAGAGCATTCCTAAGAGAGATTCAAAGAGAAAGAGAGACGCGGGGAAGGGGTAGGGGTAGGTTTTGCACTGATGGGTGTGTATCCGCACAGGGAAGAAAGAAAGAAGAGAGGAGGAGCGACCGAAGCCTTAGCCGCACTGAGCAGCTTAAGAATTAAGGAAGGAGAGGAGCTGAAGAAGAAGAGAAGAAGCCACACTGTAGCAAACCCATAGTTAAGTCATCTGAGAATCAAGTCAGACGACGGAAGAGCAGCGGCCAGAGTGCAAAGAAGAAGAAAGAAAGAAAAGAAGGAAGCAAAGCAGAGAAAGAAGACAAGAAGCAGAGCAGAAGAGAAAGAAAAGAGAAAGAAGAAAGAAGACACAGCCGCAAGGAAGGAAAGAAGAGAAGAAAGAAAAGAGAAAGAGGAAGAAGATCACCACAGTCGCAGGCTAAAGAAGAAAGAAGAAGGCAGGAAGAAAAGAAGAAAGAAGAAGAAGAGGAACGGCCAAAGCAGAAGAAGAAGAGAAAGAGAAGAGGAAGAGAGAAGAAGAAGAAGCCAACAAAAGAGAACTCTAGCTATCTCTCTCCCTCTCTCTCTCTTATTATTTTTGTAACATAATTGTAAACATTTATGCTTCTAGAATCATAGTTGCTCCCTGAGTTCGACCTCGGGAAAATTTATTATTCCGAGTAAAAAATTTTGCAGTAATCTAGTAGCTGTTTTGTCATATACTACAACGAATATAAATAAACATAAAGACGAAACACGCATGACCGACCGTTACTATTCTTGGCGCCATTGTCGGGAAGCAACGGCTATTTTAGAAGCCATAAATTCTCTATTAAGTTTCTACTAATCTCTTCTCTTTTGTGTGTAGGCACAGGAAATCAAGAAGACAACAACCAGCTGCACTACAATCACTCCGAGGATAGGTAATTTTCTATCCTCTCATTTTAACCCCTAAATTCCAAAGAGGAAGAAAAAGAAAGAAAAAGCAATATAGGTACAACCTGTCTTCCATACCTAGTAAATCATCAAAGCTGCATGTTTCAACCCACTATTTCTGCACACACTATTAAGGGTATTTAGGGCTAACACCTTCTTGCCTGAGCCCTAATTACCAAATCAAAAGGCAACTAACTGGACCAATTAGAGCCAATATAAGATTCAAAAGCTAGGTGATGAGAACCTCGTCACAAACACTAAACCAGCACCATTTAACCCTAATTTGAAAGAAAAAGCTCCTACATTACCCTAGAAAGACTTGGCTCAGAGAAATTCTGAGTTTGCAAAGAAAATAGAAACTAAGGGGTAAAAATACAATTTCACCAATCCAATCTGAAAACAGGGTAGCTCAGGGTCCAAACATAGGTCAAAATAACCTAATAAGAAGAAAAGTGGGATGAGATGACTCAACAAGGGCTACAGCAACTCCGAAGAATTAAATGACATCCTGTAACCCTAAAAACAAACCTACTTAAATACACGAGGTTCGAGGCAGAGAAAAAATCAAATAAACCCTCTAAAATTCATAGAAAAATAATCTCTAGGGTTTAGAACCTTCAATTTGGCCATAGAAACCCATTTTGACCTACATTGAGAACCATGCCCAATTAACAACTTAATTTGGGTTTTTACGTAAATTGACCGGTCAAACAAGGTTTAATCTAGAAATAAAATTCACCATCAGAATCCTTAGGTCCTAATTAGTCATGTATAAAAACTTGAGCCGAAGAAGAAATCTTCTTGACCAACTTCACACTTTGGTCCTCATATATTTACTTTTTGGCCCTCAACTTTTGAACCCTCACATTTTGGCCCCTAACTCTCCTTCATTCTTTGCATTCAGGTCCCTCCTGCAAAACCTGACCAGCACCATGCTCCGACGACCTTGCGCGGAGCATGGCGCTGCGCAGGGTGAGGGGGAGGGCCTGCCAGGTCAAATGGGGGTGCCCTACGTCGTCAGCCACCGCAGGAGCACCCCCCTGAGTGCTGCGACCACCCATACCGCCCGTGCGAACGCACGGACGATACGGGTATCCTTCCTCCGGCGTCCTCCGGCGAGGGAGACACGTCGTCTCCCTCCGCCCTCCTCTCTGGTTCTGCCCCTATAAATACCCCCGTCGCTCTGCCGTTCTTCCCAGCTCGGATCTGGCGGAGATACCCCCTCACTTCCTCTCTTCCCACTCCGATAGACGCCCCTTTCTCCGGCGGCTTCTCCTCCTCCTCCTCGTCGCCCTACCGCACTACCAGCAGCAGGGTTGCCTTCCCTCGCTCTTCCCGCGCCGCGCCGCACCCAGCGCGCGCTTCTCCGGCCCTCTCCTCGCTGTCGCCCCTTCCTCTGGGCAGTTTCTTCTCCGGCGACAGTCGATACGGCTGTCGCCTGCTCCGGCCCCTCCTCGTCCTGCTAAGTAGGTATAACTTCTCCTCTTCCTCCCCTCTTTCTTTTCCTCACTGTAAACCCTTACTGTCGCCCTCGATTTCGCCCAATCACCCTTACCATCTCCATCTCCGGCCAAACTTCGGCGACCCGTTCCCGTCACTCCAGCACCCCACACGGCTCGCCGACCTGCACATAACCTCCACCTCCTCACCTTAATCCATTTCCGCCCTTCCACTTCCCACCAATCGCCCTCTGCAGACCCACCGACTAAACCCATCTCCCAACCTACAGTTTGACCTAGGGCGGCCCTTAGGCTCCGCCCCGCCACCTGCAGACCCCCCGACCACCTTCGCCGTGTCACGGCGAAGGTCCTCCGCATATCTGATTAGGCCGAGAGGCTGTGCTGTTGTGGACAGGTGTTGCGCCCGCCATCGCCATTGCTGAGCAGCGAAGCTCCTTCGACCTGCTGCTCCAGGCGCGCCACGCCCAGATCAGGCTCCCAGGCTGCGCGGGGTATCTTCGCGAAGAGTCCTAGGCTGCAGCTGGGGTGAAGCCCTCGCGCGAAGCCTCGACTGCCGCTGCTTCCTCCGCGCAGGCGCCCAAATTGGGGTGGGGCATTTAGTCCCACCTCGGAAACTCACTGAGGCGAGCGGGCGCTTAAAGGCAAAAAGTGCCTTAAGCTGTTCGCCTCAGATCACGGGGTGAGGTCCCCTTCACCCGCCCGATTACCCGGCCTCGTCCATGCTCACGCCCCGCAGACCTGGCTCGACCCGACTAAGCCCGACCTGCACTCCTCGCCCACTACCGCACGCCGGTAGGCCTAGACCCGGGCGCGACCCGCGTACCCGATTACCCGGTTGCTCTGGGAGAGCTCTCGTAAGAGCGAATTCTGAGAGAGAGAGACGTGGGGGGGAGGGTAGAGTAGGTTTTGCCCTCTGACTCTGAACCCTTGAGCGTGCAGGCACAGGTGAAGAAGAAGAAGAAGGACTGCGGAAGAAAAAGAAGAAGAAGAAGAAGAGAACATAAAGAAGAAGAAGACGGAAGCTAAGGGAGACACTATAGCAGCAGCGGTTTAGGTCGTCTGATTGGAAAATCAGACGACGTCCTGAAGGCCAAGTGGAGAAGCAAAAATCAGAAGAAGAAGATAAAAAGAAGAGAAGGACAGGATCGTCCAACCAAGAAGAAGAAGAAAGAAGAAAAGAAGCAAGAAAAGAAGAAGAAGAGCACGAGAAGAAGATCTGAAGAAAGAAAAAGAAGAAACAAAGAAGAAGAAGAACACAGGAAGAACAAAAGGAAGAAGATTCAAGAGCCAAAGAGAAGAGAAGACAAAGAGGAAGAAAGAAGAGAAGAAGAAGCCAAATTTTCATCTCTCTCTCTCTTTATTTTTGTAATAAGAACTTTTGTACCCCTAGAATACGACTTGCTCCCTGAGTTCGACCTCGGGAGAACTTTATTTTTCGAGTAAAAAAAATCTGTAATGATGGCAATAACTAACTGTACTACAACGCTATAACAAAACGTAGTCATAAGTTGTCGCCATCCATTTTCATTGGCGTCGTTGCCGAGGAGCAACGGCTATTCTAGAGGTAATTAAATTCCTGTTTTTAAATTTCTAATAATCTCTCCTCTTTTGTGCAGCTACAGGAAATCAAGAAGACAAGCAACCGCACAACAACCACTCCGAGGACAGGTAATTTTCTATCCTCTCAATCCCTAAATTCTAAAGAGGAAGAAAAGAAAAGAACAAGCAATATAGGGCTAACCTGTCTTCTATACCTAGTAAACCATAAAAAGTTGCGTGTTTTCAACCCATTATTCCTGCACACTATTAAGGGTATTTAAGGGCTAACACATTCTTGCTTGAGCCCTAATTACCCAACAAAGAACTAACTGGACCAAATAGAGCCAACATAAGATTCAACATTAGGGATTTAGAGACACTTTTAAGCAAGAACTGAGAAACCCTAAAAGAAGTGTGCCCAAGCCATTGTCTGAAAATACCTATCCAAAGAAACCTTAAAACAAGTTGGCTCTCTAAAGACACTTGAACCTTAAAAAACAAGACCTAATAAGCTCTTAACAGAACTAGTAGGTAAATTCGACCACTTGGGTCAACTAACCTTCAACTTAGGTCACTCTTTGCACTCAAAAAAGCCTAAAGTTCAAGTGAAACCTAATCACCCTCTTGAATTAAAAGTGGTAGACTTAAGAGGTCAAGATCCCCATTCTGGTCTACCTGGAACCGCAGTGACAAGAGAGGTCGGGTGGGGGAAACCCTATAACCCGTGGGGACGCTCTACCGTGTAGGGGTCTTCGCGGGACTCACCTTCTCTGGCTGCCCAGGTAATTCTCAGGTGGACGATTTTTTTGATCAAGGGGTTCATCTGCCCCGCACCTCTATAGTCACCCAACACATTTTTTGGGTGCCTTGATTGGGTCCAGCACTTTCTAACCTCTTCCACTCCAACAGTGCATGAACGGTAGGAGATCCTTAAGACCACCCTTAAGATCTCCTTTAAGAATTCACTCTCGTCAAGGCCCAGCCTTGACTCCCGTGTTTGAACAGCAACCTAACCCCATCATTCTCTCTTCTGATTCTGAATCAAACCCTTCTTCTATCATGGCTCAGCCAGTTGAGGAAGAAAACAATCTGGAGCACTAGCTCCAGCGACTCAACGACCTCTTCCAAAACTTTGTGCACCCACCGCAGCGTCCCATGATGCGGGACCATTATAATCCTGCTGCGGTGGCCATCGAGCCTCGAGTCAGAATCCCAACTGGAGGACCTGATTCTGAATTAAAGCCCAATATGATTCATGCTATACCTAAATTCCATGGGCTTAATTCTGAAGATCCCTTCCAGCACATCAAACAGCTAAAACATCTGGCTCAAGCTTTCGGGTAAGACGCACAAAATCGAGATATTCTTCTCATGAAAATGTTCTCCTTTTCTCTTATGGACAAGGCCGCCCATTGGTATCAAACTCAGACCTGGCCGATCAACAATTGGGAAGAACTTCAGTCCGAGTTCCTGAAAAAGTTCTTCCCTGTTGGACGGACCAACGCCTTGCGCCATCAGATTACACATTTCACCCAACAAACAGGGGAACCTCTCCATGAGTTATGGGATCGTTTTCAGGATCTCATGAGAAAGTGCCCCCATCACGGAGTTCCTAAATGGGAACAGGTCCAATCTTTTTACCAGGGACTCCGTGAGGACATCCGTCTTTTCGTCAATGCAACCTACGGAGGAAATATCACGGGTCAACATGAAGACACCGTGTGGGAGATTCTCGAAAACATGTGCGAGAACTCCATCAACAATGACTCCATGGGATTATTCGACAGGACGAATACCTGCGCATCGACGAATCTTAGGGGAGCACATGAGACGCAGGGCCTGTCCGCATCAATCGACCTGGAATTAATGGCCAGTCGATTGGACAAGGTCTCGATTATCGAAAAGAAGGTGGATGAGCTGACTCAGCATCTGCAGCAAGCCACCTCTGTGCATAACCCTTTCGCACAGCCTCCTTCCACAAGGGAAACTGTGCAAAACATTCTCCATCGATCTTCTCCTAGGATGGACCCATCATCTGAATCTTTGCCCGGAGGTCCTTCCAACACCTGCCAGGGGAATTCCATTCCCTCTTTCTCTAACCCTCTGGAGGTTCCTCAGACCTGCGAGGACCTCAACGCCATCCAGAACGACCCGTTCTCCAACACCTATAATCCTGGATGGCGAAACCATCCTAACTTTCAGTGGGCGGGAAATTCCCAAACCCAAAGACCATCCTTCCAACCCCGCCCACAACCTCCTCGTCCTTACCAGTCGCCTCAGCCTCGGCCCAACCCTACTTACCCATCTGGGCCGAATCAAGATCAAATGTCCCCTATCCTTCAGACCCTGGTTGACATTCAAAGAACCAATGCGGCTATCCAAAAATAACATAAGGACGAACTTACAGAGGTCCGAAACCAATTGACCCAGTTGGCAAACTCTCACCAGCCAGGTACTCTTCCTTCCCAACCTCTGCCTAATCCTAATAACGTGCCAACCCAGCGGCGCGTTATGAACCCAAACCCGGGCCATGCCCATATGATTTATCAGGCCCCCTCTGTTCCTTCACCCGACGGGATAGAGGCCTCCACTTCCTTTGCAGGTTACCAGCAGCAACCTATCTTACCCAATCCTAACCAAAACCAGGCAGGACTTGATTCCGTAACAACCCGTAGTGGTAAGGAAACCCAAGACCCACCTCATCCGAACCACTCCAAGCCTGGTAGTGATCCCAAGCTTAGGACAGTAATCCAGGACGTCCCCACCCCTATCCCAGAACCACAACCTGGACCTATCCTAGAAGAATCAACCAAGATCCCGTTTCCCGAGGCCTTGACCAAGGGAAAGAAGACTACCAAACCCGTGGCCCCTGAGGAGGACCTGGTCAAGCTCTTTGAGCAGGTCCACATCAACATCCCCTTGATGGATGCAATCTGCCACGTACCGGCTTACGCACGATTTCTAAAGAATATATGTACACCCCAGCGTAAGCCGCGAACCAAGGGAGGGAGCCCAATTATTCTGTCAGAGCAAGCCAGCTCTGTAATCCTCAGTAGACTCCCACCCAAGGCAAAAGATCCTGGTACTCCCCTGATTTCCTGCAAGATAGGTGGTACCCAATTTGATAGAGCATTGCTAGACTTGGGTGCATCCATAAACCTGATACCCACATCCTTACTTGACCATCTAGAAGAATCTGAGCTAAAACCAACTGAGGTGACATTACAATTAGCAGATCAATCTATAAAGTCACCAAAAGGGATTCTCGAGGATGTTATCGTAAGAGTGCGGGATTTCTATTTCCCAGTGGACTTTATAGTCTTAGATATGGATGCACCTGAGAACCCTAGGGATACACCAATCATCTTAGGGAGACCTTTCTTGGCTACTGCTAGAGCCAACATTAGCTGTGAGGAGGGCCAAATAGAGCTCAAATTTGGGGAGCAAACCTTAAAAATTGATATATTTAAGGCCCAACAAGGAATTAATTGCGGTGTCATCGAACAAATTTGTGACGTCAGGACTTTGGTTGATGAATCACACTTCCAGAATGACTCGATTATGCCTCATCAACCACAGAAGGATCTTGACCCGCAAACAGAGGAGTCGAATCCAGACATACACAACCCATTAACTCCTACCCTTGAACCTCACATCTACACTGAACCACCCGCTGCTGCTAATAACCCTATTCTCGAATTGAAGCCTCTTCCTACTCACCTGAAATACATCTTTTTGGGTTCTAATCAGACCCTTCCTGTGATTATCAATTCCAGCCTCAATCCCGAACAAGAATCCCGTCTGATTACTGTTCTCCAGCAACATCGCAGAGCCATCGGGTGGACCCTCGATGATTTGACTGGAATAAGTCCCTCTTATTGTACTCATCATATCTATTCAGAAGAGGGCGCACGACCTTCTCGTGAAATGCAGAGACGTTTAAACCCAAATCTGCAGAAGGTCGTGAAAAAGGAGATCATCAAGTGGTTAGATGCCGGGATCATCTACCCGATCTCCGATAGTCGTTGGGTGAGCCCAATTCAGGTTGTGCCTAAGAAGGCAGGACTCACCACCATAACGACTGAAACCGGAGAAATCATTCCTACCCGATTAGCCAATGCATGGAGAGTCTGTACAGATTACCGTCGACTCAATTCCTCCACGAAGAAGGATCATTTCCCACTACCCTTCATTGATCAAATTCTCGAGAAACTAGCGGGAAATAGGTTCTTCTGCTTTCTTGACGGGTACTCCGGTTATAACCAGGTGGCAATCCATCCTGAGGACCAAGAAAAGATCACGTTCACCTACCCCTTCGGAACGTACGCTTTCCGAAGGATGCCTTTCGGTCTTTGCAATGCACCTGCTACCTTTCAGCGGTGCATGCTTGCCATATTCTCAGATATGGTAGGTGATTTCCTAGAAGTCTTCATGGATGACTTTTCAGTCTTTGGAGAATCTTTTGATGATTGCCTCCAACACTTGGTCCAGATACTCAGGCGATGCATTGAGGTGAACTTGGTTCTTTCCTGGGAAAAGAGCCATTTCATGGTGCCTGAGGGAATTGTCCTGGGACATCTAATTTTAGAAAAAGGCATCCAGGTGGATCGAGCTAAGGTGGATCTGATATCTCGCTTCCTATGCCTGGCTCGATCAGGGACATCCGTTCTTTTCTAGGGCACGTCGATTTTTACCGCCGTTTCATTCCAGATTTCTCGAAAATCGCGCGCCCCTTGACTTCTCTTCTCTCTAAGGATGTACCCTTTGAAATCTCCAAGGAATGCACGCTAGCCTTAGAAAACCTGCATGACCGAGTAACCCAGGCACCTATCCTACAATCCCCTGATTAGTCTCAACCCTTTGAGATCATGTGCAATGCATCTAGTTTCGCTGTAGGAGCGGTCCTGGGGCAGAAAGCTGACGGGAAACCCGTGGTTATATACTACGCTAGCAAAACACTTGACGAGGCTCAGCGTAATGATGAGAACCTCATCATGAGCCATAACTAGCTCATTTTAACCTAATACAAAGGATAAAAGCTCCTACATAACTCAAGGAAAGGCTTAACTCAGAGGGATTCTGAGTTCGCAAAGAAAATAGAAACTAAGGGGTAAAAATACAATTTCACCAATCCAATCTAAAAGCAGGGTAACTCAGGGTCCAAATATAGGTCAAAGCAACCTAATAAGAATAAAAGTGGGATGAGATGATCTGATAAGGGCTACAGCAATTCCAAGGGACTAAATGATAATCTGTAACCTTAAAACAAACCCACTTCAATTCGCAAGGTTCGAGGTAAAGTAAAAATAGAATAAACTCTCTAAATTCATAGAAAAATAATCTCTAGGGTTTATAACCTTCAATTTGGCCTTAGGAACCCATTTTGACCTACATTGAGAACCATGCCCAATTAACAACTTAATTTGAGTTTTTTGCATAAATTGACCGGTCAAACAAGGTTTAATCTGGAAATAAAATTCACCATATAATCCTTAGGTCCCAATTAGTCATGTATAAAAACTTGAGCCTAAGAGGAAACCTTCTTGACCAACTTTACACTTTAGTCCTCATTTATTTACTTTTTGGCCCTCAACTTTTGAACCCTCACATTTATACCCCTAACTCTCCTTCGTTCTTTGCATCCAGGTCCCTCCTGCCAAAACCTGACCAGCACCATGCTCTGGCGACCTTGCGCGGAGCATGGCACCGCGCAGGGTAAAGGGGAGGGTCTGGCAAGACAACCGGGGGTGCCCTGCGTCGTCAGCCGTCGTAGGAACACCCCCCTGGTCGCTGCAACCCACCATACCGGCCGTGCGAACGCACGGATGGTATGGGTCTCCATCTCCGGCGTCCTCCGGCGAGGGAGACACGTTGTCTCCCTCCGCCCTCCTCTCTGATTCCGCCCCTATAAATACCCCCGTCGCTCCGCCGTTCTCAGCAACTCGGTCCTGACGGAGAAAGACCCCCACTTCCTCTCTTCCCACTCCGACAGGAAGCCCTCCAGCTCCGGCGGCCTCCCCTCTTCCTCCTCGTCGCTCTGCCGCACTACCAGCTACAGGGTTGCCCTCCCTCGCTCTTCCCGCGCCACGCCGCACCCAGCTGGCGCCTCTCCGGCCCTCTCCACGCCGCCGCCCCTTCCCCTGGGCATCTTCTTCTCCAGCGACAGTCGATACGACTGCCGCCTTGCTCCCGCCCCTTTCGTCTCCGTAGCTAGGTCAGAACTTCTCCCCATCTCCCCCTCTTTCTTTTCCTCACTGTCTTTTATTTGATTAAACCCTCGACCGCTCCTGTCCACCGTCACCCCCTTCGTCTCCGGCCAAACTCCGGCGAGACGCCCCCGTCGTTCCACAGCCCCATACGCCTCGCCGACCCTCACAGAACCTCCGCCTCCTCACCCTGATCAACCTCCGCCCTTCCACTTCCCGCCACTCGCCCTCTGCAGACCCCCCGAACAAACCCACTTCTCCGCCCGCAGTTTGACCTAGGGCGACCCTCACGCTCCGCCCCGCCGCCTGCCAGACCCCCCACCACCTTCGCCGTGCCACGGCGAAGGTTCTCCGCGTATCTGATTAGGCCGAGAGGCCGTTCCTCTGTGGACAGGTATCTCGACCGCCGCCGCCATTGCTGCGTGGAAGGAGCACCTTCAACCTGCAGCTCCAGGTGCGATTCGCCCAGGTCGACTCCCAGGCTGCGCGGGGCACCTCCGCGAAGCGTCCCAGGCTTGCAGCAGGGGCAAAGGCCTCGCGTACAACCGCGAACTTCTGCAGCGTCTTCAGCTGCGGGCGTCCAATTGGGGTGGGACATTTAGTCCCACCTCGGAAATCTTCAGAGGAGCGCGCCCGCATAAAGGCAAAAAGTGCCTTAGGTTCGTTGCCTCCTGAGCACGGGGTGAGGTCCCTCTCACTTACCCGCTCGACCCGGCCTCGTCCGCGACCACGCCCCGCGGACCTGGCCCGACCTGACTAAGCCCGACCTGCACTCCTCGCCCACCACGCACGCCGGTGGGCCTGGACCCAGGCATGACCCGTACCCGAATACCCGGCAGCTCTGGGAGAGCTTTCCTAAGAGCGGCTTCCGTGAGAGAGAAACGCGGGGGAGAGGGTAGAATTAGGTTTTGCCCCTCTGATCAAGCTGTGCAAGTGTGCAGGCAGAGAAGAAGAAGAAAGACAGCCGCTGAACAGAGAAGGAGAAGAAGACTGAAGGAAGAAGAGCAGCCAGGAGGGCTGCCCAAAGCAAAGGACTGCGGAAGAAGAGGAAGAAGAACTGAAGCAACACTGTAGCATCCGCGGGTTAAGTCGTCTGATTGGAAAATCAGACGACGTCCTGACGACAGGTGAAGAAAGAAGAAAAGAAGAGAGACGGAGCAGCCAAGCAGAAGAAGAAAAGAAGAAGAAGAGCACGGAAGGGAGATCTGGAGCAAGAAAAGAAGAACAGGAAGAACAAAAGCTAAAGAGAAGACAAAGAGAAAGAAAGAAGAAGAAGCCAAACCTTCATCTCTCTCTCTCTTTATTTTTGTAATAGAACATGTATATCTCTAGAATACAACTTGCTCCCTGAGTTCGACCTCGGGAACTCTTTATTTTTCGAGTAAAAAATTATATATTAGCAAATGATGGCAATAACTATCTGTACTACAACGACTTAAGAAAAGCTAGTTGCTGCCACCGTTCCGCCAGTTGGCGCCGTTGCCGGGGAGCAACGGCTATTCTAGAGATAATCAAATTCCTGTTTTTACATTGCTAACAATCTCTCCTTTGTTGTGCAGATACAAGAAAATTAAGAAGACAAGCAACCGCACGACAACCACTCCGAGGACAGGTAATTTTTCTTCCTCTCGCTATTAACCCCTAAACTCTAAAGAGGAAGAAAAGAAAAGAATAAGCAATATAGGGCTAACCTGTCTTCTATACTCAGTAAACCATCAAAAGTTGCATGTTTTCAACCCATTATTACTGCACATTGTTAAGGGTATTTAAGGGCTAACACATTCTTGCTTGAGCCCTAATTACCCAACAAAGAGCTAACTGGACCAAGTAGAGCCAACCTAGGATCCAACACTAGGGATTTAGAGACACACTCCTTAAGCAAGAATTGAGAAAACCAAATGAAGTGTGCCTAAGCCCTTGTCTGAAAATACCTATTCAAAGAAAACCTAAAACAATTGGCTCTCTAAACACTTGAACCCTACAAAACAAGACCCAAAAACTCTCAAAGGAAACAAGAGGTAAAGTTGCCCCCTTGGGTCAACCAACCTTAAATTAGGTCACTCTTTGCACTCAAAGAACTAAAGTTCAAGTGTAACTTTAAGCACCCTCATCTTAACCTAAAATTGGTAGACTTAAGAGGTCAAGATCCCCATTCTGGTCTACCTGGAACCGCAGTGACAAGAGAGGTTGGGTGGGGGAAACCCTGTAACCCGTGGGGACGCTCTACCGTGTAGGGGTCTTTGCGGGACTCTCCCTCTCTGGCTGCCCAGGTAATTCTCAGGTGGACGATCTTTCTGATCAAGGGGTCCATCTGCCCCGCACCTCTATAGTCACCCAACACATTTTTGGGTGTCTTGATTGGGTCCAGCATCTTCTAAACTCATCTCTTCCAACAGTGCATGTACGGTAGGAGGTCCTTAAGACCACCCTTAAGACCTCCTTTAGAAATTCACTCTCGCCAAGCCTCGACACCCGTGTTTGTGCAGCAACCCCCTCACATTATTCTCTCTTCTGATTCAGAACCAAGTTCTTCTTCTTCCCCCATCATGGCTCAGCCAGTTGAGGAAGAAAACAATCTGGAGCACCAGCTCCAGCGACTCAATGACCTCTTCCAAAACTTCGTGCACCCACCACAGCGTCCTATGATGCGGGACCACTACAATCCTGCTGCGGTGGCTATTGAGCCTCGAGTCAGAATCCCGACTGGAGGACCTGATTCCGAATTGAAGCCCAACATGATTCATGCTATACCTAAATTCCATGGGCTTAATTCCGAAGATCCCTTCCAGCACATCAAACAGCTAAAACATCTGGCCCAAACTTTTGGGTCAGATGCACAAAATCGGGATATTCTTCTCATGAAGATGTTCTCCTTTTCTCTTATGGACAAGGCCGCCCATTGGTATCAAACTCAGACCCGGCCGATCAACACTTGGGAAGAACTTCAATCCGAGTTTTTGAAGAAGTTTTTTCCCGTTGGTCGGACCAACGCCTTGCGCCATCAGATTACGCACTTCACTCAACAATCAGGAGAACCTCTCTATGAGGCATGGGATCGTTTCCAGGATCTCATGAGAAAGTGCCCCCATCACGGAGTTCCTAAATGGGAACAAGTCCAGTCTTTTTACCAGGGACTCCGTGAGGACATCCGTCTTTTCGTCAATGCAACCTACGGAGGAAATATCACGGGTCAACATGAAGACACCGTGTGGGAGATTCTCGAAAACATGTGCGAGAACTCCATCAACAATGACTCCATGGGATTATTCGACAGGACGAATACCTGCGCATCGACGAATCTTAGGGGAGCACATGAGACGCAGGGCCTGTCCGCATCAGTCGACCTGGAATTAATGGCCAGTCGATTGGACAAGGTCTCAATTATCGAAAAGAAGGTGGACGAGCTGACTCAGCATTTGCAGCGAGCCACCTCTGCACATAACCCTTTCGCACAGCCTCCTTCCACAAGGGAAACTGTGCAAAACATTCTCCATCTACCTTCTCCTAGGATGGACCCATCATCCGAATCTTTGCCCGGTGGTCCTTCCGATTCCTTCGACACCTACCAGGGGAATTCCATTCCCTCTTTCTCAAACTCTCTAGAGGTTCCTCAGACCTGCGAGGACCTCCACGCTATCCAGAACGACCCATTCTCCAACACCTATAACCCTGGATGGCGAAACCATCCTAACTTTCAGTGGGCGGGAAATTCCCAAACCCAAAGATCATCCTTCCAACCCCGCCCACAACCTCCTTGTCCTTACCAGCCGCCTCAGCCTCGGCCCAACCCTACTTACCCATCTTGGCCGAATCAGGATCAAATGTCCCTTATCCTTCAGACCCTGGCTGACATTCAAAGAACGAATGCAGCTATCCAAAAACAACACAAGGACGAGCTTACAGAGGTCCGTAACCAATTGACCCAGTTGGCAAACTCTCGCCAGCCAGGTACTCTTCCCTCCCAACCTCTGCCTAATCCTAATAACGTGCCAACCCAGCGGCGCGTTATGAACCCAAACCCAGGCCATGCCCATATGATTTATCAAGCCCCCTCTGTTCCTTCACCTGACGGGATAGAGGCCTCCACTTCTTTTGCAGGTTACCAGCAGCAAGCTATCTTACCCAATCCCAACCAAAACCAAGCAGGACTTAATTCCGTAACGACCCGTAGTGGTAAGGAAACCCAAGACCCACCTCATCCGAACCACTCCAAGCCGGGTATTGATCCCAAGCCTAGGACAGTAATCCAGGACGTCCCCACCCCTGTCCCGGATCCACAACCTGGACCTATCCTAGAAGAACCACCTAAGGTCCCGTTTCCCGAGGCCTTGACCAAGGGAAAGAAGACTACCAAACCCGTGGCCCCTGAGGAGGACCTGGTCAAGCTCTTTGAACAGGTCCACATAAACATCCCCTTGATGGATGCAATCCACCACGTACCAGCTTACGCACGATTTCTAAAGAATATATGTACACCCCAGCGTAAGCCGCGAACCAAGGGAGGGAGCCCAATTATTCTGTCAGAGCAAGCCAGCTCTGTAATCCTCAGTAGACTCCCACCCAAGGCAAAAGATCCTGGTACTCCCCTGATTTCCTGCAAGATAGGTGGTACCCAATTTGATAGAGCATTGCTAGACTTGGGTGCATCCATAAACCTGATACCCACATCCTTACTTGACCATCTAGAAGAATCTGAGCTAAAACCAACTGAGGTGACATTACAATTAGCAGATCAATCTATAAAGTCACCAAAAGGGATTCTCGAGGATGTTATCGTAAGAGTGCAGGATTTCTATTTCCCAGTGGACTTTATAGTCTTAGATATGGACGCACCTGAGAACCCTAGGGATACACCAATCATTCTAGGGAGACCTTTCTTGGCTACTGCTAGAGCCAACATCAGCTGTGAGGAGGGCCAAATAGAGCTTAAGTTTGGAGATCAAACCCTAAAAATTGATATATTTAAGGCCCAACAAGGAATTAATTGCGGTGTCATCGAACAAATTTGTGACGTCAGGACTTTGGTTGATGAATCACACTTCCAGAATGACTCGATTATGCCTCATCAACCACAGAAGGATCTTGACTCGCAAACAGAGGAGTCAAATCCAGACATACACAACCTAGTAACTCCCACCCTTGAACCTCACATCTACATTGAACCACCCGTTGCTGCTGAAAACCTTGTCCTCGAGTTAAAGCCTCTTCCTGCTCACTTGAAATACATCTTTTTGGGTTCTGATCAGACCCTTCCTGTGATTATCAATTCCAACCTCAATCCCGAACAGGAATCCCGTCTGATTACTGTTCTCCAGCAACATCGCAGAGCCATCGGGTGGACTCTCGATGATTTGACTGGAATAAGTCCCTCCTATTGTACTCATCATATCTATTCAGAAGAGGGCACACGACCTTCTCGTGAAATGCAGAGACGCTTAAACCCCAATCTGCAGGAGGTCGTGAAAAAGGAGATCATCAAGTGGTTAGATGCCGGAATTATCTACCCGATCTCCGATAGTCGTTGGGTGAGCCCAATTCAGGTCGTGCCCAAGAAGGCAGGACTCACCACTATAACGACTAAGACCGGAGAAATCATTCCTACCCGACTAGCCAACTCGTGGAGAGTCTGTATAGATTACCGCCGACTCAATTCCTCCACGAAGAAGGATCATTTCCCACTGCCCTTCATTGATCAAATTCTCGAAAAACTTGCGGGAAATAGGTTCTTCTGCTTTCTTGACGGGTACTCCAGTTATAACTAGGTGGCAATCCATCCTGAGGACCAAGAAAAGACCACGTTCACCTGTCCCTTCGGAACATACGCTTTCCGAAGGATGCCTTTCGGTCTTTGCAATGCACCCGCTACTTTTCAGCGATGCATGCTTGCCATATTCTCAGATATGGTAGGTGATTATCTGGAAGTCTTCATGGATGACTTTTCAGTTTTCGGAGCATCATTCGACGATTGCCTCCAACACTTGGTCCAGATACTCAGGCGGTGCATCGATGTGAATTTGGTTCTTTCCTGGGAAAAGAGCCATTTCATGGTGCCTGAGGGAATTGTCCTGGGACACTCAATTTCGGAAAAAGGCATCCAGGTAGATCGAGCTAAGGTTGATCTGATTTCTCACCTTCCTATGCCTCGCTCGATCAAGGACATCCGATCTTTTTTGGGGCATGTCGGTTTTTATCGATGATTTATTCCTGATTTCTCGAAAATCGCACGCCCCTTGACTTCTCTTCTCTCCAAGGATGTACCTTTCGAAATTTCCAAGGAATGCACTCAAGCATTTGAAATCCTGCGTGACCGAGTCACCCAGGCCCCGATCCTACAGTCTCCTGATTGGTCTCAACCCTTTGAGATCATGTGCAATGCATCCGACTTCGCTGTAGGAGCAATTTTGGGGCAGAAAATTGACGGGAAACCTGTGGTCATTTACTACGCCAGCAAAACACTCGATGAGGCTCAGCGTAACTATACGGTTACTGAGAAAGAGCTGCTAGCTGTAGTATTTGCCCTAGAAAAATTCAGATCGTACCTTCTGGGTTCCCGTGTCATAATATACTCGGATCACACAGCTGTGAGGCATCTCCTTGCAAAGAAGGACGCGAAACCTCGATTAATCCGATGGATCTTGCTGTTGCAAGAATTTGACCTTGAGATTCGCGACAAAGCGGGAAAGCAAAATGTGGCAGCTGATCACTTGTCCCGTCTTCCTTCTGAATTAATTGACCCTTCCAGACCCATCACTGAGCATTTTCCCGATGAGCACCTGCTGACTATCAGTACTAGCCTTCCATGGTTTGCTAATATAGTAAATTACTTGGCATCTCATCAGATCCCGTCCGATTGGCCGAAGGCCAAGAAGGACAAATTACGCTCCGATGCCAAGTATTACATTTGGGAAGACCCGTACCTCTTCCGCATAGGTGCTGATCAGATCATTCGGAGATGTGTCCCGGAAGAGGAAATCAGCAATGTCCTCTCTTTCTGCCATGACCAGGCATGCAGTGGCCATTTCACCGGGAATAAAACCGCATCAAAAGTCCTCCAGTGCGGCTTTTACTGGCCCACACTGTTCAAAGACGCGTACAGTCACTGCAAGGCATGCAGTCGTTACCAGACTTTGGGCAACATGAGCCATCGCAACATGATGCCTATGCAACCGATTCTAGTATGCGAAATCTTTGATGTTTGGGGGATTGATTTTATGGGCCCCTTTCCTCTTTCAGATGGTTTCGAATACATTCTGTTGGCTGTGGACTACGTGTCCAAATGGATCGAAGCCATACCGACCCGAACCTGTGATTACAAAGTCATTCTCAAATTCATTCATCAAAACATTTTCTCAAGATTCGGGATTCCTCGTGCAATAATCTCTGATGGGGGGACCCATTTCACAAATGCTCAGTTTAGGTCACTGATGACCAAATACGGGGTGTCTCACCGAATCTCTACTCCTTATCACCCCCAAACTAATGGTCTAGCTGAGCTGTCTAATCGGGAGATCAAGAAAATCCTGCAAGTCACTGTTCGGCCTGACAGGAAGGACTGGTCGTCCCGACTTCCGGAAGCATTATGGGCCTATAGGACCGCCCACAAAACCCAATTAGGCATGTCTCCCTTTAGACTGGTGTACGGAAAGGTGTGTCACCTTCCCGTCGAACTAGAGCATAAAGCCTATTGGGCAGTACGGAACTGTAATCTAGATCTTTCCAAAGCTGGAACCCACAGAAAACTCCAAATCAGCGAGATCGATGAATTACGCTTAGACGCATATGAGAACTCGCGAATCTACAAGGAGCGGGTTAAAGCCTTCCATGACAAGCATATCTCAAGAAAGATCTTTCATCCTGGTCAAAAGGTCCTACTCTTTGATGTCCGACTAAAACTCTTCCCAGGAAAACTGAGATCCAAGTGGGTCGGACCATATTTGGTCCGACAGGTTTTTGGAAATGGAGCAATCGAAATCAGTCCACTCAGCCACGATTCCGAACCTTTCATCGTGAATGGTCAGAGACTCAAGCCGTTCATTGATGTGACTTCTACTGATTTGGCTGAAGCATCTTATATCCTCCATTCCCCTTGAGCTTATTGCGCCCAGCCGATGGCGTAAAACTCAGCGCTTAACGGGAGGCAACCCATCATTTTCCTAAAAATCCAAAACCTTTTTCTGACACCTTTTTGCACTTAAGGTTCACCCTTGTAGACAGCCGACCCCACCTCAGATGCTTGCATCTGGGATTAGAAATCGTCCGCAAAATTCAACCCAACCCATTCACTCATCCAAATTTCTGTCTTAAGGAATGAACTAAGTTAAATAAAAACCCCCTAGGTTACAATGAGGACATTGCAAATCTTAGGCATGGGGGGGTATGAAAGTGCAAAACTTGTAAGAAAAGGTTTCAAACAAAAAAAAAATTCACATATGCCAAAAACACCATAAAAATTAAAAATTTTCGAAAAAGAATAAGAGGAAAAGAGAAGGAAATTTTGTGAAGGAGAAGGAGAAAAGAAACAAAATGAAAAAGGAGCACAAAATTATGAGAAAAGGTGATAGTCATTAGTAAGGAACTAAGGAATTAACCTAAGTTCTAGACCTCATTCAAGAAAATAACTGAAAAGTGCATAATGAGATTAGTAAGAACGCAAACCTTAGGCATTCTTAAATAGACGCTTAGTACCCATTAAGATCTGGATATTCCTCAAGAGGTTGAGGAAAATGAAAAGCTGAAGTATTAGGTCTAAGGCTTAGGGAGTATTTGGCCTCATTAACTAATTTTTGGTTTACGGGACTCAGTAACCTAAGCACCCTAACCTCACACACAGCCTGGTTCAGTAAGCGTAAAAATCAAAATCACGCAAAAGCGTCGCAAAATTCTGAAAAGAACACCTAGAGTAGGAGCGGCCGATAAACACAAGTTGATTTGGACGAGTTCCCAGCGCGAAGAGGCAGGAAATCCCCTCAAAGATGCGTAACAAAATATCATCTCCTCGGTGCTTGTCTCTTAGGATATTCACATATCCTACTGGGGGCATGTAAGCACTCTGCTGGTTCAGATTCCATTGATGGCATTATCTCGAAGTGTCAATTGCCAGGGTCTGGATTCGGCCACGGAACACCATGGATGGGATTATCTCGAAATCTCAATAGCCAGGGTTCCGGGGGTTGCCATGGGTGGTGCTATCTCGAAGCATCGATCGCCAGGAACCCTTGAGGATTGATGATGGGAGCAATGAATCTGATACAGACCGTGTTGAAAAGCCAATCCTAAGCTAGAATTAAAAAGAAAAAGAGAGAAAACTCTCCAAACAGAAAAATTTTCTATCTCTCTCTCTTACAAAACGCACTGCGAACTAAGCCAGGGCTAAAATCATTTCAAGCACGGGTGCTTTAACCACAAAGTCCAATAAACCTTAGGTTAGTTCTTGTGGGCCTTAAAAACCTTTGCTAAGGACTAAGGCTAAGGCTAGACAGATTTGGATCTTGATTGGTACTAGAGTACCTTTTAGGCCTATGGTCAGCATTCTAACCTAATTTAAGCTCAAATGAAAAAGCACTTATCTGAAGCTATTAAGAACTTCATGGTCTAGAACAAGGGTTGAAACCTTAAGTTTTTTTGCTAAGGGACTAGCAAAAGCTAGGCATGGGGGTATGATGAGAACCTCATCATGAGCCATAACTAGCTCATTTTGACCTAATACAAAGGATAAAAGCTCCTACATAACTCAAGGAAAGGCTTAACTCAGAGGGATTCTGAGTTCGCAAAGAAAACAGAAACTAAAGGGTAAAAATACAATTTCACCAATCCAATCTAAAAATAGGGTAACTCAGGGTCCAAACATAGGTCAAAGCAACCTAATAAGAATAAAAGTGGGATGAGATGATCTGATAAGGGCTACAGCAATTCCAAGGAACTAAATGATAATCTGTAACCTTAAAGCAAACCCACTTCAATTCGCGAGGTTCGAGGCAAAGTAAAAATAGAATAAACCCTCTAAAATTCATAGAAAAATAATCTCTAGGGTTTAGAACCTTCAATTTGGCCTTAGGAACCCATTTTGACCTACATTGAGAACCATGCCCAATTAACAACTTAATTTGGGTTTTTTGCGTAAATTGATCGGTCAAACAAGGTTTAATCTAGAAATAAAATTCACCATCATAATCCTTAGGTCCCAATTAGTCATGTATAAAAACTTGAGCCTAAGAGGAAACCTTCTTGACCAACTTTACACTTTGGTCCACATTTATTTACTTTTTGGCCCTCAACTTTTGAACCCTCACATTTATGCCCCTAACTCTCCTTCGTTCTTTGCATCCAGGTCCCTCCTGCCAAAACCTGACCAGCACCATGCTCCGGCGACCTTGCGCGGAGCATGGCGCCGCGCAGGGTAAGGGGGAGGGTCTGGCAAGACAACCGGGGGTGCCCTGCGTCATCAGCCGTCGCAGGAACACCCCCTGGTCGCTGCAACCCACCATACCGGCCGTGTGAACGCACGGACGGTATGGGTCTCCATCTCCGGCGTCCTCCGGCGAGGGAGACACGTCGTCTCCCTCCGCCCTCCTCTCTGATTCCGCCCCTATAAATACCCCCGTTGCTCCGCCGTTCTCAGCAGCTCGGTCCTGACGGAGAAAGACCCCCACTTCCTCTCTTCCCACTCCGACAGGAAGCCCTCCAGCTCCGGCGGCCTCCCCTCTTCCTCCTCGTCGCTCTGCCGCACTACCAGCTGCAGGGTTGCCCTCCCTCGCTCTTCCTGCGCCACGCCGCACCCAGCTGGCGCCTCTCCGGCCCTCTCCTCGCCGCCGCCCCTTCCCCTGGGCATCTTCTTCTCCGGCGACAGTCGATACGACTGCCGCCTTGCTCCCGCCCCTTTCGTCTCCGTAGCTAGGTCAGAACTTCTCCCCATCTCCCCCTCTTTCTTTTCCTCACTATCTTTTATTTGATTAAACCCTCGACCGCTCCTGTCCACCGTCACCCCCTTCGTCTCCGGCCAAACTCCGGCGAGACGCCCCCGTCGTTCCACAGCCCCATACGCCTCGCCGACCCTCACAGAACCTCCGCCTCCTCACCCTGATCAACCTCCGCCCTTCCACTTCCCGCCACTCACCCTCTGCAGACCCCCCGAACAAACCCACTTCTCCGCTCGCAGTTTGACCTAGGGCGACCCTCACACTCCGCCCCGCCGCCTGCCAGACCCCCCACCACCTTCGCCATGCCACGACGAAGGTTCTCCGCGTATCTGATTAGGTCGAGAGGCCGTTCCTCTGTGGACAGGTATCTCAACCGCCGTCGCCATTGCTGCGTGGAAGGAGCACCTTCAACCTGCAGCTCCAGGTGCGATTCGCCCAGGTCGACTCCCAGGCTGCGCGGGGCACCTCCGCGAAGCGTCCCAGGCTTGCAGCAGGGGCAAAGGCCTCGTGTGCAACCGCGAACTTCTGCAGCGTCTTCAGCTGCGGGCGTCCAATTGGGGTGGGACATTTAGTCCCACCTCGGAAATCTTCAGAGGAGCGCGCCCGCATAAAGGCAAAAAGTGCCTTAGGTTCGTTGCCTCCTGAGCACGGGGTGAGGTCCCTCTCACTTACCCGCTCGACCCGGCCTCGTCCGCGACCACGCCCCACGGACCTGGCCCGACCCGACTAAGCTCGACCTACACTCCTCACCCACCACGCACGCCGGTGGGCCTGGACCCGGGCACGACCCGTACCCGAATACCCGGCAGCTCTGGGAGAGCTTTCCTAAGAGCGGCTTTCGTGAGAGAGAAACGCAGGGGAGAGGGTAGAATTAGGTTTTGCCCCTCTGATCAAGCTGTGCAAGTGTGCAGGCAGAGAAGAAGAAGAAAGACAGCCGCTGAACAGAGAAGGAGAAGAAGACTGAAGGAAGAAGAGCAGCCAGGAGGGCTGCCCAAAGCAAAGGACTGCGGAAGAAGAGGAAGAAGAACTGAAGCAACACTGTAGCATCCGCGGGTTAAGTCGTCTGATTGGAAAATCAGACGACGTCCTGAAGACAGGTGAAGAAAGAAGAAAAGAAGAGAGACGGAGCAGCCAAGCAGAAGAAGAAAAGAAGAAGAAGAGCACGGAAGGGAGATCTGGAGCAAGAAAAGAAGAACAGGAAGAACAAAAGCTAAAGAGAAGACAAAGAGAAAGAAAGAAGAAGAAGCCAAACCTTCATCTCTCTCTCTCTTTATTTTTATAATAGAACATGTATATCTCTAGAATACAACTTGCTCCCTGAGTTCGACCTCGGGAACTCTTTATTTTTCGAGTAAAAAATTATATATTAGCAAATGATGGCAATAACTATCTGTACTACAACGACTTAAGAAAAGCTAGTTGCTGCCACCGTTCCGCCACGTAACTATACGGTTACGGAGAAAGAGCTGCTAGCCGTAGTATTTGCCCTTGAAAAATTCCGATCGTATCTTCTGGGTTCCCATGTCATCATTTACTCGGATCACACGGCTGTAAGGCATCTCCTTGCCAAGAAGGACGCGAAGCCCCGACTAATCCGTTGGATCTTGCTGTTGCAAGAATTCGATCTTGAGATTCGCGACAAGGCGGGAAGGCAGAATATGGTAGCCGACCATCTGTCCCGTCTTCCTTCTGAGATCATCGACCCTTCCGGACCCATCACGGAACACTTTCCTGATGAGCACCTGCTTACTGTTGGTACTAGACTTCCATGGTTTGCTGATGTAGTGAACTACTTGGCATCTCATCAGACCCCGTCTGATTGGCCGAAGGCCAAGAAAGAAAAATTACGTTCTGATACCAAGTATTACATTTGGGAAGATCCGTACCTTTTCCACATAGGTGCCGATCAAATTATTCGGAGATGTGTCCCGGAAGAGGAGGTCTGCAATATCCTCTCTTTCTACCATGACCAGGCATGCGGTGGCCATTTCTTAGGGCATAAAATCGAATCAAAAGTCCTCCAGTGTGGCTTCTACTGGCCTACACTTTTCAAAGACGCATACAGTCACTGCAAGGCATGCAATCTTTGCCAGACTTTAGGCAACATGAACCGTCACGACATGATGCCTTTGCAGCCAATTCTCGTATGCGAAATCTTTGATGTTTGGGGGATTGATTTTATGGGCCCCTTTCCTGTTTCGGATGGTTTCGAGTACATTTTGCTTGTTGTGGACTACGTGTCCAAATGGATCAAAGCCATACCAACCCGAACCTCTGATCACAAGATTGTTCTTAAGTTTATTCATCAAAACATTTTCTCAAGGTTCGGGATTCCCCGTGCTATAATCTCTGATGGGGGGACCCATTTTACAAATGCTCAGTTTAGATCACTAATGGCCAAATTTGGGGTATCCCACCGAATCTCTACTCCTTACCACCCCCAAACAAATGGTCTAGCTGAGTTGTCAAATCGGGAGATCAAGAAAATCCTCCAAGTCACTGTTCAGCCTGACAGGAAGGACTGGTCGTCCCGACTTCCGGAAGCATTGTGGGCCTATAGGACCGCCCACAAGACATAATTAGGCATGTCTCCGTTTAGACTGGTGTACGAAAAGGCATGTCACCTTCCCGTAGAACTGGAGCATAAAGCCTATTGGGCAGTACGAAACTGTAATCTAGATCTTTCCAAGGCTGGAACCCACAGAAAACTCCAAATCAGCGAGATCGATAAATTACGCTTAGACGCGTATGAGAACTCGCGAATCTACAAGGAGCGGGTTAAAGCCTTCCATGACAAGCATATCTCAAGAAAGATCTTTCATCCTGGTCAAAAGGTCCTACTCTTTGATGCCCGACTAAAACTCTTCCTGGGAAAACTGCGATCCAAGTGGGTCGGACCATATCTAGTCCGACAGGTTTTTAGAAATAGAGCAATTGAAATCAGTCCACTCAGCCACGATTCCGAACCTTTCATCGTGAACGGTCAGAGACTCAAACCGTTCATTGATGTGACTTTTACTGATTTGGCTGAGTCATCTCTCATCCTCCATTCTCCGTGAGCTTACTGCGCCCGGCCGATGGCGTAAAACTCAACGCTTAACGGGAGGCTGCCCGTCATTTTTCTTGAAATCTAAAACCCTTTTTTTTTAACACTTTTATGCACTTAAGTCACCCTTTAAGACAGCCGACTCCACCTCAGATGCTTGCATTTGAGATTAGAAATTGTCCGCAGAATTCATCCCGACCCATTCACTCACAAAAACATCTGTCTTAAGGAATAAACTAAGTAAATAAAAACCCCTAAATCACAATGAGGACATTGCAAACCTTTGGCATGGGGGGTATAAAAGTGCAAACTTATAAAAAAAAAAAAAGGGTTTTAAACAAAAAAATTCACATATGCCAAAAACACCATAAAAATTAAAAATTTTTCAAAATAAAAAAGAAGAATAAGAGGAGAAAGGAAATTTTGTGGAGAAGGAAAATAAACAGAATGAAAAGGAGCACAAAAAGATGAAAGAAAAGAGTAATAGTCATTAGTAAGAAGCTAAGGAATTAACCTAAGCTCTAGACCATTTTTCAAGAAAAGAAATGAAAAGTGCATGGTAAAATTAGTAAGAACGCAAACCTTAGGCATTCTTGATAGACTCTTAGTACCCATTAAGATCTAGACAATCCTCAAGAGGTTGAGAAAAATGAAAAGCTTAAGTACTAGGTCCAAGGCTTAGGGAGTATTTGACCTCGCTAACTAACTTCCGATTTACGGGATTCAGTAACCTAAGCACCCCAACCCCACACACAGCCTGGTTCAGTAAGCATAAAAATTCAAAATCACGCAAAAGCGTCGCAAAAATTCTGAAAATACACCTAGAATAGGAGCGGCCGATCAACACAAGTTGATTTGGACGAGTTCCCAGTGCGGAGAAGTGGGAAATCCCCTCAAAGATGCGTAACAAAATATCATCTCCTCGGTGCTTGTCTCTTAGGATATTCACATATCCTACTGGGGGCATGTAAGCACCCTGCTGGTTCAGATTCCATGGATGGCATTATCACGAAATGTCAACTGCCAGGGTCTGAATTCGTCCACGGAACACCATGGATGGGATTATCTCGAAATCTCAATAGCCAGGGTTCTAGGGGTTGCCATGGGCGGTACTATCCCGAAGCATCGATCGCCAGGAACCCTTGAGGATTGATGATGGAAGCAATGAATCTGATATAGACCGTGTTGAAAAGCCAATCCTAGGCTAGAACTAAAAAGAAAAGAGAGAGAAAAACTCTCCAAACAAAAATACTTTCTACTTCTCTCTCTCTTGCAAAACGCACTGCGAATTGAACCAGGGCAAAAATCATTTCAAGCACGGGGTGCTTTAACCACAAAGTCCAATAAACCTTAGGTTAGTTCTTGTGAGTCTTAAAAACCTCTGCCAAAGACTGAGGCTAAGGCTAGACAGATCTGGATCTTGGTTGGTATTAGAAGTACCTTTCAAGCCGATGGTCAGCATTCTAACCTAATCTAGGTTCAAATGAAAAGGCACTTATCTAAAGTTGTTAAGAATATCATGGTCTAGACCAAAGGTTAAAACCTTAGGTTTTTGCTAAGGGACTAGCAAAAGCTAGGCATGGGGGTGTGATGAGAACCTCGTCACAAACCCTAAACCAGTACCATTTAACCCTAATTTGCAAGAAAAAGCTCCTACATAACCCTAGAAAGACTTGGCTCAGAGAAATTCTGAATTTGCAAAGAAAATAGAAACTAAGGGGTAAAAATGCAATTTCACCAATCCAATCTGAAAACATGGTAGCTCAGGGTCCAAACATAGATCAAAACAACCTAATAAGAAGAAAAGTGGGATGAGATGACTCAACAAGGGTTACAGCAACTCCGAAGAATTAAATGACATCCTGTAACCGTAAATACAAATCCACTTAAATACACGAGGTTCGAGGTAGATAAAAAATCAACTAAACCCTCTAAAATTCATAGAAAAATAATCTCTAGGGTTTAGAACCTTCAATTTGGCCTTAGAAACCCATTTTGACCTACATTGAGAACCATGCCCAATTAACAACTTAATTTGGGTTTTTGCGTAAATTGACCGATCAAACAAGGTTTAATATAGAAATAAAATTCACCATCAGAATCCTTAGGTCCTAATTAGTCATGTATAAAAACTTGAGCCGAAGAAGAAACCTTCTTGACCAACTTCACACTTTGGTCCTCATATATTTACTTTTTGGCCCTCAACTTTTGAACCCTCACATTTTGGCCCCTAACTCTCCTTCATTCTTTGCATTCAGGTCCCTCCTGCAAAACCTGACCAGCACCATGCTCCGACGACCTTGCGCGGAGCATGGCGCTACGCAGGGTGAGAGGGAGGGCCTGCCAGGTCAAATGGGGGTGCCCTATGTTGTCAGCCACCGCAGGAGCACCCCCCTGAGTGCTGCGACCACCCATACCGCCCGTGCGAATGCACGGACGGTATGGGTATCCTTCCTCCGGCGTCCTCCGGCGAGGTAGACACGTCGCCCTCCTCTCTAGTTCTGCCCCTATAAATACCCCGTCGCTCCGCCGTTCTTCCCAGCTCGGATCTGACGGAGATACCCCCTCACTTCCTCTCTTCCCACTCCGACAGACGACCCCTTGCTCCGGCGGCTTCTCCTCCTCCTCCTCGTCGCCCTACCGCACTACCAGCAGCAGGGTTGCCTTCCCTCGCTCTTCCCGCGCCGCGCCGCACCTAGCGCGTGCTTCTCCGGCCCTCTCCTCGCCGTCGCCCCTTCCTCTGGGCAGTTTCTTCTCCGACGACAGTCAATACGGCTGTCGCCTGCTCCGGCCCCTCCTCGTCCTGCTAAGTAGGTATAACTTCTCCTCTTCCTCCCCTCTTTCTTTTCCTCACTGTAAACCCTTACTGTCGCCCTCGATTTCGCCCAATCACCCTCACCTTCTCCATCTCCGGCCAAGCTTCGGCGACCCGTTCCCGTCACTCCAGCACCCCACACGGCTCGCCGACCTGCACATAACCTCCGCCTCCTCACCTTGATCCATTTCCGCCCTTCCACTTCCCACCAATTGCCCTCTGCAGACCCACCGACCAAACCCATCTCCCAACCTGCAGTTTGACCTAGGGCGGCCCTTAGGCTCCGCCCCGCCACCTGCAGACCCCCCGACCACCTTCGCCGTGTCACGGCGAAGGTCCTCCGCATATCTGATTAGGCCGAGAGGCCGTGCTGTTGTGGACAGGTGTTGCGCCCGCCATCGCCATTGCTGAGCAGCGAAGCTCCTTCGACCTGCTGCTCCAGGCGCGCCACGCCTAGATCAGGCTCCCAGGCTGTGCGGGGTATCTTCGCGAAGAGTCCCAGGCTGCAGCTGGGGCGAAGCCCTCGCACGAAGCCTCGACTGCCGCTGCTTCCTCCGCGCAGGCGCCCAAATTGGGGTGGGACATTTAGTCCCACCTCGGAAACTCACTGAGGCGAGCGGGCGCTTAAAGGCAAAACGTGCCTTAAGCTGTTCGCCTCAGATCACGGGGTGAGGTCCCCTTCACCCGCCCGATTACCCGGCCTCATCCGCGCTCACGCCCCGCGGACCTGGCCCAACCCGACTAAGCCCGACCTGCACTCCTCGCCCACTACCGCACGCCGGTGGACCTAGACCCGGGCGCGACCCGCGTACCCGATTACCCGGTTGCTCTGGGAGAGCTCTCGTAAGAGCGAATTCTGAGAGAGAGAGACGCGGGGGGGAGGGTAGAGTAGGTTTTGCCCTCTGACTCTGAACCCTTGAGTGTGCAGGCACAGGTGAAGAAGAAGAAGAAGGACTGCGGAAGAAAAAGAAGAAGAAGAAGAGAACATAAAGAAGAAGAAGACGGAAGCTAAGGGAGACACTGTAGCAGCAGTGGTTTAAGTCGTCTGATTGGAAAATCAGACGACGTCCTGAAGGCCAAGTGGAGAAGCAAAAATCAGAAGAAGATAAAAAGAAGAGAAGGACAGGATCGTCCAACCAAGAAGAAGAAGAAAGAAGAAAAGAAGCAAGAAAAGAAGAAGAGCACGAGAAGAAGATCTGAAGAAAGAAAAAGAAGAAACAAAGAAGAAGAAGAACACAGGAAGAACAAAAGGAAGAAGATTCAAGAGCCAAAGAGAAGAGAAGACAAAGAGGAAGAAAGAAGTGAAGAAGAAGCCAAATTTTCATCTCTCTCTCTCTCTCTCTCTCTCTTTATTTTTGTAATAAGAACTTTTGTACCCCTAGAATACGACTTGCTCCCTGAGTTCGACCTCGGGAGACCTTTATTTTCCGAGTAAAAAAAATCTGTAATGATGGCAATAACTAGCTGTACTACAACGCTATAACAAAACCTAGTCATAAGTTGTCGCCATCCATTTTCACTAGGGTTTTAGAGACACACTTTTCCAAGCAAAAAAAAAAAATCCCAAAAGAGGTGTGCCCAAGCCATTGTTTGAAAGCACCTATTCAGAGAAACCCTAACCAATTTGGCTCTTAAAAACACTTGAACCCTAAAAAGACAGGACTTAATAAGCTCTCTAAGGAATTAATAGGTAAAGTTGACCCCTTGGGTCAACCAACCTTGAACTTAGGTCACTCTTTGCACTCAAAAGGCTAAAGTTCAAGTGAAAACCATAAGCACCTTGATCCTAACTAAAAGTGGTAGACTTAAGAGGTTAAGGTCCCCATTCTGGTCTACTTGGAATCTCAGTGACAAGAGAGGTCGGGTGGGGGAAACCCTATAACCCGTGGGGATGCTCTACCGTGTAGGGGTCTTCGCGGGACTCACCCTCTCTGGCTGCCCAGGTAATTCTCAGGTGGACGATCTTTTGATCAAGGGATCCATCTGCTCCGAACCTCTATAGTCACCCAACTTTCTAGGTGTCTTGATTGGGTCCAGCACCTGCTAAACTCATCTTCTCCATCAGTATATGTTTGGTAGGAGGTCCTTGAAACCTCCTTTAGAAATTCACTCTCCTTGAGGACGAGCCTCAGTGCCCTTGTTTGAGCAAACAACACTTCACATAGACCTCTCCTCCGACTCCGAACCCAACTCACCTTCTTCTTCCACAATGGCTCAGCCAGTTGAGGAAGAGAACAATCTGGAGCACCAGCTCCAGCGACTCAATGACCTCTTCCAGAACTTCATGCACCCACCGCAGCGTCCTATGATGCGAGACCATTATAATCCGGCTGCGGTGGCTATTGAGCCTCGAGTCAGAATCCCAACTGGAGAACCTGATTCTGAATTAAAGCCCAATATGATTCATGCCATACCTAAATTTCATGGGCTTAATTCTGAAGACCCCTTCCAGTACATAAAACAGCTAAAGCATCTGTCCCAGACTTTTGGGTCAGATGCACAAAATCGGGATATTCTCCTCATGAAAATATTCTCCTTCTCCCTTATGGACAAGGCCGCCCATTGGAACCAAACGCAAACCCGGCCGATCAACAATTGGGAGGAACTTCAGTCCGAATTCTTGAAGAAGTTCTTTCCCGTTGGTCGGACCAATGCCTTGCGCCATCAGATTACCCACTTCACGCAACAAACGGGAGAACCTCTCCATGAGGCATGGGATCACTTTCAGGATCTCATGAGAAAGTGCCCCCATCACGGAGTTCCTAAATGGGAA
Organism: Thalassia testudinum; assembly: GCA_037157565.1. NCBI lineage: Eukaryota > Viridiplantae > Streptophyta > Magnoliopsida > Alismatales > Hydrocharitaceae > Thalassia > Thalassia testudinum. Next base: position 11,542,121 of record JAZHRO010000077.1, on the reverse strand, counting down.
CTGTTGAGCGCGAGAATCTACGCTAACGTGTTTGGTTTTTGGAAAAACCCGTCGTTGTAGTTCGAAAGCGAAGGATTCGTGTTCAACAAATAAAATTTATACCGAAATAAGAATTCCGGGTCGAACACAGGGAGGCGAACGTTTGATTTAAAAACTCCGCGTTTCTTTTTATTTTGTCACAAAGAAATTCAATTTAAACTATCTAAGTATCTACAACAAATAAAAGAGAGAGAGGGAGTAAGAGAGAGCGAAGGAATACTATACATGGAAATCAAAATGAGACGTAGAATAGACAAGGAATTTATCATAAAAGAGTTCTTTCATTACAACTAGAAAACATAAAACAATTACTCTAGAAAGCATTAAAAGAATGGAGGGAGAAATGTCCTCCTCGACGATCGCTCGGAGGACGAATAGACTACTCTAGAAAGCAGTAAATCTATACTAGAAAGCAGTAAAAAGAATAGGGAGAGAGAAATCCTCCTCGACGGTCGCTTGGAGGACGAGCCGGACGGGACGACGCCTGGACGAAGGAGAACGAAGTGGGACGAAGGAGGACGAAGCAGAAGAACGGGAACGAAGCAGCACGCCGTCGTCGTCGCGGGATCCACTTCCGAAGGGGGACGAAAATTTGGACTTTATCTCGCGAGAAGCATCCCGGGTGTGGGACAAGCTTCTCTTGAGCTTTGGAGAGGTAGAGAGGAGAAGGAAGGGATGAAAATTTCGTATGGAGGGGGTCTCCTTTTATAGTTGCAAGGAGTGGGGGCAAAATGGACATTACATCTTCAAAATAATAAATAAGGGGTCTTTAGTGACGGATAAAACCGTCGCTAAAGCCCCGCCGTCGCCGTCGCCGCCGCACCCACGCGCGCCCGCTCGGCTGGCCTGCACGCGTAACGCAGACGCACGTCCGCGTCGTCTCAGCCGTCCGATCGCGAGATCGGACGGCTTAGATCGCGCCCGCGCCCGCTGCGTAGCGCGCCGCCCGCGTGCGATCGCGCGCCCACCAGGGCGTCCAATTGCGCGTCGGCGCTATCGGGCGCGCGCGGCCGTTGGATCTTCATCCGACGCTCGTGCGCGCCCGCTCGCCCGCGCCTTCGACCCCCTCTCCGCGGCTCGAACCCGCGACCTCCGCTTCGCCCGCAGCTGCGTCGCCGCTGCGCTACGCGGGCGAAATGGTCGCGCGGACGTTTTTAAACGCGCGCGACCGCAGCCGTTGGATCGAGATCCAACGGCGGAGAGGAGACGTTGCGCGGACTTCACAGGACTCCTGCGGCCGATTGGGCGGCTGGGATGGCGCCACGTGGCGCCATCTTGGCCGTCCATCTTCTGGAAGTTGTAGATGGTGCCACGGATGTCGGATTGACTCGATTTTTGTGTCGTTCGGCTGCGATCGTCGATCCGAATTCATCCGTGTGGTCGGATTTTCCATCTGAAGTGCGGATTTACACCATCCTGGCCCTTGATCTTCTAGGGTTCCCCGGTCTCTATCTGATGCTACGGATGCCTGATTAGGGCGATCTTGGAGTCGTTGAACTCCAATCGTCGCCCTGATCATATCCATACGGTTGGATCTTTGATCCGAGGCCCCGATAAAATATTTGCCCTGTCCAAGCACATAAAAGGAGACAATTAACCTCCATTTTATTCAAACTACTCTAAATGCAAGATGATGCATGTAATGCAATATTTATATCATGAAATGCAATCCTATGCTTAAGAACATGCATAAATAGACATTTTAAGTAGTGTAAATGTGTTTACATCATACCCCCATGCCTATCTTTTGCTAGTCCCTAGCAAAAACTATATGCTATTTATAAAAGAATTAGGTTAGATTATTTGGACCTGAGTTATTTTCAATCATTAAGAAATTGTCTACTTAAGAACTGAACTTTCAAAGACACAACAGTGCCCGGGTATCAGCCAAAATGCAGACCGCCTCAAGCCTCGCCTTATTCAAAGAAAAATTTATTTTTCTGTTTTTACTCTCTTTTTTTAGATTTTCAAATTTTAGGGTTTAAGAGTGGCTTTCTACGGCCATTCAACTCACCCAAGATTTGATGAGAACCCTAAGTTTTAAGCATCTTATTGTGATTGTGATAGACTCGTTGACCGGCAATTAAAACGGACTTCGGATTTCTACGCCACTAGGTGACCTCAAAAAGAATTCTGCCTAAAGGTGTATCTTTACAACCGGTAGCTTTCTCCCTACTTTTATTTTTTAACGGGGTCAACACAAGGGTGAATCCAGTGTATATCTCCCCGGTTTATTCTACTTCTCCGCTTCTTCCTAAGTGTTTTGGGAATTTTTAGTGCATTTTCTGAGCTGGGTTCTGGACAACCGGTCGATGAGCTGTTACCACCGACAACTTGCCAGCCATACTCATGCGGCGAAGTGTGGCTTATTTCTTTTTGTTCTTTTCTCCTTTTTAATTTTTTTTTTTTTTTTTTTTTAAGTAGGTGGCTTCCCTGGTCTAAGATTTACCTAAAGGCAGCAAAAAGAGAAAGGTCAGTGACTGGGCTCTGGACAACCTACCTATGGGTTGTTACCCACGATAACTTGCCAGCCATATCACCCTAGAAGGTTCATTAGCTACCCAATTTCCGTTAAAATCGCCAAACAACGAGTCAGTGCAAAGAAAGTGTGTAGATGCTTAAGACTCAAAATTCCCTCACATCAGAGGGCGGGTTGATAAGTCGTGTACTTATCACCCAAACTTATTTACTCCAATTATAATAAAATTCAGGTTGGCGAGAACTCGAAAAACAAATCCACATTTTAGTGGATACATAGGCTGATTAAGTCCAAAGACCTGAAGGGTCTTTGTGTTCAAACCATAATATAGTATTTCTTAAGATCGAAAATTTTCTAAAACCCAAATTCTCTTTCCTAATTTCGATTTTTTTTTTTTTTTTTTTAATAATAAAACAAATCTACGGAGCTGACGAATGAATTCAAAGATAAATATCCACCCCCCCATGCCTATCTAATGCAATGTCCTCATTGTATTGAAAAGACATAAAACAGAGTGGAAAAGCGTAGAAAGCACCTGAATTGCGTGGATATCGGGTCCGCTCCGAGATGAAAATGAAAAAGAACTGTATATGTGCTGAGTTTAGTGCCTTCAGCTAGGCACACTATACAAAGAAAAGAAATGAAGAATTCACATGTGCAGGTCAGAATTAGAATAAACAGAAGAATCCTCTGACCTGTCAGCAGAGGTCCACAGATGTGGACCAGATTGTGGTGCAGACCCACACCCCATAATCGAGAATATCTTAGGTTCTGGATAAAAATTACCCAAAACCTAAAATCAAAATGCAAGCGGGGTCGGGCCTGCGATTCGTGAGGATGCAACCCAAGGCCAAAATGTCGGGTTACAGAGAATTGAAGCTCAAAAGGATAATCGTTAAATGTGTGCTTGAGTTTGACATCCTCGAAACAAATGTCGTAAGGGTTCTGATTTGATGGTTTCAGTTTAAAAGGAACCCTTCGACTCAATCTTCCATTTCCTCCAAAATTGACTTCCCAAATCAGAATTTCCCAGCTCCTATCCTCCTCATTCGGCATATCAAATTCCATGACCTCTTGTATATTCATCACCCCGTCTGAAATCTCCAAGTCTAGATGATGTGGCAAAATCAAAATTGACTTGGGTCTAATTATCTCAGAATTAAAATCATCAATAAGCTCAACAGGGTGTAACTGATAATCAGGGCATTGAATTAATTCCTCCAGAAAATACGATTCTGGATCTGTATCGTGTGCCCTAATAAGATCAGTTTCCTCAGTTATTGGGCTATCAAATGATCTATCAGATTCCTCAGGCCCAATCGTCTCACAAAAATCGTGATTTGAAAACTCGTGTGAGACTTCGCAACTTGAATCTTCACCATCAGGATCCGTATCAATGTATGTCCCAAAATCATTTGTCACTTTGCGTTCCAAGGAGACATACGTTTCCTCGTAACCCGGCTCAGGGATTTCAGGTGAAGAAATCAAATCATCCTTAATTGGTTGTTTTAATTCAATCTGGTCAGCTTCGTAACACGTGTCCCCCCCAACAGGTGCCTGAGCAGGTTCTATCATTGGCTTTCCTGAAGAGAGTTCATCCTGGGAATTATTCCAAGATTGAATCAAAGCAACCACGAATCTCATCCTCAATTTCGCTAATTTCCCAAGTAGAAACTCACCCGGGTTCTTATCCTTAACATCCTGGAGCCAATCCAACAAAGACTTGTTTAAATCATCAATCATTTCAATCAGGGGCTCCAATCTCTCAATGCAAGGTATTGGCTGAACTTCTAAAGATTGAATGATATTCCTCAAGTTAGTCAGAACCTTATCTTGAACCTGATTAACCTGAACCAAATGAGTTGGTTCAGGGTTGGGCGGGTTTGACATCAATGTAGAGGAATTAACGAATTGAGATTCGTTATACCCATCCTGATAATAGGTCATTTCAGATTGTTCAAAAGATGGAGATGACCTAAAGGCAGTGAAATCAGAGGATGGGTAAGGATCAGTGTATCCTTCTTGATTGTAGATCGCATTAGGTTGTTCATGAAAGAAGGACGATCTATAATCGATGCAACTCTGAGAAGGATAGAATTGAGAATCAAAGTGTTCAGGGTTAGACCCTAAACACGGGGGTCCGGAATTGTATCCCCAATCTGAATTATCCCAACTAACTGATGGTCGATTACAATAAGAGTTGGGATAATCGTCATGTTGAGGATAATTTACAACAGGAGGGAAAGAGCGGGAATGTGTGAAATATGTGGAAGGATTCATGAGACACGGGAGGAAGAAAGGTGCCCTGCAATACAAACAATCAAACCTGTCCTTAAATGGGTTAGCCTACAGACCTACAGACTCCCAAAACCCGTCTTGAGATAAAAGAACGATTTGATCTACTTCTGTCTGTTCAATCCAACCAGTTAGAAGGAGGGACTGGGGAGAAGGTTCTTCCTTCGGCTTGCGCCTCCGGTTCCTAGTGTACCCCCCAGCCGCGATCGTTTGACTCTGCTCCCCTAGCTAGACATCAGATTGAACAGTAGAAACAGACTAATCGAAAATAATCTCGTTCTGAGTTCTGAAGAGCGAGTTCAATCCTTAAGGCCAACGTCTACTCTGTTTTATTTAGGGCTAGGTTTGAATGTGCTTTGGAATGTGATGGGCCCTGTAAATGGGTTGTGCCCTTAATGATTGATTGCTTTGTGTGTGCGTGCACAACCAGTGGTTTTCAAGCAAGATTATTTTTGATGTGGTGAATTTTAAGGTTCAAATCTTGCTTAGTAGCTTTTAGGATTCAACTTTAGGTGTTTTCAATCAAGTTTCATTGGCACACCAGATTTTGCAAGCACAGGTGAAGATATTTTTCTTTAAAGTTTAAAAAGAATGTGGAGTGCCTGGTAGATCCCTAAGAGTTGAACCTAATTGGCAGCTACTTGATGAGTTGATTTTATTTGAAGTGGTGCGGCCCAAACAACTCAAACAACTGGCCTGATGCACCACCTAATTAGGCACACAAATGATTACCCAATCTGATTTCTACTCAATTATGTGTTTGGATGTGTGTACCGGCTCCTAAGATTGGTTTACCAGTTGAGTTAGAAAATCAGATGAGGTTGTGTACCTCTGTGAGATTTTTTTTTTATTTTTTTTTCTTTTTTTAATGTGGGGGTTGGAGTGAGTATGGATGTTAAACAAACAATCTAACCTTAGAGTTTATAAGAACACCTAGGTTGATTGATGTTTGAATTATTATGTGATGAAATGAAATCTAATGGGTGGGAGGTGGGGGGTAACTTACAAAACCTTCCACAGCACTTTACTCCGATCTACCGCTTTTGCCTGTCTCAAAAGAGTACCTGCAATTACAATAAGAAAGGAGAAAAGTGAGGTAAATGATTTGTAAGTTACTAAACGCGAAGAGAAATCAAAGAGCGTTGCCTCCCCGGCAACGGCGCCAAAATGTTGAACGAGACGAAGCTACGCTAACGTGTTTGGTTTTTGGAAAAACCCGTCGTTGTAGTTCGAAAGCGAAGGATTCGTGTTCAACAAATAAAATTTATACCGAAATAAGAATTCCGAGTCGAACACAGGGAGGCGAACGTTTGATTTAAAAACTCCGCGTTTCTTTTTATTTTGTCACAAAGAAATTCAATTTAAACTATCTAAGTATCTACAACAAATAAAAGAGAGAGAGGGAGTAAGAGAGAGCGAAGGAATACTATACATGGAAATCAAAATGAGACGTAGAATAGACAAGGAATTTATCATAAAAGAGTTCTTTCATTACAACTAGAAAACATAAAACAATTACTCTAGAAAGCATTAAAAGAATGGAGGGAGAAATGTCCTCCTCGACGATCGCTCGGAGGACGAATAGACTACTCTAGAAAGCAGTAAATCTATACTAGAAAGCAGTAAAAAGAATAGGGAGAGAGAAATCCTCCTCGACGGTCGCTTGGAGGACGAGCCGGACGGGACGACGCCTGGACGAAGGAGAACGAAGTGGGACGAAGGAGGACGAAGCAGAAGAACGGGAACGAAGCAGCACGCCGTCGTCGTCGCGGGATCCACTTCCGAAGGGGGACGAAAATTTGGACTTTATCTCGCGAAAAGCATCCCGGGTGTGGGACAAGCTTCTCTTGAGCTTTGGAGAGGTAGAGAGGAGAAGGAAGGGATGAAAATTTCGTATGGAGGGGGTCTCCTTTTATAGTTGCAAGGAGTGGGGGCAAAATGGACATTACATCTTCAAAATAATAAATAAGGGGTCTTTAGTGACGGATAAAACCGTCGCTAAAGCCCCGCCGTCGCCGTCGCCGCCGCACCCACGCGCGCCCGCTCGGCTGGCCTGCACGCGTAACGCAGACGCACGTCCGCGTCGTCTCAGCCGTCCGATCGCGAGATCGGACGGCTTAGATCGCGCCCGCGCCCGCTGCGTAGCGCGCCGCCCGCGTGCGATCGCGCGCCCACCAGGGCGTCCAATTGCGCGTCGGCGCTATCGGGCGCGCGCGGCCGTTGGATCTTCATCCGACGCTCGTGCGCGCCCGCTCGCCCGCGCCTTCGACCCCCTCTCCGCGGCTCGAACCCGCGACCTCCGCTTCGCCCGCAGCTGCGTCGCCGCTGCGCTACGCGGGCGAAATGGTCGCGCGGACGTTTTTAAACGCGCGCGACCGCAGCCGTTGGATCGAGATCCAACGGCGGAGAGGAGACGTTGCGCGGACTTCACAGGACTCCTGCGGCCGATTGGGCGGCTGGGATGGCGCCACGTGGCGCCATCTTGGCCGTCCATCTTCTGGAAGTTGTAGATGGTGCCACGGATGTCGGATTGACTCGATTTTTGTGTCGTTCGGCTGCGATCGTCGATCCGAATTCATCCGTGTGGTCGGATTTTCCATCTGAAGTGCGGATTTACACCATCCTGGCCCTTGATCTTCTAGGGTTCCCCGGTCTCTATCTGATGCTACGGATGCCTGATTAGGGCGATCTTGGAGTCGTTGAACTCCAATCGTCGCCCTGATCATATCCATACGGTTGGATCTTTGATCCGAGGCCCCGATAAAATATTTGCCCTGTCCAAGCACATAAAAGGAGACAATTAACCTCCATTTTATTCAAACTACTCTAAATGCAAGATGATGCATGTAATGCAATATTTATATCATGAAATGCAATCCTATGCTTAAGAACATGCATAAATAGACATTTTAAGTAGTGTAAATGTGTTTACATCAGGAACAAGTCCAGTCTTTTTACTAGGGACTCCGTGAAGATATTAGGCTTTTCATCAATGCAACTTGCGGAGGGAATATCATGGGTCAGCATGAGGATACCGTGTGGGAGATTCTCGAAAATATGTGTGCGAACTCCATCAATAATGACTCCATGGGATTATTTGATAGGACGAATACCCACGCATCGACGAACCTTAGGGAAGCACACGAGACACAGGGCCTATCCGCATCAGTTGACCTAGAATTAATGGCCAGTTGATTGGACAAGGTCTTTATCATTGAGAAGAAGGTGGATGAGCTGACTCAGCACTTGCAACGAGCCATCTCTACGCATAATTCCTTTGCACAGCCTCCTTCCACACGGGAGACTGTGCAAAACATTCTCCACCGACCTTCTCCTGGGATGGATCCGTATCCACCCCCATCTGATTCTCGGATCGGAGGATCCTCCGATCCTTTCTATACTAGCAAGGGAAATTCCACTCTCCCATTCTCTGACTCTTTGGAGGTTCCTCAAACCTGCGAGGACTTCAACACCATCCAGAATGATCCATTTTCTAATACCTACAATCCTGGAAGGCGAAACCATCCCAACTTCCAATGGGCTGGAAATTCCCAAACACAAAGACCACTCTTTCAGCCCTGTCCATAACCATCTCGTCCTTACTAGCCGCCTCAACCTCGGCCCAACCCAACTTATCCATCAGGGCCAAACCAAAACCAAATGTCCCTCATCCTTCAAACTTTGGCTGACATTCAAAGAACGAATGCGGCTATTCAGAAACAACACAAGGACGAACTTACAGAGGTTCGAAACCAACTGGCCCAGTTGGCAAATTCTCACCAACTAGGCACACTTCCTTCTCAACCTCTTCCTAACCCGAATAATGTGCCGACCCAGCGGCGCGTTATGAACCCAAACCCAGGCTAAGCACACATGATTTATCAGGCCCCCTCTGTTCCTTCACCTGACAGGATGGAGGCTTCCACTTCTTATATGGGTTATCAGTAGTAACCCATCCTATCAAACCCTAACCAAAACCAGGTAGGACTGAATTCTGTAACTACCCGTAGTGGTAAGGAGACCCAAGACCCACCATATCCAGACCACTCTAAGCCTGGTAGTGATCCAAACCCTAGGACAGTAATCCAGGACGTTCCTATCCCTGTCCTAAATCAAAGACCTGGACCTATCCTAGAAGAACCAACCAAGGTTCCATTTCCCGAGGCCTTGACCAAGGGAAAGAAGACAACAAAACCCGTGGCTCCTGAGGAGGACCTGGTCAAGCTCTTTGAGAAGGTCCAAATAAACATCCCCTTGATGGATGCAATTCGCCACGTACCGGCTTACGCACGATTCTTAAAGAATGTGTGTACACCTCAGCGTAAGCTGAAAATCAAGAGTAGGAGTCCAATTGTACTGTCAGAGCAAGCCAGCTCTGTAACCCTAAGCAGACTCCCACCCAAGGCAAAAGATCCAGGTACTCCCCTGATTTCCTGCAAAATAGGTGAAACCCAGTTTGACAGAGCATTGCTAGACTTAGGTACTTCCATAAATCTGATACCCACATCCTTACTTAACCACCTAGAAGAATCTGAGCTAAAACCAACTGAGGTGACACTACAGTTAGCAAATCAATCTATAATGTCACCTAAAGGGATTCTTGAGGATGTTATTATAAGAGTGCGGGATTTCTATTTCCCTGTAGACTTTATAGTGTTATACATGGACGCACCTGAAAACCCTAGGGATACACCGATCATTCTAGAGAGACTTTTCCTGGCTACTGCTAGAGCCAACATCAGTTGTGAGGAGGGCCAAATAGAATTGAAATTTGAAAATTAAACCCTCAAAATTGATATCTTTAAGGCCCAACAAGGAATCAATTGCGGTGTCATCGAACAAATCTGTGATATTAGGGCTTTGGTTGATGAAACACATTTTGAGAATAACCTGATTATACCTCATCAACCACAGAAAGATCTTGAACCGCAATTAGAGGAGTCAGACCCTGATTTAGACAAACCCATAACTCCTATCCTTGAACCTCACACTTACCCTGAATCACCCGCTGCTGCTGATAACCCTATCCTTGAATTAAAACCCCTTCCCGATCATTTGAAATACATCTTTTTGGGTTCTAATCAGACTTTTCCTGTGATTATAAATTCCAAACTCACCCCTGATCAGGAATCCCATCTGATTGCTGTTCTCCAGCAACATCGCAGAGCCATTGGATGGACTCTCGAGGACTTGACTGGAATAAGTCCCTCTTATTGCACACACCATATTTATTCAAAAGAGGGCGCACGACCTTCCCGTGAGATGCAAAGATGTTTAAACCCCAATCTACAGGAGGTCGTGAAAAAGGAGATCATTAAGTGTTAGATGCAGGATCATCTACCCGATCTTCGACAGTCGTTGGGTGAGTCCAATTCAGGTTGTGCCCAAAAAGGCAGGATTCACCACCATTACGACTGAAACCGGAGAAGTCATACCTACCCGATTAGCCAACTCGTGGAGAGTCTGCATAGATTACCGACGACTAAATTCCTCCACGAAGAAGGATCATTTCCCACTGCCTTTCATTGATCAGATTCTCGAGAAATTAACGGGAAATCGATTCTTCTGCTTTCTTGACGAGTACTCCGGTTATAACCAAGTGGCTATTCATCCTGAGGACCAAGAGAAGACCACGTTCACCTGCCCCTTCAAAACTTACGCATTCCGAAGGATGCCTTTCGGTCTCTACAATGCACCCGCGACTTTTCAGCGGTGCATGCTTGCCATATTCTCTGATATGGTAGGTGATTTTCTGGAAGTCTTCATGGATGACTTCTCAGTTTTTGGGGCATCATTTGATGATTGCCTCCAGCACTTGATTCATATACTCAGGCGTTGCATCGACATTAATTTGGTTCTTTCCTGGGAAAAGAGCCATTTTATGGTGCCTGAGGGGATCGTCCTAGGACATCTAATTTTTGAGAAAGGCATCCAAGTGGATCAAGCCAAGGTTGATCTAATTTCTCGACTTCCTATGCCTAGCTCGATCAGGGACATCCGTTCTTTTCTGGGGCACGTCAATTTTTACCGTCGTTTCATTCCTAATTTTTCGAAAATCGCTCGCCCCCTGACTACCCTTCTCTCTATGGATGTACCCTTTGAGATCTCCAAGGAATGCACTCAAGCCTTTGAAAACCTCCGTGACCGAGTCACCCAGGCCCCGATCCTACAATCCCTTGATTAATCTCAACCCTTTGAGATCATGTGTGATGCATCTGATTTCGCTGTAGGAGCGGTTCTGGGGTAGAAAGTTGACGGGAAACCCGTGGTCATCTACTACGCTAGCAAGACACTTGATGAGGCTCAGTGTAACTATACAGTTATGAAGAAAGAGCTGCTAGCCGTAGTATTTGCCCTTAAAATATTTCGATCTTATCTCCTGGGTTCCCACGTCATCGTCTACTCGGATCACACGGCTGTGAGGCATCTCCTTGCCAAGAAGGATGCGAAGCCCCGACTAATCCAATGGATCTTGCTGTTGCAAGAATTTGACCTCGAGATTCGCAACAAGGCAGAAAGACAAAACGTGGTAGCTAACCATCTGTCTCGCCTTCCTTCTGAGATCATCAACCCTTCTGGATCCATCACGGAGCATTTCCCTGATGAGCACCTACTGACTATTGGTACTAGACTTCCATGGTTTGCTAATATAGTAAACTACTTGGCATCTCATCAGATCCCGTCTAATTGGCCAAAGGCCAAGAAAGACAAATTGCGCTCTGATGCCAAGCACTACATTTGGGAAGATCCATACCTCTTCCGCATAGGTGCTGATCAAATCATCCGGCGATGTGTTCTGAAAGGTGAAATCAATGATATTCGATCCTTCTGCCATGACCAGGCATGCGGTAGCCACTTCTCTGGGCACAAAACCACATCAAAAATCCTCCAGTGTGGCTTTTATTGGCCCACTCTGTTCAAGGATGCATACAATCACTGCAAGGCATGCAGTCGTTGCCAAACTTTGGGCAACATGAGCCATCACGACATGATGCCTTTGCAGCCGATTCTCGTATGCGAAAGCTTCGATGTTTGGGGGATTGATTTTATGGGACCCTTTCCTGTTTCAGATGGCTTCGAGTACATCCTGCTGGCTGTGGACTACGTGTCCAAATGGATCGAAGCCATACCGACCCGAACCTGTGATCATAAAATAGTTCTCAAATTCATTCATCACAATATCTTCTCACAGTTCGGGATTCCTCGCGCTATCATCTCTGACGGGGGGACCCATTTCATGAATGCTCAGTTCAGGTCACTGATGACCAAATACGGGGTGTCTCACCGAATCTCCACTCCTTATCACCCCCAGACTAATGGTCTAGCTGAGCTATCAAATCGGGAGATCAAGAAAATCCTGCAGGTCACTGTTCGGCCTGACAGGAAGGACTAGTCGTCCCGACTTCCGGAAGCTTTGTGGGCTTATAAGACCGCCCACAAAATCCAATTAGGCATGTCTCCCTTTAGACTGGTGTACGGGAAGGTGTGTCACCTTCCAGTCGAACTAGAGCATAAAGCCTATTGGGCAGTACGGAGCTGTAATTTAGATCTTTCTAAGGCTGGAACCCACAGAAAGCTTCAGATAAGCGAGATCGATGAGTTACGCCTTGATGCGTACGAGAACTCGCGAATCTACAAGGAGTAGGTTAAAGTCTTCCATGACAAGCACATATCTAGAAAGATCTTTCATCCTGGTCAAAAGGTCCTACTCTTTGATGCCCGACTCAAACTCTTCCCTGGGAAATTGCGATCCAAGTGGGTCGGACCATACCTTGTCCGACAGGTTTTTGGAAATGGAGCCGTCGAAATCAGTCTGCTCAGCCATGATTCTGAACCTTTCATCGTGAACGGTCAGAGACTCAAACCGTTCATTGATGTAACCTCTACTGATTTGGCTGAATCATCATTTATCCTCCATTTTCCCTGAGCATATTGCGCCCAGCTGATGGCGTAAAACTCAGCGCTTAACGGGAGGCAGCCCGTCACTCTTTTTGAAAAAATCTGAAACCTTTTCTGACACCTTGTTGCACTTAAAGTTCACCCTTTAAGACAGCCGACTCCACCTCAGGTGCTTGCATCTGAGATTAGAAATCATCCACAACAGTCACCCCAACCCATTCACTCATCAAAACATCTGTCCTAATGTATGAACTAAGTTGAATAAAAACCCCCTAAGTTACAATGAGCGCATTGCAAATCTTAGGCATGGGGGGGTATGAAAGTGCAAAACTTGTAAAAAAAGGTTTTAAATAAAAAAATTCACATATGCCAAAAATACGAAAAAATTAAAAAATTTCTTTGAAAAAAAAATAATAAAATGAGAGGAGGAAAGAAATTTTGAGAACCCTACAAAGGAGGAGGAGAAAAAGGAACAAAATGAAGGAGCACAAAATGAAAGAAAAGAGATAGTCATTAGTAAGAAATTAAGGGGTTAACCTAAGTTCTAGACCTCATTCAGGAAAAGAAATGGAAAGTGTACAGTGAGATTAGTAAGAACGCAAACCTTAGGCATTCTTGGATAGACTCTTAGTACCCATTAAGATCTAGACATTCCTCAAGAGGTTGAGGAAAATGAAAAGCTTAAGTATTAGGTCCAAGGCTTAGGGAGTATTTGTTCTCGTTAACTAACTTTTGGTTTACGGGACTCAGTAACCTAAGCACCCTAACTTCACACATAGCCTGGTTCGATAAGCATAAAAATCAAAATCACGCAGAAGCGTTGCAAAAATTCTGAAAATGACACCTAGAGTAGGAGCGGCCGATCAACACAAGTTGATTTGGACGAGTTCCCAGCGCGGAGAGGTGGGAAATTCCCCTCAAAGATGCATAACAAAATATCATCTCCTCGATGCTTATCTCTTAGGATATTTACATATCCTACTAGGGGCATGTAAGCACTCTGCTGATTCAGATTCCATGGATGGCATTATCACGAAATGTCAATTGCTAGGGTCTGAATTCAGCCACGGAACACCATGGATGGGATTATCTCGAAATCTCAACAGCCAGGGTTCTAGGGGTTACCATGGGTGGTGCTATCTCGAAGCATCGATTGCCAGGAACCCTTGAGGATTGATGATGGGGACAAGGAATCTGATATAGACCGTGTTGAGAAGCCAATCCTAAGCTAGAATCAAAAAGAAAAAGAGAGAGAAAACTCTCCAAACATATAAATCTTCTACTTCTCTTTCTTACAAAACGCACTGCGAACTAAGCCAGGGCTGAAATTATCTCAAGCATGGGTGCTGATGAGAACCTCATCATGAGCCATAACTAGCTCATTTTGACCTAATACAAAGGATAAAAGCTCCTACATAACTCAAGGAAAGGGTTAACTCAGAGAATTCTGAGTTTAAGGAGAAAACAAGTCATAAGGGGTGAAAATGCAATTTTACCAGTATAATCTGCATACAGGGTAATTCAGGGTCCAAACATAGGTCAAACAAACCAAATAAGAAGGAAAGTGGGATGATCTAACAAAGGCTACAGCAATTCCAAGGAACTAAATGATAATCTGTAACCTTAAAACAAACCCACTTCAATTCACGAGGTTCGAGGCAAAGTAAAAAATAAAATAAACCCTCTAAAAATCATAGAAAAATAATCTCTAGGGTTTAGAACCTTCAATTTGGCCTTAGGAACCCATTTTGACCTACATTGAGAACCATGCCCAATTAACAACTTAATTTGGATTTTTACGTAAATTGATCGATCAAACAAGGTTTAATCTGGAGATAAAATTCACCATCATAATCCTTAGGCCCCAATTAGTCATGTATAAAAACTTGAGCCTAGGAGGAAACCTTCTCGACCAACTTTACACTTTGGTCCTCATTTATTTACTTTTTGGCCCTCAACTTTTGAACCCTCACATTTCTACCCCTAACTCTCCTTCGTTCTTTGCATTCAGGTCCCTCCTGCCAAAACCTGACCAGCACCATGCTCCGGCGACCTTGCGCGGAGCATGGCGCCGCGCAGGGTAAGGGGGAGGGTCTGGCAAGTAAACCGGGGGTGCCCAGTGTCGTCAGCCGTCGTAGGGACACCCCCCTGGTCGCTGCAACCCACCATACCGGCCGTGCGAACGCACGGACGGTATGGGTCTCCATCTCCGGCGTCCTCCGGCGAGGGAGACACGTCGTCTCCCTCCGCCCTCCTCTCTGATTCTACCCTATAAGTACCCCCCGTCGCTCCACCGTTCGGGGGAGCTCGGTCCTGACGGAGAAAGACCCCTACTTCCTCTCTTCCCACTCCGACAGGAAGCCCTCCAGCTCCGGCGGCCTCCCCTCTTCCTCCTCGTCGCTCTTCCGCACTACCAGCTGTAGGGTTGCTCTCCCTCGCTCTTCCCGCGCCACGCCGCACCCAGCTGGCGCCTCTCCGGCCCTCTCCTCGCCGCCGCCCCTTCCCCTGGCTAGTTTCTTCTCCAGCGACAGTCGATACGACTGTCGCCTGCTCCGGCCCCTCCTCGTCCTGCTAAGTAGGTAGAACTCCTCCTCTTCCTCCCCTCTTCCTTTTCCTCACTTTACATCTTTACTGTTACCCCGATCCGACCAATCGCCCTCACCTTCTCCACCTCCGGCCCTTGCTCCGGCGACCCGCTCCCATCACTCCAGCAACCCACACGGCTCGCCGACCACCGCAGAACCTCCGCCTCCTCACCCTGATCAACCTCCGCCCACCCACTTCCCCCAAATCACCCTCTGCAACTCCACCGAACAAACCCACCTCCTAACCTGCAGTTTGACCTAGGGCGGCCCTTAGGCTCCGCCCCGCCGCCTACACACCCCCTGACCACCTTCGCCGTGGCACGGTGAAGGTCCTCTGCGTTTCTGATTGGGCCGAGAGGCCGTTTCTCTGTGGGCAGGTACCTGCGCTCGCCGCCGCCATTGTTGAAGCGAAGCAGCTTCTTCACCTGCTGCCCCAGGTGCGCCACGCCCAGGTCACGCTCCCAGGCTGCGCGAGGCGTCTTCGCAAAGCGTCAGGCTGCAGTTGAGGCGAAGCCCTCGCGCGAAGCCCTCGTGCGAAGCCTCGACCGCCGCTGCCTCCTCTGCGCAAGCGTCAAATTGGGGTAGGACATTTAGTCCCACCTCGGAAAGCCCTGAAGGAGCGCAGCGGTATAAAGTGAAAAAGTGCTGGAGGCTTATCGCCTCAGCACACGGGGTGAGGTCCCCTTCACCCGCCCGACTACTCGGCCTCGTCCGCACGCACGCCTCGCGGACCTGGCCCGACCCGACTTAGCCCGACCTGCACTCCACGCCCACCACGCACGCCGGTGGCCTGGACCCGGGCGCGACCCGTACCCGACTACCCGGCAGCTCTGGGAGAGCTTTCCTAAGAGCGGATTCTGTGAGAGAGAAACGCGGGGGGGGTAGAGTAGGTTTTTGCCCGCTGACGAGAGCTTTGAAGTGTGCAGGCACAGAAGAAGAAGAAGAAGACGAGCGAGGCAGAGAAGAAGGATGACGAAAGCTGAAGGAATGAGGAGCACTGTAGCAGCGGCGGTTTAAGTCGTCTGATTGGAAAATCAGACGACGCTCTAAAGGCAGAAAAGAGGAAGAAGAACAGGACCGCAAGGGAAAAGAAAAAGAAAGAGACAAGCAGAAACAAGAGCTGAAAGAAGAAGAACATCAACCCACTGCTGCAGATAAAGAAGACAGAAAGAAAAAGAAGAAAGAAGGAGAGACAACGCCCTGCAGAAAAAGGACTGTAGAGAAAGAAGGAGAATGAAGAAGCCGTGTCGCTGAGCAAGGTACCGCAAGAAGAAAAGCTTTACAGCTGAGGCAGAAAGAAGAAAAAAGAAAGAAGAAAGAAGAAATAAGAAGAACAGAAGGCAGAAGAAGAAGACCACCAGGAGATAAACAAAGAAGAAAAACCAAAAGCCAAAGAGAAGAGAAAACGAAGAGGAAGAAAGAAGAAATCAAATTTTTATCTCTCCCTCTCTCTCTCTCTTTATTTTTGTAATATTTTTTTGAATTTGTATCTCTAGAATACAACTTGCTCCCTGAGTTCGACCTCGGGAACTCTTTTATTTCCGAGTAACAAATTATATTAAACTGGTAATCACTTCTTTATACTATACTACGACGAAATAATAGAACTATAGAGGAAGGTCGTCACCAGGTGCTTTAACCACAAAGTCCAATAAACCTTAGGATAGTTCTTGTAGGCCTTAAAAACCTTTGCTAAGGACCAAGGCTGAGGCTAGACAGATCTGGATCTTGGTTGGTATTAAAGTACCTTTTAGGCCTATGGTTGGCATTCTGACCTAATGTAGGTTTCAAAAGAAAAAAGCACTTATCTGAAATCATTAAGAACTTCATGGTCTAGAACAAGGGTTGAAACCTTAAAATTTTGCTAAGGGACTAGAAAAAGCTAGGCATGGGGGTATGTAACGACCCGATTCCCGAATCCCTATGAGACACGAGAATCGGACCGACTCGACTGATCCCAAGACCCAGTCGTCCATCGAGAAAGTAACCGAAGAACAGTAAAATAAACCACATTCACTATGTATATAACTAGTAGTAACAAAATACAGCAGTAAAAAAAAGAAATACTACAGTATACACCACCACAATAGTAGAGAATTAAACATGTACATAAACATGAAGCTTACAATGTAAAGAGTACAGGGGTAACAAAAACTACTCACTACAATGGAAAGAAAAGTACAGCGGGTACTATAAGTAACACTACTGGACTCTACTAGGCCCAGCACCCTCTGCAGCCGCCGACTCTGGCTGCTCAACACCTGGTCCTGAAAAGGTAACAAGGGTGACACGTCAGCGAAAAGCTGAGTAGAATGGCAATTAAAAGCTAAAAGAAACAGTAGAGTGAACGGTAGCTGTTATATTTTTACTTTCTTTCTTTATATTTTTCCATTTACTCACTATTGATTTATTTCTCAGATCCTTCTCTTGATCTTGATGTTCCTCGTGGAACGATCTTGATTGTAGTCTTTTCCGAAAAGTAGAAGTAACACGTGGTTCTCTCCTGGCCAGGAGAGTCCCCCGTGGTGGTCCTACCCTTAGTCAACCACCCCAAGGTCGCTGACAGACGTAACGGTGACTACGGCACGCACGATAAACGCACCGGTAGCTACCCCGCACTAGCACGTGGTCAGTCGTTTCCGTTAACGAGAGCGCCCAAGGCATAGCACGGAACTAGTATAGGGCAGAGCCCTCTCAGTAACAGGGGTCCAGCCCCTCCACAGTAACCAAACAGGGGTCTTGCCCCTCCACAGTCCACGCACCCTCGCCTGACTACCCTGGTTTGCCCAGTGGGCCTAACAAGTCAGTGTAGGAGGGCTAGCAAAACCCCGGGGCCCGTGGGGTAGCTAGTGCTCTCCCTACACTAGTAGCTCTCCTCAGTACTGTGTACACGAGGGCCAAAAGTCGGTACAAAGTGGCCAAACCTAACCCCGAGTCCCTGGGGCGGCTAGCTCCGCTCTACACTAAACAGGGGGACAGTTGCTCTCCTTGGTACTCCGTACTCAAGGGCCAGCTCACTTTCCCAATTCTATTCCATTTACTTTGCAAGAGTTCTACTCCTAATTCCCTGTAGGGTTCATGCTCTTTTAACTCAGCCAATTTGGGTTTCACCGTTCCAGCTTTATATCCATATAACTCATGGTTTCAATAGTAATTATTCATTCATAAACAGGCAGCTGTTAACCAATTTACAGGCAGTTATCGTTTCCTTTCTACTTTTCCAAGACTGTAATGTATATATTCATCTAGTTTTCCAGTCGTAGGATTCATGCTATATCCTAGGATCTATCATTCAATCTAGTTTTCTAGTCCTAGGATTCATGCAATACCCTAGGATCTATCATTCAATCTAATTTTTCAGCCCTAGGGTTCATGCAATGCCCTAGACTCTATTAATTATTTCACAATTGCATAATTTTTGATAATTAATTAAAAGGGCCACTCTACCCACAAAATCGGGAATACTGGGGGCGTAGTCGACAATCCCGCGTGCCTCCGCAACCCCAGAGCCACAACGGAACGGGATCCTAACACAAGGATCAACACAAGGAGTTACTTAGAACAGTATACAATTACTGTAAAGGAACTAAATCTGGGAAGAACGAAACTTGAAACGCGGAAAACAGACTCCGAACAGACCTTAAACGGGTCAAAAACAACCAGTCTGTCCAAAATCAAACGTCTGGAACTTCTTCCAGACGTCTTAAAAGGTAGCTCAGGTCTTACCTTGGTCTATGCAGTCCTTCAGATGTCCAGAAGCCCGCTGGACCTAGTTTCCAGACGTCCGATTGTCACCCCGGACGTCTAGAGGCCCTCTCCATCATCTGGTGCTGTGCCCAGATGTCTGATCTGTGTGGGATGGCCAACCCTGGCGCCCTCCCGAACAAATCCTGCACACACCCACGCCCTCTCTCATCACGAAAAGGTGCAGAAGAACTCGGCAGAACGGCTGCATGGCCGTACATGCGAAAGAAGGAGAAGATAACAAATATTGTACCTGTCAGACGTCTGGACCTTCCTCCAGACGTCTTCTACGTCGTCTGGACGAAAGTCCAGACGTCTGATTCTGTGGAATTTTCCCAGAATCAGGACCCTTTTTGCTCTCCGCCCGCAATGCACGACCGTGTCGCGCTGCGTCCGCCTGCTGCCTGAGCTGCAGCAACTCCTCCACGGCACCACACGCTCGCTGCTCTCCCGCCGGTTAGCTCTAGCTGCCCCGGCAAGCTCGCACCCTCGTGGTCGAGCTTCTTCTTCTTCTCGCAACAGCTTCACCTCCCCGCACGCCTGTAACAGTCGTTGCAGCCTCTCTCACTCGCTCGCTCTCTCGCTGACAGGGAGAAGGAGAAGAAGAAGGCGGTGGAGTGGAGTGAGGGAGAGGGAGAGGCGCTATTTGAAGGCAGCGCGGGGAGAGAGAAAGGGCAAGGCTGCGTCTATAGGGAGGGAGATAAAAGAGAAGAAGGAAGGCGGCGAGTTCAGTCTGCACGCGCACGTGCACAGACGCGAACCCGTACGCTAAAAAAATTTAATTCCAGATGTCTGGGCCACTTCCCAGACGTCTTAAACGATTCTTGATGCTTTTGTCGTAACAGCGTATGATGAGAACCTCATCATGAACCCTAACTAGCATAATCTAATCCAAATATGTGTGAAAAAGCTCCTACAAAACCCAAAGAGAGGCTTAACTCAGGGAATTCTGAATTAAAGAATAAAACAAATCACCAGGGGTAAAACTTCAATTTCACCAATGCAATATGCAAACAGGGTAATTAAGGGTCCAAACATAGGTCAAACGAGATTAATAAGAAGGGAAGTTGGATGATCTGATCTAAAAAGGGTTATAGCAACTTCTAGGAATTAAATGACATTCTGTAACCCTAAAACAAACCCACTTTAATTCACGAGGTTCGAGGCAGGATGAAAATCAACTAAGCCCTCTAAAATTCATAGAAAAATATTTTCTAGGGTTTAGAACCTTCAATTTGGCCTTTGCAACCTATTTTGACCTAAAATGAGAACCATGCCCAATTAATGACTTAATTTGGGTTTTTACGCAAATTGACTGGTCAAATATTGTCCAACCTAAAATCAAATTTTACCATTAAAATCCTTAGGTTCAAATTAGTCTGGTATAAAAATTTGGGCCTAAGAAAAGATCATCTTGACCGACTTTACAAATTGGTCCTCTTAATTTACTTTTTGACCCTTATCTTTTGAAACCCTTGTGTTTAGCCCCATAACTTCTCGTCGTTCTTTGCAGAATGGTACCCCCTGCCATTTCTGCGCAGCACCATACCTCCGGCAACCTTGCACAGAGGATGGCGCCGCGCAGGATAGGGCGGCCGTCCTCTAGAACAGACGGGGGGTTCCCTGCGACGTCCTCTGTCGCAGGGACCCGCCCATGACCTTTGCCATCGACCATGCCTCTAATGCGAATGCAAGAAAGGCATGGGTATTCTTTCCGGCCACTCTCCGGCAAGGCAGGCGCGTCGCCTCCTCAGTTCCCTCTCCGCGCCAAGGCCTTTATAAGGAGCGGCAAGGTCTGCCGACTCCTTCAAGCTTCCTTTGACGAAGAAAAACCCTACTTTTCATCCCTTCCCTCTTCGGTCAGAGCGCCTGAGCTTCCGGCGATCTCCTCCTCGTCGCTCTGCTGCCCTACCTGCAGCAGAGTCTACTCCGCCCCATCTTCCCCACGCCAAGCCGTACCAGCTGGCGTCCTCAGATCCCTTTTTCGTCGCCGATAACCTCCTCCTGGGCACCTTCGTCCTCAGCTCCTGCAGGCACGAGCCGGACGCTTTTCTCCCCCTCTTCGTCGACTAAATAGGTAGGAGTTTTCCTCTCTCCCTCTCTCTCTTGTTTTTACCCCCTCCTAATTTGCCATTTCAACCACCCGACCGCCACTTCCACCTCCATCTGCTCCGTCTCCGATCACCTCCTCCGACGAGTCCATTCCACTTCCACAGACCACCTCTTCCCTCGTAGACCAGCCCAGTGGCTCCCCCTCACTCCACTCAACCGTTCCCCCCTCTCCATTCACTGCCAATCACCGCCCAACCACCCTCCGAACAAACCTATCTTTACGCACACAGTCTGACCTAGGTCCACCTCCACAGGTGCTCTCGCACCTCGCCGACCACTGCACTGCCTTCGCCGCACTCCGGCGAAGCTTACCACGTTATCTGAGTTGGCCGAGAGGCCGTCACTGTGTTTTCAGGTCAGCACCCCCTCCCGCCATTGTTGAGCTGCTGCAGCTCCTTCACTCGCAGCTCCAGGCCTTCTCCAGCCCAGGCGCGAGTCCCAGGCAGCGCGGACTGACTCCGCGAAGGCGGCCAGGCTTGCGATTTAGGTCGTAAGCCTCGCAGCTGCCCCAATAGACAGAAACTCCCTCGCCTGCAGATGCGCAATCTGGAGGTGGGACTTTAGTCCCACCTCGTAAGTGTGCGGCCGTGCGCCCACACTTAAATTGAAAAAGTGTATCGGGCTGTTTGCCTTCGATACACAGGGGTCAGGTCCCTCACACGCACGCGGCGTGCCACGCCCTCGCCCGCGCTCACGCCTCGCGGGTCTGGGCTGGATCCGACTACCCGACCAAGCACTCCTCGCCCACCACCGCATGTCGGTGGGCCTAGTCCCGAGCGCGCTACCCGGCTCTGGGAGAGCATTCCTAAGAGAGATTCAGAGAGAAAGAGAGACTCAGGGAAGGGGTAGGCGTAGGTTTTGCACTGATGGGTGTGTATCCGCACAGGGAAGAAAGAAAGAAGAAGAGAGGAGGAGCGGCTGAAGCCTTGGCCGCACTGAGCAGCTGAAGAAGAAAGGAAGGAGAGGAGCTGAAGAAGAAGAGAAGAAGCCGCACTGTAGCAAACCCATAGTTAAGTCATCTGAGCATCAAGTCAGACGACGGAAGGGCAGCGGCCAGAGCGCAAAGAAGAAGAAAGAAAGAAAAGACGGAAGCAGAGCAAAGAAAGAAGACAAGAAGCAGAGCAGAAGAGAAAGAAAAGAGAAAGAAGACACAGCCGCAAGGAAAGAAAGAAGAGAAGAAAGAGAAGAGAAAGAGGAAGAAGATCACCACAGCCGCTGGCTAAAGAAGAAAGAAGAAAGAAGAAGGCAGGAAGAAAAGAAGAAAGAAGAAGAAGAAGAGGAACGGCCAAAGCAGAAGAAGAAGAGAAAGAGAAAAGGAAGAGAGAAGAAGAAGCCAACAAAAGAGAACTCTAGCTATCTCTCCCTCTCGCTCTCTCTCTTATTATTTTTGTAACATAATTGTGAACATTTATGCTTCTAGAATCATAGTTGCTCCATGAGTTCGACCTCGGGAAAACTTGTTATTCCGAGTAAAAAATTTTGTAGTAATCTAGTAGTTGTTTTGTCATATACTGCAACGAATATAAATAAACATAAAGACGAAACACGAACGACCGGCCGTTACTACCTGCATATGAACAATGCAGGCACAAAAATTTGCCCAACATCCCCTGCGCTACGATCTACATGGAGGAAGATACGTACCTTGCGCGATATATGCTTCCAGGTGTCTGGCTTTAGCTCTGGACGTCCTAGTGCCTCGCCAGCCATCTGGACATCACTCCAGACTTCTGATATTGGAAATTTCCAATACCAGAACTCCTCCACGCAACTCGCCCCACTTGCCCTCCGCTTGCAGCAGCAGCTCCAGCAACTGCAGGAGATTAAGAAGCTCCTCGCTGGTGTTGTCCTCTCTCTCACGAACTCCTCCTTGAGCTCCACCGAGCTCCCGCGGCCATCGCCCTCCTCCCTCGCTCTCACTCCCTCGCACTCTTTCACTCTCGCACTTCCTCGTTCTCCCTCGTCGGCTCCTCCCTTCCTCGCCATGGCTGCAATAGCAGGGATGGGAGGCTAGAGGGAGCGGCTGTCACAAGGAGAAGTGGAGTTGGCAGTGACTTGAGTGGTGTGAGGGGGTGAGAAGAAGAGAAGGGGGGGTTTATATAGAGTGGGTTTAGGGTTCAGGTGAGGGGTGGAGGAGAGAGAGCGAGACTCTGCGCGCCGCCTGCGCCCAGAGTGAAAAGAATATACCATATTCTCCTACTTTTGGACGTCTGACTGATAGTCCAAACGTCTTATCCGACTAAAAAGGCAACGTGTCATTTCAAGACGGGGGTAACCTCATCCACCATATGTCTATGACACAAACAAAAGGTAAATGATAATGATATGCTTATACATTCATGCTTGCAAAAAAAAAGAAATTATGCGAAAATGTCAAGTAAGATGCTCAAGGTACCTAAACTTTATAATGAAATCAACACTGAAATTCTTGCTAAACGAGTGAATTACCTGAAATACGTAAAGGAAAATTAGCGAAGGAAAGTTATACATATAAATTTCAAAAAAATAACATTTGAAAACTTCTTAATTACCTCTTGAGACATGTGGTTTGATAATGACCCTTCTCTCCACATTTATGGCAGGTTCTTTTCTTGGCATCATTTTTTGACGACAAAGCTTCAATAGCAGACTTCATACGCTCCAATTTTCTTGGGCGTCCCTTGGGCTTCACACATACAGGATCCCGAATATCCAGAAAACTTTCTTGTGACTCCAAATTGGGACGAATGTTAGAGTTAGATGCTTCAGCTGCTAATGATTGCATGGTGGAGGGTGGTGGAAGTACACAAGATTTGGAATGCTCCTTCATTCTACTCTTAACTTCAGCAACCATCCTCATAGCTAATTCAAGATTTTCTCTGCTTGCTCTTCCCCATTCATATATATCAAATAATATGGAACTTAAACCCCAAAGCATATGTGGCGTTGGTTGCTTATCACCATCACGGCAATGAGATTGACCACTGCTAATGAATCTGCTATCAATTCCCCATCGACTCAATAAATAATAAACGGGAAACTTCATCAATCGCTTCTTCCTAAGAATAAATAAGACATGACAACAAAGAATTCCATCTTGTTCAAATTTCTTACATGAAAACCAACATCTTTTTTCATCAATGACATAATCAACAGTGAATACTTTGTTGCTATTGCCATGCCTATATATCTCATATGCAATCTTCTCATTGTCACTTGAAAATTTTCTACAATCACAATCAAACAACTTCTTGAACTCTTCTTGGAATATCATGAAATTAGGAGTATAAAAACTAGCAGCTTGCAATTCAAATGGATGATTTGAGATTAACGATGGCTTGGTTCCTAAGCCTTTGAAATCTTCTTATTCTTCACTATTCCGACGAGAATCTAATGCCCTATCATATTGTTGAACAAACTCAGATAAAGACATTTGAGCATGTATGTAGCCATCAAAATAAGAATTCATACTTTCGACTCTCTGACTTGTTGACATTCTAGCCCAAAACATATCTCTAAGGTATATAGGCACCCAATGTTAGCGAACTTCATACATCTTACACAACCAACTTCCACTTGCTATATCATATTTTCCCTTCAATTCTATCCACTGCCTCTCAAACTCTTCTATACTCTCACATTTATTAATCCATCAATAATAATCATGTTGTAACTGCTCGACATATCGCAATTTCTGCAAGTGTATTAATGCATTTTTCTTGATATGCCACATACAAAATCTATGCAATGTCGAAAGGAAAATTTCTGCAATTAATTCTCACATGGCTGGATCTTGATTAATTATAATTGATGTCGGCATTTTACCATACATGTAATGTAACCATGTCTGAAACAACTATTTAAAGGTTTCTGCAGACTCATCGGAAAGCAATGCACAACCAAAGAGTGTAGATTGCCTATGGTGGTTGATACCCGTAAATAGTGTAAAGGGCATGAAAAATTTATTTGTTCTGTATGTTGTATCAAATATTAACACATCACCAAATTTTAGATAAGAAGATCTGCATCTACCATCAGCCCAAAAAATACTTCTCACAAGACCAGTTTCATCAACTTCAAGTTTAAGAAAAAAGGTAGGATCAACAGCTATCTTATCTAAAAAGCATTTAACAACTGCTCTACACTCCTGCCCAATATTGTTCTTCCTTTTTTTTTATTAAATCCCTACAAAATTGACTTGTGACATTTTCTTCTCCCATTTTAGTAATTGCTGCAGCAATTTGGCATGGGCGCAAGCCACAGCTATGCAATGTGGATATCATCTCTGGAGTACAAGAAGATACTTGCTTATGTGATCTTAACTTTGTCACCTTAGATGGACTTACCATTACACAACTATGTTCATCAATAGCACGTTTCACAACCCAATTCCTCTCTGCATTTTTACAAACATACATATGTGCTTCACAACCTTGATGACTTTCCCTTCGTTGTTTCACTGCTCTTCCTTCTAAAATCCTTATATCCTTCACTCGAGCATACAATAGTACGAGCCACAATAAGTTTTGATTTTCTAGATCGTTGCACCCAATGCTTCCGAATGGGAAAGCCCTTCACTTTTGCATATGCATTGTAAAAATGATATGCATCATCTTCAAATTTAAACTCCATGCCTACAACAGGCTTCTCTTCTTCCGCATTTATCAATTCAACATTTCCTCCATTATATTGGCTAATATTTGCATCTAATTCATTTCTCTCTTCCACTTCAATTTCATATTCCAATGTACGATTCTGAAATTCATTTTCATCTTCATTTGTATGATTTTCAACCTCAACTTCATTAACCAATGTATAATTATTAACTTCAGTTTCATCATCTAAGTAGTCCATTCTTTCCTAAAGGAAATAAATTTATCGAAAATAAACTTAATAATGAGGTTGCCTAAATTAAAGTATATGATGCTATCTAATTAATGATATTTAAATTTCATCAATTACAAGAAGAATAGAAAAAATAAGAATTTACATATTTATAACCTACACTTACCACAATATAAACTAAACATAAATTTCTGGCTGTAGGAGGAGGAAGGGCAAGAGATTGGCCGTTCGTGGAGGTGGAGAAGGAGGGGGAGGAATGGTAGGGGTTGGGTCATTCATGAAGAAGGAGGACGAAGGGGATGGCCTACGCCATTGGTGGAGGAAGAGGAGGAAGAGGGAGGGGCAGGTTTGGGGGCTGGTGAAGGCGGTGGTGGCTAATCGTGGAGGAAGAGGATGTGCAAGGTGAAGTACGAGGAAGAGGAGGGGCTGGACAGGGTGGTGGTGGCTTCTGTTGGTGGAGGAGGAAGGAAAGGGATGTTGGTGGAGGAGGAGGAAGAGGAGGGATGGACGGGGTTCATATCTGTTCCTCGAGGAGCAGGAAAGGGAGGGGTTGGACAAGGTGGTGGAGGACGAGTAAGGGGACTGCTTAGCCTGTTTGTGGGGGAGGTGGAGTACGAGGAAGAGGAAGGGTGGAGGTGTTGTCTATTGGTAGATGAGGAAGGGGGCAAGCTGAGGGGTGGGTCGAGGAGGAGCTCACCTTGGCGACCGAACAAATCCAGAGGAGCACGATCGATGAGGCGAGAACGTGAGGAGGCAGGAGGAGCACGATCGATAAGCCAGGAGGACGATGGATGAGGCACGACGAGCACAGGGGAGGTGGGAACACGAAATGCAGCTTCGTTTGGCTGCAAGGGGGAGGCGGGAAGACGAAATGCAGTTTCGTTTGGCTGCGAGGGGAAGATGAAATCCATCAATGCTATAGCATCTAATCCAACGATGTGGAGCTTCAGTTGCACGTAGTTAGGTGCAGCTCAGCTCCACAGTCACTTTAACATATATATATATATATAGTGTGAGCTAGTTAATACACATAATTCATCCTACACGTATATTGATGTAGATAATGTGCATAAATAATGCAAACTTTACCTTTTTAGTAATGTAAAATTTATGTACCAATTGTTGTAATGTTTAGCATGCAACAAAGTATATTAACACAACAAAATATCATTTCTTCGAATTCAAAAATATGTAATGATGTAACAATGTGTATGTTGCTGCAACTATATATATTATTTATATCAAAACATATAAATTTACATGGTGATACTTTCAAAGAAATTATTTACTTTAATTCACACAATTTGTACCAAATATACGATCTTCACTTTGTTGTAGACAATGACATGGTGGGGTGCAACTAGAATCAGCCTCAGCTAACAAGGGCTGTATATTAAGCCTAATGAGTTAAGCATAGATGGCTTGATCTTGGACTTAATTGATAAGGTTGAGCACAATTGCTTGAACCTAATCGAGCCTACTAACAACCACATGTTTGATAAAAAATACACGCTATAATAAAGACTCAAAAATGAATCTAGTGGTCACTCACTGTGTTAATAAGAGAGAAATCATTGTACTAAAATTTACTGCTAATAAACATACATTGCATTTTATATATTTATTACCACATTTACCTACTCGTATTGTGTTCATTAATGAGCCCATTTGTTTAAAAATATATGTAGGGGACGGAGTTGGTGCAGCTGTCATTTTGCAGCAGCCGTTAGATCTCTTCAATGGTAGAGATCTTCTGGATGGTACCCCCACCTCTCAAATCCCCTCCTGCTCCTCTGCCAAAACCCCAACGTCCCCACCTTCGAGGACCCCTCCCCTCCCTCCTCCCCCCCTCTCAAAGCAAAGCATCGCCCCCTCTTCCTTTTATACAACTTGACCCATTTCTGATTGTGAGGTAATGTACTTTGGGAAGGAACGACCAAGACAAGATTGGTGCACACAAGATTTTAGGGATGATGTTTCTGTCCTAATGATTAATTGCCTTATTTACGTGACAAACTAATTAAGATTTCCTAATTACGGAGATCTTGGCCTCTTTGCACATCAGTTTTTACTTTTCAATCTAACTAAAAGCATCCCCTGACGTGACTGCTTAGTTAATGATCTCTGATGCATCTCCACCTATTTTTTGCTACCCCTATTTAGCGATATAAGTTTTGATAAATTCAACTTAAACTTATTCAACATGACCAGAAGAAAAAGGGTAAAACTTGACTCGAATTCGATAGAATTCGGGTATAGATTTTATCCAAAAAACCTAGTTGGTATAGATATGGATTTATATCCGATTACTCTATTCAAGTACTTGAATAAAATCCTTATTTGCCTAAGAGATATAAGTCTCATTTTAAGCTCCTCATTCCCTTAGTTTTAATCTCTCTCATGATTTCCTACATGATTTCGAAGATTGTGAATGCTTTTGAAACTTCCATTGAGCATTTATCTCTAGGTTGTGGATCGTTTAGTTGAAATGTACTTGTATTTTATCTTTATTTGAATTTTTTATTTTTAATATATTCTCCTTTAAGTTTTTTTTTGTAATAATTTTAATGGCGATTAATAAAATTGGAGTATCATGAACCCCTATGTTTCAGGTTTGTTAAAAATAAGTAATTGATAAACTATGTTATATATATACTTTTTCTCCTTTAACTTTAATTTAGGCACAATTTGATTGTAAGATAAATTTATAAATGGATACTCGATAAGCAAATGGATACCTAATGGGTAGATGGGTATGGGTATAGGTTTAACTTTTTATACCCGATGAATAAATGAGTAGGATATAGATATAGATATGGATTTAATCAAACATGACCCGAACTCGACTCAATTGCATCCCTACTCCTATGGAGCAGAGATAGTTCGATAATGTTCTCTCTCGATATACATTAGAGCAGTGATATACTTTGTACATATTTTTGTGTATCATTAAGTTGCCTTATTTATTTATTTATTTTTGTAGGGGTTGCGTATTTAGCTAATAAGTTTTGGATTTCATCCATGAGTGTAAACTTTGTGAGGGCTATGATAGAAGATAGCTAACAGGGGTTAACTCCTTTATAACATTTGATAACTCCTATTTTTATTTTGGATGCAAATAAGAAAACATACATTGCAATGTGCATCCCTACTCAATAATTAAAATACACCAGTGTACTTTGATATTTAACAAGTGCATTTTGATTTTTCACAAGTTGAAAATTAAAATACATCGATTGAAAATAAAAATACACTGGTGTGTTTTAATTTTTGACAAATTTTCATCTATGTAAAGTGATTTTTTGCTTATGAAAAGTGAATTTTCACATGAAAAATTATTTTTCACCTTTTGATTTAGGATTTAGGGCCTAAACCTAAAGGTAAAAAATCAGTTTCTGAGTGAAAAATCACTCTCCATATGTAAATTTGTGGGATAAGTTGGAGGATAAGTTAACCATCTAACAAATCCAGGTTAGTTTATCCCATGATAAGGAGGCAATAAGGAATTAGGTTATCCAATTAGGTAAATAGAGGTTATCCATAAAAAAAATGAATAAGCCCCTCTGTAAATCAACCTTTAGTGTTTCTAAGTGACTACACTTACATCTTGAAAACAGAAAAGAAATTGTGGAATATTGCAATAGGCATCATGTCGTTTTTTTTTTTTTTAAACAGAACTTTCTTTCATTAAGGGAATGAAAATGATACAGGATGCAGCCCCTAAGGGTAAAGAAGAAGGACAATCGCAACACCCCTTGGAGAGGGGGAATGTAACTCTCCTTCTAGAAGGGGAAACTTAAAAATCACCAGCACAAAACAAAATAAAAAGATAAGAAAATAGAAAAGAAGCACTCAAGATATCATTTCCGTTACAGACAAATCGATATCACATAGTAGATACAACAAGGCGTTGCCGACATCGTCGACATACCGCATCAACAGGTATAGTTTTGCTTCATATATTCTATTTATTCTAAATATGTTGGTTGCGTTATTTGATATGATATGGGAAACATTCATATTCACTTCATTTGCAGCTTCTTACATTCTTCATTTGATGCTTTCAATAATGTGGCAAGCATTTGCATGAATACTTAATTAAATTAGTGAAACAATTTAGTCTCATTTTCCGGTTACTTTTATCTTGTGGAAGACATTTTTCTCTTGCAAAGTTCAAATGCATTGGACAATACCGGGAAAATTTTCTAGATTTGTTACTGCTCATTTTAGAACAAATTTTAGACAGTGGTGGAGGAGGAGGAGGAGGAGGAGGAGGAGGAGGAAAGGGCGGGGGAGGAGGTTGGCTGCCGTGGGGCTGCACCCTCCATTTCCTCTCATACATAATTGATTGGATTTGAATTCATATCCACCGTCGTTTGCTATTAACAAGATTTTAACGGTTTCGTATGACTTGTTATTAGTTAGCATATATTGTACATGTTATACCTTAAAAAGAAACATACGTGTGTGAGTCTAAGCTTGACTCTCCAGTTAGGATTGATAAAGTTCCCGAGCCCAAGTTTCACACTAGACTCGGCTCATTAACTCGTTAAGTTGGGCTCGCGAACCTTTTTCAAGTTAGGCGTTTGAAATTTTTTGGCAGGGAGGGTAGTGGACAAAAGGATGAGAGGGAGGGACGTCGAGGGTGGTAGGAGAGGTGGAGGAGGCGTTGGTCATGGCAGCAGGGTTGGTGGAGAAGGAGGCAGCACACGAGGCCGAGGGGGAGGTGATGAAAGGGTATTGACGTATTGAATTGAACAGAGATGGTGTTGGCTTTTTTTATTATTATTATTATTATTAATCAAATTCCAAATTAGGAGCTCAACAAACCCAATTCCCCACCCTCCCCCACAACTTGGTCTCGCCTGTCACACGCACCGAGAAAAGTCGAGGAATCTATGCGAAATTTCACCAGGCCCCGTCATTTTCGGTGAGTTGAAGGGTCTCTCTCGCAAAGGCAAAATGTTTCAAACCCACCAGCGTCCGCGGTTACCGTCACCAGTCACCAGTCACCACCACGGCTGGCTGGGGGTTGGGGAGGATGTGGGGGGGAGGGGTATTCCGGTAATCTCACAGGACTCTACCCTTCCCACTCTCCCCGCACGGGCGTCGGTGGACTCAACCGCGGTTAGCTTAACCTCCTACACCGGTTAGAGGAGGGCCGTTGCCATCGTATATAACAGGCTATGGAGAGAGAAAGGCCCTCCCAGAAGGCCAAGTGGTAGAGATATAGATAGATAGGTGGACAGGGAGAGAGAGAGAGCTGAAGTGAGAGAAGGGTAGAGAGAGAAAGGGGCGTTTGTTCTCTCACTCCCGCAGGCTCGGTTGCGGGAGGGGGGAGGAATGGGGGAGTCGAGCGGCTCCGTCTCGATTGACGTGGAGAGGATCTCTCTGGGAGGAGAGGTGAGTGGTGTTCCTCTTCGATTCGTGGTCTCTTGTTCTTTGGATTTTCGTGCTGTTGGCATCCCAAAGATCCGATCTTTCCTTGTGGGTGCCTCGTGTTTTCAACGAAATGCGTGGTTTTTTGTAGGAGTTTCGATTGGGTTCGGTGTGTAGAATGTGGTCTCTCTGATTGGTGTGTGCTGCTCATTTGAGTGCACTGTTTGGATTCATTGCTGTTTTTGTTTGTTTGGTCGGTGTTGCCGTGCGGCCGATTTGGTTTTGTTTCATTTCCGGATTTTTGGAGAAAAAGGAGTAATTTTTTCTTGATTTAGCCTGGATTCTCCTTCCTTTTTTTTCTTTCTTTTTTCTAATTTTTGGGTTGTACGTTTTGTTGTGGTGATGCACCGAACCGATTGATTGTTGTGCCGGTAAAGAAAGAGACGATTCGATTCATCCTTTTGGGTTCTGTTGAGCTCTGACTGGGTGTTTGAATATGTAAAACAAAAATGGTCTCTCTGTAGCTACCATGCTAGATTTGTGCCTGCAGAATCTATGGAACCGCCTTACCCATCTCAGCCTTTGCCAATGAATGAAAACTATTTCTGTTCGTAAAAGTTTACCGTCAGGATGGTGCAATCTTTTTGTATTTTGGGTACAAACTTGTCCTGGGCGAACCCTTTTCCCTTTTTCTTTTGCTCGTGAATTGGTAGTTGATTTAATGGAGCTCCAACTTTTCCTGTATAAAGCTTTTTTGGCATTCACCAAACGAGATTGAGGAATTGGTAATGGTGGTCCCGGCTACTTTCAACTCAACCAATGATCTCCTTTTTTTTTTTACTTTAAGAGGATTTTCTGTATGTTTTTTAGAACTTAGTCTTCTTCGTATCTTCTGGTATTTTACCTTGGCAAAGCGAAATGTATTCTTAAGAAAGGGTCAGAGCCTGATATATGCAAAGGATCAGAGCCATGTCAGAGATGCATCACATGAAAGAGGGGCTCATTTAGGTGGCATAACATAGATCTTTGCTTTTGAAGAGAAAAAGGTAGTGATAGAACTTTCTTCTTCTTTTTCTCTTGATGCCTTTGCTCTAGTTTAAGGGGGCTCTAGATTCTCTTCAGTCCGTAATAGTGGACGTGTAGATGTATGGTAGATGGGTGTTTCCATTCTCGAGAAATGTTAATGACTAGAAGCTTTGCAGATATTGCTAAGGTGTCCAACATATGGTTGATCTTTCTTCTTGCCGCCATGTTACTTTTCTGGGAAAACCAAAATGACAACTTGCCTTGGTTGTCATAATTCCTATACATAATACATATGCGAGCACATTCACGTTGTACATTGCGTAAATAGGTATATGTTTGCCCATCTGAATCAATGATTTGATTATTATGTAAATATAAGCAGCCTCACTATTGTTTGATTTTTTTTTTTTCTTTTCTCTCTTTTTTCTTTACCTGGTTGAGGAATATGTTCCTTCCAACTTTGCAGCTTCTATTTTATGTTTGCTTGTTTTTTGAGCTCATTTTGTGTGACATATCTTTTTTTGTTGTTTCTTTTGGTTGTTATTTGTTCTGTAGAAGGTGATGATTATTTGATAGTGTTTTTTGGAAATGTATAAATACATCAACAGGTTTGATTTTAAATGTTATGATTTTTTGACAGGAACATCAAATAAGGACAAGGTATGGTGTGGTGTCTGTTGTGGTGTTTGGAGACCGGGATAAGCCAGCACTCGTTACCTATCCCGATCTTGCTCTAAATCGTAAGAATAGAACAATCTATATTGTTAAGCTCACCTTTGACTTTTTTCCAAAAAAAATTGTATATTTGAACACTTACATTTTAAATTTTGAGTTTGATTGGATTCTCATAAAACTATAATAAGTAGCTTTTCTAATGCGTCTTTCCCTTTTGATTGTTAAACTAAACAGATATGTCATGCTTCCAAGGATTGTTATTTTGCCCTCAAGCTGCTTCTTTGTTATTGCACAACTTCTGCATTTATCATATCAGCCCTCCAGGACATGAGGTCGGCAATTTCTTTGCTTTCTGAATTTTCTGTAATGATGTGAAATGTAAACTCCTTGTATTACAGATTTCACTGAGTGGGATGCTTACGTAGTTGTGGCCATTTTTTCAAGAGTTTGTGCAGTTAGGAGCTGCTCCTATTTCTTCGGAGTTCCCTGGGCCATCTGTAGATGACTTGGCCGACCAAATAGCAGATGTCCTTGACTTCTTTGGGTAGGACCTCATATCCTATAAACATTCAAGTCAATTCTTCAATTTAAGGTGGCTCTGAGCTTTTCGGCCTGCAGTTTAGGGGCTGTCATGTGTTTGGGTGTAACGGCCGGTGCCTACATTCTCTCCCTCTTTGCAGTAAGCTTTGTCATCCTTCTTTAGTAAACTGCTGTTTTTTTAAACTGTTACCTCTATTAAATCTTGTTATCGTGGTATCCGACGTATAGATGAAACACAGGGATCGTGTCCTTGGCTTGATGCTAGCATCCCCCCTTTGTAGAGCTCCATCTTGGACAGAATGGTTCTATAACAAGGTTTCATCTTTTTCTTCAGGAAAACAATTTTTTTTCTTTGTTTATGTTTGATAAATTGGTTACGCAACAAGTTTAATCTTTTCCTTCGTGGTGTTATATTTGAATGATTCGAACACTGTAAAAACTTGTTAGTTACAGACAGTCATTACCTTGATTATAGGTCATGTCGAATTTGCTCTACTTCTATGGAATGTGTGGATTCCTCAAGGACTGCTTGCTTCAACGCTATTTTAGCAAGGTAGTGCTCTTCATCTACAGTATATTGTAGAGTGCATTTTGTATGTAGAATGACAATGGCTATGTTATCTGTAGGATGTGCGTGGAAACACAATTATGCCAGAATCTGACATTGTTCAAGCTTGCAGAAGAGTCAGTGTGACATTTACCCTTTTCTGTTTCTGTAACAAGCATGACTTTGTAGTGGTCTTCTTAATTTAACAATTGAGACTTGAATCTAACGTTGCAGCTTCTCGATGAGAAACAGAGCAACAATGTCCTGCGCTTTCTCCAGGCAATTAATGGGTTTGTTCCCATGCTCGTGAATTTCATCAGTAGGTATTCACTAGTTCACCTCACACTCTGAGTGTTGATCTCTGTGATATTTTCTATAACAGGAGATACGACATAACAGAGGGATTGAGAAGTCTCCAGTGCCGGACTCTAATATTTGTAGGAGAGAATTCACCATTTCATGCTGAAGCTATCCACATGACCTCCAAAATGGACAAAAGATACTGTGCTTTGGTTGAGGTAATATCCTCCCCTATCAAATTCAAGCGCCGGCTTATGTGTGTTTGAAAAAGAAATGCATGGGAAACTAAATTTTCTGGTTGGGTTTGCAACTTCTTGAGAAATTCAGGTTCAGGCATGTGGATCCTTGGTCACAGAAGAGCAACCGGATGCGATGGCTGTTCCTATGGAATACTTTTTCATGGGATATGGACTGTACAAACCATACCAATTCAACACGAGCCCACGCAGTCCACTAAGCCCGTCGTGCATCTCGCCGGAGCTACTCTCGCCTGAAAGCATGGGAGTGAAGCTAAAGCCCATAAAGACTAGGGTCTCACTCCGAGTGTGATCCTGAGGATTTACCAAAATGCCTCCTTTTCTACAAGTGTGGTGTGCACATTTTGTTCCACTTGTGGGCATACGTGGTCTTCGTACCTGAGTTGCTGGTGTAGATATACAAAGACGGTCCCCCGCTGGTTCTCATTCTTCTCTTTGTGAATGGGTATGGGTATGATAGGCATGATGAGGGGGCTCAAAAGTTTGTCCATTCAATTTTTAGATGAAGGATCTCCTCACCTTGTAAATCCACATTATTTATCACAATTAGATAATAAGAAATGAGCCTCCAATCATGTCCATGTACCCAAATGATATGTCCTTTAATGTAAAGAAAGAAATTCCTGTAGCCTTGGCTTGTGTTCCTTTCTTCGGTTCAAAGTGGGCACAAAAAAGATGCGCAGGGAGTTAAGATGGGATGTTATAACATCCTTATCAATTCATCAGCGCTGTTGTGATCTCTGTATTATTATATTGGGTCGTTTTTGTATCATCGTCACTGCTTTTCAAATCAACTGCTGAAGTGTTCAGGAAATTGCAATGTGTTTTACCTACCGAAGTACCAACCCTTTGTGTTAGGTTTCTCGTATGTCTCCATCTGAGGGGATGCTTCTGAAGCAACGTGGCTGCAGTTAACTCGTCGTGTGGAGATGATGCTTATATAAGTCTCTAGTGTTTTCATTGCCTTGTGTGTGTGTGTTTTTTTTTTAATACTTCTAATCTGACAAGTTGGCATCTTTTGTTTGCTGAATAAACACATGTTTACACATAGGTTCTTCTTTTATAAATTATTCTGTTCTAATCAGCTTGACTGACTTTGTCTTCCGGGTTTCCTCTGATCTACAGTCTCTTTTAAGAATTCGTGATTCTTTGCTTGCGAATTTTCCAACTCCCCAAGTTTAATTCAGTATTTAAAAAAAAATAAAAAAGGGAGATGGTCTTGAAAGCTCCTGGAAAATTTGTTTGTACACCAATACTACCTCTCTATTTCGATATTCCATCAAATTTGATGTTAAACTTTCAAATTAAGAAAAAAATTTCAATTTATACATCCTGTGCCCGTAAATTCCTCGTGCCGAAGGACTTCTCTAAGGATTTGTTTGTTTTATTAAATAATTTTTAAAGGCGGTGGAATTAAGGGATAAACTTTGAGATAAAGTAATTTTGATGTTTTGGGGAGGTATTGGTTAAAAATTATGAAATAAATAGAGGTGCTGTGGGAGGGGGGATAGGTGGAGTAGATGTCTCTTAAGAGAAGTGATAAATTAATTTCATCACTATTCTACAATAAATTTATTTCATATCTTAAAATTTGCTTTCGATAAAATTTGTTAGATATAGGATAAATCATTGTATCTGGAGGAACAAATGGGTTCTAATAGTTTCAGTGAAACCTACGAGGGGGGTGGAGAGAAAGAGAAAGAAAGCGAATGGAAAAAGAGGACGAGGAAGGGAGAGAGTAAATGTAAAAAAAAAAAAAAAATTCGGTGCAATTCTGTTGAAGTTAACAGGATAAAGTATTTTATAGAATACCTTTGCAAATGGTAAGAAGTTGGGAAGATATTAGGCTTCTCACGTCATTTGGCTTTATGAAACCTCTGGGTGGCTTGCACGTATTTGTCTCACGATGTGAAATATTACTTGCCCCGACAAAAAAAAAAAAAAAAGGCTTGCAAGTGAAGGATACTCCTCCTCCTATTCTTCTTATAACTCTGGTAAGGGTGATGTGGTTGTATTCGACTGAGAGCGTTCATGACTTTGGGACTTACTCACTAAAAGACCAAAAGCGATGTCTCCTCCGTTGGCTCTAATCATTCATTACGGAGGGTCCTCGTGATCCATGCCCAAAATCATTTAAGCCAAATTAGATCGGTTGGTTTGACCGCTCGAGCCGTTGGATGCGTTGGTCGAGCTACTTTTCTTGGATTTTATTCTTGGATCCTTTCGGAATTATTTGTGATTGGTTACTTAAAAAAATGAAGTTGAATAATCAATGTTAATTTTGAAAAGGGGGAAAACCATAGACCGTTGCCTCTGGACCTCAAGGATCAAACGGCGCTAACCTAAAAGTCTACTAAGAGTCATGGCAAAGATCCTCTGCATATACATCATGTAAGGGAAATGCCTAAATCTCCGGCGGCCCAATAATTCAAGCATTGTGGAAATGAAGCCAAAGATCCTCTCTTCATGATCCCAACGTCGAGGACCGTTTCCTTTGTCCTTTTCATCATTTAAAATATATATTAGGTTATGATAGAGGGAGGAAAATCTTCCTTCCAAGCCCCATTTACAAAGGCCCAAAGAATAGGTCTTAAAACAAAACGTCCAGCTCAAGAGATTCAGCTAGAAAATCAATGATCTCTTAAAATTAGTTGATTGGCAAAAAGATTAGTCTTCTACATCGACAAACCTTCATGGCAAGTATTTGTTGGCGAATAATTGGACTAATTAGTGAATCATTACCCACGACTCTCGATGAAATCGAGTGATGTGGGTAACGTATGCGACGTGGTTATATCACCCCTGTCTTTTACGAAAAAGAAGAATCCTAGAGGTCTTGAGATTCATTAAACTACAATCACTTGAGCACCTAGGAAAGTGGATTCATAACTTCTACCCGTAGGTGTGCAACCTAAGGGAGGAAAAAAGAGGGCAATACTAGTATTTTGTATCAATTTTTCATTTGTTAGATTGACTTCTTCCACAAACGTTTATCTTTGTAAGGGTAGAATTGGATAATCAATTCTCATATCTTATCTTTGTATGGTTGCCCAATTAACTTGGCCTTGAGCGAATCCTGTCTCTACTTATGAATCTAGAAAGACACATAAAGGAGGGTTTCGAGTATGCTAGTTTAAAGGATGCTTTTGCATTAAAGAGAGAGGAATGCAAATATGGGATGTAATATTGAAATTAATGGAAATATGAGTGTTTTGACCCGTTACGTGTGTGCGTTTGTAACTAAAAAAAATGGTGGAAAAATAAAATGCGTAATGTTCATGCTAAGAAGAAAAGAGAGGGGATTTGGATATAATGTTGCTGTAAACTTTTCAACCATAATTTGATAGCAAGAGCCTCTACAAGACAAAAACCATAAAGGCTAGTTTGAATGGATATATAAATTTTATACGATAAGTTTTTTACAGTAAATTTATCCTTTATTTTTATTTAAAAATCATAAAAATTATCCTGTTAGATTAACTCGTGACTATTTAAAATATTTTTAAATTAACCTATAAAA
This sequence comes from Thalassia testudinum, assembly GCA_037157565.1. Lineage (NCBI taxonomy): Eukaryota > Viridiplantae > Streptophyta > Magnoliopsida > Alismatales > Hydrocharitaceae > Thalassia > Thalassia testudinum. The sequence goes on along the minus strand of JAZHRO010000077.1, from coordinate 11,503,900 downwards.
TGGTATAAGATAATCTCACAAGAAAATCTTATCATACATCAATAACAAAATAATTTATCTCAAATTAAATCCTTTTAATCTAAATTAAAATACATTTCCCATCAAATAAAATTAACTTTTTTTTTAATAGACCATATTCCCTGACAACCTAAACCTAAACGTATTAATGGATCGAGAGATTTCCGCGAGCAAAAAACTAAATAAATAACTTAAAAAATAAGATAACAGTCGATGTATAATCAATATGCATCAAAACCGCATTAATGCTCGGTAAAGAAAGCAAACACGAAAAACAATGTAAAATATATATTTGGTAATAAACAAATGATATTTTTATTTATATTAGGCATATTTAATATGATGAATGGTACATCATGGTGACCTTTCTACAGCATTGATTGTCAGAAATATTTAATTAATTTTAATAAAATGCTTGATTTTTCTTTTATGCATGTGTGGATTTGGGTGAATATCATTATTGTCATCTTAAAATGTATCATTATTTTTTTAATTTTTTATAAAAAATATCATCCATGTTATTTTGAAACTTAAATCTTAAAATTTTTAATGACTCATTTTACTTGGGTGATTTTTCTCTCTTAGAAAATGGAGTTTATTATTTTCATCGATGATATTTAATTTTACATTGATGATATCTTATTTTTAAATTGATAATGAAGTTTTATATTATATAGTTGGCAAAAATATTATCCACTATATTTATTTTTACAATGATGATATCACATTTTACATCATTGGTATTACATTTTGCACGGGTGATATTATATTTTACATTGGTGATATTTTTTATTTTTGAATCACACAAATCATATCTTCAACCATATATTCAATCTGGTGTAACAAATAATATTACACCTGAATTATACAAATCACATATTTCATGTAAAATGTATCTACATATAAAGTATAAATATTTTTTACTTACAAAGTGCATATACATATATGCAAAGCATTGTAGTTGAGACCAAAGATTAGATATAATTTGAAAAAGTACCAAATGTAGATTACTTATGGATATACATTCCTATGTGTTAGAATCATTGGAATGTACAACCCTTTATATTTATGTACATCTTGATCTTTTATAACCTCAATCGGATCTAGCCCATGTAGCAAGTAATCAACCCATTTTGCTACAAAGATACTATGGTTGTTGCTTCCCATCTTTTGTTGTGGTGTATCAATGTTATATTATTCTTATCATCCTTCCTTATCAATGCTCATTCTTTTAAATAGTTAGTCTTGCATTATATCAAATTCAAACACCAATCATTTTATATAGTTAGCTTCCTTATTATTTACATATTATTTGTAGCAAATGCAATACTTATAAATAGTGGAGTATCTTTGTGCATGCAATCTAGGTAGTATCTAATGTAACTATTGTATTTGATCATCTTTCTCCTCAATGTTATGTCATTGGTGTTTATTAGCATCGTTATTTTTCTACATCTATAAGTTCAAAAGTGTGCCAGCTCTTTACATATATTCATTTATTTTATTTTGGTTGTTGAATTTTATATAATGAAAAAGGTTTGTACGAGGGTTCTCGTTATTACTCCTTCATGCAATAACTTATCTTTTGTTATTTTTAATATAATATCTATGATATGCAATTGTGTAATATAGTGGGATAATTTTATATGGGTAAATGACATGTTTTTAGCTTACATTAGTTTTGATGAATTCACTTATTTTACAAGACTTTAGCATTTGTTGCTTTTCAACAAAATAATTTTCTTTCCTTCATAAATTTTATTCTTTTTCTGTTAATATGCAAAGAAGAGTTCTTTCATATTGAGACGCATAGTCGAGGAGTTTTGCATCCATCTTTAATATGCACTTGTATACTTTCTTCACCATTGGCTTCTTAATTAGTTCCTTCCTTAAAGGCCTTGTTGCTTAGACTTTTTTTTGGTTGTTTTGAAATTATTTCTTTTGGCTTCTCTTCCTCTTTCCTTGGCTCTTTCTTAGTAATCGAGTTGTTTTGCTAAATGATAAATTCTGATTTAATAAAGGTACACTAAAATGTTATAATAAAATAAAATTATATAATGTTTTACTTATTATCATCTCTATTATTTTTTCAAGGATCTTATGACCTCATCTAAAATGATAAGTCTATTTTCCTCATCATGGTCATCGTGCTTTCTGTTTTCTTCCTTCTATTTGGGTTAAAAATGCATCAAAAATTCATTTCAATTGAAATGCACTAGTGTAATTTATAATATTATTCATGCTTTCTAAGATATGATTAGTGTTTTATAAGATATCACCGATACTTTTACAAATATCACCAATGGTATCTGAGTCTTAGTCATCAAATGAGGTTATCTACTAACCTTAACCTCTACTTCTTGGTGCTACTCCTCCATGTCCTTTTGTTCCTCCTCATGTTTCTGTGTTTGTTCCTTGTTTAGCTGTTATTCTTCCTCCTCTTTGTTTTGCTCCATCTGCTTGTCTTCCTTTCTCTCATCTTGATTCTTCTCCTCCTCCTCCTTGTTGTGCTCGTTCTTCTCTTTCTCCTCATCCTATTGCTCCGCCTCCTTCTCTTTATGTTTTTCTTGCTACTTTTGCTACTCTTTTCCTTCATAAATTTCAACACTTTGAGTACTTTGTGTTGATTGAAGGAAAATATTGAATTTTCCCTTTATTTCTTTTATTTGTTACTTCAATGTTGAATTTTCCTCATTTCTCTTCTTAATTATCTTTGTCAACAATTTTTTCCTCTTCTTCAACTCTTTACGTTCTTCTTTTTAGTTTTTCAAATAAATTTCTCCCCCTTTTAACATTCTTAACTTTTATTCTTCTCTCTTATTCTCCTTTCATTTCAATTTGTACATTTTCTCCTTTTTTGTGTAGAACGTGAGATTTTCGAAGCAAGGGAGGGAGATGTTAGGATTTCGAGAAGTTGAAGGGTCGCGGGAGACAATTTTATTTTTCGAAATAGCTTTTATATGGTACGGTAGGAATTAGTTCTAATTAGTGAATATTTGCATTTGTACATGTGTGAGTGGGTAGGCTTCTCCTCCTTGCATTGCAAAATACATCATTTTTTGCATTTGTGTACTTACATCCTAATACCAGATTTCGTGTTTGGATGCATGCAAGGGTGGAACCAAGGGAGGTAGGTGGAGGTAGTTGTCCTTCTTCAATTTTTAATTTTTCTGCTAACTATGTACCAAAATTTTTAATTTTAGTCAATTATCACATGTTCCCCGTTGAGAATTAAGTCCCTATTAATAAAAGCTTTTGACTTTGCATCCCCCTAACTTAATACTCCAGACTCTGCCCTTAGATGCATGCATGGAGAATCTACTGCATTGTAGTCAAGTTTGGGCTTTGGGTTTAATTTCCTTTATAATTGGACGAAATCAAAGTGTTGTATACGTTGATGTTAACTGTGCCATGCTCCAGATATGGGAGCTTGATATATGTTGCTGTAATCTTGGCTTAGAAGGCCTTGATGATGTAGAAACCTTTTGCTAGAAAGCAATTTGTGTTTTGCAGAATATGAGGGTGTGTGTGTGTGTGAAATCTGTTTGTCTCTCTTTGCTTACCACACTCAAATGTATTAATAGGTAGGTCTGAGTAATCAAAGCTTTTTCCAACATCATTCCAGTCTCGTCTGCAACTTCTAGTGGGTCAAGGTACAACTTTTAGATTTCTTATGAAGAGAATCCTCCAAGTTTTGAATCATGTCATAATATATAATATTTATACTAGAACAATGGACTTTGTTGTTCTATGAGGAGGGAAATTGCCTTGTTGTACTTTACACTTGTCTTCAATCTGGTCTACGACTCTTTTTTTGCGTGAGTATGCCAACATAAAATCTTAATAAGGTACAGGGCTTTGCATCTGTAATTCATTTGTTTCTCTCTGCAACAGCCACAACATCTTAGGATTTTGACCAGTAAACAACTCAACAATAAAGACTAGTGATTAGTGCTCCTACGAAGCTTTTTGAAGGGGAGCGGAGAGGATGTTAGCACGATGATTAACCGCGACAAACTCAAGTTGAGGCCCTCAATAACCTACTTGAGCCATATCATATATCAGTAATTAAGGGGGAGAACCTTTGGTTAGTGTTAAACATATGATTCTTCTACAGACTTGAACATGTTTAGGGTGCTAGAGAATTCTTTTCTTTCTAATCCACTCTAAAGGGTGGGAAACACATCTATGTGGATTACAGGGGATTGCTACAAAAAGTCGACGAGTAGCATCTAATGACATGGGAAGGAGAATTGGATCTAGAAGGCCCAATCCATCCCACACCATATCTCTCTCTCCCATATATTCATGGGACTACGCTTGAATCTAAGCATACAATTTATATGGTAGTGGGCTTAAGGTAGTATGGGCCTAGTTTACTTGGAGGCCTGCTTACATGAAGGGTTAAAATTAGCTTTCGGAATTTATGTTTTGAGAGAAAACACGGATTTTGAAAAACGTAAGTATGACATGGATGTCAACCAAGAAAGGGTTTAAACACCCCCCTTTTCTCGACTTTCTTTCGACACCCTAAGTTAGCCCTCATTTCAAGTAAAGATAAACTTGTGTTAGCCTCTAGGTTAATGCTCCTGCAAAGTAAATAAGGACAGGGATTAACCCCACCCGCATGATAAAAAATCCATGTTTTTGGACAATTCAAGGAAATTGATTGTTAATTAAGGTGAGCAAATAATGTGATTAAAATCTTTGTTTTTATCAAACATTATAACTATTTGGGAAGGGCTATTCAAGAGAGCTCCAATGCTCCTTAGCTATGCATTACTGAACTCTATGGCCATGAGCAATGATAAGTCTAGGATTTGAACTTTTCTATGTGGATGTATCAACAAACATGCCTTCTTTTGAAGTATAATAGAGGTGATAACATAAATTAGCTCCCAAGTAGTAAATAGAGGCTGATTTTTGAAAGCAGAAGGCCAATATAGAAACTGCAGAAAAACATGAAGAGAAAGATTACGGCAAAGCAGCTGAGCTTGCAGCAAGTGTTGGTGGAGGCTTGCGAATTTTGCCTTATTGCTCAGAGTTGCAAATATAAAAGAACCCACATTTAGATAAACGTTATATAAATATGCGTGAGGGAAGTTGTGAACTCTGTGATCTTTGCTTACATAGATACCCAGCCATGAGTGAAATATGTGGATAGTTGTGCGAATTGCATTTGAAACTATAACCTGGCAAGCGTCGGCCCATATGCCGCCCAACTCTGTGGAGAATTTTGGGCCTCCGAACTGGCCTGTGGCCTTGAAACTAAACTGGCTTTCTGGGACCAAATAATGTGGTGCCTACTGGTAGCTAAGGTTCAATTCTTCACAGGCAAAAGCCTGTTCCGCCTCGCTAACCTAAAAATATTGATACAAAATTTAAAATTATTGGTGTGTTTAGGTTCAAAATAAAAAATGACCTATGTTTATTTAAAATAAAAAATTATCTATATATTCTCATTAAGAAAAAAAAAAAATCACCAATATAATTTTAGTTTTAAACATAAAAAAAAAAAAAAAAAGTTTCGATTTGTTTTGATTTAAGATAAAATCCACTCGGACGTTTCGAATCACAAATGATGGCAAACATTTTAAATCATGGTAGATATTATCAGGTGACAACACTTACCTCACAATTTTAATGGATGAAAAATAAATAAATATATTTTAAAATATATTAGTGTATTTACTTTAAAAATTATTTTTCAAATAAAAAATAAATTCTCATAAACAAAAAGTTATATTTTAAATAAAAAATCATTTTTAACTTGTGAAATCTTAAAATACATCCGTGAATTTTTATTTTTATTCGGTATATTTTAATTTTCCGTGAATCGATTGTTGACCGTGCGTTGTACATCCTTTCCGCCCGAGGGTTACTCAACTTTGTGCTTGTTTCGGTGTAGGTTACCACGTGGAATCAATAGCGGCAAATAGCGGAATAAGCGATGAGGACGTGATCTTGTCCTGTTACTCGAACGTAGAATTTCCAATGGAAATTAGTTATCAATTTCGTGAGACTAAGTTCTGAATACACCACTAAACAAAACGAGCGTATCCCTCTTCGATCGGGGAAGGGCACAGCCAACTAAATATAATGCCAGCCTCAAGCGTGGATCGAAATCCATGTGTATGGAGAACCATCTAACAAATGGAGTAGAGATGCGAAAAGCTATCGAAGCCTCTATATATTTGTTAATCTGCATGTGGCTTCAAGCCAATTTAGAAGTAATTCACATAGTGACAATCACGGAGAATTCACTCGACTTGTGAATTAATAAAATATTCTGGCATAAATTACGCATACGAAGATTGTGCTGTTTAATACATAGTACTGGTAACCGCACCTGACCAAGGGCGTTATTTAGCTTGCACGTATATATTGAGAAGATATGGCTTCATGCACGAGTGAGGTTTCAACAAAATTCCAGACTAGACGTGGAGTCGTGTGGTGCACAAGAAGGTAGCTAGAAAGTTGATCTCAGCCCCCAGGAGTACTTCATTTCTACGCTTGCTGGAACGGACCATTTATCTTGTGATGCCTCTGCATCTATATATATATATATATATATATATATATATGGTAGGTTTACGTTCCCTCGCCAATTCTCTTTTTGACTATAAATGAATTGAAGAAGAAGCTGAGAACTAGTGCATATTTGCGACTCCCTTCCAGTTATGTTTATCAGGATCAAGAATGAGATCTTCAATTGAGAGTAGGTTAATTAAAATCTCATTCATCGTGGTAAAGGATCAAACTAGTACAGCAGATGCATAGAGAGCCCCCTCTTTGGCAACACAAGGCGTCACGCAGTTAGGAGTGTTAAATGGGTCAAATCCGACCAAGTTCTGACCCATTTCTGTTGGACCCGACTATTCAAGTTGGACCTGGACTGTTTTTTTTGTTTTGCAAAGGAAGTTGGACCTAGACTTAGGCTGATAGGCTAAGGCTTTTGTTGCCCATATGTCATAAGCCAGTGATCTCACTTGCCCCAACTCAAGCTTTGACTTAATCCCCTACAGTATAGGCTTGGGTTTTATTCTCCTTGACCAAGACTGACCTTACTTGGCCTGCTCTAAGAGTAATTAACTAAGCTTCCAATAGGTCATCCAAGGTAGAACCTTGGTCGATCATTCATTACCATGAAAAATTTTATGGCTGTGTCACTTGAGTGTCTTACGTACAATGCGTGTGAGTTTGTATGTGTGTTCTTGAAAGGGGAGGTAACAAGCACACACATCTTTTATACCTTTCCAAGATTCTTGGGGTAACGAGGGGTAGGTGAAGCATTGGGTTAGGCCCACATGAACCAACATAGGCATAAACCCAAGGACGTGAGTAGGGAAATACATGATGCAACGTACTTTTTTATATAACAAAATAAACCAATGAAAATCAAAATACACTGGTTGAAAATCAAAATATTCCAGTAAATTTTAATTTCCAATCGATTTTCACCTACTCTAAGTCATTCTTCATTTATGAAAAGTGATTTTTCACCTTAAAATTTAAAATTTAATCTTTATACCTTAAATCCTAAACCTTAAAGTAAAAAATCACTTTTCAAGTGAAAAATCACTTTCCATAAACATAAACTCTAAACCCTAAATTCTAAATCCAAAATCCATAGGTGAAAGTCACTTTCCACTTTTTAAGTGAAAACTCATTTTCAACTAGCTAAAAATGAAAATACATTGGTGTGTTTTAATTTTCAATCAGTGTTTTGATTTTCAACTGATATTTTTCAGTTGATGACCAAAACACACCAGTTAAAAATCAAAATACATTAATGTATTTTGTTGTGTAGGAGATGTATTGCAACAACATATTGCAACACATATTTCTTTAATTTTTGACTAAACCTAAGTGCAAAGATTTATTTAGGCTTTAAGTACATTACCTTTTTCTTTTTAACATGATCAAGCCTAAATTGAAAATGAGTTAGGCTTAGGAGCAGCCGACCTAAATCTTGATGAACATAATATGCATTATTGAGCAACATATTATCAATGTTCTTGCATTTAGTCATGCACAAACTATATGTACATGTATATATTGAATATTTGAAATCACAGTCAAACATGTGGGTCAAGCTTTAGGCTTCCAGGGTTGGCCCTACATCAGGCCAAGCCTAGTTTAAATAATTAAACATGTCCAATTATAGTCTAAGACCAATCTAAGACTTATTGTAACGACATGGATTTAAATTTGAGACTAGTTGCAAAAAATTGTCTTTGAACATGATGGATAATGGTCTAATGGATCCTTGGTACTTATCTAAAATGTCAACATTTGAGCAGTAATTATTAATTTTTTATATCTTATTATTAAATTTCATAAGTTTTTCATGTGAAACTATTTTTGAAATATTTTAATCTCCTCCATTTGAAATTCTAACATCTTCATTAAGATTCATGTGATTGGTCATCAATCACCTTCACCTTTATGATATAGACTTAGTCTTGTACAGTACTTAGCTCCCACATTTTTAATGGTTTAGAGCTTTGATATAATTTGCAACTACTTGGACTTAGATTTGAGTTTAGTTGAAAAAAATTAACTTTGACAACTTGTTAGATAAAGGCTTAATGGACCCAAGACAATGACCTAAAATTTAGCCTTGACAACTTTAACTTAAGCATTTTTGATAGTTTTCTTTGGTTTGTTGGGTCCATAACAAGTTGCTAAGTCTAATTTTTCTCGACTTGACTTAGATTTAGACTTGAGTAATTACAAATGATATTAAGGGCATGAACCAAGCTGGAAATGTGAAAATTAAGCATTATGCAATGGTAATTACTATTACATAAAAGTGATGGTATACTTTAGAAGCCACCTCTAGAAACTATACACTCGCTCCTCAAATCTCACATTTCTTGGTAATTGATTGATTGATCCGAAGAATCTTGATGAAGACATTAGATTTCAAGTGAGGAAAATTGCAACACTTGAAAATATTCCCACACAGAAACCTTAGAAGATTAAGTAATGCGATATAAGATATTGAGAATTATTACTTAATAACTTAAACTTAAGAATTTTGAGTTATTGTCTTGAATTCATTAAGCTCACTTTCAATAAGTTGTCAAGGTTATTTTTTTAAGTTAGGTTTAGGTTTAGGCCTAACTTGACAACTTTCAATGAATCAATAACAACTTCAATTATACACAATGCTTTAAAAATCGAATCGAATGATTCAACTGGTTCAATTAGAAATTGGTGCCTTACCAATCGAACCAATCTGTTCGAATGATAAAAGTTAAAATCATTTTAAATCAATCAAAATTAACTTGGATCGACTAATTTAATTAAATTGATTATCCTACTCTTGAGAGTTAAAAAATTTTAAAAATAAAAAAAAATAAATATAATTTTAAAATTTGAAATAAAAATTCAAAGATCTATACATTACGCTCTCAATTTTAATTATACTTTTAATTTTTATAAAAAAATATTAATTTTAGTATAATTAAAGTTGTAAAATAATTTTTCCTACTATATATCTTTAATAATTATTTTATTAAATATCAATTTAAACTGTTTAGACTTATTAAACTAATAAAAAATAATCAAAAGATTTAATTTGTTTTAATTATTTCCTATGTTGACATCATATGATGTCATCACCACTTCACTAAAACATCAGACTAGCCCCTACCTGATTCAATAACTAATTTAATTTTTAGGTTAATACCCAACAAATCATTACGACTAATTTTTCTTACTTAGAGTTTGGTTCGCACCTATGTAGTTACCATGCTTTAGTTTCTCTACTTTTCTTGAAACCTTAAGACTTAGTTTGATGAGGAGGATAATCTATTAAAATAAAAATTAATTTTATTTGATAAGAAGGATATTTTAATCTAGATTAATACAGGATAAATTATTCCACCGTTGATGTAGAGTAAACTTTTTTTTCGTGGATTATCCCATTTATTTTCACAGGTTAATCAAAAAATTTTTCAAATAATCACATGTTAAGCTAGCAAGATAACCTTTATGACTTCAAAATAAAAATAGAGAATAATCTAACTACAAAAAAAAAATATTTTATCCACTACCTTACCCTTTGAGATGTCCATCAATCGTAAAGTTTAAATCTATGCTACAAAAAGTTTTCTCAGATACCAATTAAACTAACCCTCGGGGATATCCACGGTCCATTCTAAGGATGAGTCCCTATTTCAGTCACCAAGCATGAGGATACATACCACATTCACAATCTATCCTTAAACAGAAGAAAAGTGAACAAATGGAGTGAATTCCGCATCTTTTTCTTTTCCATTTGAAACTTGAGATTTCCGTTACAAGTCACCAAAGCACCTACACATTGATGGCAAAGAAAAGAAAAAAAAGGTTTCCTCGGGATACTCCAGGTAGATTAAGCCACTCTTACCTTTCATACCGGCTGTCTCAAACCTATATACATATAAAGGCAAACAAGCAAGCAGAGTAAACCGAACCAAATGGAGAAGAAACTCATGGTGTACGACCGTGATGGATTCCTTGTGGATCCTTAATTTAGAAACTGACCCACGTTCAGTGTTACATGAAGCACGGTTCCTAATTCCGTGTCAAACCTACAAGTTGAGGCTGTGTATGTGAATGATAACGCCTATATTTTAATTCTTTTCTTTAAAGAAGAACATATTAAGTTAGAGAACGGGTAAAACTTTGGGGAGGGCATCTGGTATCGATGCAATTGGAATTTGGTTGTAAGTGTGATCCAAAGGTAGAGTCTTGGAATCTTCGCTGGAGGAGAGGGCCTTGTTGATAAGTTGCAAGAGGATCTCCCGCTGCTCTTTCCCATTGGACCACCCATGAACCTCGGCTTTAATCTCCTGAGCCTGAGGGTCGGTGCCGATGAGATCCCACACCGGATAGTCCTTCCTGGGCATCAAATAATCAGCTCCGGTCAGCTTAAGTGAGGGGCAGTAATCCCCTTTCCCATCTCCAAGGTAGATGACCCGTGTTTTCCCCTCCGCCTTCGCCTCTTCCTGGATCCGTTCCATGATCGAGCCCTGATGGAAAGAAATCAAGGATATCTGTATAATGTCTCGGTTCATGATTACGTACTGTTAAAAGAGAAATTCACCGTAGGTCTCCGTTTGGGAAAGTACACTAAATCAAATGTCCATTCTATTTTCCTTACCAGGCTTTTATTTTATGGGTGTAATTTTATTCAAAGCTAAAATTCAAATGGGTGTAATTTATTTTGTGGCTAAATATGATTGGTGTAATTTAATTTATGGGAGAGGAAATTAAGTACGTGAACTTTGGAAATATCTGGGTTACTCTAGAATAGTCCTCTTCAAGCGGATGGGCCCAACTCTTTGGAAGACAAAAAAAAAAAAAAAAAAAAAAGAAGCAGTTGGCCCAACTATAAAGCCGACCACAGAGGGAATTGGTCCTTGATATATATATATATATATATATATATATATATATATATATGTGGATAGTGGTCTCGTGGGGTCCAAATCAGTTTCACGTGACGTGGGTCCAAATCAATTTCTCGAGGCGCATTAAAGCAATAGCATATATGGCAAAGCCAGAGCGTATCAAGCAAAGCGAATCAAATTGATCACCTTGCACATGTTTGGAGGACAGGTGGGAAGAGGGCACCCATGGTGGGAGTTGTGGAAGTCGTGGTAGGGCGACACCCTCAGCCTCCTCCTCCTCCTCCCTCCCTCGTCCAGCAGGTAGCCCGGGTTCGTGTTGATCTCGGAGAAGCACCCAAGGATCCCGTGGTGCTCGAGGATCGTCTCTATGAAGAAGAGGTTGGCATCGCTCACCACCCTCAGATCACACCTGACAGTGACCAGTACCATCAAAAGAAATTTTACAATAACGTCCACTCTTTAAATATTTTCGCACAACTTATAGAAATATTCCTGCATTGCCGATTAATATCCACATATATGCATGCAAATAAAAAGGAAGATAGTGCATGCATCCGTACCCAAGAGAATATGCAGATTTGATCCCCTCGATGATGTGAGGATCCAGGGGTGCTTTCTTCAAGCACCCTGCGATATCCTCGATCGATACCCCTTGCTCGTGGAGCTCTCCCATCATCTTATCCTGCAAATGATGAGAATCTCAAGTCAAGCAATATTTAAGAGAAAAGAAAAATAAATGAAAAGAACTTCTCGCAGTAGCAGCAGTGAATATGGTGTGTGTGTGTATATATATATGGACTATGGAGAAGAGACTTACGACGGCGGTGTTCCACGGCATGGCGGCGATGAGCTCGTCGAAGCGGGCGGTGGCGCCGTGGCCGTCGACGACCCAGTTGTCGCTGTCGCAGTCGATGATGGTCTTGTCGAAGTCGAAGACGACAACGACGCCGGCATTGCCCAATGATCCCATGGCAGATCAGCACTTCTCTTCTGGAAACCTCTCGTATTGATAATTGCTGCGTTGTTGCCCTTCAGGTGGGGTGGGTTGGAGGTACTTATAAGGGTGGGTGGGGAAAGAATATATAGATATGCCGCGGGAATATTACGGAAGGGGGAGGTAAGATCCCATTCGTACTCCGAATAGCTTTCGTTGGTATTTGGCGAACGTGGTGGGCGTGTTACCGTGTGTGTGGATTCTGGGAAGGCGCGCACCACCTGTTTGGGACGACGAATAGATGCCCCACCGGATGGGAAGATCCGAATATTCCCCGAGGGGCCAACCGGAATTCGAGGTTCCAAAGCGGTAAGAATTTTACGCCAACCAAAAAGTGGGCATCGGCATAAGTACACGTTTGCCGATGGCATATGCTTTGGAGGGAAGGTGGAGCGTGAGATCTGGGCCGTCGCTGGAGGGATGGGGCTGGGAGATCCAACGGGTAACATCATCGTCGTCACGTATCACGACTTGGAGAATCGGCGTTAATTATGCCCGAGTTTGACGGGGGATGCGCGTTGGAGGGCATATCTCGAGGGGAGTATACCCGACAACGGTTCCATCAAGAAGTGCTACGTGTCCGGGGAATCAAGAAACTTATATATATATATATATATATATATATATATAAATGTCGTACGATCTAGCGAAATTGTTTAGGATGATACGTTGAGTAAGAAGTATCGTTAAATGGTGGAAATTCTTCATTTTGGTCGGAGAGATTTAGATTTGTATCTTTGTTCTTGCATTACACGAGGATCGGTGTGGGTGAGAAATAGATGATTTTTCCTTAGTTTAAGAAAATGAGATTATGGGTCATTGAGAAAAATATAGGATTGGAAAGGATTTGATGGAGACTACGGAGGTTCAACAGGAAAATGGGAAGAATGTGGTAATAAAGAAGCATGAGTGTAAAAAGAGTAAGAGGGTGAGAACACTGGAGTTTGATCACTTAATTTTATTGGATCGTTACATGCCTAGAGAGGGGATGTAATCGTCAAATATTTATTGGGGATCTTTCATGAGAATGTTACAAGTTGTGTGTCCTATTTTTGGGTACATGCTCCCCTTTTATACGAGGGCTTATCAATCATGGCTAAGATTGGTAATCATTTGCTCTTTGTAGAGCGTGATCATCCTATGAGTCGCCTTGTCATTTGTTTCGTCGCCTCGCTTTTTGCATTATTACCTCAAGTTCTACACCGCTACTTGGATTCCCATGCCATTGCCTTGGCTCCTACACCACTTGTGCCTTTTTTATGTAGCATTGTTAATATTGGTGGGTTGCAGGGTCCTAGTTTTTGGGGCCACCTCCCACTGCCCCAAAATTAGTAGGCCAACCTGGCCAGACGCTCTTGATCACTCTTAGGCAGGCAAACAAGTCAGCTAGCTTCAGGTGGTCTGCTTAAAATAATGGTGACACGATCCGATTAGTGAGGGACTCGCCTTGCCTCTAGGTTGTGTTGGCTCTTTTATTGGGTTTGCTCATTTTATGGGCCAATTTTTAGTGGGCTTGACTTTCTTTTTTCTCATCAAGTGTCCTCACTCTTAGGATTTGCAATACGATCTCCAAGAGTAAACTTGTATCTTTTCCTCCCTTTTTTTTTATGGGTTACTCCCCTTGCCCCCAATAGCTATCTCTTAGCTTTGTCAAGGGTAGGTGCTTCCTACCATTACCACTCCCAAGTGCTTGAGGTAAGGGGCTGATGACCTGAAACTTATGTTCGTGCCTTCTCTCTAATTTGGTGGGTCTGCTACATTAGTTAGGCAGTGCCCCCTAGCACTTGCCCTTTATTCATGCATGGTTGATTTTTTTGCACTCTTGGACCTGTTGGGTCTTAAGCCCTCTTCGAAGTTATGCTGCTTGTATGTTGTTGCATGTTTTCTTGTGATTTAGGGTGAATGGTGGCTAGCCATCGCCTTATGCCTTTTGTTAATGGTGGTTGAGAATGACATGGCTATGTCGTTTGAGCATCCCAAGGCCTAGGGTATGATGAGTGCCACATCCTCTTAAGCTTATGGTACATCTGCATCCTATCACGTTTAATGCTAACAAAACAAGATGGGGTGGTAATTTTTCCATGCCTCTTCACCTTCTTGTGCTCCCCTATAAATCAAGGGTTGGGCGGGGGCATTATTCATGCCTACCTACTTTGAGTGAAAGTCATAGCTATTACTCTTTCACTTTCTGACGCATTGAAGGCATAGTTCAGGTAGTGGAAACAGAGGAGCCCTTCCTTGCCTAGGAGTAGAGGATGTCGTCCATCAATGAAGGTGAGGAGATTTCTTCCTTGGTTTAGTTGAGAGAAGCTATGCTTTCCCTTTATAGTTTTTGGTCCTCCCTTTGGAGTGAGGAGGAGGTAGGGCAACTCCTTAGGTGGCATAAATTGGATGGGTTTAGGTACGCTATGGCGGACAACCACTTGAGGTTGTGCTCACCTGGTTGGGGTGACAGCTTCCTTATTTGTTGGTACGCCATCAAGAATGGCCTCTGCCTCCCCCTAAACCCTTTTCTTATTTCTTTTTCTTCCCACAATGATCATGCCCCTTCTCAACCTTGGGGTAAAGCCTACCCTAGATCTTTTCAGCCAGCTTTATGGCTTTTTCCCTCATAAGGTTAAAATAGGGCATCTTCTAACTAAGACATACATCTTTTGCCGCGCAAGTAGAGCTTTCAAGATGTTGAGCTGTCGAATAGCTTAAAGGGTTAGGATTGGCATATTCTTGTTGTGAACAATGGGTAGCCTCTCTAGGTTACAAACCACTAGTGAGGCTCGTCCAAGTGGTGATGTCTACCCGAGCTTGCCTCCTCATCTGGCAAACAACATGGAGGTCATGGAAGGCTTCAGCATATATAATGTTGCTTGACCGAGCAATGACATTAATTTTGAGTCATACATATATAATTTGCATTTGTGTTTTGTTAACAGTCGTGTTTGCCAGTGTAGGTACATACTATTATTGTGAAAAGAAAATTTTTTGGTGACATTTTGCAACAGGTTCTATTTGCGACGCTTTATAAACTGTCGCCAGCCAAAAACTTTTTGCGATGGTTAACTGTCACCACAACATACATCGTGGGGTAGTAAAGAGTGGAGCAACACAACTTTTGGCGATGATTTTTTGACTCTTCAATCGTCGCAAAAAGTGCCCAATAAGTACTTGTCTTTTTTTTTTATTGCAGCTAGGATGATCACTCTCTTCTCGTAAACATGAGGCTCCTTTTATACAGGATTTAGGGACCTAATTACTACACGAAATTATTTACTTGTCGGGGAGTGCAATTGCCTCCTACATCGCTTTACATTCCATATCATCGCCTCACTATTTGAGTTGTCATTTTGTCTTCCTGCTCAACGTCGTCTACTCTTTGCTATCTTAAGCTATGTTTGGCTTCGATCTTACGGGTGAGATATGGGCTATCGGCAAGGATTGGGGTGGGAGGAGGGTGCACTACTAGAAATATGTGATATGCCATTGATTTATAAAACTGACAATAATAATATTTTTACCGTCGCTTATTCAAATAAGCGACGATGAAGGCCTGTAATCGACCAACCGCTGGTT
This sequence comes from Thalassia testudinum, assembly GCA_037157565.1. Taxonomy (NCBI): domain Eukaryota; kingdom Viridiplantae; phylum Streptophyta; class Magnoliopsida; order Alismatales; family Hydrocharitaceae; genus Thalassia; species Thalassia testudinum. The sequence continues at coordinate 11,487,916 of JAZHRO010000077.1, read as the reverse complement.
AAAGAAAAGCAATCGGGTGTGCGGCTGTCATTAATAGTCACCGTCGCTTTAGTAACCGATGGCCTGTACTCTATCGATCGCCGATTGAAGAAAAGCGATCGGGCGTGCGGCTGTCATTAATATTCGACGTCGCTTTAGTAACCGACAACAAATATATTTTTTTCGTCGGTTGATGTAATAAGTGACGGTAAAGGAATGTATTCTTCTGTCCTAAATCCATTTCCACAGTAATTTCTCTATCCAGACGTTCGACATATTGTCAGACGTTCAACTTGTCGTCTGGGCAACTTATCTAGAACCCTGTTTCGATCTTGTGAAAACAGGAAGGAAAGAATCTTAGTATTAGACATCTGACACTTTTGCCAGACGTCTTACAACTAACACTTTTCCATCGGTTATATGAAAAAGTGACAGAAAAAGTTTAGGGTTTAGGTGCCATTCCCAAATTTTGGGCGCAGTTCAATTCATCTTTTGTCGTCAGTTGTTAATATAATCGACGGTATAGGTTCCTAAATCTATTACTGTGCTGTGGCCCACTATTCATCTTCGTCCTCCAAACCTCGCCCATCGACCCCTTGCGCAGGTCCTCGTGCCATCCCCTCGCACTGGGCACCTCCACTTGGTCCTCCTCACGTCGCCCCCTCCTCCTCAGGTGAATCCCCGTCCTTGTCGCTGTCGTCCCACCCTCCTTCTCCACCTCCTCCTCCTCCATACTCCACTCCCTTCCTCCACGAAAGCTCGCCCTGCTCCTCCTTGTCCTCTGCTACTCCTCACCCTCCTCCTCCACCAGCGCCCTTTCCAGTGATTGCACAGCAAGTTATGCCAATAAATATGCTATCTTATGTTATTTCCTAGCATTTTCCATGCATCTTAGGTAGCCATACTTGCATTTGTAAATATATACTTGCATGCATTTATAAAGAGGGGAAGAGAGTGAGAATAAATGGCCATTCAATCCACTTCAATAATTAACATCTTCATTGTGTGCTGCATTGCAAGTTAGCCATTCATTTTTTTATTCCTTGGCTGCAGGGCAAGGTGTTATGCACGTCTGCTCACCTCTCCTCATGCCAACAGTATAGGGAGCGGCGTGCGCTCCTTCTATAAAATAGCATGCACCCTCCCCTGCGGCGGAGGCCGGTCTCCACCTACAGATACACAAATCTCCACCCTCAGACCTGTGCACACAACACACACACCCGCCGGCCACTCTCTCTCCCTCTACCTCTCCATACACAGCACCTCTTCTCACGAGTTGAGAAGGGGTACACTGTGTGTAGGAGAGAGCTCATAGTGGTCTCAGACCACCACTGTGAGCTCCACCACCACCCAGCTCCGTCGTGAGTAGGTGGGCGTGATGGATTCTTGTTTGTTTTCTTTGTTTGCAATTTCTTTCTTTTTTTTCGTTTGTAGTTTCTTCTCTATCACCATTAGAGCAGTAGAGCTTCAAACTCTGAAGCCTGCACACAACCACTATGCGAGCTAAACCACCTCCGCGTGCCTTCGCGAGCCTCAAGCGACCTTTCCACGTGCTCTGCGCGCGTCCACTACTGGTCCTCGCCCTTCTCCTCGCACCCTGTCACACCTCCCCGCGCATTGCACAGCCGGTTGCGTAGTTACAAAGCTGGTTGCTTTTTGCCCTTGGCACTGTAGCCGCGACCTCACTCGGCTACAATGCGCAACCGACTCATTTCTCACTTATCCGGTGACCTCGCGCGCTCTCTCCTTGCGTGACTTGTTCCAACCGGTCACCCGCACTCGCTCGCACCTGCACACCACTGCATGCACCCGCGCGCCTGCACCACTACAGTCGCCCACACTCGCCCACTTCTGCGCGTCAACGCGCAGCCCTTGTGCGCTACGTGTTCCCTTACACCTGCGCATGTACACTCTCCAGCTCACAGCTCTCTCTCTCCAGACGACGCTCCAACCCTCCAGATGGCTTAACCACTCTCACTCTCTCACACACTCACTCACAGGCACTCACACACTCACCCGCATACACATAGATATATATATATTCACACACTCTCACTCTCATATATCTACATATATATACATAAATAAATAAATAAATATATATATATATATATATATATATATATATATATCCACATTCTTCCACACACACATTCCCCTCACATCTACCACCCACATACCCATGCACTCACCCTTTCACCGCGCATCGTATCGTGAGAATATTCGCACCAGTTGCCAATATTTCCCGATACCTGCACAAAGCAAGCACTTCCACCTACACTCACACACACCCGCTCCACACTCCACGCGGCACTTAGTCTTGTTGGTTGCGTCTTGCTAGACATGGACTAACTTGACACCATGCTACATTCCATCTCCATTTTCACCTCCACCCCTATCTATAGAATATATAACTATATATACATATTCTATATCTACTACATAAATATACACATATATATAAATATTAAGCTAAGTATTTCTTTTCAATTCCTTCCTTGCAATTTAGTCTGCTTTCATTTATCTTTTATTTCTTGCTATTAAAAAAACCAAAAAGAAAAAGTATAAAAGAGAAAAGATAATTCTTGTCTTGCAGGTACTTGATCTTATGAGTAACAAGATCGATTTTGGAACCCTAAGTTGGCTTCTAGCCAAGGACCATTTGGCTCAAGGCCAAGGACTTCATTTTTGAGGGTGTGCCTCAAGAACAACATTATTATAAAAAAATCTTAAAAGTAGAAAAACCAAAAACATAATAAACTCAAGGAAGAGATAAGTTTTAGGAAAGGCGTAGAAACTCCTTGATCTCCTAATCCCAGCCTCCCTGAGATCGACCCTGGGCCTAAAAGTGACCAAGATAAAATCAAGTAATCCAGGTTAAAAATTTTGAGAAGCTGGTGTAGACTCGATTTAGGTTAACTCACTATATTAATTTCAACGATAATATCACCATATTAATAAGACCTATTCGAGTTTGCACCATGCTTTTCTGGCGCCGTTGCCGGGGAGGCACTATTTGAGGAAGTCTCTACTCTCTTCATTTGTTTTTCTCTTCTCCCACCCTTCTCTTCATAGGTGTTTTGTTTGTTTGTGTAGGTATACCTGTTGCAAGGAGGAGACACGCAGAGGAGGTCGGAGACGTGGGCTAATCCGAGGCGGGTACGAGAGCGTAAAGTCACCAGCTTCACATTGGAGCTTCGCTCACGTTACTGAGGAGGTATGTGTCTTCCTCTTAGTAACTTAAGTCATCTTGTCACCTTAAAAAAAAAAACCTAAAAACACTTCTTGGGAACTTCTCGGGGCAAGTGGACTAAAATCACTTGTTGATTGTTTGCTATCACCCCCACCGCCCCTTGATTTCCCGCAAACTTCGCATAGCGAAAATCCAAGAATCTTAATTCTTGCATTTTTCATTGTGTGAAGTTTTCTTTAAGGCAAGATAAAAATTAATTGATTACCATCCGTCCTTGCCTCATTTATTAGCACTTCGGGATCACATATTTGGTGGGGAAGCTTGGAATTGAGTTGATTCCAACCCCACCATAACTTTACATATGCCTTAGATTCGATCCTGAATATTTCAACCTCAACATTTTCATTTTCTTTACATCATTTGGTGGTTGAGCCTTGTGTGGATTATCATTTTAGTTATTGGGAGCACTTGAATTGAGTGTGTTGGCTCCCTCTCACATTAAGCTAAAATTGACTCGTGCATGCACACTTAGAAATTTCCATTTAGGGAAGTCCATTGCATTTTTAGCATGCATTAACTAATTCACATTGACGAAGGGTTTGTTGGGCATAGAAAACTTGTATTTTCTGAAAACCTGGAGATTAGTTGAATTGATAATCCAGTAGAATCATAAAATCCATACTACTTAAGGTTGAAATTCTAAAAGCCATTCACCATCTAAAACTTCAATTCGGGGAGATTTCTCCGTTGCATGCTTGATTTACACACTCTTAAAATTGACACACTTGGGCATTACCCGTATACAACGCCCTTCACATTCCTTAAGCACTTGATCCTAAGCCTCTAAATTAAAACTAGTAGCAACTTGACCCCTCTTAAGGATTGGAGGTCTAACTACCTACGTGTATCACATACATGCTGGTGTGGGTTCCCGCGTGCTATCGGGTGTCTAAGATTGGGGCAAATGGCCTTTCAATCTGGGCCGGTGGTTCCGCGGTGCTCTCATTTGGTTCCATAGGTTGTGATAGTAAGTAACTTAGATCTTTAGGTCTAAGGGCACATTGTAGAGATTAGGTAATTGATTGCTTTGATTTGTCATCAAGTGTACCCTTACGACGTTGTTTCTTTCATCCCCCTTTCCCTTCTCATCTCCCCAATTCTTCCTGCGGTGGTGCATGTTTGGGAGGAGGTCACAAAATCTTGAATTGTTTGAATTGTCTGATAATTCTAGAAGGGTAAAAACTGGTGAATTATCATCCTCCCCCACAAACATGGTTGCACGCCCACCCCCAAATCCTGAAGGAGGAAACCACCCCCCTCCAATTCCACCAGGTGGTGGAGGAGCCGCTGGCCCATTAACCCGCCTTCAGGCCCAAATGGAATTGTATAATAAGCAGATTGAAGCCATTAGAGAAACCTTAGAGGAAATGCAGAACCCTCCCGAACGGGAGGAGCCTAGGTCCTTGGCTCTTATCAGAACCCTGCTGCTATAGAAACCTGTGGGCATATTCGTGTCCCCATGGGTGGGGAGGATTTCGAGCTAAAATCAAACGTAATCAGCCCAATTAACTTCCATTACCATTGATTGGCCAGTGAAGACCCTTTTCTTCACTCGGAGGACTTAACCCCTTTAGCTGAAATAATTAAACCAAGAAATATTGGGCTGCGTATCGTCCTCATGAAAATGTTTCTGTTTTCATTGCAGGACAAAGCAGTGCAATGGTTGCGCACCATTGGGACACCTCTCCGAACTTGGGAAGAAATGCGTACAGCATTTCTCAAGAAATTTTTCCCAATCGGGTGTACCAATGCACTTCGCCGTGCTATTACTTCTTTCATGCAACAAAACGGCGAGCAGTTTCATGAGGTGTGGGAAAGGTATAATGACCTCCTCAAGAAATGTCCACACCACGGTCTGCCTAACTGGCATGTAGCCCAGATCTTCTATCATGGGCTAAATGAAACTTTGAAGCAGATTGCAGATGCTTCCTGCAGAGGAAATTTTATGAATAAAGACGAGAATGGATCATTTGAATTGTTTGAGAACATGAGTGAAAACCCAATGAATAATGCCTCCATTATCACCTTTAATCGTACCAACATGCCCCGCAATGTTCACGAAGTTGACACGGGATCCTCCCATTCATCCACAAATCTTAACTTAATTGCACAAAAATTGGATGAAGTCTCCGTCGTGCACAAGAAGCTGGACGAGCTTCTGGCCAACCCCGCCCGCTCTATAGCAAACACCTCCACACCATCACTCCATCACAACCCTAATCCTTCCAATGCCAGGCTGATTCCCAAGAATCCTGTGAGACCTTCCTTACCGAGTATCACACCATGCGATTCGGTAAGCAATGTAGACCTGGCTTTTGCGAGGACCAAGCCTCCATGTGCTCGGATGCATATACACATGCGGACACATCTTCTGGCTTAGAAGATGCTTGTGCCCTGGGGAACAACCCGTTCTCTGTTACTTATAACCCAAGGTGGAAAAATCATCCTAACTTCACATGATCCAGTAACCTGCAGCACCAAAATCCCATGGGTGGACCAATGTGATCGTCCGCACCCATCATCCCAAGGGCCCAGCATAATCCTGTGGCAAATCCACCATCTGGTCCTTGCGTACCTCAAATAGAACACGCATCAAGTCCTCTTGATAAATTGATGTAAATGATGACGAAAATGTCCAAGCGCCATGAAGAGACCTCTCTTCAGCACCAATTGGCGCAGTAGAATATTGAGATCAATCAATTATGCTTGACGGCTCGATCTCAGGGCACTCTTTTAGCCCAACATGTCCCTAACCTGCGAAATTTTGTACCTCATGGTCTGCAACCACATGTAAGACCTTCTCAGCATTAGGTTCATTGGATTCTGTAAGCTCCAAGCACTCCACTGGGATTCCAGACTAATCCCGCGGCAGCACATCACCCTTATGTCCCTATTGCGAACCCTCCTCAGACTTATGATCTTACTGGGCCCACGACGTCCAATGCGATTACTACGAGGAGTGGTAAGCAAATCGTCGATCTGCCTCAACCTGATCCTGGCCCATCTTCTTCATCGCCCTCTCATTTGGGATACGCATCGCATTCTCGTGAGGACGATACGCCCAAACTGGTGCCAGAATTGGTCCCATTCCCTGAGGCTCTACTGAGGGAGCCAAAAGGCAAGAAAAAGAATATGCAGGCCTTTGATAACCTGCATAATTTATTCAGTGATGTTGAGATCAAAGTACCCCTATTAGAGGCTATCGACCACATACCAACTATCGCTCGATTCTTCAAAGACTACACTACACCTAGGCGACAGTCAAAGAAAACAAAGAATCCGGTGGTCCTCTTGCCTCATGCGAGTTGTGTTATACTATCAAATCTACCACCGAAGCAGAAAGGTCTGGGCACACCGCTTATTTCATGTAGCATCCAAGGCTGCAATTTTAACCGTGCTCTGCTTGATCTAGGATCTTCCATCAATCTTATACCAACCATCATGCTCGAGAAATTTTCCTTAGAAAATCTGAAACCCACCCTTGTCACATTGCAGTTGGCAGATCGTTCGGTCAAAATCTCGAAGGGTGTGGTGGAAGACGTGGTGGTTAGGGTCAACAGTCTCTATTTTCCTGTTGGCTTTCTTTTTTTGGATATGGAAGTTCCAAGCTCACTTTCTGATTGTCCGATCATCCTTGGTCGAACTTTCTTGGCCACGACCTGTGCCTATATCGACTGTGAGTCGGGTTGCATTGAGATCGTCGTTGGCTCTGAGAAGTTCAAGCTAAACATTTTCAAGGCTGCCAAGAACTTTGATTGCAATTGCATCGAGGATGACACGTCTAACGAGGACATGGTCGTCAGCACGTGTATCGGACTAATAGGGACCTATTCTAACTGCTGTGGATTGCCCCTGGACACATACCATCACCTGGCAGACTTATACTGTGACGTTTCCCCATCCCTCCCTGTACTCGTACCTTCTCCTGACCAGACTTCTGACGAGGTTTTCTCCAGTTCCCACATGTTACGACCCGATTCCCGAATCCCTACGAGACACGAGAATCGGATCGACTCAACTGATCCCAAGACCCAGTTGTCCAATGAGAAAGTAACCAAAAGAGCAGTAAAATAAGCCACATTCACCACGCATATAACTAGTAGTAACAAAGTACAGCAGTAAAGAAAAGAACTACTATAGTACACACCACCACAACAGTAGAGAATTGAACAGGTATATAAACATGATGCTTACAATAAAAGAGGACAATTGTAACAGAAAATACTCACTACCACAGAAGAAACGGTACAGTGGGTACAACACAAGTAAAACTACTGGGCTCTACTAGGCCCAGCACCCTCTGCAGCCGCAGGCTCTGGCTACTCAACACCTGGTCCTGAAAAGGTGACACGTTAGCGAAACGTTGAGTAGAGTGGCAACCAACTAGCTAAGAAAACAGTAAGGAGGACAAGTAGCTATTATTTTTAATTTCTTTCTTTATTTTCTATTCACTCATTCTTGAATTATTTCTCAGATCTTTCTCTTGATCTTGAATGTTCCTTGTGGGAACAATCTTGATTGCAATCTTTTCCAAAAAGTAGAAGTAGCACGTGGTGCTCTCCTAGCCGGGAGAGTCCCCTGTGGTGGTCTTACCCTCAGTCAACCACCCCAAAGTCACTAACAGACGTAACGGTGACTACAGTACACACGATAAACGCAGGGTAGCTACCTCACATTGGCACGCGGTCAGTCGTTTCCGTTAACGGGTGCGCCCCAAAGCACAGCATGGAACCAGTATAGGGCAGAGCCCTCTCAGTAACAGGGGTTTAGCCCCTCCACAGTAACCAACCAGGGGGTTTGCCCCTCCACAGTCCACGCACCCTCGCCTGACTACCCTGGTTTGCCCAGTGGGCCTAACAAGTCGGTGTAGGAAGGCTAGCAGAACCTCGAGGCCCGTGGGGTGGCTAGTGCTCTCCCTACACCAGTAGCTCTCCCTGGTACTGTGTATGTGATGGTGAGTCGCCGGTCTTCGTTGTTAATTCGTTGTAGTAAAGCCGGTTGTCACCAACGTTTCATATAAAATTTTTATTACTCGGAAAACTGAAAGAGTTCCCGAGGTCGAACTCAGGGAGCAAGTTGTATTCTAGAGATATACAAATTCTATTACAAAAATAAAGAGAGAGAGAGAGATGAAAAATTGGCTTCTGCTTCTTTTCTTCTTTCTTCCTCTTTGTCTTTGGTTCTTCCTGTTCTTCTTCTTCTTCTTCTTTTTCTTCTGCTTTCTTCAGATTTTCCCCTCGTGCTCTTCTTCTTCTGTTCTTCCTTGTTTCCTTTCTTTCTTTTTCTTCAGATCGTCTTCTTCTTTTCTTGCTTCTTGCTTCTTTTCATTTCTTCTTCTGCAATCGTGGTGCTTCTGCCTTCGGCTACTAAGTCTCCCTTCCTTCTTCTTCAGCCTGCCTTCTGTGTTGCTCTGGCTGCTGGCTGTCCGTCGTCTGGCCCGGAGCTTCGACGACTTAACTGAGCAGTTGCTACAGTGCAGCTGCTTCTTCTTCCGCAGTCCTTCACCTGTGCCTGCACGCTCAAGAGTTCATCAGAAGGCAAAAACCTACTCTACCCCCCTCCCCCGCGTATCTCTCTCTCTCTGAAATCACTCTTCGGAAGCTCTCCCAGAGCGCTACCGGGTAATCGGGTTCGGATCAGGCCCGGGTCCAGGCCCACCGGCGTGCGTGGTGGGCGAGGAGTGCAGGTCAGTCTAATCGGGTCGGGCCAGGTCCGCGGAGCGTGGTCACGGACGAGGCCGAGTCGGGTCGGGTCGGGTCGGGTGAGAGGGACCTCACCCCGTGGTAACTGAGGCAAACAGCATACGGCAGTTTTTCAATTTATGTGTCCGCGCGCCGTTGAGAGATTCCGAGGTGGGACTAAAAGTCCCACCCCAATTCTCTTACGCCTGCAGCAGGGACGGTGCTCCCAATTGCGTCGGCTGTTGAGGCGTACAGCTCCAATCGAGGGCCAGGGTGTGTGCGTGAGATTCTTCCGCGCTGGCCGTGGCTATTCAATCTGGGATATCTCGGCCTGGAGCAACCTCGAGCAGGCTTCGAGCTTCTCCGCCAATGGCGGCCAAGGCCTGGAACCTGAAACCAATGGCACGGCCTCTCGGCCAAATCAGACAGGCGGAGGACCTTCGCCGTGGCACGGCGAAGGTGGTCAGGGGGTCTGCAGGGGGCGAGAGGGGGCTGTTAGGTCGTCCTAGGTCAGACTGTGAGCGAGGGAGTGGGTGTGTTCGGTGGGTCTGCAGAGGGTGTTTGGTGGGAAGTGGAGGGGCGGAAGAGGATCAGGGTGAAGAGGCGGAAGTTCTGCGGTGGTCGGCGAGCCGTGTGGGTCGCTGAGGTGATGGGAGCGGCTCGCCGGAGGGTGGTCGGAGGCGGAGAGGATGAGGGTGAACAGGGTCGGTAGAGGGCTTAATTGACTAAATCAAAAGCGGGGAAAGAAAGAGGAGGAGAAGGGGAGTAAGTTTAACTTAACTGCAGGGACGAAGGGGGAGGAACAGGGCGACAGTCGTATCGACTGTCGCCAGAGAAGATGATGCTCAGGGAGAGAGGCGGCGGCGAGCAGAAGGCTGGAGAGGCGCCAGCTGGGTGCGGCGTGGCGCGGGAAGAGCAGGGGAGGAGGTCTCTGCTGCTGGTAGTGCGGCAGAGCGAAGAGGTGGAGGGAGAGGAAGTCGCCGGAGCTGGTGAGCGTCTGCCGGAGAAAGAAGAGACGAAAGCTGGGGGTTTTCTCCGTCAGATCCAGGCTGCCTTGGTCGGTGGAGCGGCGGGGGGTATTTATAGGGTTGTAGCAGGGAGGAAGGCGGAGGGAGACGACGTGTCTCCCTCGCCGGAGCATGGTCGGAATTCGAACCCATACCGTCCGTGCGTTCGCACGGCCGGTATGGGGGGCTACAGTGACCATGGGGGTGCTCCTGCGACGGCTGACGACGCAGGGCACCCCCGGTACACTTGCCAGGTCCTCCACCTCACCCTGCGCGGCGCCATGCTCCGCGCAAGGTCGCCGGAGCATGGTGCTGGCAGGGTTTTGCAGGAGGGACCTGTTTGCAAAGAACGAAGGAGAGTTAGGGGCCTAAATGCGAGGGTTCAAAAGTTGAGGGCCAAAGAGTAAATATATGAGGACCAAAGTGTAAATTCGGTCAAGGAGGTTTCTTCTTAGGCTCAAGTTTTTATACATGACTAATTAGGACCTAAGGAATCTGATGGTGAATTTTATTTTCATATTAAACCTTGTTTGACCGGTCAATTTGCGCAAAAACCCAAATTAAGTTATTAATTGGGCATGGTTCTCAATGTAGGTCAAAATGGGTTCTAAAGGCCAAATTGAAGGTTCTAAACCCTAGAGATTATTTTTCTATGAATTTTAGAGGGTTTATTCTATTTTTACTTTGCCTCGAACCTTGTGAATTGAAGTGGGTTGTTTTAGGGTTACAGATTATCATTTGGTTCCTTGGAAGTGCTGTAGCCCTTGCTAGATCATCTCATCCCACTTTTATTCTTATTAAGCTGTTCTGACCTATGTTTGGGCCCTGAATTACCCTGTATGCAGATTATACTGGTAAAATTGCACTTTTACCCCTTGTGACTGGTTTTCTTCTCAAACTCAGAATTCTCTGAGTTAAGCCTTTCCTTGAGATATATAGGAGCTTTTATCCTTTGTATTGGGTCAAAATGAGCTAGTTATGGCTCATGATGAGGTTCTCATCATACCCCCATGCCTAGCTTTTGCTAGTCCCTTAGCAAAAAAAACTTAAGGTTTCAACCCTTGTTCTAGACCATGAAGTTTTCAATGGTTTTAGATAAGTGCTTTTTTATTTGAGCATAGATTAGGTTAGAATGCTGACCATAGGCCTAAAAGATACTCTAGTACCAATCAAGATCCAAATCTGTCTAGCCTTAGCCTCAGTCTTTTAGCAAAGGTTTTTAAGGCCCACAAGAACTAACCTAAGGTTTATTGGACTTCGTGGTTAAAGCACCCGTGCTTGAAATGATTTTAGCCCTGGCTCAGTTCGCAGTGCGTTTTGTAAGAGAGAGAGATAGAAAGTTTTTTTCTGTTTGGAGAGTTTTCTCTCTCTTTTTCTTTTTAGTTCTAGTCTAGGATTGGCTTTTCAACACGGTCTGTATCAGATTCCTTGCTCCCATCATCAATCCTCAAGGGTTCCTGGCGATCGATGCTTCGAGATAGCACCGCCCATGGCAACCCCCGGAACCCTGGCTATTGAGATTTCGAGATAATCCCATCCATGGTATTCCGTGGCCGAGTCCAGACCCTGGCAATTGACATTTCGAGATAATGCCATCCATGGAATCTGAACCAGCAGAGTGCTTACATGCCCCCCGTAGGATATGTAAATATCCTAAGAGACAAGCACCGAGGAGATGATATTTTGTTACGCATCTTCGAGGGGTTTTCCCGCCTCTCCGCGCTGGGAACTCGTCCAAATCAACTTGTGTTGATCGGCCATTCCTATTCTAGGTGTTCTTTTCAGATTTTTGCGACGCTTCTGCGTGATTCTGATTTTTACGCTTACTGAACCAGGCTGTGTGTGAGATTAGGGTGCTTAGGTTACTGAGTCCCGTAAACCAAAAATTAGTTAACGAGGCCGAATACTCCCTAAGCCTTAGACCTAATACTTCAGCTTTTCATTTTCCTCAACCTCTTGAGGAGTGTCCAGATCTTAATGAGTACTAAGAGTCTATTCAAGAATGCCTAAGGTTTGCATTCTTACTAATCTCATTGTGCACTTTTCAGTTATTTTCTTGAATGAGGTCTAGAACTTAGGTTAATTCCTTAGTTCCTTACTAATGACTATCAACTTTTCTTATAATTTTGTGCTCCTTTTTCATTTTGTTTCTTTTCTCCTTCACAAAATTTTCCTTCTCCTCTTTTCCTCTTATTCTTTTTCGAAAATTTTTTTAATTTTTATGGTATTTTTGGCATATGTGAATTTTTTTGTTTGAAACCTTTTCTTACGAGTTTTTGCACTTTCATACCCCCCCATGCCTAAGATTTGCAATGTCCTCATTGTAACCTAGGGGTTTCTATTCGACTAAGTTCATACATTAGGATAGCTGTTTTGATGAGTGAATGGGTCGGGGTGACTGTTGCGGACGATTTCTAATCTCAGATGCAAGCACCTGAGGTGGAGTCGGCTGTCCTAAAGTGTGAACTTCAAGTGCAAAAAGCTGTCAGAACAAGTTTCAGGTTTTCAAAGAGAATGACGGGCTGCCTCCCGTTGAGCGCTAAATTTGATGCCTTCAGCCAAGCGGGAAATGCGATGGAGAGGGGATGGTCAACTCAGCAGAGTTTTGTAAGACAAGCACCTTGATTAAGAGCCTGGTTGGTCCAACCAGGTGCTTGTTCAGATCAACAGGCTGATGATGCAGCCCAAACCCAATCAATCTGGTGGGTTGATAGATGTGTATAAAAAAGTGTGGAACCCACCATAAACTATGAGGCTCAGATGGATGTGGAAGTGTAAACGCAGGGTTTGGCTGAGCCGAATCAGCCTGGTCAGAGTAGGGACCCGTAGGATAATCAGTGGTTGATGCAGGAACCCTACAGGGGTGATCAGAGAATGATAGAGCATGGTATGTAGTCTGATCAATGTTCGAAACCCGATGTGGAAATGCAATCGGCTCGGTGAGAGGTGAATCAGCATAGAAATTGAGTCCGGTTGCGGGTCGGGGTTTGGGAGAGGTTTTGATCCGTTCTGTGTGTGCGGATGAGGTGGCCATTGTGTACGAGGGCTCTTCTAGGAACAGATGATAGGTGATTTTCTGTAGAGAGTCCTCTGGGTAACTATCAAATGCCGGAAGAGTGTTTGTAGGATGAAAGAAATCGGATTCGAGAAAAAATTTGGATTCTGGGTTGCAATCACTCTTGGCATTTTCTGTTTTTGGTTCCTGAGGATCGAAAAGGAATGATTCTGTGTTATCGGTGATCTCGGGAATCAGGACCTCAGAGTCAGAGTCAGAGTCAGAGTCATGTGAACTGAGGTCGTAGATAGGCCTGGCGTGTTCAGGAAGGGGAATCTCTCCGCAATTATAGTCAGATCTGAAATTGTCGGAGAGTTGGCGAAAATGATCATGAATTCCACCACAGCAGAAATCATCAGATGTGGAATCAGCAGCCTGATTGGGTTCTAGCCTATATATCACTTCTGGGCTCAAAAAGATGTTCTGTTCAAGCTCTAAGCTGGTAGGATAGACCCTATTAAAACCTTGCTCATCCAACTCCTCAGTTTCTGTATCATAAATTGGCATGTTTTCTGAGAAATCGATCAGATTTCCTGAGGATGTTGGAGAGGGATACTCATTAAATAGAGGCCCGGAATCATATCCTGTAAAAATTTGATCTTCCTCATAAAGGGCCTCATAATCTTCCCAATAAGTTTCAGATCTAGGTTCTAGGCTTAGGATGTGGGTAGAATTATTAGAACCTAAGTCCGAATAACCTTCGAGGGTCACCTTATCAAAACAAGGGGTGGAATTTATACCCTCTAGAGGTTCAATTCTAATCTTGTTATTGCAGGAGTCTTGGAGTTCTAAGCTTGGTGATTTATGGCCTAGGGTTGGCTCAGCATTGTGTTCTCCTGCAACTTCCCAACCTAATTCAACATTGTCTTCTATCTGGGTTGGGATTTTACAACCACTTTGTGCCTCAATCCCGAGATCTGGGAAACTGAATGGTTCCTTAATACTGTTCCAAGATGGTTCATCCTCTGTTTCTGGTTTATACGGGTATTTCTGGTTGATAATTTGTTCTACTGATTTCATCATTTCTACCCGTTTTATAAGGGCATCTTGGTGTTGTTCCCAAAGTACAGGATTTGTCAAGCATTGAAGGTATTCAGATTGGTGTAATTTTTCCATCTCAATGTATCCTGTCAGGAGCATATCTCGGGTTGATCCTTTTGAAATTCCAGTTAATAGAATTTGGGCACAGTTTATGATGAAGGATGTGGTTGTTGGGACATCAACCTGAATATCTCCTATTGAGGTTTTTTCTTCTTTTTCATAGAATCTTATGGCATTCTCGATCATTTTATCTTTCATAGATCTCCGATATTCAGGTTTCTTGAATGGTAGTCTTGCTAGGTAATTAGGCTGCATAATTGGATCAGGTGGTGGAATCAAAGTTTGAATCAAGATGGAAGAAGGGGATTTTGTTCAGAATCAGAGAAAAGAGGGGCTATGTGAATGATTTCTGCAAAAACAAAGGAGCCGAGGCTTAGCCTCGGGAAGAGTGAACTTCTATTGGAGGTTTCAAGGACCTCCTGAAAAATACTGAAGGGCTGGATGAGATAAGCAGGTGCTGGACCCAATCAAGACACCCAAAAATTGTTGGGTGACTATAGAGGTTCGGGGCAGATGGACCCCTTGATCAGAAAGATCGTCCACCTGAGAATTACCTGGGCAGCCAGAGAGGGAGAGTCCCGCGAAGACCCCTACACGGTAGAGCGTCCCCACGGGTTACAGGGTTTCCCCCACCCGACCTCTCTTGTCACTGCGGTTCCAGGTAGACCAGAATGGGGATCTTGACCTCTTAAGTCTACCAATTTTAAGATCAGGGTGTTTAAGGTTTCACTTGAACTTTAGTCTTTTTAGGTGCAAAGAGTGACCTAATTTAAGGTTGGTTAACCCAAGGGGTCAACTTTACCTATTGTTTTCTTTAAGAGCTTTTAGGTCCTGTCTTTTAGGGTTCAAGTGTTTAGAGAGAGCCAATTGTTTAGGATTTTTCTTGTATAGGTATTTTCAGACAAGGGCTTGGGCACACTTCATTTGGTTTTCTCAATTCTTGAGTTAAGTAGTGTGTCTCTAAATCCCTAGTGTTGGATCCTAGGTTGGCTCTACTTGGTCCAGTTAATTCTTTGTTGGGTAATTAGGGCTCAAGCAAGAATGTGTTAGCCCTTAAATACCCTTGATAGTGTGCAGAAATAATGAGTTGAAAACATGCAACTTTTATGGTTACTAAATATGGAAGACAGGTTAGCCCTATATTGCTTGTTCTTTTCTTTTCTTCCTCTTTAGAGTGTAGGGGTTAATAGTGAGAGAAAAGATTTTACCTGTCTTCGGAGTGGTTGTGTGGTTGCTTGTCTTCTTGAGTTCTTGTTGCTGCACAAAAGAGAGGAGATTGTCAGAACTTAAAAGAAACAGGAATGTGTACCTCTAGAATAGCCGTTGCTCCCCGGCAGCGGCGCCAAAATGATGGTGAGTCGCCGGTCTTCGTTGTTAATTCGTTGTAGTAAAGCCGGTTGTCACCAACGTTTCATATAAAATTTTTATTACTCGGAAAACTGAAAGAGTTCCCGAGGTCGAACTCAGGGAGCAAGTTGTATTCTAGAGATATACAAATTCTATTACAAAAATAAAGAGAGAGAGAGAGATGAAAAATTGGCTTCTGCTTCTTTTCTTCTTTCTTCCTCTTTGTCTTTGGTTCTTCCTGTTCTTCTTCTTCTTCTTCTTTTTCTTTGGTTCTTCCTGTTCTTCTTCTTCTTCTTCTTTTTCTTCTGCTTTCTTCAGATTTTCCCCTCGTGCTCTTCTTCTTCTGTTCTTCCTTGTTTCCTTTCTTTCTTTTTCTTCAGATCGTCTTCTTCTTTTCTTGCTTCTTGCTTCTTTTCATTTCTTCTTCTGCAATCGTGGTGCTTCTGCCTTCGGCTACTAAGTCTCCCTTCCTTCTTCTTCAGCCTGCCTTCTGTGTTGCTCTGGCTGCTGGCTGTCCGTCGTCTGGCCCGGAGCTTCGACGACTTAACTGAGCAGTTGCTACAGTGCAGCTGCTTCTTCTTCCGCAGTCCTTCACCTGTGCCTGCACGCTCAAGAGTTCATCAGAAGGCAAAAACCTACTCTACCCCCCTCCCCCGCGTATCTCTCTCTCTCTGAAATCACTCTTCGGAAGCTCTCCCAGAGCGCTACCGGGTAATCGGGTTCGGATCAGGCCCGGGTCCAGGCCCACCGGCGTGCGTGGTGGGCGAGGAGTGCAGGTCAGTCTAATCGGGTCGGGCCAGGTCCGCGGAGCGTGGTCACGGACGAGGCCGAGTCGGGTCGGGTCGGGTCGGGTGAGAGGGACCTCACCCCGTGGTAACTGAGGCAAACAGCATACGGCAGTTTTTCAATTTATGTGTCCGCGCGCCGTTGAGAGATTCCGAGGTGGGACTAAAAGTCCCACCCCAATTCTCTTACGCCTGCAGCAGGGACGGTGCTCCCAATTGCGTCGGCTGTTGAGGCGTACAGCTCCAATCGAGGGCCAGGGTGTGTGCGTGAGATTCTTCCGCGCTGGCCGTGGCTATTCAATCTGGGATATCTCGGCCTGGAGCAACCTCGAGCAGGCTTCGAGCTTCTCCGCCAATGGCGGCCAAGGCCTGGAACCTGAAACCAATGGCACGGCCTCTCGGCCAAATCAGACAGGCGGAGGACCTTCGCCGTGGCACGGCGAAGGTGGTCAGGGGGTCTGCAGGGGGCGAGAGGGGGCTGTTAGGTCGTCCTAGGTCAGACTGTGAGCGAGGGAGTGGGTGTGTTCGGTGGGTCTGCAGAGGGTGTTTGGTGGGAAGTGGAGGGGCGGAAGAGGATCAGGGTGAAGAGGCGGAAGTTCTGCGGTGGTCGGCGAGCCGTGTGGGTCGCTGAGGTGATGGGAGCGGCTCGCCGGAGGGTGGTCGGAGGCGGAGAGGATGAGGGTGAACAGGGTCGGTAGAGGGCTTAATTGACTAAATCAAAAGCGGGGAAAGAAAGAGGAGGAGAAGGGGAGTAAGTTTAACTTAACTGCAGGGACGAAGGGGGAGGAACAGGGCGACAGTCGTATCGACTGTCGCCGGAGAAGATGATGCTCAGGGAGAGAGGCGGCGGCGAGCAGAAGGCTGGAGAGGCGCCAGCTGGGTGCGGCGTGGCGCGGGAAGAGCAGGGGAGGAGGTCTCTGCTGCTGGTAGTGCGGCAGAGCGAAGAGGTGGAGGGAGAGGAAGTCGCCGGAGCTGGTGAGCGTCTGCCGGAGAAAGAAGAGACGAAAGCTGGGGGTTTTCTCCGTCAGATCCAGGCTGCCTTGGTCGGTGGAGCGGCGGGGGGTATTTATAGGGTTGTAGCAGGGAGGAAGGCGGAGGGAGACGACGTGTCTCCCTCGCCGGAGCATGGTCGGAATTCGAACCCATACCGTCCGTGCGTTCGCACGGCCGGTATGGGGGGCTACAGTGACCATGGGGGTGCTCCTGCGACGGCTGACGACGCAGGGCACCCCCGGTACACTTGCCAGGTCCTCCACCTCACCCTGCGCGGCGCCATGCTCCGCGCAAGGTCGCCGGAGCATGGTGCTGGCAGGGTTTTGCAGGAGGGACCTGTTTGCAAAGAACGAAGGAGAGTTAGGGGCCTAAATGCGAGGGTTCAAAAGTTGAGGGCCAAAGAGTAAATATATGAGGACCAAAGTGTAAATTCGGTCAAGGAGGTTTCTTCTTAGGCTCAAGTTTTTATACATGACTAATTAGGACCTAAGGAATCTGATGGTGAATTTTATTTTCATATTAAACCTTGTTTGACCGGTCAATTTGCGCAAAAACCCAAATTAAGTTATTAATTGGGCATGGTTCTCAATGTAGGTCAAAATGGGTTCTAAAGGCCAAATTGAAGGTTCTAAACCCTAGAGATTATTTTTCTATGAATTTTAGAGGGTTTATTCTATTTTTACTTTGCCTCGAACCTTGTGAATTGAAGTGGGTTGTTTTAGGGTTACAGATTATCATTTGGTTCCTTGGAAGTGCTGTAGCCCTTGCTAGATCATCTCATCCCACTTTTATTCTTATTAAGCTGTTCTGACCTATGTTTGGGCCCTGAATTACCCTGTATGCAGATTATACTGGTAAAATTGCACTTTTACCCCTTGTGACTGGTTTTCTTCTCAAACTCAGAATTCTCTGAGTTAAGCCTTTCCTTGAGATATATAGGAGCTTTTATCCTTTGTATTGGGTCAAAATGAGCTAGTTATGGCTCATGATGAGGTTCTCATCAGTATGCGAGGGCCAAAAGTCAGTACAAAATGGCCATACCTAACCCCGGTTCCCTAGGGCGGCTAGCTCCGCTCTGCACTAAACAGGGGGCAATCGCTCTCCTTGGTACTCCATACTCAAGGGCCAGCTCACTTCCCCAATTCCATTCCATTCACCTCTCAGGAGCTCTACTCCTAATTCCCCGTAGGGTTCATGCTCATATTTCTTTAACTAAGCCAATTTAGGTTTCATCATTTCATCTTTATTTTCATATAGCCCATGTTCTCAATAGTTAATATCCATTCATAAATAAGCAACTGTTATCCAATTACAGGCAATTATCATTTTTCTTTCTACTTTTCCAAGACTGCAAATCATATATTCACGACATTCGTTTCGGTGTTTTCTGTTCCTACGATTCATGCCACACCCTAAGATCTATCATTCAATCTAGTTTTCCAGTCCTAGGATTCATGCCATACCCTAGGATCTATCATTCAATCTAGTTTTCTAGTCCTAAGATTCATACCATACCCTAGGATCTATCATTCAATCTAGTTTTCAAATCCTAGGGTTCATGCCATACCTTAGAATCTATTAATTATCTCACAAGTGCATAAATGTTGATAAATAATTAAAGAGAGCCACTCTACTCGCAAAACTGGGAGTACTGAGGGCGTGATCGGTAGGTCCGCCCGCCTCCGCAACCCCTAGAGCCGCAACGGAACGGGGTCTTATCACAAGGATCAAACACAAGGAACTACTCAGAATAGGATACAAGTACTTTAAACAAGTAGAGGGACTAATTCTGAGAAGAACGAAATTTGAAACGCGGAAAACGAACTTCTAACGGACCCTAAACAGGTTAAAAATGACAAGTCTGCCCAAATCAGAGTCTGGAACATCTTCCAGACGTCTTAAACGACGGTTCAGGTCATACCTTGTTTTAGTGTGGTTCTTCAGACGTCCAGAATCCCGCTGAACTGTCTGGATATAGTTCCAGACATCCGACTATCACTCCGGACGTTTGGAGACCCTATCCGCCGTCTGGATCCGTTCGTGCAGGTTTCGTTCCACCGAAGGGTTTTGCCTCATTTTTGTGTGGGAGGGCGTGCCCTTGTGCCTTCCTTAACGAAACCTGCACGCGTAGGCAACCGACCTCAACACGAAAATGAGGCAAAACCCTTCAGTGGAACGGCCTGCATGGCCGTACATGCAAAATGAATAAGAAAAGAAATATTGTACCTTTCAGATGTCTGGATCTTCCTCTAGACGTCTCCCACGTCGTCTGGACGTAGGTCCAGACGTCTGATTCTGGGAAATTTTCACAGAACCAGGACCTCCTCGCTCGCCGCCTGTTGCGTGCGGTCGCGCCGTGCCACGCTCGCCTGCTACATGAACTACAACAGCACCTCCCCAGCGCTACGCTCCTGCTGCGCACCCCCGCCGGCCGACCCTGGCAGCTCCAGCGAGTTCGCCCTCTCTTCCTCACGCGCTCCGTCTCTTCTCCCTCCCTCTACACCTCCTCCTCCCCGCACTCACCCAGCAGCAGCTGCTGCCCTTACTCTCGCACTCTCACGGTAACAGGAATAAGAAGGAGGAGTCGGTGGTGAGGGAGAGGGAAGGGGGAGAGAGGCTATTTGAAGGCTCCAAGGAAGAGAGAGAGAAGAAAAAGAAGGCGCAACAGGATGGGAAGGGAAGAGAGAGAAGAAAAGAGGGCAGCAGGTCAGTCTGCGCGTGCATGCGTGCAGACGCGAAATCGTACGTCGCAAAAATTAATTTCCAGATGTCTGGGAAGGCTTCCAGACGTCTGACCAAACGTCTGGACCAACTCCCAGACGTCTTAAAAGACGTTTGATGCCGGGGTCTTAACACCACACCTCATGGTCTGAGTCATATTCGGGCTACTCACAACCGGTCCACCCTCTCGAAGACCAGATTGCCCTTTCCTTCCCACCAAATCAGGCGGAAATGCAACTCCACACTGGGAACTTCAGCCCAAATGCTGATCACTGGGGCTCTCCTTTCTTGGATCCATCAATCCAAGATGCCCCTCTTCTTGGCTAATTTGAGGGCCAACTTCTTCCTCCTGTCCTTCTTTCTTCTAATCCTTTTGGGACACTCTCGTCCCAAGAAATGCCAAATCTTTCACAATCCACTCCCACGCTGAAAGCGCTGCTTGACACGCTTAAATATGTTTTTCTGGGACCAAATGAAATGCTCCCCATAATTATTAGTTCAAAACTGACTAGGGAGCAAGAGTGCAAGCTAATGAAGGTCCTCATGGAACACAAGGTAGCCATTGGATGGTCCTTATCTGACTTAACTAGCATTAACCCCTCCTACTGCACTCACCGTATATATACAGAGGAGGAGGCTCAACCTTCCCGCGAGATGCAACGACGTCTCAACCCTAACATGCGGGAAGTTGTTAAAAAAGAAATTATTAAGTGGTTGGATGCAGATATAATCTACCCGATCAGCGACTGCCCCTGGGTGAGCTCGATTCATGTCGTGCCCAAAAAGGTGGGACTCACCATCCGTGTCAATAACAGGGGCAAATCCATCCCTACACGTACTCCTACATCATGGAGAGTGTGTGTAGATTATAGGAAACTGAATGTTGCAACAAAGAAAGACCATTTTCCGCTACCTTTTATTGACCAAATCCTGGAGTGGTTAGCAGGTAATAAATTTTTCTGTTTCCTAGATGGATTCTCTGGATATAACCAAGTGGCTATTGACCCTCGGGACCAAGAGAAAACCATCTTCACCTGCCCCCCTTTGGCACCTTCGCATTTAGAAGGATGCCATTTGGACTTTGTAACTGTAAAGACCCATTCTGTTCTGAGCCCTTTAAGACGTCTGGACTGTTATGATCCGATTCCCGAATCCTTACAGGACACGAGACAGGACCGACTCGACTGATCCCAAGACCCAGTTGTCCAACGAGGAAGTAACCAAAAAGCAGTAAAATAAACCACATTCACCATGCAAGCAATTAACAGTAACAAAAGTACAGCAGTAAAGAAATAAACTACTACAGTGCACACCACCACAACAGTAGAAAAGTTAAACAGGTACAGGAATATAAGGTGCAGAACGAAAGAGTACAGAATATAAAGGTACAAGAAGCTACTCACTACTACAAAAGAGTACAAGAGACTACAACTACTAGGCTCTACTGGGCCCAGCACCGTTTGCAGCCGTAGGCTCTGGCTGCTCAACACCTGTACCTGAAAAAGGTTATGAGTACAAAACATCAGCGAACGCTGAGTAGAGTGGCAATGATGAGAACCTCGTCATAAACCCTAAACTGGCACCATCTAACCTTGATTTGCAAGAAAGAGCTCCTACATAACCTATAGAAAGGCTTGACTCAGAGAATTCTGAGTTTGTGAAGAAAACAGGAACTAAGGGGTAAAAATGCAATTTCACCAACACAATCTGTAAACAAGGTAACTTAGGATCCAAACGTAGGTCAAATTGACCTAATAAGAAGTAAAGTGGGATGAGTTGATCTAACTAGGGCTACAGCAACTCCAAGGAATTAAATGACATCCTGTAACCCTAAAACAAACCCACTTCAATTCACGAGGTTCGAGGTAAATAAAAAATCTACTAAACCCTCTAAAATTCATAGAAAAATAATCTCTAGGGTTTAGAACCTTCAATTTGGCCTTGGGAACCCACTTTGACCTACATTGAGAACCATGCCCAATTAATGATTTAATTTAGATTTTTATGTAAATTGACCGGTCAAACAAGGTCTGATCTAGAAATAAATTTCACCATTAGAATCCTTAGGTCCCATTTAGTCATGCATAAAAACTTGAGCCTAAGAAGAGACCTTCTTGACCAACTTTGCATTTTGGTCCTCATCTATTACTTTTTGACCCTCAACTTTTGAAATCCTCGCATTTTGGCCCCTAAGTCTTCTTCTTTCTTTGCATTTAGGTCTTCCCTGCAAAACCCTGAGCAGCGCCATGCTCGGGCAACTTTGCGCGGAGCATGGCGCCACGCAGGGTGAGGGAGGCCCTCTGTCCTGTCAACCGGGGGTTCCCTGCGACAGCAACGTCTGCTGTCGCAGGGACACCTCCATGGTCTCTGCGGCGACCCATACCTTCCGTGCGAACGCGTGGAAGGTATGGGTCCCTACTCCGGCCGTCCTCCGGCGAGGGAGGCACGTTGCCTCCCTCCGCCCACCTCTCCGCTTTCGCCTCTATAAAAGCCGCCTCCGCCTGCTGAAGAGAGTAAGCTGTTTCTGACAGAGAATACCCCCCCACTTCCTCCTCTCCAGCTCCGACAGACGGCCTGCAGCTTCCGGCGACCATCTCCTCCTCCTCCTCGTCGCTCTGCTGCCTTACCTGCAGCAGGGCTCCCCTAACCCTTTCGTCTGTGTTGCGCTGCACCCACCGACACTCTCCGCCTGCCTCCTCCTCGCCGTTCTCCCCTTTCAGGGCCCTTTCTTCCTCAGCTCCGGCAGGTACGAGCCGGTGCTTCCGCCTTCCCTTCTTCGTCCAGAGCTTAGGTAAACGCTTCCCCTTCTCCTCCTCTTAACTTTCCCCCTGTCAATTTGTACTTTCGCACCCCCACACGCAACCTCCACCTCCACCTGCTCCGTCTTCGACCACCCCCTCCGGTGAGACCATCCCACTGCCACAGACCCCCTTACTCCTCGCCAATCACCTCAAAAGCTTTCCCTCACTCCACTCCACAGCTTCGCCCCCTTCATTTCTTGCCACACATCACCTAAAGACCCCCCAAACAGACCCATTCTCCCGGCCACAGTCCGACCTAGGACTGCCCCTGCACTCCGCCCCACGCCTCGCCACCACCCGCACGAGCTTCGCCGCACTCCGGCGAAGCTCCCTACATCTTCTGACTAGGCCGAGAGGCCGTATTTCTGTGATCAGGTCACCCGTCCTCCGCCGCCATTGCTGAGCAGGTGGAGCTTCTTTCACCTGCAGCTGCACGTTCGCCCCCGCCCAGGCTTGCACTCCAGGACGCGCGGCTGGCCCCCGCGAAGCTTCCCAGGCCTGCAGCTGGGGTGAAAGCCTCGCACACGACCGCAATTGCCTGCAGCTTCCTCAGCTGCAGCCGCCAATTTGGGGTGGGACATTTAGTCCCACCTCGGTAGTTCTGGACGCGCTGCAGCCGCATAAATTGTAAAAGTGCAGTAAGCTTATCGCCTCAGTTACATGGGGTGAGGTCCCTCTCATCCGCTTACCCGGCCTCGTCCGCAACCTCCCCCCGCGGACCTGGCCCGACCCGTATACTCGACCTGCACTCCTCGCCCACCACCGCACGCCGGTGGGCCTGGACCCGGGCGCGACCCGTACCCGAATACCCGGCGGCTCTGGGAGAGCGATCCTACGAGTGAAATCTGAGAGAGAGAGAGAGAGACGCGGGGGAGGGTAGAGTTAGGTTTTTGCCCTCTGACCAAGCTGTGTGAGTGTGCAGGTGAAGAAGAAGAAGAGAAAGCAGACCGCAGAAGAGGAAGGAGAAGATAAAGAAGAAAGAAGCAGCCAAAGCCTTGGCTGCTCGAAGCAAAGCAGAAGAAGAAGGACTGCAAGAAGAAGAAGAAAAAGAAGAAAGACACAGAAGAGAGAAACAGGAGGATGCACTGTAGCAGAAGCTACTTAAGTCGTCTGATTGAAAAATCAGACGACGCTCTGAAGAGAAAGAGAGCAGGCACCGCAAAGAAGGAAAAAGAAGAAGGAAAGAAGAAGAGGTGCCGCAGTAGAAAGAAAAAGAATAGGAGAAGACAAAGAGCTGAAGAAGAAGAACGAAAGAAGAAAAAGAACAGAAAAGAAAGAAAGAAAAGAAGAAGAACAAAGGAACTGAAGAGAAGAGACGAAAAAGAAGAAGAGGACAAAGACGAGAGAAAAAAGAGAAGAAGAAAAAGCCAAGAGCCCAATCTCAATCTCTCTCTCTCTCTCTCACTTTTGTAATAGAAACATTGTACTTTTAGAATTATCATTTGCTCCCTGAGTTCGACATCGGGAAACCTTTCTATTTCCGAGTAACAAATTGTATTAAACTGGTAACCGTTTCTCTATACTATACTACGACGAAATCCTAGACCGAGAAAATGACGACACCAGTTTTTGGTGCCGTTGCCGGGGAGCAACGGCTATTCTAGAAGTTATAAAATTTCTATTTATAAGTTTCTAATAAGCTCTTCTCTCTGTTGTGCAGGTACAGAAAGAAAACGACGCAGCCGCACCACAGCCACTCCAAGGACAGGTAACTTCCTATTAAACCTTAAAATTTTAAAGAGGAAAAACAAAGAAAAAATAGGTATAATCTGTCTTTCATACATAGTAATAGCTGCATAATCTCAAAAACCACTATTCCTACACACAATCTTAAAGGTAATTAAGGGCTAACACCTTCTTGCCTGAGCCCTAATTACCCAACAGGGAGTTAAATGGACCAAGTAGAGCCAACATAAGGTCAAACATTAGGATTTCAGAGACACACCCCTTAATCAAGAATTGAGAAAATCCAAAAGAGGTTTGCCCAAGCCATTGATTGAAAATAATTAATAAGAAAAATCCTAAACAATTGGTTCTCTCTAAACACTTGAACCCTAAAACAAGGCCTAAATTCTCAAGGGAACCACTAGGTGAAGTTGACCCCTAGGGTCAACCAACCTTCAAATTAGGCCACCTTGTTCACAAAAACACCTAAGAGTTCAAGTGAAACCTTAAGCACCTTGATCTTAAAGTAAAAGAGGTAGACTTAAGAGGTCAAGATTCCCATTCTGTTCTACCTGGAACCGCAGTGACAAGAGAGGTCGGGTGGGGGAAACCCTGTAACCCGTGGGGACGCTCTATCGTGTAGGGGTCTTCGCAGGACTCACCCTCTCTGGCTGCCCAGGTAATTCTCAAGTGGACGATCTTTCTGATCAAGGGGTCCATCTGCCCCGCACCTCTATAGTCACCCAACACATTTTTGGGTGTCTTGATTGGGTCCAGCACCTGCTAAACTCATCTGTTCCAACAGTGCATGAACGGTAGGAGATCCTTAAGACCACCCTTAAGATCTCCTTTAGGAATTCACTCGTCAAGGCCAAGCCTCGACGCTCGTGTTTGAGCAGCAACCCTACCCCATCATTCTCTCATCTGATTCTGAACCAAGCTCTTCTTCTTCCCCCATCATGGCTCAGCCAGTTAAGGAAGAAAACAATCTGGAGCACCAGCTCTAGCGACTCAACGACCTCTTCCAAAACTTTGTGCACCCACCGCAGCGTCCTATGATGCAGGACCATTATAATCCTGCTGCGGTGGCCATCGAGCCTCGAGTTAGAATCCCGACTGGAGGACCTGATTCCGAATTGAAGCCCAACATGATTCATGCTATACCTAAATTCCATGGGCTTAATTCCGAAGATCCCTTCCAGCACATCAAGCAGCTAAAACATCTGGCCCAAACTTTTGGGTCAGATGCGCAAAATCGGGATATTCTTCTCATGAAGATGTTCTCCTTTTCTCTTATGGACAAGGCCGCTCATTGGTATCAAACTCAGACCCGGCCGATCAACACTTGGGAAGAACTTCAGTCCGAGTTTTTGAAAAAGTTCTTTCCTGTTGGTCGGACCAACGCCTTGTGCCATCAGATTACTCACTTCACTCAACAAACAGGGGAACCTCTCCATGAGGCATGTGATCATTTTCAAGATCTCATAAGAAAGTACCCCCATCATGGAGTTCCTAAATGGGAACAGGTCCAATCTTTTTACCAGGGACTCCGTGAGGACATTCGTCTTTTCGTCAATGAAACCTGCGGAGGAAATATCATGGGTCAACATGAGGACACCGTGTGGGAGATTCTCGAAAACATGTGTGAGAACTCCATCAACAATGACTCCATGGGATTATTCGACAGGACGAATACCCGCGCATCGACGAATCTTAGGGGAGCACATGAGACGCAGGGCCTGTCCGCATCAGTCGACTTGGAATTAATGGCCAGTCGATTGGACAAGGTCTCGATCATTGAAAAGAAGGTGGATGAGCTGACTCAGCACCTGCAGCGAGCCACCTCTGCGCATAACCCCTTTGCACAGCCTCCCTCCACAAGGGAAACTGTGCAAAACATTCTCCATCGATCTTCTCCTAGGATGGATCCATATCCACGATCTGATTCTCTGACCGGAGGTCCATCCGATCCTTTCTATACCAGCCCAGGGAATTCCATCCCCTCTTTCTCTAACTGTCTGGAGGTTCCTCAGACCTGCAAGATCCTCAACGCCATCCAGAATGACCCGTTCTCCAACACCTATAACCCTGGGTGGCGAAACCATCCCAATTTTCAGTGGGCGGGAAACTCCCAAACACAAAGACCACCCTTTCAGCCACACCCACAACCCCCTCGTCCTTACCAGCCGCCTCAGCCTCGGCCCAACCCTACTTATTGACGTGCCTTCGTGCGTGTGTGTTAAGAGGTGTCGTTATAGTTGCACTTGATACGTCGGTTTTAAAAGAAGTAAACGGAGGTGAGTTCGAGTGTCGATCTCAGGGAGGCGTGGAAATCAAATTTTGTTTACCACTTGTCACGAAAAAGGCAGAGTTTTGCTTGCGAAAGAGACGGTTTTGAAAAGCGAGAGATAGAGAGAGTTTAGGGTTAGAAAGCTCTTGGTTTTGATCATGCACTTTAAACAAAAATTAAAATGGCAACTAAATGGAAAATAATTTCATTAAACATGCATTCATAGTTCATGGTTTACAATATTAAATACATGCTTCAACAAAAGTAAATGAAAGCTTAAAAGAGAGAGAGAGAGAGGTAGAGAGAGAGTGGAGAGCGACGAGGCAGCCACGGCGGTGGAGGAGGCTCCGTCAGCGGCTCGTCGTCTCCGGCGATTACAAGAGTGCCTAAGACTAGCTAGGAGAGGAGTGGAGTAGTTGCAAGTGGGAGAGGATGCCTTGAATGGTGGTAGAAGGGGGTTTAAATAGAGTTAAGGGCTTCCTAAAAGAAGAATGTGCTTTAGCGACATCCACAACATCGCTAAAACCGCTTCCAGATACGTCGGTGAAGGCCTTCTGCCGCCGGTCAGCCGCCCGCCCCCTCTCTCTCTCCAAGCGCGATCCGTGGATGATGAACGAGAGCTGTCCGATCGAAGATCGGACGGCTGAGATCCTCCCGCGCCCGTGCTGAGATCGCGCTTCGGGCGCGCGTGCGCGCGCGCGTGGGCGCTCGGGCGCTGTTGTCGCGCCGCGTGGCGCAATCCTGACCGCCCGCTGCTGATCGGGCGGGTCAATTTCGCCGCGCCCTTCGCTCGCGCTTGATTTCCGCTCTGCGCGATTCGAACGCGAGTCGCTGCGACACGGGCGTGCGCGCTAACCGTTGCGCCACGCCCGCGCTTTGTCGCGGCGACCGCGGGCGAGAGCGCGGATCTCGGCCGTTCGATCAAAGATCAACGGCCGAGATTCGTTCTTGGCTGGCTTGAGGGCGAGAGAGCGGCAGGGGCGGGGCGACGTGGCACGTTCTGGGCCGTTGATCTCCAGATTAACGGTAATGATTTCTTGGGCCCATTGTGGGAGCTCCGGATGTCGAATTTGGCTGATCTTGAGTCCGTTGGACTCCGTTCGTCGTCCTGAATCCATCCGTGCAGTCCGATTGCTCATCTGAGGCCTGCTTTGACAAATACTTTACACAAATGGCCATTAATACGGTTTATAAGCAATCTTGGTACTTGATGTATGCAACGCTCCTATTCTACTTTATGTTGTGGCTTTTATTCTAAATATGGGCCATATTCAACCTAATTACTACCCCTTGCATGGTGTTATCATACCCCCATGCTTACTCCTTGATAGTCCCTAGCAAGGTTTATTCTAGCCTTTATTTCTTTGGAGAATTCAAGTAATTGCTTCGGCACTTCATTACTCGTCAATAAGAGGAAATATACGAAGATCTTAATCTACAAAGACTAAGCAGCGCCCGGGTGTTTTCCAAAATACAAATCGCCCGAATCCTTGCTTTGTATATATAACTATACATATGTATACGTATATATCTATATATGTCTTTTAGAATTTTCGGAATTCAGTGTGGGTTGGTAACTTTTTACGGCTATCCAACCCACCCAAAACTCGATCAAAACCCTAAGTGCTAAGCATCTTGGTGTGAATGTTGTGATAGACTCACTTAACGGTAATTGAGACAGACTTCGAGTTTCTACGCCTCTAGGTGTCCGGAAAAGAAAATAAATTTTTGCCTGAAGGTGTATTTGTTCGACTGGTAGCTTTCTCCCTACGTTCATTTTACTTGGGGTCAACACAAGGATTTTCCAGTGTATATCTCCCTGGCTTGTACTACTTCCCCGCTTCGTCCTTAGGTGTTTTGGTCTTTTTTGTGCAATTATTGAGCTGGGCTCTGGACAACCGACCAATGGACTGTTACCCACGATCACTTGCCAGCCATACTTGTGCGGTGAAGTGTGGTTTATTTTCTTTTCTTCTCTTTTCTTTTCTCTCTGTTTTTTTTTTTTTTTCGTAGGTGGCTTCCCTAATCTCAAATGTACCCAGAGGCAACGAAAAAGAAATGGCCTGTGGCTGAGTTCTGGACAACCTGCCAATGGGCTGTTACCCACGACAACTTGCCAGCCATACCACCCTAGAGAGTTCATTAGCTACCTAATTTCTGTCAAAATCTCCGAGAAGTGAGTCTGTGCAAAAATGTGTGTAGATGCTTAGACTCAAAGTTTTCCTGAGTTAGAGGGTGAGTTGATAAGTTGTATACTTATTACCTTATTTATTAGGTGGATTAGAATAGCTTAAAGTTGCAAGGATTCGTCGCTAAATCCATATTTTAATGGACACCAGGGCTAATTAAGCCTGAAAGCCTGAAAAGTCTAAGTGTTTAAGTTCTTTTTGTATTATTTTCCACTATTGACAAGTTTCTAATGCCTAAGTTTTTCTTCCTAAATTCAAATTTTTTTTTTTTAATCAATTAATTTATTCATTCAGACTGATTAATTAAGCTCAGGATTATGCAGTTTACCATCCCCCCATGCTTAAGTTGGACAATGTCCTCATTGGCAGATGCATGGATGCAGAAGGGTTCAAAAAGATAGTACCTGAGTGACGTAAACTACCAGATCAGTCTGAATCCGCTGGGTTGCCTCCCAGGAAGCGCTGAGTTTAATGCCTCCAGCTGGGCGGTGCACAAACAGGAATGGCTTGGGTCAAGAAGATATGTTCAAAATTAACCAGACCCAAAATCAGAAGTCCACAGATGCGAATAAGGTTGTGGTGGAGTCCCGTTCCTAAGGGACGGGAATTCTGTAACAGATATATCATGCATGCCCGTGTCAGATCCTCTCTTAGTTTGTGGGCATGCAAATAAGTTGCTGTGGACGAACGCACCCCAAATATGACATGCCAAACACTAAAGATGTAGGTCTTATATTCAGCTTGTGTCCCCATAAAATTGTAATTCATCGAAAGTGTATCAATTCTAGTGCATTCGGGTTGCGGGATCTTTATTCTGGTAGGGCAAGTAACAAAGTCCAAAGTTTCATACTGAGCCCTACAACCAAGCATGAGTCTTCTCTTCAAAGATGAATCCATCTCTTCCGCAACTATGGTTTCGTTGCTCATTCCCTCCAAGCCCTTGATATCAAGAATATTTTCTTCAACCTCCTTTGTATCAGATTCACTGTTTGGGGTTGCATTAGAGGTAGGGTCAATTTCATCCTCTAGATCATATTCTTTCTCTCGGCCCTCCTCCAAATTTGTGATGGGGATTCTAACCGATTCATAATCAATTTCTTTGAAATTGTAACTCCATTCTCCATCTCTGACGTTGGCTGCTACTCCCACCGGTTTACTTGTCTTGAGCCGATTAGATTCAGATTCCAAAGTCTCTCCCCTCACCTTCTCAGTTTCCTCCTGATGTTTGTTCTCAATGCTCCCCAAATTGTGTTCCAAGGAATCCTTACTGTCCTTATCCACTGAGCTATCCAACTCCTGAGGGGTATCAATGGTGGACTGAACCAAATCAGGATGACTAGGTGTAGTCCAATTGATCATGGTAGGTCCTTGCTTTATGAATTCCATGAATGGCGTTGTATGCAACAGCTTTCTTTGGCCTTCTTCCCCCAATTTTTGGAACAACTCCAACATGGCATGTTGCCCTTTAACCAATTCTTGATTCTGTCTGTGTAGTTCTAACTGGAGGTTATCAAGAATTGACATGGTGTCATTTGGTGTCCTTTGGATTTCCTCCTTGAAATCCAGGTTAAGAGAGTATGGTTGAGGTTGTGGATCAGAATCCATATTGGTGTTTAGGTCCTTGGGTGGGTCCCCTATTCTATCATGTTCAGGGTCCAGTTCTTCAAGAGGAACCATTCTCTGTTTGGTCCTACTCCAGAATAGTTGAGGTTCTAAGTCCTCCTCCCAGTCAGATTCTTCATCAGGGGACCAAATCAGAGGTTGATGATTCTGGGCTTGCCTAGATTTCTGATCATTTTCTGATTTCCATTTGTCTAGAACTCCTTCTAATCCAAAGGTCAAGTAGGCAAGGTTGTTGAATTCAGATGACCTTTCTTGGTTATTATCCTGAGATGGGTAGGGTTCTTGGTGTTCTCCTAGAGTGTAGGTCCTATCATAGTAGAGCGGGTCGGACCTAAATGAGGAGGCATCGTGAGGACAATCGAGATATGGAGCCCCATGATTTGAATCGTACCCTTGGGTGGCTATGTTGGTTGTATTCCAATAAGAAGTTGGTGCGGTTTGGTCATAGTTGGGCCAAGAGGGATATTCAAGGTTGTACCCCCAACTTGGTGGTTGGTTAGCCCAAGTAGGCTGTGGGTATGGTCCACTTGGGTTAGCATACAAATCCTGTTGGGGGTAGTTTGGGTAAGATGGATAGGTATTGAAATCCATGGTTTGGAAGAAATGGAGGGATGTGGGAAGAACAGATGCGAGAGAGTTGTGTCCTCAACCAAGCAAACAAGCCTAGTCCTTATGGTGTATTCCTTAGAAGACCTAGAAATCTCACAAAGGTTGATTAAGTCCGTAAGCACTGGACTCCCCTTCCCGAGGTTAATCTGGCCAGGTTGATTACGAGGGGATTACAGGGAAGGTTCTTCCTTTGGCTTGCGCCTTCGGTTCCATAGACCCCACAACCGCGGTCGTTTGACACTGCCCCGCAGCCTAGTCACCAGATTCTACCAAGGGAATGAAAGCCAAGTGCCTAGCAAACAAAACCTCGCCTTTTGAGACTTAACTCAGTCCTGCCTAGGGCACGTCTACTCAGTTTTAAAGGGTTAGGACAGTGCTTGTGCTTAGGGTGATGTGATGAGGCATTGATTGGGGTGGTGCCTCTTAATGTTCCACTTTCAGAGTGTGTGCTTCTAGCAAAACATGATTTTCAAGCAAGGATTTGTTAAGATATAGTGTCTTTTAGTGTTTCATCCTTACTTAAGTACTTTTTAGGGTTGACGTGTCTTAATATTTTCAAACAAGTTTCAGTGGGCACGTCAAGTTCTGCACACAACTTAGTGAAAGTAGATTTCCTTTTATTTTCTAGAGGCTCTAAAACCCTAGTGTACTCATCCTGATAATCGTGCAGCTTCTATTAGATGAGTCAGTTTTAGGGTTGAGTGGTGCGGCCTAGGTCAACTCACGGTGGCTTCGCAAACACCACTCAAGAGAAAGAGAAAAGAACACTCCAAGAATTTATCCAGCATATTAGAGTGTACATTTTTTTGTAGAGTGATGTGTTAAGAATGTGGGTCAAGAAATCATTCACCACGCCAATTTTTTTTAGTTTTTATGATTTTTTTTTTTAGCTTTTTCACGCAAGCAAACAATGAGAGAGAGGGTACTCACTATCGGTCCTCGAGGCACCTACTCCCTTGCTACCGTCGTGGAATGCGTCGCTTCGCCGTCCATGTGCCAATAACTGACGTGCCTTCGTGCGTGTGTGTTAAGAGGTGTCGTTATAGTTGCACTTGATACGTCGGTTTTAAAAGAAGTAAACGGAGGTGAGTCCGAGTGTCGATCTCAGGGAGGCGTGGAAATCGGATTTTGTTTACCACTTGTTGTCACGAAAAAGGCGGAGTTTTGCTTGCAAAAGAGACGGTTTTGAAAAGCGAGAGATAGAGAGAGTTTAGGGTTAGAAAGCTCTTGGTTTTGATCATGCACTTTAAACAGAAATTAAAATGGCAACTAAATGGAAAATAATTTCATTAAACATGCATTCATAGTTCATGGTTTACAATATTAAATACATGCTTCAACAAAAGTAAATGAAAGCTTAAAAGAGAAAGAGAGAGAGGTAGAGAGAGAGTGGAGAGCGACGAGGCAGCCACGGCGGTGGAGGAGGCTCCGTCGGCGGCTCGTCGTCTCCGGCGATTACAAGAGTGCCTAAGACTAGCTAGGAGAGGAGTGGAGTAGTTGCAAGTGGGAGAGGATGCCTTGAATGGTGGTAGAAGGGGGTTTAAATAGAGTTGAGGGCTTCCTAAAAGAAGAATGTGCTTTAGCGACATCCAGAACGTCGCTAAAATCGCTTCCAGATACGTCGGTGAAGGCCTTCTGCCGTCGGTCAGCCGCCCGCCCCCTCTCTCTCTCCAAGCGCGATCCATGGATGATGAACGAGAGCCGTCCGCGCCCGTGCTGAGATCGCGCTTCGGGCGCGCGTGCGCGCGCGCGTTTCCGCCCGGCGTGCGCGCGCGCGTGGGCGCTCGGGCGCTGTCGTCGCACCGCGTGGCGCAATCCTGACCGCCCGCTGCTGATCGGGCGGGTCAATTTCGCCGCGCCCTTCGCTCGCGCTTGATTTCCGCTCCGCGCGATTCGAACGCGCGTCGCTGCGACGCGGGCGTGCGCGCTAACCGTTGCGCCACGCCCGCGCTTTGTCACGGCGACCGCGGGCGAGCGCGTGGATCTCGGCCGTTCGATCGAAGATCAACGGCCGAGATTCGTTCTTGGCTGGCTTGAGGGCGAGAGAGTGGCGGGGGCGGGGCAACGTGGCGCGTTCTGGGCCGTTGATCTCCAGATCAACGGTCATGATTTCTTGGGCCCATTGTGGGAGCTCCGGATGTCGGATTTGGCTGATCTTGAGTCCGTTGGACTCCGTTCGTCGTCCTGAATCCATCCGTGCGGTCCGATTGCTCATCTGAGGCCTGCTTTGACAAATACTTTACACAAATGGCCATTAATACGGTTTATAAGCAATCTTGGTACTTGATGCATGCAACGCTCCTATTCTACTTTATGTTGTGCCTTTTATTCTAAATATGAGCCATATTCAACCTAATTACTACCCCCTTGCATGGTGTTATCACTTATCCGTCAGGGCCAAATCCGGATCAAATGTCCCTTATCCTTCAGACTTTGGCTGACATTCAGAGAACGAATGCGGCTATTCAAAAGCAACACAAGGACAAACTTACAGAGGTCCGAAACCAATTGGCCCTGTTGGCAAACTCTCGCCAGCCAGGCACTCTTCCTTCCCAACCTCTTCCTAACCCGAATAACGTGCCAACCCAGCGGCGCGTTATGAACCCAAACCCGAGCCAAGCCCATATGATTTATCAGGCCCCCTCTGTTGCTGCATCCGACGGGATAGAGGCTTCCACTTCTTTTGCAGGTTACCAGCAGCAACCTATCTTACCCAATCCCAACTAAAACCAGGCAGGAATTAATTCCGTAACAACCCGTAGTGGTAAGGAAACCCAAGACCCACCTCATCCAAACCACTCCAAGCCTGGTAGCGATCCCAAGCCTAGGACAGTAATCCAGAATGTTCTTACCCCTATCCCAGATCCAAGACCTGGACCTATCCTAGAAGAACCAACCAAGATCCCGTTTCCCGAGGCCTTGACCAAGGGAAAGAAGACCACCAAGCCCGTGGCACCTGTGGAGGACCTGGTCAAGCTCTTTGAGCAGGTCCACATAAACATCCCCTTGATGGATGCAATCCGCCACGTACCGGCTTACGCACGATTTTTAAAGAATGTGTGTACACCCCAGCGTAAGCCGCGAACCAAGAGTGGGAGTCCAATTGTTCTGTCAGAGCAAGCCAGCTCTGTTATCCTAAGTAGACTCCCACCCAAGGCAAAAGATCCTGGTACTCCCCTGATTTCTTGCAAGATAGGTGATACCCAATTTGATAGAGCCTTGCTAGACTTGGGTGCATCCATAAATCTGATACCCACATCCTTACTCAACCATCTTGAAGAATCTGAGCTACAACCAACCGAGGTGACATTACAATTAGCAGATCGATCTATAAAGTCACCAAAAGGGATTCTCGAGGATGTTATTGTGAGGATACGAGATTTCTACTTTCCTGTAGACTTCATAGTCTTAGACATGGACATACCTGAGAACCCTAGGGATACACCAATCATTTTAAAGAGACCTTTCTTGGCTACTGCTAGAGCCAACATTAGCTGTGAGGAGGGCCAAATAGAGCTCAAATTTGGAAATCAAACCCTGAAAATTGATATATTTAAGGCCCAACAAGGAATCAATTGCGGTGTCATCGAACAGATTTGTGATATTAGGGCTTTGGTTGATGAAACACACTTTCAGAATGACCTGATTATACCTCATCAACCACAGAAAGATCTTGACCCGCAAACAGAGGAGTCGAATCCAGATATAAACAACCCAGTAACTCCTACCCTTGAACCTCACGTCTATACTGAACCACCTGCCGCTGCTGATAACCCTATCCTTGAGTTGAAGCCCCTTCCTGCTCACTTAAAATACATCTTTTTGGGTTCTAATCTGACCCTCCCTGTGATTATCAATTCCAACCTCAATCCTGAACAGGAATCCTGTCTGATTACTGTCCTCCAGCAACATCGCAGAGCCATCGGGTGGACTCTCGATGATTTGACTGGAATAAGTCCCTCTTATTGTACTCATCATATTTATTCAGAAGAGGGCGCACGACCTTCTCGTGAAATGCAAAGACGTTTGAACCCTAATCTACAGGAGGTCATAAAGAAGGAGATCATCAAGTGGTTAGATACCGAAATCATTTACCCGATCTCCGATAGTCGTTGGGTGAGCCCGATTCAAGTTGTGCCTAAGAAGGCATGACTCACCACTATAACGACTGAGACCGGAGAAATCATTCCTACCTGATTAGCCAACGCGTGGAGAGTCTGTATAGATTACCGCCGGCTCAATTCCTCCACGAAGAAGGATCATTTCCCACTACCTTTCATTGATCAAATTCTTGAGAAACTAGCGGCAAATAGGTTCTTCTGCTTTCTTGACGGGTACTCCGGTTACAACCACGTGGCAATCCATCCTGAGGACCAAGAAAAGACCACGTTCACCTGCCCCTTCGGAACATACGTTTTCCGAAGGATGCCTTTCGATCTTTGCAATGCACCCGCTACCTTTCAGCGATGCATGCTTGCCATATTCTCAGATATGGTGGGTGATTATCTGGAAGTCTTCATGGATGACTTTTCAATTTTTGGAGAATCTTTTGACGATTGCCTCCAACACTTGGTCCAAATACTCAGGCGGTTCATCGAGGTGAACTTGGTTCTTTCTTGGGAAAAGAGCCATTTCATGGTGCCTGAGGGAATTATCCTGGGACACTTAATTTCAGAAAAAGGCATCCAAGTGGATCGAGCTAAGGTTGATCTGATCTCTCGCCTTCCTATGCCTGGCTCGATTAGGGACATCCGTTCTTTTTTGGGGCACGTCGGTTTTTACCATCGTTTCATTCCGGATTTCTCGAAAATCGCGCGCCCCATGACTTCTCTTCTCTTTAAGGATGTACCCTTTGAAATCTCCAAGGAATGAACACTAGCCTTTGAAAACCTACGTGACCGAGTCACCCAGGCACCTATCCTACAATCCCCTGACTGGTCTCAACCCTTTGAGATCATGTGCGTTGCATCTAATTTCGCTGTAGGAGCAGTCCTGGGGCAGAAAGCTGACGGGAAACCCGTGGTCATCTACTACACTAGTAAGACACTTGACGAGGCTCAGCGTAACTATACGGTTGCGGAGAAAGAGCTGCTAGCCGTAGTATTTGCCCTTGAAAAGTTCCGATCGTATCTCCTGGGTTCCCATGTCATCATCTACTCAGATCACACGGCTATAAGGCATCTCTTTGCCAAGAAGGACGCAAAGCCCCGACTAATTCGTTGGATCTTGCTATTGCAAGAATTCGATCTTGAGATTCGCGACAAAGCGGGAAGGCAGAATGTGGTAACCGACCATCTGTCCCGTCTTCCTTTTCAGATTATCAACCTTTCCGGACCCATCACGGAGCATTTTCCTGATGTGCACCTGCTGACTATCGGTACTAGACTTCCATGGTTTGCTGATATAGTAAACTACTTAGCATCTCATCAGACTCCGTCTGATTGGCCGAAGGCCAAGAAAGACAAATTGCGTTCTGATACCAAGTATTACATCTGGGAAGACCCGTACCTTTTCCGC
This sequence comes from Thalassia testudinum, assembly GCA_037157565.1. Lineage (NCBI taxonomy): Eukaryota > Viridiplantae > Streptophyta > Magnoliopsida > Alismatales > Hydrocharitaceae > Thalassia > Thalassia testudinum. The sequence continues at coordinate 11,451,300 of JAZHRO010000077.1, read as the reverse complement.
ATAGGTGCTGATCAAATCATCCGGAGATGTGTCCCGGAGGAGGAATTCAACAATATCCTCTCTTTCTGCCATGACCAGGCATGCGGTGGCCATTTCTCTGGGCATAAAACCGCATCAAAAGTCCTCCAGTGTGGCTTTTACTGGCCCACGCTGTTCAAAGACACATACAGTCACTGCAAGTCATGTAGTCGTTGCCAAACTTTGGGCAACATGAGCCGTCACGACATGATGCCTTTGCAGCCGATTCTCGTATGCGAAATCTTTGATGTTTGGGGGATTGATTTTATGGGCCCCTTTGCTGTTTCGGATGGTTTCGAATACATTCTGTTTGCTGTGGACTACGTGTCCAAGTGGATTGAAGCCATACCGACCCAAACCTGTGACCACAAGATTATTCTCAAATTCATTCATCAAAACATTTTCTCAAGGTTCGGGATTCCCCGTGCTATAATCTCTGATGGGGGGACCCATTTTACAAACGCTCAGTTTAGGTCACTGATGACCAAATACGGGGTGTCTCACCGAATCTCTACTCCTTACCACCCCCAAACAAATGGTCTAGCTGAGCTGTCAAATCGGGAGATCAAGAAAATCCTGCAGGTCACTGTTCGGCCTGACAGGAAGGACTGGTCGTCCCGACTTCCGGAAGCATTGTGGGCCTATAGGACCACCCAGAAAACTCAATTAGGCATGTCTCCCTTTAGACTGGTGTACGGAAAGGCGTGTCACCTTCCCGTAGAACTGAAGCATAAAGCCTATTGGGCAGTACGGAACTACAATCTAGATCTTTCGAAGGCTGGAACGCACAAAAAACTCCAAATAAGCGAGATCAATGAATTACGCCTAGACGCGTATGAGAACTCGCGAATCTACAAGGAGCGGGTTAAAGCCTTCCATGACAAGCATATCTCGAGAAAGATCTTTCACCCTGGTTAAAAGGTCCTACTCTTTGATGCCCGACTCAAACTTTTCCTAGGAAAGCTGCGATCCAAGTGGGTCAGACCATATTTAGTCCGACAGGTTTTTGGAAATGGAGCCATCAAAATCAGTCCGCTCAGCCACGATTTCGAGAACAGTCCTTCATCGTGAACAGTCACAGACTCAAGCCGTTCATTGATGTGACTTCTACTGATTTGGCTGAATCATCTTATATCCTCCATTCCCCTTGAGCTTACTACGCCCAGCCGATGGCGTAAAACTCAGCGCTTAACGGGAGGCAACCCGTCATTTTCCTAAAAATCTAAAACCTTTTTCACTTTTGTGCACTTAAGGTTCCCCATATAGACAACCGACTCCACCTCAGATGCTTGCATCTGGGATTAGAAATCGTCCGCAGAATTCATCTCGACCGATACACTCATTAAAACATCTGTCTTAAGGAATGAACTAAGTAAATAAAAATCACGTAAGTCACAATGAGGACATTGCAAACCTTAGGCATGGGGGGGTATAAAAGTGCAAAACTTGTAAAAAAAGGTTTTAAAACAAAAAAATTCACATATGCCAAAAACACCATAAAAATTAAAAAAATTTTAAAAAAAGAATAAAAAGAATAAGAGGAGAAAGGAAATTTTGTGGGAAAAAAGAAACAAAATGAAAAGGAGCACAAAAATGAAAGAAAAGAGTGATAGTCCTTAGTAAGAAACTAAGGAATTGACTTAAGTTCTAGACCTTATTCAAGAAAAGAAATGAAAAGTACATGGTGAGATTAGTAAGAACGCAAATTTTAGGCATTCTTGGATAGACTCTTAGTATCCATTAAGATCTAGACAGTCCTCAAGAGGTTGAGGAAAATGAAAAGCTTAAGTATTAGGTCCAAGGCTTAGGGAGTATTTGACCTCATTAACTAACTTCTGGTTTACGGGACTCAGTAACCTAAGCACCCCAACCCCACACACAGCACTGGTTCAGTAAGCGTAAAAATCAAAATCACGCAGAAGCATCACAAAATTCTGAAAAATACACCTAGAATAGGAGCGGCCAATTAACACAAGTTGATTTGGACGAGTTCCCAGCGCGGAGAGGCAGGAAATCCCCTCAAAGATGCATAACAAAATATCATCTCCTCGGTGCTTGTCTCTTAGGATATTTGCATATCCTACTGGGGGCATGTAAGCACTCTATTGGTTCAGATTCCATGGATGGCATTATCACGAAGTGTCAATTGCCAGGGTCTGAATTCGGCCACGGAACACCATGGATGGGATTATCTCTAAATCTCAATAGCCAGGGTTCTGGGGGTTGCCATGGGCGGTGCTATCTTGAAGCATCGATTGCCAGGAGCCCTTAAGGATTGATGATGGGAGCAAGGAATCTGATAAAAACCGTGTTAAAAGCCAATCCTAGGCTAGAACTAAAAAGAAAAAGAGAGAGAAAACTCTCCAAACAGAAAAACTTTCTATCTCTCTCTTACAAAATGCACTGCGAACTGAACCAGGGCTACAATCATTTCAAGAACGGGTGCTTTAACCACAAAGTCCAATAAACCTTAGGTTAGTTCTTCTGGGCCTTAAAAACCTTTGCCAAAGAGTGAGGCTGAGGCTAGACAGATCTGGATCTTGATTGGTACTAGAGTACCTTTTAGGCCTATGGTTAGCATTCTAACCTAATCTAAGTTCAAATGAAAAAGCACTCATCTAAAGTTGTTAAAAACATCATGGTCTAGAACAAAGGTTAAAACCTTAGGTTTTTGCTAAGGGACTAGCAAAAGCTAGGCATGGGGGTATGATGAGAACCTCGTCATAAACCCTAAAGTGGCACCATCTAATCTTGATTTGCAAGAAAGAGCTCCTACATAACCTGTAGAAAGGCTTGACTCAGAGAATTCTGAGTTTGTGAAGAAAATAGGAACTAAGGGGTAAAAATGCAATTTCACCAACACAATCTGTAAACAGGGTAACTTAGGGTCCAAACGTAGGTCAAACTGACCTAATAAGAAAGAAAGTCGGATGAGTTGATCTAACTAGGGCTACAGCAACTCCAAGGAATTAAATGACATCCTGTAACCCTAAAACAAACTCACTTCAATTCACGAGGTTCGAGGTAAAGAAAAAATTGACTAGACCCTCTAAAATTCATATAAAAATAATTTCTAGGGTTTAGAACCTTCAATTTGGCCTTGGGAACCCACTTTGACCTACATTGAGAACCATGCCCAATTAATGATTTAATTTGGATTTTTATGTAAATTGACCGGTCAAACAAGGTCTGATCCAGAAATAAATTTCACCATTACAATCCTTAGGTCCCATTTAGTCATGCATAAAAACTTGAGCCTAAGAAGAGACCTTCTTGACCAACTTTGCATTTTGGTCCTCATCTATTACTTTTTTGACCCTCAACTTTTGAAACCCTCGTATTTTGGTCCCTAAGACTTCTTCGTTCTTTGCATTTAGGTCTTCCCTGCAAAACCCTGAGCAGCGCCATGCTCCGGCGACTTTGCGCGGAGCATGGCGCCGCGCAGGGTGAGGGAGGCCCTCTGTCCTGTCAACTGGGAGTTCCCTGCGACGTCTGCTGTCGCAGGGACACCTCCATGGTCTCTGCGGTGACCCATACCTTCCGTGCGAACACGTGGAAGGTATGGGTCCCTACTCCGGCCGTCCTCCGGTGAGGGAGGCACGTCGCCTCCCTCTGCCTACCTCTCCGCTTTCACCTCTATAATAGCCGCCTCTGCCTGCTGAAGAGAGTAAGCTGTTTCTGACAGAGAATACCCCCCCACTTCCTCCTCTCCAGCTCCGACAGACGGCCTGCAACTTCCGGCGACCATCTCCTCCTCCTCCTCGTCGCTCTGCTGCCTTACCTGTAGCAGGGTTCCCCTAACCCTTTCGTCTGTGTCACGCTGCACCTACCGACACTCTCCGCCTGCCTCCTCGTCACCGTTCTCCCCTTTCAGGGCCCTTTCTTCCTCAACTCCGGCAGGTACGAGCCGGTGCTTCTGCCTTCCCCTCCTCGTCCAGAGCTTAGGTAAACGCTTCCCCTTCTCCTCCTCTCAACTTTCCCCCTGTCAATTTGTACTTTCGCACCCCCACATGCAACCTCCACCTCCACCTGCTCCGTCTCCGACCACCCCCTCCGGCGCGACCATCCCACTGCCACAGACCCCCTTACTCCTCGCCAATCACCTCAGAAGCTTCCCCTCACTCCACTCCACAGCTTCGCCCCCTTCATTTCCTGCTACACATCACCTGAAGACCCCCCAAACAGACCCACTCTCCCGGCCACAGTCCGACCTAGGGCTGCCCCTGCACTCCGCCCCACGCCTCGCCACCACCCGCACGAGCTTCGTCGCACTCCGGCGAAGCTCCCTGCACCTTCTGACTAGGCCGAGAGGCCGTATTTCTGTGATTAGGCCACCCGTCCTCCGCCGCCATTGCTGAGCAGGTGGAACTTCTTTCACCTGCGGCTGCAGGTTCGCCCTCGCCCAGGCTTGCACTCCAGGACGCGCGGCTTGCCCCCACGAAGCTTCCCAGGCCTGCAACTGGGGTGAAAGCCTCGCACACGACCGCAATTGCCTGCAGCTTCCTCAGCTGCAGGGGCCAATTTGGGGTGGGACATTTAGTCCCACCTCGGTAGTTCTGGACGCGCTGCAGCCGCATAAATTGTAAAAGTGCTGTAAGCTTATCGGCTCAGTTACACGGGGTGAGGTCCCTCTCACCCGCTTACCCGGCCTCGTCCGCAACCTCCCCCCGCGGACCTGGCCCGACCCGTATACCCGACCTGCACTCCTCGCCCACCACCACACGCCGGTGGGCCTGGACCCGGGCGCGACCCGTACCCGAATACCCGGCGGCTCTGGGAGAGCGATCCTACGAGTGAAATCTGAGAGAGAGAGAGAGACGCGGGGGAGGGTAGAGTTAGGTTTTTGCCCTCTGACCAAGCTGTGTGAGTGTGCAGGTGAAGAAGAAGAAGAAGAGAAAGCAGACCGCAGAAGAGGAAGGAGAAGATAAAGAAGAAAGAAGCAGCCAAAGCCTTGGCTGCTCGAAGCAAAGTAGAATAAGAAGGACTGCAAGAAGAAGAAGAAAAAGAAGAAAGACACAGAAGAGAGAAACAGGAGGACGCACTGTAGCAGAAGCTACTTAAGTCGTCTGATTGAAAAATCAGACGACGCTCTGAAGAGAAAGAGAGTAGGCACCGCAAAGAAGGAAAAAGAAGAAGAAAAGAAGAAGGAAAGTAGAAGAGGTGCCGCAGTAGAAAGAAAAAGAACAGGAGAAGACAAAGAGCTAAAGAAGAAGAAGAAAGAAAGAAGGAAAAGAACAGAAAAGAAAGAAAGAAAAGAAGAAGAACAAAGGAACTGAAGAGAAGAGAAGAAAAAGAAGAAGAGGACAAAGACGAGAGAAAAAAGAGAAGAAGAAAAAGCCAAGAGCCCAATCTCAATCTCTCTCTCTCTCTCACTTTTGTAATAGAAACATTGTACTTTTAGAATTATCATTTGCTCCCTGAGTTCGACCTCGGGAAAACTTTCTATTTCCGAATAACAAATTGTATTAAACTGGTAACCGTTTCTCTATACTATACTACGACGAAATCCTAGATCGAGAAAACGACGACACCAGGCAACCAACTACTAAAGCAGTAAATGTGGACAGGTAGCTACTGTTTTTCAATTTCTTTCTTTCTTTAACTAATTATTCTTTCTTTCACCACTTGGTTTAATTATCAGGTCTCTTTCTTGATCTCAAATGTTCCTCGTGGGAACGATCTTGATTGCAGTCTTTTCGGAAGAGTAGAAGTAGCACGTGGTGCTCTCCTGGCCGGGAAAGTCCCCCGTGGTGGTCCTACACCCAATTAACCACCCTAAGGTCACGGACAGATGTAACGGTGACTACGGCTCACGCAATAAGTGCATGGGTAGCTACCCCGCACTGGCACGCGGTAAGTCGTTTTCGTTAGCAGGTGCGCCCAAAGCACAGCACGGAACCAGTATAGGGCATAACCCTCTCAGTAACTGGGGTCTAGCCCCTCATAGTAACCAAACAGGGGTCTCACCCCTCCACAGTCCGCGCACCCTCGCCTGACTACCCTGGTTTGTCCAGTGGGCCTAACAAGTAAGTGTAGGGCAGCTAGCTAAACCCCAGGTGCCGTGGGGTGGCTAACCCTCTCCCTACACTAGTAGCTCTCCCCGGTACAGTGTACACGAGGGCCACCGAGTTGGTGCAAAGTGGCCAAACCCACCCCGGGTCTCAACCCGAAAGGCGGCAAGCACCCCTCTACACTAAGAGGTAACGTGCACTTCCCTTGGTACCACGTACTCAAGGGCAAGTGCACTTCCCAAAGCATTTTCCAGATCTATTCCATGTATTTCCAGGAGTTCAACTCCTATTCCCCTGTGGGGTTCATGCTCATACTCCTCAGGCTATTCCATACAAGGTTTCATCATTTCTATTTCCATTCTCAGGTTATACACATGCAACTGGTGATTCTATCATTCATATTTCTATATCCAGGCCATGCACAGGTAGTTCGTGTTTCCAACTTTCACCTTTCCATTTCCAAGTTATATACATGCAGCTCATATTATGTCATTTCACGGTATGACAGGAAAGATACATTTAGCAGTTAACTAACACAAATATTACATATTTCGCAGGTAACTATTATTCATTTTTAGGCAATTGTTCTCATTCTATCTACTTATTCAAGACTGCAATTCATTCATTCAATACAGACATTCCAGTATTTCTAGTCTTAGGATTCATGCCATATCCTAGGTTCTAATCATTCATTACACACATACATTTAAATTGTAATTAATTTAAGGGGAAGCCACTCTACTAGTAAACCCAGGAGTAATGGTGGCTTGATCGACAGGTCCACGTGCCTTAGTAAACCTAAAACCTGCAACGGAACGAGGTCCTATCACAAGGACCAAACACAAGAGACAACTCAGAATAGTATAGAAAGTATTCCAACAAGTAGGGAAGAACATACGGGAAACAACGGTATCTTCATTGCGGAAATCGGACGTCAAACGGACCCTAAACGGGTCAAAAACAGTAATTCTGACTCAAATCAGACGTCTGGAACACCTTCCAGACGTCTTAAAAGAGTCCAGAGCCATGCCTTAGTTCTGCACTACTCCTCAAACGTCCAGGGACTCCGCTGGACCTTCTGGACCCAGTTACAGACGTCTGACGACCTCTCTGGACGTCTGGAAACACTTCCCGTCATCTGGTGCCTCGCCCAGACATCTGAACTGCGTGGGAGGGCGTGTCCCGCGCCTTCCCGAAGCGAATCCTGCAAGGCGTCAACGAAATCTTCTCAATGTGACACGAAACAGTGCCTCGGCGAAACGGCCTGCATGGCCGTCTTCGTAAAGAAGGTGTACATCGCGAAACTTACCTCTCACTCGTCTGGAACCTCCTCCAGACGTCATCTACGTCGTCTGGACGTCGATCCAGACGTCTGATTTTGGGAAAAACCCAGAATCAGAACCTGCCTTCGCCTTCTCGTGCCACGTGCGACCACGTTGCGCCCGCTCACCTGCTGCTCCGGCTGCAGTAGTGTCAGGGAGGACCTCCCCGACGCACCTCTCCGCCTCGCGCATGCGCCAACCGGTCGTGAGCTCTCCGGCGAGCTCCCACACGAGCTCGTGCTCCTGCTCTCCTCTCTTCCCCTCGCTGCTCCACCTCTCCTCCCACGCCGCCACGCACGCTGCTCGCTGCTCTCGCTGGAGGAAGGAGAAGGGTGGCTGGAAGTGGGGTGAACGAGGGAGAGGAGGGGGTGTAAATAAGGTGTGGGCTAGGGTTTGCGTCGGGTGAGAGGAGAGAGAAGGAGAAGAAAACAAGGTCGCATACTATCTGCGCGCAGCACGGGCACAGACGCGAGGATGTACACGAAAATTTCGATTTTCAAACGTCTGGGAATGAGTCCAGACATCTTGCAAGACATCTGACCCTCAGTCCAGATGTCTTACCAGACGTCTGACCCAAAGTACGGACGTCTTAAAAAGGCTTTATGACACAGGTCTTAACATGGATTGTCGGTCAGACGTCTTGTTAGACGTCTGGAAATCGAAATTTTGGTACGAACCTTCGCGTTTGCGCGCAGGTTGCACGCAGACAATACCCTCCTTCTCTCTCCTTCCCTCTTCTCTCCTCCATCCAAACCCTAGCGCCTCTTATAAAAGGCCCCCTCTTCCCCTCTCCCTTTCTCCCCACTTCAGCCAGCCACCTTCTTCCCTTCCTCTCCACCACAGTGAAAGGAGCGAGCGCGAGAGAGAGCGCAAGAGCGACGACGAGGAGGAGAGGTGGCATGAGGAGAGGAGGAGGAGATTGAGCTCGCGAGCTCGTGGGGGGATCACCGGAGGACGCACAACCGGAGCGGCACGTGCGGGAGGAGTGCATCGGGGGAAACGTCCCCGACGTTTGCTGCAGTCGGAGTTGCAGGTGAGGAGGTGAGGCCACGGCTGCACGCGGAGAGGGAGAACAGGAGGAGGTTTTGGTTCTGGGTTTTTACCAGAATCAGATGTCTGGAGTGACTTCCAGACGACAGAGTAGACGTCTGGTGATGACACCAGACGTCTGAAAACAGATACGGCCTTTTTAGGCCATCTGTTTGCGGATACGGCCATCCAGGCTGCTCCGTAGCTACATTTTACGTGGCTAATTTTAGGCGATTTGCCTGTCGTGTGCAGTGCTTGCTTTGGGAAGGCGCGGGACACGCCCTCCCACATGTTTCAAACGTCTGGACAGCTTATTAGACGGCTGGAAGCACTCCCAGACGTCCGAAGATGAGGTCAGACGTCTGGAGCCGGGTCTAGACGGTCAGGAAGAGGTTCTGGACGTCTGAGGTCGGTGCAAAACCTGAGGTGCATTTCTGGTCACTTTTAAGACGTCTGGACATTGTGCCAGACGTCTGATTTGGGTCAGTAGCCCTATTTTTGACCCGTTTAAGGTCCATTTGAGGTCCGTTTTATGCAAACAAGATATCGGTGTTTTTCTCGTGAGTTCCTTTACTTGTTAGAAGGCCTTTTATACTATTCTGAATGTTCCATTGTGATTGTTCCTTGGTTTAAGACTTCGTTCTGTTGCGGGTTCGGAGCTTGTAGAGGCACGTGAGCCTACCGTTCGAGCCCCCAATACTCTTAGGTTGTCTGGTAGAGTGGTTTCCCCCTATTTTCAACTGCAAAGACTGATTGCATATGTGAAATGGAATAAGTAGAAAACCTAGGATGTAGCATGAATCCTAGGACGAGAAGTACTTGCACTATTTGTATGTGTGTTTGAAATTGCAGTCTTGAATGAATGAGTAGAAATGTGAACAACTGCCTGTTAATAAACAAGAGCTGCCTGTGAAATATGAAGTGCCTATGTTAGTTAGACAGTTACCTGTAAAACTACTTGTTGTATATGTTAAATAATGGAAATACGAGCTACATGTGGATAATCTGAAAATGGAAATGTGAATGATGAAACCTGGTATGGAATGGCATTAGAAATACGAGCATGAACCCTACAGGGAATTAGGAGTAGCGCTCTTGTGAATAAATGAAATGGATCTGGAAATGTAGTGGAAAGTGTGCTAGCCCTTGAGTATGTGGTACCAAGGAGAGCAACTGTCCCCTGTTTAGTGTAGAGCGGAGCTAGCCGCCCTTGGATTGGGACCCGAGGTTAGGATTGGCCACTCTACACCGACTTCTTGGCCCTCGCATACACTGTACCGGGGAGAGCTACTAGTGTAGGGAGAGAGCTAGCCACCCCACGGGGCCTGGGGTTCAGTTAGCCACCCTACACAGACTTGTTAGGCCCACTAGGCAAACCAAGGTAGTCAGACGAGGGTGCACGGACTGTGGAAGGGCAAGACCCCTGTTTAGTTCTGAGGGGCTAGACCCCTATTACTGAGAGGGCTCGACCCTATACTGTTCCGTGCTGTACTTGGGTGTATCCGTTAGCGGAAACGACTGACCGCATGCCAGTGCGGGTTAGCTACCCGTGTGCTTATCGCACGTGCTATAGTCACCGCTACGTCTGTCCGTGACCTTGGGGTGGTTGACTGGGTGTAGGATCACCACAGGGGACTCTCCCGGCTAGGAGAGCACCACGTGTGCCTTCTACTCTTCAGAAAAGACTGCAATCAAGATCGTTCCCACAAGGAACACTCGAAATCAAGAAAGAGACCTAAAAATATAAACCAATGGATGAAAATGAATAGCTTGTAAAATAAAGTAATTGGCATAGATAGTTTACCTGTTAGCTTTTACTGCTTTAGTAGTTGGTTACCACTCTACTCAGCGTTTGCTAACTTTGTTACTCATAACCCCTTTCAGGTCCAGGTGTTGAGCAGCCCAAGTCACCGGCTGCAGAGGGTGTTGGGCCCTGTAGAGCCCAGTAGCAGTAGTCTTCTTGTTGTAGTACTTTTTGTTGTTAGTAAGTTCAAACTCTTGCTACATTTACATTTCTGTACCTTGTTTCCATTTACTGTTGTGGTGGTGATATGTACTGTAGTAGCTTTACTTTCTTACTGCTGTACTCTTTTACTGTTAGTTACTTAGCATAGTGAATGTGATTTACTTTCCTGCTTTCTGGTTATTTCTTGTTGAACAACTGGGTCTTGGGATTAGTCGAGTTGAGCCGGTCTCAAGTCCTGTAGGGATTCGGGAATCGGGTCATAACAGTAACGCGCCAGCAACTTTCCAGAGATGTATGCTGGCGATATTTCATGATATGGTGGATGACTTTCTTGAGGTCTTCATGGACGACTTTTCGGTCTTTGGACCTTCATTTGATGATTGTCTAGCCAACCTGACCCGCATCCTTCGAAGATGTATTGATGTGAACCTCGTGCTTTCTTGGGAGAAAAGTCATCTTATGGTACATGAGCAGATTGTTCTCGGTCACATCATCTTCGATAAGGGTATTGAGGTGGACAGAGCTAAGCTTAATGTGATTGCTGATTTACTTGTGCCTAGCTTTATCCAGCAAATCCGCTTTTTCTTAGGACACGTTGGTTTCTATAGGAGATTCATCAAAGACTTTCCAAGATTTCTAGACCTTTAACTCATCTCCTATCGATCGACGTACCTTTTGATATGGGCCCCAACTATATACAAGCATTCACGCAACTACGTGATGTTGTCACCAAGGCCCCTATTCTCCAGCCACCTGATTGGCCCCTCAACTTTGAACTCATGTGTGACGCTTTCGACCTTGTAGTCGGAGCCATCCTGGGACAAAGATGAGATAGACACCCCTTCGTGGTATACTACGCCAATAAGATGCTGGATGAGGCCCAGCGTAATTATACGACTACTGAGAAAGAGCTATTGGCAGTCGTCTTTGGGCTGGAGAAATTCCGCTCTTACCTTCTGGGCTCGCATGTTACTGTATTCATTGATCACACAACCATTAGTCATCTCATGCACAAGAAGGATGCCAAGCTTAGACTGATTCGTTGGATCCTTTTGCTCCAAGAATTTGACCTTGAGATCCACGATAAGGCCGGAGCCCAGAATGTTGTTGCTAATCATCTCTTGAGACTGGACCTTGACCACATTGGACTTACCCTACTGATTAGCGAGGTTTTTCCCGATGAGCACCTATTGGCAATTAATGTGGCAAGTGGACCTTGGTATGCCAACATTGCCAATTACCTTGCTTCTGGCTCCCTTCCATGTGGCTGGCCTACAAACTAGCGCGAACGTCTCATCATAGAAGCAAAGTACTATTTCTGGGATAACCCACTACTTTTTCAAGTATGTGCTGATCAGATCATCCGTCACTGTATTCCTGATAGCGAGGTCCCTAGTGTGCTATCCTTCTGTCACGATCAGACCTGTGGAGGCCATTTCTCTAGGAGGAAAAATGTAGCCAAGGTGTTGCAGTGCAGTTTCTTTTGGCCCTCCCTTCACCAAGATGCACACAATTATGCTAAACGATGGACTAGGTGCCAGTCGCTAGGGTCAATGTCACGTGGATACATGATGCCCTTATAACCCATCCTAGTTGTTGAAATCTTTGACATATGAGGAATCGATTTTATGGGTCCCTTTCCTCCTTCCAACGGCTTTGAGTATATCCTTGTTGATGTTGACTATGTTTCAAAATAGATCGAGGCTATTCTCACGCACCATGCTAACCATGTCATATCTACTCGATTTGTCAAATATCACATTTTTGCAAGCTTTGGGATCCCTCGAGCCATTATCTCTGATGGAGGAAGTCATTTTACCCATGCTTCTTTTTGGACACTTCTGAGGAAATGTGGAGTCCACCATCGTATCACATCTCCTTATCATCCTCAAACGAACGGCCAGGCTGAGGTGTCGAACCAGCAAATCAAGCATATTCTCCAGAAAACAGTTTGGCCTAACCGTAAGGATAGGTCCGACAAGCTGATTGACGCACTTTGGGCGTACCAGACTACCTACAAGGCTCCCCTTGGTATGTCTCCTTATAGAACTATTTACGGGAAGCCTTGTCATTTGCACGTGGAGCTGGAGCACTGCCCTTATTGGGCGGTTTGCCAATGTAACCTCGACCCAGACCTGTGTGGTCAAGAAAGGAAACTCCAACTCTAGGAGCTGGAAAAGCTCCGTCGTGAGGCCTATCATTCTACCTTAACTTTCAAACAATGCACTAAGGCCTTTCACGACGGTTGCATTCGGCGGAAGGAATTTGAGCCATCTCAACAAGTTTGGCTTTACAATGCCCAGCTCAAATTCTTTCCAGGGAAATTAAAGTCCAAATTGACTGGTCCCTACTTGGTCTCGAGACCATTTCCCAACAGGGCCGTCGAAATTGAAGATCCCAGATCTGGGCATAAATTTATGGTCAATGGGTAGCGATTAAAACCCTATGTTACTCATGAACCTGCCCTCGTTGGTGAAACTGTCGCCCTACTGGAGGCTAATTGACTTCATGCCTCACTCTGAGCCCAGCTGGGGACTTAAATTCAACGCTCATTGGGAGGCACCCCAGCAACACTCCTCCAGTTTCGCCTACACATTCCATTTCACTTCACTTCGCACTTCTTCACTTTTCACTTCACCACCCACCATCCACCCACTTTACCACCCTGCTGTATACCTCACACTTCAGCTCTTGTACTAAGACCCTTAGACCCTGCTTAACCCTGCAAGCATATGAGGGCATAGCATCATTTGGCATCAGGGGTGGATAGGCATCCATAGGATCTGGGAATTATATGGGTATCATGCAGCTTTTGCATCCATTATACATATCCATCTATAAATATATATATAAAAAAAGAGAAAATGTGTGTAAAGTGTTTAGCAATAATATGAAAGTTGAAACAAAAATACAATAAGTGTTTATGGATATTCAACCTCTTCTTTGAAGACTTTCCGAGCCACAGAAGCTTGACTTGTTCCGGCTTGACTTAATTCACTTGAGCATTGATAAGATAGATCAGAATCTCTCCTAACTTAAGATGTATTCTTGTACCTGAGTCACCAATACAGGATTCGTTGGTTTGCCTCTACTTGAGAGTCTAAGTAATCTTGATTCATACTACACATATCGAGAAAGACCAGGCGAATATAAGATTCAACCCTAGTATTCATTAGGGAAGGTGGAGTCCTTACCTGTGCACGCAGGTAGACTTTTTATCCCAGTCTTTAGTCTTGTGTTTAGGAGAAATTCTTTCCACCAAAAAGAAGAACTCACCTACTAAATAAATGTGCTCTTCCAAATAAAGTTGTAGGAGATATACTAATACTTGTTTCAAAAAAAAAAAAAAATCTTGCAAATAAGTCAGTATATCTTCCAAATGTCTACAAATTCTTCTCCCCAAAAGTTTTTCAGGGCACGTTACAAATACCCTGTTCTATCATATATTCTTTGAGCCACAAAAACAATAAAAGTGGGGTTGAGTTTTTCCATCGTCTTTTTGAGGGTTAATCCGAAGACATGAGCAGAAGCTGGGACCAACCTGTACTTAAAAAAAAAATTTGTGAAATCATGGATTTGACCCTTAATGTTCATCTTATCGGTCTTGATCCTTCACTGTGCACAAACCATAATCTCCTAGCTCTCGAGTATGGCAAAATCCTCTGAGTCCTGGAAATTGTACATAAGGTTTAAATATCAAAAGTTTAGGTTAGTCGAGAGATGGTCTATATCATGTAAGACTTGAGTACTAGTAGTCTTCTCTGCAATTAGTTCTCACAATATCCAACTGATAAACACATTAATGTTGCTTCAGAAAAAAAAAAAAATCTTCAGCTTAAGATCATTTCTAAGTATAATACAAATGTTTTGCTAGGGACTAGCCAAAAATAGGCATGGGAGTATGATTGCACAACAAGTTACGGCAATAAATATGCCATCATATGTTATTTCCTAGCATTTCCCATGCATCTTTGGTAGCCATACTTGCATTTGTAAATATATACTGGCATGCATTTATAAGGAGGGGAAGAGAGTGAGAATAAATGACCATTCAATCTACTTCAATAATTAACATCTTCATTGTGTGCTACATTGCAATTTCGCCATTCATTTTTTTATTCCTCGGCTGTAGGGCATGGTGTTATGCACGTCCACTCACCTCTACTCATGCCAGCAGTATGGGGAGCAGTGTGCGCTCCTTCTATAAAAGAGCATGCACACTCCCCTGCGGCAGAGGCTAGTCTCCACCTACAGATACACCCGTTTCCACCCTCAGACCTGTGCACACAACACACACAACATCACACACACCCACCGGCCACTCTCTCTCCCTCTCCCTCTCCATACACAGCACCTCTTCTCACAAGTTGAGAAGGGGTACACTATGTGCAGGAGAGAGCTCACAGTGGTCTCAGACCACCACTGTGAGCTCCACCACCACCCAGTGGTGCACGTTCGAGTTTCGTTGTAGTATAGTACAAAAACGGTCACCAGTTTAATACAATTTGTTACTCAAAATAAAAGATTCCCGAGGTCGAACTCAGGGAGCAAACTATGATTCCAGAAACATTTGAATTCACAATATTTGTTTTACAAAAATTAAGAGAGAGAGAGAGATCAAAAATAGATCCTTCTCTTTTTCTTTTTTTTCTCTTTGTTCTTCTTCTCTTTTCTTTTCTTTCTTTGGCTGCTTGTGCGGCAGTCTCTCTCTTTCTCTTGGCTTCTTCTTCTCTTTTCTCTTTCTTTTTCTCTGGCTGGCTTCTCTGCTTCTTCTTCTTTCTTTTTTTCTTTTTCTTTCTTGATCTGGCCCTTCTTCTTCTTGCTGCGGCTTCTTCTTCTTTCTTCTTTTCTTTTTCTTCTCGTTGCTGTAGAGGCTTCTTCTTCTCTTTTCTCTTCTGCTCCGCTTCTCCGACGTCTGATTCAGAAATCAGACGCCTTATCTGATCAACCTCTCCTTCTCCTTTCTTTCCTCTTGGCTTCCTCTTCTCCTCTCCTTCCTTCCTTCTTCTCTTCTTTCCCGCTGCGGCTAAGTCCCGGCCGCTGTTCTTCTTCTTCCTCACCTGTTCCTGTGCACACTCACAAACTTCAACGCAAAACCTACCCTACCCCTTCCCCACATCTCTTTCTCTCTGAATCTCTCTTTGGTAAGCTCTCCCAGAGTCAGGTAATCGGGTCGGGTCGCGTGCCCGGGTCCAGGTGCACCGGCGTGGGTGGTGCACGAGGAGTGCATAGGAGTGGGAAGTCGGGTCGGGTCAGGTCCGCGTGGGAATGCCACAGACGAGACCCGGTGAATGGGTGAGGGACCTCACCCCAGTGCTATCGGAGGCAACCAGCCGATAGCACTTTTTCAATTTATGTATGGGCGTGCGCCCATACACTTCCAAGGTGGGACTAAAGTCCCACCTCCGAACCGCGCACCTGCAAGCAGGAAGATACACTCAATTGGGGCAACGGCAGTGGCCTGCGACCCCAATTGAAGACCTGGGCACACACGCGAAAGTCTTCCGCGTCGCCTGGGGCTTGTGCCTGGAGTTGGAGAGGCCTAGAGCTGCTCTTTAAGCAGCTCCTACAGCTCGTCAATGGCGGCGAGGAGGGCGAGACCTGAGACACGAAAACTTCCTTGCAGCCACGTCAAAATGGCTTAGGGAGGTTCGCCCAGGAGTGGCGAGTGCAGTGCGGGGATCGGCGAGACGCGAGAGTGCCTGTGGCCGTGCTCCTAAGGCACTCTGCGTGCATGAGAGTGGGTGTGTTCGGGGGGTGATCTGGAGGTGCTAGGTGGTGAATGGAGGGCAGATTCGGTGTCAGTGAGGTGTCGCAGTGCTTAAGGGGTAGCTGGCGAGGCGGATGGAGGCGGAGGTCGGGAAGGGGTTTGAGTTCAAGGATGGGGTTATCAGCCGTAGCGGGAGGTTCAAGGTGAGTGTGAGGTACATGGGTAGGAGTTAGGGTTTTGTCTAAATCAGGTTCTGACTCCTCTGATTGCGGTTCAAGATCTTCTTGTGGTTGATGAGGTATAATCAGGTTATCCTCAAATTGTGGTTCATCAACCAAAGCTCTGACATCACAGATCTGTTCAATGACACCACAATTTATCCCTTGTTGGGCCTTAAAGATATCGATTTTGAGAGTCTGGTTCCCAAATTTCAGTTCTATTTAGCCCTCCTCACAACTAATGTTGGCCCTTGAAATGGCTAGAAAAGGTCTCCCTAGTATGATCGGTGTATCTCTTGGGTTTTCAGGTGCGTCCATATCTAAGACTATAAAGTCTACAGGAAAATAGAAATCCCGCACCCTGACCATAACATCCTCAGGAATTCTTTTGGGTGACTTGATAGATCGGTCTGCTAACTGCAATGTCACCTCAGTCGGTTTTAGCTCAGTTTCTTCTAAATGGTTGAGTAGGGATATGGGTATCAAGTTGATGGAGGCACCTAAGTCCAATAATGCTCTGTCAAACTGGGTTTCACCAATCTTACATGAAATTAGGGGAGTGCCTGGGTCTTTTTCCTTGGGTGAGATTCTACTCAGGATTACAAAGCTGGCTTGCTCTGACAGAACAAATGGACTCCCACTCTTGGTTCGTGGCTTACGCTGAGGTGTACACACGTTTTTCAAAAATCATGCATAAGTCGGTACGTGGTGGATCTCATCCATCAAGGGGATGTTTATTTGGACCTGCTCAAAGAGCTTGACCAGGTCCTCCTCAGGAGCCACGGGTTTTGTTGTCCTCTTTCCCTTGGTCAAGGCCTCGGGAAATGGAACCTTGGTTGGTTCCTCTAGGATAGGTCCAGGTCTTTGATCTGGGACAGGGATGGGAACATCCTGGATCACTGTCCTAGGGTTGGGGTCACTACCAGGCTTGGAGTGGTCTGGATAAGGTGGATCTTGGGTCTCCTTACCACTACGGGTGGTTACAGAGTTCAGTCCTGCCTGGTTCTGGTTAAGGGTTGATAGGATGGGTTGCTGCAGGTAACCCACATAAGAAGTTGAGGCCTCCATCCCGTCAGGTGAAGGAACAGAGGGGGCCTGATAAACCATGTGTGCTTGGCCCGGATTTGGGTTCATAACGCGCCACTGGGTTAGCACGTTATTAGGGTTAGGAAGAGGCTGAGACGGAAGTGTGCCTGGTTGGCGAGAAATTTCCAACTGGACAAGTTGATTTTGGACCTCTGTGATTTCGTCCTTATGTTGCTTCTGAATAGCCTCATTCGTCTTTTGAATGTCAGCCAAAGTCTGAAGGATGATGATCTTGGTTTGGCCCGGATGAGTAAGTGGGGTTTGGCCGAGGCTGAGGCGGCTGATAAGGACGAGGTGCTTGTGGACGGGGCTGAAAGGGTGATCTTTGGTTCTGGGAATTTCCCGCCCACTGGAAGTTGGGATGGTTACGCCATCCAGGATTGTAGGTGTTGGAAAATGGGTCATTTTGGATGGCATTGAGGTCCTCATAGGTCTGAGGAGCCTCAGGAAAGTCAGAGAATGGGGAAGTAGGCTTCCCCTGACAGGGATAGAAAGGATCGGAAGTTCCTCCGGTCCTAGAGTCAGATGGGGATGGATACGAGTCCATCCCGAGAGAAGGTTGGTGGAAAATATGCTGCACAGTTTCCCATGCGGGAGGAGGCTGTGCAAAGGAGTTCTGTGCAGAGGTGGCTCGTTGTAATTGCTGAGTCAGCTCATCCACCTTCTCAATGATAGAGACCTTGTCCAATCGATTGGCCATTAATTCCAGATTGACTGATGTGGACAGGTCCTACGTCTCGTGTGCTCCCCAAATGTTCGTCGCTGCGCGAGTATTCGTCCTGTCGAATAGTCCCATGGAGTCATTGTTGATGGAATTCTCGCACATATTCTCGAGAATCTCCCACACGGTGTCCTCATGTTGACCCATGATATTTCCTCCACAGGTTGCATTGATGAACAGCCTAATATCCTCACGGAGTCCCTGGTAAAAAGACTGGACTTGTTCCCATTTAGGAACTCCGTGATGGGGGCACTTTCTCATGAGATCTTGAAAACGATCCCATGCCTCATGAAGAGGTTCTCCCGTTTGTTGCGTGAAGTGAGTAATCTGATAGCGCAAGGCATTGGTCCAACCAACAGGGAAGAACTTCTTCAGGAACTCGGACTGAAATTCCTCCCAATTGTTGATCGGCCAGGTCTAAGTTTGATACCAATGGGCGGCCTTGTCCATAAGGGAGAAAGAGAACATCTTTATAAGGAGAATATCTCGATTTTGTGCATCTGACTCGAAAGTCTAGGCCAGATGCTTTAGCTATTTGATGTGCTGGAAGGGGTCTTCAGAATTAAGCCCATGGAATTTAGGAATGGCATGAATCATGTTGGGCTTTAGTTCAGGATCAGGTCCTCCAGTCGGGATTCTGACTCGAGGCTCAATTGCCACCGCAGCAGGATTATAGTGATCCCGCATCATGGGATGCTGCGGTGGGTTCATGAAGTTCTGGAAGAAGTCATTAAGTCGCTGGAGCTGGTGCTCAAGATTATTCTCTTCCTCACCTGGCTGAGCCATTGTGGAAGAAGGGGAATTGGGTTCAGAATCAGAAGAGAGGTCTATGTGAAGGGTTGGTTGCACACGCAAGGGTACCGAAGCTTGGCCTCGGGGGGAGTGAATTTCTAAAGGAGGTTTCAGGGACCTCCTACCAAACATACACTGATGGAGTGGACGAGTTTAGCAAGTGTTGGACACAATCAAGACACCCAAAATGTTGGGTGACTACAGAGGATCGAGGCGGATGGTACCCCTTGATCAGAAGGTCGTCCACCTGAGAATTACCTAGGCAACCAAAGAGGGTGAGTCCCGCGAAGACCCCTACACGGTAGAGCACCCCCACGGGTTACAGGGTTTCCCCCACCCGACCTCTCTTGTCACTGAAATTCTAGGTAGACCAGAATGGGGACCTTGACCTCTTAAGTCTACCACTTTTAATTAGGATCAAGGTGCTTAGGGTTTTCACTTGAACTTTAACCTTTTGAGTGCAAAGCGTGACCTGATTTAAAGTTTGGTTGATCCAAACTTCACCTATTAGTTCCTTTGAGAGCTTAGTAGGTCTTGTTTTTTTAGGGTTCAAGTGACTTAAGAGTCAGATTGTTTTAGGGTTTCTATTAATAGATGTTTTCAAACAATGGCTTGGGCACACTTCTTTTTGGGAATTCTCAATTCTTGCTTAGAAGGTGTGTCTCTAAAACCCTAGCTTTGAAGCTTAAATTGGCTCTAATTGGTCCATTTAGTGGCCTCAAGATTGGGTAATTAGGACTCAAGCAAGAAGGTTTTAGCCCTAACTACCTTTAATGGATGTACAGATATAGTGTGTTGAAATTGAAAATAGGCATCTTTGGTGTTTTACTATGTATGAAAGACAGGTTATTCTTAAATTACTTTTTCTTTCTTTTTTTTTTCCTTTTTGGAATTTAGGGGCTTAAACAAGAGGATGGAAAATTACCTGTCCTTGGTGTAGTTATTGTGCGGCTGCTTGTTTCTTTCTTGATTTCGTGTGCCTGCACAATAAAAGAGAAGAGATTAGTCAATAACTGATGAGAACCTCATCATGAACCCTAACTAGCACAATCTAACCTAGGTATGCAAGAAAAAGCTCCTACATAACTCAAAGAAAGGCTTAACTCAGAGAATTCTGAGTTTAAGAAGAAAACAAGTCATAAGGGGTAAAAATGCAAATTGACCAACACAATCTACAAACAGGGTAACTCAGGGTCCAAACACAGGTTAAACTAACCTAATAAGAAGGAAAGTGGGATGATCTGATCCCACAAGGGCTACAGCAACTCCAGGAAATTAAATGATATTCTGTAACCCTAAAACAAACCCACTTCAATTCACGAGGTTCGAGGTAATGTAAAAATTGACTAAGCCCTCTAAAATTCATAGAAAAATAATCTCTAGAGTTTAGAACCTTCAATTTGGCCTTAGAAACCCATTTTGACCTACATTGAGAACCATGCCCAATTAATGATTTAATTTGAGTTTTTACGTAAATTGGCTGGTCAAACATGGTCTGACCTAGAAACAAAATTCACCATTAAAATCCTTATGTCCAACTTATTCATGTATAAAAACTTGAGCCTAAGAAGAGACCTCCTTGACCGACTTTGCAATTTGGTCCTCATCATTTACTTTTTGACCCTCAACTTTCGAAACCCTTACATTTTGTCCCCTAATTTCTTCTTCATTCTTTGCATTTTGGTCCCTCCTACAAGTCTCTGCGTAGCACCATGCTCCAGAGACTTTGCGCGGAGCATGACGCCGCGCAAGGTGAGGGGGGCGTCCTGCAAAGAGAACGCGGAGTTCCCTGCAATGTCTGCTATCGCAGGGACTCGGCCATGCCACCTGACGACGCCCACACCTTCCGTGCGAACGCGCTGAAGGTATGGGTCTCGTCTCCGACCACACTCCGGCGAGGGACGCACGTCGCCTCCCTGCATCTGCCACCGCCTTTATAAAGACCAGCATCGCCAACCGTTTCTCCCAGCTCGGTCTTGACGGAGAATCCCTCAACCCTTCCTCTCTCTCCACTCCGACAGGAACCCACCAGCTCTAGCGGCTCCTCCTTCTCATCGCTCTGCTGCAATACCAGCAGCAGAGCCACCTTCGCCTGATCTCCCCGCGTCGCGCCGCTCCAAGGGCGCGCCTCCCTGCCCTCTTCCTCGCCGCCGCTCTCTCCCTCTGGGTGTTTCTTCTCCGGCGACAGTCGGTACGGCTACCCGCCACTCCGGCCCCCCTTCGTCCCCGTAGGTAGGTTACAGTTACTTCCCTTCTTCCCCTCTTTCTTTTCCCCAACTTAATTTGCTTAATCGCCCTACGACCACGCCTGACCACCCTCATCTTCCCCACCTCCGGTCACTCTCCGACAAGTCGTCCCCGTCATCCCACAACCCCATACGACTCGCCAACTGTCCCAAAAGCTCTGCCTCACTTCACCAAACACCCTCCACCCCTCCACTGCCACTCCACACCTCCACAGCACACCCCCGATCAAACCCACTTTTCCGGTTGCAGTCCGACCTAGGGCTGCCGCCATACACCGCCCTGCGACCTGCTGCACCCCGCACTACCTTCGTCGTGCCACGGCGAAGGTTCCCCTATGGTCTGATTAGGCCGAGAGGCCCTATTTGTGTTAGACAGACTTTCAGCTCTCACCGCCATTGGCGACGACGCAAGGAGCTTCCAAGCGAGCTCCAGGCCTCGAAGCGTCTGGACTCCAGCTGAGGCGAATTGGGAAGACTCGGGTGAAGGCAGGCAGCTGGTTTGCGAAGGGAAACGAGGACGCAGCTGCTGAGGCGAGGTCACGTCCTTCCTGCAGGCGCGCGAGAGAAGGGACAAAGTTTAGTCCCACATCGTGAGTCTTCAAATCGCCACACCACTTTAAATTGTTTTTGTGTATACGGCTGGTTGCCTCCGAACGCACCTGGGGTGAGGTCCCTCGTCCATCACCCGCCTCATCCGCGGATTCATCTCGTGGACCTGGCGGATCCGACCCGACACTACCCTGCACTCCTCGCGCACCACCCACGCCGGTGCGCCTGGTCCCGGTTATTCAACCCGACCCGTTAGCCCGGCTCTGGGAGAGCTTCCTGTGAGCGGTTTACAGAGAGAGAGAGAGACGTGCGGGTAGAGGGAAGGGCTAGGTTTTGCTGTGCCCTGTGCAGGAACAGGGCGCGAAGGAGGCAGACTCAACACTTAGCCGCAGGAAGGAGAAGAAAAGAAGCAGAGGAAGAAGAAGGCTCGCCAAAGAAGAGAAGAAGAAGAAGAAGCAGTGAAGGAAGAAAAGGAAGCATTGTAGCAGACCGCCATTTAAGTCGTTTGACTACGGTATCAGACGACGGATGAAGCTTTAGAGGAGATAAAGCAGAGAGGAAGAAGAAGAAAAGAGAAGGCTCCGCAACTGAAAAGAAAGAAAAGAGAAGAAGGAAGAAAGAAACAGAAGAAGACTTCGCGCAGGAAAAGAGAAAGAAGAAGAACTGAAGAAGAAAAGAAATAGAAAACAAGCAGAAGAAGAATTGAAGGCAACAGGAAGAAGAAGACCCGTAGAGACACTGCAGCTGAAGAAAAGCCAAAGAAGAGAAGAAGACAAGCAAAGAAAGAAAGAAGAGAAGAAGAAGCCAAAAATCGAAATCCATCTCTCCCTCTCTCTCTTATTTTTGTAATAAAGAAAATCCTGTACTTCTAGAATTCTAGTAGCTCCCTGAGTTCGACCTCGGGAAACCAAACTATTTCCAAGTAAATTTTGATAGTAACGACAACCGTAGCTGTCTTATTTTACATTATAACGACATTACTGTAATAAGCACTAAAACGAACAAAGACCAGCTACGGTTGGGAGAAAACCCATCACTAATAACTCAAAAATTGTGAATTAATAGCTTCTAGAATGGTCGTTTGTCCCCGGCAACGGCGCCAAAAACTGGTGCGCGTTCGGGTTTCGTCGTAGTATAGTACAAAAACGGTCACCAGTTTAATACAATTTGTTGCTCGGAATAAAAGTTTCCCGAGGTCGAACTCAGGGAGCAAACTATGATTCCAGAAGTATATGAATTGATAATATTTGTTGTACAAAAATTAAGAGAGAGAGAGAGAGAGCAAAAATAGATCCTTCTCTTTTCTTTTCTTTCTTTGGCTGCTTGTGTGGCAGTCTCTCTCATTCTCTTGGCTTCTTCTTCTCTTTTCTCTTTCTTTTTCTTTGGTCGGCTTCTCTGCTTCTACTTCTTTCTTCTTTTCTTTTTCTTTCTTGATCTGGCCCTTCTTCTTCTTGATGCGGCTTCTTTCTTCTTTTCTTTTTCTTCTCTTTGCTGCAGAGGCTTCTTCTTCTCTTTTCTCTTCTGCTCCGCTTCTCCGACATCTGATTCAGAAATCAGACGCCTTATCTGATCAGCCTCTCCATCTCCTTTCTTTCCTCTTGGCTTCCTTTGCTCCTCTCCTTCCTTCCTTCTTCTCTTCTTTCCCGCTGTGGCTAAGTCCCGGCCGCTGTTCTTCTTCTTCCTCACCTGTTCCTGCGCACACTCACAAACTTCAGCGCAAAACCTACCCTACCCCTTCCCCGCGTCTCTCTCTCTCCGAATCTCTCTTTGGTAAGCTCTCCCAGAGCCGGGTAATCGGGTCGGGTCACGTGCCCGGGTCCAGGCGCACCGGCGTGGGTGGTGCGCGAGGAGTGCACAGGAGTGGGAAGTCGGGTCGGGTCAGGTCTGCGTGGGAATGCCGCGGACGAGACCCGGTGAATGGGTGAGGGACCACACCCCAGTGCTATCGGAGGCAACCAGCCGATAGCACATTTTCAATTTATGTATAGGCGTGAGCCTGTACACTTCCGAGTTGGGACTAAAGTCCCACCTCCGAACCGCGCACCTGCAGGTAGGAACATACGCTCAATTGGGGCAGTGGAAGTGGCCTGCGACCCCAATTGAATCCTGGGCACACACGCGAAAGTCTTCCGCGTCGCCTGGGGCTTGTGCCTGGAGCTGGAGAGGCCTGGAGCTGCTCTTTAAGCAGCTCCTGCAGCTCGTCAATGGCGGCGAGGAGGGTGAGACCTGAGACACGAAAATGGCCTTGCGGCCACGTCAAAATGGTTCAGGGAGGTTCGCCTAGGCGTGGGGAGTGCAGTGCGGGGGTTGGCGAGACACGAGAGTGCCTGTGGCTGTGCGCCTAGGGTACTCTGCATGCGTAAGAGTGGGTGTGTTCGGGGGGTGATCTGGAGGTGCTAGGTGGTGAATGGAGGGCGGATTCAGTGTCAGTGAGGTGTCGCAGTGCTTAAGGGGTAGCTGGCGAGGCGGATGGAGGCGTGGAGTGGTGAGAACGCCTCGCCAGAGGGCGGCCGGAGATGGAGAAGGTGGTGATTGACCGTGGTGGTCGGTGAGTTGAAATAGTAAATTAAGAAGGGGGAAATAACAGAGAGAGAGGGGAAAGTTTTTACCTACCTAATTGACGAAGAGGGAGGGAGGCAGTGCTCGGTGCGTACCTGCCGGTGCCGGAGATGAAGGAGCCAAGAGGGGAGTAACGGCGGCGAGGAAGAGGTCGGGAAGGCGCCAGTTGGTGCGGCCTGGCACTGGAAGACGACACGGAGTGAGCTCTGCTGCAGGTATTGCAGCAAAGCGACGAAAGGAGGAGGAACGGACACCAGAGCCTGTGGGCGTTTGACCGTGGGAGGAGGAGACAAAATTGGGGGGAAACTCGGCCAAAATCAGGCTTGCTAGAAACGGATGCCCCTGCCACTTCTTATAAAGGTGCTGGCGCGGAGAGGATCTCGAGGGGGCAACGTGGGAAGCTCTCCGAAGAATGGGCGGAAAGCAGACCTATGCCTTTCATGCGTTCGCACGAGAGGTGTCGGCACCTACAGGGCAAGGCAGGGGGTTCCTGCGAAAGAGGACGACGCAGGGAACCCCCCGTTTGTTCCTGAGGGCAGCCACCATATCCTGCGCGGCGCCATCCTCCGCGCAAGGTTGCTGGAGGTATGGATGCCTGCGCAGGGTGGAAGAGGAGCCGTTCTGCAAAGAACGAAAGAGAAGATAGGGGGCTAAATGCAAGGGTTTCAAAAAGATAAGGGTCAGAAAGTAATTTAAGAGGACCAATTTGTAGAGTCGATCAAAAGGGTCTTCTCTTAGGCCCAAATTTTTGTACCAACCTAATTTGGACCTAAGAAATTCAATGGTGCAATTTGATTTTAGGCTTGACTACGTTTGACAGATCAATTTGCTCAAAAACCCAAATTAGGTCAAAAATTGGGCATGGTTCTCAATTTAGGTCAAAATAGGTTGCAAATGCCAAATTGAAGGTTCTAAACCCTAGGGAATATTTTTCCATGAATTTTAGAGGGTTTAGGTGATTTTTATCCTGCCTAGAACCTCATGAATTAAAGCAGGTTTGTTTTAGAGTTATAGAATGTCATTTAATTCCTAGAAGTTGCTATAACCCTTCAGATCATCCTACTTTCTTTCTTATTAAGCTCATTTGACCTGAGTTTAGACCCTTAGATACCCCGTTTGTGTACTACATTGGTAAAATTACAGTTTTAACCCTTGTGCATTGTTTTCAACTCAAATTTAGATTCCTCCAATTCAGGCTTTCCCTTAGGTTTTGTAGGAGCTTTTATATACTTATTTAGGTCAAAATGTGCTAGTTAGGGTTAATAATGAGACTCTCATCACCCAACTCCGTCGTGAGCAGGTGGGCGTGGTGGATTCATGTTTGTTTACTTTGTTTGCATTTTCTTTCTTTTTTTTCGTTTGCAGTTTCTTCTCCATCCCCATTAGAGCAACAGAGCATCAAGCTCTGAAGTTCGCGCTCAGCCACCTCTGTGTGCCTTCGTGTGCCTCAGGAAACCTTTCCACATGCTCTACACACGTCCACTGCCGGTCCTCGCACTTCTCCGCACTCCCTGTCGCACCTCCCCGCGCGCTGCACAACCGGTTGCGCAGCTACAGAGTCGGCTGATTTTTGCCCTCGGCACTGTGGCCACGACCTCACGTGGCTACAGTGCGCAACCGGCTCATTTCTCACTTATCCGGTGACCCCGCGCGCTCTGGCTCCTCACGTGACCTGTTCCAACCGATCGCCCGCGCTTGCAAGCCACTGCATGCACACGTGCGCCTGCACCACTGCACTTGCCCGCACTCGCCCGTGCTTGCGCGCTAGCACGCAGCCCTTGTGCGCTGCGTGTTCCCTTACGCCTGCACACGTACGCTCTCCAGCTCACAGCTCTCTCTCTCTCCAGATGACACTCTAGCCCTCCAGACAGCTTATCCACTCTCACTCTCACACTCACACTCAATCACAAACACTCACACACTCACCCGCATACACACACACATATATATTCACACACTCTCACTCTCATATATCTACATATATATATATATACACACACACATATATATAGTTATAGATACATATATAGATACATATTTACTTATAGATCCGCATATCCACATTCTTCCATACACACATTCCCGTCGCATCTACTACCTACATACCCGTGCACTCACCCTTTCACCGTGCATCGTATCACGGGAATATTCACACCAGTTGCCAATATTTTCCGGTACCCGCACAAAGCAAGCACTTCCACCCACACACACACACCCGCTCCACACTCTACGCAACACTTAGTCTTGTTGGTTGCGTCTTGCTAGACGTGGACCAACTTGACACCGCACTACATTTCATCACCATTTCCACCTTCACCCCTATCTATAGAATATATAACTATATATACATATTCTATATCTACTACATAAATATACACATATATATAAATATTAAGCTAAGCATTTCTTTTTAATTCCTTCCTTGCAATTTAATCTGCTTTCATTTATCTTTTATTTCTTGCTACTAAAAAAAAACCAAAAAGAAAAAGTATAAAAGAGAAAAGATAATTCTTGTCTTGCAGGTACTTGATCTTGTGAGGAACAAGATCAATTTTGGAACCCTAAGTTGGCTTCTAGCCAAGGACCATTTGGCTCAAGGCCAAGGACTTCATTTTTGAGGGTGTGCCTCAAGAACAACATTATCACAAAAAAATCTTAAAAGTAGAGAAACCAAAAACATAATAAACGCAAGGAAGAGATAAGTTTTAGGAAAGGCGTAGAAACTCCTTGATCTCCTAATCCCCACCTCCCTGAGATCGACCCTTGGCCTAAAAGTGACCAAGATAAAATCAAGTAGGCCAGGTTAAAAATTTTGTAAAGTTGGTGTAGACTCAATTTAGGTTAACTCACTATACTAATTTCAACGATAATATCACCATATTAATAAGACCTATTCGAGTTCGCATCACCCACCTCTATTTAAACCCCTCCACCCCACTCCATCTCCACTACACCACCATTTCCACAACCTCCACCTCCTTCTTCGGTCTGTCGGCGAGCTGCCAACGGCCTCCTTTCCTCCACTTGCAGCTATGCGTGGAGGAGAGGCACTCGCGTGAGGAGGAGGAGAGACGAATAGAGTGTGTGTGCGCAGGAGAGCGAGGGCGTGGGAGAGAGGAGGAAGCTCGGGAAGCATGGGTGCGTGGTGGGAGAGCTCGCATGAGGGGAGCTTACGCGACCGGAGGACGACCGTGGGAGCTCGGTGGAGCTCGAGGTGGAGGAGCTCGGTGGGAGGAGTTCGAAGGCGCGAGGGGAGGAGGAGCTCACGAAGGTGAGCTTCGCGACCTCCTGAAGCTACTAGCGTAGCAACTTGGATAGGAATCCATAGGATCCGGGTATTATATGGGTATCATGCAGCTTTTGCATCCATTATAGATATCCATCTATGAATATGTACATAGCTTAATTTTAAAAAAAAAGTGTGTAAAGTGTTTAGCAATGATCTGAAAGTTGAAACAAAAATACAATAAGTGTTTATGGATATTCAACCTCTGCTTTGAAGACTTTCTGGGCCACAGAAGCTTGACTCATTCAGGCTTGGCTTAATTCACTTGAGCACTGATAAGATAGATCAGAATCTCTCCTTAGGACGTATTCTTGTACCTAAGTCACCAATACAGGACTCGTTGGTTTGCCTCTACTTGAGAGTCTAAGTAATCTTGGTTCACACTACACATATCGAGAAAGACCAGGTGAACATAAGATTCAACCCTAGTTTTCATTAGGGAAGATGGAGTCCTTACCTGTGCGCACAAGTAGACTTTCTATCCCAGTCTTTAGTCTTGTGTTTAGGAGAAACTCTTTCCACCGAAAAGAAGTACTCACCCACCAAATAAATGTGATCTTCCAAATAAAGTTGTAGAAGATATACTGACACTTGTTTCAAAAAAAAAGAAAAAAAAATCTTGCAAATAAGTCAGTATATCTTCTAAATTTCTGCAAATTCTTCTCCCCAAAAGTTTTTCAGGACACTTTACAAATACCATGTTCTACCATATATTCTTTGAGCCACAAAAACAATAAAAGTGGGGTTGAGTTTTTCCATCGTCTTTTTGAGGGTTAATCCGAAGACATGAGCTAAAGCTAGGATCAACCTATACTTAAAAATTTGTGAAACCCTAGGCTTGAGCCTTAATGTTCATCTAGTCGGTCTTAATCCTTCAATATGTGCAAACCATAATCTCTTAGCTCTCGAGTATGGCAAAACCCTCTGAGTCCTGGAAGTCATACTTAAGGTTTAAATATCAAGAGTCCAGGTTAGTCGAGAGATGGTCTATATCATGTAAGACTTGAGTACTGGTAGTCTTCTCTGCAATTGGTTCTCATAATATCCAACTGATAAACACATTAATGTTGCTTCAGAAAAAAATCTTCAGCTTAAGATCATTTCTAAACACAATACAAATGTTTTGCTAGGGACTAGCAAAAGATCGGCATGGGGGTATGATTGCACAACAAGTTACGCCAATAAATATACCATCTTATGTTATTTCCTAGCATTACACATGCATCTTATGTAGCCATACTTGCATTTGTAAATATACACTTGCATGCAGTTTTTAAAGAGGGAAACAGAATGAGAATAAATGGTCATTTAATCCACTTCTATAATTAACATCTTCAATGTGTGTTGCATTGCAATTTCACCATTTTCATTTTCATATTTCACGGTTGCTCTACACGTCTCCATGCACCCTACCCTGCTGCAGCATGGTGAGAGGCATGCACTCCTTCTATAAAATTCCATGCACCCTCCCCTGCTGTGGCAATCGGCCTCCACCCTCAAACCTGCGCACACAACACACACAACATCACACATACCCGCCGGCCACTCTCCTTCCCTCTCCCTATCCAGACACAGCACCTCTTCTCATAAGTTGAGAAGGGGTACACTGTGTGTAGGAGAGAGTTCACAATGGTCTCAAACCACCACTGTGACCTCCACCACCGCCCAACTTCGTCGTGAGTAGGTGGGCATGGTGGATTCCTGTTTGTTTTCTTTATTTGCATTTTCTTTCTTTTCCATTTTTGTTTGCAGTTTCTTCTCTGCCATTGTTGCAGAGCTTCAAGCTCTGAAGCTCGGCCTGCACCTCCGCGTGCCCCCGCGCACCTCCACGCGTGTACATAGCACCCAGCCTCCCTTTCTGCGTGTGTATGCGTGCTCTACGACTTCTCCGTGCGCCACACCACCTCCACCCAGTCACCGTTCGCCGTGTGCACTGTAGCATACTGTTCACACCTCTCTACGTGACACTATAGCCACCAGCTCGTTTCTCATTTAGCCGGTGGCTCTGCGCTCTCTCCCCTCTGCACTACCGCCTCCATCTGGTTTCCTAGATCCCTCGCCTCCTCGCTCAGCGCGCTCCCTTGTGTGCTACATGCTGTGCCCGCACCTCACCACTCAGCGCGCCCGCGTATGGAAGCAGCCCACGCCCACTCGCCAGACGACGCGTGACGCCTCCAGATGTCTTAACTCTCCCTCGGAGGCGACAGGGGACCCGCAGAGGCGAAGGGATTTGTGATCTGAGCCCCCATTCCTCCCATGTTTTCCGATAGAGTGGTTCACATTAATATTGTGATAAACTGCATGTTTAGAATAACTTGAATGAACCCTAGGATGAGAATGAACCTTAGGGCAGGAACAAATGAGTATGGTTTGAGCTACACTGTTTACTTGAGATGCATGTAAAACCCTAGGATGAGAATGAACCCTAGGGCAGGAACAAATGAGCATGGTTTGAGCTACATTGTATACTTGAGATGCAAGTAAAACCCTAAATGCTAGCAATTGTATTGGTTATTGATATGATGCTTTCTCAGTTAGTAAATCACGAGCTGCCTGTTATAAGAATGAAATCGGTAATGTGAATAAAGAGATTGGAACGTTGGAAAATGAAACGAAAGAAATACCAGCATGAACCCTACGGGGAATTAGGAGAGGAACTCCTGTAGATGGGAAGTGAGCTGGCCCTTGTATACGCGGTACCAAGGAGAGCAACTGTCTCTTTAGTGTAGAGGGGAGCTAGCCGCTAGTTGGATTGAGCCTCGGGGTTAGGTCTAGTCACTCTGCACCAACTCTATTTGGCCCTCGTGTACGTGGTACCGAGGTGAGCTACTTAGTGTAGGGAGGGAGCTAGCCGCCCCATGGGGCTCAGAGTTAGGACTAGCCGCCCTACACCGACTCTTGTTAGGCCCATTGGGCAAATCGGGATAGTTGGACGGGGTACGCGGACAGTGGAGAGGCGAGACCCCTATTCTATTCTGAGGGGCGAGACTCCTGTTCTGAGAGGACAAGGCCTTGTACTGTTCCATGCTGTACCTTTAGGCGTACCCACTAGCGAAAATGACTGACCGCATGCCAGTGCGGGATAGCTACCCATGCGTTTATCACGCGTGTCGTAGTCACCGCTACGTCGCGACCGTGACCTTGAGGTGGTTGACTAGATGTAGGATTACCATGGGGACTCTCCCGGCCAGGAGAGCACAACGTGCACATCCTACATCATGGAAAAGACTGCAATCAAGATCATTCCCGTGAGGAACAGGCCAGATCAAGAAATGATTAGATGAATAAGGTGCAACAAATTAGAACTACTTGGATGAGCTAAATGAAAATGGATAGTTACTTAATTACATTAATTAATTGCTTGTCTTAATTACATGTAAATGGCTGAATTACCACTCTACTCAGCGTTTGTTGACTCCGAAAATTCTATAACCTTGTCCAGGTCAGGGAGTTGAGCAACCAGCACTACCAGCTACAGAGGGAGCTGAGCCTAGTCGAGCCCAGCCTTAGCTGTGTTTTCTTACTGTTTCCCTAGATTCTGTTGTAGTAGTGAGTAATTTTGTTCTATGTAATACTGTTTCAGTTACTTTTACGCTGTACTTTCCTCTGTCGTAGTTGTGATGGCCTGTAATATTGATAGACTATTTGCTCTATTTCTTTTACTGTCTCTTGATTACTTTCTGCTTAGTTACATTGCATATGTGGTTGTGAGTTATTTCACACTTTTGGTTATTTCTCGTTGGACGACTAAGTCTTGGGATTAGTTGAGGCGAGTCGGTCTCGGGTCCTGTAGGGATCTGGGATCGGGTTGTAACAAGATGGTATCAGAACAAGGTCGTCCCGAGAAATGAACCAAATGGTCTAAAAAACAGCAACCCACATGCTTGTAACTAAGATAGCCATCACAACGTATCGCCATGAACTTCGCTTCGAGTCCTATCTCTTAATGTAGTCTGCTATCATTGACAGTTACTGCTCTTTTTCCTGTGTCTCCTTGTAGGAGATGCCTCATCAGGGAGTTCCCGTGGCAGGCCGCGAATGTGGCCGTGGGCGGGGTCAAAGGGGTGGACGTGCCCATGGGCGGGGTCGAAGGGGCGGACGTGCCAGACCTGAGACATCAGCCGACCCTCCTCTCCTTCCGGGCATCCAGGCCCAGGATCTCGCCCAGATGATCCAAGATATCGTACGGGAGGAGCTTCAGCAGCCTCCTCGGCCACCCCTCCCTAAGGTCGCGAAGGGAGAGTCCTCCGTGGGACAGGGGAACCGCCGCAGCACCGTATGTGCTGGAGAGGGAGGGGGTGATCCTCCACCATCCCCACCACCCTCAGACACTTTTGAGCACGAGCCCTCCTTGCTTGGAGGCACACCTATTTCCCCATTGCAGCTACACCATGAGCTTTTCGGCCAGTTCCGAAAACTAAAGGCCTCCTCCTTCATGGGGGATGAGAGCCCATCTGAGGTAGAGGACTAGCTGGAGCAGATAGAGAAGGTGTTCGACACCCTCCGACCTCTTGCAAAGTGTCGCGTGGCCTTTGCCACATGCCAACCAGAGAGCGTAGCCCACAGGTGTTAGAGGGAAATCAGAGGCCAGGAGTGGAGAGAGCCGACATGGGACCAGTTCGTGGCTCTCTTCTATGAGCAGTACTTTTCGCAGACCTGGCAGGACCAGAGGAGGGGGGAGTTCCACACTCTATCAGGGGGTGATGACAATTAGCGCGTACCGCATGCATTTCCTAGAGATGTCACGCTTTGCCCCGATAGTTGCGAGGAGCGCCTGTGGAGGTTTACTGAGGGGCTTCAACCTACGATTTGGGGGTATGTGAAACCCCTGAAGTTTCCCACTATCTCTCGTGTGGTTGAGGTGGCCATGACTTATGAGGAGACCAACCCGACCACGCGAGACATTGACAGCGGACGGAAGATGCCCTACCAGCTAGAGTACTCACAGGGCTGTCGAGAGAGGAGGCACACGGCGGCCGCAGGAGAGTAGTCTCGTTCTGTGGGGTCGCCAGTGACCTTTGGGGGCCCCAAACAGGGACCCGCTACCAGCACCAGACCCTCACCCAGCCACCAGTAGGGACCCGTCTAAGGTTCAATACCGCCTACCACCCCCAGACCGACGGGCAGTTAGAGCGCACCATACAGATACTCGAGGACCTCCTGTTCGCTTGTGTAATAGACTGGAGAGGCTCCTTGGAGGAGCATTTGCCTCTGGCAGAGTTTACATACAATAACAACTATCATTTGAGCATCGACATGGTGACGTACGAGGCTCTGTACGAGAGGAGGTGTACCGCACCCTTGAGTTGGGTCGAGGTAGGGACCAAGTGGGAGGTTGGCCCCAAGCTAATCCGGCAGAGTCAGGAGGTGATAGAGTAGATTCATAGGTGATTTCGCACTGTCAGGAGCAGGTAGAAGAGCTACGCCGATAGGAAGCACTGAGAGGTGTAGTTCAAGGTTTGGGATCATTTCTTCCTCTGGGTTTCGCCCATGATGGGCTTGTAGTATTTTGGGGTGAAAGGGGAGCTTGCGCCAAGGTTTGTTGGACCCTTTGAGGACTTGGAGCGGGTATGGCCCGTTGCTTACTGGCTTGCCCTTCCTCTCCAGCTTTCTGGGGTGCACGACGTGTTCCATGTGTCCAACCTCAAGAAGTACGTCGTCGATCCCAGCCATGTTCTGAGCCATGTGTCCAAGCTCAGGAAGTACATTTTGAGCCACGAGAGCGTTGCCGATCCCGTTGTGTGAATGAAGCGCAGAAGAAGATATCTGGCTTGAAAAGAAATGACTCACACGTTTATATGCAAGTACTGTTTCCACTAGCGATATGAGGAATACTGCCAGAGCCAGTTGTTGATTCATTCACAGAAATGAGCAGGTTTTTCAAAGCTGTTTGTTCGAAGACGCTACAAAATGATATGTTGGAATACTGGCATAAACAAATAGTCATTACTCTTTTTAAGATGGAACAGATTCTTCCCCTAGCCTTCTTCGATGTAATAGCTCATCTCACGCTGCATCGTGCAAATGAAGCAAGAATCGGTGGACATATACAATTCAGATGAATGTATCCTGTGGAGCGATTTTTGAAAATGCTTGAAGATTATGTTTTAAACAAGACAAAGTCGGAACGATCAATTGTATAAGGCTATCTTGTGGATGAGTGTATTAATTTTACGACCATATATATGAATAACAGACAACCGCTTTAATAAACTTCAAAGAAAATATGAGGGGGAATACAATGACGTTGATGAAGAATGTTTGTCAATTTTTGATATCAGAGGAAGGTCGATCATTCATACAGAGTATAAGGCTATTTCAGAAAATGACAGACATTGTGCACATCCATATATTTTAAAACAAATTCATGAAATTGATCCATTTTATGAGGAATTCGAACGATTACCTCTTTCTCGGACAAATGAATTTCGCTTCTTAGATTGGTTTAAAGATCAGGTTCATCAATTGAAAGAGGATAAGGACCCACAATGGATACCAGATTTTGATGTAATTGCTGATTCACCATTACATTATGCATGTTACCACTCTAGGTATATAATAAATGGATTCAGATTCAAAATAAAAGAAATTGATGATAGGAAGGTTACACAAGCCGAAGTTGTTGTTGATTCAGATCTTTCCATCGGTTCAGATGGATACTATGATAAAATTAAAGAAATTGTAGAGATCGGCTTTAGATATGATCGTAGAGTTGTCTTATAATATCATTGGTTTGATGTTTTCAAGGAGGGCAACTGTTTCAAAATTGATAAGAAACACAATTTCTTGAGTTTAAATCATAATCGTCAAATTCTTCAATTTGATGAACCATTTAAATTGGCATGTCAAGCGGCATAAGTTTTCTATATCCCTAATAATTATCAAAGGGGATGGGTTATACCCATAAGAATAGTACCGTGCAATCATTTTGACGCACAGTCTGAAGCATATCAAGAATTAACAGAAGAAAATCATATAGATTTAAATGCAGTAGATGTGGACATTTAAGGTTAGTAAAAGTTTATTTACTTTAATTCATTTCTGTTTATATCAAATTCATATTAAAATTTAAGAAACCTAAACTACAACCGGCATTTTCCATACATTAAAAATAACTAAACTTAAACCAATCAAACACACACGTTCAATATTTGTTACTCTTGCTCTACTGGCGTTTTAATTACTTCTGTTTTTCAAATTACAGTTTATCGGTGATGGACATACTCGGAGGTTATTGTAATTAGAGATATAATTTCAATATTTTAAATTTGATTGGAAGAAATTATAGGATTTTCTAGATGTGGGGTGTGCCCACATATTATTTTTTATTTCATTAATTAGAAGTGGGGTGTACCCACTTGTGTTACATGTTTTATTTGAATGGACGTGGGGTATACCTACTTGTGGTTTGTCTTTGTACCTTTTGTTTATGTGTGGTGTGCCCACTTTAATTTAAATATGCAGGTATTTAGAGAAACCTCCAAATTTAAGGGGAAACTCTACCGAAATTTTTAAATTTTCCTTTTTTGTTTTGTAATAGACATTTCCATACCTTAAGTCTGATGCAAGAAAAGAGCTAAAATTTCTAAGAGAACAATGTTTGTAAAGCTATCCAACTAATAGAAATTAAGTCTACCAAAATCTATGTCACAGAAACATGATTACTAGTAAGAAATTCAATAAATCAATAAAACTTTTTGTCAAGCTTTGTCCTTGACATGACCTTATATCAATATGTCTAAACTCTTTCTGGCTTTTTGAAGCTTTTTCGCAACGAAGCCATCAAAATTTCTTTTTTCAAATATATTTGGCAAACAAAAATCTTAAATCAGAGTAAAAAACCTACTATGGCAATGTTTAGTTAAAAACTATCATGCAGCATAATCTAAACAATGGAGAGGCTTGTACTAGTCCTTTCAGGTTTTGATGTATCATTCAATCTCCCACTGTTTCCTTCTACAAATTATCCTTTTGGGACTCCATTGGCATGTGCTCTATCAATGATTTCTTTCTGTGCAGGGTGTTATTATGGTAACTCTAGATGCTGGTCCTGTGGTAGTAGGCATTTGACAATCTAATTAGCCAGATAGGATTTCTTTACGGTCATCAGAAAATAAAGTAATAAAATGCACTCATCTCCATCACTCATGTTGATGCTTATGATATAGTTTAAATGAATGGGATGTTACTCATGGATTTGTTTTATGATATAGTTTAAATGAATGGGATGCTCCTGATCTCATCAAGCCTGTATATCATGTCTTTTTTTCATTAACTGCATTGTTTATTTGAATGAATGTCGGATGTACCCACTTATAATTTATCTTTGCACTTTTTTTTATTGAGTGTGCCTACTTTAATTTAAATATAGAGGTTTTTAGAGAAACTTCCAAATTTAAGGGAAAACTCTGCCGAAATTTTTAAATTTTCTTTTTTGTTTTGTAATAGATATTAACATAAAAGGTTAGTAATAATTTTTTTGTTTTGTTTCATTTCTGTTTAAATGATTTTTTTTATGTTTAGAAAACTTTTTTCATTAATGATTTATATATTAGTGATTTTTAACTATATTAATTATTATATTTTTACTTGTTACAGATAAAGTTGTTTAAGAAAAAATCCAAAAGAAAAGGTCCTCCTTAGACACAGCCCTCCACGCAACCTAATTCATCTCCTCAGGCTCATCTACCCCCTCCATAGCAGGCTTAGCCACCTCTTCGACAGCAGCTTCAGCCACCCCCCAATTACACTTCATACAACACGGGGAGATGGCACGTTCACTACATGTGGGGGGGGGAAGAGAAAGGGGAAGGAGATTGCTCTGACCTTTCCAGACCGAGTAGAGGATGATCCAGATTATGGAGGATCATATGAGGTTGAGTAGGAGGAGGAGGAGGAGGAGGCGGGAGAGGAGGGAGACGAGGAGGGAGACGAGGAGGGCGAGGAGGCAGAGGATGAGATGATGGGGAGTACAACCCCAGTTCATATAGACCCCTCACCGGCGGGCTCAAGTTTGGTAAGAAATCATATACCTTTAATAATTAAATTACATACCTTCAAAAATATATAATAAATATGATTAATGTTTATGCAGGTAAACTAAGAAGAGGACGAGGGAAGACAAAAAATCTAGACCTCCAGCGTATTCTCGAGGGCACCAAATTAACGATTAGGCTCAGATCCATAGGGGAGGCAAAGAATTACCTGGGCTTTATCAATCGAGTGGGAGTAATTGTTAAGTCCATTGTGCCCATTTTCTACTTCGACTGGAGGAAGGTGCCCACAGAGCTGAAGAGGCAGTTGATCCATCAGTTGGAGGTAATTTTATTTACAAAAGTTATTTCTTTTATAATTTTATCTTAAATTTATTTTAAAGTAACATTGACATTTTTTTTTTTTAAATTAATGTAGCAAAGTTACGATTGGGGTGACGACCTCAATGTCTCCCGATGCATCCTTAAGCACACCACAAAAATGCACAAAGATTGAAGGACGAAGACCAAGAGAAATGTAAGAATTTTAAACATTTACATTTTTATTACATACATAATGTCTTGTATTATTTCTAACAATTTATATTTCGTATTTAGTTTTTCTCGAACATAAGTTCACCCAAGGAGGCAATGGAGAATTATCATCTTAATGTCATGCCTGAAGATTGGAAGAAGGCATGCGAGCATTGGATGAATCCAAAGACAGAGGTTAGTAAACGATTACAAATTATTCTATTAATTTCATATATCTTAAATTCATTAAAAAATATTATTATATATGTCTACAGGAGCAACCACAAAAAAATAAGGCCAATAGGGCTAAAGCTCCACCATAGACCCATTGTTTGGGTCGAAGGAGCATCAAGACAGTCAGGAGTCGTTATGTAAGTATTGAAATTAATTTTTAATTAAATATTACTTAATTTTAAAGTTATTTTAACCTAATTGTATCATATTTATTTTTTTAATCTGCTGCACAAGATGAGATGGAAATAATTAGAATGGAAATCTACGAGGTCTCCCACAGTGGATTCATCAGTCATACTAGGAGAAATACATAAGTTTCTTAAACTCAAAAAATTTATAACTTTGTATATATATATATTATGATAATATTATGTAATACATTTAGGATCAAATGATACAATTAGTACATCCCCCTACTGACGAGGCCTTCGACAGTGTCCAGCAGCCTTTGGATGTAAAGGAGGCATTTAGTAGAGTGATGCCACCAGACCACGGTAGTTTCGTTCGTAGTGCGGGGAGGGCATACTTGTTATCCACCTTGTATGGGAGAAAAGGTGTCTCATCTAATGTTGTCGATCAGCTGCATCAAAAGATTGATAAACTACAGAGACGAGATGAGGAGAGAGAGAAGAGAGAGGTAGAGATGAAGAATAAGATGAATGCGATAGATGATAAGCTTCGGCAGCTTATAGCCCTTATTCATAATAAGGGTCAGTCAGAGCATCCATCTTCTATGGATACTCGCAACGGCAGGCGAGACGACGACGACTCCATGGGTGGTGGAGGTAGCATTGGGGCCTCTGTATTTTGATTTCTATGCATTTTCTTTTCTTTTGTTTTTCATATAATCCTTTTTACGTAAATATCTCTTTTTTAAACTTTTAATGTACTACATTTTATATTTATGAAATATAGTTTTTTATTCATTTGCATTACTTATTTTTTATAAAAGTATAACTAAAATTTAGAGTTTAGTAGTTAGTTTCCATCCGCTAGTAATTAGAAAAAAAAACCCAAAGGCAAAAATATTTTCCCAATCGCACGGATGTCGTCACTTACTCAAATAAACGACGGCATATCTGTGATGGGGAAAATATTTTTCCCGTCGCTTATTCATATAAGCGACGACATTTAGGATTCGATAAAATTACTATTGTAATGTTATACCGACGGTTATCAGAATAAGCGACGATAATAATATTTTTGTCGTCGCTTCTATAACCAACGGTAAAGGTTATTAAACGACGGTGTAAATAAAAAAAGGATGCGTAAAGGTGGGAAAAAGTGACTGACATATACCGTCGTTACCAACGACAATTGTTTTTACCGTCAATTGTAAAACAACGTCGAAAGCTCTAATCCATCCGATGGTCATACATTATTTCCACGTCGAATTATCCTTGTAATCGACGGTAAATCTAAACAGCGACGGTATTAACGACGTCGCTTATTGCCGTCAGTTATATAGAATAAAATCGACAGCAAAAATCCTGTATATAGTAGTGGTGGGACAGAGAAAATAGATGGAGAGAGAGAGAGAGAGAAAATTTAATCTTTTAAATTAAAAAAATATTTAACAACGACCTCATTAAAACAAATAAACTTTCTCTCATCTCTCACAACAATCATTACAATCTCATTAACAAAATATCTTTTTATATTTATTCCTCTCAAATTTTATCCCATTCCTTCACGTTAAGCCCACCGGCTGCATGTCTTTTGACGAGCATCTCCGACGGAGGTCCCGACGAGCCAGCGTGTTGGGGGGTGCTGGTCAATGGTGGCTTCCCTCCTTAGAAATAGCGTCACATCTCCGTGGGCGACGCCCGTGGTTTAAGCTAAAGAGAAGAAAAGTCGAAAGAAAACGTCGACACGAGTCCAAATTGTTCCTCGCAGGCACCGTTGTCCAATACAAAAGTGACATTCCGCAAAGAGAAACGCCGGTGCCGATATGCACGTACGAAGGGGTCACATGTGACATGCACCCGACATTTAGCTGCTATTCGCCAAGTCGCGGGGGTAGAGGTCATCTACGTTGAGCCCCGCCAGTCAGAAGGAGATATATACCCTTACCATCAGTCTCCATTAAAGGACGAATAGGTGTTCTTCAATTTTCCTTGACATATCCCTCATTGCAAGGATATGGATAAATTCAAATGCTTCATGATTTACCACATTTTATTTCCCAAAATCAATTAGTGCTCGCTTAATACTTATAATTCCTCAACGTCAGATGTCAGCAAAATCTATGATCAAACATAAAGTAACTTATTGTGTAATAATCACTTGTTTTTAAATTCTTGTGGCCTAAAAGTGCCTTGAGGATGCATTAATCAAAGTTATTCCCAATTGCTTTTAGTGATCTAACGTGCATTAAGGTGCATGTCGTCTCCCAGGGGTCTTCTTTCCTGCTTATTCGTTTGAATAGCGCTATTTAATTTATACGAGAAATTCCAACTTTGTGGTTGAAAGAAGAGTTACTTTCAGCTCATTCCTTTAATATTTATCAACTCTCTTCGATCACTTCCCTAGAGATGTATATATCGTCCCTCCTAAGCACGTAACTGATCTCAAAATTTTACATTGAAACTTCTAGAGGATCACTTCCGTACTCCCGAAGACCCTATTTTCTACGTGTATCCTATTTCAAAACTATGGACGCTCCCATATGGGAAACGCGCAGAGATGGTAAGGCCTCGCACACTTATATCACTAACACAACGTATATAATTACGTTGAGCTCATGTGCTGTGAGTGTCCGTTGGTCATTTGCAAAGACGGGCGTTTGCTTTGGCGTTGGGTGCACACGTCTGGACCAGATCAATTATTTCTAATTTGAAACTAAAATCTCCATCAGGAGAACAAGTTGAATATAAAAAGAACGCCATCCATCCGGAGGACCAAAAAAAAGAAGAAAACTCGAAACTTTCCCTTGGATGAGGGCGCAACTGATACTCCCCCTTCAAATGAGGGGAGGACAGAAACTCCACGTAGAAACAGGGAACTTCGAGACAGGGAAAACTGAATTCAAGTTACAACAAAAACTATAATAAAAAATAAAATAACAAAGAAAGCGTACTTTTGAGATCGACTCACAAAAAGAAGAGAGGTTACTGTGATCAATCAGATTCGTGCTAGCGAAAACCTGGCCGACTAAACTCCGTCGTGGTTGCGTTAAAGCACGATTTCAAGTGTGATCCTGACTTAAATAGATGATGTCGTAGGGGGTGGAAGGTAAATCCCAAGCTAGTAAATGCGTCATCAAGACAAAATCATCTTCATCGCCCACCGAGGAATCAACTACTTCGAACGCTGTTATGTACCTTGTGGGCAGTTCAAAGAAGAGAGAAAAGATTATAGAGCTCAAGAAGAGCGCAATGTAGTCAAGGCAACTAGAAGATCAGACTCAAGAAAGATGGGGGGAAAGCCCCCGAGCATCAAATAGAAGGTCCAATCAATCTCGATTGAGCGAAGCCGAAGGCGTAACGATAAACTTTGCAATCAAGGAAGAGGAAGCAAAGAGTGGACCCTCGAAGTCTAAGCATGATCGATCTCAGCAAGGCTGGTCCCGTGGAGAGATGGCCCACAAAAATCCACCAACAACACCATCACCAGGCCACCAAGAAGTCGATGGCAAGCAGCAACAACGTCATCAACGATATTAGCCGATGAAAGGGCCACGCGTTGGAGGAGAGTTGCTGCATGCCCATGATGACAGGAACCCGTGCGGTGATGAGGAGGGTGCAGTGCACACGGGAGGTAAAGGGGTGACAACGTACGGATGGGGGAAATGGGGTGGAGACAAGAGGAGAGAGTGGGGCAGGGAGGGTGGCAGCCGGTGTCGGATATGGCTGGTCGGAACCCCCAAATAGGTGCCACTCTCAATTAGGATTTACGGGAGGGAGAGGTGGGGACGAAGACGAGAGAGGTAGGGAGGGTGGCCCTAGTTCCTGCCACCAGGTCTTACCACCTGTGACCGAATTAACAAAGCTCTTTAATGCCTTTGCAAAAAATAATAATAATAATAATCGGTGAGAATTGGTGTTCCGATGCACGACAACCATAAGCGTTTTCGTCTGGTCGAGATCAACTCTGATCCACAACTTCTGGATTACGCCAGAGAAAAATCATTGGTTGTCAAGATAGGGCAGAATATCCTGTGTTTGGGGATATTTATCTCACGATATCTCTTTCCCGTGGGAGGCATGGAACCCATTCCATGCGGGAGGTGGAATTGGTTTTATCTCGTAACTTATCCCACTATCCACAACCTATGACATGCTAGAGTACAAAATTAAATCCATATGTGTAGTAGTTTTACGCTAACGTAAATCATAAAGTATAATCACTTTTAAAATTATTTTATATGGATAAATAATTATTTTTCATAGCACAAAATCAAACTCAATAGTTTTACATGGATGTAAATCATTAAAATTATATTTAAAATTATTTTATATCGATATAAAATTATCAAAATTATATTTAAAATCATTTTTTTAATATAAAATCATAAGATACATTTTTAAATTATTTTACATTAGTGTACTTTAATTTAAAATTAAAAAAGATAAAAATAAAAAAATATATACTATAATATATATCTACCTCTCGATAAACTACAATGCTAAATTTTAATTTTTAATTGATGTATATACTTACTCCAAATTTACGTTTTGGATCAAGAAAGCAAACTTTTCCCTCTAAATGAATTGGATTGATGAATTTGCATGAAAGTAAAATTAAAAAGAATAAAAAAGCTGGTCAAAGATTAGCAGGTGAACATATGAAAGAAATCCTATGATTTTTTTATTCTTTGGAACGGAAATCCTATTACTTCTTTATTCTTTGGAACACAAATCCAAAAAATGACCGACCATGTTTACATTTGTGGCATCGTACAATCGTTTGTTATAATGTGCAAGGCACGCCACCTGTAGTCCCAATTGTCCAATAAAATACGATAAATTGCAAATTGCTGAAACGACTGCTTGAGTTTGGTAAATTAAACTTTGTTGATGCACAAGTCTATGTGGTTAGAATATTCTTCTGGCACCATGGAAGCATCGAGAAGAACTCTCTTCTCTCGTCTCACCAACCACCTGTCCAGGGAACCCTCCTTCACCCCCGTCTAATCCTCCTTTTTCCACCACCATCGTTGCCATGCCCTCCTCCTCCTCAGTTGATTTTGAATGTTTAATTACATCAATTAAGATATAATTAATATATAATGACATAAAAAATTTATATTAAGATCAATAAGATTTGTTAGACTTTTTAGTTCAATATGAAAGTAGATAAATGTTTTGGTAGATGTAAAAAGATTCAACCTCCGATAACTTACGTAGAAAAAAATAAAAGGTAAGGTTAAGAACTACACATGCACACACATGTGTCCTATCCTATCCCGACCTAAGTCAGATCTGGGTGAGAATCAATGTGAAATTTGGACTCTTTTACTATTTTGCTATGAATTTTTAATCTCATTAATAATTTATCATTAATTTGTTGGCTAAAATGTTAAAATTAGTTGATCAATTATTTTATTCGATCAAATTTAGTCGTTCAATTGATCTAATCGACTAATAAGTTAAGTTTGATCGATTAATTGACGAATTTTCATAAATATCAAGTCATGGATTCTATATAAAGATCACAAATGAGCTCTCATTGGTCATACAACAAGAGTAAAAGAACTCTTGACTCTTCCTCCCTTTTTCTCATTCTTATCTCTCTTTCTCTTATTGCATTTGTTCAATGTAAGGTTGGTAGATCAATATCCAATAAAATTTGTCGATTTCGTACAAGATGTTTGAGAGTAATCCACGAGAAATATTTGATTAATTAACCAATCTAATTGGTTAATCAAATAGGAATTTAATCGATCAAGCAAATTAATTGATCAAATTGCCTTAGCCTTATTCTCCTGAGGGGGTTTTTGATGCCATCCAAGTTTGAAGTACATCGAATTTTTGAAGTGAATTGTCATATCTTGTAAGAAGTTCATCAGATCGTAACGCATCAATATTATAGGAGACAATATCTTCCCTAAGTAAATTTCTTCTTGAATACTTCGATTACAGTAAAATCTAATTTTTCTCTATTTTGTTTATTTATATTATTGTATATATATATATATATATATATATATATATATATATATATATATATATATATATATATTTATTTATTTATTTATTTTAGATCTTATCATATAATATTTAGGTTGCTTAATATTTTAAATCTATATAAAATTATTGAAAATATATATTATTTTATTTATTTATTCCCCTAGTACTATACTTTCAACACCTCCTTCCTCACCGCCATCGTACCATATGTATATCGCCACCGTCTCTGCTACCCCTTGCCCCACTTGATCCACAACCGCCACCACCACATCCTCCTCCCATGCCCTATGCCCGTCAATCTCCCTTCCTCCACACTCCTTGAGACCTGATAAGATGGAAAAGAGAGAATATTAACAAAAGGTTAACGAGAACTTTGTGCATGCACCTC
Source organism: Thalassia testudinum (assembly GCA_037157565.1). Lineage (NCBI taxonomy): Eukaryota > Viridiplantae > Streptophyta > Magnoliopsida > Alismatales > Hydrocharitaceae > Thalassia > Thalassia testudinum. The sequence goes on along the minus strand of JAZHRO010000077.1, from coordinate 11,407,528 downwards.
GATCACCTCCATACAGCATATTCAAGAAGAGTCAATTCAGAACTTAGGATAGTCAAAAAGGGTATGGGTGATCAACCAACTAATCAGTACCCCATCTTCAGACATTTGATACAGAATTTCGCAAATCACTGAAAATGAACACAATGTTCCCATAAACATCCATGCAAAAAACCCCCCCCTAGAGGGACACACCTTTGGTGGCCATGGGGGATGAGTCGAAGTTGGAGGTGGAGGGGAGGACTGGGGTTGTCAACATCGTGGAGCCAACATCGTCGAGCTTGGACTTGTTGCAGGGACGTCGATGCCACCGACGTCACCAAAGATGACAACATGAGGGAGGAGGGAGTGGAGTAGATAGAGAAGTGAGGGGAGCCATCGGGGTGGAGGGCAAGGAATGAGGCAAATGCGGAGAGGGATGACATGGGAGGAGGGAGAGAGGAGGATGGTGGTGGCAGTGGAAAGAGACAGTGGATTGAGGAGCATCATCGCAGATGATGAGAGAAAGGAGGAGGTGAGTGAAGGCTCAGAAGGAAACACTGTTCAGAGGTGGCTTGAAGCAGCAATCGGTTCGAGGGATCGATAGTATTAACCACTGCCACGGTATTGTGAACAACTACAGCTGCATGCCTCTTCAGTTTATTTACACATGTGGAGTTTGTTCATTGCTTTAGACATTAAAAAAAAAAAAAAAAAATGATCTGTAGTGAATTTCTATGGTTTCATCGTTCTGGGTTATTAGAACCTGAATTTCTTAATATGGTACAATGATAATTAAGTTATGTTGAGGCCCATATCCGAAAATATCTACCTATGTTTACCAGGGGATCGTCCCAGCCTTGGTTCCAAACAAACAGTTCCGTAATTATGGAGTGATACATACCAAATGATGTTTAAAAATTGGATCAATGCCGCTTTTATTCCACCTATTTGGGATGGCATTATTTTCAGAGCATGGTAATGTTTTTTCGATGATGGTAACGCAGAGAACATGGGTTGGAGAGGATGCGTTGGAAATCCCAAGACATATGGCTAATATATATTCCACAATTATTGTAGGGCGGAGTCAGCTTAATTAAATTCATATATGGTTCTAGTGTTGTTCGTAATAACCTACCGTGTCCCCTGATCTGTCACACGAACAATGAACAGTAGTTGAATTATCTAAACTCCTAGGCCTAATTTAGAGGTTAAGTTTTCTGTCTACTTTACTATTTGAATTTGAGTTCGATTACTTTAATATAAATTTATCGAACATTAATTTTCATGGGTATTAATTAAATTTGTGTTAAAGTTGTATATCATTCGCACCTATAATAATGTAAAGATCCGTGTTGTTCTGGATCTTTTAAGACGTCTGAACTGTCGGTTAGACGTCTGGTCAGATGTCTAGATACCTTCTTAAACGTCTGGAAATTAAAATTTTTTGGGTACGAACTTCGCGTCTGCATGCGGGCTGCGCGCAGACAATACCCTCTTTTTCTCTCATTCTTCTCTCTCTCCCCCCTCCTCCAATGAACCCGAACACGCCCTCTTTATAACCCCCCTTCCTCCTCTCTCGTTCTCCCCACTCCAGCCACCTTCTTCTCTTCCTCTCCACCCCTGCGAGAGAAGCTAGCGCGAGCGAGAGAGCGCGAGAGCGGCATGAGGAGAGGAGGAGGAGCGTGAGCTCGCGAGCTCGTGTGGGAGCTCACCGGAGGACGCACGGACAAAGCGGCACGTGCGGGAGGAGGAGTACGTCGGGGGAGTTATCCCCGACACTGCTGCAGCCGGAGCTGCAGGCGAGGAGGTGAGCCACAGCTGCGCGTGGTAAGAGCGAGCAGGAGCAGGTTCTGGTTCTGGGTTTTTCCAAGAATCATACGTCTGGAGTGACGTCTAGACGACAAAGTAAACGTCTGGAGGCGATTCCAAACGTCTGAGGACAGGTCTTCACGAAGGTACGTTCCCTTTGCGGATACGGCCATGCAGGCCGCTCCGCAGCTACATTTTGTGTGGCTAATTTGAGAAGATTTGGCTATTGCGTGTAGGATTTGCTTCGGGAAGGCGCGAGGCACGTCCTCCCACACGTTTCAGACGTCTGGGCAGCTTACCAGACGGTTGGAAGCACTTCCGGACGTCCAGAGAGGAGGTCGGACGTCTGGAGTTGGGTCCAGACGATCCAGCAGAGGTCCTGGACGTTTGAGGTCGACGCAGAGCCTGAGGTGCGTATTTGGACACTTTTAAGACGTCTGGACATTGTGCCAGATGTCTGATTTGAGTCAGTAACCCTGTTTTCAACCCGTTTAGGGTCCGTTTTATGCAAACAAGATACCGGTGTTTTCCTTGCGAGTTGCTCTACTTGATAGAAGGCTTTCTATACTGTTCTGAATGTCCCATTGAAATTGTTCCTTGTTATAGGACTTCGTTCCGTTGCGGGTTTGGGACTTGCTGAGGCACGTGAGCCGGCCGTTCGAGCCCCCAATACTCCTAGGTTAACTGGTAGAGTGGCTTCCCCTAATTTAATTATAAACCTGAATGCATGTGTGGATTGAATGATTAGAACTTAGGATATGGCATGAATCCTAGGACGAGAAGTACTTGAAATGTCTGTATGCGTGATTGAATTGCAGTCTTGAATGAGTAGACAGAAATGTTAACAACTGCCTGTAAATGAACAAAAGTTGCCTGTGAATTATGAATTACCTGTGCTAGATAACAGTTACATGTAACCTTACCTGTTGTATACGTTAAAGGATATAATACGAGCTGCATGTGTAGAACCTGAGAATGGAAATGGGAATGATGAAACCTGATATGGAATGGCATGAGAAATATGAGCATGAACCCTACGGGGAATTAGGAGTAAAGCTCCTGGAAATAAATGGAATTGATATGGAAATGTGAGTGGGGAAGTGAGCTGGCCCTTGAGTACGTAGTACCAAGGAGAGCGACTGACCGCTGTTTAGCGTAGAGTGGAGCTAGCCGCCCTTGGGTTGGGACCCAAGGTTAGGATTGGCCACTCTACACCGACTTTTTGGCCCTCGTGTACACTGTACCGTGGAGAGCTACTAGTGTAAGGAGAGAGTTAGCCACCTCACGGGACCCGGGGTTCAGCTAGCTACCCTACACCAACTTGTTAGGCCCACTGGGCAAACCAGGGTAGTCAGGAAAGGGTGCGCAAACTGTGGAGAGGCGAGACTGCTGTTTGGTTCTTAGGGGCTAGACCCCTGTTACCGAGAGGGCTAAGCCCTATACAGTTCCGTGCTGTACTTTGGGTGCACCCGTTAGCGAAAATGACTAACCGCGTTCTAGTGCGAGGTAGCTACCCGTGCACTTATCGCGCATACCGTAGTCACCGTTACGTCTGTCCATGACCTTAGGGTGGTTGACTCGATGTAGGATCACCACGGGGGACTCTCCCGGCCAGGAGAGCACCACGTGTGCCTTCTACTCTTCGGAAAAGATTGCAATCAAGATCGTTCCCGTGAGGAACATTCGAGATCAAGAAAGAGATTTGGAAATATATAAACCAATGGGTGAAAGGGAATAACTTGTAAATTAAAGAATTAGAATAGCTAGTTTACCTATTAGCTTTACTGCTTTAATTAGTTGGTTGCCACTCTACTCAACATTCGTTAACTTTATGTACTCATAACCCTTTTTAGGTCCAAGTGTTGAGCAGCCCGAGTCTACGGCTACAGAGGGTGCTAGGCCCAGTAGAGCCCAATAGCAGTAGCTTTCTTTGTAGTACATTTTTGTAGTAGTGAGTTCAGACTCTTGTACTTTTACGTTCTGTACCTTTACATTTCTGTACTTTATGCTTCTGTACCTTGTTAATGTTCTGCTGTTGTGGTGGTGATATGTACTGTAGTAGCTTTACTTTCCTTACTGCTGTACTCTTTTACTGTTAGTTGCTTAGCATAGTGAATGTGGTTTACTTTCCTGCTTTTTGGTTATTTCTTGTTGGACGACGAGGTCTTAGGATTAGTTGAGTCGAGTCGGTCTTGGGTCCTGTAGGGATTCGGGAACCGGGTCGTAACAAGATGGTATCAGAGCAAGGCCGTCTCGAAAAATGAACCAACTAGTTTGAGAATAACCAATTCACGTGCATGTAACTAGAGTAACCATCACAACGTACCTTTTGACATCTGTTCTGAGGTTCTTCTGCTGAATGTCCGTTAGAGTTGACGTCCCTTTGTTCTGTTTTTCGTGTCTCCTTACAGGAGATGCCTCGACATGGAGTCCATGAAGTGGGCCGCGTATGTGGTCGTGGACGAGGCCCGAGTGGCGGACGTGCTGAGCCCGACGTTTCAGTGGACCAGCCACTTCTTCCGGGCGTTCAGGCCCAAGACCTCGCCCAGTTGATACGGGAGATAGTACGAGAGGAGCTTCACCCGCTTCCACGAGCACCTCTCCCTGGGGACGTGGAGGGGGAGTCCTCTATGGGACCATGAGACCGACGCAGCACTGGACGTGGGGGAGGGGGTGGTCCTTCACCACCCCCACCGCACTCTGACACATCCGAGCACATGCCCTCCCTGCCTGAAGGCGTGCCCGTTTCCCCACTACAGCGACACTACAAGCTTTTTGGACAGTTCCGGAAGCTGAAGCCCCCCTCCTTCAAGGGGGATGAGGATCCGACTGAGGCAGAGGACTAGTTAGAGCAGATCGAGAAGGTATTTGGCACCCTTCGCCCCCCTGCGGAGTGCTGCGTGGCCTTTGCCACGTACCAGCTGGAGAGTGCGGCACACAGGCAGTGGAGGGTGATCAGAGGCCAGAAGAGGGCAGAGCCGATGTGGGATCGATTTGTGACCCTCTTCTACGAGCAGTACTTCCTGCAGACATGGCAGTATCAGAGGAGGCGGGAGTTCCACACTCTCCGCAAGGGGACGATGACTGTTAGCGCGTATCGTGCGCATTTTCTGGAGCTGTCACATTTCATTGCGACAGCTGTGGCTACTGAGGAGGAGCACTTGTGGAGGTTCACTAAGGAGCTCCAGCCTACCATTCGGGGGTATGTCAAACACATGAAGCTGTCCACGTTCTCGAGAGTGGTACCGGGGACCAGCCCCATTTCTACAGCACCTTACAGGATGGCACCACTTGAGCTGCGAGAGCTCAAGTCCCAGTTGCAGGACCTATTGAAGAAGGGCTTTGTGAGGCCTAGTACATCTCCGTGGGGAGCCCCGGTGTTATTTGTGAAGAAGAAGGATGGTACCCTACGCCTTTGCGTGGACTACAAACAGCTGAATAGGGTCACCATCAAGAACAGGTATTCGCTGCCGTGGATTGATGATTTGTTCGACCAGTTGCGAAGTGTCACGATTTTCTCCAAGATAGATTTGAAATCTGGCTACCACCAGTTGAGGATTAGGGAGACCGACGTCTCCAAGACAGCCTTCCGCACCCGGTACGGACACTACAAGTTTTCGGTCATGTCGTTTGGGCTGATCAACGCCCCCGTTGCTTTCATGGATTTGATGAACCAGGTGTTCATACCGTATCTGGATTAGTTTGTGGTGGTAGTTATCGATGATGTGCTCATTTACTCGCGGGATCAGGCGCAGCACAGACAGCACTTGTGGATGGTTTTGGACACGTTGAGACGACGTAGGCTGTATGCCAAATACAGCAAGTGCAATTTCTGGTTGAGGCAGGTGACTTTCTTAGGTCATGTGATTTCAGGGAATGGTTTAGCTATGGATCCAACCAAGGTAGATGCAGTGCTCAGGTGGGAGAGACCACGTACAGTGACAGAGATCTGCAGTTTCTTAGGACTGGCAGGCTACTACCGACGGTTTATCAGAGGTTTCCCACAGATTGCGCGTCCTATGACTCAGTTGACTCGGAAGGACGTGCCCTTTGCTTGGACAGACGCTTGTGAGGCGTGTTTTCAGGAGTTGAAGGAGAGGCTGACTTCGGCTCCTGTGCTTACCATCCCAGACAGCAATGACGGTTTTGTTGTTTACACGGACGCTTCGTTGCAGGGGTTAGGGGGTGTGTTCATGCAGCGGGGTCACGTTATCGCTTACACTTTGCTGCAACTGAAGCCCCATGAGCATAGCTACCCTACCCATGACTTAGAGCTGGCAGTTGTCGTCTTCGCGCTGAAGACATGGAGGCACTACCTGTACGGTAAGACTTTTGAGATATTCACGGATCATAAGAGCCTTAGGTATTTGTTTGATCAGAAGGAGCTTAACATGAGACAGAGTCGTTGGTTAGAGCTCTTGAAGGACTATGACTGCAGCATCTCCTACCATCCAGGGAAGGCTAACGTGGTGGCTGACGCCTTGAGCTAGAAGACGCCTGCCCACTTGGCCAGCTTACAGGCACAGAGTTGGAGACTTATGAAGGATTTGGGCAGTTGGAGACCCATAGAGTTACAGGGGCATTACAGGTCAGTGACAGTGACACGACAGGCGAGACTAGAGCTAATAGACCGCATCATCACAGGATAAATGACAGATCCGTACCTGTAGTCGTTGCGAGACAGGGTACTGTCAGGGAACCCAGGAGACTTCTCCTTTATAGACGAGGTGCTGCGTATGAGGGGACGTTTGTGCGTTCCCAAGGACGAGGAGTTGTTGAGAGAGCTCCTGACTGAGGCACACGGGTCCAGGTTCACCATACATCCCGGGAACACGAAGATGTATCATGATCTGAGACGTGAATTTTGGTGGAGGGGGATGAAGCGGGATGTAGGTGAGTTCATACAGCAGTGTTTGGTGTGCCAACAGGTGAAGGCCGAGCATCAAAGGCCTGTAAGATCATTGCGGCCACTTCCCGTGCCAGAGTGGAAGTGGGAGAGCATCACCATGGACTTAGTGGTGGGCTTGCCCATTACCCAGCAAGGACACGACGTAGTCTGGGTGATTGTAGACAGACTGACGAAGATGGCAGGTTTCTTGCTGATCTGAGTCACCTTGGGACAGCGCAATTGGCAGAGAGATATATTCGTGACGTGGCACGTCTGCACGGAGTTCCGCGTGAGATTGTATCCGACCGGGATACCCATTTTACGTCCCTGTTTTGGGCTGAGTTTCAGCAGGCTTTGGGGACACAGTTGAGGTTCAGCACGACGTATCACCCCCAGACGGACGGATAATCAGAGCGCACGATACAAATACTTGAGGAAATTTTACGTGCATGTGTATTGGACTGGAGGGGTTCTTGGGAGGAGCGCTTACCCCTGGCAGAGTTTGCATATAATAACAACTATCTCTCGAGTATCGGCATGGCATCCTACGAGGCTCTATACGGACATAGGTATACGGCGCCCTTAAGTTAGGTTGAGGTGGGGACCAAGTGGGAGGTTGGCCCCGACTGATCCGGCAGAGTCGGGAGGTGATAGAGCAAATTCACAGATGAATTCGCACTGTCAAGAGAAGACAGAAGAGTTATGCCGATCAAAAGCGCAGAAAGGTGCAGTTCGAGGTTGGGGATCACGTCTTTCTTCGCGTTTCGCCCATAAAGGGCCTGTAGAGTTTTGGGGTGAAAGGGAAGCTCGCGTCGAGGTTTGTGGGGCCCCTCGAGGTCCTGGAGCGGGTAGGACCCGTTGCTTACAGGCTTGCCCTTCCTCCCCAGTTTTCTGGTGTGCACGACGTGTTTCACATGTCCATCCTCAAGAAGTACGTCGCCGATCCCAGTCACGTTCTTTGCCACGAGAGTGTCGAGGTGGGTGACGACCTGACTTACCCCGAGCGACCAATATATATACTAGATAGAGCCGTCCGGAGTTTGAGACGGAAGCAGGTACCCCTGGTGGAGGTCTTGTGAAGGAGCCAGAGATACGAGGAAGCTACCTGGGAGCCTGAGGCGGTGATGCGAGAGCGGTACCCGGAGCTTTTTGTGGGGTACGTCTTTTCGGTCCAGTTTCGGTCCTCTTTAAGTTTGTTATGCGTATATAGTTCTTTTTTCGCACCCTAGCTAGCTCAAGTTTCAGGGATGAAACTTCCTTTAAGTTTGTTATGATGTAAAGATCGGTGCTGTTCTAAGCCTTTTAAGACATCTGGACTGTCGGTCAGACGTCTAGTCAGATGTTTGGACACCTTCCCAGACGTCTGGAAATCAAAACTTTTGGCTACGAGCTTCGCGTCTGCGAGCGGGCTACACGCAGACAGTACCCTCTTTTTCTCCCCTTCTTCTCTCTCTCTCCCCCCTCCTCCAGCGAACCCTAACATGCCCTCTTTATAGCCCCCCTTCCTCCTCTCTCGTTCTCCCCACTCCAGCCACCTTCTTCTCTTCCTCTCCACCCCTGCAAGAGAAGCTAGCACGAGCGAGAGAGCGCAAGAGCAACGTAAGGAGAGGAGGACCGTGAGCTCGCGAGCTCAAGTGGCAGCTCATCGAAGGGCGCATGGTTGGAGTGGCACGTGTGAGAGGAGTGCGTCGGGGGAGTCATCCTCGACACTGCTGCAGCCAGAGCTACAGGCGAGGATGAGAGCCACGATTGCGCGCGGCGAGAGCAAGTTCTGGTTCTGGGTTTTTCTTAGAATCAAACGTCTGGAGTGACGTCCAGATGACGGAGCGGACGTCTAGAGGCAATTCTAGACGTCTGAGGACAGGTCTTCGCGAAGGTACATTCCCTTTGCGGATACGGCCATGCAGGCCGCTTCGCAGCTACGTTTTGCATGGCTAATTTGAGAAGATTTGGCTGTCGCATGCAGGATTTGCTTCGGGAAGGTGCGAAGCACGCCCTCCCACACGTTTCAGACTTCTGGGCAGCTTACCAGACGGCTAGAAGCACTTCCAGACGTCTAGAGAGGAGGTCGGACGTCTGGAGTTGGGTCCAGACGATCCAGCAGAGGTCCTGGACGTCTGAGGTCGATGTAGAGCCTGAGGTGCATTTCTGGACACTTTTAAGACGTCTGGACATTGTGCCAGACGTCTGATAATGTCCAGACATCTGATTTGAGTCAGTAACCCTATTTTCAACTCGTTTAGGATCCGTTTTATGCAAACAAGATACCGGTGTTTTCCTTGCAAGTTCCTCTACTTGATAGAAGGCTTTCTATACTATTTTGAATATCCCATTGTGATTGTTCCTTGTTATAGGACTTCGTTCCGTTGCGGGCTCAAGGCTTGTTGAGGCACGTGAGCCTGCCGTTTGAGCGCCCAATACTCCTGGGTTGACTGGTAGAGTGGCTTCCCCTAATTTAATTATAAACATGAATGCATGTGTGGATTGAATGATTAGAACCTCTGATATGGCATAAATCCTAGGACGAGAAGTACTTGAACTGTCTGTATGTGTGATTGAATTGCAGTCTTGAATGAGTAGACAGAAATGTTAACAACTGCCTGTAAATGAACAAAAGCTGCATGTGAATTATGAATTACCTATGCTAAATAACAGTTACATGTAACCTTACCTGTTGTATACGTTAAAGGATATAATACGAGCTGCATGTGTATAACCTGAGAATGGAAATGGGAATGATAGAAATACGAGCTGCATGTGTAGAACCTGAGAATGGAAATGGGAATGATGAAACCTGGTATGGAATGTCATGAGAAATATGAGCATGAACCCTACGGGGAATTAGGAGTAGAGCTCCTGGAAATAAATGGAATGGATCTGGAAATGTGAGTGGGGAAGTGAGCTGGCTCTTGAGTACGTAGTACCAAGGAGAGCAACTGTCCCCTGTTTAGTGTAGAGCGGAGCCAGTCGCCCTTGGGTTGGGACCCAGGGTTAGGATTAACCACTCTGCACCGACTTCTTCGCCCTCGTGTACACTGTATCGGGGAGTGCTACTAGTGTAGGGAGAGAGCTAGCCACCCCACGGGACCCAGGGTTCAGCTAGCTACCCTACACTGACTTGTTAGGCCCACTGGGCAAACTAGGGTAGTCAGGCGAGGTAGCTACCCATGCGCTTATCGCGCGTAACGTAGTCACCGTTACGTCTGTCCGTGACCTTGGGGTGGTTGACTCGGTGTAGGATCACCACGGGGGACTCTCCCGGCCAGGAGAGCACCACGTGTGCCTTCTACTTTTCGAAAAAGACTGTAATCAAGATCGTTCCCATGAGGAACATTCGAGATCAAGAAAGAGATTTGGAAATATATAAACCAATGGGTGAAAAGGAATAACTTGTAAATTAAAGAATTGGAATAGCTAGTTTATCTTTTAGCTTTACTGCTTTAGTTAGTTGGTTGCCACTCTACTCAGCGTTCGCTGACTTTGTGTACTCATAACCCTTTTTAGGTCCAGGTGTTGAGCAGCCCGAGTCTACGACTGCAGAGGGTGCTGGGCCCAGTAGAGCCCAGTAGCAGTAGCTTTCTTTGTAGTACCTTTTTGTAGTAGTGAGTTCAGACTCTTGTACTTTTACGTTCTGTACATTTACGTTTCTGTACTTTATGCTTCTCTACCTTGTTACTGTTCTACTGTTGTGGTGATGATTTGTACTGTAGCAGCCTTTACTTTCTTTACTGCTGTACTCTTTTACTGTTAGTTGCTTAGTATAATGATTGTGGTTTACTTTCCTGCTGTTTGGTTATTTCTTGTTGGACGACTGGGTCTTGGGATTAGTCGAGTCGAGCCAGTCTCAGATCCTGTAGGAATTCGGGAACCGAGTCTTAACAAACAATCTTTGATTTTTTTATATTTCTAACATAACATCACTATCATGTAAATGTTATAAGAGTTAACATCACAATTTAACATCAATTCAAATAAATACAAACTTATATTAATATCACCATACAACTAAACACAATTACAAATTAACATTAAATTTATATTTCTTAATAACACTTTCCTAACTCTTTAAGAAAATTAGCCCTTATGATTTTTTTTCGTAACATGAGGTTCTATTATAAGAAACAAGCAGTTACAAAAGCCCTAAAGAGAAAGAAAGAAATAAAAAATGAATCACCCTAAAAAAGGTAAACACCCTACCTAGAGGGTGAGCAAAATATTATTGAAGGAGACGAAAAAGGTAGATAAACAATAAAAAGTATCAGTGAACTAACTCATAATAAATGCCAAAAATGAGATTTTGGCGATTGAAAGCTACGCACAAATAAGAACGAAAAAGTCAAAATAAGTTATAAAATCTTGGTCATGTTGACGCGATCTATAGCACGATACCATCAAAAAAATGGAGAGAGCGAGGTACATATTTGAGAACGACATAGAGGAAGCGAGTGGGACACGAATGTCATGGTATGAAAGAAGGCGAATAAAATGAAGCTCTATGGAAAGAGAAGAGAACGAAGATGATGAGAACGACGGAAGGAAGGAGAGGGGGCTTGCGACCAGTGCCGATCTGGGGTCTGAAGGAGAGGGGTTGCTTGGGTCTTGTGGAAGAATTTTCTGATTTCTTGCGGGAGAGATCCCAAAAGAGCTGCATCAAATCACGTCTGTCTAACCCTTATGATTTGAGATTTTCGACGATGATAAGTTATATTGCCAAAAAATTTTCATCTGGATAATGTTTGTCATCTCCTTTTTCTCCGCAAAATGGTACCCCTGCCCACGAAATAGATCAAACTTCTGGAGACTCGAAGATTGATTTTTCCTTCTTTATCGGATATTACGGCAGAACCTTAAAACTTTTTTTTTTTTTTAATTTCACCGTCGAGCTGGAACACCGAATACGGATGCGAGTAAAGATCCGGATCCGTAGGTGTATGATGACGCTATCCTTCACGTCAGATCAGAAGGACTATCCCGTGGACACCACTATGCTCCTCCGTGTCCTCACCTCCACCGGTGTCCTCCACAAAGACGTTGCAGGCAAAGGCAATGAATGGGAAAGCTTGGCGGGAGCACATCCGTAAATTTGACCCAGCGGTGCCGTGCCTCCACCATCGGCGTTGTCCCCGTGGCGAGGAAGAGATGAGATGGATCCAGTCCACGATCTATCCACCCAACCCTCCATCTATAAAAGCAAGCCGCCCCTTCATGCCTCCACCATCGGCGTCGTCCCCGTGGCGAGGAAGAGATGAGATGGATCCAGTCCACGATCCATCCACCCAACCCTCCATCTATAAAAGCAAGCCGCCCCTTCCCAACACCCCCGCCCGCACCACACCCAACCACGCCACAAGGATTACACAACCCCGAAAAAATGGCTCCCTCGGCGACCGCATTAAGCACCATCGACGAAAACAACATCCACCTCCACGGTAAAATCAAGAGTACCATCCACCCCAAGGAAAACCCTCACATCATCGACCACCATCGTCATCATCCCCCCATGACCAACCCTACTAATATAACTAGTTCCCCTCCCGATGAGCACCACCACCATGCGAAAGTGGCGTGGTGCATCCCGGAGTTCCCACCGGCGGGATCGGAGCCAGAAGAGCCGTGGGTGTGGTCGCAGATCAAGGCAGAGTCCAGAAGGGACGCGGAGTCGGAGCCGGCCCTCGCGAGCTTCTTGTACGCGACGGTGCTGAGCCACGACTCGCTGGCGAACTCTCTGTCGTTCCACCTGGCCAACAAGCTATGCTCCTCCACCCTCCTCTCCACCCTCCTCTACGACCTCTTCCTCAGGACCCTCAGATGCTCCTCCGTCATGGCCTCCGTGGTTGCCGACCTCATAGCGGCGAGGCAGAGGGACCCCGCGTGCCACTCCTACTCCCACTGCCTCCTAAACTTCAAGGGCTTCCTCGCCATCCAGTCCCACCGCATCTCCCACGCCCTCTGGCACCAGAACCGCCGCCCCATGGCCCTCGCCCTCCAGTCCCGCATCTCCGACGTCTTCGCCGTCGACATCCACCCCGCCGCCACCATCGGCCGCGGCGTCCTCCTCGACCACGCCACCGGCGTCGTCGTCGGCGAGACCGCCGTCATCGGCAACAACGTCTCCATCCTCCACCACGTCACCCTCGGCGGCACCGGCAAGGCCGTTGGCGACCGCCACCCCAAGGTCGGCGACGGCGTCCTCATCGGCGCCGGCGCCACCATCCTCGGCAACATCAGGATCGGCAAGGGGGCGAAGGTCGGTGCCGGTGCCCTCGTCCTCGTCGACGTCCCCGACGGTTGCACCGCCGTCGGGAATCCCGCCAGGGTCCTTCCGACCAAGAAGAGCACCACCTGTGGAGCCAATAATCACGGTGGTGGCGAGAAGGCCGCAGCTGTACCTCCGGCCGAGTCCATGGATCACGCCTCCATCATCCAAGAATGGTCGGACTACGTTATCTAATCGCTATCATCTCTCTTCTTGTAATTCTCATGAGCAGTTGTGTGTTGCCAATCGATTGTACTAATTTAGGAGTTGTTAGATTCCTGGAGTACATGAATGCATACGGTAACGACATGAGAAATTTACGTTGAAATTAAAGAGAAAAGAGTGAAAACTTTGGTGTTACCATCGGTTGTGGGTAAAACTTAAGTAGGGTATGTAAAAACTTCAGTTTGAATAGTTTACGTGGCAAAGGGTTAACGAAGGGATGGGAAAATTACACGTGTGCATGGACGTCTTAATTCGACTTGAGTCCAGGTCATGGTGAAAATTAATTTATAATTTAGATAATTTTGCTGCAGAAATATCTTTAATTTTTAAGGCTTAATTTAATTTTTTTTTAGCTGTTTTTGAATTTCCGTAAAATTATCACTGTTCAAGTCGTACGCATCCATCCACGTCTCCTTGGTTTCCACAAATATCTTGTTCCGCGTCGGATCAATCTCTCTCTTTCCTTATATTTTTGCAACTGCCATCTATGGGTACTTTTGACCGTCTCAAGTACCGTTTTGCAAGGTGATATTCGACGACATGTATAATCGTAATCCGTCGCTCATGGAGGTGCATTATCATTATTCTAAGAATAGTGTTGTCAAGTGAGAGCGAGCTGGGAAAAATACGTTTCCCTTTCCGTCTGCGACACCCCTCTCTTTCCTCGGCGACCCGAAAAAAATCCTAGTAATTGGGGCTCTGATCGACCGTCATGGGCTGATCAGAGCCCCCCACCGCCTCCGGATTTCTTCCTCCTACCCCCGGGTTTCTCTTCCCCGACGATCGAAGCTTATTCACGACATGCAACGGCCTTGGCGCTCCCGGTGGCTGCACTTGTCGGCTGCACTTGAGTTGGTCTCGTCTCTGGCTTCGCGGCTGTGTCGCTCGTCGCATCCGGTAGTGGTGGCTCGACGTCGACGAGAGTGGCTGCGGTGGTCGGGGTGAGATCGCAGAGGGCGTGCAGCGGTGATCGACGCTACCGTTCGTGCGGTGGTGGTCACCGTTGTGCAGCCGCGGCGACCGGTGGTGCGATGTGGTGGTCCGCGGTGGTGAGCCGGTCCCGATCGTGCTGCGGTGGCCGTCGGCAGATGCGTTGGTCGCGTCGTGGGTGTTGCGGATGTCTAGGGTGATCCGTCGTGCCGTGGGTTCGTGATGTTGGCGTAATTTGCCTCTTCGTTTTCTTTCTTTTAATATCTTTGTTTTGTTGGAATCGTGTGTACTTTCGTGCTTTTCACGGTCGAGAATTTTGATCTGAATCGTGTGTTTCTTATTAATGTGATTTTTGAGAATTTTTTTTGTTTTTGTTTTGTCATTCTATGAGTATTGGATTGATTTTTTTTTAATTGTCTAATTTTTAATTTCGAGATGTTTCTTTTTTTATTTTTTATTTTATTTTTTGTATTCCATCATCCCTTCGCTTCTACATGGGCATAATTTTCTTCCTCTTTCGAGGGTAGGTTTTGGTGCCTCCATTTCTATGGGACATTTTTTTCCCCTTTTAAAAGTTAGATTTCTCCATCTTTCTCTTATATCTCTTGTATTAGATACCTCCCCTTTAATGAAAAGTTTATTTTCACAATAAAAAAGAAAGAACACATCAAGTCTGTATTATAAGTGGTAACTATAACTTCTCTAGGAAAATTTTATTTTGGATAATTCAATTGAAGTAAACCCTAAAGTTGTTCTCTTTTATTTTTATATGATATTGCATGTGGTTTGTGTAATGTTTTATTCTAGATTTTGTTGTTTAATGTTTATATGAATTAAATTACTTGATATAATATTTTTGATATGCGATATAATGTTGGAATTATATACTACAAGAAAAATTACTTTTTGCTAGTTGAAAATTATCGCCAAAAGTGAAAAAATTGTCTCATTTTGGTATCGCGAAAAGATGCAAAACGAATACTCTTTTGTAATGGTTATTACTAGTAATCGTCTCTAATAGTACTGAGCTTATGTGTCGTGGTTAGCCTTATTTTACGACGTTTCATAGCTGTCATTAATTCACTTTTATGATAGTTATTTAACAACGGTCACAAAAGGATTATTGGCGACAGTTATTGATATTCTCTCTGAATCGAGTTTTAAAATTAATGCGTGTAGTATAAGTTGAATCAATGCGAAAAATAAATAGAATTTATTTCTCGAACGAAAGTTCGAGGTCGAACAAAGGGAGCAGTTAGCAAAATGATTCTCAAGATTTGCAATTTAACAAAAATATATGAGCAATAGAATTCCAAGCAGTAACAATATATATGAATGCGAATGTCAAATAGTGCAAAAGAATGGGGTAAAATGGTGATTTAAATATCTAATTACCTCTCACAATTATATCAAATATTTCAACAATATTAAGCAATTTAATTTCACGTAGGATAAATGTATAGTGCATCTCAGATGTCTACTCAACCAATCAGATGGCTTAACCCGCTCACTCCTACAGTGCGAAGAGGGCACCCTTCCTCTTCTCTCTTCTTCTGCTACTTCAACTCCACTTCTCTTATTCTTCTCAGGCTTCCTCTCCTTCCTTCTCTTCACGCTTAAGGGGGACAGATTCCTTAAACAGTTAAGTGTCAGCCATTGAACCATAGAGCAAAACCACCCTTGCCCCAGCACATTTTCTCTCTTTATCTCTCTGGGATCTGCTCTCCCAGAGCCTCAGGTAATAGGTAGTCGGATCTGAGTGTACCCGGGACCAGGGCTATGGGGGTGATATCGCAGCCGAGATGTGAACAGGGCTTAAGCAGGTCAGATTTGCACCAGGCTGGCGAGGGAACAGGTCACAGGCGAGGCGCAGGTGATGGGTGAGTGGGGACCTCACCCCCTATGTTCTGTTGAGGCAAATATCTTGTGGCAGAAAATCAATATATGCGGTTGCGGGCGATTGTCAGCTTCCGAGGTGGGACTATCCCACCACGCTTCTTCTGCATGTAGCTGCAACTACTGCTTTATTCAATCACAGTCAAAGGCTCAGTCAAAGGGCCAAATTGATCCCTGGGTTGTGATCCTAGAGGAATTCCACTGCGCTAAGGACTTCCTCTTGGGCGAATCCTGCACAAACAAGACCTGGAGCTTCGTGAAGAAGCTTCAACAATGGCACGAGGGTCCTGAGTACCTGAAATCAAACAAACAACCTTATGGCTACATTAAACCAGCTCAGGAGGGTCGTGAGGTGATGGCGAATGTGCTGATGGTGGTTTCGTGGAGGATGGTGGCCTGTGGTGGCCGGACGGTGACGAGATAGGTCGGCGAAGGTGGGTTTGTTCGGTGGTACTGAGGAGAGGCCAATAGCCTCAATGACCAAAGGGCTTTTGCTCTTTGGGACACGGCGGAGGTGTAGGGATGAACGGTGGCCAAGTGGGTAGAGCGTAGTGGCCATGCAAACTCACCGAGGTACACCTGCGCGGTGGAAGACGGAGGGCGTTAGGGTTAGTCAGCGGTTGAAACGGAGTTGCGAATGTACAAGAGTGATAAGTCGAAGATGAGGCCTCGATAGGGCTAAATAGCGGACGAAGTAGGGCAGAGGCGGCGCCAGTTATGGTGTGGTCAGCGCCGGGGACGAAGGTGCTCTGGTGAGGGAAGGACGGCGACAAGGAAGGAGATAGAAACGCTCGCTGGTATGGCACAACGCAGAGGAAGGTAAGGGAGGCAAATCCGTCGTCGGTATTGCGAACAGATGAGGAATGAAGTCGGGAGGAATCGCCGGAGCTCGAGGAGCCTTTCGGTCAAAAGAGGAAGGAGGAATATGGGGAGTTCCGGCCAAAATCGAGCATGGGATCTTCGATTTGATCTGGGGCATCTTTTATAGGCCTCTGAAGGGTGTTTTGGGCTTGGGAAGTAAGCTTCCCAAGCTAGGAAAGTTCGCTGGAGATAGGAATTGAAATATACCTGAATCTCTCGTGTGTTCACATGAAAGATTAAGAAGGTTTTAGGGCTTAGGATTTGGCTCAAAAGGAAGAAAGTTCCTTGACGAACTTCCCTTTCAAATCTAAGAGGGATTCGTCAAAGAATCAAGGAGAACATGTCATATTAAGGTCACCGGAGTTTGTAGGAATAGGGTTCATGGTAGCAGGGACCCTTTTGAAGAAAATGATGATAAAGATAGGGACATTTGTGTAAGAAATTCAAAAGCTAAGGACCTATGTGGAATAAAGGAAATCAAACTTGGACCAAAGTGCAAACTAGATTGAAACAATCTCAGATTGGGCCCAAATTTTGGTATAAACCTAATTTGGACTTAAGGAATCCAATGGTGAAGTTAGATTTTGATTTTGACCTAGTTTAATTGGATAATTTGCATAATTACCCAAATTAGGGTAAATGTCTGTTTGAAACTCTATTTTAGGTCAAGATGGGTTCTAAACCCTAGAGAATATTTTTCTATAATTTTTAGAGGGTTTAGGTGAATTTTAACCTGACCATAACCTTGGTAGACTAAGCGGGTCTATTTTTAGGATTTCAGATGTCCATTAATTCCTATAATGTATGAAAATTCTTTTCTGTCTATCCTAACCCACTTATTAGACTTTTAAAATAATTTGACCTTTGTTCCACCCCTGAGAGAACCCGCAGTTATTATGTTTCTGTGATAGAATGGTAAATTTACATAAATAATCCTGTATTATTGTCTTCTTCTCAAATCAAAGTTTTGTGCCCTTAAGACCTTCTGATGGATATGTAGGAGCTTTTATTAACTTAATCAGATCAAAATGAGCTAGTTATGGCTCATGATGGTGTTCCCATCAATTATTGAAAACCCATCATAAACATATTTTTGCAACGGTTAAATAAACATCGTGACAAATGCGCTCTTGAGTAACCGTTGCCAAGTGCAGGTTTTTTTTTTTAATTTGTTCATATTGTACAGAAAGCAGTAAAAGGTAGCATTGATTATAACCTATTTAACATCCAATAAAACCTATATAACATTCAACAGAACAAATACAACAGGAAAGAAGCAACACCTAAGTTATGATTAAATCTTCAAAGACACCCTTTAGTTCAGAACTTCTTTGAACTAAAAGCGACGACACTTATGGCATGCTATATAGATAACGCATCGTGCATGTAAGTGAAGTACACATACACTCTACATTGTCTGTATAATATGATTATAAGTCTCAACGGGTTAGTATTTTGACACGATCATCTCCTCTCAAAACCTGTAACATAGGAGTTAGAATACCTATCATTTGATCTCAAGTGTATTTAGATTTGTGCAAGTATGTATTTACAAATTCTATATATCACATTCAACAAAGTTAATGCCATTGAAACACATAATTAACTAAATGTATTTAACATACAATAATAAAATAATGTAATTGACATACAACACACATACGACTTATTCATGTCAATTGATAACATACAACATATATATATATATGAAATATAATTAAATATAATTACCTCGAAGAATTGCTATCAGAGATATCTCGCAAACCATCTAAATCAAATTAGACAAAATTTAGATAATTAGCAATCAACTTAAATTAAATTTTTGAGAAAAAAAGTGGAATTGGGAGAGGGGACAGTGAAGAGGACGTGGGGCCACCTGGTGGGGGAGAAGGTGTGGATGGGGACGAGGGTGTTGGGGGAGTGGTCTGGGGCATGGCGGGCAGGTTCGCGGGGGACGATGACGTTTGGGAGGGCAACCAAGCACGGGATGGGGGCGTTGGGGGCGAGCAGTGAGAGGGTGGGGGGAGGCGCAGGGTGGGGGGCATAGCGAGGGCGAAGGGGAGCTGCTGGAGGGCTATGCATGGGTGAGGTCGCAGGGCAGTGAGGGGAGGTATGCTCAGGTTTGGGGGTGATCGTTGTGACGACCTAAGTCCTGCCAAGCTACAAAACCCAGGTCGCGGTGTGCTAACAACTAGCACAACTCGTTGACAAAATCACAGTCACCCAACACATAATTATAAAATACAAACATATCCAGCAAACAATTCATATTACATAAATTAAATAAACACAAATTGAATTCTAACAAGAAGATTTACCATAAAACATAAGTATATAAGCCCAAGAAGATGTACAACGGAAATAACCATGCAAACTGCCAAGTATACCTGAGTACGGAACCCAAAAACACGTCAATAAAAACTAAGTATAGTAGAAACAACAATAGCAGAGTATAACAATAACCGAGAACAAGAGAAAATAGGCACTATAGCTTTAATTAATCCATTTATTACACATTTCGTTATCTGATTCTGTTTCGTATATTGAAAGCTCAAGTTATTATAGTTCATAATATATCAATCGATGTATCAGGGCATGAGACGATTTCGTGTAACTTTCAGCAGCGCAAAACCAATATAAGTCACCCTTCAAGCCGAGAAGACTGCTTATACCTATCAAGTCATCACTCTCCATCACTGTAACGAATGCGTGCCCCAGACGTCTTTTAAGACGTCTGGGAGGAGGCCCAGACGTCGGTCAAGACGTCTGGGATCACATCCAGACGTCTGAACAGACGTCTGGGATCGTTTCCAGACGTCTGGAAAACAGTTATTTTCGCACGGGAGAGTCGTCTGCGTGCCTGTGCGCGCAGACCCACGATTCCTCTCTCTCTCTCTTTTTCCCTCTCTCTCTCTGCGGCTGCAGGCGGCCTGCCACCCCCTCTCTCCTCCTCGCGCGGCCTTAAAAGGGCCACGCCTCCCCTACCGTCTCCACAGTCTCCTCCTTCTTCTCCTTCCTGTGCGTGAGAGCGAGCGGACGCGAGGGCGGCAGCGACGGCCGCAGTGAGCGCGGAGGTGCGGCGTGCGAGGGCGGAGCTCTGCCGTGAGGGCGAGCTCGCCGGAGCGGCTTGGCCGGCTGGCGGAGGGTGCCGGGGGCGCGGAGCGACGCGGAGAGGGACCTGCTGCGGTCTGAGCAGCAGGAGCGCGAGGTGCGACGCGGGCGGCGTCGCGAGCGGAGGCCGAGCAGGGTCCTGATTCTGGAAAAATTTCCAGAATCAGACGTCTGGGTTGATAGCCAGACGGCAAGGTCGACGTCTGTAAGATCATACAGACGTCTGAAAGGTGAGCTTTCCGCCTTCTTCTTCCTTCTTGTCGACTGACCGTACTGAGGGAGGGGGGTTGGCTGTGCGCAGGTTCGCTGAGTCGCCATCCTTTGCGAATCAGACGTCTGGAAGTTGTACCAGACGGTGGGAGTGACCTACAGACGTCCGTATGGACCATCGGACGTCCGGGATCTAGGCCAGACGTCCCCGCAGACTTCTGGACGTCTGGGAAACCACGCTGAACAGGTAATTCTCTGATCCACCGTTTAAGATGTCTGGAATGAGTTCCAGACGTCTGATTTTGCACAGTTTCGTCTTTTTCGACCCGTTTAGGGCCCGTTCGAGCTCCGTTTCCCGCGATTCGAGTTGCGTTCTTTTGAGAATTAATTCCTCTACCCGTCTACAGTAGCTATACACTGTTTTGAGACACTCCTTGTGTTTGATCCTTTTGATAAGACCTCGTTCAGTCGCAGTCTTGAGAGTCGCGGAGGCACGCGGGATTCCCGATCACGCCCCCATTACTCCCGTTGTACCTGGTAGAGTGGCTTAAGTTTATTAATAAAATCTGTTAAAGTATGGAACCATAACTAGAAGCTAGGACGTTGCATGAATCCTAGGAATGAGAAATGTATGGAATGATAGCTCCTAGGTGATGCATGAATCCTAGGGCTGGAAAACTAGTTGTATGCTAGATCCTAGGATGCGACATGAACCCTAGGATGGAAGAACTAGTGGAATGTATAATACTGCAGTCTTGGAAAAATGGAAAGGAATATAAAGCTGCCTGTAATTTGAATTAACAGCTGCCTGTTATGAATAAAGAAACATGATTGAGATCATGGATTTTGAGAACGTTAATCTGGAAAGTGAAACATATGATGTTCTGAGATAAAGAGCTGGAACCCTACGGGGAATTAGGAGTGGAACTCCTGGAAAGAAAAAGGAATGGAACTGAGATGTAGTTTGTACTGTCTCTTGGGTACGCAGTACCAAGGGAAGTACCTGTACCTGTTTAGTGCAGAGTGGGGCCAGCCGCCCCAGGGACCCGGGGTTAGGATTGGCCGCTCTGTACCGACTTGTTGGCCCTCGTGTACGTAGTACCGAGGAGAGCTAGTAGTGTTAGGAGAGTACTAGCTACCCCACGGGCCCCGGGGTTCTGCTAGCCTCCTTCACCGACTTGTTAGGCCCACTACGGCAAACCAGGGTACTCAGGCGAGGGTGCGCGGACTGTGGAGGGGCAAGGCCCCGGTTTGGTTACTGTGGAGGGGTTGGACCCCTGTTACTGAGAGGGCTCTGCCCTGGTTCCGTGCTGTGCTTTGGGCGCACCCGTTAACGGAAACGACTGACCGCGTGCCAGTGCGGGCTAGCTACCTGTGCGTTTATCGCGCGTGCCGTAGTCACTGTTACGTCTGTCAGTGACCTTGGGGTGGTTGACTGAGGGTAGGATCACCACGGGGGACTCTCCCGGCCAGGAGAGCACCACATGCTACTTCTACTTTTGGAAAAGACTGCAATCAAGATCGTTCCCACGAGGACATTCGAGATCAAGTAAAGGATCTGAGAAATAAATGAAATAGTGAGAAAAATTGAAAGATGTGAATAAAGGAAGTAATAGAACATAACAGCTACTGTACACTCTACTGTTGCCTTTAGTTAGTTTGCCACTCTACTCAGCGTTTTGCTGACGTGTTACACTCGTTACCTTTTTTTCAGGACCAGGTGTTGAGCAGCCAGGGTCGGCGGCTGCAGAGGACGCTAGGCCAAGTAGGGTCCAGTAGAGTTTACCACAGTCCTTGTACCTCTTTTGTTTCTGTTTTAGTGAGTAGTTTTTTGTTTCCGCTGTACTTTCTTTACCTGCCGTTCTTGTTATATGATAAATGCTGTTTTACTATTGTGGTGGTACCTACTGTAGTAGTTTCTTTCCTTACTGCTGTACTTTCTTACTGTTAGTTATATTCATGCTGAATGTGGTTTATTTTACTGTCTTTTGGTTACTTCCTCGTTGGACGACTAGGTCTTGGGATTAGTCGAGTCGGTCCGGTTCTCGTGTCTCGTAGGGACTCGGGAACCGGGTCGTTACAAGATGGTATCAGAGCAAGGTCGTCCCGAGAAGTGAATCAACTGACTGGAAAATAACCAATTCACATGTTTATAGCTAGAGTAGCCACCACAACATGTCTCTTGACATGAGCTCTTAGAAGTTTTGTTAGGTACCGTTTGTTTTGACGTTTCCGTTTTGTTTCGCGTCTCCTTGCAGGAGATGCCTCGTCGCGGGACTGGCGAGACTGGCCGCGGGCGCGGCCGAGGGCGAGGTCGGCGAGGTGGACGTGCTGTCGTGGATGTCTCGGAGGACCAGCCACCACTCCCTGGCATCCAGGCCCAGGACCTCGCCAGACTGATATGGGATATTGTATGAGAGGAGCTCCACCCACCGCCCCGAGCACCTCCTCCTGGGGTTGCAGAGGGGGAGTCCTCTGTGGGACCACGCGACGGACGCGGCGCTGGACACGAGGGAGGGGATGGGCCCCTGCCACCCCCACCTTCCTCCGACACTTCTGTACACGAGGCACCTTCGCCTGGAGGTGCACCAGCACCTCCCCTACAGCGCCACTTCGAGCTTTTCGGACAGTTCCGGAAGCTGAAGCCCCCCTCCTTCAAGGGGGATGAAGACCCGACCGAGGCAGAGGACTGGCTTGAGCAGCTGGAGAAGATCTTCGACACCCTTCGCCCCCCGGTGGAGTGCCGCGTGGCCTTTGCCACGTACCAGCTGGAGAGTGCGGCACACCGATGGTGGAGGGCGGTCCGGGGACAGGAGAGGGACGAGCCGACGTGGGACCAGTTAGTCACCCTCTTCTGCGAGCAGCACTTTCCCCAGACGTGGCAGGACCAGAGGAGGCGGGAGTTCCACACTCTCTGCCAAGGGACGATGACCATGAGCGCGTACCGCACGCGTTTCTTGGAGCTGTCCCGCTTTGCAGCGACAGCGGTAGCCACTGAGGAGGAGCGCCTTTGGAGGTTCACCGAGGGGCTCCGGCCTGCGATCCGGGGATATGTCAAACCCCTGAAGTTGCCGACGTTTTCGAGGGTGGTAGAGGCAGCTATGACTTACGAGGAGACCAACCCGTACGCGCGAGAGACCGACGGCGGGCGGAAGAGGCCCTTTCAGCCAGACTTCTCACAGGGCCGGCGAGAACGGAGACACGTGACGTCCGCAGGAGAGCCGTCACGCTGTGCAGGGCCATCAGTGGCCTTTGGGGGCCCTCGACAGGGGCCAGTCGCTAGCACCGGACCCCCGCCTAGCCGACAGCAGGGACTCACTGAGGGCGGCAGTCAGGTTCCCCTCTGCTACCAGTGTGGCCAGCCAGGCCACGTCAGGAGGGACTGCCCGTCTAGGGCAGGAGGTCAGCAGATACTTCCCGCGCAGAGCACTGGAGGGCGCGCAGGAGGCCGCGGTTCCCAGGCGCGAGGAGGAGGACAGCAGTCGCGAGGAGGGTACCGGCCAGCACCTACCCGTCCGACGCAGAGTGTGGCTGCTTCGTCCGCACCTAGGGCTGAGGGGCGTATCAACGCCCTAACACACAGGGACGCCAGAGCATCGGGATCCGTGGTAGCAGGTATGGTTTCAGTTTTTGGCAGACTCGTTTACACGCTTTTCGATTCCGGTGCTACGCACTCGTTTGTCGCAGCCAGTTTCGCAGTTAGTTTGGACCAGGATTATACACTGTTAGAGAATCCGTTCGTAATCAGAGGTCCGAGTGGTCAGCTGTTTGTAGCTGAGGAGGTGTACACGGGTTGCGAGGTCAGCATCGGGGGACATAGCCTGCCAGCTGACCTGATTATGATACAGATGGAGGACTTTGGAGTGATTCTGGGGATGGATTGGCTGTACGCTTACCACGCCTTGGTAGACTGTTTTGAGAGGAAGATTGTCTTCTCCATTCCGGAGTTGCCTTCTTTCGAGTTTCACGGGCAGCCAGTGGACGGAGGTTTCAGGTGCATTTCGGCACTTCGGGTGGCGAGACTTTTGAGCCAGGGGTGTGAGGGCTTCCTAGCTTGTGTGGTGGCAGAGCACAGCCCCGTGGCAGACTTTCAGAGCATCCCGGTGGTCAGAGAGTACCCCGACGTGTTTCCAGACGAGTTACCAGGACTACCGCCCGAGCGTGAGATCGAGTTTGAGATCTCACTAGTACCAGGGACCAGCCCCATCTCCACCGCGCCATACAGAATGGCACCGCTTGAGCTGCGAGAGCTCAAGTCCCAATTGCAGGACCTTTTGGAGAAAGGTTTCGTGAGGCCCAGTGCGTCTCCCTGGGGAGCCCCGGTACTGTTTGTGAAGAAGAAGGATGGGACCCTACGCCTTTGTGGGGACTACCGACAGCTGAATAGGGTCACCATCAAGAACAGATATCCGCTGCCGAGGATCGACGATTTGTTTGACCAGTTGCGGGGTGCCACGGTATTTTCCAAGATCGACTTGAGGTCTGGATACCACCAGTTGAGGATCAGGGAGACAGACGTCTCCAAGACAGCTTTCCGCACCCAGTACGGACACTACGAGTTTTTGGTCATGCCGTTTGGGCTGACCAATGCCCCCGCTGCTTTCATGGACCTGATGAACCGGGTGTTTAGACCGTACTTGGACCAGTTTGTGGTGGTTTTCATAGATGATGTACTCATCTATTCTAGAGATCGGACGCAGCACGGACAGCACTTGCGGATGGTTCTGGACACTCTGAGACGACGCAGGCTATACGCCAAATACAGCAAGTGCGAGTTCTGGTTGAGGGAGGTGACCTTTTTGGGTCATGTGATCTCTGGAGACGGCCTGGCGGTGGACCCCGCCAAGGTCGAGGCAGTGCTCAGGTGGGAGAGACCGCGTTCAGTCACTGAGATTCGCAGTTTCCTGGGACTGGCAGGTTACTACAGACGGTTCATCAGAGGATTTTCACAGATTGCGCGTCCTATGACACAGTTGACCTGGAAGGACGTGCCTTTCGCTTGGACAGACGCCTGTGAGGCGTGTTTTCTGGAGCTGAAGGAGAGGTTGACCTCGACTCCCGTGCTTACCATCCCTGACAGTAGTGGCGGGTTCGTTGTGTACACGGACGCTTCCTTGCAGGGGTTAGGAGGTGTGCTCATGCAGAGGGGTCACGTGGTCGCTTACGCTTCGGGGCAACTGAAGCCCAATGAGCATGCCTACCCTACCCACGATCTAGAGTTGGCAGCTGTTGGCTTCGCGCTGAAGACATGGAGGCACTACTTGTACGGTGAGACCTTCGAGATTTTTATAGATCACAAAAGCCTCAGATATCTTTTTGACCAGAAGGAGCTCAACATGAGATAGAGACGTTGGTTGGAGCTCCTGAAGGACTACGACTGCAGCATCTCCTACCACCCGGGAAAGGCCAATGTGGTGGCTGACGCCTTGAGCCGTAAGGCGCCCGCACACTTGGCCAGTCTACAGTTACAGAGTTGGAGCCTTTTGGAGGAGGTGGGCAGTTGGCGACCTCTAGAGTTACGAGGGTACTGTGGGGCAGTGACGGTGACACGGCAGACCAGGCCAGAGTTGACAGACCGCATCATCACGGGACAGATGGCCGATCCGTACTTGCAGTCTTTGCGCGACAGAGTACTATCAAGGGACCCAGGGGACTTATCTTTCACAGACCAGGTGCTACGCTTGAGGGGACGGTTGTGCGTTCCCAGAGACGAGGAGCTGTTGAGAGAGCTCCTGACTGAGGCACACGGTTCCAGATTCACCATATATCCCGGAAACACGAAAATGTACCATGACTTGAGACGCGAGTTTTGGTGGAGAGGGATGAAGCGGGATGTGGGTGAGTTCGTGCAGCAGTGCTTAGTGTGCCAGCAGGTGAAAGCTGAGCATCAGAGGCCTGGAGGGCCGCTTCAGCCGCTTCCAGTGCCAGAGTGGAAGTGGGAGAGCATCACCATGGACTTGGTGGTGGGCTTACCTGTTACCCAGCGAAGACACGACGCAGTCTGGGTAATAGTGGATAGATTGACGAAGACGGCACGATTCTTGCCGATCCGAGTCACTTTGGGACCAGCACAGTTGGCAGAGAGGTATATCCGTGATGTGGTGCGACTACACGGAGTTCCGCGGGAGATCGTATCCGACCGGGATACCGGCTTTACATCCCAGTTTTGGGCTGAGTTTCAGCAGGCTTTGGGGACGAGGTTGAGGTTTAGCACGGCTTACCACCCCCAGACGGACGGACAGTCGGAACGCACGATACAGACACTTGAGGACCTTTTGCGTGCCTGTGTACTAGACTGGAGGGGCTCTTGGGAGGAGCACCTGCCCCTGGCGGAGTTTGCATACAACAACAGTTATCACTCGAGCATCGGCATGGCTCCCTACGAGGCTCTGTACGGACGGAAATGCACGGCACCCTTGAGTTGGGTTGAGGTGGGGACCAAGTGGGAGGTTGGCCCCAGGTTGATCCGGCAGAGTCAGGAGGTAGTTGAGCAGATCCACAGACGACTCCGCACTGTCAGGAGCAGACAGAAGAGCTACGCGGATCGCAGATTCAGAGAGGTGCAGTTCGAGGTTGGGGACCACGTCTTCCTTCGTGTTTCGCCCATGAAGGGCTTACAGCGGTTTGGGGTGAGAGGGAAGCTCGCGCCGAGGTTCGTGGGGCCCTTTGAGGTCCCGGAGCGAGTTGGACCCGTTGCTTACAGACTTGCCCTTCCCCCACAGCTTTCTGGTGTGCACGACGTGTTCCACGTGTCCAACCTCAGGAAGTACGTAGCCGATCCCAGCCACGTACTGAGTCACGAGAGCGTCGAGGTGAGCGACGACCTGACCTACCCCGAGCGGCCAGTGCAGATCCTAGACCGAGCCGTCCGCAGGTTGAGATGAAAGCAAGTACCCCTGGTAAAGGTTTTGTGGAGGAGCCAGCGGTACGAGGAGGCTACCTGGGAGCCTGAGGCGGCAATGCGGGAGCGGTACCCGGAGCTTTTCGCGGGTACGTCTTTTCGGACCGGCTTCGGTCCTCCTTGAGTTTGTTATGGTTATTTGGACATCCTTTTCCTGCAACCTAGTTGGCGCAAATTTCGGGGACGAAACTTCCTTTGAGTTTGTTATATTGTAACGAATGCGTGCCCCAGACCTCGTTCAGTCGCAGTCTTGAGAGTCGCGGAGGCACGCGGGATTCCCGATCACGCCCCCATTACTCCCGTTGTACCTGGTAGAGTGGCTTAAGTTTATTAATAAAATCTGTTAAAGTATGGAACCATAACTAGAAGCTAGGACGTTGCATGAATCCTAGGAATGAGAAATGTATGGAATGATAGCTCCTAGGTGATGCATGAATCCTAGGGCTGGAAAACTAGTTGTATGCTAGATCCTAGGATGCGACATGAACCCTAGGATGGAAGAACTAGTGGAATGTATAATACTGCAGTCTTGGAAAAATGGAAAGGAATATAAAGCTGCCTGTAATTTGAATTAACAGCTGCCTGTTATGAATAAAGAAACATGATTGAGATCATGGATTTTGAGAACGTTAATCTGGAAAGTGAAACATATGATGTTCTGAGATAAAGAGCTGGAACCCTACGAGGAATTAGGAGTGGAACTCCTGGAAAGAAAAAGGAATGGAACTGAGATGTAGTTTGTACTGTCACTTGGGTACGCAGTACCAAGGGAAGTACCTGTACCTGTTTAGTGCAGAGTGGGGCCAGCCGCCCCAGGGACCCGGGGTTAGGATTGGTCGCTCTGTACCGACTTGTTGGCCCTCGTGTACGTTGTACCGAGGAGAGCTAGTAGTGTTAGGAGAGTACTAGCTACCCCACGGGCCCCGGGGTTCTGCTAGCCTCCTTCACCGACTTGTTAGGCCCACTAGGGCAAACCAGGGTAGTCAGGCGAGGGTGCGCGGACTGTGGAGGGGTTGGACCCCTGTTACTGAGAGGGCTCTGCCCTGGTTCCGTGCTGTGCTTTGGGCGCACCCGTTAACGGAAACGACTGACCGCGTGCCAGTGCGGGCTAGCTACCTGTACGTTTATCACGCGTGCCGTAGTCACCGTTACGTCTGTCAGTGACCTTGGGGTGGTTGACTGAGGGTAGGATCACCACGGGGGACTCTCCCGGCCAGGAGAGCACCACATGCTACTTCTACTTTTGGAAAAGACTGCAATCAAGATCGTTCCCACGAGGACATTCGAGATCAAGTAAAGGATCTGAGAAATAAATGAAATAGTGAGAAAAATTGAAAGATGTGAATAAAGGAAGTAATAGAACATAACAGCTACTGTACACTCTACTGTTGCCTTTAGTTAGTTTGCCACTCTACTCAGCGTTTTGCTGACGTGTTACACTCGTTACCTTTTTTTCAGGACCAGGTGTTGAGCAGCCAGGGTCGGCGGCTGCAGAGGACGCTGGGCCAAGTAGGGTCCAGTAGAGTTTACCACAGTCCTTGTACCTCTTTTGTTTCTGTTTTAGTGAGTAGTTTTTTGTTTTTCTGTACTTTCTTTACCTGCCGTTCTTGTTATATGATAAATGCTGTTTTACTGTTGTGGTGGTACCTACTGTAGTAGTTTCTTTCCTTACTGCTGTACTTTCTTACTGTTAGTTATATTCATGCTGAATGTGGTTTATTTTACTGTCTTTTGGTTACTTCCTCGTTGGACGACTAGGTCTTGGGATTAGTTGAGTCGGTCCGGTTCTCGTGTCTCGTAGGGACTCGGGAACCGGGTCGTTACAATCACCCTGGGCTCATTGCGGAAAGGAGTGGCGGCTATATTATGTAGCGTGAACACGTACAAGCGTTGTTACACTGAACCATAGACAGCCAATGACCCACCAACCGATCGAGAAGAATCACTCCAAACCTCGAGTCCTGTATCCCACTATCCCCGTTGGCTGCTAAGCTTAACTAAAGAGTCGTAGAGAGGCCAGCAACTCCTTAAACCCGCCCGTGGAACTGGTCTAAAGACCAAATCTACAGCCAGAATCCAGCAAGTAATAGGGCTAAAACCAGTTATCTAATCCTTTTAATTCCCGATATATTCGTTGTTTTGATTATATAACCAATTCCAGATAATTGTATCAATATCCATCAATTCAGCCATAACTTTCATCATTTTAAACCATTGATCTAAAATTATGAAAAGAGCTCAAATCGCATTATTTCAAAATTCAATGATAAATGATTTAGTTTCCAACTCCTGATCGTGGTTCCAATCAAATTATTATTTAACCAACTTGATCATGCTTGTTTACTAAAAATGGAATTCATTTCGTACACGCAATAACAAGATCACATCCCATATTCTAAGTGTTTCATAATTCATTTAATTTATAAACATAATCTAATAATTTCTTATTAACTCCTTTTAATTCAGTAGTTAACTATATCAATTTTATTATTTACATTCCAAGTCAACAACTTGATTTACAACATCTACATTTAATATTCAAGTACCCAAGATATCAAGAAATACGAAAATGGATTCGATCCCAGCAAGAGACAAGAACACATGCTAAATGGTGGAATATGCGAAGAATGTCACAACGTAGACAAACTATACATAAAAAGAGAAGTAATACTCTACCTAATGTCACTGGGGGATCACGGTGACTCCAAACCATGTGCACAGGGCCTGGGGGCAGTATCCACGCCCGCTTCGAAATCCACGCATGCACCGAGGCAAGCTCTGATTCAAACAGACTAACAATAGGGTTGGAGATACTAAATCACGTTTCTTATTTTTCACCAAGGATAACGTACTCATAAACGAAAATAAATCACATCAACGTGTAGTACGCGTCGATACGATGCCAACAGTACCTTATTTGTTGAAATCTGAGGTCAGGAAGGTCTCAAACTGGATGAAACAATGCGGTGGGCTCCTGAATCGAACCGGTTCACTGAGACCGGTCTCCAACTCACGCGAGCAGCGTGTGTGACACATGTCGCAACATGATTCGCTCGTGCACTGCCCACTGGATTGCACCACATGTGCCCAACACCACTGGATCGCGACATGCGTTAGCAATCACCGCACCACACTTGGTTGCTTCGCGCAATCGTGTGAAAACGTGCTATTAATCCTTGCCATGCGTTGCTCTCGGGTGCCGCGCTGCTGCCATGTGTCGCACGCCCGCTGTGCGCCTCCACCACCACCGCGACTTTTGCGATGGGAAGCCTATAGATTTTGGATTCGCAATTAGGTCCCTATGATTTTGAATTAGGATTTCTAGTGAATTCCTAATTCCTTTCTCTCCCTTTTCTCTTTGGTTTTAGTGGGTTTGAAGGCTAATGACGACTTAAAGACCTAAGGGGTTCTT
Organism: Thalassia testudinum; assembly: GCA_037157565.1. Taxonomy (NCBI): domain Eukaryota; kingdom Viridiplantae; phylum Streptophyta; class Magnoliopsida; order Alismatales; family Hydrocharitaceae; genus Thalassia; species Thalassia testudinum. The sequence continues at coordinate 11,377,050 of JAZHRO010000077.1, read as the reverse complement.
TTTCTAGGCTCAAATTCGGTTGGACATAGGTTAGTGGGGTGAAATCCCAAAATATCGCTAGGGTTGGGTCTACCTTACATTTAGGTCTTTTTCGACTTGTTTTGACCATAACTTGAGTTATATACCTCGTATTCACGTAAAACAAGGGTCGTCGGAAAGCGTTCGAGAAAAGGAATCCAACGATACCATACATTGCACTGTTTTGACAACATTTGATTAGGGGTTGACTTGAAATACGCATTTCTTGGCAATTTAAGGAGGTACTGATACCAACAGCAAACCACAACCGGGTTTCCAGGTTTAATATGACCCGATCCCCTTTGAAATGACTTGGAACGTGAATTTTGGGATGTTACAGTCATGGTCGGAGAAGTTGAGTGGTGCTCACTAGAGAAAGGGAGAGGAGATGGCGTTGGGGAGGGGGCTAGGATCGCGGCGAGCTTTACAGAGCTTTCGTGGGCAGGAGAATAGTGGAGAAGTTTTTGGAGGGGCGGCTGAAGAGATATATTATGAATTGGCGACAGTTGATCAAATCAACTGTCGACAAGCACAACTTTATGACTGTGCTCGAAGTATAATTTTTTCGCTCGCTTTTTAGGCGCGCGATGGCGACGATTGATCTAAACCGTCGCCAATTGGCTACCATTAATCGAATCAACTGTCGCCAAGTTCAACTTTATGACCATGGCCACGACGGTTTCCGAGCCACAGGAATAGCTTTGCCAATTCGCGACGGTTGATCGAAAATCGTCGCCAATCTTTTCTCTCTCTTCCCACGCGTGCAAAACAAACAACTTGCTCCTCTTTGAGAAAGTTCTACTATTTGTGATGGTTAATCACAAACTGTTGCAAATAGCGACGGTTACCGATCAACCGTCACAAATGGCGGGCTTTTTCAAACGGCACGTGAAATAAAAATTTACGTCGCTAACTTGGCGATCATTGATTCTCTTTGGCGACAATTTCTACTAAACCATCTCCAACATTGTAACAAAATACGCAACCATAGCACGAAGAATGCTCCTAACTCAAGGAATACAACATTCCAATACATAACTGTCATGAAGTAATTACCATTAGCGACGGTTTCAAGACCGTCGTAAATTAAAAGTTGCCAATAGTGATTTTTCTTGTAGTGACATAACATCTTGATGTATCATATTTCCAACCAAACTGATTCTAATTATATGTATTCAATTTTTATGTCAAAACATATCTATTCATGTGGATTATGTATGCATATGTTTCAATAAATCTATTCAATAATATTAGAGAAGCTATGGCATGGTGTAAAATATTAGTCACGTTGGATATGGCATTTAAATGAAGCGTATGTCTGAAACATTTGTTACAGCCTAAGTCCACACCCTAGTAAGGATCAAGTCGATTTCGTCGAAAGTCCATGAATTGGTCATCCATCGAATAGACATAAAATAATAAAGCATGCGCAACGCAACACATCATGTAAATTATGAGCAATAATAAGTGAACTAATAAAGAATTTGTTAGAATATTTATAGGCATCACACATACTAACATAAAACTAAAGAAAACAAAACAAATACTAAGAGAAACATCAACTAGAAACTAAAGAAGTATAATTGTTATCTAGGTAACCTCAACGTAAGGGTAAAAAAGAAATATACTCTCGTAGTCGACATAGTCGAACTATGAGAGTCGGGGCTTATAATGTGGGACAAAAATAACCCTCGTGAAATAAAGCACAATCGCCTAGTCCGACTCGTCAGAGGATTCGATTTTACCGAAGTCAAAGAGGTGGTGGAAATGCCCGTGACGCCCACGTCAGCAGTAACCATGGCATTACAGATGCTATTAATAGCCTGACAATGAACGTGTCCTGACAATGGTTAGGCCCTCACAACAGACATACTAGGGGGCCTGATAAGACTGTTAAAGAAGATCTCATAAGATTCTTCAAATGTAACAAGATGCCCTTGTATTATAAATAGAGGAGGGAGACCCTTCGATGCTCCCCCCTCCCTCTAAGGAGGCAAGCCCAGGCAACAGGATGCAAGGCAATCCATGAGATGCAATTCGAGAGAGAAACTCCGAGTGAATGTAATACTACAATTTCTAGTGGATTTTACGAGAGCCTTGCCCTCCCCGCAGACGTATACCTACTGTGGTGGAATTGAGTTACCAATTTCATGTCTCTTGCTTGTAATTGGTTGTTTGTAACTACGTTATGTTTTCCTGCTTCAATAAATTCTTTGATGGGCATCGGTGGCCCTGACGGTGGCTCCCCGATGCCTATCAAATGGCGTCGTCTTTGGGAACATCAACAAAAATTCTTTTCTCTTCCGAGCATCCAGTTGCTAGAGGACAACACGTCCATATTGCCCCACCTTGGCCTCTCTGCCTACGAGAAGGTGCAACCAACTCCTCTTGCCTACCACGGGTGCATCCTCCTTAAAAAAAAATAAGGCGAGAGAGCTAGTTGCAAGGACAACCCCTCCTTGGAGGTGAGTGTCCCATCACCATCAAATGCTCATTGCAGGCGGGTGCCCCTCCTCATGTGCCCTCTTAAGGGCACATCAAGAGAGCTGAAGATGATTAAAAAAAAGAAAAGAAAAGAAAAGAAAAGAGGATGGAAGAAGTCATTGCAAGAATAGCCACTCCCGACAGGCAAGTGTCCAATCACTTCATTACATACAACTCACCTTGCCCATGATGGTAAGTCTTTCGACCCATGCCAGGACTCTCCAACATGCATTGTGTAAATAACTGCCAAGGCATGAAACCCACAACGAGCCCCCGACCAGTGACACTTGAACGTTGATCATACACGTGCGGCTACCAGGGACCAGATCCCCACCATCAGTGCAACCCCACGATCTCTTGCTCCATGCCCGGCAGCGAGCTCCTCTGGCTCCTTGCTTAGTAGTAGGCCCGGCAACAAGCACCGGCAACGTCGCATGGCTCCTCAGGCTCCATGCTCAGCAGCTAGCTTCTTTTCCCCTGGACTTGGCAGTGAGCTCCTCCTCCTCCGAGCCCTCACTAGTACCCTCAACCTCGTATCCCTCAAAGGGATCCAATGAGGGTGCTCTTTGCCCATGGGGGCCACCTGGAAAAGGCTGCTTGAGTTTTCCCCACCTGAGAGGCTAGTCCACCTCCTTGTTATGTGATTGAACTTGAGGACAGGAGGCTCATCCTCCTCTCTCCTACAATTAGGAGAGAAAGGCCGTGAAGGACGTGAAGTCCCAACCAATCGTGCTTTCCTCTTTTTTTATTAAATGGAAGGGTGGAGCTATTCATGTCCACCTCCTTTTTAATTAAAAAAATAAGGGGAGAAGGAAGGGGTGGCTGACAAGTCTACCATGCCCGGTTGACTTTTGAAAAAAATAATAACAAAAAAAAAAGTCGTGATGGCTTTCTTGTCTCAGACACCCAAACGTCAGCTTTGGTGGTACTGCTTTGTTATTTCCCTCCCTTGTGTCCTGTCAAGACATAAAAGATCAAGAGAAGAAATGAGGCAAACAAAAAAAAAGGAGGAAGAAAGGCCACCCATTTATGCTCACCCATGGGTGACGCCTAGACAAAAAAAAAAAGCAACACTCAAGGTGGAAGTTACCCCCATTCAGGTGGATGTGATATTTGCAAGAAGCTAAGTGCTAAGGCATGTCCAGTAAATCGGGCTAATTGCTACTTCATGTAGTGGAGGATGAAACGACTGACCCCTTCCCATCCCCATGAAAAGGAGACCTGCCTGCTAAGATCTCTTCGCCTGACCATGGTCGCCTCGTCATGACAACCTGGCTAAAAGATCGGCTAATAGTGGAAATGATACTTCACTCATCTTATGCAAAGATAAATAAAATTCTTCTATTTCATAAAATAGATATTTATTTTGTAAAATTTATATACTACTTATCTCCCCACCCGCCTGTGAAATAGTATATGTTGGGACTGAAAAACCCCCTCGCATTTCCAATAGGCACACGCCACCCGCACGGGACGGACTGCCAGCGAGTACCCCAACTAAAGCAGACTCCAGGCCCCCTGTGAGCGTCGACAACATGCGAGGAACCTAGGCATGCAACTATGGGCTATTTCTTAAGGACCTAGGGAACGCTTGGATACCTCAGTCCTGCCAACGTGAATAATGGGTCAAGATCGAGTTTGAAGTCGGAAACTAAATTCCCGCACTTCTATTGTGATTTATATTTTACTAATCAACTAGTTTTTCAAGAGATGATTATGAAACGACCTCCCCCACCCTCCCTCAGGAGGCTAGTGGGCGAGCGGGGACATGCAAGTGCCTACCCTCTCCCCATGAGGTGAGCAGGGGCATCGAAGCACCTATCCCCTTGTACTACCAAGCGATAGTTACTAAGGGCAAGGGTAACCTTGGCGCGAGGGTAAAAAAGAAGTATACTCTTACAGTCAACACAACCGGACTACGAGAGTTGGGGCTTATGATGTGGGACGAAAATAACCCTCGCGAAATAAAACACAATCGGCTCTTGGACTAGATCCGCCTAGCCCGACCCGCCAAAGGATTCGATTTTACAAAAGTCAGAGAGGCAATGGAAACGCTCGTAACGCCCACGTCAGCAGTAACCATGGCATTACTCATGCTATTAATAGCCTGACAACGGACGTGCCCTAACAATGGACGTACCAGGGAGTCCGATATGACCACTGGAGAAGATCACATAAGATTTTCCGGATTATAAATAGAGGACGGAGACCCTTCAAGGCTCCCCTCCTCCCTCTAAGGAGGCAAGCCCAGGGAACAGGATGCAAGGTAATCCATGAGATGCAATCCGAGAGATTGTAATACAATCATTTCTGGTGGATTTTACAAGAGTCTTGCCCTCCCCGCAGACGTACACCCCCTGTGGTGGAATTGGGTTACCAATCTCGTGACTCTTGCTTGTGATTGCTTGTTTGTGACTACGTTACATTTTCTTGCTTCAATAAATTCTTTAGTGGGCATCGGTGGCCCTGACGGCGACTCCCTGAGGCCCATCACTCAACCGATCTATTCTTCTCTTCCCCATCACCACTCTTCTCTACATGACACTATTCACGCAACACCATGCGTGCATGCATGGCCATGCACGATGACCCTCAAGCCACTAGGTTTAGCCATGGTTGGCCGCCACCAACCTCGCTATCCACCAGCGCTCCACCGGTGATGGAACACCATCATGAGCCCTAACTAGCTCATTTTGACCTAAAGAAGAGAATAAAAACTCCTACATAACCAACTGGAGGTCATAATTCACTAAAAAACCTTTCTGAGAGAAAAGCAAGAAACACGGGGTAAAACTGTAATTTTACCATTGCAGTACAACAATGGGTTTTCTCAAGAGCTAAAAATAGGTCAAAGGTCTTAACAAGATAAAAAGTGGGTTGGATTTGATAGAAAAGGGTTTGTGTTCCTTGTGAATTTAATGACCCTTGAAACCTTAAAACAGACCCGCTTGATTAACCAAGGTTCTGGTCATGATAAAATTTACCTAAACCCTCTAAAAATCATAGAAAAATATTCTCTAGGATTTAGAACTTTCAATTTGACCATTAGAATCCATTTTGACTTAGACTGGGGTCTCAGACATATATTTGCCCTAAATTGGATTTTTGTATAAATTGCTTAGTAAAACATGGTCAAACCCAAAATCCAACTTCACCATTAGATTCCTCAGGTCCAAATTAGGTTTTTACCAAAATTTGGACCTAAGGGGAACTCATCTTGACCCACTTTGCAAATAGGTCCAACCTGATTACATTTGTACCCCTATTTTTCAAAAACCTTTGCAAAAGCCCCCTAGCTTCTTCATTGTTCTTTGCAATTAGGTCCCTCCACCATTATAGAGGAGGAATCCTACTCCGACAAGCTTTAAAAGGTGATTTCTCCCTGATTTCTCAGAAAATCCCCTTCAAAATTGGAAGGGAGATTCTCTAAGAAAATTCCTCCAATTTGAACCCATCTATGATCCAAGATTCTTTCCCAATCTCTCATACGAATGCATGAGGGATTTGGGTCTCTTTCGAGTTGCCAACTCTGATGACCCTGCCTTGCTTGTAAGATTGGCTTCCAAGCACAAAACCGACCTCTAGGGCTCTATTTAAAGGAGCCCAGTTCACCCCAACTCCTCTAAGCTTGAAATCGACCAGAAATCCCCTTAATTTCTTCTCTCCTCCTCCAGCTGACACACTCATCAAGCTCCGGCAACCTTCCCTGATCTCCTCCGTCGCCCGACCACAACACCGGTGGTAGGTTCTTCCTCACGTTCGTCTGCGTCATGCAGCACCCATCGATGCTCCTGTCTCCCCTTCATCCTCGCCGACCATCCTTCTCTAAGCAACTTCGTCTCCGACGTCAGCAATACGCGCTAGACGCCATCTCCATCTCCCTTTAGTCTCTTCACCTCCTAGATAAGTCCCCTTCACCCTCTACATTCTTCTACCCTCTTTATTTCCCTCAATCGACTACTGCCTCACTCCACCACCAACAGCTCCTTCACCTCCGGTCACCAACTCCGGCGAGATCGTCCCACCACCACAGACCACCCCCCTCCTCGCCGACAAGTCCATAAGCTCCACCTCGACTCCCTGATCACAACCCCTCACTCCATTCACTCCGCCACCGCCACTCACCCAAACACACCCCCGAACACACCCACACATACGCACACAATGTGCCCTAGGCACGCTCACACAGGCGTCCCCACGCCACGCCGATCACCACAACACACTCGCCGTGCCTCAACAAAGGTTTCTGAACGTTCTGACGTGGCCGCGAGGCCGTTGTGGTGATTTCAGGTACAGGCATTCATCCGCCATTGGAGCAAAGGTTGAAGCAAGCTTGCAGTTGCTCCAGGATTCGCCAGCTCCAGGCCCGTGTCCCAGATTGTGGGAAGCACCCTCGTTCACAACTCCATGCTGTCAATTGAAGTCAAGGACAGTCGTAGCTGCTGCAATCGAAGAGAGCACCTCTGTTGCAGGCACGCACAAAGAAGGTGGGAAGATAATCCCACCTCGGAACTAGAAGAGGCACAGCACCCGCATAAATTGATTTCCTGCCAGTGGATTATCACCTCCAACTCACGGGGTGAGGTCCCTCTTACCCAAACTCTCACGGCCTCGTCCGCGACCACGCGTCACGGACCTGGTCTTGACCGAACCCAATTTGCACACCTCGCTCACCACCGCACGTCGGTGGGCCTGGTCCCAGGTACGTACTCGACCCGATTTGCCGAGAAACGTTTGGCACTTGGAGAGCAAAACCTAAGAGAGAAAAGAGAGGAGAGTGCGTGCGGGTAGGGGGTAGGTTTTGCTCTGTAGAGGAAGAGAAGCGAAGCCAAAGGAAGAGGAAGGAGAAGACAAGAAGCAGGCAAAGAAGCTAAGGCAGAGAAATAAAAGAGAAGGAAGAAGCTGAAGGAAGAAGAAGCTGAAGGGAGAAGAAAAGGCAGCCGATAGAGTGAGAAAGAAGAAGAGAAAAAGCTAAAGAAGCTAAGGGCTAAGGTAGGAAAGCTGAAGAAAAGAAAAGCCAAAGGGAGAAGAAGAAGAAGGAAGGAGAAGACAGAGAAGAGGAGAGCTCACCAAGGCAAAATCAGAAGAAGAAGAGAAGAGAATCAGAGAGAGAAGAAATAGCATAAACATTCAATTTTTTTTATTCATATTGAATTCTTAAATACTTTTGATCTACATTGCCAATTATTCTTATATTGTTATACTATATTGCATATTCTTTTAAATTGTTATCTTGATTTCTAAAACACAAATTTACTTTCTGTGTTCGACCTCGGACTTCAAAATTCAAGTAATAAAATTATATTTGTTTTGAACGCTTTTTCAACTATATTACAACGCTATATTCTTAAATACCGATTCAACGATCATTAAACAACCGGCGACCTTCTCCTTCCTCCCTTGCTGACCTTCTTCCACTACGCACACCCATACACACATGGGTGCCTCAGTGTTGACCCTCCTTGTCGTCGTCACTACCTCTCCCTCCAAGTCGTCGTCACCTTCTCCTTCCTCCCTCTCTCCCATGACCTTCCTCTCTTCCCTCCTGCTCTTCTTCTTCTGTCGGCCCTCCCCATGCATGCACGAAAGAAGAGAAATGAAAAAGAACAAAAACGAAGGAAGAGGAAAACGCTCACCGCTATTCGTGCACACCGTCATCGACATCATCATCGTGGCCTCCTTTTCATGGTGTGGAAGGGAAGAAAAGCAAGAAGATAGGGGTAAAGAGGATATGGGCTCCCCTCTTCTATAGTTTGTCTCTTTCTCTCACTCTCTCTCCAGTCTCTCTCTTTTTCTTATGGTGAGGATGTGAGAAAATGACGGGTGGGGGCTAAAACTTGTTGGACTTAGGGTTTGGATATGCTATTTAAAGAGGGAAGAGTGGAAAACTCATTAGAGTGAAGATGGAATTATTGTGAACGTTCTATCCTTATAAATCTTGCATCTTCCAAAAATCATAACGACTTCCGATTTTCATGAAAATTATCTTATTGTAATGCTTGCGACAAGGAGAATCCAATGGTACCAAGTATGACACCATCCGAGCAAATTTTCCCTGATGGTTGACCAAAGTTTACCAAAACTTGAAATTTCTCATTTTTAGGTAATGCTGACCCAATTCGTGACCAACAAGCATCGATGGGTTCGTTTCGACATGCTTAATCTAAACTTAAGCATAGATTTGAATTTTGAGACATAACATTAGTAGTCAAAATTTTAAGCATTGACAACAAAGCTTGTGGATCTCGTTGACCACCATAGGACTTATCTCGACATTAAAGACCAATTGCCTAACTATGAATGAGGAAAACTCGACTCTTGACAGCCAAAAGGCAATGGATGAGTGAAAAGAGCACAACCATATTTGTCACTATTGCATCTCATTGATGTTATTTAATGTGTTATTTGATGTATAAAGGACATCTACGTCCACTGTGAAGGGGCTATGGGATGTGTAAGATAAGAAGTATAATACTTCCTCGGTATTAAGAAATATTCTATCGCAAAATTCCTAAAATTCTAAATGACTAAGGGCATGTCGATCTTGGAGCAGGCATACGAGTTCTTATTGTTGCTATATGGCTTAGTGGAGGTAGAAATATATTTCAAGTTATGTCTATCATTAAGAAATTCCCTAGATATTAGGAGGATTTTGGGATGACTCTCAAATATATGAAGGGAAAGATCTCTCTTGACGACTTAGTAGTTGCCATTGCCATAGAAGAAGAGCATAGAAAGCAAAAGCCACTTATGCATGTAGACGTGTTGCATACAAATCTCAACACAGTTAATTAAGGTTATTAGGCTTAATTAATCGCGTAAAGAAATGGCTTAGGATAACTTGAATCAATTAAATCGTTGTTGTTGATTGTAGTATAGGGTCAAGTTAACCTACCCTTTTAGATTTTTATTCTTTTTAACTAGTTGAGTCTAGGTCGTTCACTAAGAGGCATAATTTTGTAATTTAATTCACCATTCTTATTATTTAAGTTGATGATTAACTAATTACTACAATAATTATGAAATATGTTAAACTCATGAATATTTGCATATAAGATTAGACAATTAAAGCATGAAAGTCTTCCATTAACAGAGGAAAGGTACATGAAAGATTTACAATGAATTACCAAGATAAAAGAATGATTATTACAATTATAAGCAAAAGAATGTCAATTACAACATTTGTTACATAAGATGAGGCATAAAGAAATTTACAAGGAATATACATGTCCTTTGAATAATAAGCTCAAGCACTCAGCCTCTGATAAGATGTCTGTTAAAGTGATTAAATGACTTAAAAATAGAAATTAGACTTCTAATAGAAGCATCATACGACTTTCTTTATATTTCATCATTTAAACTTCTCTTCATGTTCTCTGTCTTAACCTCTCTTTAATTCCTTTTCTCTTCTTTCTTCTTTACTTCTCTTTACTTAACACTCTCAACTTCTTTAACTTCTCTCTCTCTCTCTCTCTCTCTCTCTCTCTCTCTCTCTTCCTTTAATTCTACCTTCTCTTTACTATGCACACTTTTCTTCCACACTTAATCAAATTTGTGAACTCAAACCCACATTTACTCTTTACTTAACAAAAATTTTATTAATGGGCGGCATGGGCCTTTCGGGGATACATAGCACCCTGTAGGGTGGGACCAGACCCTACAAAGCCCATGCTTAGTTTAGATTAGGTGGATTTTTATCAATTTTTGTTCATGCACAATCTCGACTCATTACCAGGCCCACACACATGCTAGGCCACTCAGGCCCATGCACACAAGTGTGTGCACACCTGCGCACGCTTATGTGCACACGCATGCACCAATCGGAACCAATGCTCAATTAAGTTGTGCCCTGCGCTGACTATCAAAGAGGCTCAGTGCCTTTTTGCTTTTATACCAGTGGGGGCATCCGTAGTTCCTCGATGGGGGACTATGTAAGCTGCATCTCCTTCACGCACAGTGCTACGTCTGGCCGATCTTCAAATGCAGAATCCGAACAACTCACTTCTCCAGATCAAGTGATCCAGAGCTTGATGGAAAGCTCATGGAATCTATTTTTCAATTCTGGAATCAATTTAATCAATGGATCATATTTGATCCAAAGATTTGATCGATAAACATGGCTGCCTCTCCATGTCCAAAATGAGTTCGAAAGAGAGATTTTAGGTCAAATTGACCTATAGATCATTCAGTAACCTCAATTAACGATCTAAAATAATTCAAAGAAGCATTCCACCCAGTTTGAGAAAGAGAATGAGGTCGAAGAAAGGCATAAATCGTTCCATAAGCTTAAGAGCTTCTAATAGAATCTTAGAACTCTAATTTCAAAGTTCAATTAACCCAACAGATAGCCTAGATCATGCTCTAATGCTCCAGATCAACTCAAGGGATCAGAAGGAACATATTTGGGCAAGAATTGGACCCAAATCTTGATAGAAAGTCTCAAGAAAAACTTTGGGTTCAATAATAACCCAAATGGTTCAGAAATTGGAAACTTCCTTAATTCTCAATAATTTTCAATCAAATTAATTACAAATGATTCAAAATCAACCTAGGAAGTAATTCCAACCCAAACATCATAGATATCAGAATCTAGAACACTAAAATTAACTCAAGTTTGACTGACAAAGCTTAAGTGTTGACTTTTAATCCCTGAGCTTCACAGATCAAATTATGTACCTAATTTGATTCAATCCATCCTCAGGAAACTGATGTGCATAAGTTCTGAGCACTTTAATGGTGCTCTCCGGGATCGCCACCTGGGCATTGAAATGGGTTTGTTCGGCAGAGAAGACTAGAGATTCTATGACCTATCTGAAACCTAGAATGGGTTCTATAGGTTTTATTGATGCTTAAGGATAAGTTCTTATGTTCTAAACCTCAGTGGTTAAGCTTCTCCAACTTTGCTGGACTTGGAGAAGATGGAGGTAGACAGAGTGCTATCATCATTAAAATTCAATTCCAATTGGTGTTCCTTAATCGTGAGATCATATAGAAGTGATCTACAACATCTCAGGTCATTCTGAAGGCTAAGGTTCAAGTTAGGTTCGTCGAAGCTCCGGTGAACACTGTTTAGATTCGCTGGAGATAAATTCTCCATGAAACTCTTTTGAAAATAGGATTTGAGGAAGATCCGAATCATTGGATGAAGAGCTGAAGGTGAGTGTAAGTTAGATGGGCGGTGATCGGGCGGTGTCAGCATTGGACCTCCTCGGCTGTTCAAACTTAAGGAAAAGAAGTGAAGAAGACGACGACACTGTTTATAGGGACCTTTTTTAAATAAAAAAGTAAGGAGCTAAATATAATAAAAGGACTCAATTGACATAGAAGCTAAGAACCTAAACGTAAACGGTTAGTTTTTAAACTTATTTTAATTTATTTCTTTTTCAACTTTTTATATATAATTATAAATTAGGTGAATATTATATTTATGCCTTGAATTTACATTTTTGTCCTTTTAGCTATATTTAATTAAGTGATTAATTTACTTAAGTTAATTAAGTACTTAGGTCTTAAAATTAATTAAGTTAGTTTAGATGTTAAATAAGTAGCTAAGTGGTTATTATTTGAGTCCAATTTATTAATTAAATTATAATTAAGATTAATTGATATTTAATTTAGCATTTTTAACTTATTTTGAAGATCCTTATTATTTAATCCCCTATATTATAATTAACCCTGTATTTAATATATTCTTAGTTAATTAACTAGGAAAATTAGTTAATTAAGAGTAATTAAGAGTCATGATGAGTCTCCCATCAATGTATAATCTAATGTGAATGTAATGATGTCTAAAGGTAATGAGAATAAGAACAAGAATAATAGTAAAAACAAAATTCAAAGGAAATCCATGAACAAACTGTGCTGGCCTTGTGGGTAAGTTGAGCATTGAAAGAAAGATCGTCACTCTTTTACGGCTCAGCAAAAGATTATGAATAGGAATTTGCATATCCATTAAAATCATTTATAGTATATCACATCAAGTTGGACATCTATATTATAATGTTAAAAAATCATACACTAACATCGTATTTTTATACCAATCATTTGTATCCCACTACTCATCTCATCATCTCAAACAAATATTCTTTTTAACTTATCTCTCTCTTATTTTATATTGAGATGAAAGTTATTTTCCTACCAAACACAATCTAAAGGAATAAGTATCTCCATTGGAAGGGAAAAAATTAAGTGGAACATGCAAACCACAAAAATATAGCCCTACACCAACGGTGTATATACACTTACATAAAATATATGTCGCTATAAGTCCAATTACCTACTCGATTTCTTCCCTCTCCAAGTTCCCACCTCCAACACAAGATACCCCTCATCCCTCCAACGCCCGATGCCCCTCGCCCGTCCAGCACCTCCACCACCCTCCAACACCCCCGCCGAGACATTGATCAACGCCACTCCTCCTTGATCCCTCATTGCCCGAGTCGATGCCACTCCTCCTTGATCCCTCATTGCCCGAGTTGATGCCACTCCAACCCCTCGACATCGATCGCTGCCCTAACACCTCCGTCGAGTCACCGCCCTGATCGAGCTCTACATTCTTGTCGACTCAGGTTAGTTAGTGTTGTCTATCTCTCTATTCTCGCCCTCGCTCAAATCTCTTTTAGGGTTTTAGATCGATCTCGCACTCAGATCTCATCTCTTACTCAGATTTTCCCTTAAGGAGCTCTCAAGGTCGTCTTGCCTTCAGAAGCGACCCTTAAGATCTTTTAGGGTTTTACTCCCTCGTCTCGCCTCACCTCTGATGACTAAGGAGCTCTCCATCACCGCCATTGTCCTGCCTCCATCGCATACCCTTAAGGAGCTCTCAAGGTCGTCGCCGTCGCCCTTAGGAAGTTCCCATCGCTCGTGCCTCCTTCATCGTCCTTGCCTCCTCCATCACCATAAGAAGAGGTCATCTCCTATCTCCTCATACGACTCCTTCTTTTCTATCTCTCTCAGATCTCCCTTCCCCCCTCTCTCAGATTTGTTGCTCGAACAAATCACTTAGATCAGATCAGAAATCACGGATCGCAGAAAATGTCAGATAGCAGATCTCTCTTCGTTGCTCACATATCAAGTACCGCTTAGTTCTCAGATCTCTCTCTTAGATCGAAATCACTCAGATCTTAAGTTTCTTAGATCTAATCTCTCTTAGATCCAACTCACTCGGATCCTGAGGATGGGATCTCTCTGCACTTTGCTCGGTTAGGGTCTGGAATCAAACCTATGATCCAATTTGTGCTAAAGATTTGCCACTCGATCTCTCTTGATATTTGTGTTGATTCTTGCAATCAATTAACTTTTTTTTTTTCCTTCTAATGCATTTCAAGATATTTTTTGCAGTGGCTTGTTATTTGAGGCAGATCGCTCACGGCATCTTTCACAGTTGTGGAGAAGATCCTGCATGGTAAGCAATACATTACATCCATTTATGGTAGTTTGTTGTTACTACAAGTGCGAGTTTGCACAGAGTAGATTTGCTTGTGTGACTTGTGACCTTGTGATTGCTAGGCATGTCTAGGCTCACAATATGTAATGCAATTGGATTGTTGAGTTAGGACTAAATGTAGGTTATAATTTTGAGTTCTTCCTATAGAGATGACGAACTTGGAGGTGAGAGGATAGAACTTGTATGGGGTGTCAATTTTGAAATCAATGCTTACTTGAAGAATTGTTGATCATAGAGGATAGGCATTTGTCATGTTATGCATTGCTGGATATTCAGAATATGAGAGTCTTGGAGAAACTGTAAGAGTAGCTATTGTCTCAGCACTGGTACCTTGAAAATTTTAATGAGCACACTTTCTACCAGCATTTACATCTCCTCTTATGCTTTTGACAGGATTTTGAGAAATTGCAACATATCCGGCACCATTCCATCTAATTTTGGAAGCAACACAAGCTTAAAATATCTGTAAGTAACTTGAGATGCATGTGTATATAACCCTAAACCCTTTGGAAATTTCTCACTACCTTGTTAATGTGCCAGGGATTTGAGCTTCAATAATCTAACAGGTCTTGTTCCCGAATCACTTTTCAATATGCCATCACTTGAATTCCTGTAAGGAAATAGCTAGCCAATGTTGATTGACAGAATGAACTATGTAGCAGCCTACATCAATTGATAACTGGTTTATTTCTTTCCCTGTAGGTCCCTTGGGAACAACCATCTACATGGATCTCTGCCATCTCAAAAGAAAGCATCTTAGTTTATGTATCATATTGACCATACCTTGATTTGTCCACCAGATTTCTTATTTATTAAACAGTTTGATGCTATTATTGTAACTCTTGATTAGTTTTGTTTCTTAGAGATCTATCATACAATGACTTCTCGGGGAGTTTTCCATCTTGGGTCAGCGGTAGTTATAATTTGTATGTCTACCAAATATCTTTTCTTCCAATTTTGACACTATATTTGTTGATGAATACTGATGGCCTCATAACTTATCTGCTGCACTTATGTTGTAGTAAAAGTGAAAAAAAGAGGCAGCATATTTGCAAGATGATATGCATATATACATGACTTTTTTTTCTGGTTTTAGTGCATCCTAAATATTCTTGATGGGCTATCTTTTATTTATTTATGTTTGAAAGAGCTACTGTTTATTTTTGTTTGCTTATAAATTTCAACTGCTAATCAAGGTTCTGTTTCTGCAATTTATGTTAACAGATTGGATTGTGTTTCTGCTAAACAGATTAGATTGTCTTTTACTGATCACATCGCAGGAAGATTATGTTAACATAAATCAAATTAGATTGTGTCTAATTGTTTATTAAGCGAATGCAACAAAGAACCCGATATTACCTAAGGAACATCATATTAGTCGATAATGTATGCTAATGAGTTTTTAGTTTTGGTCGTCGATACGGTTTAGCAAACCATTTTGGAATGCTTTGAACTTTCTAATCTCACTTCACCTACATTTGTAGCTTCGAAGGTCGAAAGCAAAGGGGAGAGTGAAACATGGGATGATGTTGTTTCTTCACTAAGATTGAAGGCAGAAAAGAGCTCTTCGGTTAAGGATCTCTTCGTTGTAGATGAGGAAGAAGCTACCTCTTCCAATAAACCCTCAGGTGCTGGTCAGGGATCAGATAGAGGAGGTTTTTTTTTTTTAATTATTATTATTTTTAGATTGCATCATTTTATTTCCGTTGGACCACAAAGGCCAGTAATTTCTCCACTCTTTAGATAGTAGCTATTGCATTGGTATTAACTCTTGGATCATCTAGATTTGCAACTTGACACCACCTAGTGTTTTAAATGATTACCAGCTGGCTTTTTTTAGCATGGATAGCCGCCTTTTGATCTCTATATATGTGAATCTTTTATGGTGCAGATATTGTTTTGTTACTCCACATAAGAAAATTTTTGCTTGAAAGTGAAGATCAAATAATCATGTCCCTAAAACATTGCTTGACCATATGCAATACACATAATATTTACACCATATAAGTAATTTAATATCTAAAAACATAGGGAGGCAATAACAGAATTTGCAAGAATAGTTTGAACATCCTTCAAATGCTACCATAAGGTCCTAAATATCTTTGTAGTGCTTTCCAATGTTTCATGAGATGTAAGGATTGATATTTTAGAAGATGAAGTCTATTTGGATAAAAAAGCGCCACTGTGTGTTGTGGCTTGCAAGCAGGAGAGCTAAGAGTACAATAAGCCATTTCAAGAAACTGGATGCACCTCCTTGCTCATACACGTTCATGAAGTTTCTTTCTCTGAAAATCCCAAACAAGTTTCTACAAAAAAATATAACCATTTGTCCGAGGGGGACTGGGGAGATCTTGTGTGAAAATATGTTGAAGGATTCCTTGTTTTTGCATTGTTGCTGGGTTGACTTATCACTTCTGTGGTGCCAATTATTGTTTAAAATGGATGTTCTCTTGAGCTCGGCCGTTTGTTTTTTGATCTTAAGAAAAAAAATCTAATTATGTAATCTTTTGTACTTCTTTGATATTTGTGCATTAACTAGTTTTTATTATTCCCTGAAATAGCTTGTCTAGGAATATATATATCAACCTGTGCATTTCTTCGGAAACAGCCCAGGTATTTTGCTGTTGATTTATAATAGAGCCAGCAGCCATGTGCCCCTTAAAATATTATCTATAGAAGATGGCACCGTTTTGAAATCCTTCAATCATCTTTTGCATCATAACAAGAAAGTTGACTTTATAGAGCAGTTCAATGTGAAGCTTCTTGTTAAACAAGAGAATGAAAACCTCCAGATTCTTGATGTAAGAAACATCTCTCCTGCTTAACTATAGACAATTCCCTTTGTTGTTTTATTGGCTATTACGATATATTAATGGTAACTGAGATCATTATCTTACAGCTTCGGAATTCTGAGCTAACAGAAGTTAGTCAGACAGAATTCATGACCCCTTCAGCTTTTATCTTCTCATATGAGAATCAGTTGTTTTTGACTTTTCGAAATCGAACTGTGGCTGTCTGGAATTTTAAAGGCGAACTTGTAACCTCTTTTGAAGATCACCTCTTGTAGCATCCAGACTGCAACACAAACAAACATTTACATCACTAGCGATCAGGATCTTATCATTTTCTATTGCAAAGCTGATTCTGATGATTCTACAGAAGGAAATGGTAAGTTGTCGCATTTTGTTGATTACAGATTTTGCATTCATTCTTTTAATTTTACCCATATACCTCTTTTGAAAAAATAAAAATTTTTAACCCGTATAACACATCAATGATATGCATGGACTTTGTTTCTAATTTAATAAAATTAAAGTATATGTCCAATAACCATCAAATGTCATAGGTACTTCTGCCATTCTACTTTTGCCGCTAAAAATGCTTGATCTTTTTTTTTTTCTTCTGACTTGATTCCAGCTGGATCCATAAACATCAGTAATATTTTGACTGGAAAATGCCTTGCCAAGATTCATTCGAACAGCTTGAAGAAACGTAGCCACTACGCCACCAGATTTAGGAACACCATCGTGGAAGCCCTGGAGGACATCACTGCCCTTTATTACGACAAGGAGTGGAATGAGATATACACAGGAAATAGACAGGGTCTAGTACATGTATGGTCAAACTGATTGGTGTGGGGTCTTGTATCTTTTAGGGGTAAGTAATGGAATCTCCCCTCAATTCCACATCCATTGTACCTTAATCTGCACCAACAAGGATGTAAAGTTTGTATGGGGTCGTTCTGCTGTTTGCCCCATCCTTGTATTTCAATCTGTTTTCCCTTTTTTTCAGTTGTATTTCAATTGTTTTCGATTCCCTACTCTCCCTTCCCCCATCTGCTTACAATCTTGAGGTGACCCCTAAAGAAACTAAAGTCAATCGTGTATCAGATGAGACCACCTTTGCCAGGTGCCGTATTTGCGGGTCTCACCTGAATGAATTCAGACATAGGAACTGTGCCAATCTTGATTGCAATATACTTTTCTTGTAAGTTTTTTTCCATCATTCCATGTTCATCACTAGTGAATGCAGGCAGTAAACTCTATCCAAAGAGTAAGGAGAGGTAACCTCTGAATCTAATATCTTTGTAGGTCATGTGCAGATTGCGTGATGGAGTATAGAGGATGCTGCTCTTTAAAGTGCATGCAAGTACCCCCTTTGAGGCCCATTCTTCCAAGACACTATAGATACCAGAAATGGCACATTTACTGGGACAGGGCACTTCAGAGAACATAAGATAAGATGGTTATGTAATCCTACAAAATTGTTCGATCAGTGTATCCATTCTAACTACAAGGTCTTGATTTTGGTAGTTTCTACTTGATGCCTTCTTTTGCTTAAATGTTCTTGCCTGTTGTTAAACAATAATCATGGCTTCTATTTTGTGGCTGGGAGAATTTGTGATGGCTTGGTTGTTGGCAGTTGGAGCAGTTGCCATCTAGGACATGGTTATCTAGTCACTGTGAATGCCTGAGAGAAACCACAATGTGTCCATGCTCCTTCAATAACAGAGTATTGGAAACCTCTTGCTAAGGATGTAAGCAGCACAATTTTGTGCTCTTTCTACTCTATGCAATTCAGAAGATACCCATGTTCAATTAATGAATATGGGATTACTGAAACCCTAGTTGTGATATGTGCAGATGGATCCCTCTTCTGGAATTGAGGCTGAATATCATCATAAAAATAATCATGTAAGTTTTACATTTTTCACGATTGTCAATGGTTTGTTGAATTTGATGAAATAACTTATATTCTTAGCAAATTGTATTATGATTCAAAGTTGACTTGCCTTCTTTTGCATTTGAGAAAAATAAGTATGTCTTCATTGATGTGCAAGCCCTTGGATGATGGGAAGTTTTGTTTAGTTTGTTTACCGTACAATGAGTTTTCTTCATTCGAAAATCTGACATTTCTGAAATTCAGGTTTACTACTAGAAGGGCCTTTGCTTTTCTGCAAAACAGGACTTGGGAGGCTTCAATCTTATGAGAGAAGATGGATTCTTGGTACATGTAAAGATCAGGAAATGTGATGATGTTTACTTTAGGGTATGGAGGTGATAGTTCTAATGCAAGGCAAGCAGTTCTGGAAGATGACATAAAGTGATTTTTTTTCATAAAGTTTAAGTGATAGTCTTGACACAAGTGATGTAGTTCCGAAAGATAATCATGAAGTAATTTTCTTTATAAGACTTTACAGGTGCTCTCACATAAAGCCAGCTTTTCAAGCTACTTGGCTGGCTTGGCTAGATAATGCTTAATAGATGTTCACCAAATTATAGCTGCTTTTCTTTCTTGGAGAATTTAACTAGAATTTAGTTCAAATCATAGCTGCTTTTCCTTTTTAGTGAATTTAACTGGAGATTGTAGTTACTTAGGATTTTCCTCCATGTTTTACGGTATCAAAGTAGCTTATGTCCCTTCTTTTGGGGGTACAAAATAGCTTATCCCAGGAATGTTAACAGAGGAGTGAATGAATTTCATCAGGGAGGCTTGACCATTGTAGTGGAAGACAGTTTTAAGGTACTTTCTTGACCTCTGAATTCGTTCAAGTTGTCTAGTTTTTAATTTAAGAATCAAATCCAGCAAGATAGTCCGTGCTTTTGCTTGTTTATTTCATGTATCCTATTCCACTATGTAAGGAGGATTGCAAAAGGGAATCATGTTTAACAGGATAAGAACCCCTTTTTCTTGTATAGCTGGATTATTTCGTTTGGTGCATTTTATTGTGTTAAAGATTATGTAATGACAGATGTCTTTCTCAGCCAATTGTATAGGGAGGTTCTAATTCTCTTCTTAGCCAGTTATACTAAAGGTTAAAGGTGGAAAGCGACGAGCAGTCAATGGGATGAGGTTCTGATTCTGCTCGTTTATTCTCTGCTTAGGTTTCGAACAACTCATATGGAATGATAGCTAGGGACCTCCTCCAGCTCCAAGGTCTTCCATCAATGCCATTCTCACTGTAGATATCACATGGGCACATCTACATGGTGACGCACATTGCCCTGTTTGCAAAGATAAGTTTGATCTTGGAATATAAGTTTGAGAAATGCCATGTAAGCACCTGCATCACTCAGATTGTATTGTTCCCTGGCTGGTGCAGCACAATTCTTGTCTGGTTTGCTGTAGTTGAGCGGCCGCAAGGCTACAACAGTGGCAGCTCACACTCTAGAACAAGCAATCAGGCCTCTGGTGAAGGTGGAAGAACTAGTGGCTACAGCAATGGCAGGGATGCTACCAGTCGAGACCATGTTTCTGGGAGACGAAGCCTATTTTCCCCAGTCTGGCCTTTCCGATCTTCAAACTCCAGCTCCAATCCTTATGGTGATGAGCATGGAGGTAGCAGTTCCAATCCTTCTCATGAAGATAACAACCATATGCATTATTTTGGTTGGCCCTTTGATTATTAGAATTAAGTATGTTTGGTCTTCCTTTCTTGGTTATCATTGTTTACAATTTCTTAGTTTTCATGAGTTGAATCTCTAAACTGAAGTATATTCAGGTTCTTGGTGGTTAGGCAATTTACAACATCCGGTTGTCTATAATAATGTGGTTTGAGCCTTTGTTAATATTGAAAATTTTTCTAAAAACTTATCTTGACTATGCTTTATGTGTAAAATACAAGGTTGATATTCTACCATACATTGTTGCCGTGCTAACACACTGAAATTTTAGTTCAAAGGGGTATACTCTCTTTTTCTTTTTCTTTTTTCATGTGGAAAGATCCATTTATTTCAGGTTTACGATCTACCATTATGAGGAACTAAGAAATCTTATGAATAGGCAAGCATTAGCTAGTGCGCACTGATCAAGTGTAGCCTCTCAGTTTATGTTACTTTTGTTGTAAATTTTCTTATTAATCAGTTGATTGACTAAAATGTTCACTCCGTTTCCCCTGCCTGGAATCAACTACAAGACCTACGAGAGGTCTCACCATCTGTAACAATACTTGTCTGTTCAGAATGTTCACTCCATCTCCCCTCTCCGTCCATGAGTTTCCTCTCTTTAGCTTTAAAATCAATTTGTTTTTGAATCTTCAATGGAAGACGAATTGGCTGAGACTACTTACTATTCATGTTGTGTTTGTCATCTTTCCTTTTTGATCTTGTGTCGTTGAAGCATGTTGCCATGATTTTGTTATATCTTTAATGATTAGCCTCCTTAAATCACCTTGTTGAGGCTTACAGGGTGATGTTAATATATATATCAAATCAGCAGCGACACAAAATTACAGTCAGAAATGTATAAACAACATAATCAATTTTATCTCTGGAACTGCTAGCCAGAACTTTGATCTTCTACGTACAGGAATTTTATTAAACGACACTGAAAGCACTTGAAGAGGCAAAGAACGGTTTTGTTTTTCTCTCACAATATTCCTTCTTTTGCATCCTGTAACGTGGCTCATAGATATATATAATCTCAAGGCATCTAACAATAGTGCTACTTTGGTCTTGTTTACATGTCAGAGGCTATGGTTCAAGACAAATCTTAAGTTTTGCAAGATTTGGTTTGACATGGGAGAATATGGTCGAATCAATAAGGTAATTTTGGTAGTCTATTGTACTTCAACTGATTTCATTTTTAATCATTTACTTGCTACCTTGATTATGACCCTTGCTTTAAAGCATACCCAACAATGTATCTATCCTCAGAATTGCACTATCATTTTTCAGTATACCCATTACTTCTTTTTTTTTGAAAGCTTACCTTTTTTTTTCAAGGATGGAAATGTGTCTTTGTTAATGACTTGGAAATCTTAAAATAAAATAGAAAATGAAAGGGACATTCATTTTTCATTTCTTTTTAAAGGGTATTCATGTTGCAATGCTTGTTGCAGTATATTTCACAAATCAATTGCAACCCCCTCACATAGATTATTTTTAGTATTTTGTATTTCCTGAAGCAATAATGTGCTTCTATACCATTTTTCAATCTATTTGCTATCAATTGAAAAGAACATGAATGTCTGATTCTTTTTAACCATGGAGTATATATGATTTGGCTAGACGATTCATTTTGGCTGTGGAATAAGTTATTTGGAAACTATTCGCTCCCCAAAATCTCATCCAAGAGAAATTCACATGTAATAGACTTTAAATGGATCAAATCATCAACTTTATTCTAGAGTTATTAGAATTATAAATGGTGAGTGCCCCCGCAACATGGTACATTGTATACATTCAAAAGCTTTGATTCATTGTCTTTGTCTCAACATATAGGTATGCACACTGGATGCGCATGCTAGACTAAATGATCTAGGTTACTAGTACACCACAAAGCTACAAGTTAGTGGGAGCTTGATTTGGCTTTTAAACTCCATGGTTGACAAAAAGCTCTTAGTCTTCATAGAGTTTAAGTATATTGTTTTAAAAGTGTTTTCCTCCGAAACCAATCTTTCTTAAATATGTATTTCAAGTAAATTAACCTTTTGCCATAAATTAGATATTGTTTCTCAAGTTAGCACTAGTGGTCTAGTGATAAGATAGTATCATTCCATGCTACAGATCCAGGTTTGATTCTCGACTGGTGCATCATTTTTTTGTTCCAAGTTGAAGATCCATTTCTTAATCTTTATGCATCTTAAATTTCATTTCTTCAAATAAAGAAATAGGAGGTTCTTTAAGGATGGAAGAAATATAAATAACTACATGACATTACTTTCTTTCCTCTTTCATGACAATGATACAATTGTAATTTGAATTTTGAAGAAATATTATATTCATCATAGGATGTTCGATTAACTATTTTTAGAATCAAATGACATGGTGTGTAAATTGCAAGAAGGATGCATAGAGAATAACATCAACCAATCATTACGTTAGTTATTTGTAATCAAAATTGAGTGGAGTCTTATACTTATATAAAGAGATTTTTTTGATTAATATAGTGATTATATCATAAAGTAGTTTTGGGAAGGGTGACAATGAAAATAGTGTGGTGATGAGAATCGCATCATGAACCCTAATTAGCACAATTTAACCTAAATATGCGAGAAAAAGCTCTTACATAACTCAAAGAAAGGCTTGACTCAGAAAATTCTGAGTTTAAGAAGAAAACAAGTCATAAGCGGTAAAAATGCAATTTCACCAACACAATTTGCAAATAGGGTAACTCAGGATCCAAACATAGGTCAAACTAACCTAATAAGAAGGAAAGTGGGATGATCTGATCCAACAAGGGCTACAGCAACTTGAAGGAATTAAATGACATTCTTTAACCCTAAAACAAATCCACTTCAATTCACGAGGTTCGAGGCAGGGTAACAATCGACTAAACCCTCTAAAATTCATAGAAAAATAATCTCTAAGGTTTAGAACCTTCAATTTGACCTTAGAAATTCATTTTGACCTACATTGAGAATCATGCCTAATTAATGATTTAATTTAGATTTTTATGTAAATTGGTTGGTCAAACAAGGTCAAACCTAGAAATAAAATTCACCATTAAAATCCTTAGGTCCAATTTAGTCATGCATAAAAGCTTGAGCCTAAGAAGAAACCTTCTTGATCGACTTTGCAATTTGGTCCTCATCTATTACTTTTTGACCCTCAACTTTCGAAACCCTTGCATTTTGACCCCTAGTTTCTTCGTCGTTCTTTGTGTTCAGGTCCCTCCTACAAGTCTCTACGCAGCGCCATGCTCCGGCGACTTTGCACGGAGCATGGCACCGCGCAGGGTGAGGGAGGTGTCCTGCAGATTGAACCCGGTGTTCCCTGCGACGTCTGCTGTCGCAGAGACACCGCCATACCATCTGTCGACGACCACACCTTCCGTGCGAACGCACGGAAGGTATGGGTCGCGCTTCCGACCATTCTCCGGTGAGGGAGGCACGTCGCCTCCCTGCGCCCACCCCTCCGCCACCGCCTGTCGATTCTCCCAGCTCGGTCCTAACGGAGAAAACCCTAACCCTTCCTCTCTTCCCACTCCGACAGAAACCCACCAGCTCTGGCGGCCCCTCCTCCGTCTCATCGCTCTGCTGCAATACCAGCAACAGAGCCACCTTCGCCTGATCTTCCTGCGTCGCGCCGTACCCAGCGCGCGCCCTCCTGCTCTCTTCCTCGCCGCCGCTCTCCCCCTCTGGGTGTTTTTTCTCCGGCGACAGTCGGTACGACTGCCGCCCTGCTCCGGCCCCCTTTGTCCCTACAACTAAGTTCTAGATACTCCCCTCTCTCTTTTCCTCACATCTTTTTATTCAGACCACCCCTCGACAACGCCTGACCACCTTCGTCTTCCACGCCTCCGGCCAACCTCCGGCGAGTCTCTCCCATCATTCCGCCACTCCACACGACTCGTCGACCGACTCAAAACCTTCGCCTCATCACGCTAAACCACTCCCGCCCCTTCACTGCCACTCCACACCCACACAAAGCACCGCCGAATACACCCACTTCTCCGGTCACAAGTCGACCTAGGCACGCATGCCTAGGCCATCCTGCAACCTGCTGCACATTCCACCACCTTCGCCGTGCCACAGCGAAGGTCTGCATGTAGTTTGATTAGGCCGAGAGGCCGTGTTTCTGTCTGACAGGGTCGGAGCCCCAGTCGCCATTGACGACAACTGAAGCAGCTTCCAGGCGAGTTCCAGGCGTCGGGGCTTCAGGATTCCAGGTGCTGCAGGTTGGGGCGAAGTCTGCGAGGACTTCTGCTTCAGCAGTTGGCATCAATAGTGGCTGCAGTTGAGCAGAGAGCGAGGAGGTCTTCCTGCGGGCGCGCGCGAGAAGGGCGAGCAGAATAGTCCCACATCGTAAGTTCTTGAAACCCCGCACTAGTTTAAATTGATTTCGTGTTTTCTGCTGGTTGCCTCTGAGACACCTGGGGTGAGGTCCCGCACCCCACTCACCCGCCTGGTCCGCGAGTTCACCACGCGGATTCGGCGGACCCGACCCGACACCACCTGCACACTCGCGTACCATACACGCCGGTACGCCTGGTCCCGGTTACGCATACTCGACCCAATAACCCGACTCTCGGAGAACTTCCTATGAGCGGTTTACAGAGAGAGAGAGAGAGACGTGCGGGTAGAGGGAAGGGTTAGGTTTTGCTGTGGTTTGTGTAGGAACAGGGTGCGAGGGAAGAAGGTTCACACTTGGCCACAGGAAGAAGAAGAGGAGCGGGAGAAGAAGAAGAAGCCTTGCAGCTGAGCAAGGCAGAAGGCCAAAGAAGAAGAAGCGGGAAGAAGAAGAAGAAGAGAAGAAGGAGAAGCAGCAAAGGAAGAAAAGAGAGGGGAAGCACTGTAGCAGACCGCCATTTAAGTCATCTGACTGAGATATCAGACGATGGATGAAGCTTCAGGGGAGACAAAGCAGAGAAGAAGAAAAAGAAAAGGTTCCGCAGCTGAAGTGAAAGAAAAGAAAGAAGAGAAGAAGAAGATAAGCAAAGAGAGAAAGAAGAAAAGAAGAAAAAGCCACAAGACACAAATCTATTTCTCCCTCTCTCTTATTTTTGCAATATAGAAACATTATACTTCTAGAATTCCAGTAGCTCCCTGAGTTCGACCTCGGGAAAACTATTTCCGAGTAAAATTGTAATGGTAACGACAACCGTAGCTGTCTCATTATATACAACAACGACACTTCTGTAATAAGCATTAAAACAAACTAAGACTAGCCACGGTTGGGAAAACTGTCACCATGTGGCCATTTAACAAAGCTAGGGAACTCACTTTTCTCTAGTCTAGTGATAAATAAGAATGCATAGCATACATTTTTGTTATCATACTTCAAGTGTTGATCATCAAAATAAGGTATATTGCATTTGATTGTATGGAAGGGAACATGACATACACTTCATAGTAGGGAAGAGGTAAAAAATTAAATATGAACACATTAGAGCCTTAGGATTAAAAAATAAACTTTGATTTTGTTCTTACATATTAAGGTGTTGGGTGTTTGTTGGTGGTGGTATTTAGAATACGGTCATACTTTCAAGTGGATAATGATGATCACATTTTAGTTATGTTAAATCCTTATACAAATGTTGAATTCTTTTTATTTCAATGCTTATATATATTTGAAAATTGTTGTAGTGGATTATTTGATTAATTTGTGTTAATTAAATTAGATGAATTTTTAGTATCTATGTTGGGAATTTCATTTATGCATAATATATAATTTAATAGAAATAGGGCATTGTTGGTATATATTGTAGGAGGGATATTAATGAATATACATGTAAGGCCTACTCCAATGATTGTAGTAACGGATAAAATCACCATATAAAATCCCTACTTTTTTGTCTATAGTGTCGATCCTACGAACAATTGTGTTCGTTAGTGTATATGTAAGCATTACCCTGACATAATAAACCGTCGGTGATAGATCTAGGCTAACCATCACTGTTGGCTTGAACATTAGATTGCACATCCTTGCAAGGATGACTGTCATTGTGGGATTTGGTATAACATCGATGATTTTTACCATCGGAGTATCCTACAGCGTCGTCTCTTAAGAGAATGCTACAGTTGACCATTGGAATAGACGCTTGATGTTACAACAATGGTCATTTTAGCTTATGTCAATGATTATTGACCGTCATTGTAGGTATATATTGTTGTTCTATCTCTAGGTAATTATGACATAATAAGGTATCCTTTGAATGTGTCACCTTAAAGAAATCACTTCAAAGAAAAATTGTTCTTACGGATTCAGCTTCGTTGAATGTAAGATGACCACAATACGTCTCTTGTTCCATGTAGTGATGTATGCATGATTAAAAAAATAATATTCACTCATCAGGGTACGGTTGAGCAATAGTAACTCAGAACTTTCATAGAAGAGATTCACACTTAAATTTTTATTTCTACGTTTCCTTCTCCCAATTGAACTAAAATATAAATAAATAACAGTATCCTCTATTGATTGGCGGAGAGATGCAGCTTTTTCCCTCCCCCAACACTTGGCAATATCGAAGAAAACGTCCAAAGCATACTAATTACCGTTTTATGTCTTTTTCCCAATTCAACTAGACGTTATCGTGTCCATGTTCTTATTACAAAGCGTTTCTTTATTATATTTGAAGTCGACCCAACAGTGCCACCTGGGCTTGCTTCCTTTTTCGTGGGGTAATCTTACTTTAATGTAAGATTTAAAACTATGGGCATGGCGCCTGAGGCACACAGAAATGAAGCCCTCTAATAATTGATTGGATAGGAAACATTATATAATTGTCGAATCTGACGTAATATGTACGTGCGTGGTTCGAATACGTAACCGTAATTAAAATTTGTTTGTCTCCTGTATCGATCACGTGGCCGAATTAATTTTGTTGTGGAAATATGTACGGACGTGTGTGTGTTGGGTTTGTGGGTGTTGTGCGTAAATGATATATGTGTATATATATATATATATATTACCCTCGCAGCTCTTGTAGTAGACTACGAAGGTAGGGACAGTTGATGACGATGGGAAAGCCATATCAAATATAGATAACCCCACAACACCCAAAAACACAACCCACCCCCCCACCCCTCCCCCCCCCCAAATAAAGCAGGCATTTGGTGACAAGGCCGCATAACCACTTTGAACGATAGAGTTGCTAATTCTGGCTTAGTGCAGAGGAACACCACGCCTCTAAGATGGCAGAGTAGATAACGCCGAGCAGGAAGACGAAATGACAACCCGGAAAGCAAGGCGATGGCTCGAAAGTTGCAGTGACACCGGAGGCGATTATGCTCTCTAGCGAGTAAATAATTACGTGCAGTGATTAAAATCGTAAACCCCTTATAAAAGGGGTCTTTGTTTACAAAGAGGATAACCATGTTACTTATGTTGAAAAAAATATAATAATTTATTAATACATTAGGGTTAGACGTACATTATTTTATGTAAAACTAAGTCACCAACCCTCTTTCCTATGGGGCTAACTGCAATTAATCTACTTAAACCCGATTAATGGGCTTGAATGCTAACCTAAGACAGTTGAACCTTACACTCAATGAGTACCAACACTAGAGACCAGTACCAGTACCATTGACTTATTGTCAATGGTGTCTCAATACTATATCCAAATGGTATCGATGCCAATGACTGAAATTGGTACCATTAATACTCTATTTGAGATTTTTTGTCATTTGATGTATCTTACCGATACTGATCTAGATGTATTGGTACTAAGTACAAGTTCTAGTACCTAAATGACACTAGTTCAATACTTAAGATCTTAACGACTATCAGCACTAAAGTTGAGTATCAGTATTTATTGAGTATTGGCTTGAATCTTGGGAACTGAGGTATTTCGCCAGTACTTATCATATACCGATGCTAATAATAAGTATCGGTACAAGTGAAGTATTGGTCAAGGCACCAAAATATATCTTGACATCTACCTATATCCAACGTGTATCGATACTAAAGATTAATACTGATATTAGTGGCAAACAAGTTTGGGTCATTCCATACCAAAGATTGAATTTGTACCATATAAGTACTAATACTAATGATAAATATTGGTACCAAATGGTTATAAATTCTGAGCTTGAAACATAATGTAAAAAGCAATAGCTTACATGTACCAATAGTACTTGTAGTAGTTACAAGAAGAAAATTAAGTTTTCAGAGAGTGCAACAAGTATCCACTAATCCTTAATTTATTAGCAATCCTAAAGACTATGAACAAATTAGTTGTAATCACACATTCACAATACCAAGAAGACTAATATACATGGGAGAGTTAAGCATAATGTGAGATTTAAGATATGAAACATACTCGAATTCACAACCATTGATTGATATTTCATTGAAGACAACAGTGATGGTCTTCCAAACTTAACACGATCGGAATGAGGAGTCTTGATCCTCAAGCAAGGCCATTGACAGCAAATCATGCTAGCTCTCCTCCTCTGTCACTCCTCTCTTGGAGAATGGGGTAACTAATGGAGTATGTTCTTGTGTTAAGCATGGGGACCATAACCTCTTAAGAAAATTGCTAACCACCTAATCAGGCTCCTCGGTAGAGGGAAGACCCGATGCAACAATCACACAAAGGACAATTGCAAGAAAAATAGGAAAATTAGTTGTCCAATTTCACCGCAAGGAGTGTACATATGGGAAGAGGGCAAGGCTCCCAAAAAAATGCACTAAAAATAGCGATGTTACGATCTCTTAGGGTTCCCCTCTCTCTCGGATTGCATGAGGAGGCCCTTGCATGGGCCTCCTTCTCTATTTATAGCTACAAAGAGTGATGTTACAATCGGGGAAATACTATGAGATCTTCTTCCATGATTTTGTCATGTTTCTTGGTAAGCTCGTTGTCATGGCTCGTCAATTGTTAGAGCATTAATTGCGTCATAATTACTGCCGACATGAGTATTATGAGTGCTGCTACCATGCTCTGTTGACTTTTGGATCCGGATCTGCTAGAGTGGAGACGAATCAGGTTAGGTCAGATCTGCCTGTTTACTCTGAGTCTCCATGTTCAAATACTTACATGGGCTATGTCTGAAATTTTGAGTCCGAGAACACCTTTTGTCTCTCATCATCACCAATTTTCTTTTGGTGATTTTCAATTCCATCCATTAAAAAACTAAAAATGACTCCACAGGTTTCTACACATATCAAGTCCACATCATTAACAATACTTTAATTCCCACAATAATTCCCTAAACTCCTTAATTAATCACTTTTGGTATGAGCATGAATATTGACAATCATCAATGTGCGATTATTCACACATATAAGTCTATCAATTTAATTTATGATCCAACATTTCCTTCTCTTTTGTGTTTGCAACCTACACTCTTATCATCCAGGTCCAGCGGCTATCAATTTGCTATGACAAATGCTCACATTAGAGGCTCTTGATTGGGTGACATTACCATTGCTTGTATAAGTTACGTGAATTAAAAAAATGAAACATAATTTTCAACCCACGCTTTACTTCAAAAACTTAAAAGTCAAGATCATATAAAAATTCTAATACTCAAAATACTACTATAATAAAATAAATTCCCAAATCCTAATCTCAAAAGAAAACTTTTCCATTTATTGATTATATACCTGAATGCAACACATCAATGATCCTATACCCTTTGAGCACATATTCATTTCCATTAGTAGTCAAAATTAAATCATCCTCGAAGACAATGCAGATTCATTTGATTTTTATAGACAAGTGTTCTTGCAAATGAATTTAGAGGTACGTCAATTATAATACTTACGAGAATGTAAATAGTAACGATAAATTTACATAAATTTATTTTTTATCACGATACGTAAGTCTAACATAAATAACTTATTAAAACTACATAAAAGATCGTGAATTAGAACAATATAAGTAATGCAAATAGATTATCAAATTCTTATAAACAACGTGCATAAGCATATTTGTGTTTATAGTATTTCACTATAATATGAATGTTAAAATAATTAATATATATTTATGATGTATATTATTTACAAAAAAAGTGACATGAGTAGTGTATTTTTTTACTATGGTGAAATTTTCATATTTATTGTATCCAAATTATGGTGAGAGGGAGGAATTTGAAAAGAAAAGAAATGATGTTTCGAAAAATAAATGAATGGCTATGATTGTGTTATGTAGCATATATTTAGGCTAATATTATAAAAGTAAAGATTTTATAAAATTTGTAAAGAAAAAATAAGGGAATGTTTAGTAATATTAAACAAAAAGATTTTTCAAACTATTAAATTAAAACAAAAGAAATCAATTTCCAAGACACTGTAATTCCTACCGCATTGGTCTCTACGTAAAAACATAACATTATACAGAGAAATGAGTAAGAGTCATGAGTATAAACATAATCATTAAATAATTTATATCGATGTTCATTCAAGAAAATATTTTTTTATTTAATATATTAAATTATTTCATTAAAAATTAAAATTAAAAAAATAATTTTACTAAATTTATAAATTAAATATTTTCCATAACCAAAGAATTCATCAGCAGCAACCAACCGCAAGACCATTGAGACACATGTTGCTATTTGTAAACCTTATATGAATACTACCATATCTATAAAATGTGATAATCAGCAAACGATGGCTTGAACGGTTACACATCGACGTTCGTTCGTGTATTATTGGATTTTAATTCATGTATTATCAGAGAAGTGTAAAATTTAATCGTTACGAGAGTGTAAAATTTAATTATATAAAAATTAATTTTAATTTTTAATCGATGTATCTTATTTTTTATTAGTAAAAAATTATCGTATTGTATATTATAAAATATATTATTTAGTATATTTTTGTTTCAATCGATGGAAAAAAATAAATAATAATCGAAACTTAAAATACACCGTACATTGTAAAAATATATTACTTGATAAAGGATATCTTAGATTGAATTTACATTACCTAATTTTATATATATATATTATTTCGTATTATCATAAAAATATATTTAATATTGATCAATAACTTAAAAG
The DNA here is from genome assembly GCA_037157565.1 of Thalassia testudinum. NCBI lineage: Eukaryota > Viridiplantae > Streptophyta > Magnoliopsida > Alismatales > Hydrocharitaceae > Thalassia > Thalassia testudinum. Next base: position 11,345,710 of record JAZHRO010000077.1, on the reverse strand, counting down.
TACACGATGAAAATATTGGTGATAAAGATATAATTTGAAATGGATGCGTAAAAAAGATAAAATTAAAATTAGAAATATAAAAAAAATTGAGATAGAGAGGGAGATTGAGAATCCACCGATGCATAAGGGAGAAATAGAACAGAGGATCTGGACTGTAGTAAAAGATAAAATAAAAAATAATTAAATAATATAAGAATCACTATCCTCGCACGCTGCTTCACTCATGTAAGAATATAGAAGTGGGGGAAATTCTCTTTCTCCTGAGCCGAAATTAATATGTGGCACGGAACCACTTGTTGGCAAGACAAGGAAGGGACGTTCGAGTATCTGATTTCGTATCCGAAGTGGAAAGTGTGAGCCACAATTCCGCAACCAATCATCATACGGGAGAAGGGAACCATGACGGTGGGTGATCACGTACCCTTTTTTTTTTTTTTAATTCGAAAGGAGGGTGATCACGTACTTGATTACGCAACTTGGTGCAAGAGATTCTTCTAGGGGTGGTAACTAAAAAAGGTTGCATTTTGATGGAATAGTTATTAAATTTTTTTAATTAAAAAAATTAAAAATCTTTTCTTATTTCTCTGTTCCTCCATCCCTTTTTTTCTTTCCCACCCTATCTCGCAATCCACACTCCCCCTCTCCAATTCCACCCTGATAGCCCGTAGCCCACCCGTAAATCCGAAGCCAAACATAGCCTAAGAGATGCCCTCTTAACCGTGGATTCATGCATCTTAATCGATCGTGGTACAGCGAGCACAAGATCTTAATAGGGAAATGGTTGGTCGAAGTTGCTTCTTTGCGAAGTAATACACGTCCTCTCTCCTCTTTATTCAAAACGGGCACACATCTAGACGGTCAATCCAGTTTCTAAATTTTGTCGTGATCGGTGAAATCAGTGGATAAGAGTTTGAGTGCAGGAGAAGTCGTCTGAAAAACAAGTGCTCGTCTTATTATTGAGGGTACATGTGCCATTGGTGCGTAAAAAGTTGCGGTTCAGGGCTGCTGATGTAATGGGTTTTTTTAACTTGGGCAATAATTGGACACGATGGCATGGACAGCTTCCACAGACGCGCGGAATGCAGTAGTAGTACTCCAACATTGGTAATTCAAGTGCAAGGCTGGGTGCAATTAACATTGATCTCATAATTTCGACTATTAGGGGAAAAGAGATTCGGCTGATGCGAAAGCATAAGGAATGCGTCTATTATCCTCCCATCCGAAGTACCGAGTAGACATAAGGTGTGTTTGGTCGAGGGTTTAAATAAAGGTAAGATTAGGATCATGAGTTTAAGATAAGTTTGGATTAACGTCACATCGATCCGATCGATACAAATCGTCAATTAAATTACTGAAATATCACACTAACGTCTGACCTATTTAATGATTAGTTTAATATTTAAAACATTAATTTTAATATAATATATTTATTAAAATACATTCATTATCTCACATTAATTTTAATATATATTAAAATATATCCACTCCTACGTAAAATTATATTCATTCACATCATATTATAATATTAAAATATATAAAAAAGTTAGAAAATACATGCTACAATGCAATTTATGACACATTTGTAGAGATACCAAAAATAAGTAATGGGAATCATACTCCAAAACAACAATCAAGTATCCTGGGTCCACCACCACCAAAAATACAGGTGGAAAAGATAGAGAAGTGATTTGTCACATGATAAGATGATTTTACATCAGTGGAATATCATTTACAACTAATTGAAAACAAATTTTAACCGATGACATACCATTTTCTATTAGGTGAAAATGGTGGGAATTGATTTTACACATGATGGGATGGTTTTCCAAAAGTAAAATATCATCTTCAACTGGTGGAACATTATCGGAAGTGATTTTTCACATACAAGAATAGTTTTCCATGAGTCGAATATCACTTTCCACTGATGGAATATCAATTTCCACTAGTTGAAAATAGTGAGAAGTGATTTTTCATTTTTGGAGAAGTGATTTCCACATGAAAAAATATTTTTTCACGGTTGAATAACCACTTTTAATTGGTTGAATGCCCTTTTGTGATGTACCCCACCATGCCTTGCATAACAAGTTGTTTTATGTGTTTTTGTACTCATATTTTTAAAATATCACCTACTAACATTACATCACTATCCTAATCATTAAACCAAACATCTTTTTTAACTTATCCCACTACAATCCTATCTCGAATTTACCCAAGCCTCTAACTAAACACATCCTTAGGAGAGTTGCAATTATCCTAAGCAAATATAAAATCAAGATTTACCAAGTTCACAATTATTAACAAGTATTACATGTGTTGTAAGAAAGCTTAGGGCTAGTTTACAATTAGCTAATCTAAGTCAATTTTTTTGTAATAAAGGATAACTCCTATTTGTATTTACTTGATAATGGAAGTTAACTTCTGTTTGTGTTTATCGAAAAGGAGATAGGAATGAAAATTAACTTTTGATATTACAAGGAGAGTGTTTATTTGCATATAAGTGTTAAAATGGAAAATAAGGTCGGAAAAGACATGTTGACCCTTAAGATAATAGGTAAGTTAGTTGATATTTTTTTTGTTTATATTAGAATGGAGGAACTTATTGGGAAAAATTACATGTAAGAGGACATGGAAAAGGAAAGATTAAACAGAGATTAACTCATGGGTTATCCTAACCCCTGCCTTAATATAAGATGGGATAACATAGGTTAGTAAAGTAATTAAGGGGTTAAATTATCCCTACATAAACACAAGATAACCTTAAAAAAATAGGGATTATCCCCCTCCCTAAAATCTCTATTGAGATTAGTTCCACGAACAAAAAATAAAAAAACTAATCTTAATCAAGAAGAAACAAATTAGAAGAACGTAAGATTTTAACATAGAAAATTTCTTATGGCTAGTTTACTTGGAGGATTAGAAAAGTGATGTTAAGAAATGTGAAACTAATATTAACTTATAATTATGTTTATTTATAAAGTGGTGTTAACATCAGTTTGTGTTTACTTGAATTGGTATTAAGTTGTGGTATTAACCCTTGTAGTATTTACTTAATAATGATGTTAAGTATATAAAATATATGAAATGTCAAAGATACGAGTAGTGTATAATTTTAACACAAATTTAACTAACATCAATTGAAACTAATGTTAAGTAAACCTATGCTAAAGTAGATAAACTCAAGTTAGTAAATTAAAAGTTAAATAATTAAATAAATAATAATTAATCTCTTTTTTAAAGAGTTAACCTTAGAATAAATTAGACCTGAGAAAGTAAAAACCGTGACGATGAGAAAGGATAAAATTCTACAATGTTGTGATAAGATAAGATAAATAATTTAAAGCAGTGACACGTATATTTATAGACCTGGATTACACTATTTACACGAGAACTCAAAAATTGGGATTTGTGTCTCCTTTTTCACGGAGAGAGGTGCGTTTTTTGGGGTGAAATTTGAGGTACACGAAGCTGAAGATTAAGCTTCCGATGCTGCTTTCTCTTCCCAATAATGATTTTGCGAATGTCGTTGGGAAAGTTGTGATCTTTACTCGATGGTTGACGATTAATTGCAGGGAAGTTTAAAAGCATAACCTCTTGAGGAGGGGTCCGTCGTGTAATCTAGTGCGTGAGTAGATTCATATCATTTAACTGAAACTAAGAGATCTTCCGTTGAAATTTTAATTAACTTTTAAAAAGATAGATTTTTATGTTATTTATTTTCTTTACCTCGTCATCTCTGAAGGTGATGGTAACGAACGAACTAATTAATCAGATCTTGGAATAACTAAGGATGCAAATGAATTACCTTATGCCCTGGTTTGTTGATGGTTGTACTGAATTTTCCACCACACGTGGCGTCTAATTTGCTTTCCACGTTTCCAAGATTGGATTTTTAATTTGTGGAAGTGGTGTTTTCATGTTTATATTTGAGAAATGTTGACGGGAGACGGAAAAGACCAAGGTCAAGATCAGTTGGAACTCTTTTTACTGTGTCAGAAAATAGAGAAATATGATTGTTGATGTGGGTAAATTTTTCGATATTATTCATATATTTTACACGACGTTGAGAACATGAGTTTACTTGATAATTGGTATTTAATATAAATAAATAAAATAACGTAAGAATTATTACGTTGTACTTCTATTATATTTAAAAAAATCAACGCATCACTTTAGTCTAAAATATACAGGTGATAAATAACTTTATATCAGTGATAAGTTATTTTAAGGTGTCATTGTAACGGTACAATCTCACCTCACATCGGTGCAAAATTATTCCAATGATAGTTTTACCTGTCCAAGGTGATTTTGCATCTGTGCAAAGTTATTTTAACCTATGAGTTTAGGATTTAGGGTTTAGGTTTATAGAAAGTGATTTTACGTATGAGAAGTGATTTTTTACTTGAAATGTGATTTTTCACCTTGAGGTTTAGAGTTTTCACTAAACCCTAAACACTAAAGATTAAACCTTAAATCATAAAGTGGAAAAATCACCTTTTAAGTGTAAAATCACTTGTCATAGGTAAAGAAACACTTGGAATTTAATTTTATACCCGTACAAAATTATTTTGAATGTGCAAAGTGATTTTACACAGGTGTAAAATAAGATTGCACCAATGTAAAGTGATTTTACACCAATGTAAAATCGTTTCAAAAGTGATTTGAGTGATTTACACCTGTACAAAAATAATTTGTTGTTGATTTCAACAGTAATAGATCCTACTATGTGTTAACATTTTTTTTACATAAGACAAAAGATACAAATTAAGATCACATTTATACTACTATACGTCAACTTTTACATATCTCAACCTACATCCTCTTTCTTTTAACATCATCTAATACTTGAGATGATTTGTGGATGGTGCAAAGTTCTTGACCTATTATCAAGTTCACAAATCTAATTTGGTGAAATATTTTTACCCTTATTTGCAAGTGGAATAAGGAAGGGGTTAAGAACCAGTCACTTAGATTAATCTCTCTATATATGTCATCATATTATATCACGTTAATATTAATATAAATTAAAATATATCTACTATAATATAATATATTTATTAAAATATATTTATAATATCAAATTAATTTACTCACATCTATATTTTAATATTAAATAAATATCGAGTAAAATTATATCAATATCAATCATTTTATTTGTATAATATTTTACCATAAAATAACTCTTATCGTTTTGCCGAACGCAGTTCAGTACATCCTTCAAGTTTGACTCTTAAGATAATATGTGGACTTGTTTGGTTCTCCACTAATACGTGGTTAGGTGATCGAATTACGTCGTCTAACTACTATTTTTGACTTTAAATGGCTGTAAAGAATTTACTCATTAAAATATACGCGCGGATGCCATCGTACCAATTTAGTCTGAATTCAGCCGACCAAATTACACAGCGGTCGATGAATACCATGTGGGAACGTTACTTATTAGAACTGTTTTTTAATCGTGGAGATCAACTTCCAAATTTGTCTTTACCGACATATTCTACGAGCAAAAATGCTTTGTAGCTGTCGGCTTATCAAGCCAGAAAACAGTAAGCACTTTGAAGTGGCCACTAAAATCATGGAAACTAATATTTATCTTCTGTGAGAACTTAATTTTTCACAAAAAATGATCCAAAAAAGGGTAAACGCATGACGCCTCAAATTTCCCTTAAAGTAAGTAGCTCTTTGGTGGAGATTAATTTCCACATGTTTACTTTTTAAATCTGACTTATCTGTTATCTAATATCTTAAAGTTAATATTGTAGTAGTTGGCTCTACCATTATGGAGAAAAATGCAAAAATTTTAATGTCAATAGAAGTGATTTAACTGATTAGCTCGAGGACAAATTGCGGATTTCATTCGTCAATCCCGAACCCAACACGTTCTCAAGTCGAATTTGTTGGTGTGTGGACTTTTTGATTGCTCTTATAGTAAAAATTTCCGAGGCACCCCTATATTATAGAGGTTTTCACCGTAAAAATGTCAGCTTACTATGGATCGTTTGAATTAAAATATGTTAATTTATTATGCACTGTCAAATTATATGAATGTCCTACAATTTGTTAGATGGTCCACCGATGCCTTTCAAATAAAAAAAATGCCAATTTACTATGTAACAGTTAAATGGCATTACTTTTTAACTTTAAATAGCAAGATAAAATGACTTTTAACTCATCCTAATCATAAATATTATTATATATAGAAATTTCTATTTTTAGGAATAATTTTTCTTGAAATCTTGTTAAATATATATACCTGCATTTGCCCGCGCAGGGTCAACACTAATTTCTAGTGACAATAACTAACATCTCAATAATTAAGTAAACCATTACATTAACTATTGCAGTGACACATGGATAAACTGCAGGCCTCGTTTGGTATAAAAAGAAAAGATTGTGGAAAGAATGAGAAAGAATAAAGTAACGAACTAAGTGGGTTAATCTGTTTAAGGGTTTTAACAAGTAAAAATTAAAATAACTTTAACATGACGGGTTGAGTTAAGTGATATGTTAAATGCTTAAATTAAAGTAAATTTACTTAGTTTGGCAACCGAATTGATAATTTTTATACATTTTTTTCATTAACTACAACTATATATACGTATTTGTAATATGTGTATATATGTCTGTGTAACATATATATTTTTGGGTCGTCCAATTTGAGCTTTAGTGGGCCGCGGCCCGACCCAAGCTAAAACTGGACAGTCGTATCAGGACCGACTAAACAAAGAAGACAACGGCAAGAAGACTCGCGCACTGCGATCGCCGTCCATCCATTTAGTCACATCCCCCATCTCTGCCGTCATGCACACCCTCCTCATCCAGCCATTGTCGTCACCATCACGTCACCGGCCCAAAAGTCTCAGGGTCCCCACCACCACCTCGCCCAACCACAACCACCACCGCTTCACAAAGATCCAGCAGCAGTTACGACTGAATTGAATGAATTCGAAGGCCTAGCGGGGGCACATCCGTAATTAACTGGACCAGCGGGGCCGTGCCTCTACACGCCATCGTCCTCATCGCCCCGGGGAGGAGGAGATGAGATGGATCCGATCCACCCACCCCTCCCATCTATAAAAGTAAGGCGCCGCTTCGCAACAATCGCCTCCCACACCACACCCCACCCATCCCCAACCCAACCACACCGGCACAACAACAACAACCCCCAAAAAAATGGCTCCCTCGGCGACCACGTTAACAGCCACCAACAACAACATCCACCTCCACAGCAAAATCATCAGTAGCGTCCTCCACGAGGAAAACCCTCACATCATCGACCACCATCGTCATCATTCCCCCATGACCAACCCTACCAATATCCTTAGTCCCCCTCACGATGAGCACCACCACCATGCGAAATTGGCGTGGTGCATCCCGGCGTTCCCACCAGCGGAATCGGAGCCAGAAGAGCTGTGGGTGTGGTCGCAGATCAAGGCGGAGTCCAGAAGGGACGCGGAGTCGGAGCCGGCCCTCGCGAGCTTCCTGTACGCGACGGTTCTGAGCCACGACTCGCTGGCGAACTCTCTGTCGTTCCACCTGGCCAACAAGCTATGCTCCTCCACCCTCCTCTCCACCCTCCTCTACGACCTCTTCCTCAGGACCCTCAGATGCTCCTCCGTCATGGCCTCCGTGGTTGCCGACCTCATAGCGGCGAGGCAGAGGGACCCCGCGTGCCACTCCTACTCCCACTGCCTCCTAAACTTCAAGGGCTTCCTCGCCATCCAGTCCCAACGCATCTCCCACGCCCTCTGGCACCAGAACCGCCGCCCCATGGCCCTCGCCCTCCAGTCTCGCATCTCCGACGTCTTCGCCGTCGACATCCACCCCGCCGCCACCCTCGGCCGCGGCGTCCTCCTCGACCACGCCACCGGCGTCGTCGTCGGCGAGACCGCCGTCATCGGCAACAACGTCTCCATCCTCCACCACGTCACCCTCGGCGGCACCGGCAAGGCCGTCGGCGACCGCCACCCCAAGGTCGGCGACGGCGTCCTCATCGGCGCCGGTGCCACCATCCTCGGCAACATCAGGATCGGCAAAGGGGCGAAGGTCGGCGCCGGTGCACTCGTCCTCGTCGACGTCCCCGACGGTTGCACCGCCGTCGGGAACCCCGCCAGGATCCTTCCGACCAAGAAGAGCACCACCTGTGGCGCCAATAATCACGGTGGTGGCGAGAAGGCGGCAGCTGTACCTCCGGCCGAGTCCATGGATCACGCCTCCATCATCCAAGAATGGTCCGACTACGTTATCTAACCGCTATCATCTCTATTCTCGTAATTCTCACGAGCAGTTGTGTCTTGTTGATCGATGGTATTACTTACCGGGAAGTTTCATGATAAATTACAAGCGCTGTACCATGGTAGTAAGTATGACGAAGGGTTGGGTGTAATTTAGATTTCCCCCGAATCGGATAGATGACGATATATATTATAATCCGATTCATGTACGAGTGATGTGAGGGTGTCAATGAGGAGAAGAGCAAACACCTCGTTTGCTTGTTACTCACTACAGCAAACTCTTCCTTACTCTACATCTCCCGCCGTTTCGGCTCTAGAGGGTGTGTGCTCTGCTTGTGGTAATGGTAATAATATCGCTCTTTGCCTAAACCAACGTGGTCTGCGTCTCGGTGAGTCTTGCTGTAATTTGGGGGCGGTGTGGGGTGTTCTTTGTTCGTCGCCTCTGTGCCTGAGCTTTGTGATGATTGATGATTATTGGATCAGCTCTTCCAGATCGTGTGTACTTACTATGTATAATTTTTCGATGTATATTATTTTTTGAAAAGATTTTTCGATGTATGTTATATATCATAAGCACGTGGTTTTACCAGCCGTTTGCCATTGTTTTGGAATCCGTCTCTTGCTTGTGTTCAGACGGCGAATCTCCAGTCCTGGGTAAGGCATCTTGCTTAGGTGGAGATCAAAATGGGGGAATGTGGTTCTTGGCCTCGAACACTGGGAAGATCTTAGTCAATGATTCATTAGGTCCAAAGTTGCTGTTGACCATCTATTCCATTCGGCATGCTGCCCATTAATTATTAGTGCCGACACCCTTGGCTTTACTCTGTTGACTTCCCATCTCTTTGATGCCGTGTTTGGTTGCCGGATTAAAGACCTGTCCCCCACTTACATCAATTTTAAGTGAGATTTAATTTGAGATAAAATTATTTTATACTCGTTAGGAATAGCTTTTAACTTTTGTCAAAAATGTACACCCAGTAGTTGTCGTTGTGTGGAGGAAAATTTTGACAAAGGAGCATGGCATCGGTGAAATGAGAAAAAAAGGGGATGTGAGACGAGATTGTCAAGACGGCGTTGTCAGCCCCAATCCTTTTCCTTGTGCACCACTGCCGAGATATAGGCTTTGTCAAGCCCATCCTCTTCTCTCTCTATCGGTTGCATTGTCTTGTTTGTATAGTTAAATTGATAAAATTGTATATTTGATTATTGTCAGAAGTTATAGATTATTTTTGGTACACCTTAAAATTTATAAAAATGTTAAATTAATGAAAAATTAGTGTATACAACTATTATTATCCATTTATATCTTTGATTTTACTTCTTCTAGAAATATGTTTGTAATTATGCTACTTTGAAATTAAAGCCTCATGGATTCTATTTTTGATATATTAAGATATTTCCCGATGTTAAGTTCAAAATGTATAATCATATTTGTTAAGATAAAATTATAATTAGATTGCATTTTTTTTTTTGCTCTCCTACATTTTTCAACTTGATAAACACTTATATTTTATAATTAATTTTATAGTAAAATTACAAAATTACTTTGATTCTTATATATATTAAATATTTACTTGAACACTTAAATCAAACAAAATCTAAAAGCTCAATAATTTACTTTAGTTTGGAAATATATATTATCATAGATGCCGTTGATCATATATCAATATAAAAATTTATAGATATTTTTATATTCAAAACTTTGAAAACATGAGATTTATTACTGATTTTTCATTATTAATTTTGCTTCATTCACTTGAATAGGAAATATATACCTTTCAGATTTTCATGGATACCACGCGTCGCTATCAAGCAGAAATGATAACTTTGCCAACATCTTCGAACTTCCTAACAATGTCGTCGACCATCACATCCCGATTCAACAATTTTAGTCCAATTCCCTTCTGAAGCTCTTGCATAAATGTGTTCTCTGTCAAGCTTCCCTAGTCCCTTAAGATCGACCAACCCATGTGCAAAACGGCATCCATGATGATATGTATTTCCGATCACAAGTAAATTATTCAGATTTTAGATTTTGTTTAATTTAAGGGCTGAAGTGAATATTTAACATCTATGAAAATTAAAATAATTTTGTAATTCTACTATATAATTAATTATAAAATTTAAGTGTTTACAATACAGAAATAAAACACCAAGTATGAAAGACGTGATGAGGTACCTTATAATATTTGTTCGTGCAACTTTTTTATTATAAGATGGAGAAATAAACACCTCCATTTTACCAACTTATTTTTTATAATTACGTTGAGAGGGGGATCGACAACCCCATCTCCTCGTTAGATGCATAAGAGATGGGGATCGTTAACCCATCCTATGCTTTCTTTTCTCATTCCACCGGTCTCATATTCTGTTTTCTCGTTTCGTGCACCTTCGTAGCCCTTCATCAAAATTTTTCTCCCTTGTAAGGTTAAGCAAAGGGCATAATATACAAAAAAAAAAAAAAAAAATTTGTAAGGGCATTCTATGAAATTATAAGTTCATGTTGTATGTGATATTTAATGCTTTTCAACTCTATTTTATGTATACTCTAATGCTATACTGAAACTTGCCCTGTTATTTGGCGGGTTGGCTTGTTGAATAATATTAATCCTTTACTCAAAAAAATATACGTAAATGTAGGTACAGATAAATAAATAGCAAACTCCTTGGCGTAAGTAAATTGAATGCGTCGTTAGTAGATTTTTTTCACGAGGGGAAAAATATTGCTAAATATTTTGAAATAGCTATTAATCTAATTAATAAAAATTTTCCTTCCTTAAAGAAGTAATAAAATTATTTCTATACTGTGCAAGTGTTACACAAACCAAATTTTTAATTTTATTACTGATCGCAAATTATTTGTACTTTACCGTTATGATTGAAATTCACAAGCGATCTTACAACATGAACAGAGATCTATAGTGCAATGGAAAAAACATCATCATAAATAATGCCTTTTTCTCTTATTTGTTAGTTGGTATGATTATTTGTTGCTCAGCATCAATTACCTGTCTATTGAATAGTAGAATATAATATGATGTCTTTTTCTCATATTATAATGACCGATTGGCATTTTCTATATATGACAACTGTTATGCAAAAGGACACTCTCTTCCTTTCTTTTTTTCTCCTTTTGTTCGGTAGTCATTGTAGAAGGTCACGTAGAAGAGTTGACTAAATAAGAGCTGGATATAATGTGGAGTAATTGATGTGTAATAGATAAGATAATTAGTATGATAAATAATGATGAAATTATATTTTTTACAAATTACGATACTTACACAGATGACATAAGTGATAGTTATAGTAAATATCATCAAAATAAGTAGTCAAAGTAAATTACATGGAGATCTACACGTATACGATAGATCTCCCTTATCCAATAAATTATCATATTTACGTGAGGTAAAAATTACCCCCCACATTCAAATGAAGGAGATTAAGTTCGCCACGGGGAGGATTAATCCCGCACACTGCGGTACCTTACCTTCATCTCCAGTAACTAATGTTGTCCATGTTTACTCTCAATATTCTTTTTTCTTTTTATTTTTTTAAATAAGATTTACTCTCGATTTTCGTCTCCCCATCTTCATATCAATGACTTTAGACGATGATTCACGGCATTACCATCCATGATGAATTTTTGATTGGTTATTTACTTGCATGTATTTGCATACTTTTGATCTCATATAAATAACTCCCGTATCTTTTTCATATTTACGTATGTTTCAGAAGGATTCTGTATCATCTAGGCACCCTTCCTTAGCATCTACGAATTTTAATTTTATCATGTGAAAAGGATGCAGATATATATGACTTTTATGAAATTCAGAACTTCATCTATCCGTATGTCCGTATTGTTATGGATTATAGATTATGCACATACTTGTGACGTTGAATATTTTATTTGGTCTCGGTAGATTCTGAGCAAATTAGACCGCACTTGACAACGAAGAGGATTTTATTAAGGGTGTATGCACATGGAGAAGTAAGGTTAGCTTCTATGAGTGGGTGTCTTATCACATGGGGTTGAAAGATTTTACCAAGGACAATTTGTGGTCGTTATGCGTAGAAATCTTCTTCCTTTTATTAGAAGGTAAATATAATAGCATGATGGTCGTGGAAATTAATCTCATTTCCTCTTAGAAGGGTCTCTACCACCACGGACCTCTTGGTGGCAAATCAATTTATTAAAAGGATAATATAGTAATTAATTTATGGCTCACGAAACTTTAATCAAATGATTACTTTCTCATCAAAATCTTCCTTATTTTTGCAGCAGCAGTTGTATGCTTAGCAATTGAGTTGCTTTCATGTTTATTTAAACATGTGAGGCGTGTTAATATGCCTAATCTCCACTGCAATTAAATGAGAAGTAATTCCCGTAGGAATAAAGGGATCAAAAGTTCAGAACTTTTGGTGGGTCATGCAAGGTTGACAGGTTGGACTTTTCTAAGGATCCGATTCTCGTATCCCAGGATCATTTAAGCTTCTGACATGAAATGCATCAAAATTGAAGCAAGCAACCCCTGGGATAAATAAATGAATTCACTTGAGTGATGGGTATAATTCTAGTTGTATTGCTTGTATCATTTGGTGTAATTGATTATTCCTAACCCTAGGATTAAATTGGTTATTAAGAAGCCAAAGTTGTCACGGGTGTACTTGAAGCTATTTCTTTGGTATCACTAGCAACCCTTTTTTTTTTTTTTTTAATTGTCTGACTAAAAACGACTTTGTCAAGGAAACATAATTATCACATCAATCAACAATTCACAAATCCTATCTGTGGGGCTATCACTTTAGGGCTATCTTTCACCGCTCACAGGCATGGTTTAATGTGACAAGTACGATTCCTTAATCAATAATGACTCGATGGTTGTGATTTTCATCTGGTATGGAGAGGAAAAGAGTTTTCAATGATGTGCTACCCTGTCAAGATTAAGTTGAGTTTAATGGATTACATTTACGAGAACAGCTATGAATTACTAAATTATGCACACTTATGTATCAAACCTATAGTTTGAATTTGAATTATCTTTCCTTCCATCTTTCCCTCCATGTGAAATCAAATTGAATATTTGTTGATACATTTCATATCTTACTAAAATAAATGGATCCTTTTTACCGGTCAGACGTTGTTTAATCAAATCCCATTATCTCTCCGTACTTTCCTCCAAAAATCTAATTTGTGCGGATTCTTTCCCCAGCTAACGAAGAGATCTTGGTGGAATTGCCGCATGTGAAATGGAGAATAATTTTGCAAAGAAATACCCCGCCCGTTTCTCGGAAATAGATAGGAAACACGCCCAATATCATTGGATTGAAAAGTTGCCTCAGGCCGTTATTTGAGGAAACCCTCCCCTTCCATTGGTCTTTTTTCACAAAAAGCCAACACAAGATAACAAATCAAGTGTTTCCTAAGATTTCGATTCCTTGGAAAAAAGATAATCAAACAACTTCCAATAATGGTCCTTGTGGATCGGATCATCTGTTTAAGAAAAACTCCATGATCTTCTGCTCCAGGTACAGAAACAAAAACAAATGCTTGATAGGTATAAATTTGGGACATTATGTTTTGAGTAATTATATTCCTCAACTTTTATAGCCCTTCTCAAATCTTAGCGAGATAAATATTTCATCTCGTACATGGTGCAAGAGTTATTGCTTCTCACGAATTTATCTCTGTCACCAAAATTAGCACTTAGTATATAAATGAAACCAACACATACATGACCTCTGAGTTATGTATTGAAATCATTCACATACCCTGGAAGGAGATTTTCGTAAATATCCAAAATATTACACCCTGGGTTGAGGTTAAGTTGGTAATTTTTTCTTACATCTATCACTTCATTTGTTTCATCTCGGTCGAGAATCCAATCAAACACAGAAACAAAGAAGGCAGAAAAGTAGAGCCCACCTCACCATAGATCCAAATAATAGACTGACATGATGTCATTAGCCTTTCTCCATGGATTAATGAACTCTGAAAAAAAGAGAAGCCTTCGGCCTGTAGTGTGCAGTGGCGAGTTACGTAGATTTTTTGGCCTAGAGTAGCTGCTGCACTCCAGCTTAATGGGTTACCATGAGGACATTTATCATCAGCTAATCTTCCATTCTTCGGTTCTGATGAATCATGGATAGAACAGCATCCGATCAGGATTAATTACGTGCATCCAAGAGCGAGGATACCAAAGAAGATGGTGTTCCCTTCAAAGTTCCAAGGTGAGAAACTCTTCTTGGGTATTCAAGATGTACCTTTTCTGTGGCTTCACTCAGACAGTGGCCTAATCTTTTATGTAATCTTGAAGCTGCAGGAGGGATCTTGTGGCCTTGCAAAGGATGCTACAATCTGGGAAGTTCATGCACTGAAAGAATCTTGGTAGATGTTGGGAATCTTGCCTTTGTTCTCCTTTATTATCTGGCACTCACTGTACATGCCGCAAAGGGCCATGGTGGTGGAAACAGGACAGAGGACAGGATGTTCTTGATTGTTTCAATTCTCTGTGCAACCATCGGCATAGCGCAGCTGGTTAGTTATTCCTGGGCCATGTTTGATGGTAGTCAAGGAATCCTCGAGTGGAGTTCACTGGTTCTACTGCTCAGAGGGCTGATCTGGATATCTCTAGCCATTTCGCTCAATTTCTGGCCTGGCAGATGGATAAGAATTCTAGTTTCAGCATGGTGGATCCTGTTTTCACCGTGCATCACAATACTCAATCTGAAAACTCTTGTGGAGGATCACTCGCTGGGTGCACTTGAGGTTTTATCCTGGCCTGTCACCCTGATTCTTCCGTTTTGTGCTTTCAAGCTCACCTGTCGTGTACCTCGTCAAGATCCCAATGCTGGTAACTTAACTCAGCCTTTGCTGGTTGAAGAGGAGCAGAAAAGGACCAGCTTGAGCAAAGCTGGTTTCTTGAGCAAGATTGCATTTTCTTGGCTAAATCCTTTACTCTGTCTTGGCCACTCAAAGCCTTTAGAAATGGAAGACATCCCCAATTTAGACCAGGAAGATGGGGCAAGTTTGGCTTACGAGAAGTTTGCAGAAGCATGGGAGCTGCAGAGGAAGGACGGATCAAAGACCAAAAACCTGGCTCTCTTCGCTTTGGAAAGGTGTTATAGGAAAGAAATGCTGCTGGTAGCATTGTGTGCACTGCTCAAGACGGTGTCCATTGTTGCTCAACCAGTAATCCTCTACAAGTTTGTGGAGTACTCAAGTCACGCGGACCCAAAAGTTTC
The DNA here is from genome assembly GCA_037157565.1 of Thalassia testudinum. Taxonomy (NCBI): domain Eukaryota; kingdom Viridiplantae; phylum Streptophyta; class Magnoliopsida; order Alismatales; family Hydrocharitaceae; genus Thalassia; species Thalassia testudinum. The sequence continues at coordinate 11,330,237 of JAZHRO010000077.1, read as the reverse complement.
CAGAGGTCTCATGCTGGTTGCTTGCTTAATACTTGCTAAGATCATCGAATCCTTGTCCCAAAGGCACTGGTTTTTCAATTCGAGAAGGTGTGGAATGAGAATGAGGTCAGCCCTCATGGCCGCTGTGTTCCAGAAGCAGCTCAAGCTCTCTAGTTTAGGGAGAAGAAACCATTCAAGTGGAGATATAGTGAACTATATTGCGGTTGATGCATACAGACTCAGAGAGTTTCCTTGGTGGTTCCATATGGCTTGGAGCAGTCCACTGCAGCTCATTCTGGCTTTAGGTGTCCTTTCCGGCACTGGGGGTGTAGGTGCCACTCTTGGCCTGATTCCTTTGGTCATATGCGGGTTGCTTAATATCCCTTTTGCGAAATTTCTGCAGAAATGCCAATCCCAATTTATGATTGCTCAAGACGAGAGGCTCCGTGCAACTTCTGAGACTTTAAACAGTATGAAGATTATTAAGCTGCAGTCATGGGAAGAAAATTTCAGGAGAATGATCCAATCCCTCAGAGACGTAGAGTTCAAATGGTTAAAAGATACTCGAATGGCAACAGCCTATGGGACAGGAATTTACTGGATGTCTCCCACCATAGTATCTGCGGTGATATTTACTGGATGTGCCGTGACAGGGAGTGCTTCTTTGAATGCAAGCAACATTTTCACGATTCTAGCAACTTTAAGAGCAATGTCAGAACCCATGAGAATGATACCTGAACTCCTCTCTATTATGATCCAAGTTAAGGTCTCGCTTGACCGTCTTGATGTTTTCTTACTGGAAGATGAGATGAAAGAAGGCATCAACAGAAGGCAGCTAACTGGTTTGAATCCAGGAACTAGGATAAGCATAAGCAAGGGGGCCTTTAGTTGGCACAACGATGCATCTAATTTGACACTCACAGACATTAATCTTAAGATAGCTAATGGGCAGAAAATTGCAATATGTGGCGCTGTTGGAACAGGAAAATCATCAATTTTGTATGCTATTCTAGGTGAAATTCCTAAAATTATAGGACCGGTGAGTTAGCAACCAGAACAACTTTCATGGATTAAGAAACAATAATATGTAAACTTCTAATGCCTTGCTTTGCAAAATATAGGTTGACGTGTTTGGTTCCATTGCCTACGTCCCCCAAACATCTTGGATACAGAGTGGCACCATCCGTGATAATATCCTCTTTGGGAAGCCAATGGACAACAATAGGTATGAAATGGCAATTAAAGCATGTGCATTGGACAAAGATATCGAGAACTTTGATCACGGGGACCTTACAGAGATTGGTCAGCGAGGTCTAAATATGAGTGGTGGACAGAAGCAGAGGATTCAGCTGGCAAGAGCAGTCTACAATGATGCTGATATATATCTTCTTGATGATCCCTTCAGTGCAGTTGATGCCCATACAGCTTCAATACTCTTCAGTGTAAAATGGCACGATAAAGAATATATAATGCATATGATGTCATGACTATATAAATGTTTAAGCACTTCTCCAATGTTTATGCAGATTTACATGTTTGCCTGATGAAAATAACATTCTTTCACTAACAAGGAAAAAAAATGAAAATGCAGGACTGCGTAATGGCTGCTCTTGCAGAGAAGACTGTCATGCTCGTCACTCATCAAGTTGAGTTCCTATCAGCAGTGGACAAATTACTGGTACTAGAAACATGGCATGCAACTTTAGCTCCTAGTTTATTTTATTTAATTCTAGTTTAAAGAGTGAATTTACAAAATTCATCATTTAGGTTATGAGTGGAGGGCTGATTACTCAATCAGGAACCTATAAAGAACTCCTTAGATCAGGCACAGAACTTGAGCGACTTGTGGATGCTCATAAAGCTGCAACAAGAACCATGGACCAGGCATGTCATGAGAACCAGGAAAAGGCTCAAGCAGACATTAGTGATCATTCAGAGTCCAATGGCCCAAAATTCAAAATACACAACATAGAAGATATGTCAGACAAAGGCACCTCAACAATCCAACTGACAAAGGATGAACAGAAAGAGATTGGGTATGGAGGATGGAAACCTTACTTGGATTACATCAATGTTCCTAAGAATTTCTTCCTATTGTTTTTGGTTGCCATCTACCAGATTCTATTTGTAGTTCTCCAGATGATGGCCACTTATTGGTTGGCCGTGGCTATACAGATTCCCAACATTCCTAGAGTCATTTTAATAGGAACTTACACAGTTATCTCAGCACTTAGCTGCTTGTCTGTAATTATGAGGAGCTTGTTTTCTACATTCTTGGGGCTCAAAGCCTCGAAGGCATTCTTCTGTGGCTTCATGGATTCAATCTTTAAAGCCCCCATGCTGTTTTTTGATTCAACTCCTGTAGGGAGAATTTTAACCCGGGTAAGGTTCAACTGTTTATCTCATTACACAATATGTTGTGAAGATGACATGTTTTAGCACCTAAACCTTCACACATAGGTACACTAACATTTCTGGCACCACTTCTATCTTCACATGATGTACATTGGAATATCAAAAGGAAACATGAAATTAAAGTATAAAATTGTCCCTGTTCTATGATTTGGTGGTATCCCAGTCTTGTTCATTTCTTCACTATACCTACATCACTTGAGGAAATTAGAACTCACAAGTCAAATGATGCCTAGTACAGATAATAGGATTCAATGACCTCAGTAACGAAATCCCATAAAAATTCCTAGAGTTTCAGCTTTCCTTGCAATGAGGACTATATATGTAGTGGGATATCGAGTTATTAGTCCACGTAACTCACAATACAAAAGGAATTAACTGTCATAGTCACAGAGAAAACTTAACTGAATCCTGACACTTGGATAAGCCCTTGGTCAAAACATCCCAAGCTTATTGGTTCTTCCTAAGATCAGATAAAAATAAATTCCCAACATTGATCTTTTCGTAATAGAAATGCAATTAATTCGAATTTACTGTTTAGATTGAGTTAAATATCATGCTGAACACCTAGGTGTTGTAAGACAAACTTTAGCCACATAATCTACTGGACTAATATACTAGTGGACCAACCGAACCAGCCCTGTGATTACCTGTACAACTCATCCAAGGTTTAAGAGAATGAAATACGGCAACGCAAGTATTCAAGTGTATCAGATTGAAGTCCAAAGAAATAGATTTTGGATAATGTGAAGACAAATGAGCGAATTGTATTACTTAGAAAATCCAAGGTACCTTTATATGGAGAGGTATCATAAGACAATTCCATTCTGTTAGGAAATAAAATCAAATTAAATATTCGATTAGTGTTTATTATTTTTAGTCTTAGTTGGGTTTCCATGTATGTCCTTTTGCCTCTCTATAGAAAGAGGGCTAGAGCCTCTCTATTTGAATATAACAAGAATTCTTTTCCCCCAAAATTTCTCTACATGATATTAGAGCCACCAATCTTGGTGGTCTAGGGTTTAGAAGAAGAAGATCTAGAGGGGGGAAGCTCTCCGGCGGCGCTACCGATCTCTAGCAAGCCACCTAAGAGGCTCTCTCCTCTCCTTCCCTCCTCATCTCAGCGTCAAAGAAACCTAACAGTAGCAGCCGAAGAATAGGTCCACCGCCGTTGTCGTTGCACCAATCGTCGTCAGACCTGGAGGGGTGTGTCGCCGGCCCATCACAAACCAGCTGCACCCCCTCTGATGACCACTGGCCGATGGAATTGTCGTTGGCAAGCCAACCTTTACCCAGCACCGCCCATAAGCCGTGAGGCTTGAATCTCTATTTCGACCCTTTTAACCTCGTTTGATTGAGGGTTTAAGGGCACCATCGTGTTCCTTGGAGGCTACTCTACCAGACCAAGGTGGTCTGGATCTCCTCTGACTCACTGGAGCTCTGCCACTTGTTAGACCTAACCTGACAGTGTCAAAGCACAAGCCACGAGATTCAAGCAAACCACAATGACCACGGAGGAAAATCGCATCAAACTCGAGCCAAGATCCTCGGAGCCATTCCAAACAACCAAGACGAGTTTCACGGATACGATAAACACATTTTTTGTAACCACTCATTGTATCATGTATCTATAAAAAACAAAGAATATGAAAGGCTAAGTGCGATCGCGAAATACATCTTTCTACTTGTCACTCTACCTCTTCAAGTGTGTACTTAACATGGTATTAGTAGCCCGACAAATCCTCGTCGCTCCTCGATCCTTCACGCAGCCCCGATCTGCCATCACTTGCCAACCGCGTCTCTCCTACTCGCAGCCAGTGGGCTTCATCCAGCCTCGTCGCCTTCGCTCCGCGCCTCGCCACCCTCTCATTGCCGTCAACCACCACGCTCTCGTCACTGTCGATTGATCCCCATCCTTGCAACCACCCGTCGGCAATCTGCATCCCTCCTACTCGCACCCACCGCCACACCCAACCCTCCTAAACCCTTCCACCTGATACCCTCTTCCCTTTTTAAACAACCCCACCACCCTACCCACTAGCGCTCTCAACCTACCCTCCCAAATACCCGATTATTCCCCTCCCACTTACCCCCCTACGACAATCCCACCCCCCCTCGCCCAACACCACTGACCCCTCCTCCCAGCCACCGTCGATCAGTATTCTTCCATCAACCCCCTCACCACCTTATCATCGGTTTCCCCTTCCCACTACCAACCATTGCCCCCCCTACTTCACCAATCAAGGTTGCCTCATTGCTACTGCTCCTTCCTCAACACCCTCTAGGTCCACCTCCCCATCGTCCCCACTTCCAAACCCAACCACGACTACCACCGCCCATACACAACACCTTCTTCTTCTATCCCATTGCCATTCTAGAGGAAATTTATAATCCTCCCCAAAGTCATCCACATTTGTCTACCATCCTCTTCAAGCGTGTGCTTAACACCACTGTCATCCCTACTACAAAACCGTCGCCCACAGCCAAAAAAAAAGAGGGTGGGGGGAGATGAAGTAGAAGAGGGAGCCGATGATGGCTTCACTCCTCTCCTCTCCTCTCTTCTACGATCGCATGAGCAACAGCAAGTGTCGTTGCCATCATTCTCTCTCTCTCTGATTTCAATCAAAGAAAAAAAAATTGGGGGGGGGGGGGGGGGGGCTATTTGCATTGTTGGTCCAATCTTAGGTTAAGTTGCGTCTTGTGTTTTTGGGGCATTTATGTGTAGCTCCTTATAGTTCCAAGTTTTGGTTTTTATTGTTTAGGTCCTTATATGTTGAGTGGAAGACACAAGAATTGAAGACGGGAGCTACCTTAAGATGTCAAAGTTCGGGTAGTACTCTTACACACCTCAAGAGAAGTCAAGCGTTGACTCGCTTTGTGAGGGCATACAAGAAAAGACACCCAGGGTTGAAGACATGAAGAGAGGACTAGCACGTCAACAAGAGTGGATCTTCACTACCTTAAGGATTCCACGTTTTTGCCGTCTCCCGCGTCTCGACTTGCGGGGGAGTGTTAGAAAATAAAATCAAATTAAATATTTGATTAGTGTTTACTATTTTTAGTCTTGGTTGGGTTCCATTTATGTCCTTTTGCCTTTCTATATAAAGAGGGCTAGGGCCTCTCTATTTAAATATAATAAGAATTCCTTTCCCTCAAAATTTCTCTACACATACAATAATGCAATAATAAAAGACCCACAAATTACAAACAACTCTCAACACCCCCTTAAGCTGAAAGCATAAATATCAGGCATGCTCAACTTGGAACACAAGTAGTCAAGACGTTTCCTAAATAGTGCCTTGGTGAAGATGTCATCCACTTGATCCTCAATGGAGATGTAGGGAGTAAATATCTTCCCGATAAGCACTACATCTTTGATAAACTGACAGTCCATCTCAATATGTTTTGTCTTCTCATGAAAAGTCGCATTATTAGCAATAAATGTGGTAGCTTTATTATCACAAAACATAGGGATAGGTCCTGAAACAAGTACACCAAGATCATGTAAAATGGCCCGAACTTAGAGAAGTTCGCAAATGGCATGTGTCATAACCCTACACTTTGACTATGCACTATATCTAGATACAACATTTTGTTTCTTACTATGCCAAGTAACCAGATTTCCACCTACATATGTACAGTAGCTTGTGGTGGATCTTCGATCTTCATAAGCCCCAGCATGGTCAACATTGGAGTATTCCCACACATTGAGGTGGTCATGCTTCTAGAAAGATAGTCCTTTCCTAGGAGCATTCTTTAGGTATCTCAAGACTTGACACTCTTGCCCAATGAAGTTTTTTAGGTTCCTACATAAACTAAGTCACCCTACAACATAGACGATGTCTAGCCTTGTAACAATCAAATAGAGAAGTCTATCTACCATAGCATGATATCTAGTTACATCTTCTAAGATAGGACTCTCTAGTGGGATGCTTGCAAGCTTGCATCTTAGCGTACCTGCTTCTCGTAGCATATCAAGTACATACTTCCGTTAAGAATGAATAAGGTCCCCCATCATTATGATGCACCTCAATTCCCAAGAAGTAACAAATCAATCTAAGACCCTTGATAACAAAGTGACAATGTAAAAATGTCTTGGTAGACTCAATGTCGTCCTTGTCACTCCCTGTGAGTAGTATGTCATCTACATGCACAATAAGAATCACTGAGCTAGTTAGTAAGAACAGAATGATCTGAGGATGATATAGTAAATCCAAACTCCTAAACTACTTTACTAAATCACTTAAATCATGCCCTCGAACTCTACTTCAACCAAAACATAGCCTTCTTCAATTTACAGACCATCTAACACTCTCCCTTAGTAAAAAATCTAGGAGGTTGCTGCATGTAGACTTCTTCATGATCTCCATAAAGCAAGGAACTTTTGATATCTAGCTGATAAACTAGCCAATACATATTAACAAGAGAGAGAAGCATGCGAATAGAATTCAGGAAGGCCACTGGCGAGAAGGTGTCAAAGTAATCAATGCTAAAGGTTTGTGTATAGCCTATGGCCACTAGGCGTGCCTTGTGTTTGTCAATAAAGCCATTAGATAGACACTTTAAGGTAAACAACCATCTACAATCCACAATTGTAGCCCCCAGAGGGTAAGTCCACTAAGTCCCATGTACCATGGGACTATAGTGCTATCATCTTGTCCTCCAAGGCTGCTTTCTAGGAAGGATGTTGAAGAGCCTTTAAATGATTGCCAGGAACTTGGTAACTGTCTACAACTATAGAAAAAAGTCGAGCAATAACAATTAATCTATCGTAAGACATGCTGTGAAAGAGAATAGCAAGAACATGATCGTTGGGCCTTCCAATGAGCAATAGGAAGGTCCAAGTCAAACCCTCTAAAGAGAGGATTTCCTTATCTCCATCGGCTTCAATAGGACCAACAGAGGTAGGAGCAAAGATGGTAGACAGTGGTTCCACACTAGGTGAAAGAGGAACATGCCTGTGGTAGGTCTTCGGGTAGAAGAGTGGTGATGGTAGTGGTGGTGGTGGTGATGGCACTGGTGATTGAGGTGACTCAAAGAGACTTGGTATAAATGTATACGGTGGATAGGATGGCTCAGAGGGCCTTGAAGGCAATGCAGACGACACAGGTAGAGGGATATCCTACGATAGTGGATAATGGGAGCTCTTTTCTTTGGGTTGATAATAAGGGACCTCCTTAAAGAAAGTTACACTAGCACTAACATAAAACTTATGAACCACAAGGTCATAGCAACAATATCCCTTTTGGGTACATGAGTATCCAAAAAAAATATGCGTAAGAAAGCGAGGAGACAACTTCTCCAACTTGAACAAGTGGACAAAACAAACATATCCAAACACATTAGGAGTGATGTGAAAAATATCTCAACCAGGAAATAACATAGAATAAGGTGTCTTGCCGTGGAGAACAAAGGAAGACACCCTATTAATAAGAAAAGTAGCAGTAGGAACATCGACCCAACACTGAGATGGAACATGCATCTAAAACATGATAATCTTGGTCATATCAAGCAAGTGTTGAAGTTTGCATTTAGCCACTCCATTTTGCTGTGAGGTGTGAACACAAGAAGTTTGGTAAGTAGCTCCCAAAGAAGTAAGAAAATCAGTCAAAGTAGCATTCACAAACTTAAGGTCATTATCACTATGAAAAATATGAATAATAAATGAAATTAAGTCTTTATTTCAAAAAAGAACTTCCTGATGATTATTTAAGACTTCTTTCTACATATAAACCCAAGTGACATGAGTACAATTATCAACCAAAATTAGAAAATATGTAAAACCCTTGAGAATACAGACCATACAAGGTCCTCACAAATCAGCATGAACCAATTAAACGAAGACTTAGCTTTCTTATTCGTACCAGAAGGAAAAGAACTCTATGATGCTTGTCAAGATGACAAGCATCACATTGAAAATACTCTAGAAACTATAGCTATGGAAACTGACGATGCTTAATAGAGATACTTAGGTGACCCATACACAAATGCCATTATAGAGTAGCTATGGCTAGAGCAACAACACTGGAGGTAGATGGTAGGCTAAGGTAGCATAGACTATTCCGCTCAATTCCTCCACCAATTCGTCTCATCGTTTGGAGATCCTGCAAGAAGAAAAATTGATCATAAAACACTGCCCGACAATTCAATGCCTTAATAATTTAACTGATAGATATAAGGTTCAAAGCAAATTTTTGGGCATGTAACACGTCAGTTAAAGACAAGGATTCTATAAATGATATATCTCCATATTTAGTCATAGGAGATAGGGCACCATCCGCCACTCTCACATTGAACAAATTGGCCAGAGACTATAATGAGGTGAATAAGGTCGCATTACCAGTGATATGAAAGGAAGCACCTAAATCTACCACCCATAATAAAGCATGAGATTTTTTTTTTTTAAGAAAAGAGAAACATTACTTAAATAAGAAAAGGAACGAACTTATAGGCGTTGAAGCCAAAAAGCAGAAAAACACTTCTCCTCTCTTACAACATTCTCAACCCAACAACGCTCATTTATGAAGACTGCCATTTCCTTGTAGCCATATACTCCAAATGATTGAGATTGCTTGACACCATCGCACCGTATCAAGGTCAATATGATCTCTGAAGCTTGTCCAGAAACTATCAAAATTTGTAGCGTCAATCGTAGGCAAATTAAAATGAGACCAAACATCTCTAGAGAAGCCACAATCGAAAAATAGATGTTGGTTATCCTAATTGGAACTTTGGTAGAGAGGGCAGGTAGTATGTCCATTTGGGCACCATTTAGATCTGAAAATTCTTGTCACCAACTTTTTCCTTCTAAAGAACCATAGAAAAAGTTTGATCTTTAGGGGAATCTTACACCTCGAAATTAGTTTAGAATCCATATGAATGGAATTCAAATTTGTACCATCAGCCAGCATCATTTTGTAGGCATGGTTCACCGTGAAACTACCATGCCTCCAAAGAAAAGAATCTGGACCATCTGCTGCAGGTGACAGGCCCTCCACGGCCTGCAGAACTTGCTGAAATTCACTGCAAGTGGTATTAGATACGCCCGTCAGTAGCCTTATATCCCAACAGTTAATCTCCTCATCCCACACATCTCTAACCACCACCTCCTTATCAAGTATATGCTGAAAAAGTCCTGGGAAACAATCTGAAAAACTTCCATAATCTGTCCAATCATCCATCCAAAATTTGAAAGATGAACCATCTCCCAAAGCCAGAGAGAAGTGATCTGAAAACTCTCTCAATAGGGGCCTAACCAACTGCCAGACGACTGATAATCCACTTCTATTTGCATCTGCCCTTTCCATCAAGTTCATAGAAGCAACATAGGAATCATTGAGAACAGAAGTAATCATAGACAATTGGAGAGTAATCTGATTACCCATTTCAGCAAGAGTGTTTTATTAAAAGGCTTTAATTTGCGGACTCCAAGTCCACCATCCTTCTTCGGTTTACAAACCTCAATCCAAGAGATTAAATGGGTAAATCTGCCTACAAAATCGGGTCCCTTCAAAAAGAATCTCTTTCGAATCAAATAAATTTGTTTGAAGATCTTTTTTGTAGGTGAGAAAACCAACAAGAAGAAGACTAGAATGGAGGAGAGAACATATTTAAGCAAAACCAATCTTCCTCCCTTGGAAAGAAGTTTACCACTCCAAGAAGAAAGTCTACCAGAGAATTTTTCTATCAATGGTTTCCAATCAGTAGAGATCAGTTTTTTCCCTTTTAAAGGAAGACCAAGATATTTGATTGGTAGTCTCACCACCAGCATTTCCAAAATAGTGGAAATAACATTCTCCTCCATACTCATCATGTTTAGAGGAACCAAACTAGATTTATTTCTAATAATCTTCAAATCGGAGATTTCGACAAAAATCTTCACCAAAGAGGTAACATGATTTGCCTCTCTTCTACCCCCCTCAATAAAAATGTGGTGTCATCGGCATATTGCAAGATGGGAGTTAAAATCTTGCAATCATTCAAAGTTATGAAACCTAAAAATAGATCCCCATCACAAGCTTTAAAAGCCATCTCAGCAAGAGTGTCAACCACTATATTGAATAGCATAGGCACCAAAGGACAGCCTTGGCGAGCACCCCTCTATGGTTGCACCCATTAACCACTCGCCCTTCCATTAATCAAGACTGAGAAAGAAGATGTAGTTACACATCTCTTCGTCAACATTATCCATTGATCAAGAAAGTCCCTTCTTTTCAAAATCTCCCATAGGTAATTCCATGAAATCAAATCATAAGCTTTGGAAAAATCAACTTTCTTGAGGAAAGCTAAACAATTCCTCCTCTTCCAGGATGCCAAAAACTCCTAAGCTAGGACATACAAATCTTGCAATGACCTTCCTTTTATAAAGGTAGACTGCACAGGAGAAATAATATCAAGAACATGACGTAAACGGTTTGTCAAAATCTTTGCAACCAACAAATAGATGGAATTTGATAATGCAATGGGTCTAAAATCCTCCAACCACTCTGAACATGTTTTCTTTGGAAGCAAAAATAAATAGAATTTATTCAATCTTTCAATACCTTCATTGCCTCTGAAGAACTCCTTAATCATAGCAACCACATCATTCCCAACCACATCCCACATCTCCTTATAAAAGATGATTTGTAACCCATTTGGACCTGGAGAACCTTCTGCCTTCATTCCATGCAAGGTGCATAAAACCTCTTCCTCATCAACGTCCCTAGTAAGGGCCTCCTCTGCATCGTCCCCAACTTGGTCCATCTCCAGATTTGACAACCGCCAATCCCCACAAGGTTATTTTCTTATGAAATCATGGAAATAATTCTTAAAGGCAATACAAATTTGCTCTCTTCTTTTCAACATCTCATCCCACACCTTCACATTATTTATCAAGCTTTTCCACCTTGCACTAGCTGATAAATGAAAAAATCTTGTGTTTGCATCCCCTTCCTTAAGCCAAAGTTGTTTTGATTTTTATCTCCAATCCATCTCCCGTTTATGATCCTCTTCAGACACAATGGATTGGAATCTTCGTCTCTCTTGGCATTCATCATTAGAAAGTGGTGCATTTTCCTCTTTTCTATCAAGATCGAAGATCTTTATAAGTGCATCATTTCTTCTTTTCTCCCTACATGCTTTGAGGTCACGTTTGAACTCCATCATAGCCAATCTAACAGCTTTAATTCTACAAGATAATGTACGTGTGGCTGAAGTAGAAGAAGGGGTGTTAATCCAACTCTCCTGAACCATATCTCTAAATCCTGATTCTTTAAGTCAAGATTTATGGAATTTGAAATAAGTGGAGCATCTCAAACCTTCATTACTGCATCACAAAATGGGGGCATCATCTGAAAAAGGCCTATCACACGCCCTCACCTTTGCCATATGGGAGCTTTCAGCCAATGTAATGTTACATAAAAATGTCAATACAAGACGCCGCTCCACTACCATTTTTCCAAGTAAAATGAAATCCTGATGTAGGCAAATCACTAAGTTCCAAATCTTGGACTACCTGTTGAAATTGAGTTGTTGCCGCATCAATTCTTCCATCCAGTCTGCCTTCAGCACATAATGTTGCATTGAAATCACCACAGATCAACCAAGGCATGCCTTCAACAACTGATGATGCCTGTCTAACTTCTTCCCAAAACATCCTGGAACTATCATCATAAGGTCCATAAATCGTAGACACATTAAATAAGAAACCATCAAACTTACAAGAGAAGATTGTTGTCATTGTTCTACCTGCCTTACATGATGAACACAAATCATACATATCACCATGCCACAACATTAGCAATCCCCCCGATCTACCTTTCGATTCCAATTCCAAAAAATCTGTATATAAATCACCACGTAGATTGGCCTTCAATTGTGAAGTTAGGCATTCCAAATGTATTTCTTCCAGGCAAGCAATATCAATTTTCCAATCCGACAAATATCTTTTCAAAGTATGTCTCCTCCTGTCATCTCTAAGCCCCTAAACATTCCAAGATAAAATATTAACCATTAATATTGGTCTTCACACCCCCTTGTGAACCTTCTTGGCCCCAACAATCTTAGTCACGTGGTCATCGCAATCCTCCTTTTGTGCACTTGTAGCCGTGCTCTTCGTAATCCGTTTCTCTTGTAACAACCATTTAGGATAAGTTTGTGCTTATGCAGAATAGCATTGATATTACCTGAAGAATTGTTAGATTTACTGGATGAGGTGTGCTTGTGGGTCGATCTAGTTTTGATACTTGATTTATTGGCAAGAGTGTCATCATCATTCACATCAGACTCGGCATCTTTCAGCATATTTGCATGACAAACTTTATGTGGGAGGCTTGTCATCTCATGTTCATTGATCTATCGCCCATGCCAGATTCATTAAAAATGGATCCAAAGGCCAATGGTGCACGTTCTCCCTGCACAATAACAAAAGCAACAGCAGACACCGGTGTGCTATGATAATATGTAACAACCTTACGCGCATCGCAAGTAAACTCACCACGACTGGACCTAGGCCTGGGTCCGGTAGCCACCTACAGAGAGTAGTATGCGCTAGCAAGGCCAAACTCACGCGCCACAAGGGGAGTATATTCACTCCCAGCCATTGGAATGCACCTCTCCGCGTCCCCAGCCATTGGGCTGCACCTTGTTCCATCAGTTCAAGCATTCGCCCAGGCCTTACGCATCATGGGGTCCTCCTGCAGATAATTCTTCCATGTGTCCTGCAATTGCTTGACCTCCTGCAAATAATTATCCAGAGCAGCCAACAACGTCGGATCTTTCACACAAGATAAAAGATGGAAAGAATTGTTTATTAGATCCAAAAACTCACCAAATCTGGATCCAGATACAGATCCGGATGCCACCTGTTTTGAGCATTGTTTAAGACCTTCCAAATCAACTCCAACAATTGGGTCGTCCTCCATAAAAGGAAACCCATCCACCCCAAAATCAAGGAAGCCATCAATGCTCCCAGCTGTTGGATTGGAATTCGAAATTCGAACTTCTGCTGCAGATTTGGAAGGATTTTGAATTGGTCACCATTCCCAATGCAGCTGGTGGCTGACACGCCAGCCACCCCTGCCGGATGGTGCATCTGACGACACCCTATCGGAACTCCCTACCACACCTTGATCAGAACCACCAAGAAGTCAATGGTCAGCGACGTCACCACAACCCAAGTCTTTTGACAGCTCCCCAGCAGACGGGCAAACTCCACTTGCCACCCCCACCTTCACAATCTCGACATATGACAGAGAACTGTTATCAAGAGCATCAAGTTCCTTAAAAGAAATGACGCATGCACATCCTCCAAATCTCAAGATTTCCTTGGGTGGCAGCAACCTTCCAACCAATAATTCTCCCTCCACCACAACCGAAAAAGCATCCCCTTCCTGAATACCAACACCAAAGCATCTTCGGATCCTTGCGAAGGATTAACAAATGGTGAAGATGGTCCCCACCGTTCTCAACCTCAAAGGGATTCCGATAATACGAAATGTAACCGTAGGGCGTCGAGGAATCCGTTCATCAGTAGCTCCTTCGTAAAGGCTCGGAAGAGACCACCGGATACAAATATCACCAGAGGAGAATTTTTAAACTTGAGAAAATCAATATCTGATCTCTCAAGACCAAACAACACCACTTTCTTCTCCAACAAAAAACTAATCTTCCAAACGTTAGATCTCAAACCACAACAAGAGACGAAAGATCCAACCTCTTCATAGGTAGTCCCTCCACGTTGAATAATTCCTACTAGGGAAAGAGCCAACATAGAGACGATGCCCTTCATCTCACTTGACCATGATACAGCAACGCCCTCCGCAGGACTCTCCCCCGACGGTGGAGGAGGGAGACATTCGTTCCTCAACGCAACCATCTCTCGTGACCTCAAAGGGCACATTCTCCTCTTATGGCCCCAACCAAGACAGTGAAGACATCGTAGAGGATCACAACAATCCTTCGCAACATGCCCAAACCCTCGACACTTGAAGCAAATGACCATCGAAAGGCGGGAAGGAAGAGAATTCTTCTCTCGCCTCCGTCACCCCCTCACCTCCCTCCACTCGCCTCTCACCCTCCTACATCAGTTGGATGTTAAAAACTGATTTGAGCGGCCTCTATAGAGCATGAGATTGAACAAACATTGTTGCAGTACCTATCGATCCGACAACAGACGCCCAACAGAAGATGAAGCCTCTGGCATCATTAATCGATCGCATTCCTCTTTAGAGATGGTGACCTCAGATGCAGAAGAATCCTCTTACTGGAAGTATGTCTCCTTAGCTCCCGTAGAAACCTGGTGATCACGTGGACCTTGCCCTAGTGGATAACCATGCTTAACCAAGCATCGGGCAACGGTATGACCAAGTCGGTGGCAAGGATCACAAAAAAGACCACAGCGGCCCTATCCATGGCCACTGCCTCCACTAAAGATGTGTCCTCTTCCCCTGCCTGAGGGAGCTCTATGACCACAACCTGTTAATGCCATAACAGAAGAATCTGTTACCTGACTAGAATTAGATAACTCAATATGGGAGAGGCGTGCATAAATCTATGCTAGAGTAGGCATCTCCTCAAATGTCATCACTTGATCCTTGATTGCCTTATACTTTGGACCTAGTATAGCCAAAACCTACACTGATCGTATGGCTTCCCTCTGCTTGGCCATAGTCGATATGTCGAACAATAGGGGCTAATAAGTGTCTTGCTCATCCCAAGGATTCTTCAAGGAACCATAACACTCTGCCAAGGACATAGTTCCCTTCCAAAACGTGTGGATATCCTCAATTACCCAATACAGACGAGCAATATTGTTCCTCTGAGAGTGGATCTCATGAAGAACCTCTCGCATCTTTCTCATTGATAAATATCACATCACTTGCTTGGTAATGAGATCCCTCATGCTATTCAACATGTACATGGCAACCCAATCATTGTTGGCCTCCCAGTCTTCTGTCTTGTCCTTAGCAAGCGGTTCATCTTTCATCAAAATATACTTCTTCCTATGAATGGCATAGACCACAAAAGAAAATTGGTTCCATCTAATTTGATGGAAGTCCCTTACATAAGGGAAGATGCACTTGTGGTAGATGATGCTAAGACCTTTGTTTTGGTGAATAAAATTACGTTTTACCATGAGCTAATCCTTCAAGATCATGCTCGTGCAAATCAAGTCAAATTATTTACCGTATGGATCAAAGTGAAGATCATTGTAAAGTGTCAATGTAATTTTTACTATAAATGTCTTAAGTCTAGAAATTATGTAAGAAACTTCAAAAATATTTACGCTTTTCTAAGTGGTTAGCTACTAGATCAAAATGTTTTTGCGACTAAGTACAATCACCAATTAATCAATCAAAATAGAAAGATTAATCGACCAAATGGATTCAAAATTTAAATCTATTTTTCATGCAAAAAGATTGATCAATCAGAAATTAATCGATCAATTAGTGATCGATTAATCTTATTTATTGATCAATCAAATATCAAATTAATCGACCAACCAATTATATTAATTGAACAATCTAATTCAAAAATATTCCTGAAATTGCTTGTTTCCACCTATAAATAGGAGTTGTTGGTAGCCATTTCAAAATACAACATTCAAAGGAAACTTCATTAGACAAAGGACTATTACTCTCTCTCTCTCTCTCTCTCTCTCTCTCTCTCTCTCTCTCTCGATATATATATATATTCTCTTAAAAAGTTCTCATGCTTTCGCACTTTCTTCAATGTTCATCTTCCAAAGCATGTCGTTTCCCCACCCGAAGAAAATTCGATTTGGAAACTTTTACTTTTAAGGTTCCATAGGATTAATTTATATATTTCTTCCATTTCATTTGTTGGGACCCTTTGTGTTGAGATTCCTAAGGTTGTTGTGACTTCTCTTAAGTAGTAAAAGAAAAGTTGTAAGAGATTGTGCCACCCTCGATTCAAGTGGTACGATAGTGAATCGACTAGCTTCGCCTAGTTAGGAAAATCTTAAGCTGGAAGGCTTAGATAGTAATTTTCATCCACATGGATTTCCATTATAAATCTTTGTGTATATATGAGATTGATTTTATTATGCCATAATTGCTTTATTACAATTGATATCACACTTGATCTTGTGTTTGTGGCGAAGTAAAGATCTATGTAGAGCGGCTCCCTTCATATGACTTACCCATCGAGTCGCCTAATCTATCCTTGTGATCTCCCATAATACCCAAATTTGTGGGTTCATAGATGGGGCTTCTTTTATTCAAAAAATAAGATCATGGATCATACCACAAAGGCCAAACCATAATCTGAAAATAGAGATTTCAAATCATAGGTTGGTGACCTAGATTAGCCACCTAGCTTCCTAAATGCAGACCAAGGTCAAGGATGAGCTCAATGATCGCACACAAGGGAGAGAAAGGGTAGGCGACGCAGCAGGTGGCTGTCTGCAGCATTGCTGGCAACGATGCACAGCCTTGCATTGCTGGTGGTAGCAACTATTAGCATATAGTGTTTCTTATATGTTTTGTGCTTTTCTTGTATAGGCTTATGGATGTTTAGCTCCTAAAGGGAAGTGTTGTACTTTCCACCCTTTGGTCTCTCTCTATGTAAGAGAGACTAGGGTTTTCTATAATGAATGAACTCTTTTCATCCAATTTAGTATCAGAGCACCAAGCCTAGACCGTGGCTCTAGGTATCCCACTCCTCAAAGCCTCTTAAACCCTACCACTGAATCCCGATCTCCTCTCTTTCTTCCTCAGTGGCGGTAGCGACCTTCGACGACCCTCCGACCACACACAGTAGCCCCAGCAGCTCCCGACGATGCTCGAAGGCACGCTTCAGCCCTCACTGCGAGGCTGCGGCAGCGCGGGGGTGACTGAACCACCGCAACAGTGCTCTGGTGAGGGTCGTTTAACCTAGCAGCTGCGTAACAGCAACGCAGTGACGCGCTACAGCTGCTAGCGACGGCGCTGCAACTTCAAGGACCCTCGGTGACACTCTAAGCAGGTGGTAGCGGGTTCGACAGCCTCCAGATCGGTAGCCAAGATCTCTGCAGCGTCGCGGTGACCGTCTGCGGCAACAATCGGTGACGCAACCGACAGCATAGGCGACGCACGAGGTTTTTGATCACTGTGCAGGGATCGTGAGGGGCATCTTGCCCTGATTTAGGGACTGCAGTCCCTGTTGTTGTTGCGAGAGGGAGGCTAGGTCTCCTTAGGGCCATCTCAGGTTTTCTCCTTGCACCCAAGTTAGGCCAATGTCTGTCCAAGGGGGCCTCCTAGTATTGATGCAGTTCTGAATCTAATTTGTTCTAGATCAATTGGTGTTCGCTGAGTAGTGGTTTGTTTTTTCTCCAGTTATATGGACTGTTTTAGGATGTGTATTTCCCATATTGCATGATCTTTAGGGTGTGTATTCCCCATATTCTTTGGATGTGGTTTGCTTGACACCTATGGCAGAATCTATGAGTCTGGTGCATCAGGAGCATTACAGGAGCCACCATGGAGCAAGGTGGCTAATCGACTCTGGTGCGTCACAGCATCTGTGCGGTGATCAGACCTATTTTCATTTGCTACAGTCTGTTCTCCTAGGAAGGACTATATAGGTGGCTGATGGTAGATACACCCCAGTTAGGGGTAAGGGGGTGGTGTCTATGACCCCCAGTTTGCAACTGTCTGGTGCATTGCATGTGCCAATTCCCACTGAGTCTGTTGTCAGTGAGCAGAATCACGAAGGATCTCAACTGCAGAGTGATTTTCGATGATGTCGGATGTGTTGTTCAAAACAAGCTCACCAAGAAGACTGTTGTCAGAGGTACAGAGGAGAATGATGTTTACCGTCTCGAACAGGAGCCATTTGCAGGAGCTACTCGATATGGTAGCGGCAGTGTTCTATAGTGGCATGTTCGTCTTGGCCACTTGTCTCTGGATCGCCTCAGGAGGATGATACCACATATTTCCCCGACTGCTACCATATAGTGTGATGCTTGCCAATTAGGTAAGCACCATCGATCCTCTTTTTCAGCTAGCACCTCTCTTGGATCCTTTACATTATTTCAGTTGCTCCATATGGATGTATAGGGACCAAACAGAGTCCCAGACCGGATGGGACACCGATACTACCTAGTTGTCGTAGATGATTTTTCTAGAGCCACGTGGGTGTTCTTGCTAAAAAGCAAGACAGAGGTTGGAGGATGCATAGAAACTCTTCTTCTGGAGATTAGCACAGTGTGTTCGGCCACAATGAAGATAGTGCGGACTGATAATGCTCGAGTTCTACACTGCCAGACTTAAGGAGTTCTATAGGACTTGTGGGATTGTCCACCAAACCACTTGTCCTCACACTTCACAACAAAACGGGGTTGCAAAGCAGAAGCACAGGGACTTGTTGGATGTTGCCCGTACACTATTGATTCATCACATTGTGCTGCAGAGATACTAAGGGGACGCAGTTCTGACGGTGACTTATCCCATCAACAGGATGCCGAGCTCAGTTCTTCACGAGCAGATACCGGTTCTTCGTCTACATCCAAACGATGAGTTATTTCATGTGCTTCCCAAGACCTTTGGATGTGCTGCATTCATCCATGTGCTGTCACTTGGTCGTGACAAGCTAGCTCCTCGTGCTGTCAAGTACGTATTTTTGGGGTACTCTAGGATACAAAAGGGGTACCGTTGCTATGATCCTCTACAGAACAGACATTATGTTAGCACTGATGTGACCTTCCATGATGATACATCATATTTCTCAGTCACTGGATAGAGAAGCTCTTGTGATGATGTTGCCTTTTTTCCCCTACCTGTTCTGTATACAGAAACTCAGATGTCTACTTCTCAGTCCAGACCTCTAGCTGATAGACAGATGAGCTCTTCCTCCTTATATGACTTTAAGAGATTGCACGGGCCATTACATACCTATCACAGTCATCACACTACTTTTCAAGGGACTCCTCCCTTACCAGTAGTTGATGGTTCACAAGTAGTTGAGAGGGTACCTAATGCCAGTGACAGTTTGATTAGACCCGACGCCCCAAATAGTGCAGCTCACCACAGTGGCAATGCTCCTTCTACAGTGACTCAGTCAAAGGTACCAGATGATTCAGATCTCCCTAGTGCCATTAGGAGGGCACCACGCACCTGTGAGTCCAGATACCTGGTTGCAGGTAGTTTGGCTACCGATGGTCTTGCTCCTCAGTTTAGCAGCTTTTAGCAGACCTTTACAGCGTCATACATTCCGTCTACCTACCAGCAGGTCATGCTTGATCCAAAGTGGCGTCAAGCCATGGAGGATGAGATAGCAGCACTTCGGAATAGACAGACTTGGGATCTCATCTTCATACTAGCACATAACTGGTTGGCTCCCGATAGGTCTTTACCTTGAAATACAACCCCGATGGGTCTATTTTAAGGTATAAGGTCAGGCTAGTAGCAAAGGGGTTCACTCAGACATATGGGGTGAACTTCTTTGATACCTTCTCCCCCGTTGTGAGGCTTGCCACTATTTGGATACTTATTTCTGTTGCTACCCATAGAGACTAGCCGTTATACCAGCTTGATGTGAAGAATGCCTTTCTCTACGGCGATCTTCAGGAGGAGGTTTACATGCAGCAAGCACCAGGTTTCGAGATTCGGGGGTAGTGTGTGTGCAGATTGAGGAAGGCATTCTAGATATTGAAGCAGAGTCCCAGGGCATGGTTTCAGAAGCTATCAGAGGTGCTCCGCCAGATTGGTCTGAGTCGCTCTACTTCAGATCACTCTTTATTTACCAGGAAGACTGACAGGGGGACTGTGGCACTCCTGGTATATGTTGATGATCTTATCATCACCAGGGATAACAGAGATGGGATAGACGAAGTCAAGAGGCACCTATCAGAGAAGTTTGTCATGAAGGATCTAGGACAATTGAGGTATTTCTTGGACATTGAGGTTGCACGTGGCAAGGATGGAGTGGTGCTCTCACAGAGGAAGTATGCTCTTGATCTTCTTCAAAAGACTGGCATGTTAGTAGCTAAGGCTGCAAATATTCTCATGGATCCCAAGGTCCATTTATATGATGAGAAATCTGAGATGGTTGACAATAGGGCATACAGGCAGTTGGTGGGTAAGTTTCTTTACCTCACCATCACTCGTTCAGACTTGTCTTTGTCGGTTGGTAGGCTTAGCCAATTTATGGATAAGCCAACTAGGCAGCACTGGGAGGCTGCAATGCAGGTACTTAGGTATGTGAAGAAAGTACCAGAACGAGAATTATTGTTCCGTAAGAGAATGCCCATGGGGATTGTAATATACTCTGACACTGATTATGCTGGTTGTGTTGGGGACAAAAAATGCAGCACAGGTTTTTGCACCTTTGTTGCAGGCAACCTGGCTACCTGGAGGAGTAAGAAGCAAGCAGTTGTATCTAGATCTAATGTGGGGTCAGAGTACAGGGCCATGGCCCAGACAGCCACTGAGATGGTTTGGGTCAAGTCAGTTTTGTCGGATCTTCATGTTTCTCCGGATAGCTCTATGGAGATCCGGTGTGACAATAGAACAACAACCTACATTGTCAATAACCCTATGTTTCACGAGAGGACAAAGTATGTAGAGATTGACTACCATTATACTTGAGATCTCATTCAGCGTAGGACATTACATACCACGAGTGTTACTTCTAAGGAGCAGGCTGCAGATGTCTTCACAAAGCCCCTGGTGAGATCTACCTTTGAGGCATGTTGTTCCAAGCTGAGTATGATAGATACTCATGCTCTCGCTTTAGGGGGAGTGTTAGCATATAGTGTTTCTTATATGTTTTATGCTTTTCTTGCACAGGCTTATGGATGTTTAGCTCCTGAGGGGCAGTGTTGTATTTTCCACCCTTTGGTCTCTCTCTATATAAGAGAAACTAGGGTTTTCTATAATGAATGAACTCTTTTCATCCAATTTGGCTACCTACAGCGCTGCTTGTGGTGGCTACTGTAGCCCACGTGGCTATGGTCCGTGGTGTTGTTGCTGCTACAGCTATGCCAAAGGTGTTGATTCCAGTGGCCATGCAAACGTCAGAGGGGATGACACGCTCAGATCGAGAAGACTCGGACCCGAAGAAGAAAGTGGAGGTGGTATTGGTGGGACATCAAACTCCCACCCTAGGATCATTGCTCTAATACCATGTAAAGACAAATGAGCAAATTGTATTACTTAGGAAACCCCAAGTGCCTTTCTATAGAAAGGCACCATGAGACAATTACGGCATGTACCCCCATACAATAATGAAATAACGAAAAGACTCAAATTACAAATAACTCTCGACAGATAACAAAGTCAAATCATATGGGTTTGAAATCCAACAATAAAATCATAATCAACACAAGGTCCAGTATTACTTGCGGGACTGACCTTTTGAATGATCGGGATAAATCTTGGCAAAATCTGAAATGACAAAAGGTGGACCATAAAATGCTTAGAGAATTTGAATCCATTGAAAATCTGACCATGGAAATCTGATGCCCAAACTTGAACAAAGTAGCTACATGGAGAAAATCAAATCCGTAACCAATTTTGAACTTGTGTAGCAAATTAATTTATGTAAAACAGAGCATCCATGCATGGACGCATGGTGTAGTTTGATACTTTCTATCATATTTTTACCCCATGCTTAATTATATAAAACACAATAACTTTGTGCTGAAAAATGCTATATGGCACTACTGCAGGCTTCTTATGATATGAGCATTTTGGATTTTGACATTCCTATCGCTATTCAATTTGCACTTGCTTCTGGATTAGAGGTACTAATAGCGATACTTGTGATGGCCATTGTGACATGGCAAGTTTTGATAGTAGCAATTCCAGTACTGATTGCAGCAAGATATGTTCAGGTAAATCATTTTCCCAGATGCATGGTCCATTGCTAGTAATACAACTTCATGTATGCACATCTTTATGTAATTCCATTATTGGCTTTATACAAACATCAGAGATACTACCTATCATCTGCAAGAGAGCTGGTAAGGATCAATGGGACCACGAAAGCGCCAGTTGTGAACTATGCCACTGAGGCATCCAGTGGTGTGATCACCATAAGGGCCATGCAAGAGACAAAGCGCTTCATCGGGAACAATTTAAAGCTTATTGATACAGATGCGACGCTTTTCTTCCACACAATTGCTGCTATGGAATGGGTTCTTATCCGAGTAGAAATTCTCCAAAATATAACTATATTTGCTGCATCTTTGCTCTTCGTGTTACTTCCAAAATATGTCATGGCTCCAGGTACTTGAGAGTATCAATCTTGGGCATCCTAGTAGCTTTCCTCCACATTAGCTTGACAGAAACCAGTTACTTCTATGAAAAAATTCACATTCTATAATCCATTGCTTGACACTATATGATATTTTCAGGATTTGTTGGGCTGTCTCTATCATATGCCTTGACATTAGCGACAACACAGGTTTTTTTCACTAGATGGTACACTTTATTAGATAACTGTATTATATCAGTTGAACGACTAAAGCAGTTTATGCACATACCATCAGAAGCCCCATCAATTATTGATGATCATAAGCCACCTTCTTTATGGCCATATGATGGGAGGATAGATTTGCAAAACCTAAAAGTGAGGACAATAAATTTTTACTTAAACATCATCTTGGATACATATCACTAACCCCTTTAAATTTCCTTTGTGTTTATACATGTCCAGGTAATATATCGTCCCAATGCTCCCCTTGTTCTTAAAGGAATCACATGCACCTTTGCAGCAGGAGAAAAGATAGGGGTTGTTGGAAGAACTGGAAGTGGCAAGACAACATTGATAAGTGCATTATTCCGACTAGTAGAGCCCACAGATGGCAGAATTCTCATAGACAATCTTGACATCTGCTCTATTGGCTTAAAAGATCTGAGGATGAACCTAAGCATAATTCCTCAAGAGCCAACTCTTTTCAAGGGAAGCGTAAGAAGTAATTTGGATCCCTTGTGCCAATATCCCGATCATGATATTTGGGAGGTAAGCAGGTTCAGTTCTCAGAAATCCAAAGACATAGGATTTAGATTCTTCGTAACTTTAGGAAAAAATTAGGAAGACAAACATACATGTCTCACTAAATTAGAAATTTTTAACACAACTCTCTTGAGAAAAATAGTTTGATGTGAAAATTGTAAAGTAGTTAGTATTAACAGGTTGGGCCTTTCCACTCAAGGTTATTGGTTTGGAGGTAGATTCTCTCACATGGCATTAGAGCCACACCAGTCAACTGGCCAAGATCAAGTCTATATCATCCATCAATTTGCCCACATGCAGGCCCCATAGAAGGCCACATCTGGGAAGCATGTTGGGAAAAGTTGCGTGACATCCAAGGAAGCAGAAACGGAGAAGTGGTCAGTATTAATGGGTTGAGCCTTTTCCCTCAGGTCAATTGATTTGATTTGATCATTTCACAAGTAATGAGAAGATGAAGAGAAAAAATGCAGTAGGGCTGTAAGTGAACTTGTCCAGATGCCATACTTTCACCAATCACTTCTCTACTCAAACATAGGATCAAGGGCACATTGCTTTAAAAACCGCATTCTATGCAAACTTCCAACCAATTTAACAAAATCGTGCTTAGATGAGTTTTCTGCTTTTGGAAAACAACTTGTGGCTTAGACACATTTGCTTGTTGTTAGGATTCAATCAAATCAACACAAACATCAATTTCAAAGTGAACTCAAACCCCTTGGTCTCTAGTCCCTAAACCTAGGTAAAATCATTGTTTTATACCAACATCACAAGTACAAGCTTTGAATCTGCACAACAAATATTATGAGCAACCATGACACATGAATACCATTTATAATCCTAAAAAAATGCAAGTTCCCGATATCCTCTGGTAGTTTATGTGAATTCTTCTGCTTTTAGCACCGGATGCCAGAAATTACACAAAATGCAAACACAATAAATGAACCTTGAACATGCCATGATATCATCTAGGATGTTAGGTGGGTCCTAGCTATGCAGGCAGAGGTGAATTCTGTGAAGGCCAACAGAGCCTGGATTATTGTTCTGTGCCTCCTAGTTTGATCAATGATTATATTATTATGTTTAGCTGTGTCAACCCAATGGACAACAGACACTAACCATGCTTACGCCAAAATTGGCAATTTCAAAATGGTCTACAAGGTTATATATAAGCAGATAGTTCTTTTGATCACAATAGGACATGCTTGGTGGCCAAAGGTTTCAGACCGCAAAACTTTGATAAAATAATTAGCTTTGCTGTAATGGTTGTAGGCTTGTAGCCATTCAGGTTTAACATGCTTTCCTTCAGTACAGATGGTCTCTTCATCCATTGGGCAGTAAGAATGCTTTCCTAAATGGGTAACTTTAGGCCATGTACACAGATGTGGAGAAGCTTGAAGATTTTGTCAAAGCTGACCATGGATTATATGTTTGAAAGATTCAATAAACAGTGTACACACCCCTTCACAAAAAAAGAATCCATGTACAAGATTGAAGCAAGCTTCTCATATCTTGATTCTTTGAGTTTTCAACATGCTTCTGTTAAGATTTGAAAGGGTGGCATGAAGGAGCCCTTCTTCCTCTTCAATAATGGCTTGCGTGGAGAGAGGAGGTAGAGAGAGAGGGCCGGCAGCTACGGAGGAGAAAGGAGGGAGTTTTGGAAACTAGAAAATATTATTGACAACTCAAGAAACAAATGAAGAGTATTGGTCTCCTTTTATAGAAAATCATTGTCAACAAATCAAATCACAATCCTAACAAATCACTAATCCTATTTCCTAAAGCAACTAAATCTCTAAATAACCACTCAAACAAATTAGCCACAAGTGACAAAACATATTAGGAAAACACTAAGCCTAAACCAATTTCCTAAAGCACACACACACAAATCACGCACCCACAGAGTGGGCTTACCGACTTTAGTTGCTACCATCAACTGCTGCTGCCACATGCCCGTGGCTTATTCCCATGCCAACAGTTTCAAATGAACTTCAATTTGAAAAGTCAACAATCAATTATTTATCAAAGGACCTTTATCATGTTAATACTCTTCTACCTTGATGATTGTGTGTTCACAGGAAATTCACCATCCATCATTAGTACTCTAGATCAAGAGTTCAGTATAACAGAATCAGGCAAGCTGTAATACTTTCTTGGTATTGAGGTGGACAGATCCTCACTCTTAGGTTAGATAGGTTGACTATAACAACCCAAAAATAATCCCACATCAAAAACTCACGAAATTGAGCAATGGGTTAACTATGTGACAACTCAAGTGGTTATTATAGGCCACACTTATGCCCAACAAGTTGTCAAGGTCAATTTTTCTTAGTTTGACTCAAAGTTAGGCCTAAGTCATTACAAAAGATCATCACTCTTGGGTTACACACCACAACATGTGCAAGATTTGCCATAGAGGTTGAGTCTCCCCCATTGTGAGACTATATGAACCCCACTTCATCATAACACAAGTTATCAAAAATAAACAGCTTGTGTATTAAAAATGCCAAAGGATACTGATGAATGGTTGGAAGTCTACAATATCTCACCATCAATCCAATTGGATGAGTGATGTCTTTGCTTGTCAACCAGGTATCGTGGTGCACACATTCCCCTCCTATCGGTCACTTGGAGGCTGTGAAGCACATTTTAAGATATTTTGTGGGGACCACTAGTTAGTGGGTTGTGCTATAACATGTTTGTCTTTCACTAGGGGGACTTACCATAACATTGTTTAGTCTGGTTCTGGTTTGAAGATCCCGAAGACAGATGTTATGTGACAGCCTGGTGTGTGTAAATTGGAGAGCATCTCATCTCATTGGGAGAGACATGACTAGAGGCTGGTGTCACCTGCTCAACCACCAAGGCTGACTTTCAAATAATGGTTTCTTCTGTTTGTAAAATTACGACAATCTGCGTGGCCATGCCTTTACAGAAACTCATTATCTGATCAACCAATGAGCCAATGCCTATTGAGATAATGGTAATGTCTATGTCGTAGTCCTAAATCCAGACTTTTGTGAGTGTTCAAAGAAAATATCCAAAAAGATCATCATTTTGCTTGAGAGAATTTTTTAAGCAAGATATCAGTACTTCATGTTCCTTCTGAGGATGATATTGCTTATATCTTTACCATAGGAGTTCCAGAGGATCAAAAGTCTGAAATCCAGTTGTGATTTGTTGCAGAGGAAGTTTGATCTTCAGTACGCAAACTATAAGTGCTTTGTATTGGGGATAAGACAAACTACTCTCTTCTGCTCGATTGTGAATTAACTCATGACTTCTTTATCCTTGCTCCCACCACCGCCACTCCCCCTCCCCCCTCCCCACAAGAAAAAAAGAAGAAGAAATCAATCATTGTGACCAGAATTTGATAAAAGGATCTGGCTGAAATAGCTGATCGAGACAGCTTAATTACAACCTACAAGAGAGTTTACTCTGGCTAAAATATATTCCCTATAGATTATTCTCAATCTCAAGATTGGCTTGATTTAATGAAGAGCTAAATTGGATGCGAAGAGTAAATCTAACATGCATATGATAGGTAACAAGAAGGAAGCTTTCTTTTTGGAAATACAACAGAGGCCCTGACCTCCTGTGCTTTCTCAGTATCTATCTGTTTCTGTTTGCAATTATTAAAGTACATAGAAACTTTAAAATTTGTCTGGACAGATGAACCAATCAAATGAAACTCAATATATCCACACGTGAGCAATGCATAGCAGGAAGGTACTCAGCTACAATAGAGAACACATAAGACAATTGGAAAGGGAGAGGCAAATAGTGGAATTGGCTAGTGAGTTATTACACCTACATGGCAGGTACTTAAAGCGGCCAGTGTATTTTTTATTTTTGAAATGGTGGAGCTAATGCATATTTAGATTAATGAAAACTATGCTCAAGAAAAAGATACTTGTCATCCATGACTATTTAATTTCACATCTGTTATATAGTTGTCATCCCAGTACAGAATTTCAAATAGTTGGATTTGTCACCATCCTAGCATATGAACTTTATCATTTGTATCAAATGTCTTAAGAATCAGCTCTCTGATTATTATTTAATTTAAAGATTTTCTTACCAATAGGGCCCTAAACTATGGGTCCTTACCAAATAGGACCTAATGTTTTTTGTAAAAATTGGTGCCAAATCTTTCTAGACCAATATCCCCAGTTAATTCCCTTTAATGCCATTAAATTTTAGTTCATTGAAGATTTTGTCCTTCATGAATGCAGAGAAATAAGCATGTTTATTTCTTTACTTTGTTTATTGACTTCTCTCTTTTGGGCTTATATGTAGTTGTTCCTTAAGTCCTTTCCTATATATAGAGGTCTAGAGTTTTCCTTGAGAGATAGATGTTGCATTTTACTCCAACATGGTATCAGAGTGACGATCCTAAGTCAACCTCCATACCTTCTTAATCCTCATCTTCTTTCTTTCTTCCACCAAATAAAATTTGTCTCTTCTTCTTGGGATTTGCACTAAACCCTACAGAAATAAGAGGAACAAAATCTTTTCCTCCCCTCTGGCTGTACCCCAAGGAAAACCCCCAGGAACCACTGTGTAATCTTTCTTTCTAGTGCCCATCACCGAACTAGCAACCCTTCGGCAACCCACCATCGAAGTTGCCATCCTTCGATGACCCACCATTGGAGTGCAGTGGTGAGAAAACCCACTAATGGCGGCAACATGCAACATTAAGAGGTCGATCTTAACCCTAGAGGATTGCCAATTGACCACAGCTACTCACCAAAGCATCACCTGCTCCCATAAGACACCACTAAACCTTTGCTAGAGCTTCGCCAACTCCCGTAGGGCACCACCGAACGGCCATCGACCCTTATCGAGCACTACCAATGTTTCTTTTCTTCTGGGCATTGCTGAAGGTCCATAAAATGGTTTGAAGGCTTCAACAGCTTAGTGTAATCACCTACAATGCCATCTAGAGGTTCATTGCTCCTCAAATATTATGCAATATACCGTGGAAGTTGTTTTCTTGTTGGTTCAAGGCGTCGTTATGGTCAGATGAAGTAGTTTGCCTCTTGTTGTAAGTTGCTTGTTTGCTACGGGCTTTTAATCGTGAAAAAGATGGCGTCTGAGATCAATGACTTGCCAAATACGAGCAAAGGGACTCAGGGTGAGTTTAGAAGCCCCTTCTTTGGATGGGCCAACTATGCGCTATGGCCATAATCCATCCTGAATGTCATGGAAGGAAATGACAGGGAGCATATTCTTACTGAATTAGAGCCTACTGCGAAGATTGGGAAGTATGAGACTCGGAAGAAAGATAATGCCATGGTGAAAGCCTGGATTATGAGTACCATGATTCAATGTATTGCCATTGAAATTATGTACTATAACACAGTGATCAAGATTTCATCAGCATGTCGGCGAAATGGGGGGTTTTGCCTAGAGAACCATATCAACACGACAGCGAAGTCAAAATGAAGGGATGCCATGCCGACGATTTCGGTGCATTTCGACCGTGTCGACAACATGTCGGGCAATGCTATTGTTGCGCTACACTACTACTGATGACCTACCACAATGTTATTGCTGTGAACTGTGTGTGTATGCTCACGACGTCGCATGGATCTTTGTTGGGTCACAACTCATAAGGTGATGCCATGACGGTGGATGGGAGGAGAGGGTAGAAGGTTCAAGGTCCTTATCTTTTAAATTTCTTTACTATAGTTCACTAAAAAGGCACACACAAATTGTATATTTAACTATCTTATATTTGATTCTTCCATTCTTAAATTCTTTATATTCCTTAATTCAATTTGGAAAGTAATTATTTGATATTTGATTATTGAACTTGAACATGGTATGGTAGACTACATGTTAAATATGAATATTATGATATAACACTCTTATTCTTACATAAATCAGCTTAAGTTTGCGATTTTCTTTAAATTCATACCATTTTGACTACTTCAGCCATTTCGTCGGCATGACTTTGAAATGAACTATTTTTGGGCCATCGAAACTCCCTGTCAAAATACAAACGTTTCCATGGCGTGCCTCTGAAATGCATTCTTAGAAATTTATCAAAACAACGTCGAAATCAACATTTAAAACCTTGTTACAAGACGACCAAGGAGATGTGGGAGAACCAAGGTCAAGCCTACTCTCAAGATAAAAATGCAGTTCGCATTCTTTAGCTTCACCATGAGATTGCTCATATGAGATAGGATGAAAGACCATTGACTTAGTACTACTCCACCCTTAAATCTGCCTATGAGATGTTGAACACCTATACAGTTGTGTGCTCTTGTAAGTCACAGAAGCAATTTTGAGCTCAAACCATGGAAGGACATTTCCTTACGGGTTTAGACCCAACCTAAAAGGCAGCCAAATCCCATATGCTAATGCTGCATGAGATGCCGACCATGGAGGAGGCATATAATAGACTCAATAGATTGGCGGCCAGTATTGGGTCATCACCACATGTCGAGCATACTTCTACTATGGCTATCTCTCAAGGTAGAGGTGGAGCACCTACACTATCCAGTAGTGGTTGAGGATGAGGCTATGGAGAACAAGGATGCATAAAGCTCCAATGTGCACACTACGGGAAGATTGGCCACATTGAGGATATGTGTTGGACCAAGCATGGACAACCAGTCATTGCTCATCAAGCTATAATAGCTGCAAAGACAGCTCATGAGACAGCACCTATTTCCAAAGCGGAATATGATGACTTGATCCAGAGGCTCCAGCAACATGGTATATCAGTCACTCCCACCACAGCCACTTCAAGTTCGTTAACCAAGAACTTAGATGTTGCTACCTTCACCGGTCCATCAAGTGTAACTCTTACTTGTGTTGCATGTCAGAATAACACTGATGAAACCAATTAGCTTGTGATTTGGGAGCGTCCCAATTAGGTTGCAGCCTATCCCATCAAGTAGGACCATTCTGGTCATTGATGTAAGGCATTCACCTATTACAAGTTAGGGGAAAGTATAAGTCACTCTCCACATATACTTGGAGAATGTTTTATTTGCACCAGATTTTCCACTGAGATTATTTTCTGTCAGTAGAATTACCAAGGAATTAAATTGTAGAGCCATATTTGATGCTATGTCTCTTACCTTTTAGGATATACTGACGGGGCAGGTGATTGGTTGTTGCTGTAAGGAAGGGGGTGTTTACCGTCTCTTGCAATCATCCTATGCTAGATATATTTCTATTCCCTCAAGAGGTGCTTCGAGCTACTTGTAGCATCTTCAGTTTGGCCATCTTCCATTACCTAAATTGCAGAGTATGATTCCTCAAATACCTCCTACTACTATGATCTAGTGTGAAGCCTATCAACTAGGAAAGCATCACAGGAGTTCCTTCCCCAATCGACAGACCTAAAGTTCAGTCTCCTTTTTAGTTGTTGTATTTTGATATTTAGGGTCCAAGTCGTGTTCCTAATTGTTTGGGGCATAGGTTCTATTTGGTCACAGTTGATGACTATTCTAGAGTGTCACAGGTTTTCTTGTTAAAATCTAAGTCTAATGTTGGTGAGGTTATAAAAAGCCTTTTAGTTGAAATAAAAACTCTGTTTGGTACTGAAGTCAAGATTGTCAGATCTAATAATGCTTTAGAGTTTTGTATTCAATATTTAATTAATAAGATGTCATCCACTATTTTGGATGAAGGGATCTCATACTCAATATTATTTCCTAATCGTGAACTTTTTGGTGTGCCACCTAAGGTCTTCGTTGTGTTACCTTCGTCCACCTTTTATGCCCCAACCGAGACAAACTATCCTCCCGTGTGACTTGTGTATATTTGTTGGGTATTCTAGAACTCATAAAGAGTACCGGTGTTATGACCCTACTAGTCAGCACCATTATGTTAGTGTTGATATCTCCTTTCTTTAGTCGATACCCTATTACTCCACGTCTAGTTCCTGAGGTGCTCCTATTTCTGAGGGTGACACCATTATTCCTCTTCCTAGCCTACTGATGGTCAGAAAAATAGGTTTAGGTTGGTTTATTCTCATTGTTAGGTCACTAAGACGAACAAAGACAATGACATGGACCCCCCACCTCTTGAGCACAACCCGTCATCTGCACCTAAGGTAATTCCCCTATACCTGATACCATTAATGCTACTTTCAATTCCGACGTACCAAGGACTACCATCATACCACTTGCCTAGGAAAATCCTAATACACATCAATCGCCTGCGACAGTTACTATAAATGCCCCTTAACCTGAATCTGATTGGGAAGAGGATCCTGTCAATGCCAACTTTAATTTACCCATTACGTTGAGAAAGGGTACTCTCTCATGCACAATGTATCCAATCACCAAATATATGTCGATGGCCAACTTATCTCCTCCATACAAGCAATTTGTTAGTGGGCTTTCAGCCATACAAATACCCACTACACATCAGGAAGCTATTTGCATCCTAAGTGGCGACAAGCCCCACAAGAGATGTCTACCTTGCTGTCATGTTGCACCTAGAGCCTAGTTAAACCTCCACTTGATGCAACGGTTGTTGGCTACAAGTGGGCATTCACAATGAAGCATCATTCAGATGGCTATGTTGAGCAATATAAAGCCCATCTTATGGCAAAGGGGTATACCCAGACATATGGAGTTGACTACTTCAACACATTCTCTCTAGTGGTACATCTTTCTACAAGGCGTGTACTTATCGTTATAGTTGTTCATTGAGACTGACCATTGTACCAACCTGAAGTGAAAAATGCCTTTCTCCATGGTGATCTCCAAGAGGAGGTTTACATGCAGCAACCTCTCAGGTTTAAGGCTAAAGGGGAGCGTACCAATGCCTGCAAGTTGCATAAGGCGATATATGGTTTTAAGCAAAGTCCACAGGCCTAGTTTCAGAAACTATCAAAAGTTATTGAGAAGGTTGGATTAAGGGGATCCATAGCATACCGCTCTTTATGTGTAAAAGACGAATACTAGGATTGTAGTGATACCTGTTTATGTTGACATCATCTTGACAGGGATGATAAGCGAGAGATCAAGGTTACCAAAGAGTTTCTAACCAAGCACTTTGTCACAAACGACTTAGGATTAGTCCATCATTTTCTTGGGATAAAGGTAGCCAAGAATACACATGGAGTTCACCTATCTCAGAGGAAATATGTGATAGATCTTTTGCAGAAAACTGGCATGTTGGGTGCTAAACCTACGTCTGTTCCCATGGACCTGAGTGCACACTTGTACGATGATGACTCGAATCAAGCAAATGCTAGATAGTTCAGATGCCTAATGGGAAAGCTACTATATGTTACAGTCACAAGGCTTGATATTTCGCTTGCAATGAGCAAAGTGAGCCAGTTTATGGACAAGCTCAAGAAAGTACACTGGGAAGTAGCTACAATGATCCTTAAGTACATGAAATCCTCACGAGGAAAGGGACTATTTTTTGCTCACGATGAATCACTAAATGTGGTAGCCTATGTCGAAGCGGACTATGCAAGATGCACAAAGAATAGGAAATCTACCATTGGATTCTACACCTTTGTTGGAGGGAACCTAGTCACTTGGAGAAGTAAGAAATAAACAGTTGTGGTTAAGTCAAGCATATAGTCCAAATTCAAGGCCATGGCATAGGTTGTAGCAAAACTAACGTGGATTCATTTAGTGCTAGAAGATCTCCATATTCCTTCAACTAGTCCTATGGAAATGAAGTTTGATAATCGGGTAGCCATTTTCATCACTAACAATCCAATTTTCCACAAGAGAACAATGCATGTGGAAGTGGTTTTTTTTTGAAAGGTGCATGTGGAAGTGAATTGTTACTACACTAGAGATATGATCCAGAAAGGCCTTATTTATACTTCTCGTTTATCTTCAAGGGACCAAGCAGCAAACATGTTTACCAAGGCACTTCCCCGTGCTATCTCCAACAAATGTTGTGCCAAGCTAAGCATAAAGGATATCTACGCACCAGCTTAAGAGGGAGTGTAGAGAAATAAGCGTGTTTATTTTTTTACTTTGTTTCTTGACTCTATTCTCTCTTTTGGGCCTATATGTAATTGTCCCTTAACTCCTTTCCTATATTTAAGGGTCTAGGGTTTTCTTGAGAGATAGATGATGCATTTTACTCCAACAATAAATATTACCCATAAGCCTTCCTTCTAGTTATATCTCGTAATCGATCTCAAATGACACAGGATGGGCAGTATTGACATGGAGGCAAAAAGCAAATTAATTGGACCAATTACACAGTTTTCAGATAAGAAAATGGGTCTTCTAACAAATTAAACCAACTAAAGTAAATGCAAATTCTAACTAATCCCATCTCAAAGTTAAACTCTTCTAAATATCTAAAATGCTAGGAACAAGTAAAATTTAGTTTAGAATCCTACAGCAACAACTAAGCCATTTTTCTTAAAATCACCTAAAATTGGGTCAGCTAATTGAGTTTTCTTGTAAAATGGAAAAATTAATATAGTATTTTTTTGCCCTGCACTTTTCCATCTAAGTTCTAACAAGTGGTGCTCAGTGTTGTGCACCCATCATTAACTAGTTTGTGGCTTTTCGGTGGGGTAAGAATAAGAGGGAGGGACTGATGGGATGCACAGATGAGATGTAAATTAACTGAGAAGGTTAATTCAGGCACGGACTATATGAATTGAAGTCCTTTGACAATCATGTCATACCAAATGACGAATTTTACTAATGGCTAGCTAACAGCCAACAGCAAGACAGCTTATCAGAAGTTTATAAGATCGGGATTCTACTCGTTGCAAAAGAATTATCAAGATGACACCGTCCGATCAGGACTCTGTTTCGTTAGGACCATAGTTTGGGGCATTTTAGCAAATTACTCTCTACAGCTGCCAAAAATCAACTGAATTTTCCTTGGAAATTTACATGAAACCCATAAGATTTAAACTGGAAATTTCTGAAATGTTCCCTTTCAGAAAAAACCCTGAAATGTTTATGCAGGCCTTGGAAAAATGCCAACTGAAGTCAACCATAAGCAAACTTCCAAATCTGCTTGATTCATCTGGTGAGATCCTGTTCATAGACATGGCAACAAATTTTCATAAGTTATGATTACTAACTAAAGTTGTAAAAATGCACACCAGTAAGTGATGAAGGCGAGAATTGGAGCGCTGGGCAACGTCAACTCTTTTGCCTAGGTCGTGTCCTCCTGCGAAGAAATAGAGTTCTTGTTCTGGATGAAGCAACCGCATCTATTGACACGGCCACAGATGCTACATTGCAGAAGATCATCAGAGAGGAGTTTTCTAGTTGCACAGTAATAACAGTGGCTCATAGGGTTCCCACAGTTATGGACAGCGACAAAGTCCTGGTCCTTTCCTATGGTAGCATCTTCTCATTTTCAACCTTTTCACCAAAATTAAAATGCATGCACTTGTCAGTTGTGTAGCTATGTTCATGTTCATGCTAAGCACTCAAATGAACTGATAACATAATCATAAAATTACAATATTTTTATTGAAGAAGAATGCAGAAAAGGGCAAAGAATAAAATGGGAAAATTTTGGTGACCACTCAATAACAAATGAAAAACTTAATATAGACATCAAAGTAATTTTGATCAGAATCAGGGACATAAAACAAAAAAAGGGGAAAGTATAAAAATCTTCAGGAGAAATGAAAGTTAAACAAGAAGTAATAAATAATAGCATCATATCTTAAAGAACATGCTCATGAAAGTTACACAGCTGAAAAGGACTTCAAAATTAGTGTACAGGTGTTAACCTCTGGGACAAATCAACCTCCTTCCTAAAGCCCATTCAGGCATCCAACTTTCTTGGAAAAAGAAATATTCCAAATGTAGAAGAAATAAACTAAAGTCTTATTGAAAATAGAGAACACCTTTTTATATAGAGAGTTAGGTTAGACAAATTAAATACTAAACCCAACAAGAAATAAAAATAGCAAACAAGAATAGAAACTAACTAGTACTCTCAATCCTAATAGAAACAAACCTATAACAACTAAATCTAGTAATTCTAACAAAAAATAAGTTTCTCCAATTCAAGGAGAAAGATGGGTACTAACTAGGATCTAAATGGACCAGGTTGAATAAGATTAAAACCTAAACTGTAAACTCAGTGATAGCAACCAAACAATGGAAATTGATCTATTCTGCACTAGAACGCAAATCAACTCAATCTATTTAAACATGGATTAGGCATTGTGATTTTCTACAACTAAGTTAGAGTTACTGTTCAGATGTTCGATTTAATGGAAATTAATGACAAACTTTTAACATAATGCAAAACTACTGAAGTACATCTAAGACAGGCAAATTAACACATTAAATAGGATTTGTAAGATGGTTAAGAAGACCTCATGCCAACCTAGTCAAAGCCTGGGGTTTCTGTTCTCAATGACAAGGAAATCCTGGAGGTCTACATAAGAAACTTTCACTGAAAGTATTACAGACATCTTCAGTCATAAATACAGTGTTTGCACATCAGTCCCTAAACATCTCAATTCTAGTTTAACATTCTGCTAGGGAAAAGATTTATAGAGATTTGAGAAACATAGAAAAGAATAGTTTAGATTTGCAAATCAACCTATGCAATTATGAGTGACATAATACATGTATTCCTTTCCCTATGCAGTAGAATGTGCCTTAAAATCTTTTGTTCTACATCCTAATCCAACTAAAAAAATCAATCATCTGTTTTCATCCCAAATGCAACTCAGTCAATTCCACCAGGATCAGATCTTGCGAGTTTGCTGATTATCAATCTGTTGCATAGCTTATTGAGAATCCCAAAAATCAAGAACTGAGAGTAACCTGAAGGGTTGGGAAACAAATAGCAGGAAGAGCTTTCTTGCATGAGCACCATCCTAGTCAATGGTTCCGTAGTGTATGAAAGCTTAAAAATAGCAGGAAGAGTTCCTTGAATAACGCCATCTTAATTAAGGAAACAATAGTGGATGAAAGCTTTAAAAACAAACATCAGTAAGTAGATGCAGAACTCTTTTCTATTTCCTTTGTGCTGTATCAAGCATCAATCTTGTCTACAAAAATCTGATGCCACATAATATAAACTCTAGGAGCTGCACTTAGGACTCTAAATACATGAAGCCAAAATCTAGATGCATCTACCAGTCATCAGCAATAAGTAGAAATTGGTATTCTTTTCTTCATTGCATATATTATATTGCTAATTAATGCTTTATCTTGAATGCTTAAGTTTGAGGCATTACATGCAACATCAGTATTGATTGAAATTAAGACGAGTAGCATTCTTCTCCAAGACCCTCCTAACACTGAATTTGTGTAATTGTTTTTCAGGAAATCTAGTAGAATATGACAAACCTTCAAACCTCATGGGAACAACCTCCTCCTTCTCTAAACTCGTGGCAGAGTACTGGTCCAACTGCAAGAAGAAATCATCAGAACAGCTTGACTTTCGACGGTAATCAGAAAACTGTAGATGGGATTAGTAGCACTTTCAGTTTCTTGTCATACAAATAAAGAAGTAATATTTCCCTAAGCATCCTTTCACCCAAGGTAATGACATCCAAATTGTTCGTCAAGACGCTATTGCAGGAAATCTATTAGACAAGGCAGAGCCGGCAAGAGTCAAGAATCTATTCAGATTGCACTGAAGTAAATGCAAGCTCTAAATTTTTCTCCCCTTCCGCCCTACCCACGTACCACTTCTTGGTACTTGTGTTTGTTTGAGATGAATGCAATTCAACTTCATATAAATTTGAGACCAGTCAATCACCAGGAAAGAAGATTGGCATTTCTTTTGGTTGAGATTAGGGATCTATTTGTTATTTTATGTCTTTTTTGGATGCCTGTGTAATTTACCTAAACCTCTCTAATATAAAAGAGAGGCTAGGGTTTCTTTGGTGAATAAGAAAACCTATTTTCCTCTCACATGGTATCAAAGTAGCGGTCCTAGGCCAGTGCTCTGATATCCCACCAAATACCAATCATAAAATATGATTGAATCACCAACTAAATGGTGATTCAATGAAAGAATCAAGGATGGATCAAGTAGGCAGTAGCAACATGGGAGAAACCTCTCCCAGTGCTGTCGCCGCCCCAGGTTCTCCTGCCGGCGGTGCCACCACCTCCCCAGCACTGTTGCCTCTCCAATTCCCCTTGCAGACACCACCGCTGCTGCTCCTGACCACCCTGCAGTCATCGTTGGCGACGCTGCCGACGAGGCCAACGCTGGTCCGCTGGTCCGCCTTCCTCCTTGCCGATGGATGTCACTTGTTTGCCAGTCGTTCGTTGGCATCCTCTTGAGAAGCGTGATGAGCCTTCTCTCAAGCCCAATATGGATGGCGACGAGTCTTCTCTCGCCATGGTTGATAGAGTTTTTGGCCTCAAGCATGAT
This sequence comes from Thalassia testudinum, assembly GCA_037157565.1. Taxonomy (NCBI): domain Eukaryota; kingdom Viridiplantae; phylum Streptophyta; class Magnoliopsida; order Alismatales; family Hydrocharitaceae; genus Thalassia; species Thalassia testudinum. The sequence goes on along the minus strand of JAZHRO010000077.1, from coordinate 11,292,581 downwards.
GAGTCTTCTCTCGTACAAGATGTATATTCATGGACAGATTGGAGACCCTATTTTAGCTCAACAAGGGCATGCGTATGCAGCCCAAGGAGGGTCAAGGAAGAAGACCAGGGCTAGAGGAGTTTAGGTTGTTGACTCCGGTGCCTCCATACATCTTACAAGGGACATGGAGAGTTTGGAGGATCCCATTAGTCCACGTGGGATCCGCGACATTAGAGTGGTTAATGGAGCCACATCTCCGATTAACAGTCATTGGAAGTGTGCGCACTTCCCAGAAGATGGTGATCAGAGAGGTTCATTGTGCACCAGAGTTCCCGATGAACCTCTTATCTGCGAGTCGTATTTGCAAAGACCACAGATGTCTGGTGATGTTTAATGACGATCACTGCTATTTTCAAGATCGTCAGAGAGATCATTGGTGTGTGTATAGAGCGAGATGATCTCTGTTACCTAGGCACACCTACTCTGGTTGCCGCAGCTGTGTCCATAGCCTCTGATCCTTGGCTGTGGCACAAGAGACTTGGACATCCATCACTAAAGAAGATACAACAAATGTACCCTTAGTTGCCAAATTCCTTGACTTTGCAGTGCGAGGACTACCAGCTTGGGAAGCACCACAGGAGTACTTGCCCACAAAGAATTGATGGGGTGAGTATTATTCCTTTCTCCTTAATACACTGCGATGTTTGGGGACCATCTAGAGTTGCTACTCCTGGAGGACACCAGTATTACACAGTTTTTATGGATGATCATAATCGCCTGACTTGGGTTTTCTTGATGAAGACATGCTTAGAGATACCACAGGTTATTCAGTAGTTCCTATCTGAGGTTCAGACTCAGTACTCCAGTACAGTTAAAGTGTTTCACAGTGATAATGCCCTAGAGTTTATGCAACGAGACGTTTAGAGTCTTTTTTCTTCCAGGGGCATTATTCATCAAACTTCTTGTGCTCACACATCTCACGAAAATGGAGTGGCTAAGCGCAAGCTTCGGCATCTTCTAGATATTGCTAAGACCTTGACAATCCATATGAAGGTTCATAAGCAATTCTGGGGGGATTCCATACTTACTGCAACCTATTTGATTAATATGGTGCCTTCTTCAGTTCTTGGAGGACAGATTCCCTTCCAGGTCATCCATCTAAACTGTGACAGGCCATTTTCTCTTCCATTGAGAGTCTTTGGATGCATTTGCTTTGTTCAAGCATATGGTAATCAAGATAAGTTTATCCATGGGCATCTACATGTGTCTTCCTTGGATACTCCAGGACACAGAAGGTGTACAGGTGCTATGATCCAGTTTGTAGGAGGTATGTTGTTATTGCAGACGTCACCTTCTTTGAGAAAGCCCCTTATTTCTCAAAAGAAGGGACTTCTATTCAGCCTACCTTGGAGGAGACACAGATTTATCACCGGAGGTCATAGACTTCACCAGATGTAATGTCGTGCCCTATTATGACAGATGAGAGCAACTCAAATACAGAGGAACAGCCAGTTTTAAGAAGATCTAGTAGAGCATGTACCCTCCATCCTATCATACAGTATACCAAGATTGCACATCTGGAGGATGACGTTCGCCAGTTTGCCTCCACTATCTCTACTACTATTATCCTCAGAGATTTTACTCAAGCTTCTCAGGACTCCAAATGGTGTGCAGTGATGGATGAGGAGATGCAGGCCTTACAGTCACAGGGAGCATGGAATCTTGTACCCTATTCTCCAGGCGCTACAGTAGTTGATTGCAGATGGGTCTATACCATCAAGTATAAAGCTGATGGGACTGTGGACAGGTACAAGGCCAGGTTAATGGCCAAAGGCTTCACCTACCTACGAGATAGACTATCTTGAGACCTTTTCTCCTGTTGCCCGTATTACCTCTATCAAGATCCTTCTGTCTGTGGCGATTGTTAGAGGTTGGACTCATCTCAGCTTAATATCAAAAATGCCTTCCTAAATGGTGATTTATCTGAGGAGGTGTACATGAGGCAATCTCTAGGTTACAGTACTAAGGGGGAGCTTGTCTGTCGACTGAGGAAAGTCATATATGGCCTGAAGTAGAGTCCTCGTGCTTGGTTTAAGCGGCTTAGCTCTAAGGTTGAGAAAATTGGGTTCCAACGCTCTACTTCTGACCACTCTGTCTTCACCAGGAAGACTAAGTATGGTGATTCTCTTAGTGTGGTTACCCTGACTGTTTATGTAGATGATATGATTCTCATAGGTGATGATAAAGAAGGGATTGCTTAAACCAAGTCTTTCTTACACTCTACCTTTGTCACCAAGGACTTAGAAGATCTTAGATATTTTCTGGGAATTAAAGCCGTTGGACAAGGATCATGTCTTTCCTTGTCACAGAGACATTACAACCTTCAGATTCTTGAGGAGGCAAGTCTGCTTGGGACCAAGCCCTCTGCTGTTCCTATTAAGCCTATGTCTACAGGTTCTTCTGATGTAGATAATTCACCATTTGAGGACATCACTTGATACCGTAGCACAGTGGGCCGTCTTCTATATCTTACTATCATGAAGCCAAATATTAGCTTTGTAGTAAGCAGAGCCAGCTAGTATATGCAAGCACCACGATACAGTCACTGGCATGAAGCTTGTCTTATTCTTAAGTACCTCAAAGGGTCCCAGTTGGATGAAATATAATAAGCAGATGCATATTAACAAGATATCAAAAACAGTAAAGCAATCAAAAGAATGCTTGGGTTCGTGTGGAAACCCCACTCACGAAGAGTGGGGAGAAAACCACGGGAGAAGTACCCTTATAGGCATGTTTATCTATATTTCTTCTCAAAGGAATAGATGGGGAGTTACACGCCTAATTGTAGGCCACCACACATACAACAAAGTCTCACTACACTATGTGGAACTAAACACTACACCTATTTCTCTCAACACTCCCCATGCAGAGGGTTATATTACAGAGATAGAGGTAGTCTAGATATTCTAGCCTACTCTAATGTAGATTATGCTGGGTCTATAGACGACAAGCGCTCTACCTCAAGCTTTGCAATCTATATTGATAGGAATCTTGTCACCTGGAGGAGCAAGAAGCAAAGCGTAGTTGCTCGTTCCTGTGTAGAGGCAGAGTACCGAGTAATGGCCCAAGCTACTTGTGAGATTGTGGATTGTTGCTTTCCTACATGATTTAGGCATTCAGGCTAGTATACTAGTTCCACTTCTATGTGACAACAAGTCAACCGCATATATTGCCTTGAACCTAGTTTTTCATGAGAAAACCAAGCATATCGAGGTAGATTGTCACTTATTCGTGATGTAGTTCTTGCAAGTAAGATCAATACTCCCTATGTTTCCTCTGAGCTTCAGTTGGCAGATCTATTCACCAAAGCTCTGAAGAAGCAGTTTGATTTCCTGTGTGACAAGTTGGGTCTTGTTGAAATCTACGCCCCAACTTGAGGGGGATGTTGAGATTAAGGATCTATTTATTATTTTTGTCTTTTTTGGATGACTGTGTAATTTACCCAAACCTCTCTAATATAAAAGAGAGGCTAGGGTTTCTTTGGTGAATAAGAAAACCTATTTTCCTCTCACACTTATATTATCAGAATTTACCCAAAATGCCATTCACATCCATCATTGTCAATATGTTCCAGTCAAAGGAAACGATTGATCTTATTTCTCAATAGAAACCCTACTCCTCTTTATATAAAGAAAAGTTTGGGTCAATTACAATGCATGCCCACAATAAGATGAGAAATGACAGAAATACACCAAAATAATAAATAACTATGTCTTGATCTAAGGGATGCTTGTGACTCTTGGGATGATATCTAAGATCTCTCGATTTTAGATTTCATAATCAAGAGATCACTCTCTCTGATTTCAAAATTTTCAGATTTGAAAATAGTCTTTCAGATCTCGCTTGTGGTTTATTCTCTGGTTATTTGGCTCCTCAATAGAAACCCTACTCCTCTTTATATACAGAGAGGTTTGGGTCAATTACAATGCATGCCCACAATAAAATGAGAAATGACGGAAATACACCAAAACAATAAATAACTAAAGATAGATAAGAATCTCAACAATTCCCTTGCAATAATTTGTTGCAATACTTGATGAAAAGAAGTAAGCATAACTTGAAGAATGTAGAATCACACAGATTAATGAGATTACTTAACCTTTAGCTACTAACAAAGTGGCCAACCTTTTCCCATTCCCTAACACTTCCAGACCTTCACCTCCCCCAACAAAAAGAAAGAAAGAAAGAAAGGAGACTTCCCAAACAAAATATGAACATCAAAATTTAAAACTTGATGCAATAACATTTTAAAAACATAGTAGACATCAAGTGGAACTCACGATCATTCTATCATATGGAGTCCTGGGAGAATAACCACTTTACATACACAAGGGACAATGAACTACCGAATAGCACCTTCCCATTCCAATAAACAATTAGCATACACGAAACAGTTTCATTAGTACCACCATATCAAAATATTCATGCATAGTGAATGGCAAGGCTCTGCCTTTAGGATGGATGTGAGCATATTTCCAAGCACTTAAACCAGAAGATGGCATATTCCACATTTTACTCTCTCCCAGAGTCGCTTAGTTCAAGGTATCTACAACATTTATACGATAGAAAAGATTTATTTGGTCATGACACCAACATACATAACATGCCAGATACCTAAAAAGTGGGTGCTGCAGTTCAGTTAAACAAGAACATGCAAATATTTTTTTGAATGAGAGTTAAATACAAGAATATATAACTATATGCACATATAGACCTACTTCTTAAAGGGTATAAATATATTTCATATGAAACTAAAGAAATGCGACTGCAATATCTTTGACCTGCAATGCTTTGTCTTAACTTACCATTTTGTAGTTAAGTTTGATAAGATCTAGAACCACCTTAGATGCCAACAACTGGAAATTGCTAGACCTATCTAGTCTCTAAGGATCAAGCAAAAGGCAACATCCATTCCATTCTTGATTTGTTCCCTTGTTTTTGTAGTCTTGTATTTCAAATCTTGTTGGAAGAAGAGGAGAGAAACAACTAGACCATGGATAACCAAGCAGAGGTTATCCAACCTGAAGGAACAAATAACCAAAAAGAAACCATTAACATGATGGGCTACTAACATCATAATAGACTAAGATGCATGCTAACCATCCGTTAACATGAATGTGGGACAGGATCATATCGTCATTCTCAACCATCTCCAGATTCTAGTCTGTAAGGAACAGACCATGTTGCAGCTAGATCACTTTCAAAAAATCCGAGACACATCCGGAAAAAATGGAAAAAAAAAAAACATCAAGATAGGAAGGGGTGGAGTCAACCATTTTCCATGTTCTTAGAAGAAATTGTCCTAGTAACACCCAAGAGTTTGGTCCCAAATCTCCCCTTGTCTTAGGCATTTTGAGTTGTTGACTTCAGGGTTTGGCACAGATTGCGATAGCGCCTCCCCATACATAGATACACTTGTGTCAAAATTGTTACAATTCTCTCCAGATGTTCCATTTCTGGTGGTGACACATGCATGCAATACTATGCCAGCTATCTCAGGGATTGCAACATCCAAAATTGTTAAATATTATTGCTTCAGTGTCTCACCAACACAAGTCCTCATCAAACGAAGTACATTCGCTATAGGAGATCCCCCTTTGGTCTCAAAGCATCCTCCAATGGCAACGCCACCAAGCAACTGCACCTCATTCCTCAATCGTCCCTTTCTTTTTTTTTGACCCCGACTACAAGGCCATGAACGAAAAGGTACTCGATCTGTCTTTCATTTGAACTTGGTATACCAGTAGTTGACCCTGAAATGTTGAGTTGTCCTCCCTTGTGGGGGCAACGGTGGACCGGACCCAACCAATTAACCAAAGAAAAAGGTTCTTTCTGATTTGGTGGATGATATCTGTTGGAGACATGTGTCGTTAAATATAAAGACGGCTATAGGCTCCTAACAAAACCAGCACCACCTGAACGCAGGGAGTGACTTCGCCTTCTTCCTCCGATGGGGGCGACGGTGGAAGAAGAAGAGGTTGAGGAACGGAGAGGGTTCTTATGGAACAAATCTTCTCCCCTGGGAAGGAAGGAACGCTGATTTGATAAAGAAAGGGTTCTAACATGGATGCTGCTCCGGTTTTTCGCAATTACCCATTACACGTATAACCCTACTATCTTCATTTATTTATTTTATTTTTTTTTGTCAAAAAAAAAGAGAATGGAGACGGTGACGTAAAAAGTGATATCTAGATTTTGTGAGTTTTATTTTCATATTTTATAACGCGTTCGAGATATGAGTCTATTTGATAATTGATATTTAATATAGAAAAATAAAAGATCGTAAGGTTCTTACGTGACGAATACTATCACATTTAACAAAATTGTCATACAACTTTAACAAAAAACGTAAAAATAATAAATAACTTTACATCAGTGATAAACTACTTTACACCAGTGATAAATTATTCTGGGTGATTTTACATCAGTGTAAAATTATTCCAATGGTGGTTCACTCATGGAAAGTGATTTTAACCTATAGGTTTAGAATTTAGAGTTTAGGATTTAAGCTTATGAAAAGTGATTTCACGTATGAAAAGTGTTCTTCACTTAAAAGGTGATTTTTCACCTTAGGTTTAGGGTATTCCAAAAGTGGTTCTACCCGTGCAAAGTGATTTTAACCTAGAAGTTTAGGATTTAGGATTTAGGGTTTAGGGTTTAGGTTTATGGAAAATAATTTCACATATTATAAGTGATTCTTCACTTGAAAGCTGATTTTTCACCTTAGGGTTTAGGGTTTAGCTAAACCCTAAAAACGAAATCCTAAACCCTAAGATAGAAAAATCACCTTTCAAGTATAAAATCACTTATCATAAGTGAAGAAACACTTGGAATCTTACTTTGTATAGGTGCAAAGTAAGATTGCACCAATGCAAAAAATTTTTGAAGGTTAAAAATGATTTTGCATCGATGAAAGTAAGATTGCACCTTTCAAGTATAAAATCACTTATCATAGTTGGAGAAATACTTGGAATCTTACATTGCATCGGTGCAAAGTAAGATTCCAAGTGTTTCTTCACCTAAGTGCAAAGTAAGATTATACTGGTGTAAAGTAGTTCAAAGTAAAATTACACCAGTGTAATCTTGCTTTGTACCAGTGCAAAATTATTTTGAAGGTGAAAAGTGATTTTGCATTGATGCAAAGTAAGATTGCGCTGGTATAAAGTGGTCTCGAAGGTGATTTGAGTGGTTTGCACCTGTACAATGTTGTTGGTTTCAACAGTGGTAGACCTCATCATGTGTCAGTATTTTTTTGCATAAAAATGAGATATATTAAGTGAAGACCACATTTAAACTGCTGTACATCAACTTTTACGTTACCATCTATATTTCCCAACTCGCGTCCTTATTTTTATATCTTCCTTCCTCCCCTCCTCTTCACTCCTCTCAAACGACCTCCCCCAAGCTAAAGGCCATCGAGAAGCTACACATCCTTGCTGAGATTAGTTGAGACTCTACATTTCAAAGGGCATTAATTGTTTCCCTCCCACTCATTTACCTCCTTTCCTCCGAGGATCACGCGTTGGAATCATAATGCAAACCATACTATATTGTTGTTTTGAAATCATACGCTATAATATACATTTGTATTCAACATCACATTTATAGTAATTAATGTGATCTAATTAAGTTAATTAACCACTTACATCTCATAAGGATATAGGAATTTTATCAATAGATATCATAAGGAAATGCAATTCTATAAAAGGCAGAATTGTCATTTCATATTAAGCAGTTGTGGTCCCCAAAGGGATAGAGAGAAGTGGGCGATTACGATTCTCTACATCTCATCGCAGAGAAAGTTATACATAGACCTCAGGACAGAACCCTAAGGGTATGATTTTTTATCCCCTCAGTTTCTTTTGCACTATCTCTCTATTCTCTTTGGAAGTACCATCGCCCCCTCTTTGGAGGACTCCACGACTCCAGAGAATCTACACGTGATTCTCCGTCAAATCACCGCAACAATGGATTCAGGTATACTTTTATCGCTCCTCTTTCATTTTATTTTAGGTTGATGATATAATGATTAGATTATTTTTTGAATTACAGAAAAATCAATTTCAAAACTTATTTGATTAGATTGTTCATACGATTTATTTAAATCCATTACCACCTACTCCAAGAGCTCTCCACCATCACCCTCATTGACCTCAACCAACCCCACCACATTGTTGGCAACGCCATCCTAACACTCGACCACCTCTTTTTTCCATGGCACTCCCCATACATTCTCATCCATGTATGATTTATTGCAATTATAAGGTTATTAGTCTTTGTTGCTAATATGGATTACTTCCTTATTTATCTATGTCTTTCTACTTTGACTTCTCCAGTGATTGCATTTGGCCTCCCTTCAAAGTTGTGCGACATAGCTTCTCTAATTGTGACACATCTAAACATGCTTTGGGGCTTTTCAAACCTGAATGCTGCGACTAAAAAAATGGAGGGGAAGGGGCTTTTTTAATAAGAGAAGTCAACTTCTCCAAAATTTTAAGAGACTTGCTACACTTGACTGTCTCAAAGACCATATAGAAGTTACAATGTCTTCTTATTACACCATAGACAAAGAAGCCAAATGATCCCTTAGTTTTTCTAAGTTTCCTCTACATGACGTCATAGCATGCATTAAGAACCTTAATCAAGCTTTATCATAATGAATTCAATAACATTGGATGCATGATAATTAAAACTCAAAATGTGCTAAGATCAACAAGAATTTCATATATCATTGATGTCATACTTCGAACCTAACCTTTCATTTGTAATACTCTAAGCATGTGCTTTACATCCTAAAATGAAAGCTCCCTTCCTAATTGTCCTGTAACTCTTTTGACTTGGGTAACTTTCAACTTTTCTCAAACTTTTGTTATGACCACTTCTATCCCTACAATGATCCTCATCTTACTTCCACCCAAATCCAACTTGAAACAATTGCCACTAGTGTTTTATGGAAGAAAGGGTTGTAAAAATAAAGGAAGATCCTCAAAACTCTATAGAGTGCACACAAGAAAGCACTTTTACTGTGCCATAAGCTGTTGGAAGTTGATATAACTATTCCGTCAATTGCCATGATAGTCCATCTCTTGGGCTTGGCGGTCATTCACGTGGAAGTTCAATAGTGGTTTTGGCATGTAGGGAACATCCATTGTCTGCCTCCATCACTCCATTCTTTCTTGAAGGTCTTAACATCAACCTTTAATGCCTCTTCTTGAAAGCAACACTAATTCATGATGCATCTCTCTAATAACATTCCTCATACATCCTCATCCATCCATGGTTAATTGTGGTGATAATGTTGTTAGGTCCTGTTGCTAGCATGGATCACTACCTTCTTTATTATGTCTTTTGATTGCTTTTGGACCTCTTGAAAGTTGTGCAATGTAGCTTCTCTAATTGTGCCATATCCAAACATGTTTTAGGTCTTTTGAAAGTCAAGTATGGCAATAGAGAAAATAGAAGGGGAAGGGACTGTTTGCTTAAGCGAGAGAAGCCTGCTTCTCTAAAATGTAGGAGGATTGCTACAATAGGCTATGCCTCAATGACGACATAGAAGTTGCAACATTAGTGATTGCACCTTAGACACAAAGGATCCAAATAGGCCCCTTAGTTTTTCTAGGTTCCCTCTTATTCGGTTGCATTAGTTTGCTGAACCACACTTTGCTGCAAGATTTCATGATCCATTTATTGGATCGTTTCATGATCGCTTGGTGCCATTTGTTAGATTCCTGATCAATCAAGTCAATCACAACAATATCCATAGCACTTAAAATGAGGGTGATATAACCTCAGTACAATCCCTCCTTAATTTTTTACCAAAGGGATTTTGTCTCAACCAATTTAGGAAGAGATGATGTAACGACCCGATTCCCGAGTCCCTACGAGGCACGAGAACCGGACCGACTTGACTAATCCCAAGACCTAGTCGTCCAACGAGGAAGTAACCAAAAGAACAGTAAAATAAATCACATTCAGCATGAATATAACTAGCAGTAACAAAATACAGCAGTAAGAAAAGGAACTACTACAGTATATACCACCACAACAGTAGAACGACAATTATAACATAACATGAAGCTACAAGTAAAGAAGTACAGAAAGTAACAAGAATTACTCACTACAGTGGAACAAAAGGGGTACAAAAGAACTGCGGTAACTCTACTGGACCCTACTCGGCCCAGCGTCCTCTGCAGCCGCTGACCTTGGCTGCTCAACACCTGGTCCTGAAAAGTAACGAGTGTAACACGTCAGCGAAACGCTGAGTAGAGTGGCAGCTAAAACTAAATAAGCAGTAGAGTGTACAGTAGCTGTTATATTTTCTTTCTTCCTTTATTTACGTCTTTCTATTATTTCACAATTTATCTATTTCTCAGATCCTTCACTTGATCGCGAATGTTCCTCGTGGGAACGATCTTAATTGCAGTCTTTTTCGAAAAGTAAAAGTAACAAGTGGTGCTCTCCTGGCCGGGAGAGTCCCCGTGGTGATCCTACCCTCAGTCAATCACCCCAGGGTCGCTGACAGACGTAACGGTGACTACGACACGCGCGATAAGCACACGGGTAGCTACCCCGCACTGGCACGCGGTCAGTCGTTTACGTTAACGGGTGCGCCCAAAGCACAGTACGGGACCAGTATAGGGCAGAGCCCTCTCAGTAACAGGGGTCCAACCCCTCCACAGTCCGCGCACCCTCGCCTGACACTCTGGTTTGCCTAGTGGGCCTAACAAGTCAGTGTAGGAGGCTAGCAGAACCCCGGGGCCCGTGGGGTAGCTAGTGCTCTCCCTACACTAGTATCTCTCATCGGTACTGCGTACGCGAGGGCCAGCAAGTCAGTGTACAGTGGCCAAACCCACCCCGGTCTCAACCTGAGGGTGGCAAGCTCCCCTCTACACTAAGAGGTAATGTGTGCTCTCGTTGGTACCACGTACCCCAGAGACAACACACTTCCACGTCTTTCTTTCTCAGTTCCATCCATTCTCTTTCCAGGAGTTCTACTCCTAATTCCCCGTAAGGTTCCAGCTCTTTTAACTCAGCACATTTAGGTTTCACCATTCCAATTTTATGCTCATACAACCTATGTTCTCAATCATATTTATTCCTTCATAATAGGCAGCGGTTAAATCAATTTACAGGCAGCTATTATTTCCTTTTCACCTTTCCAAGACTGCAATATTTATACATATCACTAGTTTTCCAGTCCTAGGATTCATGCCGTACCCTAGGATCTATCATTCAATCTAGTTTCCAGTCCTAGGTTTCATGCAATACCCTAGGATCTATCATTCAATCTAGTTTCTCAGTCCTAGGGTTCATGCAGTGCCCTAGACTCTATTAATTATTCCACAATTGTAATAATTTTGAATAAGTAATTTTAAAGCCACTCTACCAGCTACAACGGGAGTACTAGGGGCGTGGTCGGAAATCCCACGCGCCTCCGCAATCCCCAAGACTGCAATGGAACGGGATCCTAACACAAGGATCAAACACAAGGAGTTTCTCAGAATGGTATATAATTACTGTGAACGGGTAGAGGATTTTATTCTGGAAAGAACGCAACTCGAAACGCGGAAAACGGACTCCGAACGGGTCCTAAACGGGTCGAAAACGACGAAACTGCCCAAAATCAGACGTCTGGAACCTCTTCCAGACGTCTTAAAATGTGGGTCAGAGCGTACATTCGTTCTGTGTAGTCCCTCAGACGTCCAGAAGCCTGCAGGGGCATCTGGCTTAGTTCCCAGACGTCCGATGGTCACCCCGGACGTCTGGAAGTCCTTTCCGTCGTCTGGCACTGCGACCAGACGTCCGATTCACGTGGGATGGCGAGCCCTCGCGTCCTCCCGAGCAGAACCTGCACGCACCCACACTTGTTCTCAGTACGACGAGTCGCAGACGAAGGCGCGGCGGACGGCCGCATGGCCGTACACGCGAAGAAGGAAGAAGATAGAAATATCTTACCTGACAGACGTCTGGGCAGTCCTCCAGACGTCTTCACCGTCATCTGGTAGTAAGCCCAGACGTCTGATTCTGGAAAAATTTCCAGAACCAGAGCTCAACTCGCCCTCCGCCCACGACGCACAGCCGCGCCTTGCCCCGTCCGCCTGCTGCTCGAGCTGCAGCAGCCCCTCCGCGACACTCCACGCCCGCTGCTCCCCCGCCGGCCGACTCTAGCTGCCCCTGCAAGCTCGAGCCCTCACGGTCGAGCGTCTCCTCCCTTGTGCAACACCTCCTCCCGCACACTTGCCGCGGCTGCTGCTGCCGCCGCTCACTCGCTCGCGCTCTTGCACCGACTAGGAGAAGAAGAGGGACACGGAGGAGATGAGGGTGAGGGAGAGGACGAGGGGCCTTTTAAGGCCGCGCGGGGAGAGAGAGAGAGGCGCCGCGCCCTGCATGAGGAGAGAGGGAAAAAGAGGGAAGAGAGCGGCGGGCGTAGGTCTGCGCGTGCATGAGCGCAGACGCAACCCTGTACGCCGCAAAAATTAAATACCAGACGTCTAGGCCACTTCCCAGACGCCTTAACAACGTCTTGAGGCCGCGTTCATAATAATATATAACAAACTCAAAGGAAGTTTCGTCCCCGAAACTTGCACTAACTAGGGTGCGGGAAGGAACGACATATAAAAACATAACAAACTCAAAGAGGACCGAAGCCGGTCCGAAAAGACGTACCCACAAAGAGCTCCGGGTACCGCTCCCGCATTGCTGCCTCAGGCTCCCAGGTAACCTCCTCGTACCGCTGGCTCCTCCACAAAACCTTCACCAGGGGTACTTGCTTTTGTCTCAAGCTGCGGACTGCTCGGTCAAGAATCTGCACTGGCTGCTCGGGGTAGGTCAGGTCATCGCCCACCTCGACGTTCTCGTGACTCAGTACATGACTAGGATCGGCTACGTACTTCCTGAGATTGGACACGTGGAACACGTCGTGCACACCAGAAAGCTGAGGAGGGAGGGCAAGTCTGTAAGCAATGGGTCCAACCCGCTCCAGGACCTCAAAGGGCCCCACGAATCTCGGCATGAGCTTCCCTCTCACCCCAAACCGCTGCAGGCCCTTCTTGGACGAAACACGAAGGAAGACGTGGTCCCCAACCTCAAACTGCACCTCTCTGCATCTCCGATCCGCGTAGCTCTTCTGCCTGCTCCTGATAGTGCGGAGTCGCCTGTGGATCTGCTCGACTACCTCCTGACTCTACCGGATCAACCTGGGGCCAACCTCCCACTTGGTCCCCACCTCAACCCAACTCAAGGGTGCCGTACACCTCCGTCCGTACAGAGCCTCATAGGGAGCCTTGCCGATGCTCGAGTGATAGCTGTTGTTGTATGCAAACTCCGCCAGGGGCAGGTGCTCCTCCCAGGAGCCCCTCCAGTCCAGTACACAGGCATGCAAAAGGTCCTCAAGTGTCTGTATCGTGCGCTCCGACTGTCCGTCCGTCTGGGGGTGGTAGGCTGTACTGAATCTCAACCGCGTCCCCAGGGCCTGCTGAAACTCAGCCCAAAATTGGGACGTAAAGCAGGTATCCCGGTCGGATACGATCTCCCGCAGAACCCCGTGTAGTCGTACCACGTCGCGGATATACCTCTCTGCCAACTGTGTTGGTCCCAAAGTGACTCAGATCGGCAAGAATCGTGCCGTCTTCGTCAGTCTATCCACAATTACCCAGACTGCGTCGTGTCCTCGCTGGGTAACAGGTACGCCCACCACCAAGTCCATGGTGATGCTCTCCCACTTCCACTCTGGCACTAGAAGCGGCTGTAGCGGCCCTGCAGGCCTCTGATGCTCGGCTTTCACCTGCTGGCACACTAAGCACTGCTGCACGAATTCACCCACATCCCGCTTCATCCCCCTCCACCAAAACTCGCGTCTCAAGTCATGGTACATCTTCGTGTTTCCGGGATTTATGGTGAATCTGGAACCGTGTGCCTCAGTCAGGAGCTCTCTCAACAGCTCCTCGTCTCTGGGAACGTACAACCGTCGCCTCAGGCGCAGTACCTGGTCTGTGAAAGAGAAGTCCCTTGGGTCTCCTGACAGTACTCTGTCGCGTAGGGACTGTAAGTACGGATCCTCCATTTGTCCTGTGATGATGCGGTCTATCATCTCTGGCCTATTCTGTCGTGTCACAGTCACTGCCCCACAGTGCCCCCGTAACTCTAGGGGTCGCCAACTGCCCACCTCCTCCAAAAGGCTTCAACTCTGTAACTGTAAACTGGCCAAGTGTGCAGGCGCCTTCCGACTCAAGGCGTCAGCCACCACGTTGGCCTTTCCTGGGTGGTAGGAAATGCTGCAGTCATAGTCCTTCAGGAGCTCCAACCAACGTCTCTATCTCATGTTGAGCTCCTTCTGATCAAAAAGGTATCTGAGGCTCTTGTGATCCGTGAAAATCTCAAAGGTCTCACCGTACAAGTAGTGCCTCCAGGTCTTCAGCGCGAAGACGACAGTTGCCAGCTCCAGGTCGTAGGTAGGGTAGGTATGCTCATAGGGCTTCAGTTGCCGCGAAGTGTAAGCGACAATGTGACCCCTCTGCATGAGCACACCTCCTAACCCGTGCAAGGAGGCGTCCGTGTACACAACGAACCCGCCACTACTGTCAGGGATGGTGAGCACGAGAGCCGAAGTCAACCTCTCCTTCAGCTCTTGAAAACACGCCTTACAGGCATCTGTCCAAGTGAAGGGCACGTCCTTCCGGGTCAACTGTGTCATAGGACGTGCAATCTGTGAAAAACCCCTGATAAACCGTCTGTAGTAGCCTGCCAGTCCCAGGAAACTGCGAATCTCAGTGACTGAACGCGGTCTCTCCCACCTGAGCACTACCTCGACCTTGGCTGGGTCCACCGCCAAGCCATCCCCAGAGATCACATGACCTAAGAAGGTCACCTCCCTCAACCAGAACTCGCACTTGTTGTATTTGACGTACAGCCTACGTCGTCTCAGTGTGTCCAGAACCATCCGCAAGTGTTGTCCGTGCTGCGTCTGATCTCGAGAATAGATGAGTACATCATCAATAAATACCACCACGAACTGGTCCAAGTACAGTCTAAACACCCGGTTCATCAGGTCCATGAAAGCAGCGGGGGCATTGGTCAGCCCAAACGGCATGACCAAAAACTCGTAGTGTCCGTACCGAGTGCGGAAAACTGTCTTGGAGACGTCTGCCTCCCTGATCCTCAATTGGTGGTATCCAGACCTCAAGTCGATCTTGGAGAACACCGTGGCACCTTGCAAGTGGTCAAACAAGTCATCGATCCTCGGCAGCGGATATCTGTTCTTGATGGTGACCCTATTCAGCTGTCGGTAGTCCACACACAGGCGTAGGGTACCATCCTTCTTCTTCACAAACAGTACCGGGGCTCCCCAGGGAGACGCACTGGGCCTCACGAAGCCCTTCTCCAAAAGATCCTGCAACTGAGACTTGAGCTCTTGTAGCTCAAGCGGTGCCATCCGGTATGGTGCGGTGGAGATAGGGCTGGTCCCTGGTACTAGTGAGATCTCAAACTCAATCTCACGCTCGGGCGGTAGTCCTGGTAACTCGTCTGGGAACACGTCAGGGTACTCTCTGACCACCGGGATGCTCTGGAAGTCTGCCACAAGGCTGGGCTCTGCCACCACACAAGCTAGGAAGCCCTCACACCCCTGGCTCAAAAGTCTCGCCGCCCAAAGTGCCGAAATGCACCTGAAGCCTCCGTCCACTGGCTGTCCGTGAAACTCGAAAGAAGGCAACTCAGGTATGGAGAAGACGATCTTCCTCTCAAAACAATCAACCAAAGCGTGGTAAGCAGACAGCCAGTCCATCCCTAGAATTACGCCAAAGTCCTCCATCTGTATCATAATCAGGTCAGCTGGCAGACTATGTCCCCCGACCCTGACCTCGCAACCCATGTACACCTCCTCAACCACAAACAGCTGACCACTCGGACCTCTGATTACGAACGGATTTTCTAACAGCGTATAGTCCTGGCCCAAACTGATTGCGAAACTGGCTGCGACAAACGAGTGCGTAGCACCGGAATCGAAAAGTGTGTAAACGAGTCTGCCGGAAACTGAAACCATACATGCCACCACCGATCCCGAAGCTCTGGCATCCCTGTGTGTCAGGGCGTTGATACACCCTTCAGCTCTAGGTGCGGACGAAGCAGCCACACTCTGCGTCGAACGGGTAGGTGCTGGCCGGTACCCTCCTCGTGACTGCTGTCCTCCTCCTCGCTCCTGGGAACCGCGGCCTCCTGCGCGCCCTCCAGTGCTTTGCGCGGGAAGTATCTGCTGACCTCCTGCCTTAGACGGGCAATTCCTCCTGATGTGGCCCGGCTGGCCACACTGGTAGCAGAGGGGAACCCGTCTCCCGCCTTCTGTGGGTCCCTGCTGTCGGCTGGGCGGGGGTCTGGTGCTGGCGACTACCCCTGTCGAGGGCCCCCAAAGGCCACTGATGGCCTTGCAAAACGTGACGGCTCTCCCGCGGACTCCACGTGCCTCCTCTCTCGCCGGCCCTGTGAAAAGTCTGGCTGGAAGGGCCTCTTCCACCCGCCGTCAGTGTCTCGCGCGGACGGGTTGGTCTCCTCATAGGTCATAGCTGCCTCCACCACCCTCCAAAACGTAGGCAGCTTCAGGGGTTTAACATACCCCCGAATCGCAGGCCGGAGCCCCTCGGTGAACCTCCAAAGGCGCTCCTCCTCAGTGGCTACCGCTGTCGCTGCAAAGCGGGACAGCTCCAGAAAACGCGTGCGGTACACGCTCACGGTCATCATCCCCTGGCGGAGAGTGTGGAACTCCCGCCTCCTCTGATCCTGCCACGTCTGGGGAAAGTACTGCTCGCAGAAGTGGGTGACGAACCGATCCCAGGTTGGCTCATCCCTCTCCTGTCCCCTGACCGCCCTCCACCACCTGTGTGCCGCACTCTCCAGCTGGTATGTGGCAAAGGCCACGTGGCACTCCACCGGGGGGCGAAGGGTGTCGAAAATCTTCCCGAGCTGCTCGAGCCAGTCCTCTGCCTTGGTCAGGTCCTCATCCCCCTTGAAGGAGGGGGGCTTCAGCTTCCGGAACTGCCCAAAGAGCTCGAAGTGGCGCTGCAGTGGAGATGCTGGTGCACCTCCAAGCAAAGGTGCCTCGTGCACAAAAGTGTCGGAGGAAGGTAGGGGCGGTGGCGGCCCATCCCCTCCCCCGAGTCCAGCGCCGCGTCCGTCGTGTGGTCCCACAGAGGACTCCCCCTCCGCAGCCCCAGGGTGAGGCGCTTGGGGCGGTGGGTGGAGCTCCTCTCGCACAATGTCCCGTATCAGCTGGGCGAGATCCTGGGCCTGGACGCCCGGGAGTAGTGGCTGGTCCACGAAGGTGTCGACAACGGCACGCCCACCTCGCCGGCCTCATCCTCGGCCGCGCCCGCGACCCGCCTCGCCAGTCCCGCGACGGGGCATCTCCTGCAAGGAGACGCGAAATAAAACGAAAACATGTCAATACGGAACGATATCTAATGAAAAACGTCTAAGAACTCATGTCAAAAGATATGTTGTGGTGGCTACTCTAGTTACAGACATGTGAATTGGTTATTTTCCAGTCAGTTGGTTCACTTCTCGGGATGACCTTGCTCTGATACCGTCTTGTAACGACCCGATTCCCGAGTCCCTACGAGACACGAGAACCGGACCGACTCGACTAATCCCAAGACCTAGTCGTCCAACGAGGAAGTAACCAAAAGAGCAGTAAAATAAACCACATTCAGCATGAATATAACTAGCAGTAACAAAATACAGCAGTAAGAAAAGGAACTACTACAGTATATACCACCACAAGAGTAGAATAACAATTATAACATAACATGAAGCTACAAGTAAAGAAGTACAGAGAGTAACAAGAACTACTCACTACAGTGGAACAAAAGGGGTACAAAAGAACTGCGGTAACTCTACTGGACCCTACTCGGCCCAGCGTCCTCTGCAGCCGCTGACCTTGGCTGCTCAACACCTGGTCCTGAAAAGTAACGAGTGTAACACGTTAGCGAAACGCTGAGTAGAGTGGCAGCTAAAACTAAAGAAGCAGTAGAGTGTACAGTAGCTGTTATATTTTCTTTGTTCCTTTATTTACGTCTTTCTATTATTTCACAATTTATCTATTTCTCAGATCCTTCACTTGATCGCGAATGTTCCTCGTCGGAACGATCTTGATTGCAGTCTTTTCCGAAAAGTAGAAGTAACAAGTGGTGCTCTCTTGGCCGGGAGAGTCCCCGTGGTGATCCTAACCTCATTCAATCACCTCAGGGTCGCTGACAGACGTAACGGTGACTACGGCACGCGCGATAAGCACACGAGTAGCTACCCCGCACTGGCACACGGTCAGTCGTTTCCGTTAACGGGTGTGCCCAAAGCACAGTACGGAACCAGTATAGGGCAGAGCCCTCTCAGTAACAGGGGTCCAACCCCTCCACAGTCCGCGCACCCTCTCCTGACTACTCTGGTTTGCCCAGTGGGCCTAACAAGTCGGTGTAGGAGGCTAGCAGAACCCCAGGGCCCGTGGGGTAGCTAGTGCTCTCCCTACACTAGTATCTCTCATCGGTACTGTGTGCGCGAGGGCCAACAAGTCGGTGTACAGTGGCCAAACCCACCCAGGTCTCAACCTGAGGGCGGCAAGCTCCCCTCTACACTAAGAGGTAATGTGTGCTCTCGTTGGTACCACGTACCCCAGAGACAACACACTTCCATGTCTTTCTTTCTTAGTTCCATCCATTCTCTTTCCAGGAGTTCTACTCCTAATTCCCCGTAAGGTTCCAGCTCTTTTAACTCAGCACATTTAGGTTTCACCGTTCCAATTTTATGTTCATAAAACCTATGTTCTCAATCATATTTATTCCTTCATAACAGGCAGCAGTTAAATCAATTTACAGGTAGCTATTATTTCCTTTCCACCTTTTCAAGACTGCAATATTTATACATATCACTAGTTTTCCAGTCCTAGGATTCATGCCGTACCCTAGGATCTATCATTCAATATAGTTTCCAGTCCTAGGTTTCATGCAATACCCTAGGATCTATCATTCAATCTAGTTTCTCAGTCCTAGGGTTCATGCAGTGCCCTAGACTCTATTAATTATTCCACAATTGTAACAATTTTGAATAAGTAATTTTAAAGCCACTCTACCAGCTACAACGGGAGTACTGGGGGCGTGGTCGGAAATCCCGCGTGCCTCCGCAATCCCCAAGACTGTAATGGAACGGGATCCTAACACAAGGATCAAATACAAGGAGTTTCTCAGAATGGTATATAATTACTGTAAACGGGTAGAGGATTTTATTCTGGAAAGAACGCAACTCGAAATGCGGAAAACGAACTCCGAACGGACCCTAAACGGGTCGAAAATGACGAAACTGCCCAAAATCAGACGTCTGGAACCTCTTCCAGACGTCTTAAAATGTGTGTCAGAGCGTACCTTCGTTCTGTGTAGTCCCTCAGACGTCCAGAAGCCTGCAGGGGCGTCTGGCTTAGTTCCCAGACGTCCGATGGTCACCCCAGACGTCTGGAAGTCCTTTCCGTCGTCTGGCACTGCGGCCAGACGTCCGATTCACGTGGGATGGCGAGCCCTCGCGTCCTCCTGAGCAGAACCTGCACGCACCCACACCTGTTCTCAGTACGACGAGTCACAGACGAAGGCGCGGCGGACGGCCGCATGGCCGTACACGCGAAGAAGGAAGAAGATAGAAATATCTTACCTGACAGATGTCTGGGCAGTCCTCCAGACGTCTTCACCGTCATCTGGTCGTAAGCCCAGACATCTGATTCTGGAAAAATTTCCAGAACCAGAGCTCAACTCGCCCTCCGCCCGTGATGCACGGCCACGTCGCGCCCCGTCCGCCTGCTGCTCAAGCTGCAGCAGCCCCTCTGCGACACTCCACGCCCGCTGCTCCCCCGCTGGCCGGCTCTAGCTGCCCCGGCAAGCTCGAGCCCTCACGGTCGAGGGTCTCCTCCCTCGCACAACACCTCCTCCCGCACACTTGCCGCGGCTGCTGTTGCCGCTGCTCACTCGCTCGCTCGCGCTCTCGCATCGGCTGGGAGAAGAAGAAGAGGGACACAAAGGAGATGAGGGTGAGGGAGAGAACGAGGGGCCTTTTAAGGCCGCAGGGGAGAGAGAGAGAGGCGCCACGCCCTGCAGGAGGAGAGAGGGAAAAAGAGGGAAGAGAGCGGCGGGCGCAGGTCTGCATGCGCATGCGCGTAGACGCAACCCTGTACGCCGCAAAAATTAAATACGAGACGTTTGGAAAGGGTTCCAGACGTCTGGGCCACTTCCCAGACGTCTTAAAAACGTCTTGAGGCTGCGTTCGTAACAGACGAGAAATCCAACAACCCCAAATACCCTTATAATCAAATCAAAAGAGCTAAAATAATATTACCTAAAGAGGAGTCAAGTGTAATGGAGTTAGAACTTATCCCTACTTACTCCCTTAAGTAGTCCCCCAAGTGTGTCCCATCACTTGGTTAATCATACCCATGTTGTAGCTTGAAGCAATAAGTACAAGAGAGTTTGACAGCTTGAATGTATGTACTCTTGGATGTATGGGATTGGTAACAAGGCTTAGGAGGTGTCTAAGGGTTTATGTAGATGTTAATAGGCCCTTAGAAGCATTATATTTGTGTTTAGTCTCAAGTAGATTTCATTAGATTCCTCTTTTCTATCTTATCTCAAGTTGATTTGGATTCTTCATTCTAATTTAATTGGTAAGACAATGGAAAAGTCTTTCCTTGTTCCAGAACCTTTTACCCTTGCTTTGTAGAATCCTTAGTTTAGACATGACTTCAGTGATCTTGACTCCTTTTAAAATGGCAGCATCATGACTTTTTGCTTTTTTTTTTCTTTTTGTGGAAAGATTATAGGAAGGATGCAGATTACCTTATGATACACTTTAGATAATCCTTTGTCACTGTCGATTTTCCATAAGTCAATTCACGTTGGATAGAATTCCATTGGAATAGGATTCTACTATTTCCACCTAGTAGGATTCTATTATTTCCACCTTAAAATGAGAATACTATTTACATCTTGTATTACTTAGTCACTTATATTACTTAGTGGCATCTTTAGTCAACCAAAGTGCAACTTTAGTTGACTAGAGCAGTGGTCAGGAACTTTGTAGTGTATCGTTGGCGAGAGGGATCTTTTTGTATTGTTTTGACCTTCATGGTAGTACTTTTGTTTGAAGGAAGGAAGTGGTGTGTTATCTCTTCAACCACCTCTGCGTGAACTCAACCTTAGCGTGTAACATACCATTAGTGAGTGAAGTAGAAATCCAATGGTATGGTCATTGTTTCGTCGCGTCCTCTCTCTCAATTACTATTCGTCATGGTTTTAACCTTTCACACACCATGTTCTTTCTAATCTAGCATTAGAAGGAGTCGCATGTTCACCTGCTATAGTGATGACCTGACATAGTGATTGGGGGGAAGAACAAGCAAGTCAAGGAAGAAACTAAAGCCTTGGACACTTCATTGGTCTACCAAGATGCAGCTTCGATCAACCTAGCCTTCATTTTAGTCAAGCTTATTTTATTTCAGATACCAACGCGATCTCTACACTCATTCATTTTAGCTAATCAAGTTTAACAAGTTCTAATGTGAGTTAAGATGGTGTTTAATTGTTAGTTGGCTTTCAATATAGCTTGGTTAAATGAGTTTATAGTTGTTGGACCAACTTTTGTTTCGTGCCATAAATTAGGTCGACCAGACACACAAATAAGTGGACCAAACTAATCATGTTACAAACGTGTCTCTATGTTAATTCTGGTTGTCCTATAGAGAATCCTAGTCAATCTAAAATGCCCCCAGAATGCTCTTTGGCAGTTTGTGTTTCCTAAAGTCATGGTTTACTGTCTTAGGTTCCTACCCATCACTTTTTGGTTCCTTCTTATTAGAATCTATGAGCATTAAATGAAACAAAATACATCTTTTGTAAAGCAAAAATTGAGATAGATAGGCCTTTAATTTATCTCTCCACTCTTCTTCTTCAGCCTTCATGACTTTATTCTTTTTATCCTTTGTTATCATCAAAACCTTGCATCTATATGTCCTACGTAGACCTTTCATTACAGAGAGAGCTGAAAGATACAGCAAGAATAGTGCACGCAAATGTTGCGGAAGGAAGGGGCGGGTGGAAACCTAAGGAGGCATTTGGGGAAATAATGTTGTATGTAGATTTAGATGAGTTGCTTAAAGTATAATAACTAGGTGGATTTGATCAATCATTTTTATGTTATATATCCTTCCCCTCCCATTCATCTACAATGAACATGGAAAAAGCTTGAGTGTAACACATCTCTCTGAACTTTATTTCATAGTATAGATGTAGTATAGATAAAGGTTATTGATGGAGTTCTGATCAAAATAATCATTTGAAAGTTGCCAACGGATAAAATTCTATATAAAAAGAGCACTACAATAATTTATGACTAGTTATTGCATACATAACTTTGTTACATAGTGATTAAGATAAATGGCTTAAATATTAATTTAAGCATCACGATATATTTAGACTTCAAACAACTAAATAAAACACTATCACAAAATAAAACCAAATTTTACAATCTTTAAGTGCAAGTTTTCAAATTAAATTTGAATTGGGAGATTATGCTGAAAAAGAAGAGTCCTAATAAGAAAAGTCGTTGTCTCTCAAGAGAGGTCAAGTTGAGGTACTTTAAAATTTTATTTGAAATATCATGAAGAAATTGATGTAAATAATGTTGAATTGCTATAATTTTCAAGTGATATTTTCAGCATGTTCTAATTAATAGAAAAAAGATGGTAGGTGAAGGTTTTTTAAGGATAAGGACGCAACAATGTTAGCGTAGAGGAAATGGGTAACTGTGGATCAGTTGCATGGGATATTTATATAGCAAGAGTACATACAAGTGTTGTAACGAGAGTTTGCTAAACATAGGTGAGGGTAGGATTGAGAAATAAATCTGAACTTTCAGGCTTAGCTTAGGTTCAATCTAAATTCATTTAATTAAATAAGTTTATGTGTTGAATTTAGGTATATTTAATTTGTAAAATCTCAACTTAAACTTAAGTCTGATCCAAAATAAATGGGTTAGGACCTATACAGGCTGAACTTATTTATTATTAAATAATAATAATAAGTAATTTAATAAATAAAAATTTTAAAAATAATAAAAAAAATTTTATATAACTTAATTTTAATTAATAATAAATATAAAAGTACCGGTCATTATAGTAATAAATCCACTAAAATCATAAACTTTAAACTTTAGTAATGTAAAAGAAAAAAGAAAATATTCCAAGAGGTAATAAAGGAATTAAGGAGTATTGTCTTATTTACAAAATCATCGTTAACATTTGTTAGTTTAAGATTTAAATGCATATATATATATATATATATATATATATATATATGGGTATCTTGATGAGTTACATGTTAAATAAAATTACCTCGACATCAAAGGCGAAAAAGGGAAGTACCTTCCCGAGAGGTCGTAGACCTTGTCTGCAAAGATAGCAATGAACTAATGTGATATAAACAGTATGTTCAGGCTCAAACGTGTACTTTTTGTTGAATATAAAATGTAAATATATTTTACAATGTATTTTATAATGTACAAGTGAGAGTGATAATTTTAATTAATGTATTTTAATTTATTTATCAATGAAAATTATTTTTATCGATGAAAAGTTACTTTACAAGTGAAGAATTACTTTTTATAAGTAAAAAATTACATTTTAAATGAAATTATATTTCTCACTGATAAAAAAGTAAAAGATATTGGTGTACTTCTATTTTTAATCGATGTATTTTGATTTTCAATTGATAAAAATTATTTTTAATCGATATATTTTGATCTGCTTGATTTTCGATCGGTTAATTTTCATCTTCAATCAATTAATTCTAATTTTCAATCGATTGATTCTTGACTGTATATTGTAAAACACATTACAAAATATATTACAAAACATATTACCATACCCATATCCTTTGTTAAACTAAACTATACTAACACTTATCTTATCTGAAGAATCGTGACATCTTAACCTTAATTTGTCATGCATGAAGATGAAGATTATTAGTAAACATTAAACTTTCGTTAATTGTTGGATTCTTGTACTACATAATTATGAAACTTGAGCATAAAAATATATTATTAATTTATTTCTTAATCATCTATTTAATTATATTCCTTGAAACTTTGTAATTTAAGGAAATCTTTAAATTCAAAGAATCTCTATATCTAAAGTAGTGTGGGATAATAACTGTAGTAGCTACTTTACTTTCTCACTATGCATTGTTTTTTTATTTATTCTTCCCTTGCCAAAGTGCTCCCTATGCTGGTCGAGCTCTCCCTCACTCTTTTGGTTTTTTTTTTTCTATTCTTCTATTTTTCTTACGTCGATAGTTTTGAATTTCATCTTTATTATTGATCTTCTTATTTTGTATTCTTTCATTAGGGATTAATATTGAGTATATTTTTATAAAAATATAAAATAACATATATATAAATCACATGGTGTAGATTTAATTTAAGATATTAATTAAAAATTAAAATATAACTGGTAATGTATTTTATAATATGTGGTGTATTTGATTTTCGATTGATATTTTTTATTTTTCACCAGTTAAAAATTAAGATACAACGAATAATATATTTTACAATATATGATATGTTAATTTTTCACTAATTGAAAATAAAGATGTACTAATTGAAAATTTTATTAGATTTTTATATAATCAACTTTTAAGCTTCTACCGCTGAGTACAAATTAAAAATTAATAAAATATATACTTCGTCAATATTCATAGCATGAATTCGTGGAATCACGAGAATAAACGCATTGCTCCTTATATTTCACAAACTAACGCATTATAGAATGCTATAATTAATTGCATCCCACCAGAATCAATCGGGTACTGCAGTACTGTGTAGATCAGCACCAGGAAAAGTCATCGTCTTTTTATCCAACGCTCCCCATCTTCAACTTTTTCGATATGTGAACTTAAATTTGAGTATAATTAAGAAAAATTATATTTAATTTATTAGATATAGGTTCTATAAATCGAAATAATCATCTAAAATATTTAAATTTAAATTGTTAAATAATAATTTTCAATTTTTATATCTCACTACTTACTTTTATAAGTTTACAATATAGGATTATATTTGAAAATGTTACCGCTCTCTCATTTGAAATCCTAATATCCTCGTTAAGATTCGATACTCCCAGTAGACATAGTAGTTTCATCTCATAGCATATTCTTTAGTCGTTCCAAGGGTAAGTTTTTGTTCTTATTAGAAGAAATTTAACTTTGATACTATTTATAACGATCCATGATTAAATCTGAATCTAATTAAAAAAAGTTAATCTTAACAACTTATTGAATACGGATCTCATGAACCTAAACAATTACAGAAAAAAAAAATACTGATTCTTGATCTTTATATTTTACCATTCAGTTTCGTAAACTTGCAATGTATCACCATCTTCAAAGGTGTTACGGACGAACTCCAGCGAGAAAAAAAGAGCTAGTCTTGATTTAACTATAAAACAATGAGTAAAACATTACTAGATCCGTCCAAGGACAACTTTGACACCTGTGCACTTATTTTTCTTCGAGAGAAAGTAAATATAACTTGAACAATGTGCACTTTTTTTTTTATTGAAAAAGTAAATATAATGGATATGAAATTTGATCCTTTAGCCTTTTAACGGTAAGTTAGATGTTCTATCATTGAATCAATCTCCTGACGGTAACCATTAACAAAACTTCAGTCTACAAAGTCTTTCTGCGAGTTGCCTTAAGAAATTTATTACTTGCAATCATTTTATTGATACTCACTTGATAATCGGCATTACAGTTTTGCCTGGATCTGTTTATTACTGTATGCGGAAATTTAAGGCTGTGATATCCCTTAAACAGAGATGGCGCGCAGTAAGGAGGTTTGTTTATAAAGTATTCTCCACCGTATCTTTTCTAAACTTTTAATTTTGAGTTTCATAATTTTTTTAAAAAATTTACTTATAAATGATATTATCATACTATACAATCATAACTTATGTTACTACACTGCAGGCAAACATACATCATTACTTATCCCATCGAGATCTCCTAATGGATGAAGACTTATCCCACAGCCATACTCATCATAAACAATCGCCAGCCTATGGTCCCACCTACCCCCATGGAACTTGATATTTCGAACTATGTGATTTGAAATTCGAAACCAGAGTCCTCTCTTTGTTATCATTTGAAAATAATCTTTGTCTTTCCGAACTTTTTCTTGTAAAAAGAACGGCATTTTACTTCTTACAGATTTCGCCGTCAAAAGGTGGCGTGAGAATGACCCCACGCATGCAGAAAGGAGATACCAAAAGGACATAGATTGGGACCTCCATGTGTATCCAAAGAAGCGTCAGTTTTCTGGTAACTTAAAGTGACAGGTAAAATAGTTATTACTGGGGTAGGACCCTGAAAGGCTTTTGGAACTTAACACCGGAAACCCTACATAAGGCATGTGGACTTCATCTCGATATAGAATAAAAGAAGGATAAATTAAGAAAGATATTTATTTAGGAGTAAGATAAGTAATAATATAATGATGATGGATATAATGATGTAATATTAGTGAATGATTGTTTAATATTATGATATGGATGTGAATGAATTGATATAATATAATGATATAATTTAATAAATATATTATGTTGTATTAGATATATTTTAATATATATTAATATTGATGTGATGTAATGAGATAAATTGATATTAATATTAATTAAGAAAATTAGATAAATTATATCTATTGACTTTAAAATTTTATTTCTTTGATATACATTGACTAATTATAACTCTTGAGTTATCCATGTAACAAACAAAGCTGTAGGATATTGTTAGGATTTTTAAATGCACTTATGGAGAAAAGTGTAACAATAGAGTCGATTATAATTGCACTTGACCTTTTTGGTTTTTTAAGTAAAATGATAAATTTGCTCAAGAAATTTAACAAACCTAAAGGCCATAATACACATGTTGCCTAGCCCATCATAGCCCTTGTACAACCTTCTATCAGGAAATATCTCTTACAATAAAGTTACAAATCTCCTGTATGGTTGACCCAACTCCAAAATGGGAACGCCTATTATGTTCTTTCCAAAGGTACCACATTAAGCAACAAATGATCCTTCCACACAAACTTTGACCACACGAGGACATTTGGGCCAATTTATGCACTTGCTGTAGTGTTTCCACCATAGAATATTGAAGTTGTGGCCTATGCAAAATTCTCACCATAACCTCGGTGCTCACATTACACCCAAAGAAGAGATAATTAGTTGTCTCCTCTTTCCTGCATAACCCGCAAATAGCCTTGACATGTATTTCTCACAAGTGCAACTTGCATCTCGTCAAAAGTCTCCCTCAAAAGGCTAACATGGTGCAAGCAAACCATTTTGGAATGTGATCTTTCATCCACATGGTCTTGTATTCCTCCTGTACCTATGCATGTAGTTGGATTGAGTCACATATCCTATAAGTTAGTCATCTTCAAATCTCCCCACCAAGGTTGTTCGTCATCGTGAAGCTCTCCTTGATCATCTGCTCATAGGCGAGCATGTGCCTCCAGCACCTCGAGTCTCTAGCGTTTTCCTGCATTGTTAACAATTGTCCAAATTCGTAGTGTTTCCTCATCCATGGTGTCCAAATGTCGACCTTGATAAGTCCACTTTAGTTGACCATTATTTGGCCTAAGTATTATTTAATTAGTTATTCTTAATTGTTAATTAATTATGAGTTAAATGAGAATTCACCTTAGTTTGTATATAATCTTATACACTAATTTTACATTTAATAACATATGATATGATAAGGTAATTATTTGGTGGATACAGGCTAGGTGCAAAAAATATGAAGGCATTATTCAAACGTCCAAAGTCATTCTATAAGACATCCTCAGCCTAGTTTGGACGTCTAAGAACCTTTATTGTGGACTCACTGCTATCCACACTTTTTAAGACGTCTGGATTGTTGATCGGACGTCTGATGAAGAACCGCCAGATTTTATCTTGCCGTTCCAACCACTCGCAATCCTCGCTGAGTGGTTGGAGAGGCTTATGACCAAAGAAAATTAACAGGAGTTTTTAAAAATGGAGGAGGATCATCTTCCTGGTCATCCCCTCCCTCTTGCGAGGACCTCCTCCATCCTCTAGATCGTGAAGAAAGCATGCACTATGGACCCAATGTGCACCATGGCATAGGCGTGCTCCATCTCTGCTCCTTCCTTTCGCCAGTCGCACGGTAACAGCGTGCGGCCACGACACCACCATCCTTCACCTCTCTTCTCACCATCCTACCCGACAGATCACCACTACTTTCCCTCTTCACGCAAGCTTGCAACCATCCACCATCGTCCTTCTTCTTGTTCGTTTTCATCTCCACCTTCCCAACCAAACCGCACCCCCCTTTGAAGAACCCACTGCAGCCACCTATCACCTTCATCCATCACCACCGCTGATCCCCTCACCACAACCAACACCACACCATCGCCTAACCTCATCCACATCCCCTCTCCACACACACCCGCAGCCACAATTGTCCCTTCTTCTTCTTCCTCGTCTGCAACTTCACACAAAAAGGAACCCAAAGCCATCGCCTACCACCTACTCGCAGCCACCACCTTCAGCCACCATCGTTGATGCCAACTGCACCAACTCTCCAATCACGCCTTGCTGAATCCTCCCCGATGTCAACAACCGCCAATGTCGTCCTCACCCGTTGCCGGCAGGACCCATCATCGCCAGCCAACCTCCTCACCGGTTGGCCAACTCCGGCCTCCTCGAGACGCGTCGCTGCCACCATCACGAAGCCCTCGTCGCGACGCACCTCCAGTTGCGACCTTGCCGCTTGCTGTCCTCCTTCCTGCGCACGCGAAGGAGAGAGAGGGAGAATGCTCTGTTTTTCACCTCAATGATAATTACCATAAATGCCATTGCCAAATTCCCTATTCATTTATTTACTAGATTAATTTATTGAGGTGCATTTACATGAATATCTCTTTATTCTAGATGAATTAGTTATAGCTGAATTCTTCTCATGAATGATATTAAATATGGGATATTGGATATAGTGAACGGGTTCTGTCTTGTAGGAGATTAATATTGACGTTGTTTGCTAGTATCAAGATCACGATTCATGTATTTACATGGTATTATATTGCGGTAATTTTGCATGTACATAACTACATTATTGATTAATTGTTTAGATTGAAAACTTTTGTTGGAAATAGTTGCACTAGTTAGTATGCGCACCTATTGATATTCTCGAATAAACGAGACATCACTCACGAGTTTAATAGGTTAATTCCTCCATGTGGAGACAACTTAACTATTTTTATGGCTAGATTTTAAATAATTAAATGTTTTGATAGCCGATTTTTCACCACAAAAATATTACAACAATACATCATTTTATGTTTAAAATTTCATCAAAAGCAAGAATCGACTCGTCAGACCTCCTGATCATCGACAAGCTTCCCAACTCGTTGGCACGTTGCCTCCTTATCCATGTCAAGGAGGTGCTTTAATCCAAACCTTCCCTCCTCCTTTAGAAGGCAAACACCCCTCCAACTCAAGGAATGTGATTTAACTCCCCAAAGGTAGCAACACTTCATAAGATCTTCGACTAGAAGATGTGAAGGCTCAAGATTAATAGTCCACCTTATCAAGTCATTAATCAAACCATCTTTTGAGTGATGGAGGTAATAGGTTATTGAATGGGTCATAAAAGTCTTAAGTACTTGATTGTAGAAGTTGAACATGTTGGGCCAGCCAAGGATGCAAATGTAATGTAATTTGAGAAGAGGTACTCTTATTTAATCGGAGAAATTCGATGAAGATGTATATATGCAATTTGTCCAACCCAAATAAAAAGAGAAATGGCCCCTCTCCCCCACAAGAGAGAAACTTCCCCTCACCCAACCCAACTCCTCCATCAAACCACCACGTTTCCTCCACCTATCCTTGCCTTCTCCAGCTACTAAAAGCATCATTTTTAGAGCCCTCGGAGCTTTGCCAAGGTGATGCTACACTTGGGTTCATGTTGGGCAACAAGAGGGTAGCTTGAAAGGACCAACCGAAAGAGGAGGACTCGTTGGTCCACCAATTACATGCTTGTTCGTTGTGTCTCGTGACTTAAAATGATGGGAATCAAGAAATGGTGGTCTAGCTATAGCAAACACAAGGCTCTTTGCTTAATTATATAGCTATTCGCTCTTCTCCAAGTAATCCATCGGTAAAAGAAAGTGTCCTGAATCCACCTTTTCCCATTCCTATCTAACATCACCCATCTGCCAATCCCCAGGTGGAATAATTAGGAAATGACAACATGTAAATCAGATGTGGAAGAGGACAGAACCAACTTTAAAACGTGAAGGCAAGCAGCCCCCACAAGATGCCAGATTTTGAACATAAAAATAGGCATATCGGCTGATCAAAGGAGAATTAGTTTACATCACACGAGGTTAGGGGGCCATTAATAAAGTTTATTTTGTCTGTAGTTGGACCTTTTTC
Source organism: Thalassia testudinum (assembly GCA_037157565.1). Lineage (NCBI taxonomy): Eukaryota > Viridiplantae > Streptophyta > Magnoliopsida > Alismatales > Hydrocharitaceae > Thalassia > Thalassia testudinum. Next base: position 11,262,013 of record JAZHRO010000077.1, on the reverse strand, counting down.
GTTTGCGATGTCACCTTTTATTTATCCAATAACGTTCGACATCCAAAGCTCTTAGAATATTAGCAACTGGCAATCATCTCGGATTTGGCGCCGGCGGTTTGGGAGGTTCGATCCGCGAGACCCGCCAAACAGCGCACGTTACCATCGGTTCAAAAATGGCATGGGCGCCACCTTCCATGCATATGCCCTCCGTAGAACAAGTATTTACGGGAAAAGCCCAACAAATTAGAGAGAGGCCGAGAAATATTTTCTTTCTCTTTTAGAAAAATGAGTTTTTACATGGATGCCTACGTAAACTTTGAAAAACAATTATGTACGTTTCTTCCTATTTTATATATACATATATATTCTTTAAGAATATCTATTTACTTATGCAGATACCCTTATGAAATCATTAAAATTATACAACATCTCGTTTTATTTTCTCTTCTTCACTCAAACAAATCCTCTGAGTTCCTTCTCATCCTCATCTGTTGCTCTTCCTCCACTTCTTCTTATCCCTTTTTTCCTAGTTCTCCTCTAGTCCCACTCCTACGATTCCTCCTCCTCCTCTTCACCATCAACATTGCCATTGCCACTAGCCTTGACCACCCCTCCTCTCCCCCCCCTTCACATTCCTCCTTATTCTTCCACTTCCTCTTGCTCCTTTGCCTCCTCCCCCTCCTCTCCCTCAACCACCCCCTCCTCCTCTTGCTCCTCCCTACCACCACGACCACCCCTGCTCCTCCTATCTCCTCCCGTTACTTCTTACACTACCACTATTGTTGTCGCCATTGTGACCATGATTGCATAAGGGAGGGGGTGATGAGGGATTAGAGGTGGAGGGGATTTGGAGAAAAGGATAAACAACTTAGGAATTTTTAAAAAAATATTTAATTTTTACCTCAAGATTTCCTTAAAGATATGTAATTTAATAAATTGAAGGTTATATGGATATATATGTCAATACAAAGTATATATATGTATATGTAAAATAGGTAGAAGTATATATTTTTTTCAAAATTTATAAGAACATACATGTAAATATTCCTTTACAAAAGTATATGTTTCTTTGGGTAGAAAAATAAGGGAGAAATGTATTATGCCAATAGATTTGATTAAAGTGAATACTTCATCATAAGATGACAATCCACCAAGGTGGAGAAGATCATCCATGCATTCCGATTATAACGAATGTCTATCTATCTTGCTTTTGTAAGTTTTAGGCTGATTAACTCCATCCATCTATAAAGGCTTGTGCCTTCCAAGCCTAAATAAAAGAGAAGTTGTATTACTACCAAATTCACTCGAGTCTTCCGGTGTGAATTCTATTACTCGTTCATATGCCATCAGGTTAATAGCTAACCTTGGAATGATCAATGAAAATTTTATGATGACGTTCCCTAACGTTGAATTCTCACCAAGTGGAGAAAAAGACTTTGTTATGGTAACGAGGAACCATACGTCGCTTAAATATAATATAAACATGAAGGGCTTAGTTGGTGTTGAGCACAACCACCAATTGCGGGCTTTTTAAGGCAAAGTGGATCTAGGATTTCTTTTTTTTTGGCTTTAAACGAAAATGAATATACGCATCTCAACCCAATCTATGATTATCATGAATAAACGGATTGGGACTTTAGACTCCTGTGTTCTAAACTTTACCTCCTCAATATTAAGTAGACTCCTCAACTTTTTCATAATTTTCCAATTTGGTCCCTTATCTTTTTTAACGTCAATATAAAAGCCATATCAACTTAATCTACTCAGAGAGGATAGGCAGTTTTTCTCTACCTATAGTCAGCTCAGTTCTTTAGAAATAAGGCAATCGAGAGAAACAAAAAATACAACAAAGTAAAAAGGGAAAAGCGAAGCAAGATCTTTTGATAAGTAATAACGAAAGTGGTGCTGCTGCACATCGACCAGGAAGAAGTAGGGAAAGGTTTAGAGCTCAACAACCACATCGATACGAATTAAGTTAGAGGAGCGACCGAAAAAATGGTTGTCAAATTTAGGGAGACCTTTGTGTAAATACTATAAAAGACAAATCCCAAAGTTGGGACCATTCAACTGCCAATGGCGCCATTTCATCAACTTGGTCAGTTGATTCTTCGGCCGTTGGCATTCACGATGATGGAATGGACCGCATTGGATTCAGCTCTCACGTCCGTAACATGGTAAAGTCCAGGGCTTTTCTCTTGCTTCGTCCTACATACATCTATATTATTCATCTAATATTTTTATCCATCTCATATCCGCTAATTAGGAGCTCGTTGAAGGGTCTACCTCTACTACTAGACGAATACATATGTGAAATATTGTCTCAAGCAGCCAAGAGAAACGCCCAAAGCAATACACTGGGAGACCGATTCAACTCATCACAAGGATCGAGAAAATTTCACTGGACGACGTTACGAAGGGATTGACGTGGTGGTAGATGAAATCTTATAGCCACCGTAATTACATTTCAAAAGAGAAGAGGAAAAATCTCACCGAAAGATCACTGGAACATCCAGCTGGTGGAGTTTCCCTTGAACTCCAAGTAGAAGAGTTTTGGAAGATGTTAGGCAGATGATCACGACAAATTAAGCAACTTTACACATCAATCACATTGCTTATAAAGGCCTGAAAACATTCCTGAAATACCTTGTTAATGAGATTGATTGTAGTACCGTTAGTTTATATATACTGTGTGTATGGACATATCTGTAAAAGCCACATTGACCTTGTTTGATAGATCCACAAGATAAGAAAAGATTTTACATGTTGATGAGGGACAAAAAATATTTTTGGACTTAAAATTTTGCGAAAGGTCCAAAAAGAAGGATCTGACCTAGAATGACTCGGATATAGGTGGGTTCGGGGATTCAACCCACCTACATCTGAAAAAGGACTCGCATATAGGCAGGTTCAAGAATTTGACCCGCCTACATCCGAAAGGACTCGGATACAGGCGGGTCTAAAGAGCCAACCCTCCTACACCTCGAAAGGCTCGGATATGAGCAGATCCAAAGGACCTGACCAACTTAAGGATCCAGTGCCAACAAAGAGACGACGGAAAAAGTACAACAAGGCCATACCTCCAATAAATGGTGACATGGCTGCTGCAATTAATAACCTGACAACATACATACCATGGCAGCGGACGTATCCAATTAGAAGATTTCGCAAAGGGACCAACCTAAACACTATAAATAGCGGAGATAGGCCCTTGAGGCCCGCTCCTAGGCAACCCGAGAGAGAAAGAGAGATTGTAAACTTGTTTCTTACTAGTGTATATTTGGGAGCATCATCCTCCTCTTAGACGTACATCCCTTGCAGTAGAATTGGGTTACCAACTTCTTTGTCTCTCGTGCGATTGCTTAAGTTGTTGAGTTAGACCCTCCGACTATCCTGGAGTTCCATCAATTGGCACCGTCTGTGGGAACGATTATCAATTGATAACATTTCCTGGTTCTTAGAGTCCTCCCAATAGCTTCCACGACTCGCAACTCCTCCCGTGCCGGCCCTGAGAAAGCATTGACCCAGGCTGAATCTAGTGTTTCAGTGTCCAAGAGACACCCACAGCTGGTCGGGCCAGGCAAGGAGAAGTAGGGAGTCCCTGGCCAACTACTAGAGGACAATGAGCATGACCCCCTCTTCGAATTGTAGGCGAGAGAGGAGCAATGCCAGGATAAGCTGGCAGCTCTTAGGGTTGAAGAGATCTTAATCGCGGAGAAACTCTTGGAGATCAAACAGATCTAGAAGCTCGGCAAACACCCTCAGAGGGAGCCCCACCAATCAAGCCTCGAAGACAAGTAGCAAAGGTGGTGTCACACCGTGGAGGATGAGAACGCCGTCTGCGCGAATAGTTCGAAAAATTAAAACGAGAGCTTAGTAGCCAAAAAGGGGAAGCTCCTCCAAACTCGCCAAAAGTTCATCGTCCGCCTTCATCGGAAGAGATCTCAAGGGCTCAACCCCAGCGACCGACAGGAGAGGTTCAATCCCTGAGATCGTCCACTAGGTCACTAGGGCAATGCGGGGCAAACACCCTTGAGCCTACATCACCATCTACCCCTTCACTGAGGAGGTCATGACGCCTCCCCTACCAGAGAAATTCAAGCAACCCGTTATGGCCCAATATGTAACATCCTAAAAACTGAACTCTGAGTAATCTCAAAGTTGTTTGGGTCAATTTAAACCTGAAAACTCGGTTGTGGTTCGATGCTTGTGTTAGCACCTCCTTAAATTGCCAAAAAATGCATATTTCAAGTCAACCCTGGGTCAAATGTCGTCAAAGGAGTGCCATGCATGGTACCATTAGATTCCTTTCGTTGCAACTTTCTGATGACGCTTATTTCGTGCTATTCTGAGGTATATAGCTCAAGTTATGGTTAAAATAAATTAAAAAGGGCCTAAATGTAAGGTGGACCCAACTTTAGGGATATTATAGGTATTTCACACCACTAATCCTAATCCCAACAACCTTAAGGCCTATAAAAGAATCCCCTTGGATCCTTTGGGTCATCATTAATCTCTAAGCCTCTCAAATTAAGAGAGAAAGAGAGGAGGAAAATCTTGGATTTTCCTTTAAAAATTAAAAATTTTCTTTTTGAGGACCTCAACGTAATTTCACAAAATGTGGGCTTCCCACAGCAAATTTCACAGGGCCCACTGCGGCAATGAGTGTGGGTCGCTCGATTTGGCGGTGGTTGTTGGATGTCAGCCACATGTCGGCCAGCAGGTGTGCTTGATCGTGCGCATGAGCGCGCGGGAGGGCCCGGGCACGAGCGCTGGATGCGCGATGCGTGGCGCGATCGAGCGAACGACTGGCACAGTGTGGGCGATCTAGGTGTGTGCATGAGGGCGAATCGTGCCACGACACGTGGCAATGGGTGGGTGCGATCGGTTTGATTGGACCGACGGTCCAAGAGTGGTTTAGGATCCCCTCATGTTGTTTCAAGCGGTTCGAGGTATTCCCGACCTTAGATTTCAACAAATAAGGTATCGTTAGATTCGTATCGACGCGTACTACATGTTGGTGTGGCTTATTTTCATTTTTGAATATGTTCTCTTTAGTGAAAAATCAGAAACGTGACTATGTGTTTCTGACCCTATTTTTTGTCTGTTTGAATTAGGTCTTGCCTCGGTGTGTGCTTGAATTTCGAGGCAAGCGTGGATACTACCCCCAGGCCCTATGTGGATGGTTCAGAGTCACCATGACCCTCCGGTGACATTAGGTAGAGTAGTCCCTCTCTTTTCCATGTGATTTGTTTACATAGTGATTTTCTTTGCGTATTGCACTGTTTAGCATGCGTTCTTATTTCTTCCTAAGATTGGAACCCATTTTCGTGTTTCTTGCTATTTTTGGGATACTTGAATCTTAAATATGGATTATATAAATCAAGTCGATGACTTAGATTGTGAATAGTTAGTGGGATTTAATTAACTATCAAATTAAGTACAAGCAACTCTCATGATTTACCGAATTATACATAAATTGGATATGGTCTTATCATAGCATGAGTAAAAAGACTCTGATATTTTCCCTAGTTTATGGGTATTTTAATGAGAAATAAATGGATTTTATGAAAAAGATCAAGAGTTGATGATCATATGTACCTTGTTATTGCATGTATAAAACAAGATCTGTTTTTTGTGAAACAAATTCAGTGATGTTCTTTATTAAACGAATAATATGGAACCACTGTCATAAACTCAGAAATACCTGTAAATGAATGGGTGGAAGATAGTGAGGATTTTGTAAAAGCCTTGAATTATTAATATAAAATTTCCAAGGATTTTCGGATATATATGAAACTAGTTCCGTCAAAATTGTAATTGGTAAATAGTTTGGAATCACTATCATAAAATGGAAATTATTTGTAAACTGACAATATTAGAAGTGATATGAATACTTGTGTATCCTGGACTTGAGGATATGGAATTCTTAAATATGACTGATTTTAACAAGAACAAAGGATACTGTTATCTGGAAATGATCAAATAATCAATACAACGGATACGTCAGGAATTAGAAAGAATCAGATAATTGGTTGCAACCTGCTACTTGCTGGATTTGGCTGTAGCTTTAGTCTACTAGATCGATTTTTGGCTGATTTAGGGAGTTGCTGGCCTCCATACGACTCTTTGGTTAGGCTTAGCGGCCAATTGGGATAGCGGATTACAGGGCTCAAGGGTTTGGAGTTGGGTTCTTTACTCGGCCGGTGGGTGGGTCATTGGTTGTCTATGGTTCAGCGTGCGTAGCTAGCACGTAGTCCCGCCATACGATGTAGCCGCCACCCCTTTTTGCAATGACCCCAGGGTGATGGAGAGGAGCGACTCGGTGGGTATAAGCAGTCTTTCTAACTAAGAGGGTGGCTTATACCGGTCTTGAGCTGCAGGAAGTTACATGAGATCGTCTCGTGCTTGAAACATCGATTAATAAATGTTCAACTATAAAAATTTAGGCATTCAGTATACGATACGGAACCGAATAACAAGATATCTAATAAATAGATTAATTAAAGAAATAATACCCATTTTTTCTTATTCTTGATTACTGCTATACTCTGTTGTTGTTGTTTCTACTCTACTCAGTTTTACTGACGTGTTTTTGAATTCCATACTTAGGTATACTTGGCAGTTCGCAAGGAAATTTCTGTTGTACATCTTCTTGGACTTATATACTATGGTAAATCTCCCGATTAGTTTTCAATTTATGTTCCCTTAATTTTTGCAATATGAATTATTTGTTGGCTATGCTTATATTTTATGATTATGTGTTGAGTGATTGCGATCTTGTAAGTATTTTGTGCTAGTGTTAGCACATGGTGACTTGGGTTTTGTTGCTTGGCGAGACTTGGGTCGTCACACAGTATGACGGAACGATGGATCCCAATAGCTTTGTCGAGAGTTACTGCCATATGATGCTAGTGCATGGATGCTCCAACGAAGTACTCTGTCAAGTATTCCCGTCCTACCTATCCGGCATAGCCCATGAGTGGTTCAATGAACTGTCGGCCAGACAAATCACATGCTTTTAGGAGTTGGCGGACAAGTTCTGCCAATACTTTGCTGGGCAACAGAGGGTTAGAGATAACCCTGAAAGGTTGTCAAAGATCCAGCGATGGAAGAATGAATCTTTCTTATCTTACCTGGATCGATTCAAGGCCCAGTGTTTCAAATGTAAGCGGCCACAAGATTCCATCGCCATCCAATATTCCAAGGCAGGGCTCCTGACTTAGAGGTTTTAGTATGACATCGATGGTTTCCCACCTACAAATATGGCGGAGCTCTAGGATAGAGCTACAAAGTTCGCAAAGTAGGATGACTCTTTCCATTCCCATAGCCAGCTAGTAGAAGGATACGGAGACGATGCCAAACTGGAAGAGGAGAGAAAAGCCTCGAAAGAATCCGCCCCCGTTTCCATCTGCGAAGGCAGCCGCTTCAATAAGTGCAAGGCTGACTTCCCAGAGCGGAGGAATGATCGGCCAACTAAGTATCGAAACAGTGGACCCTGCCAACCTAGGAGAGATTACTTCGAAGAGTACACTCCCCTTGCCGTGAACCAGGAGAATGTGTTGTCAGAGGTATGATCTACAGATAAAGACCTACTACCCCTGTCCAAGCCGATGAAGAAGAAGGCTGACTTTGGGCCCTACTACAAGTACCACAAGGCCTAGGGGCACGCCACTGAAGACTGTAAAGACTTGCGGGACCAAATCGAGTCCCAGATTCGGCATAGGAATTTGGTCCACTTTGTCAGGTGGAACGATGGCCAGGATAAGAGCAAAGGGCCCATGGATGGCTTAAAATATTATGATGAGGTGTGGCTTATCATAGCTGAAATGCCCAAGTTAAGCTAGAAACTAGGTTAAACACTACTGTATTAACACATGAAATGGGTTAAGTGTGGGAAATAGAGAAAAAGACCTAAAACATCTAATCTGTGCTAAAAATGCAAAATTAAGTCATTAAATGAAATATTCTATTCATTAGTATAAATTGATGATCCATATGCATATTGAACAAACATTTGAGTTCAAAACTTCAAATCAAAAGTAAAATTAACTTCCTAAATGTTCAATTATGCTCAAATAAAAGCTTGGCTTCATTTAGACATCATTAGGACCTCGCATTTATGGTTTCTTACTTAGGTCCTTAAATCATAAACATTTTATTTATTTAAAAACCTCTAGGGACTGATTTGATAGTCGGCAGGGACTTCTTTGCAAATTCTAAGGGCGGCTCTGCAGAACTTCTTCACCACTTATGGGCCTCGCTGTAAACTTTCTACCGCTTCGCCACTTTGGGCCTCTCTGCAATTCCACCAAAAGACCTGCAGCTGTGCAGGTCTACTCTGGCTCAAGAACACAAGAAATCATGACCAACCACTCCTTGCTTTCTTGATCTTGTGGCTCTGATTGATGTAAACACAACTATTGAGGATAAAATGGCTATTCATGCATGTTCCTGGGCTTAGATTTTCATTTCATGTTATAAATAATGCATAACATGCATCATCCTACATTTAGAGTAGTTATGTATATTGTAGGTTAGTTACGTCCTTTTTATGGCCAGTGTTAAGACCCGTGCTGTTAGAGCCCTTTAAGACGTCTAGGATTTGGGTCAGACGTCTGGTAGGACATCTGGAAATCAAATTTTTCGTGTACATCCTTGCATCTGCGCGCGTGCTGCGCGCAGACAGTGCACAGCCTCATTTTCTTCCCTCATTCTCTCTTCTCTCGCCGATGCAACCCTAACCTAGCGCCTACTTAAACCCCCCTCCTCTCCCTCGTTCACCTCACCTTCAGCCACCCTTCTTCCAGTGAGAGCGGTGAGCGACGATTTGCAAGGAGCAGGCATGAGCAGCGTTGGAGGAGAGGAGCAGCGAAAGGAAGGGAGGAGAGCACGCGCGCGAGCTCACCGGAGAGCTCACGGCCGGTCAGGAGTGCGCTGGGCGGAGAGGTGTGTTAGGGAGGTTCTCCTCGACACTGTTGCAGCTGGAGCAGCAGGCGAACGGGCGCGGCGCGGCCGTGCACGGCACGAGAAGGCGAAGGTAGGCACGGGTACTGGGATTTTCTCAGAATCAAACGTCTGGGTCGACATCCAAACGACGCGGACGACATTTGAAGGAGGTTCTAGACGACTGAGAGGTAAGTTCCGCGATGTACAACTTCTTTGCGGATACGGCCATGCAGGCTGTTCCGCCGAGGCACTGTTCCGTGCCATATTGAGGAGATTTGTGTCAATGCATGCAGGATTCACTTCGGGAAGGCGCGGGACATGCCCTCCCACGCAGTTCAGACGTCTAGGCGAGGCACCAGACGGCGGGAAGCGTTTCCAGACGTCCTGTGAAGCGGTCGGACATCTGGAACTGGGTCCAAATGGTCCAGCGGAGTTCCTGGACGTCTGAGGAGTGGTGCAGGAGTTGAGGTATGGTTTTAGACTCTTTTAAGACATCTGGAAGGTGTTCCAGACGAAAGATATGAATCAAAATTACTATTTTTGACCCGTTTAGTGTCTGTTTGAGGTCTGATTTCCACAATTAAGATTCCGTTGTTCTCCGTATAAGTTCCTCTACTTGTTGGAATACTTTTATCCTATTCTGAGTGGCCTCTTGTGATTGATCCTTGTGATAGGACCTCGTTCCATTGCGGATTTGGGGTTTGCTTAGGCACGTGGACTTGCCGATCAAGCCCCCATTACTCCTGGGTTTACTGGTAGAGTGACTTCCCCTAGTTTAATTACAAATATGAATGCATATGTGGAATGAATGGTAGATTCTAGGGTATGGCATGAATCCTAGGACTAGAAACATTGGAATATTTGTATGGAATATATGGATTGCAGTCTTGGATGAGTAAATAGAATAATAACAATTGCTTATAAATGGATAATAGTTGCCTGTGAAATGAAAAGTACTGGTGTTAGCAAACTGTTGCATGTAAATTCCTGTTGTTTACGTTAAATATGAGCTGCCTGTATATGAACTGGAAATGGAAGATTGAATGTTGGAAATACGAACTACCTGCGAATAAACCTGAAATGTGAATAATAAAGTTACATGCTACTTGTGTAGAACCTGAGAAATGGAAATAGAAATGATGAAACCTAGTATGGCTTGGTCTGAGAAACATGAGCATGAACCCTACAAGGAATTAGGAGATGAGCTCCTGGAAACAAATGGAATGGATCTAGGAATGTGCTGGGAAGTGTGCTGTCCCTTGAGTACGTGATACCAAGGGGAGCACATGTTACCTCTTTGTGTAGAGGGGAGCTTACCGCCTTCGGGTCGAGACCCGGGGTGGGTTTGGCCACTTTGCACCGACTCTGTGGCCCTCGTGTACACAGTACCGGGGAGAGCTACTAGTGTAGGGAGAGAGCTAGCCACCCCACGGGGCTCGGGGTTCAGCTAGCCGCCTTACACCGGCTTGTTAGGCCCACTAGGTAAACCAGGGTAGTTAGGCGAGGGTGCACGGACTGTGGAGGGGCGAGACCCCTGTTTGGTTCTTAGGGGCTAGACCCCTGTTACTGAGAGGGCAATGCCCTATGCTAGTTCCGTGCTGTGCTTTGGGCACACCCATTAACGGAAATGACTAACCGCATGCCAGTGCAGGGTAGCTACCCGTGCGTTTATCACGTGTGCCGTAGTTACCGTTACCTCTGTCAATGACCTTGGGGTGGTTGACTGAGTGTAGAACCACCACGGGGGACTCTCCCGGCCAGGAGAGCACCACGTGCTACTTCTACTCTTCGGAAAAGACTGCAATCAAAATTGTTCCCACGAGGAACATTCAAGATCAAGAAAGAGGCCTGATAAATAAACCAAGTGATGAAAGAAAGAATAATTAGTTAAAGAAAGAAAGAAATTGAAAAACAGCAGCTACCTGTCCACCTTTACTGTTTTAGTTATTTAGTTGCCACTCTACTCAGCGTTCGCTGATGTTTTGTACTCATAACCTTTTACAGGTGCAGGTGTTGAGTGGCCAGAGCCCAGGCTGCAAAGGGTGCTAGGCCCAGTAGAGCCCAGTAGTTGTAGCTTTCTGTTGTACTCCGTTCCTGTTGTAGTGAGTAGTTTGTTACACTTCTGTACTCTTCTATTGTGAACTTTATATTCCTGTTTAATTTCCTACTGTTGTGGTGGTGTGTACTGTAGTAGTTTACTTTTTTACTGCTGTACTTTTGTTACTGTTAATTGCTTGCATTATGAATGTGGTTTATTTTACTGCTTTGTGGTTACTTTCTCGTTGGACGACTGGGTCTTGGGATCAGTTGAGTCGGTCCGGTCTTGTGTCTTGTAGGGATTCGGGAACTGGATCGTAACAGCTAGGAGGGAAAGAGATTTATTTCAGGGCCTCGGATTGACGATCTAAATGTACTGCTCTGATCAGAATGATGATCAAAGTCCAACACCTCCGAGATTGTCCTAATCAGTATCTTGTATCACCTTATGCAATTCGAGGAAGATCAATGGCTAGGGGGGAAATGCGACATCCTTACGGGCTTCAGATGAAAAATCCAACCGTACGGATGGATCCAAAGAAACCATCATAGTTTGGCAACGTGGAAATCATCTCAATCCGAGCACAGTGGCACCCTCTGAACAGAAAGAAGATGGACGACCCAGATGGCGCCACGTGGCACCATCTAGGTTGCCCAAAACCAACCAACAGTTCACCCAAGCTGATCTCGCAAATCTTGATCATTGGATTTGAACCCAACGGCCATCCAAGCGCTGCTCCACCAACCTTAAGCCAAGCGAAGTGATGGCCTCGTGCGATCTCGACCGTTGGATTAAAATCCAACGGTCGTGGGCACGTGGCCTTAAATCCTAAGAGCAACACAACATCGTCCTCAGCACAACGGGTGGAGCTTTCTCTCTCATCCAATGAGCGCATGTTCAAAGCTCGACTGCTGCGCCCAATTTCGTGAGTGTGGGCACGAACGTTGGATGCCATCAAGTGGCGGAGGCTTCACTACGTGGCGCTGCTCGATGCACGCGATTCACGCACGCAAGATCTGTCGCATAGACGGACACGCTACCACATGCGGGCGGGCGCAATCTCAAGCGCGCGATGCGCACGAAATTTGGAGCATCCATAATCAATTTGCCGCTGTTATCAGGGAGGTAATGCTCTTTGGTTTTTCTTGCATTTTTTCGCCTTATCTAACTTTTTGGCTCACATTGCTCCTTTCCTTTTGTGGTTATAGGTACCCTTCCAAGGCGAGCCAAAGCGGATAGATTGGAGTAAAGTACGGTTAAAGAGTTTTGTAAGTTTATCCCCACCACCCCCACCCTAGATTTCATTTCACCACACTAATAACTCAAATCCAAATCAAGTTAGGTACTTTTTATAAACCTTAGGATAGATCTGGTTGTTTGTTTACCACTTCCACCCATCTCATCCCCGCATATAAAAAAAAATACTCTTCTCTTGTGGGATTTACTGAAAGTGACACAAATTAAACACCCACAACTTTCAACTTAAGATGCACCATTCCACTTTGATTCTACCACTTAACTGGGATCTGACCTATGGACTCGGTACACTTCAACTAAATACACATAAGTGAGTAGAAAATTTGAATAGGTTAAACATTTGTGTGCCATAACTAAGTGATGCAACATGCTAATTGATTGAGCTGTTTGAGCCGCACCACTGAGGATAAAAGTCATTTATCAGTAGCTTGCCACTTAGGGTTAATCTTTAGGGCTGAACCAGGCACTCCACATTTTTTTTTTGATTTCTAAAGGAATATATCATCACCAATGCTTTCAAAACTTGGAGTGTTCTCTTGAACTTGATTGAATACACCTAAGATTAAACCCTAAAAGCTACTAAACAAGGTTAAACCCTAAAAGACACATCATCAAATAACCTTGTTTGCAAACCCTGGTTGTGTAGGCACACACATTTGAATTGATCATTAAGGGCACAACTCATCTAAAGGGCTTGTCACATTTTAAGAGCACAATCATCCGAAGCCTAATTAAAACTGAGGAGACGTTGGCCTTAAGGATCGATTCGCTCTTCGGGGCTCAGACTGAGATTTTTTTCAATTAATCTTCTTTTGCTGGTTCATCTGATGTCTAGCTAGGGGAGTAGTGTCAAATGACCGCGGCTAGGGGGTACACTAGGAACCGGAGGCGCAAGCCAAAGGAAGAACCTTCTCTCAGCCCCACCCTCTAATTGGTTGGATTGGCCGGATAGAAGTAGACCAAATCCTTTCTATCATCTCAAGATGGGTCCTGGGAGTTTGTAGGTCCTTAGGCTACCCACGTAAGGACATGTTTGGTTGATTGTATTGCAGAGCACCTTTCTCTCTTCTGTTTTCCCTCCTACTCCACAATGTAACCTTCCACATCTTTCACACATTTTCAATCCTACCCTCGTACCAATATGTATCCTCAAGATGATTACTATCTTGATTTGACTTATGATTACCCATCTCCTAGCCGGGATAACTTTTATTAGGGATATAAATCCGGACCTCAGTGTCTAGGGCCTAACCCTGGACAACAAGACTATGATTATCATCCTTCTCACGCCTACAATGATTATATATCTCCACCCTTTGATGATCAACCTAACTCGATCTACAATCAAGAAGGATAGGATGATTATAACACCTACCCTCCTCAGTATTCCACGGAATATAGGTCACCTCCATTCTTTGAACACCCTGAAACGACCTACAATCAGGGAGGGACCTAAGAACCTTGATATCTTGACTCCCCTAGAATGAACCCAAACCCACCCAACCCTGAACCGAACCATTCAGTTTAGGTGAACCAGGTCCAAGAAAGGGTGTTGGCTAACTTGAGGAACACCATCCAATCTTTAGGGGCTCAGCCAACACCATGCACTGAAGCATTGGAGCGTATCATAAAAATGATTGATGAGATGAATAGCTCTTTATTAGATTTGCTCTAGCATGTTAGGGATAGGGACCTAGGTGAGTTTCTACTTGGGAAATTGTCGAGATTGAGGATGAAATTTGTTGTTGACCTAGTTCAATCTTGGGATGATTCTCAAGATGAACCTCCTTCAAGAAAGCTAATGTTTGAACCCGCTGAGGCACTTGTCAAGGGGGATACATTTTTTGAGACCCGAGATGACCAAGTCAATCTAGAGTAACCAATTAAGGATGAACCGATTGATTCACTCGAGATCCTTGAGCTAGGGAACGAAGAAAAATATGTCTCTATGGACCAGGAAATGACATATGATTTTGAGACGTATATAAATGAGGATCAAGAATTCTTTAATTCTAAGGGTGAGGAATCTTTAGGTAAAGTCTCACTTGAGCTTAAGGAAGATGGTTTTAGTGAGACAAACGGGCCTGAGGAATTTGATGAACAATTTGATAGCCCGATTATTGAAGATTGTGATATGGCTGGGGCTAACCTGGAAGATTCAAATCCTCATTTACTAGAAGATTCAATCAGTAGCCCTAACCTTCAACCACACCTTGAAGAGCTAAATGATCATAATTTTGAGATTGTTGTACCCAAGTCAATTCAGATTTATCCACGATTTCTGGACTTGGGTAAATCATATGGGGTGAATAATATGCTAGAGGGCCCGGAACTCGAACACTTAATGTTGGAGGATAAAAATGTGGAAATGAAAATATGGGAAGTTAACTTCAGGGAAAGTAGGAGTTTAGATTTAAGGGTTCCTGTTGACATAAAACCACGTACTTTCTACCAGGACCCTTATGATATCATTGATGTGCAACCCAAGCTCAGAATAATTGACTATCTTCCTGAGCTGAACTCTAAGTGGACACCCGAGTTGAATGAATCAGATCTACCCATTGTCCGCCACTTTAATCTTAGGTTGCACACCACCAAACCGCAGGCTCGACCCCACAAGTACAATAATCTCCGATTCTGGGTGATTTTCATCCAGAACCTGAGAACTACTCGACCCTAGGGCATGGGTCTGCACCATAATCTGGTTCACGTCTATGGACATCTTCTGCTGGCGGGTCTGAGAATCAATATTTTTATTTTGATTCTGGCCCGCACTTGTGAATTCTCAAATTCTTCCTTGCATGTATATCATGCCTAACTGAAGGCATTAAACTTAGCACGTGTGTATACTCTCTTTTCTTTGTGGAGTTGACTGGATTATCACGAAACTCATTTGATGTTCTATTATTCCGCCCATTTCATGTCTTTATTTCTACAATGAGGGCATTGCTTCATTTAGGAATGGGGGGTGGATAATTAATTCTTAAAATTATTTTGTTAACTCTATAGAATTTCTTTTAGTTTCTTAAAAAAAATGAAAATTCAAAAAGAAAAGAAGAAGAAGAAAGAATTAGGAGAAGAAAACTTAGGCATTTGGAAGTTATTAACTTTAGGAAATGATACGATAGAACCTGAATACTTAGACTCTTCAAGTCTTCAAACTTAATCAGCCTGGGTGTCCACTCGAATGTGGACTTAGTCTCGAGTCCTCGCCAAGTAATTTTATCTTAATTTAGTAAATAAATTGGGGTGATAAGTATACGACTTAACCCGCCCTCTGATTTGAGGGGACTTTAAGCCTAAGCATCTGTACACTATTTGTACTGACTCACTTTTCGACGGTTTCTTTAGAAATTGGGTAGCTAATAAACTTTTTAGGGTAGTATGGTTGGCAAGTTGTCATAGGTAACAACCCATTGGCCGGTTGTCCAGAGTCCAGCTACTTGACCAACTCATTCTACTGCTTTTAGGTAAATCTTAGATCAGGAAAGCCACCTACTTAGAAAAAGAAAAAAAATGGTACTAAAAAAAAAGGAGAAAAAATAGAAACCACACTTCACCGCATGAGTATGGCTGGCAAGTTGTCGTGAGTAACAGCCCATTGGCCGGTTGTCCAAAGCCCAGCTCACAAAAATGTATAAATAATTCCCAAAACACTAAGGGAAGAAGCAAGGAAGTAGAATAAACCAAGGAGATATACACTAAGTTTGTCATTGTGTTGACCCCATAAAAAAATTTAAAAGTAGGCAGAAAGCTACCGTTCAGAAAGATAAATCTTTAAGCAGAAACTCTTAAGGTCACTTACGGTCGTAGAAACCTGAGGTCTGTTTTAATAGCCGCTTAGTGAGTTTTTCACTCTTCTCACAAGATGCTTAGCACTTAGAGTCCTTTTCAAGTCTTGGGCGGGTCGGGTAACCGTAAAAAGTTATCCTGAAACTCTCAAACTCTAAAAAATCCAAAAAAAAAATAAAGAAAAGAAGAAAAACAAAACATGTATCTTCCTTCTTCAAATAAGGCGAGGACTTGGGCAATCTGCATTCTGACAGACACCCGGGTACTGTTGAGTTTTCGTAGTTAGGACCTTAGTTGAAATTTTCTATTGATAATAAACAACTTAGGCCTAAGCGATCGATTTCTAATTCCATTTTTATACATAACATGTAGTTCAATTTTGCTAGGAACTAATAAAAGATAGGCATGGGGGTATGATGTAGCCACAACTATTCAGGATAAAATGTCTATTCATGCATGTTCCTAGGCTTAGATTTGCATTTCATGTTATAAATAGTGCATAGCATGCATCATCCTGCATTTAGAGTAGTTGTGTATATTTTAGGTTAATTACGTCATTTTTATGGCCAAGAGGGAAGGAGATTTATTTTAGGGCCTCGAATTGACGATCCGAGTGTACAGATCTAATCAGGATGATGATCGAAGTCCAACGCCTCCGAGATCGTCCTAATTGGAATCTCGTATCACCCTATGTAATTCGAAGAAGATTAATGGTCAGGGGGCAATGGGACATCCTTACGGGTTTCAGATGAAAAATTCGATCTGGGACTCACTTTTTGAGTTTCGGTTATAAATTTTATCTGATCAACGGATTTTCTCGCAAATCGAACTATGACGACGGGTTTTCCAAAATCTAACCTTTTTGCGTTGAATCCACCGCCAATCACTGATCCATTAGAAGCTTCGCGTGCTTCAGTGCGTGAAGTCACCACCTCGCCCATATCCCATCCAACGGTCGCATTTTTATTTGATCCTCGTGCGCACTCGCTAACCCATCTCCACCGCCCATACCTTAGGTGTTTGATCTCACCCAGTGGTGCTTTGATTCACTCCCTAAGTGTAACGACCTGGTTCCCGAGCCCCTACGAGACATGAGAACCGGACCGACTCAACTAATCCCAAGACCTAGTCGTCCAACGAGGAAGTAACCAAAAGAGCAGTAAAATAAACCACATTCAACATGAATATAACTAACAGTAAGAAAATATAGCAGCAAGGAAAGAAACTACTACAATATATACCACCACAACAGTAGAACAACATTCATAACTAAATATGAACTGCAGGTAAAGAAAAGTACAGCGGAAACGAGAACTACTCACTATAACGGAACAAAAAGAGGTACAAGAAACAGTGGTAACTCTACTGGACCCTACTCGGCCCAGCGTCCTCTGCAGCCGTTGACCCTGGCTGCTCAACACCTGGTCCTGAAAGGTAACGAGTGTAACACGTCAGCAAAACGCTGAGTAGAGTGGCGACTAAAACTAAAGAAACAATAGAGTGTACAGTAGCTGTTAAGTTCTGTTACTTTCTTTATTTAAGTCTTTCAATTATCTCACGATTTATCTATTTCTCAGATCTTTCACTTGATCTCGAATGTTCCTCGTGGGAACGATCTTGATTGCAGTCTTTTCCGAACAGTAGAAGTAGCACGTGGTGCTCTCCTGGCCGGGAGAGTCCCCCGTGGTGATCCTACTCTCAGTCAACCACCCCAAGGTCACTGACAGACGTAACGGTGACTACGGCACGCGCGGTAAACGCACGGGTAGCTAACCCGCACTAGCACGCGGTCAGTCGTTTCCGTTAACGGGTGCGCCCAAAGCACAGCACGGAACCAGTACAGGGCAGAGCCCTCTCAGTAACAGGGGTCCAACCCCTCCACAGTAACCAAACCGGGGCCTTGCCCCTCCACAGTCCGCGCACCCTCGCCTGACTACCCTGGTTTGCCCCAGCGGGCCTAACAAGTCGGTGTGGGAGGCTAGCAGAACCCCGGGGCCCGTGGGGTAGCTAGTACCTCCCTACACTAGTAGCTCTCCTCGGTACTACGTACACGAGGGCCAGCAAGTCGGTACAGAGTGGCCAGTCCTAACCCCGGGTCCCTGGGGCGGCTGGCTTCGCTCTGCACTAAATAGGGGGACAGTCGCTCTCCTTGGTACTCCATAGTCAAGGGCCAGCTCACTTCCTCAATTCTATTCCATTCACTTTCCAGGAGTTCTACTCCTAATTCCCCGTAGGGTTCCAGCTCTTTAACTCAGAACATTCCAGTTTCACCATTCCAGTTTCACGTTCATACATCCCATATTCTTAATCATGTTCATTTATTCATAACAGGCAGCTATTATTTCCCTTCCACATTTTCCAAAACTGCAGTATTCATACATTCCGCTAGTTTTCCCATCCTAGGATTCATGCCATATCCTAGGATCTATCATACAATCTAGTTTTCCAGCCCTAGGATTCATGCAACACCCTAGGAATCTACCATTCAATCTATTTCTCATTCCTAGGATTCATGCAATGTCCTAGGTTCTATTTATGGTTTCATAATGTAACAGATTATACTTAAAGCCACTCTCCCAGGTACGACGGGAGTAATGGGGGCGTGATCGGGAATCCTGCGTGCCTCCGCGACCCCCAAGACTGCAACGGAACGAGGTCCTATCACAAGGATCAAACACAAGGAGTGTCTCAAAACAGTGTATAGCTACTGTAGACGGGTAGAGGATTTAATTCCGAAAAGAACGCAACTTGAAACGCGGAAAACGGAACCCGAACGGGCCCTCAACGGGTTGAAAACGACGACACTGTGCAAAATCAGACGTCTGGAACTTCTTCCAGACGTCTTAAAAAGTGGATCAGAGAATTACCTTATTCAGCGTGGTTTCCCAGATGTCCAGAAGTCTGCGGGGACGTCTGTCCTAGCTCCCAAACGTCCGATGGTCACCCCGGACGTCTGGAGGTCGCTCCCGCCGTCTGGTACTACAGCCAGACGTCTGATTCGCGTTGGATGGCGAATCACCGAGCCTGCGCACACCCATCTCTCTCCCTCAGTATGGTCAGTCGACAGGAAGGAAGGAGAAGACGGAAAACTCACCTTTCAGACGTCTGGACAGTCTTCCAGACGTCGACCCGCTGTCTGGCTATTAGCACAGACGTCTGATTCTGGAAATTTTTCCAGAACCAGGGCGCAACTCGCCCTCCGCTCGCGACGCCGCCCGCGTTGCCCCTCGTGCGCCTGGTGCTCGAGCCGCAGCAGGCCTCCCGCGTCGTTCTGCGCCCGCTGCGCTCCCCGCCGGCCGGCCCTGGCAGCCCCGACGAGCTCGCCCTCACGACTGAGCGCCGCTCTCGCACGCAGCACCTCCTCCGCGCTCACTGCGGCCGCCACTGCCGCTGCAACCTCGCGCTCACTCTCGCGCTCACTGGCTGAAGGAGAAGAGGAAGGAGGCGGTGGTGACGGAAGAGCGCGTGGCCTTTTAAGGTCGCGCGAGGAGGAGAGAGAAATGCGACAGGGCGTCTGCATCCACAGAGGGAATAACGAATATGCGGGTCTGCGCGCTCAGGCGCGCAGACGACCCGCGCGTGTCGAAAATAACTGATTTCCAGACGTCTTGAAACAACCCCAGACTTCTGGATGTGATCCCAGACGTCTGGTCCGACGTCTGGGCCACCTCCCAGACGTCTTAAAAGACGTCTGGGGCACGCGTTCGTAACAATATAACAAACTCAAAGGAAGTTTCATCCCCGAAACTTGCACCAACTAGGGTGCGGGAAAAGATGTCCAAATAACCATAACAAACTCAAAGAGGACCGAAGCCGGTTCGAAAAGACGTACCCGCGAAAAGCTCCGGGTACCGCTCTCGCATTGCCGCCACAGGCTCCCAGGTAGCCTCCTCGTACCGCTGGCTCCTCCACAAAACCTTTACCAGGGGTACTTGCTTTCGTCTCAAACTGCGGATGGCTCGGTCTAGGATCTGCACTGGCCGCTCGGGGTAGGTCAGGTCGTCGCCCACCTCGACGCTCTCGTGACTCAGTACGTGACTGGAATCGGCTACGTACTTCCTGAGGTTGGACACGTGGAACACGTTGTGTACACCAGAAAGCTGCGGGGGAAGGGAAAGTCTGTAAGCAACGGGTCCAACCCGCTCCAGGACCTCAAAGGGCCCCACGAACCTCGGCGCGAGCTTCCCTCTCACCCCAAACCGCTGTAGGCCCTTCATGGGCGAAACACGAAGGAAGACGTGGTCCCCAACCTCAAACTGCACCTCTCTGCGTCTCCGATCCGCGTAGCTCTTCTGTCTGCTCCTGACAGTGCGGAGTCATCTGTGGATCTGCTCGACTACCTCCTGACTCTGCCGGATCAACCTGGGGCCAACCTCCCACTTGGTCCCCACCTCAACCCAACTCAAGGGTGCCGTACACTTCCGTCCGTACAAAGCCTCGTAGGGAGCCATGCCGATGCTCGAGTGATAACTATTGTTGTATGCAAACTCCGCCAGGGGCAGGTGCTCCTCCCAAGAGCCCCTCCAGTCCAGTACACAGGCACGCAAAAGGTCCTTAAGTGTCTGTATCGTGCGCTCAGACCGTCCGTCTGTCTGGGGGTGGTAAGCTGTACTAAACCTCAACTGCGTCCCCAAGGCCTGCTGAAACTCAACCCAAAACTGGGACGTAAAGCGGGTATCCCGGTCGGATACGATTTCCCGCGGAACTCCGTGTAGTCGTACCACATCCCGGATATACCTCTCTGCCAACTGTGCTGGTCCCAAAGTGACTCGGATCGGCAAGAATCGTGCCGTCTTCGTCAGTCTATCCACTATTACCTAGGCTACGTCGTGTCCCCGCTGGGTAACAGGTAAGCCCACCACTAAGTCTATGGTGATGCTCTCCCACTTCCACTCTGGCACTGGAAGCGGCTGAAGCGGCCCTGCAGGCCTCTGATGCTCAGCTTTCACCTGCTGGCACACTAAGCACTGCTGCACGAACTCACCCACATCCTGCTTCATCCCTCTCCACCAAAACTCGCGTCTCAAGTCGTGGTACATTTTCGTGTTTCCGGGATGTATGGTGAATCTGGAACCGTGTGCCTCAGTCAGGAGCTCTCTCAACAGCTCCTCGTCTCTGGGAACGCACAGCCGTCCCCTCAAGCGTAGCACCAGGTCTATGAAAGAGAAGTCCCCTGGGTCTCCTGACAGCACTCTGTCGCGCAAAGACTGCAAGTACGGATCGGCCATCTGTCCTGTGATGATGCGGTCTATCAGCTCTGGCCTGGTCTGCCGTGTCACCGTCACTGCCCCACAGTACCCTCGTAACTCTAGGGGTCGCCAACTGCCCACCTCCTCCAAAAGGCTCCAACTCTGTAACTGTAGATTGGCCAAGAGTGCGGGCGCCTTACGGCTCAAGGCGTCAGCCACCACATTGGCCTTTCCCGGGTGGTAGGAGATGCTGCAGTCATAGTCCTTCAGGAGCTCCTACCAACGTCTCTGTCTCATGTTGAGCTCCTTCTGATCAAAAAGGTATCTGAGGCTCTTGTGATCTGTGAAAATCTCAAAGGTTTCACCGTACAAGTAGTGCCTCCAGGTCTTCAGCGCGAAGACAGCAGCTGCCAACTCTAAGTCGTGGGTAGGGTAGGTATGCTCATGGGGCTTCAGTTGCCGCGAAGTGTAAGCGACAATGTGACCCCTCTGCATGAGCACACCTCCTAACCCCTGCAAGGAGGCGTCCGTGTACACAACGAACCCGCCACTACTGTCAGGGATGGTGAGCACGGGAGCCGAGCTCAACCTCTCCTTCAGCTCCAGAAAACACGCCTCACAGGCATCTGTCCAAGCGAAAGGCACGTCCTTCCGGGTCAACTGTGTCATAGGACGCGTAATCTGTGAAAATCCTCTGATGAATCGTCTGTAGTAGCCTGGCAGTCCCAGGAAACTGCAAATCTCAGTGACTGAACGCGGTCTCTCCCACCTGAGCACTGCCTCGACCTTGGCTGGGTCCACTGCCAAGCCGTCTCCACAGATCACATGACCTAAGAAGGTCACCTCCCTCAACCAGAACTCGCACTTGCTGTACTTGGCGTACAACCTGCGTCGTCTCAGAGTGTCCAGAACCATCCGCAAGTGCTGTCCGTGCTGCGTCCGATCTGTAGAATAGATGAGTACATCATCTATGAAAACCACCACGAACTGGTCCAAGTATGATCTAAACACCCGGTTCATCAGGTCCATGAAAGCAACAGGGGCATTGGTCAGCCCAAACGGCATGACCAAAAACTCCTAGTGTCCGTACCGGGTGCGGAAAGCTGTCTTGGAGACGTCGGTCTCCCTGATCCTCAACTGGTGGTATCCCGACCTCAAGTCGATCTTGGAAAACACCGTGGCACCCCGCAACTGGTCAAACAACTCGTCGATCCTCGGCAGCGGATATCTGTTCTTGATGGTGACCCTATTCAGCTGTCGGTAGTCCACACAAAGGCGTAAGGTCCCATCCTTCTTATTCACAAACAGTACCGGGGCTCCCCAGGGAGAAGCACTGGGCCTCACGAAACCTTTCTCCAAAAGGTCCTGTAACTGAGACTTGAGCTCTCGCAGCTCAAGCGGTGCCATCCTGTATGGCGCGGTGGAGATGGGGCTGGTCCCTGGTACTAGTGAGATCTCAAACTCGATCTCACGCTCGGGCGGTAGTCCTGGTAACTCGTCTGGAAACACGTCAGGGTACTCTCTGATCACCGGGATGCTCTGGAAGTCTACCACAGGGCTGGGCTCTGCCACCACACAAGCTAGGAAGCCCTCACACCCCTGGCTCAAAAGTCTCGCCGCCCGAAGTGCCGAAATGCACCTGAAACCTCCGTCCACTGGCTGTCCGTGAAACTCGAAAGAAGGAAAATCTGGAATGGAGAAGACGATCTTCCTCTCAAAATAGTCCACCAAGGCGTGGTAAGCGGACGACCAATCCATCCCCAGAATCACTCCAAAGTCCTCCATCTGTAACATAATCAGGTCAGCTGGCAGGCTATGTCCCCCGACGCTGACCTCACAATCCGTGTACGCCTCCTCAGCTACAAACAGCTGACCACTCGGACCTCTGATTACGAAGGATTCTCTAACAGTGTATAATCCCGGTCCAAACTAACTGCGAAACTGGCTGCGACAAACGAGTGCGTAGCGCCGGAATCGAAAAGCGTGTAAACGAGTCTGCCGGAAACTGAAACCATACCTGCTACCACCGATCCCGAAGCTCTGGTGTCCCTGTGTGTCAGGGTGTTGATACGCCCTTCAGCTCTAGGTGCGGACGAAGCAGCCACACTCTGCGTCGGACGGGTAGGTGCTGGCCGGTACCCTCCTCGCAACTGCTGTCGTCCTCCTTGCGCCTGGGAACCGCGGTCTCCTGCGCGTCCTTCAGTGCTCTGCGCGGGGAGTATCTGCTGACCTCCTGCCCTAGACGGGCAGTCCCTCATGATGTGGCCCGGCTGGCCACACTGGTAACAGAGGGGAACCCGACTCTCGCCCTCAGTGGGTCCCTGCTGTCGGCTGGGCGGGGGTCCGGTGCTGGCGACTGGCCCCTGTCGAGGGCCCCCAAAGGCCACTGATGGCCCTGTAAAACGTGACGGCTCTCCTGCGGACGCCACGTGTCTCCGTTCTCGCCGGCCCTGTGAGAAGTCTGGCTGGAAGGGCCTCTTCCGCCCGCCGTCGGTGTCTCGCGCGGACGGGTTGGTCTGTTCATAAGTCATAGCTGCCTCTACCACCCTCGAAAACGTAGGCAGCTTCAGGGGTTTGACATACCCCTGGATTGCAGGCCGGAGCCCCTCGGTGAACCTCCAAAGGCGCTCCTCCTCAGTGGCTACCGCTGTCGCTGCAAAGCGGGACAGCTCCAAGAAACGCGTGAGGTACGCACTCACAGTCATCGTCCCTTGGCGGAGAGTGTGGAACTCCCGCCTCCTCTGGTCCTGCCACATCTGGGGAAAGTACTGCTCGCAGAAGAGGGTGACGAACTGGTCCCACGTCGGCTCGTCCCTCTCCTGTCCCCGGACCGCCCTCCACCACCTGTGTGCCGCACTCTCCAGCTGGTACGTGGCAAAGGCCACGTGACACTCCACCGGGGGGCGATGGGTGTCGAAGATCTTCTCCAGCTGCTCAAGCCAGTCCTCTGCCTCGGTCGGGTCCTCATCCCCCTTGAAGGAGGGGGGCTTCAGCTTCCGGAACTGCCCGAAAAGTTCAAAGTGGCACTGTAGGGGACGTGCTGGTGCACCTCCAGGCGAAGGTGCCTCGTGTACAGAAGTGTCGGAGGAAGGTGGGGGCGGCAGCGGCCCATCCCCTCCCTCGTGTCCAGCACCGTGTCCGTCGCGTGGTCCCACAGAGGACTCCCCCTCTGCAGCCCCAGGAGGAGGTGCTCGGGGCGGTGGGTGGAGCTCTTCTCGTACAATGTCTCGTATCAGTCTGGCGAGGTCCTGGGCCTGGATGCCCGGGAGTGGTGGCTGGTCCACCGAGACGTCAATAACAGCACGTCCACCTCGCCTACCTCGTCCTCGGCCGCGCTCGCGGCCAGTCTCGCCAGTCTCGCGACGAGGCATCTCCTGTAAGGAGATGCGAAACAAAACGGAAAAACGTCAAAACAGACGGTACCTAACGAAACTTCTAAGAGCTCATGTCAAGAGATATGTTGTGGTGGCTACTCTAGTTATAGACATGTGAATTGGTTATTTTCCAGTCGGTTGATTCACTTCTCTGGACGACCTTGCTCAGATACTGATGAGAACCTCATCATGAGCCATAACTAGCTCATTTTGACCAAATACAAAGGATAAAAGCTCCTACATATCTCAAGGAAAGGCTTAACTCAGAGAATTCTGAGTTTGAGAAGAAAACCAGTCATAAGGGGTAAAAGTGCAATTTTACCAGTATAATCTGCATACAGGGTAATTCAGGGCCCAAACACAGGTCAAAACAGCTTAATAAGAATAAAAATGGGATGAGATGATCTAGCAAGGGCTACAGCACTTCCAAGGAACCAAATGATAACCTGTAACCCTAAAACAACCCGCTTCAATTCACAAGGTTCGGGGCAAAGTAAAAATAGAATAAACCCTCTAAAATTCATAGAAAAATAATATCTAGGGTTTAGAACCTTCAATTTGGCCTTTAGAACCCATTTTGACCTACATTGAGAACCATGCCCAATTAATAACTTAATTTGGGTTTTTGCGCAAATTGACCGGTCAAACAAGGTTTAATATGAAAATGAAATTCACCATCAGATTCCTTAGGTCCTAATTAGTCATGTATAAAAACTTGAGCCTAAGAAGAAACCTCCTTGACCGACTTCACACTTTGGTCCTCATATATTTACTCTTTGGCCCTCAACTTTTGAACCCTCGCATTTTGGCCCCTAACTCTCCTTCGTTCTTTGCAATCAGGTCCCTCCTGCAAAACCCTGCCAGCACCATGCTCCGGCGACCTTGCGCGGAGCATGGCGCCGCGCAGGGTGAGGTGGGGGACCTGGCAAGTAAACCGGGGGTGCCCTGCGTCGTCAGCCGTCGCAGGGGCACCCCCCTGGTCATTGTAGCCCACCATACCGGCCGTGCGAACGCACGGACGGTATGGGTTCGTGTTCCGACCATTCTCCGGCGAGGGAGACACGTCGTCTCCCTCCGCCTTCCTCCCTGTTTCATCCCTATAAATACCCCCTGCTGCTCCGCCGACCAGAGCAGCCTGGATCTGACGGAGAAAACCCCCAGCTTTCTTCTCTTCTTCCTCCGGCAGACGCTCACCAACTCCGGCGGCTTCCTCCCCCTCCACCTCTTCGCTCTGCCGCAATACCAGCAGCAGAGACTTCCTCCCCTGCTCTTCCCGCGCCACGCCGCACCCAGCTGGCGCCTCTCCGGCTCTCTGCTCGCCGCCGCCCCTCTCCCTGAGCATCGTCTTCTCCGGCGACAGTCGATACGACTGTCGCCCTGTTCCTCCCCCTTCGTCCCTGCAAGTAAGTTAGAACTACTCCCCTTCTTCTCCTCTTTCTTTCCCCGCTTTCAATTTAGTCAATTAAACCCTCGACCGCTCCTGTTCACCCTCACCCTCTCCGCCTCCGACCACCCTCCGGCGAGCCGCGCCCATCACCTCAGCGACCTACACGGCTCGCCGACCACCGCAGAACCTCCGCCTCCTCACCCTGATCCTCTTCCGCCCCTCCACTTCCCACCAAACGCCCTCTGCAGATCCACCGAACACACCCACTTCTTTGCTCACAGTTTGACTTAGGACGACCTGTTGGCTCCATCACGCCCCCTGCAGACCCCCTGACCACCTTCGCCGTGCCACGGCGAAGGTCCCCCACCTGTCTGATTTGGCCGAGAGGCCGTTCTTCTGTGACCAGGTGACTCGCCCGCCGTCGCCATTACTGAGCAGGCAGAGCTCCTTCACCTGCAGGTGCAGGCACGCCTTCGCCCAGGTTCGACTCCCAGGTTGCGCAGGGAGTCTCCGCGAAACGTCCCAGGCTCGCAGATGGGGCGAAGGCCGCGCGTGAAGCCACGATCGCCCACTACTCCCTCCGCGACGGGCGCTCAATTGGGGTGGGACATTTAGTCCCACCTCGGAACTTCCCGGAGGCGCGCGAACGCATAAAGGCAAAAAGTGCCTTATGCTGTCTGCCTCCTGACCACGGGGTGAGGTCCCCTTCACCCGCCCGGTTACCCGGTCTCGTCCGCGCTCACGCCCCGCGGACCTGACCCGACCCGACCCGACTGACCTGCACTCCTCGCCCACCACGCACGCTGGTGGGCCTGGACCCGGGCCTGACCCGAACCCGATTACCCGGTAGCTCTGGGAGAGCTTCCGAAGAGTGATTTCAGAGAGAAAGAGAGACGCGGGGGGGGGAGGGTAGAGTAGGTTTTGCCTCTTGACAAAAAACTCTGAAGTGTGCAGGCCAAAGAAGAAGAAGTGCAGGCGAAGAAGAAGGAGCTGCACTGTAGCAAATGCTCAGTTAAGTCGTCGAAGCACCGGGTCAGACGACGGAAAGTCAGCAGCCAGAGCAGGAAAGAAGGCAGGCTGAAGAAGAAGGAAGAGCAACGGCCGAAGCAGAAGAAGAAGAAAGAAAGACTTAGTAGCTGAAGGCAGAAGCTCTGTAGCCATAAAGAAAAAAAAGAAGGGAAAAGAGAAAGGGTCACCACGATTGCAGAAGAAGAAGAAGAGAGGTCAAGGCAGAAAACCAAAGAAGAAGAAGAACAAGGAGCTCTGAAGAAGAAGAGCATCACCATTGCAGAAGAAGAATATCACCTCTGCAGGAGAGAGAAAGAAGAGCATCCCCCTCTGCAAAACAAAGAGAAAACAACGAATTCTTTCCCTCTCTCTTTTTGTAAAAGAAACATGTATATCTCTAGAATACGACTTGCTCCCTGAGTTCGACCTCGGGAACTCTTTCATTTTCCGAGTAAAAAAATTTATATATGAAATGTTGGTAATAACCGGCTTTACTACAACGTTATAACAAAACCCTCAAACCCGGTTGCCGCCTCTGCGTTTCATTTTGGCGCCGTTGCCGGGGAGCAACGGCTATTCTAGAGGTAAACATTCCTGTTTCTTTTAAGTTCTGATAATCTCCTCTCTTTTGTGCAGCTACAGGAAGACAAGCAACCACACAACCACTCCGAAGACAGGTAAATCTTTTCTCTCATTATTAACCCCTACACTCTAAAGAGGAAGAAAAGAAAAGAACAAGCAATATAGGGCTAACCTGTCTTCCATACTTAGTAACCATAAAAAGTTGCATGTTTTCAACTCATCACTCCTGCACACTATTAAGGGTATTTAAGGGCTAACACATTCTTGCTTGAGCCCTAATTGCCCAACAAAGTGTTAAATGGACCAAGTAGAGCCAACATAAGGTCAAACATTAGGATTTCAGTAGAGACACACCCCTTAATCAAGAATTGAGGAAATCCAAAAGAGGTGTGCCCAAGCCATTGATTGAAAATAATTAACAAGAAAAATCCTAAACAATTGGCTCTCTCTAAACACTTGAACCCTAAAAGAAAGGACCCAAAAAGCTCTCAAAGAAAACAAGAGGTAAAGTTGACCCCTTTGGGTTAACCAACCTTAAATTAGGTCACTCTTTGCACTTAAAAAGACTAAAGTTCAAGTGAAACCTTAAGCACCCTGATCTTAAAATTGGTAGACTTAAGAGGTCAAGATCCCCATTCTGGTCTACCTGGAACCGCAGTGACAAGAGAGGTCGGGTGGGGGAAACCCTGTAACCCGTGGGGACGCTCTACCGTGTAGGGGTCTTCGCGGGACTCTCCCTCTCTGGCTGCCCAGGTAATTCTCAGGTGGACGATCTTTCTGATCAAGGGGTCCATCTGCCCCGCACCTCTATAGTCACCCAACACATTTTTGGGTGTCTTGATTGGGTCCAGCACCTTCTAAACTTACCTCTCCCAACTGTGCATGTACGGAAGGAGGTCTCTAAGACCACCCTTAAGACCTCCATTAGAAATTCGCTCTCGTCAAGGCCAAGCCTCGACGCCCGTATTTGTGCAGCAACACCCTCACATTATTCTCTCTTCTGATTCAGAACCAAGTTCTTCTTCTTCCCCCATCATGGCTCAGCCAGTTGAGGAAGAAAATAATCTGGAACACCAGCTCCAGCGACTCAATGACCTCTTCCAAAACTTCGTGCACCCACCACAGCGTCCTATGATGCGGGACCACTACAATCCTGCTGCGGTGGCCATTGAGCCTCGAGTCAGAATCCCGATTGGAGGACCTGATTCCGAACTAAAGCCCAACATGATTCATGCTATACCTAAATTCCATGGGCTTAATTCTGAAGATCCCTTCCAGCACATCAAACAGCTAAAGCATCTGGCCCACACTTTTGGATCAGATGCGCAAAATCGGGATATTCTTCTCATGAAGATGTTCTCCTTTTCTCTTATGGACAAGGCCGCCCATTGGTATCAAACTCAGACCCGGCCGATCAACACTTGGGAAGAACTTCAATCCGAGTTTTTGAAAAAGTTCTTTCCCGTTGGTCGGACCAACGCCTTGCGCCATCAGATTACACACTTCACTCAACAATCAGGAGAACCTCTCCATGAGGCATGGGATCGTTTTCAGGATCTCATGAGGAAGTGCCCCCATCACGGAGTTCCTAAATGGGAACAAGTCCAATCTTTTTACCAGGGACTCCGTGAGGACATCCGCCTTTTCGTCAATGCAACCTGCGGAGGAAACATCATGGGTCAACATGAAGACACCGTATGGGAGATTCTAGAAAACATGTGCGAGAACTCCATCAACAATGACTCCATGGGATTATTCGACAGGACGAATACCCGCGCAGCGACGAATCTTAAGGGAGCACATGAGACGCAGGACCTGTCCGCATCAGTCGACCTGGAATTAATGGCCAGTCGATTGGACAAGGTCTCAATCATTGAAAAGAAGGTGGATGAGCTGACTCAGCACTTGCACCGAGCCACCTCTGCGCGTAACTCCTTTGCACAACCTCCTTCCACACAGGAGACTGTGCAAAACATCCTCCACCGATCCTCCCCTGGGATGGATCCATATCCATCCCCATCTGATTCTTGGACTGGAAGATCATCCGATCCTTTCTTCACCAGCCGGGGGAACTCCATTCCTCCTTTCCCTGATTCTCAGGAGGTTCCTCAGACCTGCGAGGACCTCAACGCCATCCAGAACGACCCATTCTCCAACACTTACAACCCTGGATGGCGAAACCATCCCAATTTTCAGTGGGCGGGAAATCCCCAAACCCAAAGACCACCTTTTCAGTCCCGCCCACAGCCCTCTCATCACTACCAGCCGCCTCAGCCTCGGCCCAACCCTACTTATCCATCAGGGCCAAATCAAGATCAAATGTCCTTAATCCTTCAGACTCTGGCTGACATTCAAAAATCGAATGCGGCCATTCAAAAACAGCACAAGGACGAGCTTACTGAAGTTAAAACTCAACTGGCCCAGTTGGCAAATTCTCGCCAGCCAGGCACACTCCCTTCCCAACCCCTTCCTAACCCAAATAACGTGCCAACCCAGAAGCGCGTTATGAATCCAAATTTAGGCCACGCTCAATGGATTTATCAGGCCCCCACTGCTCCATCTCCAGACGAGATGGATGCCTCAACTTCTAGTGCGAGATTTCAGCAGCAGCCACCCCTCCTACCAAACCCAAACCAAAATCAGGCCGGATTAAATTCTGTAACAACACGTAGTGGTAAGACAACTCAGGACCCGCATTATCCAAACCACTCCCAGCCTGATAACCATGACCCTAGGATAGTTAGCCAAGGTACCGCTGTTCCAGACCCACAACCTGGACCTATCCTAGAGGAACCAACCAAGATCCCGTTTCCCGAGGCCCTGACCAAGGGAAAGAAGACCACCAAACCCGTGGCCCCTGAGGAGGACCTGGTCAAGCTCTTTGAGCAGGTCCACATAAACATCCCCTTGATGGATGCAATCCACCACGTACCAGCTTACGCACGATTTCTAAAGAATATATGTACACCCCAGCGTAAGCCGCGAACCAAGGGAGGGAGCCCAATTGTTCTGTCAGAGCAAGCCAGCTCTGTAATCCTTAGTAGACTCCCACCCAAGGCAAAAGATCCTGGAACTCCCCTGATCTCCTGTAAGATAGGTGGTACCCAATTTGATAGAGCATTGTTAGACTTAGGTGCATCTATAAATCTGATACCCACATCCTTACTTGACCATCTGGAAGAATCTGAGCTGAAACCAACCGAGGTGACATTACAATTAGCAGATCGATCTATAAAGTCACCAAAAGGGATTCTCGAGGATGTTATCGTGAGAGTGCGGGATTTCTATTTTCCAGTGGACTTTATAGTCTTAGACATGGATGCACCTGAGAACCCTAGGGATACACCAATCATTCTAGGGAGACCTTTCTTGGCTACTGCTAGAGCCAACATCAGCTGTGAGGAGGGCCAAATAGAGCTTAAGTTTGGAGATCAAACACTGAAAATTGATATATTTAAGGCCCAACAAGGAATTAATTGCGGCGTCATCGAGCAAATTTGTGACATCAAGACTTTGGTTGATGAATCACACCTCCAGAATGACTTGAGTATGCCTCATCAACCACAGAAGGATCTTGACCCGCAAACAGAGGAGTCAAATCCAGATGTGAACAACCCAGTAACTCCCACCCTTGAACCTCACATCTATACTGAACCACCCGCTGCTGCTGAAAACCCCATCCTCGAACTGAAACCCCTTCCTGCTCATTTGAAATACATCTTTTTGGGTTCTAATCAGACCCTTCCTGTGATCATCAATTCCAACCTCAGTCCTGAACAGGAAACCAGTCTGATTGTTGTCCTCCAGCAACATCGAAGAGCCATCGGATGGACTCTCGATGATTTGACTGGAATAAGTCCCTCTTATTGTACTCATCATATCTATTCAGAAGAGGGCACGCGACCTTCTCGTGAAATGCAGAGACGCTTAAACCCCAATCTGCAGGAGGTCGTGAAAAAGGAGATCATCAAGTGGTTAGATGCCGGGATCATCTACCCGATCTCCGATAGTCGTTGGGTGAGCCCAATTCAGGTCGTGCCTAAGAAGGCAGGACTCACCACTATAACGACTGAGACCGGAGAAATCATTCCTACCCGTTTAGCCAACTCGTGGAGAGTCTGTATAGATTACCGTCGACTCAATTCCTCCACGAAGAAGGATCATTTCCCACTACCCTTCATTGATCAAATTCTCGAAAAACTAGCTGGAAATAGGTTCTTCTGCTTTCTTGACGGGTACTCCGGTTATAACCAGGTGGCAATCCATCCTGAGGACCAAGAAAAGACCACATTCACCTGCCCCTTCGGAACATACGCTTTCCGAAGGATGCCTTTCGGTCTTTGCAATGCACCCGCTACTTTTCAGCGATGCATGCTTGCCATATTCTCAGATATGGTAGGTGATTATCTGGAAGTCTTCATGGATGACTTTTCAGTTTTCGGAGCATCATTCGACGATTGCCTCCAACACTTGGTCCAGATACTCAGGCGGTGCATCGACGTGAATTTGGTTCTTTCCTGGGAAAAGAGCCATTTCATGGTGCCTGAGGGAATTGTCCTGGGACACTCAATTTCGGAGAAAGGTATCCAAGTGGATCGAGCTAAGGTTAATCTGATTTCTCACCTTCCTATGCCTAGCTCGATCAGGGACATCCGATCCTTTTTAGGGCATGTCGGTTTTTATCGACGATTTATCCCTGATTTTTCAAAAATCGCACGCCCCCTGACCACTCTTCTCTCCAAGGATGTTCCCTTCGAAATCTCCAAGGAATGCACTCAAGCATTTGAAATCCTGCGTGACCGAGTCACCCAAGCCCCGATCCTACAGTCCCCTGATTGGTCTCAACCCTTTGAGATCATGTGTGATGCATCCGACTTCGCTGTAGGAGCGGTTTTGGGGCAGAAAAATGACAAGAAACCTGTGGTCATTTACTACGCCAGCAAAACACTCGATGAGGCTCAGCGTAACTATACAGTTACTGAGAAAGAGCTGCTAGCTGTAGTATTTGCCCTAGAGAAGTTCAGATCGTACCTTCTGGGTTCCCATGTCATCATATACTCGGATCACACGGCTGTGAGGCATCTCCTTGCAAAGAAGGACGCGAAACCTCGATTGATCCGATGGATCTTGCTGTTGCAAGAATTTGACCTCGAGATTCGCGATAAAGCGGGAAAACAAAACGTGGTAGCTGATCACTTGTCCCGTCTTCCTTTTGAAATGATAGACCCTTCCGGACCCATCACTGAGCATTTTCCCGATGAGCACCTGCTGACTATTGGTACTAGCCTTCCATGGTTTGCTAATATTGTAAATTACTTGGCATCTCATCAGACCCCGTCCGATTGGCCGAAGGCCAAGAAAGACAAATTACGCTCCGATGCCAAGTATTACATTTGGGAAGACCCGTACCTCTTCCGCATAGGTGCCGATCAGATCATCCGGAGATGTGTCCCGGAAGGGGAAGTCAACAATATCCTCTCTTTCTGCCATGACCAGGCATGCGGTGGCCATTTTGCCGGGCATAAAACAGCATCAAAAGTCCTCCAGTGCGGCTTTTACTGGCCCACACTGTTCAAAGACGCATACAGTCATTGCAAGGCATGCAGTTGTTGCCAGACTTTGGGCAACATGAGCCATCGCGACATGATGCCTATGCAACCGATTCTAGTGTGCGAAATCTTTGATGTTTGGGGGATTGATTTTATGGGCCCCTTTCCTGTTTCGGATGGTTTCGAATACATTCTGTTGGCTGTGGACTACGTGTCCAAATGGATCGAAGCCATACCGACCCGAACCTGTGATCACAAAATCGTTCTCAAATTCATTCATCAACACATTTTCTCAAGGTTCGGGATTCCTCGTGCAATAATCTCTGATGGGGGAACCCATTTCACAAATGCTCAGTTTAGGTCACTGATGACCAAATATGGGGTGTCTCACCGAATCTCTACTCCTTACCACCCCCAAACTAATGGTCTAGCTGAGCTGTCTAATCGGGAGATCAAGAAAATCCTGCAAGTCACTGTTCGACCTGACAGGAAGGACTGGTCGTCCCGACTTCCGGAAGCATTGTGGGCCTATAGGACCGCCCACAAGACCCAATTAGGCATGTCTCCCTTTAGACTGGTGTACGGAAAGGCATGCCACCTTCCCGTCGAACTGGAGCATAAAGCCTATTGGGCAGTACGGAACTGTAATCTAGATCTTTCTAAGGCTGGGACCCACAGAAAACTCCAAATCAGCGAGATCGATGAATTGCGCATAGACGCGTACGAGAACTCGCAAATCTACAAGGAGCGGGTTAAAGCCTTCCACGACAAACACATCTCGAGAAAGATCTTTCATCCTGGTCAAAAGGTCCTACTCTTTGATGCCCGACTCAAACTCTTCCCAGGAAAACTGAGATCTAAGTGGGTCGGACCATATTTGGTCCGACAGGTTTTTGGAAATGGAGCAATCGAAATCAGTCCACTCAGCCACGATTCTGAACCTTTCATCGTGAATGGTCAAAGACTCAAGCCGTTCATTGATGTAACTTCTACTGATTTGGCTGAGGCATCTTATATCCTCCTTTCCCCTTGAGCTTATTGCGCCCAGCTGATGGCGTAAAACTCAGCGCTTAACGGGAGGCAGCCCGTCATTCTCTTTGAAAACCTGAAACTTGTTCTGACACCTTTCAGCACTCGAAGTTCACCCTTGTAGACAGCCGACCCCAACTCAGATGTTTGTATCTGGGATTTGAAATCGTCCGCAAAAATTCAACCCGACCCATTCACTCATCCAAATTTCTGTCTTAAGGAATGAACTAAGACCCCCTAGGTTACAATGAGGACATTGCAAATCTTAGGCATGGGGGGGTAGGAAAGTGCAAAAACGTGTAAGAAAAGGTTTCAAACAAAAAATTCACATATGCCAAAAAATACCATAAAAATTAAAAAATTCTTCGAAAAAGAATAAGAGGAGAAGAGGAGAAGGAAAATTTTGTGAAGGAGAAAAGAAACAAAATGAAAAAGGAGCACAAAATTATGAGAAAAAGTGATAGTCATTAGTAAGGAACTAAGGAATTAACCTAAGTTCTAGACCTCATTCAAGAAAATAACTGAAAAGTGCACAATAAGATTAGTAAGAATGCAAACCTTAGGCATTCTTGAATAGACTCTTAGTACCCATTAAGATCTGGACACTCCTCAAGAGGTTGAGGAAAATGAAAAGCTGAAGTATTAGGTCTAAGGCTTAGGAAGTATTCGGCCTCGTTAACTAATTTTTGGTTTACGGGACTCAGTAACCTAAGCACCCTAATCTCACACACAGCCTGGTTCAGTAAGCGTAAAAATCAGAATCACGCAGAAGCGTCGCAAAAATCTGAAAAGAACACCTAGAATAGGAACGGCCGATCAACACAAGTTGATTTGGACGAGTTCCCAGCGCGGAGAGGCGGGAAATCCCCTCGAAGATGCGTAACAAAATATCATCTCCTCGGTGCTTGTCTCTTAGGATATTTACATATCCTACGGGGGGCATGTAAGCACTCTGCTGGTTCAGATTCCATGGATGGCATTATCTCGAAGTGTCAATTGCCAGGGTCTGGATTCGGCCACGGAATACCATGGATGGGATTATCTCGAAATCTCAATAGCCAGGGTTCCGGGGGTTGCCATGGGCGGTGCTATCTCGAAGCATCGATCGCCAGGAACCCTTGAGGATTGATGATGGGAGTAAGGAATCTGATACAGACCGTGTTGAAAAGCCAATCCTAGGCTAGAACTAAAAAGAAAAAGAGAGAGAAAACTCTCCAAACAGAAAAACTTTCTATCTCTCTCTTACAAAACGCACTGCGAACTGAGCCAGGGCTAAAACCATTTCAAGCACGGGTGCTTTAACCACGAAGTCCAATAAACCTTAGGTTAGTTCTTGCGGGCCTTAAAAACCTTTGCTAAAAGACTGAGGCTAAGGCTAGACAGATTTGGATCTTGATTGGTACTAGAGTACCTTTTAGGCCTATGGTCAGCATTCTAACCTAATCTATGCTCAAATAAAAAAGGCACTTATCTAAAACCATTAAAAACTTCATGGTCTAGAACAAGGGTTGAAACCTTAAGTTTTTGCTAAGGGACTAGCAAAAGTTAGGCATGGGGGTATGATGAGAACCTCATCATGAGCCATAACTAGCTCATTTTGACCCAATACAAAGGATAAAAGCTCCTACATATCTCAAGGAAAGGCTTAACTCAGAGAATTCTGAGTTTGAGAAGAAAACCAGTCATAAGGGGTAAAAGTGCAATTTTACCAGTATAATCTGCATACAGGGTAATTCAGGGCCCAAACACAGGTCAAAACAGCTTAATAAGAATAAAAGTGGGATGAGATGATCTAGCAAGGGCTACAGCACTTCCAAGGAACCAAATGATAACCTGTAACCCTAAAACAACCCGCTTCAATTCACAAGGTTCGGGGCAAAGTAAAAATAGAATAAACCCTCTAAAATTCATAGAAAAATAATATCTAGGGTTTAGAACCTTCAATTTGGCCTTTAGAACCCATTTTGACCTACATTGAGAACCATGCCCAATTAATAACTTAATTTGGGTTTTTGCGCAAATTGACCGATCAAACAAGGTTTAATATGAAAATGAAATTCACCATCAGATTCCTTAGGTCCTAATTAGTCATGTATAAAAACTTGAGCCTAAGAAGAAACCTCCTTGACCGACTTCACACTTTGGTCCTCATATATTTACTCTTTGGCCCTCAACTTTTGAACCCTCGCATTTTGGCCCCTAACTCTCCTTCGTTCTTTGCAATCAGGTCCCTCCTGCAAAACCCTGCCAGCACCATGCTCCGGCGACCTTGCGCGGAGCATGGCGCCGCGCAGGGTGAGGTGGGGGACCTGGCAAGTAAACCGGGGGTGCCCTGCGTCGTCAGCCGTCGCAGGGGCACCCCCCTGGTCATTGTAGCCCACCATACCGGCCGTGCGAACGCACGGACGGTATGGGTTCGTGTTCCGACCATTCTCCGGCGAGGGAGACACGTCGTCTCCCTCCGCCTTCCTCCCTGTTTCATCCCTATAAATACCCCCTGCTGCTCCGCCGACCAGAGCAGCCTGGATCTGACGGAGAAAACCCCCAGCTTTCTTCTCTTCTTCCTCCGGCAGACGCTCACCAACTCCGGCGGCTTCCTCCCCCTCCACCTCTTCGCTCTGCCGCAATACCAGCAGCAGAGACTTCCTCCCCTGCTCTTCCCGCGCCACGCCGCACCCAGCTGGCGCCTCTCCGGCTCTCTGCTCGCCGCCGCCCCTCTCCCTGAGCATCGTCTTCTCCGGCGACAGTCGATACGACTGTCGCCCTGTTCCTCCCCCTTCGTCCCTGCAAGTAAGTTAGAACTACTCCCCTTCTTCTCCTCTTTCTTTCCCCGCTTTCAATTTAGTCAATTAAACCCTCGACCGCTCCTGTTCACCCTCACCCTCTCCGCCTCCGACCACCCTCCGGCGAGCCGCGCCCATCACCTCAGCGACCTACACGGCTCGCCGACCACCGCAGAACCTCCGCCTCCTCACCCTGATCCTCTTCCGCCCCTCCACTTCCCACCAAACGCCCTCTGCAGATCCACCGAACACACCCACTTCTTTGCTCACAGTTTGACTTAGGACGACCTGTTGGCTCCATCACGCCCCCTGCAGACCCCCTGACCACCTTCGCCGTGCCACGGCGAAGGTCCCCCGCCTGTCTGATTTGGCCGAGAGGCCGTTCTTCTGTGACCAGGTGACTCGCCCGCCGTCGCCATTACTGAGCAGGCAGAGCTCCTTCACCTGCAGGTGCAGGCACGCCTTCGCCCAGGTTCGACTCCCAGGTTGCGCAGGGAGTCTCCGCGAAACGTCCCAGGCTCGCAGATGGGGCGAAGGCCGCGCGTGAAGCCACGATCGCCCACTACTCCCTCCGCGACGGGCGCTCAATTGGGGTGGGACATTTAGTCCCACCTCGGAACTTCTCGGAGGCGCGCGAACGCATAAAGGCAAAAAGTGTCTTATGCTGTCTGCCTCCTGACCACGGGGTGAGGTCCCCTTCACCCGCCCGGTTACCCGGTCTCGTCCGCGCTCACGCCCCGCGGACCTGACCCGACCCGACCCGACTGACCTGCACTCCTCGCCCACCACGCACGCCGGTGGGCCTGGACCCGGGCCTGACCCGAACCCGATTACCCGGTAGCTCTGGGAGAGCTTCCGAAGAGTGATTTCAGAGAGAAAGAGAGACGCGGGGGGGGAGGGTAGAGTAGGTTTTGCCTCTTGACAAAAAACTCTGAAGTGTGCAGGCCAAAGAAGAAGAAGTGCAGGCGAAGAAGAAGGAGCTGCACTGTAGCAAATGCTCAGTTAAGTCGTCGAAGCACCGGGTCAGACGACGGAAAGTCAGCAGCCAGAGCAGGAAAGAAGGCAGGCTGAAGAAGAAGGAAGAGCAACGGCCGAAGCAGAAGAAGAAGAAAGAAAGACTTAGTAGCTGAAGGCAGAAGCTCTGCAGCCATAAAGAAAAAAAAGAAGGGAAAAGAGAAAGGGTCACCACGATTGCAGAAGAAGAAGAAGAGAGGTCAAGGCAGAAAACCAAAGAAGAAGAAGAACAAGGAGCTCTGAAGAAGAAGAGCATCACCATTGCAGAAGAAGAATATCACCTCTGCAGGAGAGAGAAAGAAGAGCATCCCCCTCTGCAAAACAAAGAGAAAACAACGAATTCTTTCCCTCTCTCTTTTTGTAAAAGAAACATGTATATCTCTAGAATACGACTTGCTCCCTGAGTTCGACCTCGGGAACTCTTTCATTTTCCGAGTAAAAAAATTTATATATGAAATGTTGGTAATAACCGGCTTTACTACAACGTTATAACAAAACCCTCAAACCCGGTTGCCGCCTCTGCGTTTCAGATACTATCTTGTAACGACCCGGTTCCCGAGCCCTTACGAGACATGAGAACCGGACCGACTCAATTAATCCCAAGACCTAGTCGTCCAACGAGGAAGTAACCAAAAGAGCAGTAAAATAAACCACATTCAACATGAATATAACTAACAGTAAGAAAATACAGCAGCAAGGAAAGAAACTACTACAGTATATACCACCACAACAGTAGAACAACATTCATAACTAAATATGAACTGCAGGTAAAGAAAAGTACAGCGGAAACGAGAACTGCTCACTATAACGGAACAAAAAGAGGTATAAGAAACAGTGGTAACTCTACTGGACCCTACTCGGCCCAGCGTCCTCTGCAGCCGCCGACCCTGGCTGCTCAACACCTGGTCCTGAAAGGTAACGAGTGTAACACGTCAGCAAAACACTGAGTAGAGTGGCGACTAAAACTAAAGAAACAGTAGAGTGTACAGTAGCTGTTAAGTTCTGTTACTTTCTTTATTTAAGTCTTTCAATTATCTCACGATTTATCTATTTCTCAGATCTTTCACTTGATCTCGAATGTTCCTCGTGGGACAATCTTGATTGCAGTCTTTTCCGAACAGTAGAAGTAGCACGTGGTGCTCTCCTGGCCGGGAGAGTTCCCCGTGGTGATCCTACTCTCAGTCAACCACCCCAAGGTCACTGACAGACGTAACGGTGACTACGGCACGCGCGGTAAACGCACAGGTAGCTAACCTGCACTGGCACGCGGTCAGTCGTTTCCGTTAACGGGTGCGCCCAAAGCACAGCACGGAACCAGTACAGGGCAGAGCCCTCTCAGTAACAGGGGTCCAACCCCTCCACAGTAACCAAATAGGGGCCTTGCCCCTCCACAGTCTGCGCACCCTCGCCTGACTACCCTGGTTTGCCCCAGCGGGCCTAACAAGTCGGTGTGGGAGGCTAGCAGAACCCCGGGGCCCGTGGGGTAGCTAGTACCTCCCTACACTAGTAGCTCTCCTCGGTACTATGTACACGAGGGCCAGCAAGTCGGTACAGAGTGGCCAGTCCTAACCCCGGGTCCCTGGGGCGGCTGGCTCCGCTCTGCACTAAACAGGGGGACAGTCGCTCTCCTTGGTACTCCGTACTCAAGGGCCAGCTCACTTCCCCAATTCTATTCCATTCACTTTCTAGGAGTTCTACTCCTAATTCCCTGTAGGGTTCCAGCTCTTTAACTCAGAACATTCCAGTTTCACCATTCCAGTTTCACGTTCATACATCCCATATTCTTAATCATGTTCATTTATTCATAACAGGCAGCTATTAATTTAATTCACAGGCAGCTATTATTTCCTTTCCACATTTTCCAAAACTGCAGTATTCATACATTCCGCTAGTTTTCCCATCCTAGGATTCATGCCATATCCTAGGATCTATCATACAATCTAGTTTTCCAGCCCTAGGATTCATGCAACACCTTAGGAATCTTCCATTCAATATATTTCTCATTCCTAGGATTCATGCAATGTCCTAGGTTCTATTTATGGTTTCATAATGTAACAGATTATACTTAAAGCCACTCTACCAGGTACGACAGGAGTAATGGGGGCGTGATCGGGAATCCCGCGTGCCTCCGCGACCCCCAAGACTGCAACGGAACGAGGTCCTATCACAAGGATCAAACACAAGGAGTGTCTCAAAACAGTGTATAGCTACTGTAGACGGGTAGAGGATTTAATTCCGAAAAGAACGCAACTTGAAATGCAGAAAACGGAACCCGAACGGGCCCTCAACGGGTCGAAAACGACGACACTGTGCAAAATCAGACGTCTGGAACTTCTTCCAGACGTCTTAAAAAGTGGATCAGAGAATTACCTTATTCAGCGTGGTTTCCCAGATGTCCAGAAGTCTGCGGGGACGTCTGTCCTAGCTCCCAAACGTCCGATGGTCACCCCGGACGTCTGGAGGTCGCTCCCGCCGTCTGGTACTACAGCTAGACGTCTGATTCGCGTTGGATGGCGAATCACCGAGCCTGCGCACACCCATCTCTCTCCCTCATACGGTCAGTAGACAGGAAGGAAGGAGAAGACGGAAAACTCACCTTTCAGACGTCTGGACAGTCTTCTAGACGTCGACCCCGCCGTCTGGCTATCAGCACAAACGTCTGATTCTGGAAATTTTTCCAGAACCAGGGCGCAACTCGCCCTCCGCTCGCGACGCCGCCCGCGTCGCCCCTCGTGCGCCTGCTGCTCGAGCCGCAGCAGGCCTCCCGCGTCGTTCCGCGCCCGTTGCACTCCCCGCCGGTCGGCCCTGGCAGCCCCGGCGAGCTCGCCCTCACGGTTGAGCGCCGCTCTCGCACGTAGCACCTCCTCCGCGCTCACTGCGGCCACCGCTGCCGCTGCAACCTCGCGCTTGCTCTCGTGCTCGCTCTCGCGCTTGCTCTCGCGCTCGCTCTCGCGCTCACTGGCTGAAGGAGAAGAGGAAGAAGGCGGTGGTGACGGAAGAGCGCGTGGCCTTTTAAGGCTGCGCGAGGAGGAGAGAGAAACGCGGCAGGGCATCTGCATCCACAGAGGGAATAACGAATATGCAGGTCTGCGCGCTCAGGCGCGCAGATGACCCGCGCGTGTCGAAAATAATTGATTTCCAGACATCTGGAAACAATCCCAGACGTCTGGTCAGACGTCTGGATGTGATCCCAGACGTCTGGTCCGACGTCTGGGCCACCTCCCAGACATCTTAAAAGACGTCTGGGGCACGCGTTCGTAACACTAAGCCTACTTAAGCACCTGCATAGCACCTCGCGCGGGCTAACCAACTCCCTCCCCTTAAGTGGTTCCCTTTGTCCACTCCCTTAGCTTCCTCACCTCCTTTCTTTAGTGGTCGGTGACAGAGACCACTCCTCTCCCCCTTCAATTGCCTCTTGTCGACCGACCATTGGATCTTGGACAACTTCGTCAACTGAAGGGTCTCCTCCCCTTTCGTCGTCATCAGTCGCTGGTTGGTGACCTTGGACAGCTTCTTCCCTTAGATGGATTTCCCACTTTGTTAGATAGAATTTCCTTTTTTTTTAGATTAATTGTAGTGTTAGAGTAATTTAGGAATAGATTAGATGTTAGAAATCAAAATTCTGATGATGGTTTAGTGTAGAGTAGGAGTAGATTAGTTTAGATCCACTCCACCCTCTCTAATCAATTCATATCAGAGAGGTGGTTTTCCACCTCCATTTTGACGCACACAGCTTCCTCATCATCTCATCGTCACATTCATTTTTCTCCCTCGATGTTTTACTCCATATTTCATCCTTCCCATCAGAGTTGAATTGGATATGAAGTACACAAATTTCTAGATCCAATTCACGCTCAAGTCCATCTAGGGGTCCTCTCATCCACTTCAGATGTTCACAAGGACCCCTAATCTGATTTTGAATTGAAATTAGTTTGCTCGATTACTTGAATTTGGATTTCAAGCATAATCGCAAGATTTTGAATCATTTTTGCTTTAAATGATTTTAATCAAGCAGATTAAAGTATCTTCATGCAATTAGATCATTTGCAATGAATTTGGGATGATTTGATGTAATTTTATTCCTCATATGAGTTGTACCTGATTTGAGTATAATTCACTGATTTTTGGAATGATTGGTTTTTAATTGAGATGCTAAAGCCAAGGAGAATCACCATAGTGATTTGAGGCTTTAGCACTATATTGAATCTGATTCTATTGCTGAACTGGCCTTTGATGGGTTTTCAAGACAAAACAGGGTTGAAAGACTCCTTTGCAGCAATTTGGAATGGTTTGTTCTATTTTTACAAAGTTTTATCCTTATCATGAGTTTTCTTAAAACTTGATTTTCAAATTTCCAAAGTGCAATGTTTTTCATGATTTCAATGCATGAGTTGAGTTAGATCTAAATTTTAAGATGAATAAATTAAAAGGAATGATCTGAATATGACAGTCCAACATTGAGTAAAATTGGATCATGAATTTGGTTTGATCATGCTGCTGTCCAGCTACTAAATGCATGGTTAAGGATCTACTGAGATGGCAGCAGTGGCTGCAATTGTGATTTAAGATGTCTAATTGCTGAAGATAATGCCTGATTTGAAACAGCAACAGTTGTTACTATTGAGTTTCAGCTGCTGTTATGCAGCTTTTGCTGTCAACCACTGTTTTGGCTGAATTGAAGTTTGATCTGAGGTGATTTGGAGCTAGGTTTTGAAGGTTGTAAGGACCTGACATGTGTTGTAATGTTGGTAAATTATGTTTAAGCATTCATGTACTTGTAAGAGATTTTAATTTGATTTGGAGTGCTTGAAATCTCATTTTTAATTCTCTGTCAGCTCTGTCATTTGTGTAAATCTGTCCAAGTTGAATTTTTAATGAAATTCACATCAAAAATCAAGTTTAACTACCCATGCATTTTTCATGTAGTGTGTTGGATATTTTGATGTGCTTAAACCACTTTCCCAACCACTCAAACAGTTTCTAGTGTCTTAGGTTTATTATTAACTTTTTTAGGCCAAGAATTGGTTGACTTTGTAAATAAATAA
The DNA here is from genome assembly GCA_037157565.1 of Thalassia testudinum. Classification (NCBI taxonomy): domain Eukaryota; kingdom Viridiplantae; phylum Streptophyta; class Magnoliopsida; order Alismatales; family Hydrocharitaceae; genus Thalassia; species Thalassia testudinum. Next base: position 11,219,038 of record JAZHRO010000077.1, on the reverse strand, counting down.
AAACTATAAAAAAAAATTTCAAAAAAATAAAATAAACCTATCTTGGTCAAGATTAGGTATATTTTTAAGTGTATGCCAAGTTTCAAGGCATTGTGAACCCCCAACTTAGTAGAACATACCAGTCGGCAATTAAGTCTACCTTGGAACTTAATAAAAGACAACAACTTTAAAAACACGAAAAGCATCTTCTTCTCTCTCATCTCTTTCTTTCTCTCTCATCCCCTATCTCTAATATACCTATAAAATCTATAAAAATCAGAAAATCCCAAAACATACTATGTATACTATGTATATACTTGTATATACTAATTAAACCTAAGATACATGTAAATATTGTATAATATGCATAAAATATCTATAAATAACTTATATGTATTCTATATAGTATAATAAGTATTTAGGATAACTTAATGTATATATAACTTTATTGTATTATTTTATATTAATTTATATAACTTAAATGTATAATAACTAAGTAATTATATAAACATGTTTATATGTATATATTTGTACTTCATACTGTACATACGTATTTATATATATAATATAAATATTATAACACCTGTAATATGATTTAATTATACATATATAGTAAATAATTAATTTATTAAGTTAAAAAAATAAATTAGTAAATTAAGTTAATACTTAAATAACTTATAGTGTATACTTGTAATATATTATAATAAGTATTTTCAACTTATTTTTATCATATTTATACTATATTATAGTATTTGTAGTTTATTTATAAGTATAACTAACTAAAACATACATTTAAATCTATATAAATTAAAATAAAGCTTATAAAATATCATAAAAATATGGAATAAATAATTTATCATGTATATTAATATTGTATTAATTCAATTTTACAATTAATTAACTAATTTATACTGTAATTAGCAAATTAAACCGTAATTTAATGTGCATAAAATGTAAACTTTAGGTAATTTGATTATGTAATAAACTAACTTATTTATGTAAAGTAATTGTATAATTATGTAGCCCTATATAAAGGCTTTAAACTCCCATAATTTATTTTTAAATTAAAATAAATTATGATCCTCAAATCGAGGGCCAAAATCACCAAATCAATCAACCATGTGCGCGCGACTATTACGCCTGTAGGCGCTTGTTTAGCACCATACCGAAAACGTTTGCTCGGGTACAGCAACATACTAAGAATTTGTGATGTGGGTTGCCTAGTCGTCATGGCGCCAGGCGCCCACATACACATTACCATTCCCTTTGATATTGACATGAGCATTTTGCATGAGATTATGGTGCATGGGTTAGGGGTCATACACTGTGCGTGGGCCTGTGTGGGCCCAATAACGAGATATAAATTGGATAAAAATGCACTTAATTTAAACTAGGGTGGCCCTAGTAGAGGTCTGGTCCCACCCAATAATGGGTGATGTCTATCCCTCAAAAAGGTCGCCCGCTAATTAAGCCAATTTTTGGGTTAAAAATCGATCTGAGCCATTTTGAACCAGCTGTGAGAGCGAGAGCTAAGAGGAGAGCAAAGGCTGAAATCGAGTAAGTGTTGTGCCTTTGCCTTAGAGTGTGTACCGTGTGTGTGTGTGTGTTAGTGTCTGTGCATGAGTTTGCGTTAATGAGTTGTGTGTATATATATGTGTGTGTGCGTCTGTATATATGTATATATATATATAAGTATATAATATATAATGTATACATATATAAATAAAGCAATATAATGTATACTGTAATAATATAGTTAGTGTATATAGAGTATGTGTTTGAGCTCTTATATGTATATATATAATATTAAGGGCTTTAGTGACGAATATACCCGTCACTGTATATATATATGTAGGTTAGTATAAGTAGTTTTGCCTTAGGTAGTGTAAATATGTTACTAAGGCTATACTGACGTTTATATATGTCACTGTACATAGAATTATATGTTAGTATAGATACTTATTTTACCTTATGTTATGTATATAATTTTACCAAGGTTTTAGTGACACTTGTATATGTTACTATAGATGTTAATTTGTTATACTGAGTTAGTATAGTGAATATTATTAACTATTTTTGTACCTATACTTAGGTATTAACTATATTAGTTATAAATAATCAATATAAAGTTTGTTTCAAAAAAAAAAAAAATCAACATAAAGTAGTTGTACATAGTTTTTAATGTTTGTTTGTGTATAAATATTTCTAAGTATTGTAATGTATTTTAATTCATTCTTTTGTACATAATTAACCAAATTCTTTTATTCATTTATTCTTTCATTTATTTTTGTAAATAAAATCAACATTTTCTAGAATTAAAAAATATTTTCGGACTTAGAGAGTGATGTATATTAATAACTGTCTCCCAGTGAACGATATGGAATAAACAAGTAAAATTAAGTATATAAATAAAATTGACATGACAACGATTTGTATTTGTGACGTATACTACAACAACGACATTTAAAACCCCTTTTTAGTGCGAACCGGTCGTCGTGCGATCAAACTACCATAAGGAGAAGCTTCAACAATTCCATGGGGTTAGTGTGGTCCTCGTCGAGGTTGAGAACCTAATGACACTGTGGCCTGCCGCCTTGAATAGGCGGTATCCCCCCAACTCTCCCCAGTTGAGTACCACCGTCAGGTCCTAGCGGCTATGCACAGATTACCCCAAAACACTCACCACTAGCCTTCCGGGGGCGCTGAGGTTGAAGTGATTTTCGGGGTCAATGCTGCTCTAGATCAAACAACTCCCCACCTTTGAGTAGGCGGCCCGTAGCGTGTTCCCCACCCTATAGTGGGGCGAGAGAGGCCTTGTTAAGCAAACGACCTCCCGACTGTTTGCCTCCCTACATAATCCAGCAGAGCACACTAAGCCACTGCTGGTGATATTTCTGTTAGCGGGACAATAGCAACCCCGACTCCTCGTTGATGGGGATAGTGCTATGGATGTCCTCTTCTCCAAAACACTACACCGATTAGGTTTCACAAAAGAGCACCTCTCCCCTTCAACTCACCTGGTTGTAGGATTCGACAACCACGAGGTGATGCCAAAAGGAGAGATTAGTCTTCCCTTGTCCATCTACAACAGGGATAGGCACCTCAATCGGACACCCATGTTTATAGTGGATGGATTAATGGCGGCATTCGATGGCATCCTTGGTCGCCTAACTAGCCACGCCTTCCATTTGATCCCCTCGTCATACTTCCAATTTGTGCTTTTCTAGTCCCCACGCGAAGTAGGAATTGTAGACGGGGATCATATGGTCAAGTGCGAGCTCCTCAGGATTGAACTCGAGCGGTCCATGGAGCCAAAGCCCCCTAAGCCACAAAAATGGGGGAAGAAAAGAAACAAAGTCCAGACAATCCTGCAGAAGGTAATCCTAGCTGATTCGCCAACGACTTCGGGACTACAGCCAGACTCTTCAGCCATGGCCCTACAAATGTATCCTGACGACACTTCCAAGCTCGTCCAAGTCAGAACGGACCTTGCGCCCTTCGTGGTACAGGAGTTGCTGCTTTTGCTCCGAGTCAATGCAAACGTTTTCGCTTGGTTTGCCAACGACCTGCCCGAAGTAGACCAGTCCCTGATTCAGCACCATCTGAACATCCAAGAGGGCACTCACGCGGTCAAGCAGGCGTGCCAACACAAATCGATCGAACAATGGCAGGCAGCTGAAGCCAAAGTCCAAGAGCTCCTGAAAGCGGGATTCATCTAAGAATCCATGTACCCGGCATGTCTCTCGAACGTGATAATGGTGAAGAAGGCCAATGGCCAATAGCGCATGTGTGTAGACTTCACCAACCTCAATGAAGCCTGCCTAAAGGATGAGTTCTAAAATAGTGGTTGGTATGACTAGGTTTTGTTGTTTGTTATAGAAATGGCGTTGTAGTACAGATAGTCATTGCCACTATTACAATTTTACTCGGAAACAAAAGGTTTTCCCGAGGTCGAACTCAGGGAGCAAACTATAATTCTAGAAGTACAATGTTTCTATTACAAAAAATGAGAGAGAGAGATAGAGGTAGATTGGTCTCTTGGCTTTTTCTTCTTCTCTTCTTTCTCTCGTCTTTGTCTTCTTTTTCTTCTTCTTTCTCTTCTGTTCTTCTTCTTTGTTTCTTCTTCTGCGACGCCTGTTCTTCTTTCCTTCTTCTTTTCTTTTTTTCTTTAGAGCGTCGTCTGATTTCTCAACCAGACGACTTAAGTAGCATCTACTACAGTGCTTCCTCTTCTGCGGTCTTCTTTCTCTTCTTCTTCTTCTTCCTGCAGTCCGTCTTCTTCTTCTGCTTTGCTTCGAGCAGCCAAGGCTTTGGCTGCTTCTTCCTTCTTTTTCTTCTCCTTCTTCTGCGGTCTTCTTTCTCTTCTTCTTCTCTGCCTGCACACTCACATGGCCTGGTCAGAGCAAAAACCTAACTCTACCCTCCTTTGCGTCTCTCTCTCTCAGATTTCGCTCGTAGGATCGCTCTCCCAGAGCTGGGTATTCGGGTACGGGTTCGCGCCCGGGTCCAAGCCCACCGGCGTGCGGTGGTGGGCGAGGAGTGCAGGTTGGGTATACGGGTCGGGCCAGGTCCGCGGGGGGGGGGGGGGGGGGGGGGGGGGGGGGGGGGGGGGGTGGTCGCGGACGAGGCCGGGTAGGCGAGTGAGAGGGACCTCACCCCGTGTGATTGAGGCGATAAGCCTTAGTCACTTTTACAATTTATGCGCAGGCACGACTTCGAAATCCCACGATGTGGGACTATCTTCTGTGCTGTCTTCGCTCGCGCCCACAGGACGACTCCACCTCGCCCTATGATCAGCTGCAGCTGGTGTCGGTGCCAACTGACGAGGCAGGAGTCTTCGCGGACTTCGCCCCAACCTGCAGCACCTGGAAATCTGGGGCTACAGGGCCTGGAGCTTGCCTCGAAGCTGCTTCAGTCGTCGTTAATGGCGGCTGGAGCAGCAAACCTGATAGACAGAAACACGGCCCTTCGGCTTAATCAAACAAGCGGGGGACCTTCGCCGTGGCACGGCGAAGGTGGTGCGGGGTGGGGCAGGTCGTGGGACGGCATCTGGTGGCGGGGCTAGGTCGGACAACGACCGGAAAAATGGGTCTGTTCGGTGGAGTGTGGTGGGGGTGTGGAGCGGTAATGGGTGGGTGGAGGTTGCTCAGTGTGGTGAGGCGGAGGTTCTGTGAGGGTCGGCGAGGCGTGTGGGGCTGTGGAGCGATGGGGGCGTCTCGCCGGAGGGTAGCCGGAGACGAAGGGGGTGACGGTGGTCAGGAGTGGTCGAGGGCTTAATTGAATGTAAAATAGTGAGGAAAAGAAAGGGGGGGAGGTGGGGAGAAGTTTTGACCTAGTTGTAGAGACGAAGGTGGCCGGAGCAGGGCGGCAGCTGTATCGACTGTCTCCGGAGAAGAAGATGCCTAGAGAGAGAGGGCGGCAGCGAGGAGAGAGCGGAAGAGCGCGCGCTGGGTACGGCGCAACGCGGGAAGAGCGGGCGAAGGCGGCTCTGCTGCTGGTATTGCAGCAGAGCGACGAGGAGGGGGAGGAAGAACCGTCGGAGCTGGTGGGCTTCTGCTGGAGTGGGAAGAGAGGGAAAAAGAGGGTGTTTCTCCATCAGGACCGAGCTGCCCTCTTCTGCAGGCGGAGGTGGCTTTTATAGAGGTGAAAGCGGAGAGGTGGGCGGAGGGAGGCGATGTGCCTCCCTCGTCGGAGGACGGCCGGAGTAGGGACCCATACCTTCCGCGCGTTCGCATGGAAGGTATGGGATGCTGCAGAGATCATGGAGGTGTCCCTGCGACAGCAGACGTTGCAGGGAACACCTCGTTGAAAGGGCAGAGGTCCTCCCTCACCCTGCGAAGCGCCATGCTCCGCGCAAAGTCGCCAGAGCATGGCGCTGCTCAGGGTTTTGCAGGGAGGACCTAAATGCAAAGAATGATGAAGACTTAGGGGCCAAAATGCGAGGGTTTCAAAAGTTGAGGGTCAAAAAGTAATAGATGAGGACCAAAATGCAAAGTCGGTCAAGAAGGTCTCTTCTTAGGCTCAAGTTTTTATACATGACTAAATAGGACATAAGGATTCTAATGGTGAATTTTATTTCTAGATCAGACCTTGTTTGACTAGTCAATTTATGAAAAAACCTAAATTAAATCATTAATTGGGCATGGTTCTCAATGTAGGTCAAAATAGGTTTCCAAGGCCAAATTGAAGGTTCTAAACCCTAGAGATTATTTTTCTTTGAATTTTAGAGGGTTTAATCAATTTTTACTTTGCCTCGAACCTCGTGAATTGAAGTGGATTTGTTTTAGGGTTATAGGATGTCATTTAATTCCTTGGAGTTGCTGCAGCCCTAGTTGGATCAACTCATCCCACTTTCCTTCTTATTAGGTTAGTTTGACCTATGTTTGGACCCTAAGTTACCCTGTTTACAGATTGTGTTGGTGAAATTACATTTTTACCCCTTAGTTCCTGTTTTCTTCACAAACTCAGGATTCTCAGAGTCAAGCCTTTCTATAAGTTATGTAGGAGCTTTTTCTTGCAAATCTAGGTTAGATGGTGCTAGTTTAGGGTTTATGACGAGGTTCTCATCAAGTTCCCCCTGCCAAGGGTGGACTCCCTAGTGGACTCCTGTAGCAGACAATCCCACATGTCCTTCCTGGTTGCCTATTTGATGAGCCCATATTTGTGGGCTATTTTTATATTTTAACGCATAGACATTAGATTAATAGTAACATATAAATAGCATACATTGTATGTAAATGGATTAGTTTATTAATTTGCTTTTATGCATATTTCATGTGGTAGTATGCATTTAAATAGGCTACTTTAGTTTGCATCACTTTGCATTTCATGCATTGTTTGAGTCTTATATATAAATAACCCAATAATCATTATTTTTATTATTTTTATTCTTTTCTTCTTCTTTGTAGCAACAACCCCTTCGAACAATGAAGGTGCACTTTAATGGCCAACGAAAGTGGATCTTGCACGTCCACATTGGTCGTCACTCCATCTCCTCCACGTTCCTGCAACATAAAAGAGGACTCCTGCTTCATAGCCAAGCAGGCCTCCACCCCATCCCTTACTGTGCAAAGAACTCAGCTTCTTGTCTGTTCCACCACCACCAGCCTCGACTGTAGCAATCTACTCCACCACCGTAGGCAAGCATTGTGACAGGATGCTCCTCCAAATCAGAGCAGCTGCATTACCGTGAGCACCTCAGCATGCATATCCCTCCATGCTACAACAATAGTGCGCACCACCACCATCACCACCACCGTAGCCATGTGCCAACAGCCATCCACGCGCGTTTAAGTCGTTCAGGAAGTTTCCCGGACGTCTGAAGACCCTTCACCAACTCAACTCACCACCACTAATCATCTTCTTCCCCATCCTCTGTTTTTCCTCTACTAAAAAGAATCCAAACATCTACCCACCTCCACCACCTCGTAGCGCCATCCACGCGCGGCCATCAGCAACGCCACCGCTTGTGCTCGCGCCTTGCCCCTCCTTCGCATGCAGTAGCACGCCCAAAGCAGTAAGCACGCACCGCCCCTCATTGCGCCTCCGTCAGTGCGCAACAGCACGCTCGCTCGCACAATAGCCCGCACATGCCCTCTCCTCTTCGTACGCACCTCCAGTAGACCACACGTGTGCGCCTAGCCGTGCGCGCATAGCAGCAGCCACCGCGCACATGCCTCTTCAGCAGCCTGTGTGTGGAGCGACTCCAACTACAGCAGTAGGCCGCCAGAACCCCTCACCTTCCATAGCTCCTACCGGCCACTGGCAGCCGTCATTCGTTGCGCCGTAACCTTCATTGTGAAGCCCTCAGCCGACTTGTCCTCCACCGCGAACCTCACCTCCAGTCGTGGCCTCCTCTGTATGCGAGCACAAGGGAAAGTTTTCCCCTATTTTTGGGTTCATTTCTATTTACATCTAATGCCATTGTCACTCTTTTCTTTTTTTCATTTATTAAATATTTTATCTGGTTGATTTTATGTGAACATCCTTGCCTTTCAATGAAAATACAATATCAGCTTATTCATGTCATGTTATCTTAATTGAAAGGCGATTTTAATTCGATTTCTTTGAGAAATTAATCATGAACATTAGCCTTTGACCCATGCTAGTTTGTAATAGACATTGCCTCCCAGTGGACACGATCCGCTCTCTTTTGAGTGATTAATTTTAAATACTTTGATTAGTCGATTTTCCAACACTGAAAAATACAAACGACAAATCATTTTAATTATCATCCTGTTAAGAGAGAATCGACTCATCAGTGGACTCCTATAGTAGACAATCTCACATGTCTTTCCTGGATGCCTACAACACGTACCACCAAATCAACCTCACTCCAATAGACAAGCCCCACACCCCTCCATCACCGATGGGGGCTTGCTTCAGTATAGATGTTGTTCGCTCTGAAACGGGTTTTTAAAATCGTCGCATTGTAGTATAGATTGAATCAGTGCGAAAAACAAATAAAATTTATACTCGAATATCAGAAATGAAGTCCGAGGTCGAATACAGAGAGTAAATAGGAATTCACACACAAATCTCAAATAATATGTAACTGAGCACAATATTCAAGCCAAATAATGATATTTAATAAATATTAATCCGTCACATTAGATATTCACTGAATTCTCATGTATCTTGAGGCAATTAAAAAAAATAGAGAAGCTAAAACAATGGTGATTTAAATCACCAATTATTCTCTAAGCATATATATCAAGCATTCAATCAAGTTAAATATCTCAACAGTAATTCTAAAGTATCAAGCCTCAAATTAGTCGTCGGGTCTGATGACTAGACGACTGATGAGTCCATTTTAATGGACTATTTTTACGCATAAGTTAACTTTATTCTTACCTTTTAGGTTTGTTAATATCTACATTAAGTTATAGAATATTTGCATGCATCATTATTTAAGTTTACATCTATTTTATCGCATTCTATAACTTAATATGTAATTATTTTATGTTTTGTTGTTGTAGGAATAAGGTTGGAAAAGAACAGGGGGGTGAAAGAAATTTCCCCCAACAACTGCCTCAACTTCACCTCACGCAACCTCCGACCGGCCTCAACACCCCCCAATAGCCGTCGGCCAAAATTAGTAAGGGATTTGAAAATCTCTTAACTCACACGGGGAGAGATAAAAAAAAGGAGGCTTGGCAAAGGGTGGGCATCTGGGGTTCTTCTTCCCCTCCCCCCTGACGGGATATCCTTCTTCTCCACCTTCCCCACCATGAAGAGGGCGGACACTGTGGAACCAAGCGTGCACTGTGCACACCTTCCACTGCCATCACCGCACTGCCACAGTGCCCTCACCAATCTCTTACAAGCCACAGCCGCACCCTCCATCGCCTGTCTACCTCACGCGAGCGCCTTTACAACCACGCCAGCCTGCCCTCGCCGCACCATCCTCTCCACTGCAAGCGCACGCTACCCTGTACTCGCGCTACTGCCCCCACCGCACCCTGTAAGCCCTACCCGTAGGCGCTCACGCCATAGCCCTGCCCGCAAGTGCCCCTGCACTACACCAATGCCCGTAAGCGCACCCTCGCCAGCGCTCGTAGGTAGCCAGCCAAGCCTGCAGACCACACGCCCGCAGGCGCCTTACACCATCTCCCTTCTCTGCCTGCCCGCACCCGCATTGCCTACAGGAGCCCCACTGGTCGCGTGTCTTTCCTGTTTGGTCTGTATTGTTATTTATATTCGTTGTAGTATATGACAAAACAGTTACCAATTTAATACAATTTTTTTTTTACTCGGAACAAGATTCCCGAGGTCGAACTCAGGGAGAAACTATAATCCTAGAAGCATAAAGGTACACAATTATGTTACACAAATAATAAGAGAGAGAGCAAAAGTTTTGTTAGCTTCTTCTTCTCTCTTCCTCTTCTCTTTTCTTCTTCTTCTTCTTCTTCTTCTTCTTCTTCTTCTTCTGCTGCTACTCTAGCCGTTCCTGTTCTTTCTTTCTTCTTCAGCCTGCCTTCTTCTTCTTCTTTGCTTCTTCTTTCTTCAATCTGCTTTCTGCTCTGGTCGCTGACCTTCTGTCGTCTGACTCGGTGCTCAGACGACTTAACTATGCATTTGCTACAGTGCAGCTCCTTTTCTTCTTCTTTAGCTCCTCTTCTCCAGCTCCTCTTCAGCTGCTTAGTGCGGCTAAGTCTTTCAGCTGCTCCTCCTCTCTTCTTCTTCCTTTGCCTGCTTCTTCTTCTTTTTCCTTCTTCCCTGCGCGCACACACATTGATTAGTGCAAAACCTACCCCTACCCCTTCCTCGCGTCTCTCTCTCTCTCTGAATCTCTCTTTAGGAAAGCTCTCCCAGAGCAGGGTAATCGGGTTCGGGTTGCGCGCCTGGGACCAGGCCCACCGGCGTGCGGTGGTGGGCGAGGAGTGCTTGGTCGGGTAGTCGGATTCAGCCCAGACCTGCGGGCATGAGTACGGGCGAGTGCATGGCGCGCTGCGTGCGGGTGAGGGACCTGACCCCTGTGTATTGAAGGCAAACAACCCAATACACAAAATCAATTTAAGTGTGGGCGCGAGGCCACACACTTACGAGGTGGGACTAAAGTCCCACCTCCAATCTGCGTGCCCGCAGGCGAGAAGATGCTGCCAATTGGGGCAGCAGCGAAGTTTGCAACCCCAATCGCAAGTCTGGGCGTGCTCGCGGAACCAACCCGCGCTGCTTGGAGTGTGCGCCTGGGCTGGAGACGTCCTGGAGCTGCTTGCGAAGGAGCTTCAGTAGCTCTTCAATGGCGGCGAGGAGGCGTAGACCTGAAAACACAAGGATGGCCTCTCGGCCACATCAGATAACGTGGGGAGCTTCGCCAGAGGGCGGCGAAGGCAGTGCGAGGGTTGGCGAGGCGCAAATGTGTCTGTGGAGGTGCGCCTTGGGAAGACTGTGTGTGCAGAAGTGGGTTTGTTTGGGGGGTGGTCGGGCGGTGAATGGCGGTGTATGGAGTGAGGGAAACGGTTGAGTGGAGTGAGGGGGAGCTTTTGGGCTTGTTGGCGAGGGGTGAGGTGGTTTGTGGAGGTGGAGTGTCCTCAGCGAAGATGGCGACCGGAGATGGAGCAGATGAGGCTGGAAGTGGCGGTTGGTGGGTTAAAGTAGTAAATCAGGAAGGGGAAAATGTAAGGGAGAGAGAGAGGAAAATTCCTACCTACTTAGTCGACGAAGGGGGAGAGGGAGGCGTCTGGCTTGTGCATGCCGGAGCTGGTGACGAAGATGCCCAGGAGGGGGTTATTGGCGACGAGGAGGAGATCGGAGGGCGCCAACTGGTACGGCCTGGCGTGGGACGACGGAGCAGAGTAGGCTTTGCTGCAGGTAGGGCAGCAGAGCGAAGAGGAGGAGGAGGGAGGATCGCCGAAAGCTCAGGCTGCCTGACCGGAGAGGGGAGAGACGAAATCTAGGGTTTCTCTCGGCCAAAACTAGCTTGAAGGAGACGGTAGACCTTGCCGCTACTTAAATAGGCACTGGCGAGGAGAGGAGATCGAGGTGGTGACGTGTCACGCTCGCCGGGGTGTGGCCGAAAATGGATACCCATGCCTTTCGTGCATTCGCACGAAAGACATGGTCGGTTGCAGAGGTCAAGGGAGGGTCCCTGCGACAGAGGACAACGCAGGGAACCCCCTGTTTGTTCCTGAGGACGGACGCCCTGCCATGCGCGGCGCCATCCTCTGCGCAAGGTCGCCGTATGTATGGTGCTGCGCAGAAATGGCAGGGGGACCGTTCTGCAAAGAACGATGGGAAGATAGGGGGCTAAATGCAAGGGTTTCAAAAGATAAGGGTTAGAAAATAAATTAAGAGGACCAATATGTAAAGTCGGTCAAGGTAGTCTTATCCTAGGCCCAAATTTTTATACCAGACTGATTTGAACCTAAGGATTTTAATGGTAAAATTTTATTTTAGGTTGGACCATGTTTGACAGGTCAATTTGCACAAAAACCCAAATTAAGTCATAAATTGGGCATGGTTCTCATTTTAGGTCAAAATAGGTTGCAAAGGCCAAATTGAAGGTTCTAAACCGTAGGGAATATTTTTTCATGAATTTTAGAGGATTTAGTTTATTTTTACCCTACCTCGAACCTCATGAATTAAAGTGGGTTTGTTTTAGAGTTACAGAATGTCATTTAATTCCTAGAGGTTGCTATAACACTTTTCAGATCAGATCATCCCACTTCCTTCCTTATTAAGTTCGTTTGACATGTGTTGGACCCTTAATTACCCTGTTTGCACACTGCATTCGTGAAATTACAGTTTTACCCCTTATGATTTGTTTTGTTCTTTAACTCAGAATTCTCTGAGTTAAGCTTCTCTTTAGGTTTTGTAGGAGCTTTTTCACACTTATTTGGATTAAATTGTGCTAGTTAGGGTTCATGATGAGGTTCTCATCATACCCCCATGCCTAGCTTTTGCTAGTCCCTTAGCAAAATTTTAAGGTTTCAACCCTTGTTCTAGACCATGAAGTTCTTAATGAGTTTAGATAAGTGCTTTTTCTTTTGAAACATTGATTAGGTCAGAATGCCAACCATAGGCCTAAAAGGTACTCTAGTACCAACCAAGATCCAGATCTGTGTAGCCGCAGCCTCAGTCCTTAGCAAAGGTTTTTAAGGCCTACAAGAGCTAACCTAAGGCTTATTGGACTTTGTGGTTAAAGCACCAGTGCTTGAGATAATTTTAGCCCTGGCTCAGTTCGCAGTGCGTTTTGAAAGAAAGAGAGGTAGAAGATTTATATGTTTGGAGAGTTTTCTCTCGCTTTTTCTTTTTAATTCTAGCTTAGGATTGGCTTCTCAGCATGATCTGTATCAGATTCCTTGTCCCCATCATCAATCCTCAAGGGTTCCTGGCAGTCAATGCTTCGAGATAGCACCGCCCATGGTAACCCCCAGAACCCTGGCTTTTGAGATTTCGAGATAATCCCATCCATGGTGCTCCATGGCCAAATTCAGACCCTGACAATTGACATTTCGTGATAATGCCATCCATGGAACCTGAACCAGCAGAGTGCTTACATGCCCCCGGTAGGATATGTAAATATCCTAAGAGATAAGCACCGAGGAGATGATATTTTATTACGCATCTTCGAGGGAAATTTCCCACCTCTCTACGCTGGGAACTTGTCCAAATCAACTTGTGTTGATCGGTCGCTCCTACTCTCGGTGTCATTTTCAGAATTTTTGTAACGCTTCTGCGTGATTTTGATTTTTATGCTTACTGAACCAGGCTGTGTGTGAAGTTTGGGTGCTTAGGTTACTGAGTCCCGTAAGCCAAAATTTAGTTAATGAGGCCAAATACTCCCTAAGCCTTGGACCTAATACTTAAGCTTTTCATTTTCCTCAACCTCTTGAGGAATGTCTAGATCTTAATAGGTACTAAGAGTCTATCCAAGAATGCCTAATGTTTGCGTTCTTGCTACTCTCACAGTGCACCTTCCATTTCTTTTCCCTGAATGAGGTCTAGAACTTAGGTTAACTCCTTAATTTCTTACTAATGACTATCTTTTTTCTTTCATTTTGTGCTCCTTTTTATCTTTTTGTTCTTTTTCTCCTCCTCCTTTGTAGAGTCCACAAAATTTCTATCCTCCTCTCATTTTATTATTCTTTTTCAAAAAAAAATTTAATTTTTATGGTGTTTTTGGCATATGTGAATTTTTTTGTTTAAAACCTTTTCTTGTGAGTTTTGCACTTTCATACCCCCCCATGCCTAAGGTTTGCAATGTCCTCATTGTCACTTAGAAGGGTTTTTATTCAACTTAGTTCATACATTAGGACAGATGTTTTGATGAGTGAATGGGTCGGGGTGACTGTTGCGGACGATTTCTAATCTCAGATGCAAGCATCTAAGGTGGAGTCGGCTATCCTAAAGGGTGAACCTTAAGTGCGAAAAGGTGCCAGAAAAGGTTTTGACTTTTTTCAAAAAGAATGACGGGCTGCCTTCCGTTGAGCGCTGCGTTTTACGCCATCGGCTGGGCACAATATGCTCAGGGAAAATGGAGGATAAATGATGATTCAGCCAAATCTGTAGAGGTTACATCAATGAACAGTTTGAGTCTCTGACCGTTCACGATGAAAGGTTCGGAATCATGGCTGAGTGGACTGATTTCGACGACTCCATTTCCAAAAACCTGTCGGAAAAGGTATGGTCCGACCCACTTGGGTCGCAGTTTCCCAGGGAAGAGTTTGAGTCGGGCATCAAAGAGTAGGACTGATGTAAACACATTTACACTACTTAAAATGTCTATTTATGCATGTTCTTAAGCATAGGATTGCATTTCATGATATAAATATTGCATAACATGCATCATCTTGCATTTAGAATAGTTTGAATCAAATGGAGGTTAATTGTCTCCTTTTTTGTGCTTGGACAGGGCAAACATTTTATCGGGACCTCGGATCGAATATCCAACCGTATGGATGTGATCAGGGTGACGATTGAAGTTCAATGACTCCAAGATCGCCCTAATCAGGCATCCGTAGCATCAGATAGTGACCGGGGAACCCTAGAAGATCAAGGGTCAGGATGGTGTAAATCCACACTTCATATGACAAATCCGACTGCACGGATGAATTCGGATCGACGATCGCAGCCCAACGACGCAAAAATTAAGTCAATCCAACATCCATGGCACCATCTACAACTTCCAGAAGATGGACGGTCAAGATGGCGCCATGTAGCGGCATCTTGGCCTCCCAAACAGCCACACGCAATCTCTGAAGGTCCCGCACCCGCTCCCTCTCCGTCGTTGGATCTCGATCCAACGACCGTGGTCAGCTGCGCCTAAAAGCACCTGCTCGACCATCCGCGTCTCGTAGCGGAGCGGTCGAGCGTGCTTACGCGAGCTGCGGGCGCGGGTTCGAGCCGCAGCGAAGGGGAGGAAGGCGCAGGCGAGTGAGCGCGGGCGGGCGTTGGATCGCGATCAGACGGCTGTCTGCGCTCAATCTAGATCACGTGCGATTGAACGCGCGGCCTGGACGCACAATCGCACGCGCCAGGCGGGCGCACAACGAGCGGGTGAAGATGCATCTTAAGCCGTCCGATCTCGCGATCGAACGGCTGAGATCTGAAGTACGTGGGTGTATGCGTTGTGCGCGGGCAGCTGAGGAGGCGCGTGTGGGCGCGGGAGCTACGCCCACGTTGGGGGCTTTAGTGACGAATTTATCCATCACTAAAGACCCCTCATTTATTATTTTAAAGATGTAATGACCATTTTGCCCCCACTCCTTGCAACTATAAAAGGAGACCCCCTCCATACGAAATTCTCATCCCTTCCTTCTCTTCTCTATCTCTCCAAAGCTCAAGAGAAGCTTGTCCCACACACGGGATGCTTCTCGCGAGATAAAGTCCAAATTTTCGTCCCCTTTCGAAAGTGGATCCCGCGACGACGACGGCGTGCCACTCCGTTCCCGTTCCTCTGCTTCGTCCTCCTTCATCCTGCTTCGTCCTCCTTCGTCCAGGCGTCGTCCCGTCCGGCTCATCCTCCAAGCGACCGTCGAGGAGGATTTCTCTCTCCCTATTCTTTTTACTGCTTTCTAGGATAGATTTACTGCTTTTTAGAGTAGTTTTGCTCGTCCTCCAAGCGATCGTCGAGGAGGACATTTCTCCCTCCATTCTTTTAATGCTTTCTAGAGTAAATTTATCGCTTTCTAGTGCAATTGTTTTATGCTTTCTAGTTGTAATGAACAATCTCCTTAATGATAAATTCTTTGTTTATTCTACATCTCATTTTGATTTTTGTGTATAATATTCTCTCCCTCTTACTCTCTCTCTCTTCTATTTATTGTAAATAATTAGATAATTTTAAATTGAATTACTTCGTGACAAATACAAAAAGAAATGCGTAGTTTTTAAATCAAACATCCGCCTTCCTGTGTTCGACCTGGAATTTTCATTTCGGTATATATTTTATTTGTTGAACACAAATTCTTCGCTTTCAAACTACAACGACAGGTTTTCCAAAACCAAACACGTTAGCGTAGCGATTCGAACGTTCAACATTTTGGCGCCGTTGCCGGGGAGGCGACGATCTTTGATTTCTCCTCGCGTTTTGTAACTTACAGATCATTTACCTCACTTTTCTCCTTTATTATTGTAATTGCAGGTACTCTTTTGAGACGAGCAAAAGCGGTAGATTGGAGTAAAGTGCTGTGGAAGGTTTTGTAAGTTATCCCCCATTCTTTCCCCCTCCGTAGATTTCATTCGCCACATTAAATCCAAATTCCAATTAACCTAGGTGTTTGCATAAATCCTAGGAATAGTTTGGTTGTTTGGATTCTCACTCACATTCATTCCACCTTCATTTATATATAAAAAAAAATAAAAAGATAATTTTGTGGGGCAATTTTCAACAAACACACAACGTACACCCACATTCAAAGGCGCTTAACCGAATTGATTTGTTTCTACTCAACCGGATTCTGATCTGTGGAACCGGTACACATAAAGCAACACATAAAAGAGTAGAAATCATTCTAGGTTAACCATCTTTGTGTGCCTAACTTAGTGGTGCATTTGTGGCCAGTTGTTTGAGTTGATTGGGCCGCACCACTTCAAATAAAATAAACTCATCAAGTAGCTGCCAATTAGGTTCAACTCTTAGGGATTTACCAGGCACTCCACATTCTTTTTAAGCCTTAAAGGAAAACATTTTCACCTATGCTTTTAAAACCTGGTGTGCCAACGAAACCTGTTTGAAAACACCTAAAGTTGAATCCTAAAAGCTACTAAGCAAGATTTGAACCTTAAAATTCACCACATCAAAAATAATCTTGCTTGAAAACCATTGGTTGTGCACGCACACACAAATCAATCAATCATTAAGGGCACAACCCATTTAAAGGGCCCATCACATTCCAAAGCACATTCAAACCTAGCCCTAAATAAAATAGAGTAGACGTTGGGCTTAAGGATTGGACTCGCTCTTCAGAACCCAGAACGAGATTATTTTCGATTAGTCTGTTTCTACTGTTCAATCTGATGTCTACCTAGGGGAGCAAAATCAAACGATCGCGACTGGGGGGTACATTAGGAACCGGAGGCGCAAGCCGAAGGAAGAACCTTCTCCCCAGTCCCTCCTTCTAACTGGTTGGATTGAACAGACGGAAGTAGATCAAATCGTTCCTTTATCTCAAGACGGGTTTTAGGAGTTTGTAGGTCTTTAGGCTAACCCATTTAAGGACAGGTTTGATTGTTTGTATTGCAGGGTGCCTTTCTTCCTCCCGTGTCTCATGAATCCTTCCACATATTTCACGCATTCCCGCTCTTTCCCTCATGTTGTGAATTATCCTCAACATGACGATTATCCCGACTAGTATTGTAATCAACCATCAGTTAGTTGGGATAATTCAGATTGGGGATACAACTCCGGACCTTCGTGTTTAGGATCTAACCCTGAACACTTTGATTGTGATTTCTATCCTTCTCAGAGCTACATCGGTTATAGATCGTCTTCCTTTCATGAACAACCTAATACGATCTACAATCAAGAAGGATACACCAATCTTTACCCATCCTCTGATTTCACTGCCTTTAGGTCATCACCATCTTTTGAACAATCTGAAATGACCTATTATCAGGAAGGGTATAATGAATCTCAATTTGTTAATTCCTCTGCATTTATGTCAAACCCACCCAACCCTGAACCAACTCATTTGGCTCAGGTTAACCAAGTTCAAGATAGGGTTCTGGCTAACTTAAGGAATATTATTCAATCTTTAGAAGTTCAGCCAATACCTTGCATTGAGAGATTGGAGCCCCTGATTGAAATGATTGATGATTTGAATAAGTCTTTGTTGGATTGGCTCCAGGACGTTAAGGATAAGAACCCGGGTGAGTTTCTACTTGGGAAATTAGCGAAATTGAGGATGAGATTCGTGGTTGCTTTGATTCAATCTTGGGATGATTCTCAGGATGAACCCTCTTCAGGAAAGCCAATGACAGAACCTGCTCAGGCACCTGTTGGGGGGACACGTGTTATAACCAGATTGAATTAAAGTGACCAATTAAGGAAGATCTGATTTCTTCACCTAAGATCCCTGAGCCGGGTTACGAGGAAACGTATGTCTCCTTGAAACAGAAAGTGACAAATGATTTTGGGACATACATTGATACGGATCCTAATTTCTTTGATGGTGAAGATTCAAGTTGTGAAGTCTCACGTGATTTTTCTGAACACGATTTCTATGAGACGGTTGGGCCTGAGGAATCTGATAGATCATTTGATAGCCCAATAACTGAGGAAACTGATCTTATTAGGACACACATTACGGATCCAGAATCGCATTTTCTAGAGGAATCAATTTAATACCCTAATTATCAGTTATACCCCGTTGAGCTCATCGATAATTTTGTTTCTGAGATAATTAGACCCAAGTCAATTTTGATTCTGCCACATCATTTAGACTTGGAGATTTCAGACGGGGTGATTAATATACAAGAGGTCCTGGAATTTGATATGCTGAATGAGGAGGATAGGAGCTGGGAAGTTCTGATTTGGGAAGTTAATTTTGGAGGAAATGGAAGATTGAGTCGAAGGGTTCCTTTTAAGCTGAAACCATCAAATCAAAACCCTTACGACATTTGTTTCGAGGATGTCAAACTCAAGCACACATTCAACGATTATCCTTTTGAGCTTCAATTCTCTGTAACCCAACTTTTTGATCTTGGGTTGCATCCTCATAAATTGCAGGCCTGACCCCGCTTGCATTCTAATTTTAGGTTTTGGGTAATTTTTATCTAAAACCTAAGATATTCTCGATTATAGGGGATGGGTCTGTACCACAATCTGGTCCACATTTGTGGACCGCTGTTGATGGGTCAGAGGATTCTTCTGTTTATTTTAATTCTGACCTGCACTTATGAATTCTTCATTTCTTTTCTTTGTATAGTGTGCCTAGCTGAAGGCACTAAACTCAGCACATATACAGTTTTTCTTAGTTTTCATCTCGAAGGGGACCTGACATTCACGCAATTCAGGTGCTTTCTACGCTTTTCCACTCTGTTTTATGTCTTTTTAATACAATGAGGACATTGCATTAGATAAGCATGGGGGGTGGATATTTATCTCTAAATTCATTCGTTAGCTCCATAGATTTGTTTTATTTTCTTTTATATAAAAAAAAATCGAAATTAGGAAAGAGAATTTGGGTTTAAGAAAATTTTCAATCCTAGGAAATACTACATTATGATTTGAACACAAAGACCCTTCAAGTCTTTGGACTTAATTAGCCCGTGTATCCACTAAAATGTGGATTTGTCTTTGAGTCATTGCCATCTTAATTCTATCGTAATTGGAATAAATAAGTTTGGGTGATAAGTACACGACTTATCAACCCGCTCTCTGATTTGAGGGAATTTTGAGTCTTAAGCATCTACACACTTTCTTTGCACTGACTCGTTGTTCGGCGATTTTAACGGAAATTGGGTAGCTAATGAACCTTCTAGGGTGATATGGCTGGCAAGTTATCGTGGGTAACAGCCCATAGGTAGGTTGACCAGAGCCCAGTCACTGGACCTTTCTTTTTTTGCTGCCTTTAGGTAAATCTTAGATCAGGGAAGCCACCTACTTAAAAAAAAAAAAGGAGAAAAGAACAAAAAGAGATAGGCCACACTTCTTCGCACAAGTATGGCTGGCAAGTTGTCGGTGGTAACAGCTCATCGACCGGTTGTCCAGAACCCAACTCAGTAAATGCACTATAACTTCCCAAAACACTTAGGAAGAAGCGGAGAAGTAGAATAAATCGGGGAGATATACACTGGATTCACCCTTATGTTGACTCCGTAAAAAATAAAAGTAGGGAGAAAGCTACCAGTTGTAAAGATACACCTTTAGGAAGAATTCTTTTTGAGGTCACCTAGAGGCGTAGAAATCTGAAGTCCGTTTTAGCTACAGGTCAACAAGTCTATCAAAATCACAATAAGATGCTTAAAACTTAGGGTTCTCATCAAATCTTGGGTGAGTTGAATGGCCGTACAAACCACTCTTAAACCCTAAAATTTGAAAATTCAAAAAAAAATTAGAAAAAAAGAAAAAGAGAAAAAGAAATTTTTCTTTGAATAAGGCGAGGGCTTGAGGCGGCCTGCATTTTGGCTGATACTCGGGCGCTGTTGTGTCTTTGAAAGTTCAGTTCCTAAGTAGACAATTTCTTATTGATTGAAAATAACTCATGCCCAAATAGTCCAACCTAATTCTTTTATAAATAGCATATAGTTTTTGCTAGGGATTAGCAAAAGATAGGCATGGGGGTATGATGTAAACACATTTACACTACTTAAAATGTCTATTTATGCATGTTCTTAAGCATAGGATTGCATTTCATGATATAAATATTGTATAACATGCATCATCTTGCATTTAGAATCGTTTGAATAAAATGGAGGTTAATTGTCTCCTTTTATATGCTTGGACAGGGCAAACATTTTATCGGGGCCTCGGATCAAAGATCCAACCGTATGGATGTGATTAAGGCGACGATTGGAGTTCAACGACTCCAAGATCGTCCTAATAAGGCATCCGTAGCATCAGATAGTGATCGGGGAACCCTAGAAGATCAAGGGCCAGGATGGTGTAAATCCACACTTCAGATGACAAATCCGACCACACGGATGAATTCGGATCGACGATCGCAGCCCAACGACGCAAAAATCAAGTCAATCCGACATCCGTGGCACCATCTACAACTTCTAGAAGATGGACGACCAAGATGGCGCCACGTGGTGCCATCCCGGCCTCCCAAATGGCCGCATGCAATCTCTGAAGGCCCCGCACCCACTCCCTCTCCGCCATTGGATCTCGATCCAACGGCTGTGGTCAGCCGCGCCTAAAAGCACTCGCTCGACCATCCGCGCCTCGTAGCGCAGCGGTCGAGCACACATATGCGAGCTGTGGGCGCGGGTTCGAGCCGCAGCGAAGGGGAGGAAGGCGTGGGTGAGAGAGCGCGGGCGGACGTTGGATCGCGATTGGACGACCGTCTGCACTCAATCGAGATCACGCGCAATTGAACGCCTTTCATGGACACACGATCACACGCGCCAGGCGGGCGCACAGCGAGCGGGTGAAGATGCGTCTTAAGCCATCCGATAACGTGGATGTATGCGTTGTGCGCGGGCAGCTGAGGAGGCACGCGTGGGCGAGGGAGCTACTCCCATGTTGGGGGCTTTAGTGACGGATTTATCCGTCACTAACGACCCCTCATTTCTTATTTTAAAGATGTAATGACCATTTTGCCCCCACTCCTTGCAACTATAAAAGGAGATCCCCTCCATACGAAATTCTCATCCCTTCCTTCTCTTCTATACCTCTCCAAAGCTCAAGAGAAGCTTGTCCCACACCGGGGATTCTTCTCGAGATATAAAGTCCAAATTTTCGTCCCCCTTTGGAAGTGGATCCCGCGACGACGACGGCGTGCTGCTTCGTTCCCGTTCTTCTGCTTCGTCCTCCTTCGTTCAGGCGTCGTCCCGTCCGGCTCGTCCTCCAAGCGGCCGTCGAGAAGGATTTCTCTCTCCCTATTCTTTTTACTACTTTCTAGTATAGATTTACTGCTTTTTAGAGTAATTTTGCTTGTCCTCCAAGCGATCGTTGAGGAGGGCATTTCTCCCTCCATTCTTTTAATGCTTTCTAGAGTAAATTTATCGCTTTCTAGTGCAATTGTTTTATGCTTTCTAGTTGTAATGAATAATCTCCTTAATGATAAATTCTTTATTTATTCTACATCTCATTTTGATTTTTGTGTATAATATTCTCTCTCTCTTACTCTCTCTCTTCTATTTATTGTAAATAATTAGATAGTTTTAAATTGAATTACTTCGTGACAAATACAAAAAGAAACGCGTAGTTTTTAAATCAAACGTCCTCCCTGTGTTCAACCCGGAATTTTCATTTCGGTATAAATTTTATTTGTTGAACACGAATTCTTCGCTTTCAAACTACGACAGGTTTTCCAAAACCAAACACGTTAGCGTAGAGATTCGAACGTTCAACAAGGACCTTCTGACCAGGATGAAAGATCTTTCTAGATATGTGTTTGTCATGGAAGGCTTTAACCTGCTCTTTGTAGATTCGCGAGTTCTCGTACGCATCAAGGCGTAATTCATCGATCTCGCTTATCTGAAGCTTTTTGTGGGTTCCAGCCTTAGAAAGATCTAGATTGCAGCTCCGTACTGCCCAATAGCTTTTTGCTCCAGTTCGACGGGAAGGTGACACGCCTTCCTGTACACCAGTCTAAAAGGAGACATACCTAATTGGGTTTTGTGGGCGGTCCTATAAGCCCACAAAGTTTCCGGAAGTCGGGACGACCAGTCCTTCCTGTCATGCCGAACAGTGACCTGCAGGATTTTCTTGATCTCCCGATTTGATAGCTCAGTTAGACCATTAGTCTGGGGGTGATAAGGAGTGGAGATTCGGTGAGACACCCCGTATTTGGTCATCAGTGACCTGAACTGAGCGTTTGTAAAATGGGTCTCCCCATCAGAGATGATTGCACGAGGAATCCTGAACCACGAGAAGATATTGTGATGAATGAATTTGATAACAATTTTATGATCACAGGTTCGGGTCGATATGGCTTCGATCCATTTGGACACGTAGTCCACAGCCAGCAGAATGTATTTGAAGCCATCCAAAACAGGAAAGGGGCCCATAAAATCAATCCCCCAAATATCGAAGATTTCGCATACGAGGATCGACTGCAAAGGCATCATGTCGCGATGGCTCATGTTGCCCAAAGTTTGGCAACGACTGCATGCCTTGCAGTGATTGTATGCGTCCTTGAATAAAGTGGGCGAATAAAAGCCACACTGGAGGATTTTTGATGCGGTTTTGTGCCCAGAGAAGTGGCCACCGCATGCCTGGTCATGGCAAAAGGGGAGAATATCATTGATTCACCTTCCGGGACACATCGCAGGATGATTTGGTCAGCACCTATGCGGAAGAGGTATGGATCTTCCTAGATGTAGTACTTGGCATAAGAGCGTAATTTGTCTTTCTTGGTCTTCGGCCAATTAGACGAGATCTGATGGGATGCCAAGTAGTTTACTATATTAGCAAACCATGGAAGTCTAGTACCAATAGTCAGTAGGTGCTCATCAGGGAAATGCTCCGTGACTGGTCCAGAAGGGTTGATGATCTCAGAAGGAAGGCGAGACAAATGGTCAGCTACCACGTTTTGTCTTCCCGCCTTGTCGCGAATTTTGAGGTTGAATTCTTGCAACAGCAAGATCCATCAGATTAGTCGGGGCTTCGCGTCCTTCTTGGCAAGGAGATGCCTCATAGCCGTGTGATTCGAGTAGATGATGACATGGGAACCCAGGAGGTAAGATTGAAAATTTTCAAGGGAAAATACTACGGCTAGTAGCTTTTTCTCCGTAACTGTATAGTTACGCTGTGCCTCGTCAAGTGTCTTGCTAGCGTAGTAGATGACCACGGGTTTCCCCTCAACTTTCTGTCCCTGAACCGCTCTTACAGCGAAATCAGATGCATCACACATGATCTCAAAGGGTTGAGACCAATCAGGGGATTGTAGGATCGGGGCCTGGGTGACTCGGTCACGAAGGTTCTCAAAGGCTTGAGTGCATTCCTTGGAGATCTCAAAGGGTACATCCGTAGAAAGAAGAGTAGTCAGGGGGCGCGCGATTTTCGAAAAATCAAGAATGAAACGACGGTAAAAACTGACGTGCCCCAGAAAAGAACGGATGTCCTTAATCGAGCTAGGCATAGGAAGTTGAGAAATTAGATCAACCTTGGCTCGATCCACTTGGATGCCTTTCTCAGAAATTAGATGTCCTACGACGATCCCCTCAAGCACCATAAAATGGCTCTTTTCCCATGAAAGAACCAAATTAACATCGATGCAATGCCTGAGTATATGAACCAAGTGCTGGAGGCAATCATCAAATGATGCCTCAAAAATTGAGAAGTCATCCATGAAGACTTCCAGATAATCACCTACCATATCAGAGAATATGGTAAGCATGCAACGCTGAAAAGTCGCGGGTGCATTGCAGAGACCGAAAGGCATCCTTTGGAATGCGTAAGTTCCGAAGGGGCAGGTGAACGTGGTCTTCTCTTGGTCCTCAGGATGAATAGCCACTTGGTTGTAACCGGAGTACCCATCAAGAAAGCAGAAGAATCGATTTCCCACTAATTTCTTAAGAATCTAATCAATGAAAGGTAGTGGGAAATGATCCTTCTTCTTGGAGGAATTGAGTCGTCGGTAATCTATGCAGACTCTCCACAAGTTGGCTATTCGGGTAGGTATGACTTCTCCGGTTTCAATCGTAATGGTGGTGAGCCCTACCTTTTTAGGTACGACCTAAATTGGGCTCACCCAACGACTGTCGGAGATCGGGTAGATGATTCCTGCATCCAACCACTTAATGATCTCATTTTTCACGACTGTTACGACCCGATTCCCGAATCCCTACGAGATACGAGAATTAGACCGACTCGACTGATCCCAAGACCCAGTCATCCAACGAGAAAGTAACCAAAAGAGCAGCAAAATAAACCCTATTCACCATGTATATAACTAGCAGTAACAAAATACAGCAGTAAAGAAAGAAAATATTACAATATACACCACCACAACAGTAAGGAATTAAACAGGTACATAAACATGATGCTTATAATAAAAGAGTACAGTAGTAACATAAACTACTCACTACAACAGAAGGAAAGGTACAGTGGATACTACACGAGTAAAAACTACTGGGCTCTACTAGGCCCAGCACCCTCTGCAGCCGTCGGCTCTGGCTGCTCAACACCTAGTCCTGAAAAGGTGACACGTCAGCGAAACGCTAAGTAGAGTGGAAACTAAAAGCTAAGAAAAATAGTAAGGTGGACAGTAGTTGTTATATTTTTAATTTCTTTCTTTATTTTTTTCCATTTACTCAATTATTGCATTATGCCACAGATCTTTCTCTTGATCTTGAATGTTCCTCGTGGGAACGATCTTGATTGCAGTCTCTTCCGAAAAGTAGAAGTAACATGTGGTGCTCTCCTGGCCGGGAGAGTACCCCGTGGTGGTCCTACCCTCAGTCAACCACCCCAAGATCACTGACAGACGTAACGGCAACTACGGCACGGGTGAAAAATGCACGGGTAGCTACCCCGCACTGGCATGCGGTTAGTCGTTTCCGTTAACGGGTGCGCCCCGAAGCACAGCATGGAACCAGTATAGGGCAGAGCCCTCTCAGTAATAGGGGTCCAACCCTTCCACAGTAACCAACAAGGGTCTTGCCCCTCCACAGTCCGTGCACCCTCGCCTGACTACCCTGGTTTGCCCAGTGGGCCTAACAAGTCGGTGTAGGAGAGCTAGCAGAATCCCGGGACCCGTGGGGTGACTAGCTCTTTCCCTACACTAGCAGCTCTCCCCGGTACGGTGTACGCGAGGGCTAGAAAGTCGGTGCAAAGTGGCTAAACCCACCTCGGTCTCGACCTGAGGGCGGCAAGCTCCCCTCTACACTAAGAGGTAACATGTGCTCTCTTTGGTACCACGTACCCAAGAGACAACACGCTCTCCCGTTTTACTTTTCCAGTTCCATTCCATTTATTTCCAGGAGTTCTATTCCTAATTCCCCGTAGGGTTAGTGCTCATGTTTCCTCAGGCCAAGGCATACTAGGTTTCATCATTTCAGGTTTATTCGCATATAGTACGTAATTCCAATATTCAAACTTCTTTTCCTTTCCAATTTATATACAAGCAGCTCGTGTTTAGATTCCAAACAACAGTAATTACATGTAGCAGTTACTAGCAACAGTACTCTACATTTCACAGGCAGCTGTTATTCAATTGCAGGCAATTATCATTATTCTATTTACTTATCCGAGACTGCAATTCAGGCATTCAAGACATTCGTTTCAGTGTTTCTGTTCCTAGAATCCATGCCACACTCTAGGATCTATCATTCAATCCAGTTTTCAGTCCTAGGATTCATGCCATGCCCTAGGATCTAACATTCAATCTAGTTTTCAGGTTCTAGGTTTCATGTCATTCCCTAGGATCTATCATTTAACCCAGATAAGCATTAATGTTTGTAATTAACTAAGGGAAGCCACTCTACCCGCAAAACTGGGAGTACTAGGGGTGTAATCGGCAAACCCGCACACCTCCGCAATCCCCAGAGCCGCAACGGAACGGGGTCCTAACACAAGGATCAATTGCAAGGAGCTACTCAGAATAGTATACAATTACTGTAAACAGGTAGAGGAACTAAATCTGAGAAGAACAAAACTTGGAACGCGGAAAACGGACTTCGAATGGATCCTAAACGGGTCAAAAGCGACAAGTCTGCCAAAAATCAGACGTCTGGAAGAGGAACATCTTCCAGACGTCCTAAATGACGGCTCAGGTCATACCTTGATCCTGCACGGCCCTTCAGACGTCCAGAAGCCTGCTGAACCGTCTGGACTTAGTTTCTAGACGTCCGTCCGTCACTCTACACGTCTGGAGACCCTCTCCGTCGTCTGGTGCTCTGCCCAGACGTCCGATCTGTGTGGGATGGCGTGCCCTTACGCCTTCTCAAACGATACCTGCACGCATACGCGATCGTTCTCAACACGAAAAGATGCAGGGCCCTTCGGCGGAACGGCTGCATGGCCGTACACGGAAAAGAAGAGGGAAGGTAAAAATATCACACCTTTTAGACGTCTGGACCTTCCTCCAGACTCTCCTTCGTCGTCTGGACATATGTCCAGATGTCTGATTCTGGGAAATTTTCCCAGAATTAGGACCTCCTTGCCCTCCGCCCGCAGCGCACGGCCGTGCCGTGCCACGCCCGCCTGCTGCCTGAGCTCCAGCACCACACGCCTGCTGCGCACCCGCCGATCGGCTCTTGCTGCTCCGGCGAGCTCGCACCCTTGTGGTCAAGCTCTCTCTCTCTCCCTCTTGCAGCAGCCCCTCCTCCCCACACACTCACAGCAGTTGCTGCTGCCACCCTCGCCCGCTCACCCTCTCGCTAACAAGAAGAAGAAGAAGGCGATGGAGTGAGGGTGAGGGAGAGAGAGGTGTATTTAAGGCGGCCGCGGGGAGAGAGAGAGAAAAAGGGCTGCGTCTGCAGGGAGGGAGGAAAGAGAAGGAGGGCGGCCCCGTACATCAAAAAAAATTAAATCCCAGACGTCTGGGAAGGCTTCCAAACATCTGACTAGACGTCTGGACCACTTCCTAGACGTCTTAAACGATGTTTAATGCCCTGGTTATAACAACGACCTCCTGCATATTGGGATTCAAACGTCTCTGCATCTCACGGGAAGGTCGTGCGCCCTCTTCTGAATAAATACGGTGTGTGCCATAAGAGGAACTTATTCCAGTCAAGTCATCGAGAGTCCAACCAATGGCTCTGCGATGTTGCTGGAGAACAATAATCAGACGGGATTCCTGATCAGGAGTAAGCTTGGAGTTTATCACAGGAAAAGTCTGATTAGAACCCAAAAAGATGTATTTCAAATGATCGGGAAGGGGTTTTAGTTCAAGGATGGGGTTATTAGCATCAGCGGGTGGTTCAGGGTAAGTGTGAGGTTCAAGGATAGGAGTTATGGGTTTGTCTGAATCAGGGTCTGACTCCTCTAATTGCGGTTCAAGATCTTTCTGTGGTTGATGAGGCATAATCAGGTTATTCTCAAAATGTGTTTCATCAACCAAATCTCTAATATCACAGATTTATTCAATGACACCGCAATTGATTCCTTGTTGGGCCTTAAAGATATCAATTTTGAGAGTCTAATTCTCAAATTTTAGTTCTATTTGGACCTCCTCACAACTGATGTTGGCTCTAGCAGTAGCCAGGAAAGGTCTCCCTAAAATGATTGGTGTATCCCTAGGGTTTTCAGGTGCGTCCATGTCTAAGACTATAAAGTCTACAGGGAAATAGAAATCCCGCACTCTTACAATAACATCCTCAAGAATCCCTTTAGGTGACTTTATAGATTGATCTGCTAACTGTAGTGTCGCCTCAGTTGGTTTTAGCTCAGATTCTTCTAGGTGGTTAAGTAAGGATGTGGGTATCAGATTTATGGAAGCACCCAAGTCTAGCAATGCTCTGTCGAACTGGGTTTCACCTATTTTGCATGAAATCAGGGGAGTACCTAGATCTTTTGCCTTGGGTAGGAGTCTGCTCAGGATTACAGAGCTGGCTTGCTCTGACAGTACACTTGGACTCCCACTCTTAGTTCGCGGCTTACGCTGAGGTGTACATACATTCTTTAAAAATCGTGCGTAAGCCGGTACGTGGCGAATCGCATCCATCAAGGGGATGTTTATTTGGACCTGCTCAAAGAGCTTGACCAGGTTTTCCTCAGGTGCCATGGGTTTGGTTGTCTTCTTTCCCTTGGTCAAGTCCTCGGGAAATGGAACCTTGGTTGGTTCTTCTAGGATAGGTCCAGTTCTTTGATCTGGGACAGGGGTAGGAACGTCCTGGATTACTGTCCTAGAGTTTGGATCACTACCAGGCTTGGAGTGGTCTGGATAAGGTGGATCTTGGGTCTCCTTACCACTACGGGTGGTCACAAAATTCAGTCCTGCTTGGTTTTGGTTAAGGTTTGATAGGATGGGTTGCTGCCGATAACTTGCATAAGAAGTTGAAGCCTCCATCCCGTCAGGTGAAGGAATAGAGGGGGCTTGATAAATCAGGTGTGCTTGGCCCGGGTTTGGGTTCATAACGCGCCTCTGGGTCGGCATGTTATTAGGGTTAGGAAGAGGTTGAGAAGGAAGTGTGCCTGGTTGGCGGGAATTTGCCAACTGGGCCAGTTGGTTTCGAACCTCTGTGATTTCGTCCTTGTGTTGCTTTTGAATAGCCGCATTCATTCTTTGAATGTCAACCAGAGTCTGAAGGATGAGGGACATTTGGTCTTGGTTTGGCCCTGATGGATAAGTTGGGTTGGGCCAAGGCTAAGGTGGCTGGTAAGGACGAGGTGGTTGTGGATGGGGCTGAAAGGGTGGTCTTTGTGTTTGGGAATTTCCCGCCTACTGGAAGTTGGGATGGTTTCGCCATCTAGGATTGTAGGTATTGGAAAATGGGTCATTCTGGATGGCGTTGAGGTCCTCGCAGGTTTGAGGAACCTCTGAAGAGTCAGAGAATGGGGGAGTGGAATTCCCCTGGCTAGTATAGAAAGGATCGGAGGATCCTCCGATCCGAGAATTAGTTGGGGGTGGATACTGATCCATCCTAGGAGAAGGTCGGTGGAGAATGTTTTGCACAGTCTCCCGTGTGGAAGGAGGCTGTGTAAAGGAATTATGCACAGAGGTGGCTCGCTGCAGGTGCTGAGTCAGCTCATCCACCTTCTTCTCAATAATAGAGACCTTGTCCAATCGACTGGCCATCAATTCCAGGTCGACTGATGCAGACAGGCCCTGCGTCTCGTGTGCTCCCCTAAGGTTCGTCGATGCGCGGGTATTTGTCCTGTCGAATAATCACATGAACTCATTATTGATGGAGTTCTCGCACATTTTTTCGAGAATCTCCCACACGGTGTCCTCATGCTGACCCATGATATTCCCTCCGCAAGTTGCATTGACGAAAAGCCTAATATCTTCACGGAGTCCCTGGTAAAAAGACTGGAATGTTCCCATTTAGGAACTCAGTGATGGGAGCACTTCCTCATGAGATCTTGAAAGCGATCCCATGCCTCATGGAGAGGTTCTCCTGTTTGTTGCGTGAAATGGTAATCTGTTGGCGCAAGGCATTGATCCGACCAACGGGAAAGAACTTCTTCAAGAACTCGGACTGAAGTTCCTCCCAATTGTTGATCTGTCGGGTCTGTGTTTGGTACCAATGGGTGGCCTTGTCCATAAGTGAGAAGGAGAACATCTTCATGAGGAGAATATCCTGATTTTGTGCATCTGACCCAAAAGTCTGGGCCAGATGCTTTAGCTATTTTAAGTGCTGGAAGGGGTCTTCAGAATTAAGCCCATGAAATTTAGGTATGGCATGAATCGTATTTGGCTTTAATTCAGAATCAGGGCCTCCAGTCGGGATTCTGACTCGAGGCTCAATAGCCATCGCAGCAGGATTATAATGGTCCCGCATCATGGGACGCTGCGGTGGGTGCATGAAGTTTTGGAAGAGGTCATTGAGTTGCTGGAGCTGGTGCTCCAGATTGTTCTCTTCCTCAACTGGCTGAGCCATTGTGGAAGAAGAAGGTGAGTTGGGTTCGGAGTCGGAGGAGAGGTCTATGTGAAGTGTTGGTTGCAAAAACAGGGGCACCGAGGCTCGGCCTCGAGGAGAGTGAATTTCTAAAGGAGGTTTCAAGGACCTCCTACCAAACATACCCTAATGGAGAGGGTGAGTGGTGGCGACCTTCCTCTATAGTTCTATTATTTCGTTGTAGTATAGTATAGAGAAGTGATTACCAGTTTAATACAATTTGTTACTCGGAAATAAAAGAGTTCCTGAGGTCGAACTCAGGGAGCAAGTTGTATTCTAGGGGTACAAGTTTCTTTTACAAAAATAAAGGAGAGAGAGAGAATTTGTTGGCTTCTTTCTTCTTCTCTTCTTTTCTCTTTGCTTATCCTCTCCTCTTCTGCTTGGCTCTTCTGCTTTCTTCCTTTGCTATTCTTCTTTATCTGCAGCAGTAGTGATGTTCTTCTTCTTCTTTCAGTTCTTGTTTCTGCTCGTCTCTTTCTTTTTCTTCTCCCTTGCGGTCCTGTTCTTCTTCTTCTTCTTTCTTTCTTCTTTTCCGTTCTTCAGATCTTCTTCTCGTGCTCTTCTTCTTTTGCAGAGTCTTCACTTGGCCTCTCTGTGTTCTCCTCTGCCTCGCCTTCCTTCTCCTTCTTTGCCTTCAGGACGTTGTCTGATTTTCCAATCAGACGACTTAAACCGCCGCTGCTACAGTGCCGCTCGGTGCTCCTCCTTCCTTCAGCTTTCGTCGGCCTTCTTCTCTGTTCAGCGGGCGTCTTTCTTCTTCTTCTCTGCCTGCACACTTGCACAGCTTGATCAGAGGGGCAAAACCTAATTCTACCCTCTCCCCGCGTTTCTCTCTCACGGAAGCCACTCTTAGGAAAGCTCTCCCAGAGCTGCCGGGTATTCAGGTACGGGTCATGCCCGGGTCCAGGCCCACCGGCGTGCGTGGTGGGCGAGGAGTGCAGGTCGGGCTTAGTCGGGTCGGGCCAGGTCCGCGGGGCGTGGTCGCGGACGAGGTCGGGTCGAGCGGGTAAGTGAGAGGGACCTCACCCCGTGCTCAGGAGGCAACGAACATAAGGCACTTTTTGCCTTTATGCGGGCACGCTCCTCTGAAAAGTTACGAGGTGGGACTAAATGTCCCACCCCAATTGGGCGCCTGCAGCTGAGGAAGCTGCAGGAGTTCGCGGTTGCACACGAGTCCTTTGCCCCAGTTGCAAGTCTGGGACGCTTCGCGGAGATGCCCCGCGCAGCCTGGGAGTCGCACTTGGGCGAATTGCACCTGGAGCTGCAGGTTGAAGGTGCTCCTTCCACGCAGCAATGGCGACGGCGGTTGAGATACCTGTCCACAGAGGAACGTCCTCTCGGCCTAATCAGATACGCGGAGAACCTTTGCCGTGGCACGGCGAAGGTGGTGGGGGGTCTGGCAGGCGGCGGGGCGGAGAGTGAGGGTCGCCCTAGGTCAAACTGCGGGCGAAGAAGTGGGTTTGTTCGGGGGGTCTGCAGAGGGCGAGTGGTGGGAAGTGGAAGGGCGGAGGTTGATCAGGGTGAGGAGGCGGAGGTTCTGTGTGGGTCGGCGAGGCGTATGGGGCTGTGGAGCGACGGGGGCGTCTCGCCGGAGTTTGGCCGGAGACGAAAGGGGTGACGGTGGACAGGGGCGGTCGAGGGTTTAATCAAATAAAAGACAGTGAGGAAAAGAAAGAGGGGGAGATGGGGAGAAGTTCTGACCTAGCTACGGAGACGAAAGGGGCTGGAGCAAGGCGGCAGTCGTATCGACTGTCGCCGGAGAAGAAGATGCCCGGGGGAAGGGGCGGCGGCGAGGAGAGGGTCGGAGAGGCGCCAGCTGGGTACGGCGTGGCGCGGGAAGAGCGAGGGAGGGCAACCCTGCACCTGGTAGTGCGGCAGAGCGACGAGGAGGAAGGGGAGAGGCTGCCGGAGATGGAGGGCTCCCTGTCGGAGTGGGAAGAGAGGAAGTGGGGGTCTTTTTCCGTCAGGACCGAGCTCCCTTGAACGGTGGAGCGACGGGGGGTACTTATAGGGTAGAATCAGAGAGGAGGGCGGAGGGAGACGACGTGTCTCCCTCGCCGGAGGACGCCGGAGATGGAGACCCATACCGTCCGTGCGTTCGCACGGCTGGTATGGTGGGTTGCAGCGACCAGGGGGTGTTCCTGCGACGGCTGACGACGCAGGGCACCCCCGGTTTACTTGCCAGACCCTCCCCCTTACCCTGCGCGGCGCCATGCTCCGCGCAAGGTCGCCGGAGCATGGTGCTGGTCAGGTTTTGGCAGGAGGGGCCTGAATGCAAAGAACGAAGGAGAGTTAGGGGCAGAAATGTGAGGGTTCAAAAGTTGAGGGCCAAAAAGTAAATAAATGAGGACCAAAGTGTAAAGTTGGTCAAGAAGGTTTCCTCTTAGGCTCAAGTTTTTATACATGACTAATTGGGGCCTAAGGATTATGATGGAGAATTTTATTTCTAGATTAAACCTTGTTTGATCGGTCAATTTACGCAAAAACCCAAATTAAGTTATTAATTGGGCATGGTTCTCAATGTAGGTCAAAATGGGTTCCTAAGGTCAAATTGAAGGTTCTAAACCCTAGAGATTATTTTTCTATGAATTTTAGAGGGTTTAGTTGATTTTTTTCTCTACCTCGAACCTTGTGTTTTTAAGTGGGTTTGTTTTTAGGGTTATAGGATGTCATTTAATTCCTTGGAGTTGCTGTAGCCCTTATCGAATCATCTCATCCCACTTTTCCTCTTATTAGGTTTCTTTGACCTATGTTTGGATCCTGAGTTACCCTGTTTTCAGATTGGATTGGTGAAATTGCATTTTTACCCCTTAGTTTCTATTTTCTTTGCGAACTCAGAATCTCTCTGAGTTAAGCCTTTCCTTGAGTTATGTAGGAGCTTTTATCCTTTGTATTAGGTCAAAATGAGCTAGTTATGGCTCATGATGAGGTTCTCGTCATACCCCCATGCCTAGCTTTTGCTAGTCCCTTAGCAAAAACTTAAGGTTTCAACCCTTGTTCTAGACCATGAAGTTCTTAATAGCTTCAGATAAGTGCTTTTTCATTTGAGCTTAGATTAGGTTAGAATGCTGACCATAGGCCTAAAAGGTACCCTAGTACCAATCAAGATCCAAATCTGTCTAGCCTTGGCCTCAGTCTTTAGCAAAGGTTTTTAAGGCCCACAAGAACTAACCTAAGGTTTATTGGACTTTGTGGTTAAAGCACCCGTGCTTGAAATGATTTTAGCCCTGGCTCAGTTCGCAGTGCGTTTTGTAAGAGAGAGAGATATAAAATTTTTCTGTTTGGAGAGTTTTCTCTCTTTTTCTTTTTCTTTTTAATTCTAGCTTAGGATTGGCTTTTCAACACGGTCTGTATCAGATTCATTGCTCCCATCATCAATCCTCAAGGGTTCCAGGCGATCGATGCTTCGAGATAGCACCGCCTATGGCAACCCCCGGAACCCAGGCTATCGAGATTTCGAGATAATCCCATCCATGGTGTTCCGTGGCTGAATCCAGACCCTGGCAATTGACACTTCGAGATAATGCCATCCATGGAATCTGAATCAGCAGAGTGCTTACATGCCCCCAGTAGGATATGTGAATATCCTAAGAGACAAGCACCGAGGAGATGATATTTTGTTACGCATCTTCGAGGGGATTTCCCGCCTCTCCGCGCTGGGAACTCGTCCAAATCAACTTGTGTTGGTCGGCCGCTCCTACTCTAGGTGTACTTTCCATAATTTTGCGACGCTTCTGCGTGATTTTGATTTTTACGCTTACTGAACCAGGCTGTGTGTGAGGTTAGGGTGCTTAGGTTACTAAGTCCCGTAAACCAAAAATTAGTTAACGAGGCCAAATACTCCCTAAGCCTTGGACCTAGTACTTAAGCTTTTCATTTTCCTCAACCTCTTGAGGATTGTCTGGATCTTAATGGGTACTAAGAGTCTATTCAAGAATGCCTAAGGTTTGCGTTCTTACTAATCTCATTATGCACTTTTCAGTTATTTTCTTGAATGAGATCTAGAACTTAGGTTAATTCCTTAGTTCCTTACTAATGACTATCACCTTTTCTCATAATTTTGTGCTCCTTTTTCATTTTGTTTCTTTTCTCCTTCTCTTTCACAAAATTTCCTTCTCCTCTTTTCCTCTTATTCTTTTTCGAAAATTTTTAATTTTTATGGTGTTTTTGGCATATGTGAATTTTTTGTTTGAAACCTTTTCTTACAAGTTTTGCACTTTCATACCCCCCATGCCTAAGATTTGCAATGTCCTCATTGTAACCTAGGGGGTTTTTATTTAACTTAGTTCATTCCTTAAGACAGAAATTTGGATGAATGAATGGGTTGGGTTGAATTTTTGCGGACGATTTCTAATCCCAGATGCAAGCATCTGAGGTGGGGTCGGCTGTCTGCAAGGGTGAACCTTAAGTGCAAAAAGGTGTCAGAAAAAGTTTTGGATTTTTAGGAAAATGACGGGTTGCCTCCCGTTAAGCGCTGAATTTGATGCCTTCAGCCAAGCAGGAAATGTGATGGAGAGGGGATGATCAAATCAGTAGAGTTTTGTAAGACAAGCACCTTGATTAAGAGCCTGGTTGGTCCAACCAAGTGCTTGTTCAGATTAACAGGCTGATGATGCAGCCCAAACACAATCAATCTGGTGGGTTGATAGATGTGGATAAAAAGGTGTGGAACCCACCATATACTATGAAGCTCAAATGGATGTGGAAGTGAAAATGCAGGGTTTGGCTGAGTTGAATCAGCCTGGTCAGAGTAGGGACCCGTAGAATAATCAGCGATTGATGCAGGAACCCTACAGGGGTGATTAGAGAACGATAGAGCATGGTATGTAGTCTGATCAATGTTCCAAACCCGATGTGGAAATGCAATCGGCTCGGTGAAAGGTGAATCTGAATAGAAATTGAGTCCGGTTGCGGGTCGGGGTTGGGAAGAGGTTTTGATTAGTTCTGTGTGTGCAGACGAGGTGGCAACTGTGTACGAGGACTCTTTTAGAAAGGAATGACAGGTGATTTTCTGTAAAGAGTCCTCTGGGTAACTATCAAATGCCTGAAGAGTGTCTGTAGGATGAAAGAAATCTGAATTGAGAAAAGATTTGAATTCTGGGTTGCAATCACTCTTGGCATTTTCTATTTTTGGTTCCTGAGGATAAAAAAGGAATGATTCTGCGTTATCAGTGATCTCGGGAATCAGGACCTCAGAGTCGGAGTCAGAGTCATGTGAACTGAGGTCG
The DNA here is from genome assembly GCA_037157565.1 of Thalassia testudinum. NCBI lineage: Eukaryota > Viridiplantae > Streptophyta > Magnoliopsida > Alismatales > Hydrocharitaceae > Thalassia > Thalassia testudinum. Next base: position 11,183,711 of record JAZHRO010000077.1, on the reverse strand, counting down.
TAGATGGGCCTGGCGTGTTCAGGAAGGAAGGTCTCTCCGCAATTATAGTCAGATTTGAAATTGTCGGAGAGTTGGCGAAAATGAGATTCATGATCATGAATTCCACCACAGCAAAAATCATCAGATGTGGAATCAGCAGCCTGATTGGGGTCTAGCCTATATGTCAATTCTGGGCTCGAAAAGGTATTCTGTCTAGGCTCAAGCTCCAAGCCGGTAGGATAGACCCAATCCAACTCGTCCAACTCCTCAGTCTCTGTATCATAAATTGGCATGTTTTCTGGAAAATCGATCAGATTTTCTGAAGATGTTGGAGAGGGATATTCATCAAATAGAGGCCCAGAATCATATTCTGCAAAAATTTGATCTTTCTCAAAAGGGGCCTCATAATCTTCCCAATAAGTTTCAGGTCTAGGTTCAAGGCTTAGGATGTGGGTAGAATTATTAGAACCTAAGTCCGAATAACCTTCGAGGGCCACCTTATCAAAATAAGGGGCGGAATTTATACCCTCAAAAGGTTCAGTTTTGATCTCATTATTGCAGGAGTTTTGGAATTCTAGGCTTGGCAATTCATGGTCTTCGTTTGGCCCTGTAATATTCCAACCTAATTCAACATTGTCTTCTATCTGGGTTGGGATTCTACAACCACTTCGTGCCTTAGTCCCGAGATCTGGGAAACTGGATTGTTCCTTCATACTGTTCCAAGATGGTTCATCCTCTGTTTCTGGTATATACGGGTATTTCTGGTTGATAGTTTGTTCTAGTGATTTCATCATTTCTACCCGTTTTGTAAGGACATCTTGGTGTTGTTCCCAAAGTACAGGATTTGTCAAGCATTGAAGGTATTCAGATTGGTGTAATTTTTCTATCTCAATGTATCCTGTCATGAGCATATCTCGGGTTGATCCTTTTGTAACTTCTGTCAAAAGAATTTGGGCACAGTTTATGATGAAAGCTGTGGTTGTTGGGACATCAACCTGAATGTTTTCTATTGGTATTGAGGGTTTATATTTGATTTCATAGAATTCAAGGGCATCCTCAATCATCTTATCTTTCATGGATCTCAGATATTCAGGTTTTTTACATGGTAGTCTTGCCAGGTAATTAGGCTTCATCTTTGAATCAGGTGGTGGGATCAAGATATAGAATCAGAAGTTTGAATCAATGGAAGAAGGGGACTTTGTTCAGAATCAGAGGAAAGAGGGGCTATGCGAATGATTTCTGCAAAAACAAGGGAGCCGAGGCTTAGCCTCGGGGAGAGTGAATTTCTATAGGAGGTTTCAAGGACCTCCTGCAAAATACTGAAGGACTGGATGAGATAAGCAGGTGCTGGACCCAATCAAGACACCCAAAAATGTTGGGTGACTATAGAGGTTCGGGGCAGATGGACCCCTTGATCAGAAAGATCGTCCACCTGAGAATTACCTGGGCAGCCAGAGAGGGAGAGTCCCGCGAAGACCCCTACACGGTAGAGCGTCCCCACGGGTTACAGGGTTTCCCCCACCCGACCTCTCTTGTCACTGCAGTTCTAGGTAGACCAGAATGGGGATCTTGACCTCTTAAGTCTACCAATTTTAGTTCAAGAGCAAGGTTCTTAGGGTTCCACTTGAACTTTAGTCTTTTAAGTGCAAAGAGTGACCTAATTTGAAGGTTAGTTGATCCAAATGGTCAACTTTACCTGCTAGTTTTGCTTATTAGGTCTTTGTCTTTTTAGGGTTCAAGTGTTTAAAGAGCCAAACTTATTTTAGGGTTTCTTTGGATAGGTATTTTCAATCAATGGTTTAGGCACACTTCTTTTGGATTTTCTCCATTCTTGATTTAAGTAGTGTGTCTCTAAAACCCTAATGTTGAATCTTATGTTGGCTCTACTTGGTCCAGTTAGTTCTTTGGTGGGTAATTAGGGCTCAAGCAAGAATGTGTTAGCCCTTGAATACCCTTAATAGTGTACAGGAATAATGGGTTGAAAACATGCAACTTTTTATGGTTACTAAGTATGGAAGACAGGTTAGCCCTATATTGCTTGTTCTTTTCTTTTCCTCCTCTTTAGAGTTTAGTGGTTAATAGCGAGAGGAGAATATTACCTGTCCTCGGAGTGGTTGTCGTGCGGTTGCTTGTCTTCTTGATTTCCTGTAGCTGCACCAAAGAGAGGAGATTATCAGAAACTAAAAGAAACAGGAATGTTTACCTCTAGAATAGCCGTTGCTCCCCGGCAACGGCGTCAAAAACTGGTGGCGACCTTCCTCTATAGTTCTATTATTTCGTCGTAGTATAGTATAGAGAAGTGATTACCAGTTTAATACAATTTGTTACTCGGAAATAAAAGAGTTCCCGAGGTCGAACTCAGGGAGCAAGTTGTATTCTAGGGGTACAAGTTTCTTTTACAAAAATAAAGGAGAGAGAGAGAATTTGTTGGCTTCTTTCTTCTTCTCTTCTTTTCTCTTTGCTTATCCTCTCCTCTTCTGCTTGGCTCTTCTGCTTTCTTCCTTTGCTATTCTTCTTTATCTGCAGCAGTAGTGATGTTCTTCTTCTTCTTTCAGTTCTTGTTTCTGCTCGTCTCTTTCTTTTTCTTCTCCCTTGCGGTCCTGTTCTTCTTCTTCTTCTTTCTTTCTTCTTTTCCTTTCTTCAGATCTTCTTCTCGTGCTCTTCTTCTTTTGCAAAGTCTTCACTTTGCCTCTCTGTGTTCTCCTCTGCCTCGCCTTCCTTCTCCTTCTTTGCCTTCAGGACGTCGTCTGATTTTCCAATCAGACGACTTAAACCGCCGCTGCTACAGTGCCGCTCGGTGCTCCTCCTTCCTTCAGCTTTCGTCAGCCTTCTTCTCTGTTCAGCGGGCGTCTTTCTTCTTCTTCTCTGCCTGCACACTTGCACAGCTTGATCAGAGGTGCAAAACCTAATTCTACCCTCTTCCCGTGTTTCTCTCTCACAGAAGCCGCTCTTAGGAAAGCTCTCCCAGAGCTGCCGGGTATTCGGGTACGGGTCGTGCCCGGGTCCAGGCCCACCGGCGTGCGTGGTGGGCGAGGAGTGCAGGTCGGGCTTAGTTGGGTCGAGCCAGGTCCGCGGGGCGTGGTCGCGGACGAGGCCGGGTCGAGCGGGTAAGTGAGAGGGACCTCACCCCGTGCTCAGGAGGCAACGAACATAAGGCACTTTTTGCCTTTATGCGGGCGCGCTCCTCTGAAAAGTTACGAGGTGGGACTAAATGTCCCACCCCAATTGGGCGCCCACAGCTGAGGAAGCTGCAGGAGTTCGCGGTTGCACACGAGGCCTTTGCCCTAGCTACAAGTCTGGGACGCTTCGCGGAGATGCCCCGCGCAACCTGGGAGTCTCACCTGGGCGAATCGCACCTGGAGCTGCAGGTTGAAGGTGCTCCTTCCACGCAGCAATGGCGACGGCGGTCGAGATACCTGTCCACAGAGGAACGGCCTCTCGGCCTAATCAGATACGCGGAGAACCTTCGCCGTGGCACGACGAAGGTGGTGGGGGGTCTGGCAGGCGGCGGGGCGGAGCGTAAGGGTCGCCCTAGGTCAAACTGCGGGCGAAGAAGTGGGTTTGTTCGGGGGGTCTGCAGAGGGCGAGTGGTGGGAAGTGGAAGGGCGGAGGTTGATCAGGGTGAGGAGGCGGAGGTTCTGTGAGGGTCGGCGAGGCGTATGGGGCTGTGGAGCGACGGGGGCGTCTCGCCGGAGTTTGGCCGGAGACGAAAGGGGTGACGGTGGACAGGGGCGGTCGAGGGTTTAATCAAATAAAAGACAGTGAGGAAATGAAAGAGGGGGAGATGGTGAGAAGTTCTGACCTAGCTACGGAGACGAAAGGGGCTGGAGCAAGGCGGCAGTCGTATCGACTGTCGCCGGAGTAGAAGATGCCCGGGGGAAGGGGCGGCGAGGAGAGAGCCGGAGAGGTGCCAGCTCGGTACGGCGTGGCGCGGGAAGAGCGAGGGAGGGCAACCCTGCAGCTGGTAGTGCGGCAGAGCGACAAGGAGGAAGGGGAGAGGCCGCCGGAGCTGGAGGGCTCCCTGTCGGAGTGGGAAGAGAGGAAGTGGGGGTCTTTCTCCGTCAGGACCGAGCTCCCTTGAACGGTGGAGCGACGGGGGGTACTTATAGGGTAGAATCAGAGAGGAGGGCGGAGGGAGACGACGTGTCTCCCTCGCCGGAGGACGCCGGAGATGGAGACCCATACCGTTCGTGCGTTCGCACGGCCGGTATGGTGGGTTGCAGCGACCAGGGGGTGTTCCTGCGACGGCTGACGACGCAGGGCACCCTCGGTTTACTTGCCAGACCCTCCCCCTTACCCTGCGCGGCGCCATGCTCCGTGCAAGGTCGCCGTAGCATGGTGCTGGTCAGGTTTTGGCAGGAGGGGCCTGAATGCAAAGAACGAAGGAGAGTTAGGGGCAGAAATGTGAGGGTTCAAAAGTTGAGGGCCAAAAAGTAAATAAATGAGGACCAAAGTGTAAATTTGGTCAAGAAGGTTTCCTCTTAGGCTCAAGTTTTTATACATGACTAATTGGGGCCTAAGGATTATGATGGTGAATTTTATTTCTAGATTAAACCTTGTTTGACCGGTCAATTTACGTAAAAACCCAAATTAAGTTATTAATTGGGCATGGTTCTCAATGTAGGTCAAAATGGGTTCCTAAGGCCAAATTGAAGGTTCTAAACCCTAGAGATTATTTTTCTATGAATTTTAGAGGGTTTAGTTGATTTTTTTCTCTGCCTCGAACCTCGTGTTTTTAAGTGGGTTTGTTTTTAGGGTTGCAGGATGTCATTTAATTCCTTGGAGTTGCTGTAGCCCTTATCGAATCATCTCATCCCACTTTTCCTCTTATTAGGTTTCTTTAACCTATGTTTGGACCCTGAGTTACCTTGTTTTCAGATTGGATTGGTGAAATTGCATTTTTACCCCTTAGTTTCTATTTTCTTTGCGAACTCAGAATCTCTCTGAGTTAAGCCTTTCCTTGAGTTATGTAGGAGCTTTTATTCTTTGTATTAGGTCAAAATGAGCTAGTTATGGCTCATGATGAGGTTCTCATCAGTGATTTTAGCAGGTGCTGGACCCAATCAAGACACCTAGAATGTTGGGTGACTATAGAGGTTCGGGGCAGATGGACCCCTTGATCAAAAGATCGTCTACCTGAGAATTACCTGGGCAGCCAGAGAGGGTGAGTCCCGCGAAGACCCCTACACGGTAGAGCGTCCCCACGGGTTACAGGATTTCCCCCACCCGACCTCTCTTGTCACTGAGATTCCAGGTAGACCAGAATGGGGACCTTGACCTCTTAAGTCTACCACTTTTAGTTAGGATCAAGGTGCTTTAGGTTTTCACTTGAACTTTAGTCTTTTGAGTGCAAAAAGTGACCTAAGTTGAAGGTTGGTTGACCCAAGGGGTCAACTTCACCTGCTAGTTCCTTTGAGAGCTTATTAGGTCTTTGTCTTTTAGGGTTCAAGTGTTCTTAAGAGCCAAATATCTTAGGGTTTCTCTGAATAGGTGTTTTCAAACAGTGGCTTGGGCACACTTCTTTTGGGAATTCTCAATTCTTGCTTAGGAAGTGTGTCTCTAAAACCCTAATTTTGAATCTTATGTTGGCTCTACTTGGTCCAGTTAGCTTCCTTTAGATTGGATGTACAGAAATAGTGTGTTGAAATTGAAACAGGCAGCCTCGATGATTTACTAGGTATGGAAGACAGGTTATGCCTAAATTGCTTTTTGTTTCTTTTTCTTCCTCTTTAGAATTTAGGGGTTAAAATGAGAGGTTAGAAAATTACCTGTCCTGGGTGTGGTTGTCGTGCGGCTGCTTTGTGTCCTCCTGATTTCCTGTGCCTGCGCAACAAAAGAGAAGAGATCAATAGAAACTCAAAAATTGTGAATTAATGGCTTCTAGAATAGCCGTTGCTCCCCGTCAACAGCGCCAAAAACTGGTCGCGTGTCTTGCCTGTTTGGTCTGTACTGTTATTTATATTCGTTGTAGTATATGACAAAACAGTTACTAGTTTAATACAAATTTTTTTTTACTCGGAACAAGATTCCCGAGGTCGAACTCAGGGAGCAACTATAATCCTAGAAGCATAAAGGTACACAATTACGTTACACAAATAATAAGAGAGAGAGCAAAAGTTTTGTTAGCTTCTTCTTCTCTCTTCCTCTTCTCTTTTCTTCTTCTTCTTCTTCTTCTTCTTCTTCTTCTGCTCTGGCCATTCCTCTTCTTTCTTTCTTCTTCAGCCTACCTTCTTCTTCTTCTTCTTTGCTTCTTCTTTCTTCAATCTGCTTTCTGCTCTGGTCGCTGACCTTCCGTCGTCTGACTTGGTGCTCAAACGACTTAACTATGCATTTGCTACAGTGTAGCTCCTTTTCTTCTTCTTCAGCTCCTCTTCTCCAGCTCCTCTTCAGCTGCTTAGTGCGGCTAAGTCTTTCAGCTGCTCCTCCTCTCTTCTTCTTCCTTCGCCTACTTCTTCTTCTTTTTCCTTCTTCCCTGCGCGCACACACAATGATTAGTGCAAAACCTACCCCTACCCCTTCCTCGCATCTCTCTCTCTCTCTGAATCTCTCTTTAGGAAAGCTCTCCCAGAGCCGAGTAATCGGGTTCGGGTTGCGCGCCCGGGACCAAGCCCACCAGCGTGCGGTGGTGGGCGAGGAGTGCTTGGTCGGGTAGTCGGATTCGACCCAGACCCGCGGGGCGTGAGCGCTGGCGAGCGCGTGGCGCGCTGCGAGCGGGTGAGGGACCTGACCCCTGTGTATCGAAGGCAAACAGCTCAATACATGATAGGCGTCGGTTTGACCGGGTTGTGTTATATCGTTGTAGTAAAGCCGGTTGTTACCAACGTTTCATATAAAATTTTTTACTCGGAAAAATAAAAGAGTTCCCGAGGTCGAACTCAGGGAGCAAGTTGTATTCTAGAGATATACAAGTTCTATTACAAAAATAAAGAGAGAGAGAGAGATGAAAATTTGGCTTCTTCTTCTTTTCTTCTTTCTTCCTCTTTGTCTTTGGTTCTTCCTGTTCTTCTTCTTCTTCTTCTTCTTCTTCTTCTGCTTTCTTCAGATCTTCCCCTCGTGCTCTTCTTCTTCTGTTTTCTTCAGATCTTCCCCTCGTGCTCTTCTTCTTCTGTTCTTCCTTGTTTCCTTTCTTTCTTTTTCGTCAGATCGTCTTCTTCTTTTCTTGCTTCTTGCTTCTCTTCAGATCTTCCCCTCGTGCTCTTCTTCTTCTGTTTTCTTCAGATCTTCCCCTCGTGCTCTTCTTCTTCTGTTCTTCCTTGTTTCCTTTCTTTCTTTTTCGTCAGATCGTCTTCTTCTTTTCTTGCTTCTTGCTTCTCTTCATTCCTTCTTCTTCTTTGTCTTCACCTGCCTTGACCTCTCTTTTTCTTCTTTCGCGATGGCCGTTGCTCTTCCTTTTTCTTCAGCCTGTCTTCTTCTTCTTTGGCTGCTGACCTTCCGTCGTCTGCCCCGGTGCTGAGACGACTTAACAATGCCTTCACTACAGTGCGGCAGCTCCTTCTTCTTCAGCGGGTCTGCTTCTTCTTCTTTGGCCTGCACACTTCAGAGTTTATTCGTCAAGAGGCAAAAACCTACTCTACCCCCCTCCCCCGCGTATCTCTCTCTCTGAAATCACTCTTCGGAAGCTCTCCCAGAGCGCTACCGGGTAATCGGGTTCGGGTCAGGCCCGGGTCCAGGCCCACCGGCGTGCGTGGTGGGCGAGGAGTGCAGGTCAGTCTAATCGGGTCGGGCCAGGTCCGCGGAGTGTGGTCACGGACGAGGCCGAGTCGGGTCGGGTCGGGTGAGAGGGACCTCACCCCGTGGTAACTGAGGCAAACAGCATAAGGCAGTTTTTGCCTTTATGCGTCCGCGCGCCTTCGAGAGGTTCCGAGGTGGGACTAAATGTCCCACCCCAATTGAGCGCGCGTCGCGGATGGAGCAGTGGGCGATCGTGGCTTCCCGCGCGGCCTTCGCCCCGTCTGTGAACCAGGGACGTTTCGCGGAGAGTCCCTGCGCAACCTGGGAGTCAACCCTGGGCGAAGGCGTGCCTGCACCTGCAGGTGAAGCAGCTCTGCCTGCGCAGTAATGGCGACGGCGGGCGAGTCACCTGGTCACAGAAGAACAGCCTCTCGGCCAAATCAGACAGGCGGGGGACCTTCGCCGTGGCACGGCGAAGGTGGTCAGGGGGTCTGCAGGGGGCGAGATGGAGCTATCAGGTCATCCTAGGTCAAACTGTGAGCGAGGGAGTGGGTGTGTTCGGTGGGTCTGCAGAGGGTGTTTGGTGGGAAGTGGAGGGGCGGAAGAGGATCAGGGTGAGGAGGCGGAGGTTCTGCGGTGGTTGGCGAGCCGTGTGGGTCGCTGAGGTGACGGGAGCGGCTCGCCGGAGGGTGGTCGGAGGCGGAGAGGATGAGGGTGAACAGGAGCGGTCGAGGGTTTAATTGACTAAATTGAAAGCGGGGAAAGAAAGAGGAGGAGAAGGGGAGTAGGTCTAACTTAACTGCAGGGACGAAGGGGGAGGAACAGGGCGACAGTCGTATCGACTGTCGCCGGAGAAGACGGTGCCCAGTGGGGGAAGGACGGCGGTGACGACGGGGCAGAGGCAGCGCGCGCCGGTATTGCGCGACGCGGAAAGAGCAGGGGAAGAAATCTCTGCTGCTGGTATTGCGGCAGAGCGAAGAGGAGGAGGAGGAAGAACCGCCGGAGCTGGTGGGCGTCTGCCGGAGTGAGAAGAGAGGAAAATTGGGGGTTTTCTCCGTCAGATCCAGGCTGCCTTCGTCGGTGGAGCGGCGGGGGGTATTTATAGGGTTGAAGCAGGGAGGAAGGCGGAGGGAGACGACGTGTCTCCCTCGCCGGAGAATGGTCGGAATACGAACCCATACCGTCCGTGCGTTCGCACGGCCGGTATGGGGGGCTACAATGACCATGGGGGTGCTCCTGCGACGGCTGACGACGCAGGGCACCCCCGGTACACTTGCCAGGTCCTCCACCTCACCCTGCGCGGCGCCATGCTCCGCGCAAGGTCGCCGGAGCATGGTGCTGGCAGGGTTTTGCAGGAGGGACCTGTTTGCAAAGAACGAAGGAGAGTTAGGGGCCTAAATGCGAGGGTTCAAAAGTTGAGGGCCAAAGAGTAAATATATGAGGACCAAAGTGTAAAGTCGGTCAAGGAGGTTTCTTCTTAGGCTCAAGTTTTTATACATGACTAATTAGAACCTAAGGAATCTGATGGTAAATTTCATTTTCATATTAAACCTTGTTTGACCGGTCAATTTGCGTAAAGACCCAAATTAAGTTATTAATTGGGCATGGTTCTCAATGTAGGTCAAAATGGGTTCTAAAGGCCAAATTGAAGGTTCTAAACCCTAGAGATTATTTTTCTATGAATTTTAGAGGGTTTATTCTATTTTTACTTTGCCTCGAACCTTGTGAATTGAAGTGGGTTGTTTTAGGGTTACAGATTATCATTTGGTTCCTTGGAAGTGCTGTAGCCCTTGCTAGATCATCTCATCCCACTTTTATTCTTATTAAGCTGTTTTGACCTGTGTTTGGGCCCTGAATTACCCTGTATGCAGATTATACTGATAAAATTGCACTTTTACCCCTTATGACTGGTTTTCTTCTCAAACTCAGAATTCTCTGAGTTAAGCCTTTCCTTGAGATATGTAGGAGCTTTTATCCTTTGTATTGGGTCAAAATGAGCTAGTTATGGCTCATGATGAGGTTCTCATCAATACACAAAATCAATTTAAGTGTGGGTGCGAGGCCACACACTTACGAGGTGGGACTAAAGTCCCACCTCCAATCTGCGCGCCCGCAGGCAAGAAGATGCTGCCAATTGGGGCAGTAGCGAAGTTCGCACCCCCAATTGCAAGTCTGGGCGTGCTCGCGAAACCAACCCGTGCTGCCTGGAGCACGCGCCTAGGTTGGAGACGTCCTGGAGGTGCTTGCGAAGGAGCTTCAGCGGCTCTTCAATGGCGGTGAGGAGGCGTAGACCTGAAAACACAAAGACGGCCTCTCGGCCACATCAGATAACGTAGGGAGCTTCGCCAGAGGGCGGCGAAGGCAGTGCGAGGGTCGGCAAGGCGCAAATGTGTCTGTGGAGGTGCACCTACGGCAGGCTGTCTGTGCGGAAGTGGGTTTTTTCGGGGGGTGGTCGGGCGGTGAATGGCGGTGTATGGATTGGGGGAAACGGTTGAGTGGAGTGAGGGGGAGCTTCTGGGCTTGTCGGCGAGGGGCGAGGTGGTCTGTGGAGGTGGAGTGTCCTCGCCGGAGATGGCCACCGGAGATGGAGCAAATGAGGGTGGAAGTGGCGGTTGGTGGGTTAATGTAGTAAATCAGGAAGGGGAAAATGTAAGGGAGAGAGAGAGGAAAATTCCTACCTACTTAGTCGACGAAGGGGGAGAGGAAGGCGTCCGGCTCGTGCCTGCCGGAGCTGGAGACGAAGATGCCCAGGAGGGGGTTATCGGCGACGAGGAGATCGGAGGGCGCCGGCTGGTACGGCCTGTCACGGGATGACGGAGTAGAGTAGTCTCTGCTGCAGGTAGGGCAGCAGAGCGAAGAGGAGGAGGAGGGAGGATCGTCGGAAGCTCAGGCTGCCTGACCGGAGAGGGGAGAGACGAAATCTAGGGTTTCTCTCAGCCAAAACTAGCTTAAAGGAGACGACAGACCTTGCCACTCCTTAAATAGGCACTGGCGAGGAGAGGAGATCGAGGAGGCGACGTGTCGCGCTCGTCGAAGTGTGGCCGGAAATAGATACCCATGCCTTTCGTGCATTCGCACCAAAGGCATGGTTGGTTGCAGAGGTCAAGGGAGGGTCCCTACGACAAAAGACGACGCAGGGAACCCCCTACTTGTTCCTGAGTACGGACGTCCTGCCATGCGCGGCGCCATCCTCCACGCAAGGTCGCCGGAGGTATGGTGCTGCGCAGAAATGGCAGGGGGGACCGTTCTGTAAAGAAAGATGAGAAGATAGGGGGCTAAACGCAGGGGTTTCAAAAGATAAGGGTCAGAAAGTAAATTAAAAGGACCAATATGTAAAGTCAGTCAAGATGGTCTTATCTTAGGCCCAAATTTTTATACCAGACTAATTTGAACCTAAGGATTTTAATGGTGAAATTTTATTTTAGGTTGGACCATGTTTGACCGATAAATTTGCACAAAAACCTAAATTAAGTCATAAATTAGGCATGGTTCTCATTTTAGGTCAAAATAGGTTGCAAAGGCCAAATTGAAGGTTCTAAACCATAGGGAATATTTTTCCAT